>JALMGJ010000003.1:53553165-54986915 GCA_023362775.1 Charina bottae | reverse complement strand
GGGGACCGGGGTGGGGTGGGGTGGAGGGGGGGGTTTCTGGGATTTCCGCGGACCGGGGGCCGGAGTTTGCAGATGGGAGCCAATCACAAGCACTGGGGGGCGGGGTTTGTGGGTGGGAGCCAATTGCATGGAAGGGGCGGGGTTTGCGGGCGGGAGCCCCGCGGGCCGTATACGTATACGGCCCGCGGGCCTGACGTTGCCCACCCCTGGCATACAGCTATGCAATGCATCTGAAAGAGGCCCCTTGCAATGCATGTTATTGAGAATGAAGCAACTTTCTTGAAATTAATTAATAAGGCAGCTGCATCCTTTGTAATGCTTGCATGGCTGCTGTAAAGACAGTTTTTTCCTGGCTGCTTTTTGGGGTTGTGTGCATGCACCAAAAATAGCATCCATTGGGATGTGGCCACTTCATTGCTTTGAGGAGAGTTTAGGCTGTTGTTCCTTTTTTTGCTCACTTCTGGTGTTAAAATCTCATGTCCCAAAACCTTTGCCTACTGCAGATGTAATTAATTGATGCGGTATCTTTGTTGTGATTACAGCATGGGTACATAAATTCACAGAGGTAACTGTCAGCCATCAATTTATTTATTTATTTTATTATTCAAATTTATATGACCGCCCATCTCCCCCAATGGGGGACTTGATAACCCTAACCCTAATCTAACCTATTTGGTGGGGGGGGGAAGTGCAAGACAGTTGAAGTAAGTGGACATAATCGATTGGTGTGCAAAACTCAGTGGTGGGCAAAAACTTTTTGGCGGGCAAAAAAGAGCAAGAGCCAAGGTTTGTGCTAACTTACTTTGCACAGCCAAGTTCATAATCTCAATACTTAAGAAGAAGAAATAGCCAAAGGGTTAAAAAGGGAGAGAGTAGATTGCTTTCACAGATGTGTGAGATTATAACAATTTAGTTTGTAATTTCCATTCTAATAATGCTCACTAAAGAATAAAAGTAACTAAATATGTTATTGAGTAAACAGGCTTAAGATCATGTCACAAAAATGTTCCATGTTGTGGCTGCCAATTCTAAATTCACTTTCAAGGGTGTGCTCTACATTCAGATTAATTTATTTAATATGTTTATTACAGTATTCATTTGAAAAGGGTGGTGCTGTAAATTTAAAGGATTTTTAAACTCTTATTATGAATTCAACTTCAGAAATGCAATGCATTTTGAAAATACTGAACTAAATTAAAACCACTGAGACTTTACAAAATAATTACTAGGTAGCATCTTCCAGCTACCTAGCACAGTTATAATCAAACATAAATTCTGTTAACATAAATGGTTTAAACCTAATTTTGTATGGAATTATAGCAGCAATGTATATTTGCTCACGCATTGCACAACAACTTCATTTTGTGTTATATTCCGTATGTCAAGATCAGTGGGAATGTCAGTAGCATCTATGCATATGTGAACTCTTATCAAGCATGAGATGGCTAGTTGTCTGGCATCTGTATCAAAGCTGAAGTTTTGTTATCCCATATTTATACTATAGTACATCATCTTAAAATCTACTTCAATATTTGCTTTTCTAGTAATCTTGTGGGATTTCTCTCATGTACTTTCCAAGTAGCATGTGTGAGGGATGTTTGTGGGGTGGGGGAATCCATTATTTAACTAATGTTGACGTTTTAATTAAATACTATATAACCGTTAAGTTCCTGTTTGCTTAAAAGATGGATGTATTGGTCCTCCCTTTATGTCAATGTTACTCTACAAACCAAAGTTGAAAAATGCATCAGTGACAGCTTCTCTATATTGGCAGAGTAAAAGTGAATCAATTAGCCAAGCCTGCAAGCAGGTACTCATGTCAAGTTTGTACATCTGTTTAATTAATCCATTGAGAACTCCTAGAGTCAAAATTAAATAGTCTTTGCAAAGAACAGCCTAAAACAGATTCATGCCAGCAATGACATAGGCGTCACTGTTTATTCAATTTTCTTTTTATAATTAAGCCATAAAACTGCGAGCAAGGAAGGAAGTGTCTTGCGAGTAACCTTCCAGCAGAAAGAGAAATCGGAGCAAATCATTTCCATTCATTTCTGTCATCAGCTTAAAAATGGCAAAGCCAATTTAACTGCTTTTCTTTTCTTCTCCCATCCTCACTCCTTTTAATTTTAGGAACAAGTTCCAGTTTACCATCCAACTCCTAGCCAGACCCGCCTAGCCACACAGCTTACGGAGGAAGAACAGATTAGAATAGCACAACGGATAGGCCTTATACAGCACCTGCCAAAAGGAGTCTATGATCCTGGAAGAGATGGTTCGGAGAAAAAGATCAGAGAGTAAGTTGAAGAAATAACATTTTTGGTAGGAATCCCACCTAAGAGATGGTACTCACGTACTTTTCAAAAATCTTGTTCCTTGCTTACAAAACAGCTTTCTTCACCTTCTTGGATTATATATAGTGCTTTTCTCTTGGCTTTTTTTTTAATGGTAAGCAGATGTTTTCTGGGATGCTTCCAAACAAAACTTTTGTTGTGCAATTGCCCTGCCGTATTTACAAAATTTTACAGTAGGTCCAGATGACCTTGTTTTTCATCTGTATCCTTTCCATGTTTTCTCACCACTTCTGGATTTTAGTTTTCCTTTCCATAGAAAAATGTTTTTTAAAAAAGGGTGGAAATAGCTGTACATTTTCTTTTGCATAGTGAAATGTCTGAGAGCATCCTTAATATATATTTTAAACATTTAAAACTGCCTGATCATTCTCTCTTTTCACCTAAAATATTCTCACCCTTCTGTATCTGAACAACCTGTTTTATATTTATGCACTGTATTACATGCAGAAATGTACTAATGGAGTATAGAAAATATTGTTTGAACAATATTTACATATTGAATAATATGGTAGCTTGAATTTACACACTGTATCTTTTCCAAACACACCTATGCCCTTTTATTAACATAGATGCCTAGGTTTAATTAAAGTTACATATAAATTATGCAGTAAACAGCAGCAAGCTAGAGTACCCTGTAAAAGTCTAACAGCCATGCTGAAAATGACATCATTTCCCCTCTGATGGGAAGCTCATGGTCAGTTGAAGTCACTTTCAGGTTTTATTTATTTTCTGGTAAGATTAATGCAGCAAAATCTCTACGCATTCCAAGCTTTGCTGTGAACATTGATATAACTACAGTTTTCCCACTTGTCTCCACTCGTATTCTGAAGAATGTCTCTTGTTGTCCATGCCACAACTAGTTCTGAAGAAGTCTTTCATTGGCTTCAGTGGGAGATTTTTCTTATGCTTAACTGCAACCTGGGAGGGGTTTGCATTTATGGTGACGAGGAGGTGGTTGCAATGATAACTCCCTTCCCACCCTGCACTGCAATTAGGCTCAGAAAAAGCTTTTTCAAGCCCAATTGCACCAGTTGTGCATACAGGCATTTGTGGTATATGTATGGATTATATTCTTGTAGGGTACTCCTTCTTTCTAGCATACGACCTCCAGGAGGTTCTTTTGAGAAGAATGCAACTGCCTAGCTGCAAACGTTTGCCCAACGTGTTCTGCTTGCATAGCAACATGTGAATAGTTTGGATTTAGGTACTGAATGAGTCAAGACCACTAAAGCTGGGCTTTTCTGCTGCCATGTTGCCAGAGTAGTTTCCTTCCATGTTTTTCTGGAGGCGCTCTGATTCTTAGGAGCGCTTTTTTGGAAGTATTAATGGATGTAGGAAAACCAATTTGGTGTAGTGGCTAAGATGCTGGGTAGAAAGCAGGAGACCACAACTTCTACTCCTCCCTTTGGCATGAAAGCCGGCTGGGTGACCTTGGGCCAGTCACTCTCTCTCAGCCCTGGGAAGGAGCCAATAGGAAACCAGGAGACTGAGAGTTCTAGTCCCGCCTGAGGCATGAAAGCCAGCTGGGGGACCTTGGGCCAGTCACTCTCTCTCAGCCCTGGGAAGGAGCCAATAGGAAACCAGGAGACTGAGAGTTCTAGTCCCGCCTTAAGCATGAAAGCCGGCTGGGTGACCTTGGGCCAGCCTCTCTCTCTCAGCCCAACCCATCTCATAGGGTGGTGGTGATGGAGAAAATAGGAGGCCACCTTGAGTTGATCACAAACACAGTTGGGATAAAAATCCAATAAATAAGTACATGTACAGTGAGCAGGAGAGGGTCAGAATTCAAGCTAACAATCCCAGTCCAAAGATAGTTAGCTGAACTTGCTTTGTTGATTTATGTAAATGACATCATTGAACAGTAGCGACTGACCACCTGTGGATACTGTGATCCGCTCCTATAAATATGCATTTTTGCTTGCATAGCGTTCAGTTAAACAGGAAGCCTGCTCTCTCTGCTTTAGGAACAAATTACAAATTTCTCTACTTGGTATATTGAATCTTTTTAGATTTTTTTTTCTGTTACTATTGGGGGTTTTCTACCTCTTATCCTTTCAAAAAATTAAGGTTGAGTTATAGAATTACCTGTATGTTTAATTCTATGCAGACTCAAATGATAATTTCCTTTACTATGGGAATAAAGTAGGAAAATGAGGCTTACCTATCATTCTGCTTTGCTGGAGTGCTGTGTGCATCAAATATGAGGTGTAAATGCTACCAGTAGATAATAGAGAGTAGATAAAAATTGGGATATTCATCATTGCAAAAGGATACTAAAACGCTGTTTTGAATAGTGATGCATCCCTGTTTAGCATGCACTGCATTTTTTGTTCCTCTATAAACCATTCAGCAAAAGGTACATTATCTTCTCTTTTTGAAGGTAGAATCTACAGGGAACAAAGTCACGCTATGGAAAATAATGAATGTAGTAGTCAATTTGTTTCCAGAGACAATTCCCATTCATACTGATATGAGCTGTGTGGCAACAGCTTTCCAGTGCATGTTTTTTTCACACGTATAGAGCTCAGTTTTGCTACTAATAATTGGATTGAATAATTTCCATATTATCATGTGAAGCAGATAGACTACATAATTACATACAGGTAGTCCACAATGGGGACCGGAATTTTGGTTGCTAAGTGAAGCGGTCATTAAGTGAATCCAAGCCAATTTTATGACACTTGCAGCGGTCGTTAAGTGAACCATGTGGTCGTTAAGCGATCATGCGGTTCCCCATTGGTTTTGCTTGCCAGAAGCCTGCTGGGAAGTTTGAAAATGGTGATCACGTGGCTGCAGGATGCTGCAACAGTCGTAAATGCGAACTGGTTGCCAAGCGCCCAAATTGTGATCACGTGACTGTGGAGACACTGTGACGGTCATAAGTGCAAGGACTGGTCATAAGTCATTTTTTTTCAGCATAGGTCCAAACCATCACTAAAAAAGTGGTTGTTAAGTGAGGGCTACCTGTATACCATATAACATAAATTTAGACAGGAGTACTGGTATGTAGCAATACTGATAGAAATGGTTTCCCACAAATTGATTTATGTTACTGATTTCATTCAATTCAAAATCTTTCCCTTACAGCTCAAACCAGCTATGATTTGAAGATATTAAAATAGAAAATAATACTAGAAAATGTCCAAAAGCCAGAATAAATTTTACAGATCTTAATCTGTCAACAGAAGCAAAAATCTACAATAGAACAATACTAAAATTTACTTTTAAGAATATTTATTTATTTTATTTATTATTTAAATTTGTATCACCGCCCATCTCCTCCAACCAGGGAACTCTGGCCAGATAGATAGATAGATAGATAGATAGATAGATAGATAGATAGATAGATAGATACACACACACACACACACACACACACACACACACACGTGTATGTGTGTATGTATATATGTATAACCACCCAGAGTTCCCTGGTTGGAGGAGATGGGCAGTGATACCAATTTAAATAATAAATAAAATAAATAAATATTGACCATAAATTCATCTGCATCCAGATTATCTATCTATCTATCTATCTATCTATCTATCTATCTATCTATCTATCTATCTATCTAATCTGGATGCAGATTTTATATATATATATATATATATATATATATATATATATATAATCTGGATGCAGATGAATTTATGGTTTTAAGCAATTCTCCCTTCTCCTAAGTATCCATTTTTGGGATATATGGCCACCCATCTGAAACAACTGATTCTGCACAGCTAACAACAGTTTAAAAAATCAGCAAAAAATCAACAAAAAATATAAAATAGACAGCTGACAGCCAAGATGTTTTTTTAAAAAAGCCATCAGTACAGATGCAATACAAATATTTCAACAAAACTAATTCACAAACTCCAGCAGACACTTCAGTCCCCAAGCCCGGGAACACAACGCAATCTGGGGGTCCTCTTGGACTCATGGCTCCTGCTTGAAGAGCAGGTGGCAGCTATGGCTAGGAGGGCCTTTGCACACCTTCAGGTTGTGCGCCAGTTGCGCCCATTCCTCAACCGGGAGGCTTTGCTCACGGTCACCCATGCCCTTGTAACCTCTCGTTTGGATTACTGCAACGTGCTGTACATGGAGCTGCCCTTGAAGAGCATTCGGAAGCTTCAACTGGTACAGAATGCGGCTGCACGGGTAGTAAATGGTGTTGGATATGCAACACATGTAACACTACTACTGCGTGAGCTGCATTGATTGCCAATTTTTTTGCGGGTGCAATTCAAGGTGCTGGTTGTGTGGTGGATGTTGGCACTCCCACTGGTTCTCAGGAAGGAGGGAGCGCATTCCAAGGAGATAAATGGGTTCTCAGCAGTCTGGAGAGTGTTGGTGGGAAAGCAAAGAGGTTCAGGGTCACCCTGCCCTAGAGTCTCCTGGGTTATTTGTGCTTAGGTTAGTTAGAGTAGCTTTAGTCTGGCAAGATTCTGTCTGTATGGTGAGAGCAATAAAGAACTGAGTTTGGAATACATTGACTCATCGTAGTTCTTGGGTTGCCCCCGACATCAATCTTGCCAGACTCCTACTCCCATCAAAAGAGGGAGGAATTTTTTTACAACATGGCATTGGATCCCCAAGGACCACCAGTTACTCCACAGCATTTGGCAGCCTGGCTCTGTGCCCGGGCCTGGGACCCTGAATATGTTAAGAACCAGGGGTGTTAGAACCCAAAGCCACTCAGTCGTGTTAGGGTTGAGTTGAAGCCTGTTCTGCCCCATCCAAACCCCCACAGGCTCCAGACACCAAGATAGAACCTCCACAGCATCTCTTGGACAGCCCATCATGAAGATATCTCACCCCATGCCATTGGATGACCTCACCAGTGGCATCATGCAAATGTTAAACAGGAGTGGAGAGAGTGTCAAGCCCAGTGACACCCTGCAATGCAAGGGTATCTAAGGTGGCATTGGTGTCTCCATTGAAAGAAGGAATTGGCAGAAATAGTTGCCCTGCTCCCCTCTCTGGTAGAGAATTCTACTGAATTCTGGTTCATTGATGTAGCATTTTCATTTGTGAGAAATCAGTTAGGATTCAATCTATTGAGAACAAATTCAGTGTTTTGGAATGATCAGACCTAAACCTCATAGAAATATTGTTGGAAGATCTGAAATGAACCGTTTGTGCTAGAAAACCCTCAAATGTTAGTGAGTTGAAGCAACTTGCTTTGGAAGAATGGGCCAAAATCACCAATTACAGGAAGCAATTGGTTATTTATTTATTTATTTATTTATTTATCTTATATCACCGCCCATCTCCCCCAACGAGGAACTCTGGGCGGTTTACAATAAAACTGATTAAAATAGAATAAAGAATATAAAAACACAATCAAATAATACAATAAATAAATTATAAAATCCAAATGGCCAGATAGCTTAATAAAAAGAAGGACATTATGAAATTAACCACCCCCATGAGGAACTATCCCTTCCTCCTTCCCATGCCAGGCGGCAGAACCAGGTCTTCAGATCTTTCCTAAAGGTTGAGAGGGAGGGGATATGCCTCAACTCTGGGGGCAAGGTGTTCCAGAGTGCTGGTGCCACCACAGAGAAGGCCCACCTTCTAGACCCCATCAGATGACACTCTCTTATCGATGGGGTTCGTAGCAGGTCCTCTCTGAATGATCGGGTGGGGCGGGTCGATGATATGGGGATAAGACGGTCCCTCAGGTATTCTGGTCCCATGCCATGTAGGGCTTTAAAGGTGATAACCAACACCTTGAATTGTACCCGGAAGCAAACCGGCACCCAATGCAGCTCGCGGAGTAAAGGTGTTATATGCGCTGATCTTGGCGCACCTAGAACTGCTCGCATGGCCGCACTCTGCACCAGCTGTAGCTTCTGGATAGTCTTCAAGGGTAGCCCCATGTAAAGCGCATTGCAATAGTCTACATGGGAGATGACGAGAGCATGAGTGACTGTTCGGATGGCATCTCGATCCAGGAACGGGCGTAACTGGCGCACCAGCCGAAGCTGTGCAAAAGCCCGCCTAGCCACAACCGCCACCTGCTCTTTGAGCAGGAGTCGTGAGTCTAGAAGGACCCCTAAGTTCCGCACCGGCTCCGAATGGGGCAGTGCTACCCCATCGAGAACCAAAGATGATAATTTCCCAGAAGACGCTAAGCCATCAATCCACAGCCACTCGGTCTTGCCAGGGTTCAACTTAAGCCTGTTGTTCCCCATCCAGGCCCTCACAGCCCCCAGGCACTGAGACAGGGTGGTTACTGCATCACTTACTTCACCTGGGATGGAGATATACAATTGAGTATCATCAGCATATTGATGATACCTCATCCCATGGTGTTGGATGACCTCACCCAGTGGTTTCATGTAGATGTTGAATAGGAGAGGAGAGAGAACCGAACCCTGTGGCACTCCATATAAGAGCGGTCGCGGGCTGGATCTCTCCTCCCCTATCACCACCGACTGGGAACGGCCCCGGAGGAAGGAGGTGAACCAGTGCAAAACTACGCCTCCCACCCCCAACTCCCTAAGCCGACCCAAAAGGATACCATGGTCGATGGTATCAAAAGCCGCTGAAAGATCCAAGAGAGACAGGATGGATGCACTACCTCCATCCCGCTCCCGCCAGAGGTCATCCATAAGTACGACCAATGCAGTCTCCGTCCCATATCCCGGCCTGAAACCTGACTGAAAAGGGTCTAGATAATCCGCTTCATCCAGGGTCCTCTGAAGTTGCAACGCCACCACTTTCTCAACCACCTTCCCCAAAAAGGGAAGGTGGGAGACTGGACGAAAATTGTCCAGAATGGTGGGGTCCAGGGATGGCTTCTTGAGGAGAGGGTGCACCAATGCCTCCTTGAAGGCAGTTGGAAACACTCCCTCCAACAAGGATGAGTTAACCATTGCCTGGACCCACCCACACATCACCTCCCTGGCCGATTTTACCAGCCAGGAAGGGCAGGGATCTAAATAGCATGTGGTGGAATTAACAATTCGGAGGATCCTGTCCACTTCCTTAGGTCCAACAGGATCAAATCGTTCCCAGATAATAAGGCCAGGCCGCTCTCCCGGCATCTCACCAGACTGCATTTCACGCATGGAGTCCAACTTAGACCGAATCTGAGCGATTTTATCCTGCAGATGCTCGGAAAATTCTTCCGCACGGCCCTGCAGGTGGGTCACCGACTCCACCCTACCTAAGAGAGATTGTGTAATCTTGAACAGGGCCTTCGGACGGCATTCTGCGGATGCAATAAGAGCGGAGAAATATTCACGTTTTGCCGCTCTTACCGCCACAAGATAGGCCTTAATAGTGGCTCTAGATTGTGTTTGGTCCGATTCCACCTTCGTCTTTCTCCAGCGGCGCTCTAGACGTCTCTTCACCCTCTTCAAGACCCTCAACTCCTCCATAAACCACGGGGAGTGATGGGTCGAATGGGGCTGGAGAGGTCGCATCGGCGCGGTCCTGTCTAAGGCCCCGGCCGCCTCCCTATTCCAGGCTGCGGCCAGTGCCTCCGTTGGACTGTGCAACAGATCATCGGGTATTACCCCCAGCTCCCTCTGAAACCTCATTGGGTCCATAAGTCGCCGGGGGCGGACCAATCAAATAGGTCCTGCCTCCCTGCAGAGTGGAGCGGCATAAGAGAACCTTAGGGATATCAGGACGTGATCTGACCATGACAATGGGGATAGTTCTAACTTTCCCCTCAGGTCACTTTGCCATTGCTCTGACAAGAAAACCAAATCCGGGGTGAGTCCACTGTCACCAGTCGGGTCTCGAATAATCTGGGACAGGCCCATGGCTGCCATGGTAGCCATGAACTCCCGAGCCGCTTCCGAAGCACACCCCAGGGAAGGCAAGTTAAAATCCCCCAGGACCATAAGCCTGGGAAACTCCACCGCCAGCCCCGAGATGGCCTCCAGCAACTCAGGCAGGGAGGTTGCTACGCAGCAGGGAGGCTGATACAGTAGCAACATTCCCAACTGTTCTCGGGCACCCAACTTGAAAAACAGGGTCTCACATCCAAACACTTGTGGAGCAAGGCCCCTGAAAGCCATCAAAGATTCTCTGATGATAACTGCCACCCCTTAAATCTAAAGGGGGATTACCTTTTCATATTGGAACACCACATGTTGAGTGATTTTGTTTATGAAATAAATTAAACAAGCACAAAATGTTGAGTGGACAAATAACATCTAGTTTCTTTATGTATATGTAGAATCCACATGAAGTGCTGATAACATTCAGTGGCATAGGTATGAAAAAAAATCTGAATATCCAAAATGTGATAAATATTTTTAACAGAATTGTTCCAAGGTGATTTCAGATTGTACAAATGGCTTATTTCCCCCATTTTTAAAATCTAAAACCTGGCAGCATCTAGCCCAGAAATGAAGAGAAATAAAGTAATATGTATGAGCAAAACTGAGATTAATGTTAAGTGTTTTATTGAATTAAAAACTCAGTAATAATAAACATGCATAGCATTTCCAAGTGGCTTGAGAATTATGTACTCCTCCCCAAAATTAAACTCTCAACAAGAAATTTGTTAAGCAACAATCATCTTAAATAATAAAACTATTCTAAATTGCTTAAACTGAAATTGCAAATCTTAAAAACACGAAATAAAGGCAGTCTGTCTTCAACTATGTTATTATCTGTGTTAATTAAAATAGACTATATATCAGGCTTGTACGCACACTTCTCCAACCCTGTGTGCTCAGTGAGGCTTATTCTGAGATAAATATGCACAGATTTGCAACCTTAATAGATTTAATATGGATTTGCAGAGATTATATTGTAATGATAATTTCTAGAAGTTTAACATCAAAGATTTAACAAGTAACAGTTTTAATATACTGTATATTAGAAGGCAAATTCACAGGATTTTTCTCCATAATTTCATGGGAATATTTCTATGCAATTTGAATTTTCTCCATCTTGTGTTTCTTTTTTCTTTTTTTCTAGGTGTGTGATCTGTATGATGGACTTTGTTTACGGGGACCCTATCAGATTCCTGCCCTGCATGCATATTTACCATCTGGACTGTATAGATGACTGGTTGATGAGATCTTTCACATGTCCTTCCTGTATGGAGCCAGTTGATGCAGCATTATTGTCCTCTTATGAGACTAACTGAGCCAGAGTGTCTCTGCTGACCTGTCAAGAAAACATCATTTTTAATGGATTATACCTATCATTCTACCCAAAGAACCAGAGATTAGTAAACAAAATCATGCACACAAAAAGCTCATTTCCTTAAAAAGTATAAGAAAATAATTTCCAACTAGCTGCAGGTAATTAATAATGAGAGGGAGGAAGAGACATCTTTTAGGGAATATAGACAAATAGGATGCTATTTTTATGTAAAGCCTTGATCCAGTGCTTAAAAATAGTTACTCTTTGTGAAAGCCTGCTAGCACACCCATCCTGAGGAATTGCGTGAAGGGTAATAGTAGATGCTAAACATTAAATTGTGTGGACTCAAATTAGCAAGACATTCTGCTCAAGCATCATTGACTCAAACAAGAGTACTGCCAGAGAAAATGTACTCTGCTTGGGTGAGAGAGCGCAGAAGCAGTGTGAGATGCACAGGCGCACTTGGAAGAAAGAGAAAGAGGTACTGAAACATCCTTTCTCCTAAAGAAAAGGGCATGTCTGCTCAGATTGCTCACAGATTCCTGGTATTTGGGTCAATGCTCTATTTACAAAAAAATCCTACATTTTTATAACACTGGCACAAAAATAGTTTTAAGCTTGTTTGCACAATTCTTTTTTTATCCATTGGAAATGGAATCCATTTTGCCTTAGGTCTTTTTAAATAGTGTATTCTTATGTTTGGGCTGGCTCTATGCTTGAAAATCAGTTTATTTATAACCTGTTATACAAGTGCTATATGTTGTTTGCAGTTAGGATTATGTGGACTTCAAAAAGATCTCCTAGCTTATAAGCAAATGTGAGGTGCACTATCTCTTTTCTGGATGTGACATTTTAATGTCGAGGTATTAAAGAAAAATCAGAAAACGAACCAGTGCTTTACCTTTCTAGGTTTTTCTTTCCCTGCCTTGTTTTTTGCCTAAGGTTTGCTGAACTCAGATCCCAAGATCAACATTGTTATTGGCAGGTGAAGACGGAGAATAGTGAACATGTAAGCATGATAAAGATCACCTATCATCACAAAATTTGTTTAAATACCCTTCTTGGAGAAAGTATTACATGGAACCATATAAAAAGGATACTGCATCTCTCATTCTTGTAGTTCTTAGATTTGAAAGACCATACTGTGTCTTAGTCTATGTAATCAATGTATCTTTTGTATTTTGTTGGCTGGCAAAGCAGTCTGTCAAGCAGATGTTAAATAATCTATATTTTATTGTTTTGTACAAAAATGCAAAAATTGTATTTGGCACAGAATTACATAGGACTGATCAAGCGAGTGAACCGCAGCTGGTAAGGGCTGTTTCAAGTATTGGTATGTCTGAAACCGGAAAAAGGTGTGCTTGTTGAGAAAGTCATGCGAAGAAAGTGTAGTTATAAAAACAGCTGTCAATTTAGCATGTGGGGCTTTGTCCTATTGAGTGTTCTTTAATGTAATTTTTATACATTTGACTTAAAGCCAATCCATTTAATTTAGCATGAGATACAGGCTCCAGTTAATAGCACTGTATTACGGAGGACTGGCCTTGTTTTAACACACCATTTTAAAAATTGTATTTAAACAAACTGCTGCACTGAAGACTGTAAGCTTAACAGTATAGAGTTATTAGATGTCAAATAATTTCTATAAGGTTAGTAGTATGCAAACATCTGAAATATGGCTTGTTTCTTATTCTGCAGAACCTTTCATTCAGATGCTTCAGTCTGAATCCAAAGTGCACGCTTGTTTATTTGTACAGCTCCTATGCAAGCAGATCTCCCCTCCAAATTACAGCGAGCAAGGCGTACTGAGCATGATCAGAGCTAGCCTCACAAATGAAAAAACAGGCTGGGGAAGAGCTCCATATGTGCCTCAGCACCCTTGTACCTGTCTGAATAGCTCAGTTGCAATTCTGCATCAGATACAGGTTGTTACAGGATGACCAGTGCATTGAAGAAAGCCGTTTAAAGCAAGTACCTCGTTGGGTTATTTACACTTTACAAGAAACTTTTTAGTGCAACCCCCTTCAACTGTTCTTAATTACTAGAAGTAAAGAGAGATAAAAGGAAGTTGTGCAATATTTTCAGAGTAAACCGTACTACCTTATCATTCCATGTGTTTTTTCCATAAATGTTAATGTCTATCTTGTTAAGTATTATAGCCAGACTTTTCTTCTTTTACCTTGGATGTTAAATTGGCAAATGAACAATTTTTAAACACCTTTTTCATGTTCATTGTTTTCTTTCTATGAGTCTTTTTAAAGTGCTATGAGGATAGTATTAATTGGCTGGGAATTTATGTCCTTCTACGTTTTAATTTTTACCGCTGAGAAGCTGGGGGGGGGGGCAACCACAGCCAACATATGCCCCCGGGGGACTTTGGTTTAGCCTGCAGCAGATGCTCATGACTTCTCCTTCTCCCTTGTCTCCCACTTCCTGATTTACGGCTGTTGCCGTCATTGCCGACCTTCTGAGAGACCATATTCCTGTAGAATCGGCAACCCTACAATCCAAGATCCTGACTTGTGCTCCTGGGGGTCTCTATGGTTGTTAGGCCACCTTTTATTGAAAGAGCCAGTAACCATAGAGCTTTCTTAGTGCAAAAGTCAAAGTGTGTGTCCAGAAACTCTTTGTTTCTTTAAAACTCAAATCAGAGTTATGGATGTGAACATTTCTACAATGCCTGCTCCGTCCTTTTCTGATCAGTTGCTCAGCAAGCCACTGTGATGCAGTTAGGCATGTGAGGAAGCTCTCATATAATCCCATCACACTTTATATGTTAAGTGGCCCAAACAATTTACTCTATAATTGGCAATCTTTTGTGTTGACTGTCTATCTAGGTCTCCCTTTGTGATAACCTTTCTTGCAGGAGCAGACATCTAGTGGACAAATTGCCACTTAAGCCTTCCCAGTGTGTGCACTGAGAACAGCAGTCTCCTTTTGCATAGTTCGACTCACACTCTTACAAAGGAAATGAACGGTGTCAGTTCCAGGATTGGTAAAATTCCCGCCCTTTGTTCTTGGCATATCGGGGGAATATTTGGTACCGGCTTGTATATCAATCCATGGCCTCTTCCAACACAGACTCTATTCTTGGCTGATCACTGTTAGACCAACAGCAACAGAACTCTCCCCATCAGAAATTCCTGTGGCTCAAGACAGGAAGGGACACACTACCCTATGAGCTCTCAGCAGGCTTCCCTGGGAACAAAGAAACTCTTCCCAAAACTTTATTTTAAGATACGATTATGAAATAATTACTTAGATTAGCAAAGGTGGTAAGTGTGTGTGTACACACACACATGCATATACACACCCCAGATTCAGCACCAGGGGCATGATTACTGGTGGGAGAAACTTAATTCAGTCCTTTTAATTTAGCTTTCCAAATAGATGGTCATAATCATCAAAGCATATTTGTGCTCCGCTACAAAGAAGCAATACTTACATTTAGGAGCAGGATCTGTGCCTTAAAATCACTGTGTACAATTCTGTACAAATTACACTGAGGAACAATTTGGTCAACTGGCAGATGACACTTCTCGGTAATAGAAGGAAGAATCAAGTACAGTACCAGATGTACTTAAAACTATGTAACATTTATTGAATGTATAACTGGAAATAAGGCATTTACCTGACAATAATGTTTTTCAACCGGAGCAATAATTGCTGTTTCTCTACAACCGATTATTTGCTTCCTAATTTGGGGACATGTTCTGGAGGAGAGTTAGGAGTTACACAGTATATGAAGAGCAAAAGAAACTATCTTTACATAGATGGCTTATACAGTATAACACTGGATTTTGCCCAACTGCCAGATAAATATACCTGGGATCAAGCACTAATTCTTACAGATAAAAAAATTAACAGATGCAACAATGAACTTTACTGCAGGATGTCCATTAAATAAAAAGGATATTTTGGAAGGACAATCAATTACTGAAGAAAATTACATGCTACAAATTATTTGCTATAGTTCTTCAATTATTTTAATATTCATATTTATCCTAAAATCCTTGATAACTGGTCAAACTGGCAAAACAACAGTATCACACAGCTCAATCTTTTGGCCCATCAACACTCTGTTGGCAGCTTACATATGACAGGAGGGAGGGAGGTTCTACCTTTTTCAACTATTTCACTGTGATGAAAGTAAGCAAGCTTATAAGACTGCACATTGTTATATTTAAAGAAGTAATTTAACAGGTACTTCGGTTATTCTTTCATTATCAAGAAAACAAGAAGTCCATTTAATAAGTCCTTTTAAAAATTAATAATCTCATCTGAATCTGATCAAGGTATGAGCAGAACGTCTTTAAGCTTCTACTAGTTTATTTACTATTCCTTTCCAATTTAACAGATGATTCCTCAGAATTTTTAAAATTAAAAATGTTTGTGCTGAACTTGAACATGGAAATCATCTTAAAGTACTGCCAGTAATATCCATCTGTGAAGGTTTGTATACCAAATGAGATGCTGATTAAAAAAAACAGCAACATTACAAAACCACAGTTGCTGTAGAATGATCATCATCATCTGGGAAAGATCTGGCTTGATGCAATGCAGCTTGAATTCTGAAGTGTGTCCTTGTTTCCATGGAATAGTTCTTGTAATTTTGCCTAAAACAAATAGATATTTGTGATAGGTTCGTACCTACAACACTTACCATCATCTATGCTTAACAAAGCAATTTTTACACAGAAAAGGAAAAAAATCTGTTTCCTCCCAAATTCCATATTGCTTCTTTTAAAAAGGGACAATTTATAGAACAATGCAGCTTGTTTATATGTAATTCCAATGCCTAGCACTTTCCAAGAAAAATGTTTTCTTAAAGCTAATTTACTGGTATAAATAAAATATCTGATACATATTAGCAGGTTAACACGCCACCCTATGTATAACTTCTACTACATTCACTGAAATGGTGCAATCTTACTCATGTCTACTCAGAGCATAGTCCTACTGCATTCAATGAGGCTTTCTTTCAGGTAAGTGTGTGTGTGTGTGTGTGTGTGTATATGTATATGTATATGTATATGTATATGTATATGTATATGTATATGTATATGTATGTATGTATGTATGTATGTATGTATGTTTGGCACTAGCCACAATCCCAGAATAGAGAAAGGGGAGTAGCTTTCGTCATCTGAGAGTATCTGCTGGCATCCAGAGATGCTACTCTTCAGATAATCAGATGTGAAACCTTGCTTATGCACCTGGGTCCAAAGGGCAAGTTAGGTTTGCTACTTGTGTACTAGTCTCCCTGTTACACAGGGCTGCTCAACCTAATTGTTGGGGTGGCGGCACATTTCCACAAGCTAATGGTGCTCAGAAACTTCAATCTGCCTTCCTTTGATGAGGGGTCTAGAGTGGCCTAGAAGTTCATGGCCACCAGGACAACCATGGATCTGAATCAGCTTATTGAGTGCCTGACACACTTGTGAGTTTGGTTGTGCTTGTGGATGATCTATGAAGAGCATCAGCTGCTTTCAGTACCATCAACCATGGTATCCTTTGGGATTGTTGTCAAGGGCTTGGAGTGGTAGGCACTGTTTTACAATGGTTCTTCTCCTTCCTGGAGGGGAAGATTCAGTCAGAGGGAGGAAAGCAAAATGTAGAGTGCCTCAGGGCATTCTCCTCCCCCCACTTCTTTTTAACAACTACATGAAACTGGTGGGGCAGATCATGTGGCAACAGAGGGCCCAGTATCCTCAGTATGCCAATGATACAGTACCTAGGTATACTTTATCCCCAGGCCAAACAGGTGATGCAGTACAAGTGGTGACTCAATGCCTGGAGGCTGTCAAGGTCTGGATGGGGAGCAAGAAACTCAAGACTCAATCTCTCAAAGATGGAGTGGATTTGGGTTTTGGGGCCTAATGATCCCAGAGAAATGCCATCTTTGACTCTGAAGAGTTGCACTCCTCCATTCAGAGGTACTTTGTAATTCGGGAGTCCTTCTGGACTCACAATTCCTGTCTGATGAGCAGGTGGCAGCTGTGGCTCTGAGGGCTTTTGTACAGTTAGATCTTGTACGCCAATTCAGCCATTCCTAGATTGCGAAGTCTTTCTCATCCCCTAATCAACTCCAGCTTGGATTACTCTAATGAGTTCTACATGGGACTACCCTTGAAGAACATTAAGAAGCTGCAGCTGCCTGGACAATGATGGCTATGTCCTGTTACACTCGGGTGACCCCACTGCTTAGGGAGCAGCAATGGCTGCTGTTTGGCGTCTGGGTGTGATTCAGGATACTGTTTGTCACTTTTAAACTCCTACGTGGCTCTAGGACTGCCTTCTCCCATATTCATCTGCTTATATGACCAAATCAAACATGGTCAAATCCCTCCAGGACCCATCCATTTATGATTTCCTTCTGATGAAGCCTCATATGTGAGCCTTTTCAATAGTCTTCTCCACAATTGCAAACTCTATTCCCATGGAAATTTGGTTGGCTCCATTCTTCCTAGGCTTTAGGAAAGCTATTAAGACTCACCTGTTCCATCTAGCGCAGAAGGATGGAATGCATTGATTGGAAATGGGGTTGTGAGTGCATGATTGCTGTAATTTTCTGGTTTTATGGCTTTTTTGTTTGTTTGCTTGCTTTTGATACTTATTTTATAATAAGATTGTTAGCTGCCTAGAGCCTTTTGGGATTGGGCTGCACACAAATAAAGTGAAGTAAGTAAGTAAGTAAGTAAGTAAGTAAATAAATAAATAAATAAATAAATCTGACCTGATGGAGAATGGAGGCTAGCTAAAAACCCCTTCAAATAAATGATAAATAATGCAAACAAGTGATATAAAATCTAGATTTTTAGAAATGTATGGTTATGAAAACATCCATATGTTGCTCTCGGTTAACTGGGGGGGGAAATGTTAAGTAGAATAGCCCTTAGAATGTAAAATAAACCCAACAGTATACAAACACAAAATGCTACCTACTCCATAAAACAAATGATAGAACAATTCAGCAATTAATCAGAACAGAGTACTGTAAGTTTTCACTATATTCTAAATAAAAAAAACTTCAAACCACTTAAAAGTTGGCCAATGTGACCTCCTCTGGCAGGGAGTTGCATAACCATAATAGTACTACTATACTAAAAGTCTCCATCAGCCTCCTCTATTGATGTAGTAGAGCTAGACAAAGCATTCAGAGGAAATATTTTGTGAGTAAAGTGGCTCTGCACACACATGCATGTGGAAACAGCTAGGAGCACCTTTCAAAGTAGACATGAGAGCCTTGCAAAAGATATGGCTGCCGTAATGGTTTGAAGAGAGGTCCTTCACTGGTGCTACCACAAGTTGTAAAGTACCTTGTTTGAACCGTTTGCACAGTCCCAATGATGGTACATGCAAATTAAATGCAAATTCATAATAGATGTGACAGTGTTGCTAGATTACCTGAAATACTACTTAGGACTTTATATTCAAGAACTGCACATTGAACTGGACCAAAATGAATCTGAAAGCTAGTGTAGTTGATACAAGACTACTGTTATATGATCAATAAATGCATTCCAGTGTCCATCTTGCAGCCTCATTTTTAATGTTAAGGGAATACAAAATTAGTTTTACTTAAGGCAATAAAAATGTCTATTATGCATTAGCCAATTTAAGAAGGTAATTCCACTGGCGAATATAGTGACAGATCTAATATTAAATTAATTAAGGCCTGGAACCTTATTTTCAACTGGACCAAGAAAAGCTGAACTATTATTTTTCCAGACACGTATGCTGTGACATCACAATATATGTATATTTGG
Source organism: Charina bottae (assembly GCA_023362775.1). Taxonomy (NCBI): domain Eukaryota; kingdom Metazoa; phylum Chordata; class Lepidosauria; order Squamata; family Charinaidae; genus Charina; species Charina bottae. Next base: position 54,967,683 of record JALMGJ010000003.1, on the reverse strand, counting down.
CAATTTTAAAGTGAGTGGGCAAAGATGCTTAACAAATGTTAACACAAAACTGTCAATATAATGTACATATATCTCAAGGGGAGTAATTCAAAGAGCTGAACTTGAAAACTGGATTTTTTAGAACAACACAGGAAATGTCCCATGTGGGTGGGACACATGAATAGTGGAGCACAGCAGTAAACCGGATGCTGTATTCTGTACAAGCAAAGCACTTACCATTAGTTCAACACCACTACTGGGTGTGAACTGGAGAAAATAATTTACTCTATGTGGTTTTATTCTTACATTATCTTTAAGTCAGTATTAGTGTAGCAGGATTGTTCAATAAATGTGGACTGTCTTTCTCAACCTATAAGTTTAACAGAATTGGACTTGCCCTTTTTGGCTTGTGGCGACCTAATCAGCGTTTGTCCTTACAAGTCACTTTTACTGGCTTTGTTGGAAGCTCTAGTGCAAGCATTTTAGTGAAATGAAGCAAATTTAATTTCCGCATGTTCACACTCTCCTCAAACCTGCCTATGAAACTAATTCTCAATGTTTGTTTGTTTGTTTATTTATTAAATTTTGCCACCGCCAAGGGGGGACTCAGGGCGGTTTATCACCTGTTTTTTTCCTTGTGGTTCAAGAAAAACAAAACAGTCCTAAGCTAGTTGAGAAAACTAGGATACACAACAAGATTGAAATTCAACAGACGTATTACTTAATCTTACACCATGCCATATAGGGGTGCCTATGTTATAGTGGGAGCTCTTAATATAAACAACATGCATCTCTTATAAATAGGCTGACCATATTTCCTTGAGGCAAAAACGGGACATTGGGATGGCAAAAACGGGACAGGGTCTTATGTAATATTCCCCCGCCCCGCGCGATTGGCTCCCGCCTGCAAACCCCGCCCCTTGGTCCACGTGATTGGCGCCCACCTGCAAATCCCGCCCCCCGTTCCGCCTGATTGGCTCCCAATCGCAAACCCCGCCCCCGGTCTGTGCAATTGGCTCCCGCCTGCAAACCCTGCCCCCCATTCCACACGATTGGCTCCTGCCTGCAAACCCCACCCCCGGTCCACACGATTGGCTCCCGCCTAGCCAATCACCCTCCTCTCCACCTCTCCGCCCTCCTTTGCTGCGTGCTGACAGGCAGGAGGGCTTCCTCTTCCGGGCTGCCTCCAATTGGCAGCTCCGGCTCGGATCCTCCTTCCGCGCCATTCCCGCCGGGTTTAAAAAATGGGACAAAATTGAGATTTTTATCAAAACGACGGGACGGTTGAAAAATGCTAAAAAAAGCGACTGTCCCGTTCAAAATGGGACATATGGTCAGCCTACTTTGTGCCTAAGGCAGGACTAGAACTGACGGCCTCACGATTTCTAGCCCGTTGCTTTAACCACTACACCAAACTGGCTCTCAATATCCCACACACTGTATAACTAATCTATAGTTATATCTATATCTTTTATAGAGAAAGGGACACCACTAGCTAAAACAGGATAAGCCAACCAGGGTTTATGGCCTTCTGTAAATCGCAGGCCCTTTTTTCAAGCCCCACCAAGGTCCCATGGCCAAAATTGCACAGCAAACGAAAGAAATTCAGGGGCACATTTGTGCAGGTGTGTGCTTGTTTTCAATGCCCTTCCTCAAAGTGGAATAGGTGCATTAAGAGACCTTATATCCCCTGGAAACTGGAAAAAAAATAAAATTAAAATCATAGCAGCAAAGAGATTGTCTAGCTTTGTGAGAAGGAATTAATGAAAAAGAGGGATGTTTATTTCCCACTCTAGGGTTAAAATAGTTTTTTCCCCCTCCCTTATTAGGACAAGAGGAATATGGAACGATTGCTAGAGACAAGCGGGAAGTTTGCTCAGCTTTTTTTGTTTTTGTTTTGTGAGGCTGGCACACTTCCTACCCAGATCATTCGACGGGGCACTAGCGTTTCTCCTAATCTTTTGCACTTGGTGTCCCACCAAGGATTGCAACTGAAGGATTGCACTGACCCTCGGTGCGCTGGGAGGGACACGCTCCAAAAGGAGGGGATGGGGCCTTGTGGAAAGCTCAGATTGCTTTGATGTACGTACATTTAATGGGTGCCATAGATAATATTACTGCCCAGTCCTGAAGATAATGATTTCCCCCTTCCGTCATGTTGAAAAGGATAATTGGCTAATCCTTTCTGGAGGTCTTTGCAGGGGACCACCAAGGAGGTTGCATGTTATAAACCATGGATCAGTTGCTCTTTGGATTTAAAGGCAAAAAGATACTTCTAAGAGCAGGTTTAGAAGCTTCCTCGTACCTTGTGATCCAAAGAGCTGCACAGCCATAGTGTACTGCTCTCATATCCTTCCTTCCTCCCTCCCTCCTTTACTCCCTTCCTTCTTTCCCCTCTTCCTCCTTCCCTTCTCCCTCTTCTTCCTTCCTTCCTTCCTTCTCTCCCCTTCTTCCTTCCTTCCTCCCGTTTCCTCCCCCTTCCTTCCTTCTGTCCTTCCTTCTCCTCTTCCTCCTTCCCTCCTCCCCTCTTCTTCCTTCCTTCTCTCCCTTTCCTTCCTTCCTTCCTTCCTTCCTTCCTTCCTTCCTTCCTTCCTTCCTTCCTTCCTTCCTTCCTTCCTTCCTTCCCTCCTTCTCCTCTTCCTCCTCTTCCTCCTCCCCTCCCCCCTTCCTTCCTCCCTCCCTCCCTCCCTCCCTGTATCTACAGCACACTGTTCCTGATCTATAGCAGTTTCCCAAGCCTCCCTCCTTGGGAGTTAAAGCCAATTCTTTCTCCTCGCCTGACATTTCTGCAAGGGATTAAAGACAGGGAAGCAGAAGGCAGCCCGAGCAGCAGTGAGAATAAGTGGGGGATAAAAGCAACGTTTGTACTCCCGCAGTTAATCTCGGCTCCTATACAACTTCCCCAGTCACGTGGTCGGATGCAAAACCCGGACGGCACCGGCATGAAAAGCCCCGCTTGGATAGCCTGACCATATTTCTTTGAGGTAAAAAACGACGCTGGAGAAAGTGGGCGTGCATTTGCGCGCGCTTTGCCGCAGGAACTTTCAATAATGGGACAAAATGGGTATTTTTATTAAAATGACGGGAAGCTCCAGAATTGTTTAAAAAATGGGACTGTCCCGTTCAAAACGGGACGTATGGTCAGCCTAGTGTGTGTGTGTGTGTGCGCGCGTGATTACGCTGAGCAAGTAATCTGCGCGCACACACACACACACACACACACACACGCACCCTCTTCCCACAACCTTCCCGTGCCTGCTTTCCCTGGCCTCACCACTGCTGGGCAGACAATCTCAGGATCAGGTAAGGAGGCAGGAACCTGGACTGTGGTGCTGCTTCTGCTGCTGGGATCGCACGTGGCAACTGGGCTTCCAGTTGCCGCGCTGATAGGGCCTCTTCCGGGCTGCCTCCAATGGCAAGTCCGGCTCCAGTCCTCCTTCCTGTCTTCCTGTCCTCCTTCCCGCCGGGTTTAAAAAAGGGACAAAATGGAGATTTTGATCAAAACGACGGGACGGTTAAAAAATGCTAAAATAACGGGACTGTCCCGTTCAAAACGGGACATATGGTCACCCTACATTTCTGTCACTGTTAAATTCTTCAATTCCATCCACGACATCCCCATCCAAGTGACACATTTTAAAGCTCATATTTTCCACAATGTCCTGAATGCCTTGCATAAAAACTTGGTAAGGATCAGAAAGAATCTGTTTGAAGTCTTGGTGGAAGTCAGAGAAAGTTTGCTTAAGATCCTCCATGCCTCAAGCAGTAGATTATGGCGCAAAACAGCCGATTCAACATGTAGAAAAATGCTAATATCTTCAAATTTAGTACAAAAATAATAACAGGGAGACAATTATTTACTCTCGATCCTTCTTAATATTTGGATGGAAAACAAGCCAAAACTTAAAAAAAAAATTTTTTTTTTAAATTAATCCCAAAAATAATGATTAGCACCAAGAGAACCGCTTCTCCTTGCTGTAGAAAGCCTCTCTTGGGCTACATATACTTTATATATATATTATATATTTATTTATATATATATAAATAAATTGGGTGATTTAGAAATGGGGTGGCCGGTCTTAAGGTCCCTTTAAGGTTACAGCGCGGCTTGGAAAATGGTGACGTCCCAGCCTCCCAGCTACTCTTACCTGTTGAGCGCAAACTCCGTTTGTGATCTTCTGGCTGCAAGCTGCCATCCGGAGGACAAATGGGGTGATTCCAAGTGTTTTCCTTTCCCGGAAAAACACCCCTGGGCTTCAAGAAAAACCTGCCTGAGCCCGAAAAAAATGCAGAATTATCAGTTCTGCCCGCTAAGTCCACGGGCACAGCTGTTCAGTCCGCCATGTCCCCACCGGAAGTCCCGTATTTCTCTTTTAATTATTAAGTCATCAGCTGGTTTCTTTTGTATGTCCAGTGTAGCAACTTTTCCCATATCATTCTTGTAGTCTGTCATTTTTAAATCCACTTTCAGATCAGTCTCAATCTTGTCAGGTAAAACTTGTTGCTCTTCCATTACATCTTTTAAAAACATATAGAGGCAGACACTCTTAAAATTAACTTTTGGGCCCATTGTTCAAAAATACCCTTCAGTATGTCCAATGTTAAAATATTCTTCTTCATGCTGTATTAGTAAGTCAAATTTAAGTGTTTTTCTACTTTAATTGTAATCTTTAGTTCCTTCTGGTTCCCTCTAGTGTCTAACCTTTAAAGCAGGGGTGCGGAACCTTTCTTCTGCCAAGGGCCATTTTGATAACACCATTCGCGGACTGGGGGGCGGGGTTTCCGGGTGGGAGTCAATCACGTGCACTGGAGGTGGGGTTTGTGGGTGGGAGCCAATCACAAGCACCGGGGGCAGGGTTTGCGGGCGGGAGCCAATTGCGCGGAAGGGGGCGGGGTTTGCGGCCAGGAGTGTTATGTATTTTATGATTTTGAAAGAATCTGGAATGTTCTGTTTTAAAAAGTCAGGCTGAGAAGTTTTTTTTTCCCGTTGGAGTCAGGAGAGCTCATGGTTTAACTCCCTCCTCAGGAATGTTAATTACTGGTGCCAATAGGTCTGGTTTGAACTGACCAATCAGAGTATCTCTTGGTGCTCTGTTTCCAAATAAGTTAAGTGGTGAGCTGAGTCAGGGTGGTCACATGTTAAACTTTGACCACTCAGGTAATGCCAAGCTTTCTTGTACAGAGGTAAGGGCTTTATATTGTAAATCTCTTTTGTGTTCAGCTGCAGCTAGGTACTATTGGTATGTAAATGGACCATGTGCTCTCTCTCTGCTGAGAGAGGCAATGGGTTACGTTTCAGTTTCAGTTTCTTTGTTTTAAAATAAAAGTATTTTTTTCTACTGGAAATGCTGTGTTTATTTTTTTGATCTCTCAATATGTTTCTATAACTCTGATCTTAAATTAATTAAAACTACAATAGGGAGCTCCTAGATTTATTGAATTTCAAGTCCTGCCTGCGGTTGCCTTGGCAGGGCCAAACCAAATGATTTCGCAGGCCTTACACGGCCCACGGGCCAGACGTTCCCCACCTCTGCTCTAAAGTCTCACCCTATCATGTTTTTTTTAAAGAATTAAAAACAAAAGCATTTTCCCACAGGAAGAATTCTTATAATTAATTCCACAATCTTATTTCAAACCCATCTGGAACCTTAGTCCATTTGTAACTTTCCAAAATCAAAGTTCTAATCACCCTTTTGCTGTTTATTCCAAAAAAAACTTTTTAAGTCCTTAAATTTGTATTTAAAACTCCTTTCACTAAGGATTGAAGGAAACTCACCCAGTATTTTCAGAATTATCAATCCAAAGGTTCCCAATAGCTAAAAAGCAGTTAACAAGCAATTTCCGAAAGTGATTAGAAAAGGAAGTATATGAACCCAGTGTCCATAAAGATACCAACTGCGGTTGGAGCAAAGATGGCTTTCCCTCATCTCCCAGAGCACTAAACCCGCTCTCTTGCAGTCTCCTCGCGAAGAGCAACTGTCAGGAGCACTTGTGGGCAATCTCAAGTCCTCTCCTTGTCCGGAGAAGAATTACAAAGAGCCGGTCTACTTGCCAGCTCTTCATTCTGCTGCAGTTGTCGGCTCCGCTTTTAGCAGAGCCATCTTCAGTTTGGCATTTCTTCCCTGGAAGTCCTGTGTCAATATCAATGAGCATTTTCTTGTACTCAAGTTAATAAGGACCCAAGTTAATAAGGACACTTCTGTTGGAGGTTCCAGAAAATCAGCATGCCTCATTAGCATATGGGTGATTGCTCTCGGAGGCAAATTCTCTATGTGCTTCTAGAGGAAGTTGCTTGTTGCCCCTCCCACTTCCTCTTTCTCTCTCTCTGCTTCCTTCCACCAGAGGAGAAGGACCATGTGGCTGCTCCTCTCCATCGAGAGGCCATGCCTAGGCCTCAACTCCAGAATCTTTCCCCTTTCTCCACGCAGCTCTTGGAAGCAATGAGGGCCAAGAGTAAAACAAAGTTTAGGGAACCAAAGAAGAATCATTCCTAACAGAATGGATGTAACTGAACTGGACCAAATAAAACATTAAGAACTGCTTTGTACTTACTTTTGTAACCTACTTTGTCTAAGCGTGTAATGCTTTATGCTTGGGTGGGCTAAGTGTGTTAAGATCAATAACCTATGTCTCTCTAGTTTGCTCATTAATGCTATTTTGATAAAAACTCCTTTCTGTGTGTGCTTATTGTTTCGCTGCATTAAGCTCTGCCCCATTCAGTGGTCCTAGCAGTCCACTAATGGGCATCAACTTCCAGAACCAAAATAGGCCTGGTGCAGCAGTTAATTATTAACAGCCTGCTATAAATAGTGCAATTCCAATTTCTAATTCCTCAGACTAAAGTTTCATTATTAGTGAGCGCCATCTGCTGCCTTTGTTATGCAGTTCCAGCAAGAAAGACATACTCCATTTACAGTCAAAGAAACATACTAACTCTGTCCTAAAAGAAATGAAACATAGGTACTTCTTTGTTTCCAGCAGCTACAGCCACATGCAGATGTAGGTATTAGAAGATTGTAAGTAGAATACAAAATCACAAATAAGGATTATCAGCCATAAATGAGACAAAAAGTCAATTAAGTAAAGAATTTCATTTTCTGAAATGAACAGACACATCTATCTGCACTCTATAAATGTTAGCATCGCTTGACTTTCTTAAGTATCCCCTCCACCTACAGTATATAGTTTTCTTCATTTGCACTATGTAGCTCTATGTATACAAGACACTTGCACAGTTAATAGTCATCCAGTGTGAGTCACTGGCTGGCTTGATTTACAGACCTTATAATTATTTTGTGCTCTTTTTTCTCATCCATGTATAATTGGTTATGTGGACTCATAGATATGTGCATATGCTATTGGCCACATCTGACTTCTCCAATGTGATCCTCTCCGTTTGTGGTGGGCTTCAATGCCATAATTCCTGGTCAGTATGTCCAACACATTGGGATGATACCTGCTTGGGAAAGGTTGGTTCACATAATCCACTCCTTCCTTATTGGTGGTAAGCATAACAAAGCATACCAGCAGTTCAAAGTTACGCAGACAATGGGTTTTATTCATGCAGTGATAAAAGCATGTTGGAATCGTCACTGAGTGTTTATCTCCAGCATCATCAAATCTAAAGAAATATCAGGAGAGTTTGTACATAATGTTGTCATCTATGTACAAATTCAAATCAAATCAATCTTTATTACAGTCGTAGACTAGCATATCTATGTACAAGAAACAGATGGGGAAGAGGGATCTTTTCCAGCTTACCAAAACAGGCACAGGAAGTGGAACAGGATTTGGAGAAAGGTATCTCCGGGATTTCCGAATTGCAAATTTTTCTGTAGGCAAGGATTTCCCTGCTATTTTCAGTTTCAGACTAGGCACAGCCCTGGGAAGAAAAACAGACACACATTTAAATGATTTCCTGTATCATAACTGTAATCCTCTAAAAACTAGAAAAAGGAAAGACAGGAGAAGTCAAAACAGAACAGGAAAAACAATCTTGTTCCTGTATTTTACCACAAAAGCATTTCATGCCACAGACAACCAAATTCCATCTAGAGATTGGAAGAATCTGAAGAGGTACAGCCTTCCCACGGAGATTTTAGGCTGAGAATGGGCAGAGTTATCCAGCTAAAAATTGTTTTTACCTTAGGAAAATGCTATTCTCTTAGCTCAGTCATGAAATTACCAGCAGCAGGGCAAGCATATGGTTACCAACAGAAGAACATATACCCTTTCCTGAATAATTATGACAAAATTAAACTCATAACCATGGAGCAGAATATTCCATTATATCTCTCTTAACATTAAAATGATGTAAATATAAAATTCACAGGAGTACATAAAATGACAACTTTAGTTTTAAAATTTGATTGAATGAAAGAAGTTTTTCTTCTCCCATTATCAATCATTATCTTCTATTTTGACATGTACTTTATTTTCAAAACTCTTACCTAAATAGTGCAACTTCATCATCTCCAAAAGGTTTATAATCTTCTGGCCCAAACATGCTGAGGTAGGCAGCTTTCATAAATACATATGTAGCCTAAAAGAAAAACAATACTTTTAAGCTGTATTCATGTATCATCTCCAATATAGGTAAAAAGGTAAAGGTTCCCCCAGCACATTTGTGCAGTCATGTCCGACTCTAGGGGCCGATGCTCATCTCCGTTTGTTAGCCGAAGAGCCAGCTTTGTCCGAAGACGCTTCCACGGTCATGTGGCCGCATGATGAGTGCAGAACGCTGTTACCTTCCCACCAAAGTGGTACCTATTAATCTACTTGCATTTGCATGCTTTCGAATTGCTAGGTAGGCAAGAGCTGGAGCTAGTGCGGGAGCTCACTCCGCATGCAGGGCTAGGGATTCGAACCTCCGAACTTGCGATCTTCCGATTGACAAGCCTGGCGTCTTACCCGCTGAGCCACCACGCCCCAATATCATCTCCAATATACAGATCAGTAAAGTTGAAGCCATTAAGGAGCAGAAAGTGCACAATTTTCTAGCAGTGGGAAAAGAACTATTCTTGTCAACAGGAAAATATAAAATTACACAGTTAAAGCTGATTTGCAAGCAAATGAAGTACACCTTAGAATTTCTCAGCGTTCAGTAAAAAACATATTATCTTCCTTAACAGTATAATATCTAACGCAACATTATCATGGGCTCTTTTTGTAAGGTAATTATCCATTCATAATTATTTGCCAAGCATATTGATACATAGATGAATAGATATACAATTTATTAAAAAGGAATTTGTATCAGTTCCATCCCACCAAAAAATAAATCCTGCCTATTTCTTCTTCTATTTAGTTACCTTTGTTCTCTTAATGTTGGTGTGAATTCATACGCTTACAAGCACATAAAAAGTACCATAAGGTTATATTACTAGGTTAACAGCACTACCTTGTACATAGCTATCCTACTAGCATGTTATTCCTCTCCTTACTGGAAATGATAAATGTTTGGGCTTTACCTATGCAGACTTATATTGCAGAACTTATGACTAAATCATTTACACAGTTTCATCAACCATTGCTATTTAGAGTGGGAGAGGGCAAACCATAATGAAGGGTGCCCATGTTGAGGAAGTCTGGTTTAAAGAAATCATAATGGGCTTGCCATTTTTAAAAGGAAAAAATAAAAAACCCAGAAAATAGTAAAATATTTTACTATTCCTATATTGCCAGTTAAGGGGGCACGATGGCTCAGTGGTTAAGACGCCAGGCTTGTCGATCGGAAGGTCGGCGGTTCGAATCCCTAGCCCCGTGTGACGGAGTGAGCTCCCGCCCTCGCCCCAGCTCTTGCCAACCTAGCAATTCCAAAGCATGCAAATGCAAGTAGATGAATAGGTACCACTTTGGTGGGAAGGTAACAGTGTTCTGTGTGCATCATGCCAGCCACATGACCGTGGAAGCGTCTTCGGACAACGCTGGCTCTTCGGCTAACAAACGGAGATGAGCACCGGCCCCTAGAGTTGGACACGACTGTTCAGGGGAAAACCTTTACCTTTACCTTTTACCTATATTGCCAGTTATAAGATCTTATGGCCAGGGAGGACTCAAGCTTAGATTTAAGTGAGTTATTTGCTCGCTTCAAAATAGAAGTAATCACGTGTTGTCTCACAGCAAAAGAAAAAACAGGAAATTACTCTTGATTGGCAGATTTTAATTCAGATTCCTCAAACCTAAGAAAACAACTCACTTGTATTTGTGGTGAGACAAGTATATCAGATCAGCATGAATAAAAGGGCTCTTACCCAACTAGGCAGAAACATTAAAACTACCCATTCACTGATTGGGTTCACACATCATATTAAGACATGTTTGGTTAAACCAGGGTTTATTGAATAAGCCACAACTGTCTAAGTTGACACATTATACTAATGATGCTAAATTAAAACCAAATAACATTATGATTTATTGCAATGGTTGAATGAAGTCACTAAATGGTAAACATGTACAATAAAAGGGTTGTACATACATGATTCTTTCTTTTCAAGATAAATATTATATTATATATTAAGAAGGATTCCTATACAGGGAACTGAACATTTCCCATTTTAACCCATTTAAATTGTAAATACTGTTTGCCATTAATTAAAAAGGAAAAGTTAACCACTACTGTATGATAAAATCAGCAGCTTACATTCCTAAACTGCCCTTCATGAGGCTATCGATCTAGAAATAGTGCTACTTTATTTTTATTTGGTAACTGCAGAAGTCAGTCAAAACTATTTTAAAGATCTCCTGGAATACATTTATTATCAATTATTTGATTTTCTCAGCTAACTTGCATCTTCTTTTGTTAAACAGTCCTGCCAACATTTTTGTTTTTAATTCACCTTTGACCAGGTGTTCTCTTGGCTAAGCAGATCCGCATAGAAGTGTGCCATCTTCCACTGGCGTCTGTATGTGAAGCACCACGTCAGTTCCCAATAGCACACGGGATGGAACTGCTTCCAAAGCTGCTGGGCTTCACAACATTCCTCAAACCTTCTGATGGCCTGAAAAAGCAAAAACAAATACAACCCTGACTGGATATTAATGCAACTTTAAAATACATGTTCCAAACATTCATTAGTCTAAGAAATTAACACTCATATTCTGAAACAATTACTGAGAAAATAAAATACAACTGTTTGGGAAGAGGATACAAAGTAAGTACATGGTATTAATCATTTTCCATACAACCCATTATTTATTTATTGCTTTTTAAATTTATTCTACTGATCTGCCCAGCAATTCAGGATAATACACAGATCTTCAGCATGCTCCCTTTATCCTCACTGCAATCCTGTAACGTACGTTAAATTGAAAGAAAAGGATTAGCCTAAGATTACTTCATAGTTGAGTGGCATTTTGAACCTGTATTTCTTAGTTCAGCCGTCTACTCCTGACATTATAAGCTCAAATCAATTTCCAGGTCACATAATTTCCTAGAAATATATTAATGCCATTTGCCCCCATTTTAATAGTGGATGAACTTCAATGTTTCAGTTACTTATCGTATTTATATTTATTTTTGCAGACAAAACAACTTCCAGAATTAAGGTAGTCCTCTTTTAGCAACCGCAATTGGTTCTGGTGAAATGGTCGCTCAGCTATGTGGTCGCTAAGCGAACCATGTGACTGAGAGGGAGAACGAGAGAGAGAGATGCTGGGAAGATTGCTGGTTGCTGCCGCCTCGTTTAGATAAAGTTTCTCCCGCAGAAATGCCAGCATTTGTTGTCAGGCACAGAAATTTGGGCATTAGTGCAAGTATTGGTTGGAAAATGTTTTTTTTTACTACTGTTTACTACCATTTATTACTGTTGTATTTGCTAATGGTTGCTATCCAAGGTAGTTGCTAATCAAGGATGTAAAATTAACAAAGATAAAGACATAAATAAATAGCCGTAAAATAAACAAACAAAAGTCTAATCGAAGAGAATATTTGTAGCTCAGGGTTGAACTGTGGAGTCCTTGGTGCTCTCTGAGCCTTGTTGTTTTCTTGCAGACATTTCATTGCCAGGCTAGGCAACATCTTCGGTGCGAAAAGGGAGTGGGACTTGCTCTCTGTTTATATACCATGGCTTGTCCTGCCTGTGTTGGTGGGGGTGTTGTACTCTCCTTGGTAGTACCTTGATTGGGTTGTTGTTTGCTGCTTCGTTGATTGACTGAGTTAATAGTTCCTTGATTAGGGTCTATTGTGTTGTTTGATTGCTCCTCTGGTGCTAATCTTGCTGTTTATTAGTACAGTTTTCATGCAATTTTTTAAAAATGAGGCACTGCATGGCAGTACTTCAAAGATCAACTTAAGGTATATCTTACTTTTGGATATTGAGTCAGGTAAGGTTTGAGACGTTTCTCTGCTTCTTCAACATTTCCTTTACATGTCCCTAGATTAATTGGGATAAAAAGTGAAATAAACTGAGGTACAAGGTTTTTATTATAATACAAGCAACAAAACAAAAAAAATGAGCCGGAGTCTGTCTTAATTATAGAAATGAAAAAGTAAATGATGTACTTCTAATATAATCAGACTCTTTTGACTGGATTGGTATAAACAAATGAGAAGGCTTGCTCTTTTCACAGACAAATATTTTGTATGCTTGTTTGTTTGTTTGTTTAACAATTTATATAGACACCTAGCTTGTTCTTGTTCAAACACTCTTTTCCAACAACACAAGAGACGACTCTACACATGGACATCACCAGATGGTCAATGCCGAAATCAGATTGATTATATACTTTGCAGCCAAAGATGGAGAAGCTCTATACAATCAGCAAAAACAAGACCTGGAGCTGACTGTGGCTCAAATCATGAGCTTCTTATCGCAAAATTTAGGCTTAAATTGAAGAATGTAGGGAAAACCACTAGACCATAGCTTTCCAAACTGCGTGTCGCGACACATTAGTGTGTCACGACAAAACCCAGAAGTGCTGATGGCACGTTGCCGCTGCCCCTGCATCAGCACGTGCAGCGACAATGGTGGTGCGCGCGGTGATGACGGTGGCGCACGTGGGGGTGACGGCAGCGGTGACGGCAGTGGTGCGCCATCAGTGCTTCTGGGTTTTAGCGCGAAACACGAGGCCGCCGCCACTGCCGCCGTCACCATGCATGCCGCCACGTGCACCGCCGCCGCTGCCGTTGGTGTGTCGCCAATGGCGGGACTTTGGAAAGCACTGCACTAGACCATTCAGGTATGACCTAAATCATATCCCTTATGAATATACAGTGGAGGTGAGGAATAGATTTAAAGGATTAAATCTGGTAGACAGAGTGCCTGAAGAACTATGGATGGAGGTTCGTAACATTGTACAGGAGGCAGCAACTAAAACCATCCCAAAGAAAAAGAAATGCAAGAAAGCAAAGTGGCTGACTGATGAGGCTTTACAAATAGCTGAGGAAAGAAGGAAAGCAAAAGGCAAGGGAGAAAGGGAAAGATATAACCAACTGAATGCAGATTTCCAGAGAATAGCAAGGAGAGATAAGAAGGCCTTCTTAAATGAACAATGCAAAGAAATTGAGGAAAACAATAGAATGGGGAAGACTAGAGATCTCTTCAAGAAAATTGGAGATATCAAGGGAACCTTTTGTGCAAAGATGGGCATGATAAAGGTCAAAAAAGGCAGGGACCTAACAGAAGCAGAAGAGATTAAGAAGAGGTGGCAAGAATACACAGAAGAACTATACAAGAAAGATCTTAATATCCCTGATAAATACGATGGTGTGGTCACTGACCTTGAGCTGGACATCCTAGAGAGTGAAGTCAAGTGGGCCTTAGGAAGCATTACTAACAACAAAGCGAGCGGAGAAGACAGTATCCCAGCTGAGCTATTTAAAATCCTAAAAGATGATGCTGTTAAAGTGCTGCACTCAATATGCCAACAAATTTGGAAAACTCAACAGTGGCCACAGGATTGGAAAAGGTCAGTTTACGTTCCAATTCCAAAGAAAGGCAATGCCAAAGAATGTTCAAACTACCGTACAATTGCGCTCATTTCACATGCTAGCAAGGTTATGCTCAAAATCCTACAAGCTAGGCTTCAGCAGTATGTGAACCGAGAACTACCAGAAGTGCAAGCTGGGTTTCGAAGAGGCAGAGGAACTAGAGATCAGATTGCCAATGTTCGCTGGATCATGGAAAAAGCAAGAGAGTTCCAGAAAAACATCTACTTCTGCTTCATTGACTACACTAAAGCCTTTGATTGTGTGGATCACAACAAACTGTGGCAAATTCTTAAAGAGATGGGAGTACCAGACCACCTTACCTGTCTCCTGAGAAACCTGTATGCGGGTCAAGAAGCAACAGTTAGAACCGGACATGGAACAACCGACTGGTTCAAAATTGGGAAAGGAGTACGACAAGGCTGTATATTATCACCCTCCTTATTTAACTTATACTGTATGCAGAGTACATCATGAGAAATGCTGGGCTGGATGAATCACAAGCCGGAGTTAAGATTGCTAATAGACCTATGTAATTGTATTCTCAGACTTCCAAATATTTGCCAAGGTTTAACTGACTACATAATTTTGTTTCCATCAAGGACCGTGTGGATAGCAACTTGAGCAAATTTTCCCCACAGCAAAGTCATATCATCTACATATGCAGACATCTTAAAATAAGACATGGAGCTGTTTCCCAAACTTAGATAGACATACAATGCAATATCTGAAGCTTACAGTTCTGTATTTGTCAGGCATGTCAACAGAAATAATATAAAAGAGTGCTATCTTTTTGTTTCTTTACCTTCAGTTAATTGATCAAGATTGTGTTTGTGCACTAAGTTGTTGAAAGAATCTGCTACAGAAGTTTTTTTCCGAAACCTAAAGAAAAATTATAGAGGCTGAAGATTTAAAGTATACTTGTAATACTGCAGTTCAGCAAATAATTCTGGGGGTAGCAGGTTCCTTATCCCACCACCATAGAGAAAATGAACCTCAAAGGGCAATTCTACATATGTTTACTTGGAAGTCAAACCCCACTTGATTCATTGGAATTAAAGCACCTAGAGGTTTATTCTCAAGTCAATGCATGTACATATCTTTTTCTTCAATACCCTTGAAGGATATTGAAGGATATTTCCTGCCCCCTTTCTTCACTTTGTAACAGATTCATACCTATTATCAATATTAAAGTAAGATTCAAAAGCCTACCTAGTTGGCTCTGGTGCAGGAAATGAAAGGGGAAACAATCTTCTCCTTTATCCGAGACGGCCCTGAGTTTATTAGTTCTATATCCATATTAAATTTAACAGGACTCAATTGTCAAAACAAAATCTGAAGCTATTTGCATACCCTGAGTGTGTCAGTAGATTACACGTATGTCACGCAAGACTATGTTGACTTGTAGGGCTGTTGCTAAATTAGAGATCCTAGCTTGCCTAGAACAGCTTGAGCAGACTTGGGGTGAAACTGTGCCTTAGTTGTTTTTACAACATAGTGGCTACAATGTGCCCAAACTGACCACTTTAGGATCCTGCAGGTCATATAGGTAAGGCTAAGCTAGTAAGCCAGTCTAACTCCTCTATTTTACTAAAAAAAGTATTATGTGAAAGTGTTTCAAAGCTACGATGGGCAGTAGAGGTCAATATTTATGGGTCCACCTGATGATGTTATATTTCTTTCTTGCCTTTCTTACCTGATGTCTTTGATTTTGCTTGCTAACTATTTCCTAACCCTTTTCTATAGTTTGTATAATGACATTTATGTGAAAGGGAATAGTATGTACAGTATATATGCACACTACTTGCAGGCTCCTAAAATGTCTATTGGGCTTTTTAAGTATGTTTCCAATTAACGTTATTGTAACAGCATCTTATGTACTAATTGTATAGTTATTGTATTTTATGTGCTTACTTCTGACATACAACTTGAGCTTCTTTCATTGTGTTTCCAGCATACAATATATCCCTGGAGTCAAAGGTGATCATAGCCTGCATTTCCAAAATGGTAGCATAAGTCAGAGCATGATACATGCTGTCCTTTGTTCTGTAGGAGAGAAGTTGGAGAAATACGTACATAAGGCACAAAGGTAGCACAAGAAAGATAAGAAGCTTGTCTTTAAGAGTATACAGGATAATTAGAGGCAGTGCTATCTAAGACTGAAGAATATATCTTATTTTATAAATTAAATTTCATACTGAAAATCACACCCCACTCCATTTATTTTAGGATACAATGGCACCCCTGAATAGCCTAACATAGCCTTCCTTAAACTTTCAATTTTTGAAGTTCTGCTCAAATAATCTACTATCAAACCTAGCTGAGATATCATAGAGGCAGGGAGGCTAACAAAATATTATAGATACCCTTTTCAACATGAGCATGATGCCTAAGGAATGGTTCATGTCTTTGTTTCATTATATTCCTTACAACATGCTTAAAAGCAAAACAGCAATTTCTTTTCATCCTGCAAACATTTACTGAAAGGCAGACATGTCTGTAGCTTGAATCATGTCAACTGGATTTCTATTTTCTCAGTGGAAACGTTTCGCTCCTTATCCAAGGAGCTTCTTCAGTCTGAAGAACTGAACTGAACTGGACTGAAGAAGCTCCTTGGATAAGGAGCGAAACGTTTCCACTGAGAAAATAGAAATCCAGTTGACATGATTCAAGCTACAGACAATTCCACCTGGATGACTGAGAACCTTCATAGACTGAAAGGCAGACACTTTCACTAAAACCTTGGCACCCAAAATGCCATTTTTATGTGCCCCTTAGAAGCACCAAGGAGATGAGGTTTAGATTTTGCTAAAGGTAAGTTTGCTCCAGAGGACTTCCTGGTCATATTTTTTTGAATTTAGCATACAGTGTTTACAAAACATTTTTTGTTAAATGCTCTTTTTTAAACTTCTGTGTCTTACATAGATTTTCTTAATTTCTGTATCTCTGCCTGTATTGGGTCATAATGGCTCATCTAAACCATTCTCAAAGATGTGCAGCAGTATTTTCTTGTCTATCATTCTCCTTGATCAGTTTGATTTCATTTGTAATAAATTACCTGCAATAATTGCACAATTCATTGCACTGACATATGGACATCTAGATATTTACATGATAAAATTGGAAACGGCAAGACCAGAAACTGGGCTACCAGCCACAAAGAATATAACAACAGAGACTAATCTCTAGATTCAATAAAATAGAGGCCTGTCTGGATTTTCTTTTCTGTATTTTAAGTGTTCCCTCTTCTTGTCTATTGATCCTATTTTCCCCTCTATGAATCCTTTTAAAAAGTCCAAAAGATGCCATTCATGTACAGTAATTTATTCAGTAATTTGTCATCCCAAAAGGGTTGTTCCATCTCTTTCATGTATCACTCCTTAATTTGAAGCAGCAGTGAGATTAGTGTCCTTGCCTTCTGCAATGTTCTATTTAACACAGATACCAATAGGGTAAAATGTTAATTAAATGAGTCTCTTAAGGAAAGGAAAGGAACATCCATTATCTGAGACACTTAATTACATTAGATACAGCACAGTCAACTATTCTTTGGAGAACAACATATACTGAGAAACAAAAGATGGGCTTGTGTAATTCTTAAAGAGGTCTTGAACTGAAGCTAATCATAGCAATCCCTAAAGTATACTCTCCATAACATAAGCATTTCCATTTCACACTGATAGCATTATAAATTTGAATTCATTATTAACCCATCAGTTTCTTGTAAATACAAAATATTCTTAACTAACACAGTATTTATAATTGAAAATAGTATGGATAAACAAACATGTATAAAATAGAATAATGCTCATTTTAATTTATAATTATAGAATAAGTATAATATAGAAAGCATATGCTCTCTCTCAGTGCCTGGGGGCTGTAGGGCCCTGGATAGGGTCCAACAGGCTTCAGCTGAACCCTGGTAAGATGGAGTGGCTGTGGATTAATGGCTCTTCCCTATCTGGGACATTATCATCTTTGGTTCTGGATGGGGTTGCACTGCCCCAGACAGATCCGGTGCGGAATCTGGGGGTCCTCCTGAACTCACGACTCCTGCTCGAAGAGCAGGTGGCAGTCGTGGCCAGAAGGGCTTTTGCACAACTTCGTGTTGTGCGCCAGTTACGCCTGTTCCTGGATCGGGAGGCCCTTCGAACAGTCACTCATGCCCTTGTTATCTCACATATAGACTACTGTAATGTGCTCTACATGGGGCTACCCTTGAAGAGTATCCGGAAGCTCCAGCTGGTCCAGAATGCAGCTGCACGGGCCATCGCTGGTGCCCCTAGATCGGCACATATAACACCATTGTTGCGTGAGCTGCATTGGGTACCAGTGTGCTTCCGGGTCCAATTCAAGGTGTTGGTTATCACCTTTAAAGCCCTACATGGCATGGTGCCAGGTTACCTGAGGGACCGCCTCGTCCCCAATATATCTACCCGTCCCACCCGATCATGCAGAGAGGGCATGCTACGGACCCCATCTATAAGAGAGTTCCATCTGGCGGGGTCCAGGAGGCATGCCTTCTCTGCAGTAGCTCCCGCCCTATGGAACAACTTGCCCCCGGAGGTGAGATTAGCTCCTTCGCTCCTGACCTTCCGAAAGAACCTGAAAACCTGGCTCTGCCGCCTTGTGTGGGACCAAGGAAAGAATAGTCACTCTTGGGGATGGCTAATACCTTAGAGAGCTCCTCACCTACATTGGATCAAGTAAGATCGTTTTACCATCTATGCCTCTTGATTTTAAGCTTGTTTGAATTTTGTACTTTATATTTTATACATATTTTATGTTTTATGTTTTTATTAATCTGCTGTAAACCGCCCAGAGTCCCTCCTGTGGGGGGAGATGGGCGGTGATATAAATTTTATAAATAAATAAATATTATTTATCCAATCGCATATCTTGTTTTGTTTTTGAAAATTTACATTTTACTGTTTTATAAATTGTTATATTTATGTTGTATATCTATTACAAGTCTTGTCCTGTATATTTTGTTCATTTGATTGAACCAAGCATTTTAATGGGGGGGGGGGGCTTGTAAATAATACTGTCACCATATTTATTTTACCTTGTATGCAGAATATATCATGGGAAATGCAGGATTAGAAGAAAGAAATTGGAATTAAAATTGCTAGGGGAAACATCAACCATCTCAGATATGCTGATGTTACCACTTTCATGGCTGGAAATGAGGAAAACTGAAGGAAACTCTGTTGAAGGTGAAAGTAGAGCATGCAAAAGCCAGTCTTCTACTCAAAATTTAAAAAAACAAAGATTACGTCAACAGACAATGACAACCCAATGCAAACAGGTGGAGAAGAAATTGAAGAAATAACAGATGTTGTCTTCCTAGGATTAAAAATTCACTAGGATGATAATGTGGTCATGAAATAAAGTGACATCTGCTATTTGGGAGAAAGACTAAGAAATCTAGACAAAAAAATGAAAGTGAGACATCACAGACAATAAAGGAATGTTTTGTCAAGGCCATGGTTTTCTCAGTTGTAAGACTGACAAATTAGATATTGGGGAGTCCTTGGTGCTCTCTGAGCCTTGTTGTTTTCATGCAGACGTTTCATTGCCAGGCTAGGCAACATCTTCAGTGCGAAAAGGGAGTGGAACTTGCTGTCTGTTTATATACCCTGGCTTGTCCTGCCTGTGTTGGTGGGGGTCTTGTACTCTCCTTGGTAGTTCCTTGATTGGGCTGTTGTGTGCTGTTTGGGTGATTGACTGAGTTAATAGTTCCTTGATTAAGGTCTATTGTGTTGTTTGATTGCTCCTCTGCTGCTAATCTTGCTGTTAATCTATGCATATCTTGTTGTTGATTGCTGGCCCAGGGGTGTTCTGGTCTTCTGGCTATTCTATTGTCTCTTATGAATGGTATGTAAATGTTGTTAACCTCTATGTGTCTGTTGATGGCTGCTTTGTCTGAGTGCCAAGCTTCCAGGAATTCTCTAGCATTTTTGGATTTGGCCTGGTCTAATATGCTCACAGTTTCCCAGTTGAAAGTATGGTTAAGTCTGTCCATGTGTTGTGAGATTAAGGACTTTTCATCATGTCTTCTGACTGCTAGTTGGTGTTCATGGATGCGTTCTGCTAGTCTTCTGCCAGTCTGTCCTACATAGTGGCTGTTACAGTCCTTACACTGTATGTTGTAGATAACTCCTGTTTTTTCTTTTTGGGCTACTGGGTCTTTTGGTTTACTTACAATGTTCTGAAGGGTTTTGGTTGGTTTGTGTGCTACAGTGATGCCGTGTGGATGTAACAGTCTATTAGTAGTTTCTGAGATGTTTCTGATGTATGGCAGTGTAATCCTTTTCATAGCTTCTGTTGGTTTTGCTGTGGTGGGTTGAGTGGTCAGGCACTTTTTGATAAAGTTGTGTGGATATCCATTTTGCTGGAAGATGCTATATAAGTGGTCTGTTTCCTTTTTCTGGTGTTCTGGGTTGCTGCAGTGTGTTTGTGCTCGTCTGAATAGTGTTCTTACACAGCTCCTCTTGTGGGAGGTTGGGTTATTGCTTTGATAGTGGAGCACTTGGTTAGTGTGGGTAGATTTCCGGTAGACTTGTGTTTCTAGAATGCCATCATTTCCTCTACTGATGAGGATGTCCAAGAAGGGTAGTGTGTTGTTGTTTTCTTCTTCCCTTGTGAATTTTATTCCTTTGAAGATGTTGTTGATGGCTTCATGTGTTTCCTCCAGTTGATCCTTTTTTATTATGACGAAGGTGTCATCTACATACCGGATCCATACTTTGGGTTGTATGTGTGGGAGTGCTATCCTTTCTAGACGTTGCATTACTATCTCTGCTATGAGTCCTGAGAGTGGTGATCCCATAGGTGTTCCTTTGATTTGTTGGAATATTTGTCCATCAAACTGAAAGTAGGTGGTGAGGCAGAGGTTGATGAGGTCCATGATTCTGGGTATTTTGATCTTGGTGTATCTTGTTAGGTCGGGTGTGTTACGTAGAACTGCTGCCATGGATTCAATCGCTAGTGCTTGGTCTATGGATGTAAATAGTGCAGTGACATCGAATGACACCATAATTTCATCTTCATCTATTTTTATGTCTTTGATTTTCTGGAGGCACTGTAGTGGGGAATTGATAGAGTATTCACTCTCCTCTGTGAGATGCCCAAGTTTTCTTGTAAGTTCTTTAGCTATGTTGTATGTGGGGGTGCCTGGTAATGATACAATTGGACGGAGTGGTATGTCAGGCTTGTGTATTTTGGGGCGTCCGTAGAAGCGTGGGATGATAGGTCCACTGCTTTTCATCCGCCTCTGTTCTTCTTTACTGATTTGACCTTTCTTGGTTAGGTCGTTGAGGATTCTTTTGACCTGGCTGTCAAGTTTCTGTATCGGATTGGAGTTTACTGGGGTGTAGGTTTCTTTGTCCTCCAGTAAATCTTTGGCTTTTTGTATATATTGTGATCTGTCCATAACGACAGTGGTGCGGCCTTTGTCTGCTGGGAGGATGATGATACTTTGGTCCATCTTTAGGTTTTTGAGGGCTACTCTGTCTTCTGCTTTCAGTTGGTTCTGTTTCCATGTCCTTCTGGTTTGTGGTATGATTATTTGTCTTACATTCTCTTGGATTTCTGTAGTAAGTCCTGTAGTTTTCATTGCTGCTTCGAAAGCTGCAAAGAATTCTAATTTATTTGCATCCTCTGTGTTATAATTGAGGCCTCTCTGCAAGATACTGTGTTCTGTAGTGGATAATGGGCGGCTGGACATGTTGACCACCCATTCCTGTTCCTGTACTTCTTTGTTTCTGCATGAAACAAATTCACGTCTGCATGAAAACAACAAGGCTCAGAGAGCACCAAAGACTCCCCAGTTCAACCCTGAGCTACAAATATTCTCTTAAATTAGATATTAAAAGTCATGAGCAAGTCTTGTCAGGATTGAGGCTGAGCTTGTTTTCTCCCCATCCAAACCAAAACAGCCTTTAAACACGGGATCAGGATATTGACAGCATCGTGTGGGTAGCCCAGGGTTGGGATGTATAGTTTGGTATCATCAGCATACTGATAATACCAGACTCCAAACCAATTGATGACCTTGCCCAGTGGTTTCACGTAGATGTTAAAGAGGAAGGGAGAAAGCATCAAGCCCTGAGCCACCCTATAGTTGAGGGGCTGCAGGCACGACCTCCCCTTTCCAGTCAGCACCAACTGAAACCAGCCACAGAAGAAGGAAGGGAACCAAAGAACACAGTGCCTCCCATCCCGAAACCCCACAGTCAATCCAAAAGTGTACCCTGGTCGACAGTATTGAAAGCTGCTGAGAGATCAAGGAACACAAGGATGGACACACCACCTCCATCCAGGCTCCACCAAAGGTCATCGATGAGTGCAACCAATGCTCTCTTCCTACTATACCCTGTCTTGAACCCTGAATGAATTGGGTCTAAACAATCTGCTTACTTCAAGATCCTCTGCAACTGTTATCTAACCACCTTCTCAACTGGAGACTGGACTGTAGATGTCCAGAACTGTTGTATCCAATGATGGTACTTGAAGAGGGGGTACACCAACCCTTCCTTCAAGAAATGCTAGAGCATAAGAGGCTGAATGAAGAAAATCTGATATTTGAATTGTGGTGCCGGTTATGGTTCAGAACTGTCAGCCCTTCAAGGTAGACCAGACTAGGAAGCCATTGGCTTCAATTTGTTTTTAGCATTTCTAATTACTTTGCTCTGAAGGAAGAGATAAGAACAATTCTCTCTCCCCACCATTACTTCTATACCTCATACTGAAGTGAATGTCTATTTAAATTTACTGAGGCAAGAAGATAAGACTTCTGAAGTACATAATGCAATATACATCTTGATCTTTCCATAAAACCAATGATCATATTTTCAGGCAGACATTCCAATCAATATCTTTAGTATCATCAAGAGCTGAAGCTTTTGTTCCGACTGAAATCACAAGTTAACATCCAACAATCTAATAAACAGGTTTAATGTTTACTGTAGTCTAAAGTATCTAAAATGAAAAGTGTCTTAATCTACATTATTAAGCTCTGAAATCCCTTTGCCTCTCTATCATGGCATATAAAGTTGAAAAGACATTTCTATATTCTTATTACATAACCACCTGACATTTCACAAGATGTTTTGGCTATATATAAGAATTTCACAAGTCCACAAACAGAATGATTCCATCTTCAAGTTACATCTGCTAGGTGAATCAGGATCACCCCTATATCCACCACCCATGCTGATGAAGTCAAAGATCTGTCAATATAGAATCTACAGTATTCTGGCAGAGAGAAATCCTTGTATCAATAATAAATCTGTTCGCGCAAAGGAAAAGAAGAAGATGGGCAAGTTTGTGGTTATAGAAATAAACTTACTTCTACTCCCTGGGACTTATTTCTACCTCCACTGTGATAAAATATTATGCTAACAGAAGTGAAATTATTATATATTAATTACCATAATTAGTTGAAAATAGTGCAATAAATGTAAAGGTTTTTTGCAGTCTTTCAAAATAAAGTTTCCTTGAGGCAATTTTCAATCAAATTTATAGAAACATTTTTAAACCAATACTTGCATCACAACACAACTCCTAATTCAGGCCAGTAACACAGTCTAAAATTAAGACTATTATCCATTTAACAATCCTCAATTTCTTAAGACTTCAGTAACATCCCCCATGCAAGTTACAGTATATGTGCTGTGTAGAACAGGAGCCCTTAGCTAAAAACCCTCAAATCCAGGATGATACTATGATCTGATGAAAATTAACTAAAAATACAAATACACTAAAAATGTTCTGAGCACTCCATTGTATCTATTGCAACTGCTGGCCCAACTTCTATTAATTATTCCTGGCATTAAATAATTAGAAAACATAAAGAGAATAACACCTGGCTTTAACAGAGGCACCTGTCTACATAATGCCTGACTAACCCTTTCTGAAGCACTTGTCAGGTGTTTTTCAGGTTCCTTATAAACATGAGTTTTGCATTCTTTTGAAAGAGTGTTAAACTGTTTTTCAAACATGGACTTGGGGCTCTGAAAGAGCACTCTTGTAATGCTCTCTTAGAAGAACTACACAGAAGGTTGATTTAAAACAAGAAAGACAGTCAGGTTCTGCTAGTTGTGCGTTGCTAGTTCTGTTAATATTGGGAACATTACTTGTTTACCACTGCTTCTCCAAAAAAGTGGTTTCATGCAGTCTTAAACATTGCTATTACTTTGATGGGGGGCACTGCCATTTTACCTACCCCATTCTGGCTATTTGGCCATCCATGAGCTACTTCCACATGCTGCTAGCCTGTCCCGGTCAGCCCAAGAACAGAGGCTAGTCAGTGTATTCAGACTACCAGTTCTTTATTTGCATAACCATACAGACAGAATCTTGCCAGACTGAAGCTTTCCTAACTAACCTAAGGGGAAATACTCCAGGGGCTCTAGGGCGGGGCTACTCTAACTTTCTTCGTTTGCCTGCCAAGGCTCTCGAGGCTGTGAGCGCGTTTATCTCCTTGGGATGCGCCCCCTCCTTCCTCAGCTCCGAAATCCATCACATCACACACACCCTTCAGGGACACATTCCATCACACAGCCACAAGAACAGAACTGGACTTGCTGCCAGCACTGCTGTTCTGTTGCAGCACTAGGTCAAGGACATAGCTTACTCATTATCAACAGCTCCCTCTTGCTCCAATTTGTGTTCCTCCTCTGCACTTGTAAGCTGCACTATTTTTAGTCATCCAGTATATTTAGCACCCTTTAAGAACAATGCTAGACCCATGTTAAGAAACGGCTTGATTGGTCATAGGCATGAAATACTTCCTTGCCTGCAGACTGTTAGTTGGGCAACTTGACATGAAGCTAAAAAAAGGTTTTCAAAAAAGGCTAAACATGCCATTTCAAGGACCCACCTGCACTGGCCCTAAACGTGCCCCATCCCATGTTAGGGAGCGATTGATAGCTGTTCTCCTGCCAGTAGGTGAAGCTTGGTAGGATGGGAAAAGATTGGGGGATCCATCCATTGATTTCCTTAATTTGTCTCACATTAAAACAATAAGGACCATATCAGTCAGCAGAACAGTTCACAGCAATTGGGGAAGCAATTTTTATGCCAGCAGACTTTTCTGTCAGTTCAAGGACTTCTGGATAGCACTTTAATGTGGCCACCTGGCTGGAGCTCTTACCCAAGGATAGTCCATTCCAGCTGCTCACATCCCTCTCTCTTACATCTCCACAGGCAATCAGCCAAAATCCCCAATGGCAACAAGATTAGCCATCTGCAGTGTCATATAGAGACAAGTGAGGCTTGCAGTAACATCCAGCAACAAAGTACTTTGCAGAGCCTTGTTCTTTCAGGGATCTTGTGTCTACCAATCGAAGAGAATATTTGTAGCTCAGGGTTGAACTGTGGAGTCCTTGGTGCTCTCTGAGCCTTGTTGTTTTCTTGCAGACGTTTCATTGCCAGGCTAGGCAACATCTTCAGTGCGAAAAGGGAGTGGGACTTGAGCAGGTCCCACTCCCTTTTCGCACTGAAGATGTTGCCTAGCCTGGCAATGAAATGTCTGCAAGAAAACAACAAGGCTCAGAGAGCACCAAGGACTCCACAGATTTTGTGTCTCTCTTAAGCACAGCAGGTTGAACTATAACAAGGAGAGCCATATCCACCATGAGGATGCTAAAATAAAGAAAACATATCCCCCACTGTTCTGTTCTGCATTTTTTTTAAAGTTGCATTTTAAACATTATAAATTTTACAAAATTCCTAAATAGAGATAAATATTATAAGCAAGTCACAATATAAATTTCTGATCCTTAAAAAATATATTCAACAGACACAGAATAGAGAGTTACTGTATATAACCATACCTATAAGGAAGACTGAATAGTACTACAATAAGAACAGATATTTTACGTATCATGAGATGCAATAAAATATCTGTTCCTTATTACTATTCAGTCTTCCTTATCAATCCAAGAAATCAATCAAAACATCTTTCATTCTGCAGCTATCAGTGACTTTGCACAGGCTCTGCACCAACAGAAAGTGATACTGAAATACCATTCCCAGTGCTGCAAAGTACACCATAATTTACATCCAGTCCTCTACAATTAAATAAATCAGTGTTTGAATTCTGGATAAATACTTTTTAAAATTTATTTTGTTTGGAACTAAGTAGGAAATATAAAAATTTTCAAATAAGACACAGGATATTCTCCCATATCTCCCAGTCATAATCTGGACTTCTTGCAAAAAGGAATTATGCTAACTTTATATGTTACAGTAATCACCTCCTTCATTGCCTGTTTTTATACTAGTCAGTGTGTTTTTAATGCACTTAATTGTGCACTAATTATGTGTTTCAAAAAAAATTATTTGTACCTCTGGAATGTTGAAGGATCCCAAAGTTTGCACTATTCAGATTTTTACAGTGCATCTGTAAATATCACAAAAAATATACATCAGGTGAAATACATATACTGTAAAAATGCAAACATTAGAGTAAAGCATGCATTTTTTTTCTTATTGGAAAAACAGTTTACAAATAAAGTACAGAAACTAGGGAGTTGTTTCAGGAGATTTGGGAAGTACACAGGTTAACAGAGAACTGAATTCTGATCCAAAATTTATTCTAGCAGATGAAAATTCTATTGGTTCATATGCAGATTTGCAAATATGATATTCTGCAAGCATCCTTACACTATAACCGGATTTGGTTTTCCTGTCAGAGCAATGGCAAAGTGACCTGAGGGGAAAGTTAGATCTATCCCCGTTGTCATGGTCAGATCATGTCCTGATATCTCTAGGATTCTCTTATGCCGCCCCACTCCGCAGGGAGGCAGGACCTATTTGATTGGTCCGCCCCCGGCGACTTATGGACCCATTGAGGTTTCAGAGGGAGCTGGGGGTAATACCCGAGGATCTGCTGCACGGTCCAGCGGAGGCACTGGCCGCAACCTGGAATAACGAGGCGGCCGGTGCCTTGGACAGGATCGCGCTGATGAGACCTCTCCAGCCACATTTGACCCGTCACTACCCGTGGTTTACGGAGGAGTTGAGGGTCTTGAAGAGGGTGAAGAGACGTCTAGAGCACCGCTGGAGAAAGACAAAGATGGAATTCGACCGAACACAATCTAGAGCCGCTATTAAGGCCTACCTTGTGGCGGTAAGAGCGGCAAAACGTGAATATTTCTCCGCTCATATTGCATCCGCAGAATGCCGTCCAACGGCCCGGTTCAAGATTACTCTATCTCTCTTAGGATTACTCAGGTGGTTTCGACCACCCACCTGCAGGGCTGTGCGGAAGAATTTTCTGAGCATCTGCAGGATAAAATCGCTCGGATTCGGTCTAAGTTGGACTCCATGTGTGGAACGCAGTCCGGGGAGATGCCGGGAGAGTGGTCTTGCCCTATTATCTGGGAACGATTTGATCCTGTTGGACCTAAGGAAGTGGACAGGATCCTTCGAATTGTTAATTCCACCACATGTTATTTAGATCCCTGCCCTTCCTGGCTGGTAAAATCGGCCAGGGAGGTGACAGGTGGATGGGTCCAGGCTATGATTAATATATCCTTGTTGGAGGGGGTGGTTTCAACTGCCTTCAAGGAGGCATTGGTGCACCCCCTCCTCAAGGAGCCATCCCTGGACCCTACCATCCTGGACAACTTTCGTCCAGTCTCCCACCTTCCCTTCTTGGGAAAGGTGGTTGAGAAAGTGGTGGCGTTGCAACTTCAAAGGACCCTGGATGAAGCGGATTATCTAGACCCTTTCCAGTCAGGTTTCAGGCCGGGACATGGGACGGAGACTGCATTGGTCGCGCTTACGGATGATCTCTGGCGGGAGCGGGATGGAGGTAGTGCATCCATCCTGGCTCTCTTGGATCTCTCAGCGGCTTTCGATACTATCGACCATGGTATCCTTTTGGGCCGGCTTAGGGAGTTGGGGGTGGGCGGCGTAGTTTTACGCTGGTTCACCTCCTTCCTCCGGGGCCGCTCCCAGTCGGTGGTGATAGGGGAGGAGAGATCCAGCCCGCGACCGCTCCTGTGTGGGGTGCCGCAGGGTTTGGTTCTCTTTCCTCTCCTATTCAACATCTACATGAAACCGCTGGGCGAGGTCATCCGTCACCATGGGATGAGGTATCATCAGTATGCGGATGATACTCAATTGTATATCTCCATCCCTGGTGAGGTAAGTGATGCAGTGTCCACCCTGTCCCAGTGCCTGGGGGCTGTGAGGGCCTGGATGGGGAACAACAGGCTTCAATTGAACCCTGGTAAGACCGAGTGGCTGTGGATTGATGGCTTAGCGTCTTCTGAGAAATTATCATCTTTGGTTCTCGATGGGGTAGCACTGCCCCGTTCGGAACCGGTGCGTAATCTGGGGGTCCTTCTAGACTCACGACTCCTGCTCAAAGAGCAGGTGGCAGTCGTGGCTAGGAGGGCTTTTGCACAACTTCGGTTAGTGCTCAAGTTACGCCCATTCCTGGATCGCGACACCCTCTGTACAGTCACTCATGCTCTCATCATCTCCCATGTAGATTACTGCAATGCGCTCTACATGGGGCTACCCTTGAAGACTATCCGGAAGCTACAACTGGTGCAGAATGCGGCCGCACGGGCAGTTTTGGGTGCGTCAAGATCTGCACATGTAACACCGTTGCTCCGCGAGCTGCACTGGGTGCCAGTTTGCTTCCGGGTACAATTCAAGGTGTTGGTTATCACCTTTAAAGCCCTACATGGCATGGGGCCAGAATACCTGAGGGACTGTCTTATCCCCATGTTATCGACCCGCCCCACCCGGTCATTCAGAAAGGGCCTGCTACAAACCCCATCAATTAGAGAATGCCATCTGATGGGGTCGAGGCGGCGGGCCTTCTCTGTGGTAGCACCCACTCTATGGAACATCTTGCCCCCAGAGTTGCGACAGATCTCCTCCCTCCCAACCTTTAGGAAAGAGCTGAAGACCTGGTTCTGCCGCCTGGCATGGGAAGGAGGAAGGGATAGTTCCTCATGGGGGTGGCTAATCCCCTAATTTTTATAATGTCCTTCTTTTAATTATTCCATCACCCATCTGGATTTCATAATTATTTATTGTATAACTCAGGTTTTATATATTTTAGACTTTATTTTAACTTATTTTAACTTATTTATTGTAAACCGCCCAGAGTTCCCCATGGGGGGAGATGGGCGGTTATATAAATTAAATAAAAATAAAAATAAATAAAATAAATAAATAACACTACAATTCTATCTCAGAATATTACTGAAATTGGGATACAAATATCTGAACAGTTTTGTCACTGGTGAACAATTAACCAATAGGTCACCAAAAATCTTCACCCACAGGTACTAATTAATACTTATTTCTGGGAGTTGCTGTTTCCATATTGTTCCATATTAATTTCAAGAAAATTTAGGTTTAAAATTGTTACTTGAAAAAAGGAAAATCAGATTCCTATTTTCTTCTAAAAAGAAGCTTTGATATTTAAAAAAGAGTATGGTAAAATATTGAGATTTTCTCTTTTTCCTAGGTTTCAGGAGATTTCCAGATTTTCCTTATTTTTTGTTAACTGTCCTGGATATAGAGGTTATACTTACCACATTCATGTTCTTAATTCAAAATACCAGGAGAAACATGTCATCAGTTTTACAATTATGTTTTGGAGAAATGGGAATGAATGAACCTGTTGACCACAGATTGGGTTGTCTACACCATAGCTTTCCAAACTGTGTGTCACGACACTTTAGTGTGTCGCAACACACAGTTTGGTGTGCCGCAACACAACCCAGAAGTGGCGGCGGGGGCGTGCACAGTGGGGGTGGGGTGGTGGCGGTGGCAGCAGCGGCAGCGGCGCACCATCAGCGCTTCTGCGTTTTAGCGGAGGCCGCCGCCACCGTGCACACCCCCACATCCTCGCGCACCACCGCACCGCCGTTGCTGCCGCCATTTGTGTGTCGCCAATGGCAGCACTTTGGAAAGCACTGGTCTACACAGTCAGATCAACAACCTCAAAAGGACAAGCGCAAGCAGGCAATTGAATTCCCCCCTTTTTTAATGTGCATCACAGACATGTAAAAAGTGAGAGGGCTTTGATCATCTGGTCAAGCCCACCATTCTGATGTCACTGACACCCCACAGATCCCATGGCTGCAGATTCCCCATCTCTGACCAAAATAATTGATAAAAGCATACTAGGCAATGCAATTTCATATTCAAAATCTCTTTCGAGTTTGTTGAGAAACTTGGAAGCGCCTATGAGAGTGCAATCTTTGAGACAACTTCTGCAATTAGGTGTAAATCTATTTAATGCTATTATTATATGTTAGTCATATGCTAACTAAGGTAGTAAAGGACACGTGTTCAAATGTTTTGTTGTAATCAATATACACTGCATTTATTGTATCCATGCAATCCAGTAAATTACATTAAACCCAACAGATTAATCTACCAGAATTTATTTTTGGTAAATCCATGCTGGTGGTACTAATTGCTGTGTTATTATCAAAATGTTTATAATTTCTTAATTTCTGAAGTCTTAGAAAACATTTCCCTGTCTCCAAATCCTGTAAGTATGTAAGTAAAGGTAAAGGTTCCCCCCGCACATTTGTGCAGTCTTGTCTGACTCTAGGGGCCGGTGCTCATCTCCATTTGTTAGCCAAAGAGCCAGCATTGTCCGAAGACGCTTCCACAGTCATGTGGCCAGCATGACGCACACAGAACGCTGTTTCCTACCCACCAAAGTGGTACCTATTCATCTACTTGCATTTGCATGCTTTCTAACTGCTAGGTTGGCAAGAGCTGGGGCTAGTGCGGGAGCTCACTCTGTCATGCGGGGCTAGGGATTCGAACCTCCCAACTTGTGATCTTCTGATCGACAAACCTGGCGTCTTACATTAATCATAACCAGAAGAGGAAAGATAGAAGTAGTGGCTCACTTAGTTTGTAGAGAAGCAAGGGCATCTTGGAACTTGTTATTCAGAAATAAATTCACGGCTACCATACATTCATTGAGGGCAACATTCAGATCTGTTGTAGATGACCTGGGGGGAAAAAAGAATGAATACTTAGTTTTCTGTTTGCAATGTCTGGCACAATCAAGAACCATTTTGTACATGGAAGAGCAACATGATTAACTATCAGAATATAATCTGCACAGATGAATTGGGTTCATACAAAACAGGTATGTAAAGGCTGTTACGGCCACAGGAGATTGTGAAAAATCTCAGAGTAAGGGATAAAAACATTGCAATCTTATTTTTTTTTCTTATTTTACTGTCATGTTTTATATACTGTATTTGTTTTATTTGTTGTTAACGGCCTTGAGTGCTTATATAAGAACCCAGGATATAAACTTAATAATAATACAGTGACATAAAATAAGGTTGTTTAAAGCTGATGTTACTAATGTAATACAGCAAGAGAGCCTAAAACTGCTGGATATGGCAGCAGTATATGGTATCCACATACCAGCTCTACTCTCACCCTTCAAAGCAGAGAGCTTCCAGCTGCTGGGTGGAATTCAATAAACAGATTGGCTGTTTAGGAGGAAAAAATGTCAACAGTCTCTGAGTTTGAATAAATTCTAAATGAATAGTTGGTTCCCCAAATTTATCTCACAAGGGAAATATTTCTGCTCATTTTAAGAAGACAATAATTATACCCCAATTTAATTTTTTCCATTTATTCTCTCCTTCTTGCCTAGCATAACCAGCTATGCATCCTCTTTGTGAGCTTTTGGAATGCAATCTTTTAATATGTTTTCCAACTCCTTGAGCATTTCTTGAGAGTGCATTGTTAAAATTTGGCAACAAGTCAGATATCAACAGTACAATTTCTCTCTATTTTCCACTGAAAAAATGAAAAAAAAATCAAGATGACTTAAACTTTTAGCAAACATCCTCTAAAATCAATAATGTCCCTCTGATGCTACCCAATCCTGTAGTTACTAGCTGCTAAAATTAGGCCAAAAAATGCAACTCCCAGAGATGTTTAGAGATTGATTTATTTTCACATAAACTTCCATGGCTTCCAATCCACTTCATCAGATCTATGGCATCAGATCTCAGAATGGGACTTTATACATTAAACCTAGCACTGTAAATTGGTCTCGGAAGGCTATTGCCAATCAGTACAGCTACTAGACTATGTGTAAGGCTGTAATAGTGGTTCTCCCTTAGTGTGTTCTGTACCAGTTTTACTTTCTGAGTCATTTTCCAAGGCATAGAGTGGTTTAAACATGTGGTGATAAGGATGTAAGTCACTGTTGCCAGGACTTCCTGGTCCAGGATAGGCTGCAATGAGAGCTCCAGTCTACAGCCTTCATCTACTGCTTTGAAGAGAGCCCAAAGAAATTGAAATGCTGGTTTTGGGCCATTTAAGTATGCTCACGGGATATTTAGATCCATTTACGCTTTTGTGCACCACTAGGACACTGTGGGAGGAAAAGGTCTGGCTTGGCATGGAAAGAAATGCCTCACAGCTCCTCCCTTCCCTGTTGTTTTACACAACCCCACCTGATTACACCAAGGTTGCTGTGGAGAGAAAAGCAGGAACTTCCAGCCTAGCCAGGGTGTGCGTGCGTGCGTGCGTGCGTGAGAGAGAGTGAGTGAGTGAGTGAGTGAGTGTAAACATGTTTGGGTTGGAGTGAGAAAGTGAAAGAAATGCTTTAAGGAGCTGAAAAGGTTTTCTTTTTCTTTATGCTAAATAGCTAGAAATTAAGCAGCTAAAAGTTGAATAGGAATAGCAGCTGGCTAGGTGTGTCTGAAGCTACAGCAGCTGAAGTAGGCGCAAAGAAGGCACTGTCAAGGCCAGGAAAGTCAGCAGCACTTGATGGAGCCAAGACCACAGATGATCCAGCGACACTCAGGCTTTTGAAGAGGCTTATCAATAGTTGGCCTGGGAGGCCAGAAACAGTCCAACAGGAAGGCCCTAGCAATAGGCCCTGTAAACAGCACAGCAGCTGCAGGTACCCAAAAGGCCCTGTAACAGACCATGTGGGGAGCATGTGGCCTACCAAGAGGCCCCTATAGGCAAGGCCAGCTAAAGAGGCCTGGTGGGAGCGGCCTACGGAAGAGACCCCCATGGCAGGTGGCAGAGAATGGCTGCCAGCTGCTCAAGAGGTGGAGACAGATTAGACAGAGTTCCTGGGAAAAGGTGGTGTGAGGCAGTGGGCTGTGGTGTAGGGAAGCCCAGGGTAGGCCCAACATTAGGCTCATAGGCCCAGGTAGCCTCAGTAGGCATTAGCTAGGACAGAGCTTTCCAAACTGTGTGTCGCGACACAAAAGTGTGTCGCCACACCACCCGGAAGCGGCGGCGCGCGCGTGCACGGCAGCAGCGGCAGCAGTGCGGCATCAGTGCTTCCGCGTTTTAGCAGAGGCTGCCGCTGCTGCCACCGCTGCTTTGCAGGCACGCGCCGCCGCACGCCCCCCGCGCCGCCACCGTGCACGTGCGCGCTGCCGCATGCCCCCGCACACCGCCGCCGTGCATGTGCGCCCCCCGCGCCGCCGCCGTACGTGCGCGCGCCGCCGCTGCGCTGCCGCCACCACCACTGGTGTGTCACCAGCGGCGGCACTTTGGAAACCCCTGAGCTAGGAGCTCTAGCGGTTTATAGAGTAGGGGGGCCCATAGTAAATGAGGGCAGGAGGGGAAAGCAGCATAAACCCAGACCCCTTGGAACAGTGTCTCTCAATCTCAGCAACTTTAAAGGGTGAGAATTATGCAACTGAGCTGCCCCAAACTGCCTGATTCATTGGATTTGTCACTCCATCTCCCCTTGCTTGTTACTATCCATATCAAACCAATGACAGGCATCTTCTCCAAGATGGCCCCAGTACTGAACCCAAAAGAGATACACCTTATGTGCTATTAAGCTGATAACTTTGGTCTGGCTTCTCAGGCTGAGCTGGTCTTGGGCTGACTATTTTTGTCCACGAATCACCGGCTCTAATACCTATGCTGATAACTATTATTTTTTTAATTATTTGACAGCACACATAGCAGCAGACCACCTTTGCTGATCATTATGATGTGCCCTTTTCGTGAACAGTTCATGTATAATGGCCAGAGAGTCCATATGTTGCCTAGATACTCAGGCACCCTGAGTTTGGTGTGGAGCTGATAAAAACTTGGTCCCTGAATTTGGGAGAGAGACTAACTTTGCAAAGTGGCTTTTTTGCGCCTCCCAACAGCACGAATCATGAATGCTTTAGGTGAAGCGAAGAGCATTTATTAAATGGGTCAAGTCTTTTATAGGGTACAGAAACAAATGATACATACATTAGGTATATGTGATACGTCAGAAAGTAACTGATCAAACAATAAAAGACATTGATTACATGTGAGAATTAAACAATAGAAAACATTGATTACAGATAACATTCCACAAGTGGCAAATGTATGGGTTACGGCACTCCCTTTCCCAGCCAGGTTTGTATCTTTTCTTAAAACTTGCAAGTGTATTCAAGAACTTTCAGAGTATGCTCTCTATTGTTTAGTTGCTGAAAAGGCTAGTTTTTGCAAGTAAAAGAAAGAAATGGTTTTGGGTAAAAGGAAAACATGGTTTCCTGAACTTCAAGAGAAAGCATGAATGCCATACTAAAATGCTAATATCACCTTTATTAAAAAAGCTAATGAAGGTAAAGGTTCCCCCCACACATTTGTGCAGTTGTGTCCGACTCTAGGGGCCGGTGCTCAACTCCGTTTGTTAGCCGAAGAGCCAGCGTTATCCAAAGACGCTTCCATGGTCATGTGGCTGCATGACGCACGCGGAACGCTGTTACCTACCCACCGAAGTGGTACCTATTAATTTACTTGCATTTGCATGCTTTCTAACTGCTAGGTTGGCAAGAGCTGGGGCTAGTGCGGGAGCTCACTCCGTCACGCGGGGCTAGGGATTCAAACCTCCGAACTTGCGATCGACAAGCCTGACATCTTACCCGCTGAGCCACCACATCCCCCCAAAAAGCTAATAATGAGGCCTAAAATTCCAGGTAACACATATATTGTAAACCTCACTGCTGTCCAGTGCTGAATAGCCCAATATGGAAAGCAGCCTGAAAATATAGTTTCCTTCCTAATATAGTTTCCTTCCTTCCTTCCAATAGACCAACAGCTTGTGTTGGGCTATTTTATTAAGCCAAATTTAACCATAGTTCATTGAATGAGCCACAGCGGGTTAGATTTGCACAATGTTCCAGGTCATATATCTGGTGCAAATTATGGACAATGCTTTGGCAAACTTGACTGAGTTCAGAGCAACCCAGAGTCCTTGCTTAACAGAGCTAGTGTGGTATTGTAGTTAAGATGTTAGTCTAAGACTGCAGAGACAGGTTCAAGTCCATCCTCAGCAGAGGAAACTCACTAGGTGACTTTGAGCTAGCCACTCTTTCTCAGCCCAACCTACCTTACAGGGTCGTTGTTGTGAGGAACAAAGGGAGTTTCTCATATAAACCGGTTTGAGCTGCTAGGGAAAAGCAGGATATATTTCTAACACATCTAAATCTAACATATAGTTAAATAATGGCTTTCAGACAGCATAGCTGTGTCTAAACTTTCTCTTCTCCAAGACAGGAAGTTTTACAGGAAATATTGATAATCAATAAGCCATTTATAGTTTTTTATGACTGCATATTTGTAGTATCATTCCCTTGTTATCTTATGGAGCTTATGATCCATTTACGTCCTGCAAAGGACATGCCATACCAAGTAACCATAAAAGGTTAACAATAGTATCTCATCATTCATACTGACATCTGGTTTAATCTCTTTAAAATTATTTAATCTGACACAATGCAACTTCCAATAAATGGAATCTGCAAATCTTTGTTTCAACCTTTCTTGCATTTCTAAACATGAATATAGTTACTCTTTTCAGTTCAGAAAAACAGATACTAACTAACTATGTATGCATATATAAATATATAATAATTTTTGGAGTAACTTTATTCTGTGCTTCCTATCACTCTCAAAATCTGCCATAAGATTCTCTCATATATTTAGGAGACAATTTACAGTATTTTAAAAACATTTTTACCAAAGAACTAGATGTGGAAGGCAAGTTTTGTTTGGAGTGGAGGTGTGGGGAGGGAGTGTGTCTGTGTGTGTGTCTGGAACAGCATAAGACACTGAATTACAAATGGCCAACCACATGTTTATTTATTTCTGTATTTATTTACAGTATTTCTATACCACTATATCCCAGAACAAAACCCAGTAGTTCATATATAAAACCAAAACTAACTAAATGTGAACAGTTAAAGCAATTACGTCAATAAAATAATACCACCCACAGGTGACAATACCAAGTCAAAGGCTCTCTGACACATCACCATTTTGGCATAGCATACTGTGTGAATCCAGCCTATACACTTAGTTTATAGCTGAATGTTATAACTTCATTAGGCTAACTTCATTAACTGGAGGTAAAGAACCAGTGTAGAATACTGCTTACGATGTTGGACTAGAGTTGGGAAGATCCAGATTCAAGTCAGCCTCTCTTTCCCAGCCCAACCTAGCTCACAGAGTTGTGTTTGGGGAGACTCCCATGTAACTGTCTTAATCTCCAGGCTCACATTCTGTATGAAAGGTTTCCTAGTTGTCCTGATAATACCCTTCATAAGTAATTCAAAAGATGCTTTGGTGTTTGGGAGGTTAATTCTTGTCAGCTGAGTTGAGCTTCAATGGGCAGCTATTGTGTCTTTCCCAGCTGGAGTTGCTATGGAAAGATGAGCAAGTCAACTAGTTGCAACATCCTGAGGAGGAAGTGAATTACCACAGCATATGATCTTGATTTAAAGGAACAGTGGAATTTTTTGTTCAGCATTCAGGGGAAAAACGCAATCTTGGAAATACACAAAATGATGTAGAGCCAATTGAAGCATTTTGTCTCAAGTCAACAAACACAATTGCTCTATTAGGTTATGAGGGAAAATACATGGAATCCAGTCTCACACACATTACATTTTGTTCACACAACACAATTCCCAGCAGTCCCATTTGTACCTCCAAATCTGTCTTGAGACTAGAGGCACAAGGAGGAGGGAAAATGATCCCATTTCACCCGGTTCTGTAGGTGAAAACAAACCACTGGATTCAGCCCATCTTTTTGTACAGACATGCTATTTCATAGACAAGTTGATCTCATTCTCTAGTAGTCCATGAAAATAAGGGTGTATCAGATAAACTGTGATACTGAAATGACTTCTGGTTACATGATCTTAACTCAGGAAAATATAGTCCATCAGTTAAATGTTTTAAATCTGGGATCAGCAATGTAGCACCCATGGGTTATTTCTTACCATCCTTTTGGCACCTGCAAAGGATTTCTGCTCCTCCAGATTAGGTTCGTTTAATATTAAAACCTTGGTTAACTGGAACTTTTGCCTCCATCTCCCCAGTGTTCCAATAAGCTTCTAAACTCCACATGGGCCCCAAACGTTAGTCAGAAAAAAGAGGGTAGGAAACTGGAAGACAGAGCTCCATTGTTCGGTTCCTTGCTAAGCAGCCAACCAGCCTACCTACCAACATGAAGGAAAGATAGGAGGAATTTTGCTGGTGCATAATCTGGGAGTGATCTGGATAAAGGACATGTCAGCCTATGAGGTAGACCACATCAGGAAACTGACTCCACAGGAAGACTACAACTATACTTTATTGACATGGGCTATAGTAACAGAGGTGTGGTGGCTCAGTGGGTCGTGGTGGCTCAGTGGGTAAGACGCCAGGCTTGTCGATCGGAAGATTGCAAGTTCGGAGGTTCGAATCCCTAGCCCTGCGTGCGGAGTGAGCTCCCACACTAGCTCCAGCTCTTGCCAACCTAGCAATTTGAAAGCATGCAAATGCAAGTCGATGAATAGGTACCACTTCAGTGGGTAGGTAACAGCGTTCCACGCGTGTCATGCGGCCACATGACCGCGGAAGTGTCTTCGGACAACGCTGGCTCTTTGGCTAACAAACGGAGATGAGCACCGGCCCCTAGAGTCGGACACGACTGCACAAATGTGCGGAGGGAACCTTTACCTTGTAGTAACAGAATCTTGAAAGTCTGTTTTCCCTTCGTTCCCTCTTATACCCCAGGAGTTGGGGGAGCCAGTCTGAGTTTCTTCTAATACTTTCCTGCTTCCCTGGGCTTAACACATGCTTCAGCACCTTTTATTGTCTTAACAGCTTCTGTATTACCTTTGTGAATGTCAGCAAACCGCAATGCATGTGACTTGGGAGTGATGTGGGGGGAAAATATCTTGGATATTGGCCATGCAGAGTGTAAGTTTTTTGTGTGTTTGATGGAAAAAAATGTTGACCCTGGCTTTAGACATTAATTCCTTCTTAATGGAGATCTTCAAGAAAGGAACCACTCTGATAATACAATATATGATCAGAGACATTAATTTGTCACAAGTTCCTCTAAGACACAAGTGAGAATCTTTTTTTCAGCTTCTACTTTTTGGAGTACATTTTATGGTCACAATAACCTTGTAGGGTTCTACAGTCTAATTACAAGGTATATCTAAAAACTATAGTAGATTTTTTGTGTGTGTGCCTTCGAGTCAGTGTTGACTGCTGGTGACTGCCTGGACAAGTCCCTGCAGTTTTCTTAGCAAGATTTTGGAAGTGGTTTGCCATTGCCTGCTTCCTAGGGCTAAGAGAGAGTGACTGGCGCAAGGTCACCCAGCTGGATTTGTACCTAAGGTGGGACTAGAACTCCTGGTCTCCCGGTTTCTAGCCTGATGCCTTAACTACTACACCACATTAGCTCTCTATAGTAGATTTTAAGTCAATGAAAAGCATAGCTATTTGGATACAGCTTTTTCATTGTGTTTTACAAGACTCATGGCTTTTGGTGATTAAGCCCCACATCACTGCACACTACAGTTCTAGTAGAAACTGTGCTTAATTTAGATGAAGAGTCAAAGCATCTATGCCATGTTTTTAAAATAATGTACAGTTTAATCACTATTTAAATATATTTAATAGTAATAGCTTCACCTAAAATGGAATAAACATTTAGGACAAAATGATATGTGCTACTGCTATTTTGAAATAAAAAATTTAAAAGCACAAGACACAGCTCCTTATAAACTGGATCAAATTAAAATCAATTCATGTCTCTGTTCTTAAATGAGAAAACTCTTAGACTACACAGTTGAAGAATATTCCCTGCAAGGGCCAAAACAATTTTAGCTTACAGGACCAATCCCCTTCACCTGTCTGCTGGCTCTATGAAAGCAGAGCACTTTTAGCAATAACCTTATAACTGTTTCATGACTGACAAAATGAGAAAGAAAATGAAGAATCCATCACCGCTCCCTTTTATGCCCATTTAAAAACTTATGAATAATTCAGTACATGAATAAACATGTTGAAATAGGTTCTGGCATATCCTGTCTTTTACCAAGGCCTATTTAACATTTGCAAGGGGCGTGGTGGCTCAGCGGGTAAGACACCAGGCTTGTCAATCGGAAGATTGCAAGTTCGGAGGTTCGAATCCCTAGTCCTGCGTGACAGAGTGAGCTCCCGCACTCGCCCCATCTCTTGCCAACCTAGCAATTCGAAAGCATGCAAATGCAAGTAGATGAATAGGTACCACTTCGGTGGGTAGGTAACAGCGTTCCGCATGTGTCATGCCGGCCACATGACCGTGGAAGCGTCTTCGGACAACGCTGGCTCTTCGGCTAACAAACGGAGATGAGCACCGGCCCCTAGAGTCGGACACGACTGCACAATTGTGCGGGGGGAACCTTTACCTTTATTTAACATTTAATAGCCTCACATCTCCTCCTGTGCTTTGTAGAAAGCTGGCAGCAAGTTCAGCCTAGACACAGATACTCATACACATCAATTAAGCAATGAATTGGGCATCTCTCTCTCTCTCTCCCTCCCTCCCTCCCTCTCTGGAACAATATTCTCATTGATTTTTTCAGAGCAAAATCTGCTTCCCAAACTGTCTCAGGTAAAACTAAAAAGTGTCTTAACACTTAACAGTGCAATCATTTTAAATGGTAAACCATTTCCTTATTATGCCAATTAATCACCAAGGAGTGTTTATCTTTACTTTTAATCCCCCAATATTTGATGGAGTTTATGTTCAGGATAACGTGCATAGGAATGCAGCATCACAATAAGTGGAGGGTTAGAGCACTGCAACTAAGGAGTGATACTAATATGAACCCAGTTGTACCAAAGGGAGCAGAGATTTCAAGATGATGTGAGATTAAAATCTATCATTTTCATACAGTATTATGGTACCTACAATTTAATTGGTGAGGAATACTTCTTTTTACACCTTTCTTGCTCTGCTTGGCAGGACTAGAAGTGTAAGGTAGAAATGGTCAGGAGAGAAACTTCTTAATATAAATGCTGGTTAATTAGTGAAATAGTCTGTCCCGCCTTAGGCATGAAAGCCGGCTGGGTGACCTTGGGCCAGTCACTCTCTCTCAGCCCAATGCACCTCACAGGAAGATCAATTCAAGATACCCTGGTCTTATCTATGATCAAGTATCTCTCCAGCTAGGCTATGGTAATAAAATATAGGACTGTGCTTATTTACTAGCTTACAGTCTCTGCAATTTTACCCTTAGATACACTTTGAATCTACTTCTGTATTTTAGGTTTATTCTTAAATAAACCTTGCTTTTTATTCTGTGCAACTTGTCTAGCTTCTTTCATTCTTATTTCCATAACTCTTAATCATGGAGTAGGACTTAAAAGTGGTCACTGACTGCAAGAAAGACATACTGTCACTATCTCCCCAGCCTTCCTGACCAAGAAAAATGCTTCAGGACCCCAAGGCCATCTACATTCTCTATTAACTAGTTCTTCAGTTTGTGGCTTGAATCATGTCAACTGGATTTCTATTTTCTTAGTGGAAACGTTTCACTCCTTATCCAAGGAGCTTCTTCAGTCTGAGTAAAGTTAGTAAGGGAATCCTTAAATATGTTTCTAGGCTGGCTGTGTGACCTTGCACCTGGGGCTAGGTCATGGTTATTTTTGAGATGTTTGTTTCTAAGTCCCTTTATCATCTAAAGGAGGATCGTTAAGATTACCCTGCTGCTGTTGAGCTTGTGAAATGGTCTTAATCTTCCTAGGCACAGAAGACAAAGCAGGAAGGAAGATAGGGGAAAGGTTATGCCTGAGGCCCCCACCTCTATTCAAGGAAGGATTTTCCAAGTTGGCATGAATGGATTCCTTGACCCCTCTCTCAAACCACCTATCTTCTCTGTCTAAAATGTGAACATTAATGTCCTCAAATGAGTGTCCTTTTTCCTTTAGATGAAGATAAACTGCTGACTCTGGTCCTGTGGTGTTACTTCTCCTGTGTTGGGCCATCCTCCTGTACAAAGGTTGTTTGGTTTCTCCAATGTAGAGTTCAGAGCACTCCTCACTGCACTGGATTGCATACACTACATTGCTTTCCTTGTGTTTTGGAGTTTGATCTTTGGGGTGTACAAGCCTCTGTCTCAGTGTGTTGGTGGGTTTGAAATATACAGGTATGTGGTGTTTGCCAAATATCCGTTTGATCTTTTCAGACACGCCAGCCATGTAAGGAATGACCAGGTTCTTCCGTTTACTCTGAGTCTCAGCCCTATCTGTCGCTGTTTTAGGTCTGGTAGACTTAGATTTGGTGAAGGCCCAATTTGGATATCCACAGGCCTGCAGAGCTGTTCTCAGATGCTGCTTTTCATTCTTTTTGGAATCCACAGAGGTGGGGATGGTTTCTGCTCTGTGTGACAATGTCCTGATGACTCCTAGTTTGTGCTGCAGTGGATGGTGGGAGTCAAACATCAGGTATTGATCTGTGTGTGTGGGTTTCCTGTAGATCCCTATTTCTAGCTTGCCACCGGTCCCAATGAGGACTTCACAGTCTAGGAATGCCAGTCTGTTGTCCTTGGTGTCTTCTCTGGTGAAGCTAATGTTGGCATCTATAGTGTTTATATGGTCCGTGAAGGCCTGTACTTCCTGGGCCTTGATTTTGACCCAGGTGTCATCCACATACCTAAACCAGTGGGTGGGCACCGTTCCCTGGAATGTGTTGAGTGCTTTCTTCTCCACTTCTTCCATGTATAAATTGGCCACAATGGGTGACACAGGAGAACCCATGGCACAGCCGTGTTTTTGTCTGTAAAAGTCACCTCTGTATGTGAAATAAGTGGTGTTAAGACACAGGTCCAGAAGATGGCAGATCTGGTTTGGGTTGAGATGGCTTCTCCTTTCCAGGGTGCTGTCCTCTTCTAGTCTCTTCCTGACAGCGGATAGAGCATGAGTGGTGGGGATGCTGGTGAAAAGGGAGGACACATCGAAGGAGACCATAGTTTCATCTGTATCCAGTTTCAGGATCTTTGCTTTGGAAACAAATTCTTCCGAATTATGGATGTGGTGTTCAGAGTGTCCAACTAGAGGTGCTAGTATGGTAGAGAGGTGTTTGGCAATGTTGTATGTTACCGAATTGATGCTGCTGACTATGGGTCGGAGGGGTGTTCCTTCCTTGTGGATCTTAGGAAGTCCGTAGATGCAGGGGATGGCTTCTCCAGGATACAGACGGTGGTAGGTAATCCTATCGATGGAGCCATCATGTTCCAATTGTTTCAAACTGTCTATTGCCTTTTTCTTGTAATTGTTGGTGGGGTCTCTTTTCAGTTTTTCATATGTATGGTGATCCTCCAAAAGTGAGGTAATTTTATTGTGGTAGTCTGCAGTGTTTAGAACCACTGTACATCTTCCTTTGTCAGCAGGTAAAATGGTGATGGTTTCATCTTTGCTGAGGGCTGTCAGGGCTCTCCTCTCTTGGACGGTAAGGTTGGGGGGAGGAGGTTGAGCACTGGACAGAGCTGCAGATATTTTAAGCCGGAGTTGTTCTGCTTCTTCAAAAGGTAGGTGGTTGTTGTGGATGGCAGATTCTGTGGCTGTAATGAGCTCCACAACCGGAACTTGCTTGGGAGTGATGACAAAGGAAGATGTACAGTGGTTCTAAACACTGCAGACTACCACAATAAAATTACCTCACTTTTGGAGGATCACCATACATATGAAAAACTGAAAAGAGACCCCACCAACAATTACAAGAAAAAGGCAATAGACAGTTTGAAACAATTGGAACATGATGGCTCCATCGATAGGATTACCTACCACCGTCTGTATCCTGGAGAAGCCATCCCCTGCATCTACGGACTTCCTAAGATCCACAAGGAAGGAACACCCCTCCGACCCATAGTCAGCAGCATCAATTCGGTAACATACAACATTGCCAAACACCTCTCTACCATACTAGCACCTCTAGTTGGACACTCTGAACACCACATCCATAATTCGGAAGAATTTGTTTCCAAAGCAAAGATCCTGAAACTGGATACAGATGAAACTATGGTCTCCTTCGATGTGTCCTCCCTTTTCACCAGCATCCCCACCACTCATGCTCTATCCGCTGTCAGGAAGAGACTAGAAGAGGACAGCACCCTGGAAAGGAGAAGCCATCTCAACCCAAACCAGATCTGCCATCTTCTGGACCTGTGTCTTAACACCACTTATTTCACATACAGAGGTGACTTTTACAGACAAAAACACGGCTGTGCCATGGGTTCTCCTGTGTCACCCATTGTGGCCAATTTATACATGGAAGAAGTGGAGAAGAAAGCACTCAACACATTCCAGGGAACGGTGCCCACCCACTGGTTTAGGTATGTGGATGACACCTGGGTCAAAATCAAGGCCCAGGAAGTACAGGCCTTCACGGACCATATAAACACTATAGATGCCAACATTAGCTTCACCAGAGAAGACACCAAGGACAACAGACTGGCATTCCTAGACTGTGAAGTCCTCATTGGGACCGGTGGCAAGCTAGAAATAGGGATCTACAGGAAACCCACACACACAGATCAATACCTGATGTTTGACTCCCACCATCCACTGCAGCACAAACTAGGAGTCATCAGGACATTGTCACACAGAGCAGAAACCATCCCCACCTCTGTGGATTCCAAAAAGAATGAAAAGCAGCATCTGAGAACAGCTCTGCAGGCCTGTGGATATCCAAATTGGGCCTTCACCAAATCTAAGTCTACCAGACCTAAAACAGCGACAGATAGGGCTGAGACTCAGAGTAAACGGAAGAACCTGGTCATTCCTTACATGGCTGGCGTGTCTGAAAAGATCAAACGGATATTTGGCAAACACCACA
This sequence comes from Charina bottae, assembly GCA_023362775.1. Lineage (NCBI taxonomy): Eukaryota > Metazoa > Chordata > Lepidosauria > Squamata > Charinaidae > Charina > Charina bottae. The sequence goes on along the minus strand of JALMGJ010000003.1, from coordinate 54,923,635 downwards.
TACCTGTATATTTCAAACCCACCAACACACTGAGACAGAGGCTTGTACACCCCAAAGATCAAACTCCAAAACACAAGGAAAGCAATGTAGTGTATGCAATCCAGTGCAGTGAGGAGTGCTCTGAACTCTACATTGGAGAAACCAAACAACCTTTGTACAGGAGGATGGCCCAACACAGGAGAAGTAACACCACAGGACCAGAGTCAGCAGTTTATCTTCATCTAAAGGAAAAAGGACACTCATTTGAGGACATTAATGTTCACATTTTAGACAGAGAAGATAGGTGGTTTGAGAGAGGGGTCAAGGAATCCATTCATGCCAACTTGGAAAATCCTTCCTTGAATAGAGGTGGGGGCCTCAGGCATAACCTTTCCCCTATCTTCCTTCCTGCTTTGTCTTCTGTGCCTAGGAAGATTAAGACCATTTCACAAGCTCAACAGCAGCAGGGTAATCTTAACGATCCTCCTTTAGATGATAAAGGGACTTAGAAACAAACATCTCAAAAATAACCATGACCTAGCCCCAGGTGCAAGGTCACACAGCCAGCCTAGAAACATATTTAAGGATTCCCTTACTAACTTTACTCAGACTGAAGAAGCTCCTTGGATAAGGAGTGAAACGTTTCCACTAAGAAAATAGAAATCCAGTTGACATGATTCAAGCCACAGACTGTTCCACCTGGATGACTGAGAACCTTCATAGACATAGTTCTTCAGTTAGACTGCTGATTATTTCAGTTCAATTGTATAGTTGTCACCTTTCTTATGTACATATGATTACATATTTATATATATATTGTTTATAAGCAGTGTACATTTGCCAGTCATTAACTAGATCAAACTTTAGTCAATTAACAATTTCTTCTCAATTTGTAATAATACACTGAACAATCACACCCTCCCTGGGTTCAAAAAATGCAATGGGTTAAAATACTGTACTATATCTGAGCTGCAAAAATTCAGACAACAGCTAGATAATAGCAGAGAGGTACAGAAAACTCATTAAAATATGGTTCGTTTTTGCTTCAGTATAGCAAGTGAACACAGCCATAGCCTGCCTTTCTATAAAACATTTTCTTAAAATATTCAAAGTAGCTTGCAATCAGAAAGAAGGCAAGGAAGGTGGAGAACAGCACTCAATAATGCAAAATACAGTATCTGTCTTCAAAAGACCAGTAATACAAACGTTCAACTGGTGATAATTCATAAATCCACTGCTAACCAAAGCTTCACCAGTTGATTTTCTGCCTGCCATCATGCGTGTGCTGTTGAAAGCAGAAGGCATGAAAATAAAGAAATCAGCCTTCGCTGCAAGAAAAGGAGCATCACCCCATCTCCGTGTCCACCCTCTAGTATCTACCTAGGATCTTTTGCCTCGCTCCTACTTCTCTGGGTATGCTGCGCATCCATCGGAACGGGCAGGGAAGCGCCCATCAGCTCTGAGCTGGCTGCAGGAGGTTTCCTCTGACATCCAGAGAGTGCTTGAAGCTGCCCTCCTATTTCTCCCCAGCGCGAAAGCCACAGGCGTACAGTATTCATAATGCAAACGTAGCGAAGGGCGAGCAGCTCCGGAGCAACCCTCCTCTGGCCGGACTCCACCTCTTCTGGCTTCTTCAAAGGGGCCGCTTCTAGAGGTCGCCAGCAAGAAATGGCTGCTTTGAAGTGGCGTCTGGCCCTTCTAGGTTTTAAAGGGCCCCGCCGCTTCCACCAACCGGGCCCAGAGCCCCTTCACGTCTGATCAGGGTGCGGCGCGAGTCCAGAGGATGCTTTGAGGCTTGAACACAAGTGGGAAAAGACCCAACCGAGGCTTAATCAATTTATTGCATGCATGAAACGCGCAAGACTCTAATGGAGATTTCTTTCTTTTCTCTATTTTCCCTTCGTGTGAGCGATTACACGGAACAGTTCCTGACTGGATCCATCTTCCAAGAGGAAGAAGAAAGCGTGCAATTTGTTTTTTAAAGGAAAGGTGGATTCATTGAATTCTTAGTGTTCTCTGCATTGGTATTAAATTTACAAGTGGTGTATAATTGGGAGAGGAGGGTAAATCCGTAAGGTTTCAACAGAGCTGGATGGGCAGATGGTGTAAAAATTAAATTCATAGGAAGAGCTTAAAAGTTGTTCAGGGGAAAAAAAAAACATGCATACAAGTCTTTATGCTGGATAGCCAATCCTGAGTCAAGCCATAGTCTTCTAGCCACAGTTTCAAAAATCATAATTAACCTCTTACATACAGTACGTACCCATCATGCTATTCCCTTTCTACACCTACACAAAGGAATAGTGAGCCAAAAATTATCTAATTCCTTCTAATAAAGGAATTAGGTAAGAAAAGGAAATATAGCTGAATCTAGTTTAGAACCATTTCATTCATTATACCTCTCAATACTTGTTTGTGCTTGCAAATCCTTTCATCCACCTTTTCCATACATAGCTTCCAATGTCACCTTTTATTCTTAAATTTTCACCTCTTTTTCAGGATCTCAACTCTATGGAACCATGATGTTCTCTGTCTTCTTCCTCTTGATGCCTTCACTCTTACTTTTGCTATATGACCAAACCATCTCAATGCACTTCTTCCATACTGATCCCTCACTTGTCTATTCAATCCATCTACAGTACGTTCAACACCAATTCATTTTTGATCCAGACTTTTCTTCTGTTACACACTTTAGTACCTCATTCACATACATTCAACTTCTGTTTCTCCTACATACTGTCTTACTCCCATACAGCAAAGTGGGAATAAGCGCATTCTTATTCACAGCCACTTTTGCCTTTTTCAACAAACATGAATTCCTTGCAGCAGGCCACTACCTGCTTCCTATGTACATCTTTACAGTTCTAATTTTTCCCATCTTTTGTAAACATTTTAGTAAGTATACAGATCCGTCTACTATGTCTAGCGTTTTGCCATTCATGATAAATTATATATAATTTGCAAATTGTTCACTCCATGTCCTGTCAAACCGGAGTACCTTGTTGTTGTTTATTCGTTCAGTCGCTTCCGACTCTTCGTGACTTCATGGACCAGCCCACGCCAGAGCTTCCTGTCAGCTGTCATCATCCCCAGCTCCCCCACGATCGAGTCCGTCACCTCCAGAATATCATCCATCCATCTTGCCCTTGGTTGGCCCCTCTTCCTTATGCCTTCCACTTTCCCTACCATCAGCATCTTCTCCAGGGTATCCTGTCTTCTCATTATGTGGCCAAAGTACTTCAGTTTTGCCTTTAATATCATTCCCTCAAGTGAGCAGTCTGGCTTTATTTCCTGGAGTACCTTAGTTCTTGATATATTCATTGTCAGATCAGTACTCTTAATTGTATTACATATTTGCTGTGAATGTCCAGATTCTCAACCAGTGACATAGAATATTTTTTTAATTACAAAAATACAAGCTCACACCCCTAACCAATGTATCTCTATCACTGCTGCAAGCATTCCTTACACATCCATCCAGAAATACATTATTAACAATCCAGGGGACATTACTCATCCGTGTTTTACTATCACTTTTCTTTTTCTTCAATGACCATTCCCCCGTCTCACTCTTCATGCCAAATAATATTCTATCCCACATTCATAACTTTTCATTCTTGAAGCCTTCATTGATTCTGTCTTTCATAATAAACAATCATGTTTTAAATTTATATTGATTCCTTTGCCTTATGTAGATATGCAGACATGTTTAAACCATGTATTCAAAATATCTAAGCTAATACTTACTAGTCACCATACTCATTCATTCTTGATTCTCTGAAATGCCCAATAATTATTTTGGTATTCTCTCACATTGTTCCCATCTATCCGTTCATGTCACCTAATGGGAAACACACAAACACACACAACACACCATACATGATTACATTCATTCAGAATGTTGTACAATTTTTCCCCAAATTATTCTTGCTTCTTCCATTATTACCATTAATTGGAAGATAATGCAACTAGTGCCAATAAATGAATTCCTTTCATGCACATGCACAACTATCTAGTGATATAAATTCATACTCTCTGACATACATTTTAGGCCTTTCATTCATACATTTTCTGTGTAACACAAGGTTAGACCCACATTCATTCAGATCAATTATATCTTTAATCTTTCTCTAGGCTTCACAGACATACAACTTAAATATTTTTCTTTCATTTATTAATTCATGCTGTTTACCACTTACTTCTCTTACATTCCAAGTTGCAATCTTCCATATGGCATGGTTGTCACCCGACGGACCCACAGATATTGAACTCTACTATTGTCTTTGATTAAACAAGACTTTCACATAATGTTTTATGGTAAAATAGAGGTGGTGGACTGGTTTACCAACCTTATACCTGACATTCCTCTGCTTTCTGGTCTATTGTTATACAGTAGTAGCTAATTTCCTCGAGTCATTCTTGTGGTATGGAGTCAAAGGTCACCCTGAAGTCTGTGAAGGCTATGTAGAGGTGAAAATTGAGAAGCAAGATGCCAAAACAGATGATTGTCTTTGTTAGCTATGGCCTGCTGGACTCTAGTCTGGTCCTCAGAGTGTAACTTTGCTTTTTCTCCTTTAAAAGTTTCTTATAATCCCATTTTAGGGCGTAAATTTTTTCCTAAGAAGGAGAGTCATTACGGATGCAGGCATTCTTGTAGGCAACAATTACCTGTGCTTTAGCTATGTTGCATTCTTTATCAAAATGGGGTTTGGATCGGGAGTTACGGGGCTGAACAGGCTGTAAATATTTCTGAGCAAGGCTACCAATTCCCCGATTGATCAACATTATTTCAGGGTCATCATTGGTTGCACAAATAGGCTGTTTCAAACAGATGGCTAGAGGGGCAACAAAAATTGGGGTGAAATCATAGCCATACATGCCCTGCATTCCACCAGCTAGGAAGTACATGCAGTGTATTGACACACGCTTTCATCATGCTACACTATGAAAAAGGAAAAAGCCCACAAAAAGTACATTAAAGCTTAACATAATGTGTGAACAGAGTTGTATTTAATTCTCAGTTCTTAAAATAAGTAGTCTACTGTTTATTCATGAAGAGTTGAGAGTAAAATTTACAGTTTTCATTCAACTGCTGATGGTGTTATCAATTATGTTTAACCAATTCTGCAGGACAAATCCCATGCTACTTCATTTACAGAATAGTTCTAGAAGAGACCCCAAATCAGTTTTTAAACTTCCTGTGTTTTATCATTGCTTTTTCTACTTTCTTTCTTAGCACAAATACATAGAGTTTTTTAGAGGAAGATGGAATAGCTGTTTGGTATCCTTTGACAACCAAAAGAACTACCAGCCACTAAATCTGGATGCTTCTTTAGATATAGGCAGAGTGGAATGATCAAAATCAATAGCACTAAATTTAGCCATGAGTAATTTAAATATCACCAAATCTGATCAAATCAAAAATAGAAATCCAGTTGACATGATTCAAGCTACAGACAATTCCACCTGGATGACTGAGAACCTTCATAGACATATCACCAAATCTGAACCCTTCTGTTGAGAGAGTTGCAGTGTCTGCATGGCACATTATCATATTTCTAGATTCACATGGAATTTGTTTGGTTTCAGCTTAGTGCAAGGTATGAACCCAGCCACCGAATTATTACTTATGCAGATGGTTTATGGCAGACCATATCAGAACTGCATAATAATCATGTAACAACATAAAAGGTGACTTTTCAAAAGAGGATCAATTGTAAAGTTACCATGCTTTGTAATACTGAAGTATAAAGATACTGAAAAGACCCTGTATTTATCATCTTTGCTTTCCATACTATTTCAGAAAGAGCTTTCAAAATGGTATTACAGAGTTCCTATCATTCACCATCTTGGAATTGGTCAGTCTGCAAATCTAATGCCATGCTAATAGGAGATGGCAGTTTACATCTGGAGGTTGGAGGATATTTCTGATGTTCAGAAGTGTTAGTTGAACCCTCCCTCTCCCCCACCTCTCTCACAAAGTAATTTTTGAACATTGGTCGAAAGTTGTGATGCTCTATTGATATTTTGTGATATTTTCCTTTCACAAAACATAAAAAAAACCTCTAGGCTCGTCATATGTACTTAAACAGTTTAATTCATAATTACAGGCTGTATTTAGAATTTTTAAACAAAGTCTATAAATAGAGGTTAACCCTGCCTGAAAAAGTTCTTACAAGCCGTTTAGAACTTTAGTAGTAATGCCATTGAAGCTGACACAGCAGTGGTTTATTGAGATACTTTGAGTAAAAGTTCTGTGATCTATCAGTAACATAAAATGTAACATCAGGTGACTCAGAACTTTTAATCCTATGCCTGAATGAATGTGTGTGTACATATACATGTACATGTATATATACATATGGGAGACACAGATATTGTATTGGTCCACCAAGTATAAATTTAAAAGTAAGAAATGCAGTTAACCACACAACTTGTATGATTAATGCCATGAAAGTCTATGAGAAAATTAAGGTTATTAATACTTGGCAAGAGGTTTTATTTTGTTTATTAGGTGTTTAAATTCTCATTTCTCAGTGCAAAAGAGAAAGTTTATCCAAACTAATATTTAAAAAATGAGGAAACACTACTTTCTTCAAAAGACTCTTGACAGCAGCATCCACAGGTAAATGGAAATATTTTATCCTGACAGTGGTGATTATGGAATCCTTTGCAGCAGAAGAAAAAAAAGTTTTAAACAATTCAGTCATAAATACCATACCATGCATTGAGGTGGGGTGGTAGTGGCATAGGACCACCAATTTTGTTGGCCTGCAGCCAAACTAAACATGAACTGAGGGTAGATAGGGTGATAACTGGAATGAATCCAACACTCTATGTAACACATTATACAGAACAGGTAATAACTTATTTTCTTTAACATTCAATCTTATTTTGACTTGGTGATCACATAAGGGTATTTAAGGTGCAACCATCAGTTGGCATTCAATAAATTATACACAACAGCAACTAACTGTTGCAAGTTATATTTTTGTGCAGTCTACTTCCTACCTTATTTCAAATTCAGCTGTCAATTTGTCAATTTTCTTGCATATTTCACAAAAGAAATTGGCTCAATTAGCAGTGGGGCATCAGAATTCCTGACCCTGAACTTGGCCAGTCTAATTTTATGATCTCCCTGGGGAAATTCTAAGTTTCTGTTCTTTAGACTCTTAATGGACATGCAAAAAGGCAGTTAATGGAGGAAAAAAAGATGCTTTCTATTAGATATCCAGTCCAGTATTGGAGCTTCCAGTAAAAAGAAAACAAGAAGCATAAAGCATTTCATATATTTAACGTGAAATGCCATCTCTGTAAAACATACAATAGAAATCTTAATACTGTAATGCCAGACATGAATATTTCAATACAAGGCAGGTTTATCAGAATTTTTAATTACCTGAATATTTGCAAGCTAGATTTTTCTTTTTAAATAACTATAGTTATACCGCCAGTTTTACTTACAGGCAAAATCCAGGCCACCTGGAAGAACTAAAATAATTCAGTATTATAGGAATTGCAAATATGGCCCTTCTGAAAAGACATAAAACATGCCACCTAAGAATATTTTAGAACATAAATCTCTTATATGTGACTTAGCCATCTTTAAAGGACAAATGTGTTCACTTCACACAGTTACACACACCTGCATTTTTAAAGATTTTCAACACTGCAAAGAATATATTAGCACATAGAAAAAAAGGACTTTGCATGAAACTTATTTGTCTTTTGAGATCGTTCACAATATATTGCTGTGCATCTGTATTCTAATTTTTAGAACTTAAGAGTTGTCAGGGTATTTTTTGTGTGTTAAAATAAGCTACTTTGGTGTAATAGTGTACAGTACAGAAGAATTCCAAGGTAAGTACAAATGGAAAATTGCTATATTAAACAGTTGCCAAATGAAAATAATGGATATGAAAAAGTTACAAATAAGGTAATTGCTCAAAAATCACATTTGCAGGATTTAAAGCCTTTTGACTTTCCCATTCATATGTAACTTCTGATTTACTTTACATATAGCTTAGATATCCAGAGAGAAGGAGAAATGTTTGAGGCAACTCTTCACGCTTCTGATATTTCAGATTTACTGAGTGCAATTGCGAGTTCTAAATCTTCTTGCTCTTGCTGTTTTAATCTTGCTAATCGCTCTTTCTCCTCTCTCTCACTTTCTCTTTTTGCCCATTCAATCATATCTTCTTCAGTAGGATACTAAAACAGGAAAACCATTGATTTGTTAATGGAACAGCAAGTAAGAGTTTGTGAACTTAAAAAGGGAGCACAATAATATAGAAGTGATATGCCATTGCTTCACCCCAGGATGTTTTCTGACTTTTCTGGTGATCTCCCATCCCAGTACTAACTAGGTCAGACCCCACTTAGCTTCCAACCCAGGGAAAAAGGGCCCAGGGACTATCATTTGCGGAGTCCTAGCTAATATACAGATGAATTATTTTTAAATGCATCATATACTACTATTATAGGTAGAAAAATAAATTTTGTGAAGAATTCTGTATTATGTGGTCAATAGATTCAGAGTGTTATTTACTTTTTTCTCCACCTGTTTTACGAAAATACGTCAAATGATTGTCATGCAACAGAGCAACTGAAGATCCTGCAAACATTGCAGCCAGCTGCTTATTCAAATGCCTGGGCGGGAAACAGAGGCTTGCTGAATGACTGGTTGCTAAGGAAGGTGCTCAGAGCCAAGACTGTCTTGTTGCAATATCAATTTGTATTTTTAAGTCCTGCATAATTCGTTTTCTAACAGCAGCATTAGCATATACAGTACACTGGAAAAACCCTTACAATTTCACATATGGACATTGTACAGTATGCAATTTTGGCTAGATCAAAACATCAGAAAACTTCCAGAGTCACTATACTGTTGCACAGTAATTAATACAGAGCTTTCCAAACTTTTCATGTTGATGACACACTTTTTAGACATGCATCATTTCACGACACACTCTTACAGCAGGGCATCATTTCGCGACACACTCTTACAGCAGGGCACAAGGCAGGCACTAGGACCTGCGCGGAATCCTGGCAGGGCAGGTTTGGAGGCAGCAGCAGCCGCAACACACCCAGACACTGCAGCTGACACACTAACGTGTCCCGACACACAGTTTGGAAAGCTATGAATTAATATGTTACTGAAAGACTAACAAGACCTGTAACTGCCTCCATTTGTCTCCAAATACATCATGATGATGTATTCTTTAAGCAAGGCATTACTAATACACTGGAACTCATTCACATCTACAAGGTTTACAGGAACATGCACTGTTCCTACGAATCAGTCATTATTTAACTGAATGTCTCCATACTTACAGCATTGAAATTAGCAAAATTGCCAGAATCCATCTCTTTGCATACGCCACTTGGAGCAAATGGGTCAGCTTCCTGCCCTTTGCAACCATCAGAACTCAGGAAAGGCTGGAAAGGATCATTCAGTTTAAAAGAATCTGAAGACTCCAATTTGTTGATAGGTCTTTTTCCTACACCAAAATAACCAGTTAGTATAATTATGAACATGGCAAAAATATGTATTCAGTACACAGTAGTATAAGTAATACTACATATCCTAAACTCATGTGGTTTTCTAAAATACGCTAAACTTAGCGTATGAGGGGTTTGGGCAGGGAGGGTAGATGATGTTTGCCACTATTTTCATTATATGGGTGTTTCTGGGCATATAAAACGGGAGCTAGCCATTTAATTCAAATCATAGTGTTCGTATTAATCCATGTTAAAACTGGTTCAAGTCAGCTATCCCTATCACATTAAATTTGGTGTCCAGGAACCAGTGTTTACTGTTACAGCAATTTAAAATAATAGTTTCTTTTATAATTTATTGCTTTGGACATTTAAAAAAATACAACCAAAAGTTAAGAAAAATGTTAAAATCAGCTTGTAGCTAAATTGGGCATTCTTATAATGGAACATGGGGGAAAAATGTAAAATGCTCCTTTTACAGTTTCATTGCATCTGAAAAAGCTACACATCACCTTAGCATTTATAGATTTAATGCTGTCTCTTACCAGGTGGAGGAGGACAAGGTCTGGTAGGTGTTCCAGTTTTAGGAGGCAAAGCAGGAGGAGTATCTTCATTTTTGGCCGGAGGCTCCTCAAACAAATTTTTCGTTATAACTATATTGTTAACGGTACCTGTTGCAGATGAACTAAAAGGATCCTCATTGTTTGTCTTTAAAAAAAGACAGGAAATAACTTCATTATACTCAAGTTGTGATCTTTTGCTTACTAAGCTCCTATGAATGTCATTACCTCATTCCCACAAGCCACCGTTTTCTACCACAAAGCAATGCTTTAACGTATCAAATGTTCCATTTTTAGAATATGTAAAGAACTCCGTAATCATATATCCATGCTTTAACATCTTCCTTAGAGGTGCTATTTGAAGTTTCAACTTTATAGTATATTTATAGGCCACAGACCAAAGGCTATATAGCCACTGCTTGTTTAGCGGCTATCTCGTTTCGCAACCATTTGCAAATATGGCGGTAATAATCATAATAAAAAATTTTCTGACCAATGCATGCACTTACAACCAAATTTCTGCACTTGATAACAACACACACTGGAGTGAGAGTAACACTGCATGAGAACACTTTATCTGAGATGGCAGCAACCAGTCATCTTCGCAGCATAGCTCTCTGTCACATGTTTGCTTAGCAACAATTTTGCTTCCAATTTAAGGAATGGATTGCGGTCACTAAAAGTGGAGACAGTGTACTATTTGATAGGTATTTGGGGTCCTCTAAGAAGAAATAATTAACTTCTATAGCTACTCAGCTCTTTCATCTTTGTTTACTATTACTTCATTAAATATTAATGATAGATAGATAGATGTTTGCCACTGTAAGATCCTTTTGATTCAAGTGAGGGGTACATGTTTAACAAAACATTTTAATGGCTTCTTTGGAAAAACTATTTTTGTGTAAAATTGCTATATGGCCAGCAGATATATACATGGCCTTCAATGTTGTATTTCTGTTATATCATTTCCCCCAGCAGTGAATGATGAAACTGAATTGACTGATTCAGAGCATTGTGATCCTCATTAGAGAACTTATCTTCTTAGGTTGAAAGAGAGACATGAAGAGCCTTCTATGTGGTAGCGATTTTCACCATCAATGCACCCATCCATGCAACTGTGCACTCAGTTTCACTTTTCCAATATCACTCCTACTGCAACGAATCCAAGTCTGGCTTGAATTAATGAATTACTACTATAAGTATGTACCAAATGTTACAGCTTCAGAAATAAACTGAATATTGTCCACTCGAAAGATTACACTTTCAGAATTGAATAAGGAAATCAGCTAATGAATAAGACTATATGAGTACTTATGAAGTAATTTCCCATTGACCACAATGCTTTCATTAAGAAACAAGTAATCCCATAGTTAATGAGACATAGTTCAAAATGGGAGTCAAATCAAGTTATTAACATCTGATTTATATTAAAATATTTGCTGAAGTTTTAATCTCCAGGAATTTGTTTTTATTACTGCAACAATTTTATGCCTTTTCCACAAGTATTAATCATTTCAAATTACCTTTGACAAAGTGCTGAAGTCAGCAAAATCACACCCAAATGATTCATTCCCAAACAAAGATGCAAAGGGATCTGTAGCTGTAGTAAGCAAAGGAAAACATGAAGAAAAGAAGGTAAATTCAATGGACTACACATGTAAGGATTCTTTTGACACAATTTTGCCATGACTACTACTCATTGGTAAATACATTTTTCCTAAAAATAATAACATGACCCCACTCCCACCATAGTCTGATAAGTGTCCCAAATGAGTGTGTTAAGAAGGAATACAGTTGCAAAGAAGAGCGTACAAAAATCTAAAGACCAGACTGGCTGGCAGGCACAAGCTTGTCACTGGTGGTTTTTGAACTAGTTGTGCAGATACAGTGTCAAAGCCCACACTCTTGTTGACTATAACCAGTTGGATTCTCTGGAGCTATATACAATGGATCTTCTAATGTTCTTAAATAGAGGAAGGAGAGGGTAGCTGGTAGATTTGCCTTCAACACAACCTGCAATTATAACGTATATATTAAGTATTACTATTTTTTAAAAAAATAAAGGCTGTTTTTCTAGACAAAAGTCAGGTCTGTGTTTGTATAGCAATGAACACTGCCTTGAAAAGTAAAAGGTAAAAATAGTTTTGCAGGAATCTCACAGGAACTTGCAAACTCACAGAAGCATTACAATCACTATCAAAAATAGCACTTCAGAACAGTTGAGGTTTCTTCTTGTTGATTCAGGATGTGTGAAAATATATTACAAATGAATAATTGCCTATTTTATAGCTAGTACTAAATATAATCTATGTCAGAAATTCAGCATGCATGGACACCATATGGGCTGTACCATCCCAAGTCATACCCATTAAATTGCAACCTCATTGATCTGAATACAAGCTCCAGGTATCATAAAAAGACAGCTTTGGATGTTTACATCATAAAACATAGTTCATCATCAACAAATTCGTACCACTGAAGTCCACCCTCTAGATCAGGGGTCCCCAACCCCCAGGCCGCGGACCGGTACTGGTCCGTGGCCTGTTAGGAACTGGGCTGCCATGCCGGTCTCCGAACCCCGCTCCTCGGTCCGTGCGATTGGCTCCCGCCTGCAAACCCCACCCCCCCGGTCCGTGCGATTGGCTCCCGCCTGCAAACCCTACTCCCTGGTCTACACGATTGGCTCCCACCTGCAAACCCTGCACCCCAGTCCATGGAAAAATTGTCTTCCACGAAACCGGTCCCTCATGCCAAAAAGGTTGGGTACCCCTGCTCTAGGAGATTGTTTGTTGTGGTTGCCTACAGTGAAACTTCAACAAAAACACTAAACCTAAATTCTGTACTGCACTGTCAGTCTAACTCTTAAGTAATTAATCTTCTTCAGAACAAATCAGATATCCTGACTCAGTTTTCCAAACATTCTAATTTAAATATGTGATCTACTTTAGTAAAAGCCTATGTAGTATCATGAATCATTTGATCAATTTATTTTCAGAGATGATGTGGAGGCTCAGGTGATATCACTTTATGATCTGAGAACAGTTGATAAGGAAGAAACACCATCTTAGCCCAGGCACTAAAAATGTATTCTGGCAGAAGTCAAGTCATGCTTAAAATTATGTAACACATCAAAATGCATTAACTGTTTATTTTTGGTTAAAAAATAAAATAATTTAGCTATTTAAAATTGTTAATTTGACTGAGCTTCATGTGTTTTAGAAACCTAGAAAGATGCAGGTTTATCTAACACAATTAAGTTGGGATAGCTAACAAAACTCAGTAGTCTATGTATTTATAACTTGGGTTGCCCATAACTATGGGGTCCTAAAGTACAGCCTATGGACAACAAAATGCCTACTTGGTGTCTACCAGATTCCCCCTCCCACATTACATTCTTTTAATCTAACAGAAAGTTAAAAGGGAAATTATTAAACTGCATAATTTCACTAGCATGCTTAACAACTAAAAACAGTAAGTTGCAGCCATAATCCAGTATTTTGAAAATGAGCAGACTTGCCTTGAAAAGAAAAAACTAAAGTAAGTTGGGCATGATAAGGAGTATAATGGTGGAGGAGGTACAGCAGGAACCATCTTCATCACTCTGCTTTCTAGTAAAGGGTCCTTGGTAATCCATGCCCACTGTGGCAGCCATTTTGTTCGAGCAGCTACAATGTACTCTCAAAAATCCAAGTATGCCCAACAACTCAAATATGTTAAGATTGTCATTATAATTTCTTACCTGGATCACTTGATGCAGTCACAGCAGTTCCACCAGGAGCAAAAGGATCATTATGTTTCAGTATTTCTGTCTAAAAGTTAAAATTCATTAACTAGCTTGCTGCAAATTCTCAAAATCAAACATGCTAATTTTTGTCTGAGCATTAAGAGAGAAATCTAAATGAACATTAAACTGCATTTTAATCTTTTAAAATATATTCCTTCCAGTTACTTGTATTTAGCTTTTCAGAAACTTACAGTATTTTCAAATCTGCAGTATTAAAACAAATTTTGTTTTATTTGAAGCACCAGCAACCCTTCATATACTTCTAACTGAACCAACCTATTGGTATCCATCCAGAAGTTATTAAAACATCAGCACTGTAAAGAATGCCAGTATTCTACCCCTGGGTGTCACCAGTACTCTTAACCCGTTATGTTCTGCAAAACGTAACACATTAAATTATACTGGCCTTGAATTAAAGGAACTACTAAGCAGATTCACTTAAAATAAAAAGGAAATGGAGAGGAGATGTTTTGTTAACTTCCTAAGACACAATGGTTCTATTTAGCCACTGTGAAGTCTCATACCATCTAATAATTCTAGATTTCATTAAATACCAAGTGAGTCAGATTGTCTAAGCAAAGTCCCCAGGTGATCTCAAAGATTCATGATGCAGCTGCAGAAATAAAGGGTCTAATGTCTATTGCCTTTGAAATACATGTGCCCATAGAGGACAAGAAACAGGCAGAGTTAATGAATATGAAACCTTATGGAGACATTTTGTATCAAAACCCACCATGCACATAAGATAATCTCTTCTCTCAGACTTACTGTGGAATTGTTGTTGCTGGTTGCACTGAAGGGATCGATATTCCCAAAGGGATCTGAGGATGACTGCTTAAAAAAGTTGTCAGCAGCAAAAGGATCTGAACCTTTAAATGGATCACTACCAAACAGATCTTAAAGATAGTCAAGCCAAGACAATGTTACTAAAAGGTATGTTTAGTAGTCTCCTATTGAAAATATTTATCACAGAAACTATAAAATGTGCACAACTTCAATACCATATCACTAGTTTAAGTATTCTCTATCAATTAGAACACTAACTAAAGCTCCATGCTGCATGCTGTTCCCAAACTTAAAGCTGACTTCTACACACTCAAATATTTAATGTACACAACTCTTTTCCAAAACGGTGGCCCCCCCAATGTTTGATCTACAACTCCCATCATTCCAGCTCCCTGATATACTGACTGAAACCAAAATACCTGGAGGATTTATACCATAAAAAACTCCACCAAGCTAAGCAGTCCTTATATTCTTTAATTACACATTCACATCTTGAACATCTTTCTTCTGAATGATTAAAAGGAAAGAAAATGAATACTCACCAATCTTGCCAAATGGATCATCCTTGAAAGGATCATCTATTTTAAAGAGTAAAACACTGCAAATAAAAATCTTTCCCAGCTTATGTGAAGAATATTAGGATAAAATAAAGGTTTATACTTATCTCATTCTGTGCCAGAACCCCATGGGGAATAGGGTCATGGAGCTTTCCAAAGGGCAAAAAAGGCTCCCCTTTACACAGCAATAGTTAGTTTTTTTAAAAAATTTCTCCACTGATATCCACTGAGAATGATTGGGACTTTTGCCCACTCAAACTCCTAAGACTGCACGTCTTCACTCTCCACAAATAGAAAAGGAGGCAAGTGTAGCTCAACTATAGAGAGTAAGGAAGATGACCTTGACAGAGATATACAAGCTCTGTTGCCAAGGTGACAAGGGGTAAAACATATTTTAAGTCCACAACAGCCACATAACATTCAGAAGTGGATCAGACAGACACCTCCCCAATTCAATGACCTATAAGGAGGAGGAGGAGGTACAGCGTAATCAGACTAGCAAGTTCTTTCATTAAGCTGATCTCAATAAAATAAGTTTTAGCTTTCCTGTGGAGTTGATTTCCTGGTCCGGGCTACCTAGTGGGGCTGACATCAACTGAGCAACAGTAGATAGATCTTCACTTATTTGGCTTTTATTTACTAATATGTTTTTTTTTAAAAGGCAAAACTTTCAAACAGGGGAAATTTAACTGAGGACAAGAATAATATATATAATATCTAACAAAAATCCCATATAGAATGATATAATTGTCTATGAAGGTTCTCAGTCATCCAGGTGGAACTGTCTGTAGCTTGAATCATGTCAACTGGATTTCTATTTTCTTAGTGGAAACGTTTCGCTCCTTATCCAAGGAGCTTCTTCAGTCTGAGCAAAGTTGGTAAGGGAATCCTAGATATGATATCTAGGATTCCCTTACCAACTTTGCTCAGACTGAAGAAGCTCCTTGGATAAGGAGCGAAACGTTTCCACTAAGAAAATAGAAATCCAGTTGACATGATTCAAGCTACAGACAATGATATAATTGGTTTAGTTCAAATGCCTTGATCAGTGCAGGAATCCAAATTAAAGCACTCTCATCAAATGGTTGTCTAATCTCCGCTTGAAGGCATCCAATAAAATTGAGCTGACCTCATTGGATAATTGGTTCAATTGTCAGTTGAAGTGTCATTATGACTCCTTAGTAAATTGTTATGGAAAGAAAACTGAGCATACTTACTACCAACAAAGGGGTCAGACTCAAAGAAGTCCAAATTGGCTCCTGTTGTCTGATCAGAGAGTTGATGGGAATCTTCATTTACTAGATCCTCCTAGAAGAAAAAAAAGTTCTGTTTTTCGAAAGTATATATATTGTCATTCATCCTACCATATAAGTAATCTCTTCCACATATATCTAATTCAGGGCAAGAAACACTTCCCCAAAACCAATTAAATCACCAAAAAAAAAAAAAAAAGAATATTGACAGTACATGATTTCCCTAAGGCAGGGCTTTTGCCGTTGGCAAAACTATTTTTGCCGTTGGCGACACACCAACGGCCGATGCGCAAAAACCCGGAAGCGCCACCAGCCCGCCACTGCCCCTTCGAAAGGGCAGGCTCCGGGGACCCTGAAAATGCCCTCGGTTCCGGCAGGGAGGCGAAAAGCCTCGCCACGCGCGTGCATGCTGCCATGCCACTTCCCACCGCACAGCTGATTGGCGCGGAGAATTTCCACCGCAGCCCCCTCCAGCGCCAATCAGCTGTGCAGCAGCGAAGCGCCGGTGTCAGGGAGACACAGGAGGAAGGGGGGGGGAAGCTTGCCCTTGTCAGTCAAACGGGTACGTAGCTCAGAAAGCCTCGCCTTCTCTCCCAAACGCATCAGGAAGGCGCCACCCTAGACTGGACTCATATCCTTGGCTTTCTTCGGGTACTCTTAGTTTAGCAGGATTCTGGTTGTAGGATATGCAATAAACACTAGAGACTAGATTCCTTGCCTCGGCGTGTTATTCTGCACCTACACACGACAGCCCGGCAGCGTGTGCGCGCAATTTTTTCCTCCCTGCCGGAACCAAGGGCATTTTCATTAGCGCTTCCGGGTTGTCACGCGACACACTCGGGGGCCCCAGGCGATACAGTATTGTGTTGCGACACACAGTTTGGAAAGCCCTGCCCTAATGTTAATAAACTGGAGCTCAGATCCCGAGTACCAGGTCAGTGGGTTTATGCGTATGGATCCTCTCAGTCTCGCCATTAGTACAGAAATTATTTTAGTCTGACATATGGCCTGCTTTGGAGGATACTTCAGAAGGGCACAGCATAGGATTCCTATGGGGATAAGGGGAAAAAAACCCACTCCATGTGTAGGTTCTTCGCTAGACTCCATAAATTTAAGAAGCTTCTCTTACACTACTTCACAATGACGGATACCACACCAATCTACAAAGTGTAGATGCTTCCCTGAAATTGTATATTAAAATGCTGTTCAAACGCACCTTTTTGCTAACATCCGATGGCAGGTCCTCTTTCTCTTCTTCTGTATCCACATGTGTTGTTTCAGGACTATTTTTAGCCTTTTGGAAAAGAAAATCAGTCATGTAAGTTCTCACTACAACATACTGGGGATTATGCATAATTTTTGTGCATAATCTTTTTCTACTGCCTATTATTTAAGAAAAATTGGCTTGACAAATCTATATAATGTCACTCCCGGATTATTCTTCATAATGTGTACAATTCTGACATGTACTTCTAGTATAAACAGTGTTCACAGAAACTCTTTTAATCATGGTAAGGAGCAAACCTTATAAGGAAGAGTTTATATATCTTTTATATAATTAACTGCAAGAGTAGATGCTGTATTTTTAAAGTATTCTAAGAGTTACATCTAAAAGGGCAATATAAACCAATGTTACTCTGTTCGATAAAATCTATAGGCTAAAAGAACTGTGCAAACCTTGGAAAGAATTGAGATCATTCACATTTTTCTTTTGGAAGAAGAAAATACATGGCTCATACACTGTTCCCCTAATATTATGCTGGGCACTATGAATTGGGCAAATCTGAAAGAAAAAGTATAACACCACATTCAACCCTCCCTGCAATCTCTGAACTAGATATCTGGTAACAACTTATTCAAAAATACTTTGATTAATTCATCAGTCTACATATATACTCTGGACTTGTTCTAGAACAAAACTTGGTTGCTGAATGGCTGTAGCTGTGAAACTCAAGCTTTACTACACGTTTTGATCAGATTTTATAACTAATCCAGGTGCCACTCACAGGAGTTTCATAATTTACTTGTTCAGAATCTGCCAAATTCTCTCTTTCAGCATTCTCATTTAGGTTAACAGTTTCACTGCTGCTGTTGCTGAGGCTAGAGTGATCTGCATTCCCATTAATCAATATGCCATGTGGCTGAACTTCCCAGTTAAATTGGCTATTTTCCAACTCTTTGAGCTCCAACAATTTTTCTTGCACCTAAGAGGAAATAATAATAATAATAATAATAATAATAATAATAATAATAATAATCACCATCATCATCATCACCATCTAGCAAAAGGATAAAAACAACATGCCTAATATTCTACCTTACTCATATATTTAGGTTATTTTATGCTGACTTCCAACATGGAGTATTTATTATTTAAATGTATATGGATGTCTATTCAACATGGTTATCAATTAAATACAACCAATAATAAACAAACATAATTTAAAACAACACATCACACTTGTAGTGACTCATGAAGCATACATCCACAATACCAGGATGGGTTCCCTCAACAGCCTAGCCCAATGCCTGGGGGAAGAACCAGGTCTTCAGCACCTTACAAAAGGCCTGCAGGGCTGGGGCCACTGAAATATGAATGGCTGGGGCCATTGAAGTATGCTGTTCTATAGGGCAGGTGCTGCAACGAAGAAGGCATGCTTCCTGGGGTCCCATTAGATAACATGGTTTAATAGAGGGGACTTTAATCATGCCCTCCCAATCAGACATCATGGGATGAGCAGAAATGACTGAAGATGTGCAGCTCCGCAAACAACCTGGCCCCATGCCATGAAGGGCTTTGTAGGTGGTGACCAGCACCTGGTTACCTACTAGGATTTGCACCCGAAAGCTACTGGGAACCAGTACACCTCATGGTGCATTCTGGACCAGTTGTAGCTTCTGAGTACTTTTCATTCTTAATTTTTGTTGCCAGATGAAAAATATGGCATTGAACCAAGGATCTCTGCAAACCTTCCAAATGTCCTTCAAAAAACTCATATTCAATTAAATAAAAAATGGTACCAATAAAAGGGAAAGCTGGTATTGCACTTCAGTCCAGTACCACAGACTCTTATTTTCCAAGGTTTAAACAGAGGGTTTTTTTAAATCAAGCATCGTATGTTATTTTGCTCATCTATTAAATAATATTCATATAAATGAAGAACTCTGCGAAGATACACTATCTAGCTTTCTAGATTTCATAGTACCTCTGATCTCACTGTTTATAAAGTCACCCAGTAACAAACCATATGCGAAAAGAAAATAAATTTCTTTAGCGCTTTCCAGGATGCATTTAGATATGGCATTGGACCAGAATGGGGAGTGGGGGAAGCGCAATGTGTGGATCTCTCAGCATTTAATACCTCTGACCATGACTGAGGTTGGAAGTGGGAAGCATTGCTTTTCAGTGATTCATGTCATTTCAGGTGCTATTAGAAGCTAGCATTGGAAGACTTCTGCTCATTCCCCTGGGAATTAGGGGATCCCACAAAGTTCTATTTTACTTCCCATGTTATTGAACATATTCATGAAGTCACTGAAAAGGATAGTATGTGGGTTTGAAGCAAATGATATTCAGCTGCACTTCTCCTGAGTTAGGTGTCTTGAGATACAGGGTTGGATATCTTGGGAGCCCCAATGTTTTGGGGCTGTAAAGGAATGGTTAAAGCTAAAGCTAAATTTGTACAAGACAGAATTTGTTGACTCTGGGGACTTGACTTGAGGATTTGGGAGATATGGATGATCTGAAAAGGATCACACTTCTTAAAGATTAGGTTTATAGCTTAGGGATCCTCCTCGATCAGCGACAGTCATATTATACTGATGGCACGGGGGACTCTTTTATCTCTTCAGCTAATTAACCAGAAGCAACCATTCCTACCAGATGGAGACTTGGTGACAGTGTCATATACATCGATAACCTCAAGGTTGGATTTTTACAACCCGCTCTTTGTAGGGTAGCTCTTGAAGATGATCTGGAAATTATGACTGACTCAGAATCTGATACACGTGGTCATGAGTGGCACTTACAGGATTGCCATATCAGCCGCATGCTGAAACAGCTGCACTAGGCAACAGCTGCCCTTTATATACTCTATATAAAAGAGTAACATAAATACACACATATTCCCCCTATCTTGGGATAATACCTCACACATCTGAACTATAGTCCATGAAACTGAGTATTTACACTATAAATAATTTTCTATTACGAATGATACAGCCATTAATCAAAAAAGCCAGAAAAGGAAGAATTCAGCTTTAAAATCTGAGTTCAGGTTTATTTCTGAGTACAATGTAGAATGACACAATAACGTTGGTAACTGAGGAAATCCAACAGTGGAAGCATGATAGAAAAAAAGAACAATTTCAGAGGGACTTACCGAAGTGATGTCTTGTTGGGAGTCCTGAAGATCCTGCTGAAGAGGAACTAACTGCAATTTTCCTTCCTCCACACTTTTCTCTAACTCTGAGGTTTCCTGCTGTAGCCTGCTGAGCTCTTCTTGCGCTTTACTCAAATCATCCTTGTATCCAGAGATCTTGGACTCCTGCTCTGCTATTTCTTTCTTTAGAGATGTAATCTATAAAGCGAAAGTTGAATACAAAACTAGCTAGCAATTGCACACACATTCTCTCCATGAATACATTTAACAAGAAAGAGCTAACCAAATCAGAAGCATATTCCACTGTAGCATTCTAATAGTTGAATTATGAGATACGCTTTCATGGCATATTCAAGAAAAGCTGTATTCAAGCTGTACTGCATAAACACTATCCTTGCTGTGTCATTTTACCAGATGGCCTAGATAAAATATTCCTGAAATGCAAAATCATGATTTGGAGAACTGAAAGTGTGTCAGAGGCTCCCTCCTCTGGATTTTTTATTTTTTTTATTTATTTATACTTCAAATCTAATCACCGCCCATCTCACTCAGAGTGCATACTTCATGTTTGTTTATTCTTAAATTTAAAACATAAATCTGAGTGGACTTGAGTCTCCTGTTCTTCACATAACCTGGGAAAAATCACCACATTTTCCTGTTTCAGCTGTTTCTTTCTCTCTCTATTTATTATACTATACAACTGACAATTAAAAATATGATTCATTTATTTATAAATGGATGCTTACAAACATAGATTATGTATGGATGTTTACAATGAAATGTGGTAATCCTTTATTGAAACTGTTACATAAAGGTGGTGTAATGCTTAAATTAAGAGAATGCCCTCTGGAATAACTCCATTTTCAGCAGTTTCCTAAAAGCCAGAAGGCGACCTCCATAGGAAGGCTATTCCAGAGATCAGCACTGCCCACTTTTGCCTCAGCCCCCTCCACTCCCAGAAGTGTGGGGCTACAAGCAGTTTTTCCTTACTGACTCCAGTGGTCTTTTCCGCTTTCATTTTTCCTTTGTTTTATTTAATTAATAAAGGCCAGACAAATCACAATACAAATACAATTAAAATTTCCACAATAAATAATGTAATTAAAATGATTAAAACTCTACACAACAGAGCATTAACAATAGTCCAACAACTCCCACAGCAATAAAAACAACAATGATGGGGGGTATTAATTTTTAATACATTTATTTCCATGCCAATCTCATTACAAGGAATCCCTAAGTGTATACATCCCATATATAGTACAACAGTCCCACTGAAACTATGCAGAAAACATGCAACTTTCTTCAACTGACGGGCCAAGACTCACCAGATCAATTTCCTCTGTACATTTCTGCCAGATCACACTGAGCTGCTCTTCCAGCTTGGCTTTTTCCTCATCCAGACCATTCAGGATTTCTTCTGCCTCCTGCTTCTGAGCCAAAAGGTTTTGCAAGTTATTGTTCTCCCTTCTTACTTCATCTTGAAGATCCTGAAAAGTGAAAAATACAGGCATGTATTTCTTCTTAATGAAAACATCCATCATATGTTGTTTTAATGATTTCAACTTTGTGATGTAAGATGAAAGGGAGTAGATGTGAACAGGTAGGTACATAGTAGAAAAATTGAAAAAAGGAAAAAAAATAGTCTCAGCACACCTACATTACAGGGATTATTATGAAAAAAGACATATGAAATCTATAGGATACATTCAGAAAAAGAAACAAGAAAATTAAAGTAGAGGTTTAAATACAAAGAAGGGTATGAGAAAGGAATGAGACAGATAAATTGAAGAAAAATAATACTTAACCAAAAATACGTTCAGAAAAATTGTCTCTTAGTAACAAATGTTGTAACGTTCAGTGGGTGGAAATGCCAGATGGGCAACTTAAGGTAGAGAATAAAATCAAGCTTAAACTTGATTAAACTTGTGTTATTTCAGCTTCTTAGGAGAACAATTTGAATGTGAAATGTTTTAAACCTGAAGCAAGTCTCTTTTTATGCGAATTTGTTTTGTTATGGGAATAAAATGTTGTTTTGTTCTAATTTCAGAGCAGATCGAGGCTTTTCCAAGTGTTTCGTGTGTTCTAATCACAGAAAACAAAATGGGCCATTTCAACTTCGAAGTGGACTGTTCTGAAATCAGAATAAAAACTTCAGCCATTTTGATTTTAATTCTCTCAAATCACAGCTAACTTGATTATTCTGATAAAACAATTGAGTTCTGCTATGTTCCCATTTTGAAACATTCCTACTTCATAGCGGTCACACTGAACTGTTACATTCCTAACTGAGGCCTGTAGGTACAAAGACATGACAGAAAATGTATCCATAATAAATTTAAAAAGTCTTATCTTGGAAAGTGCCAATGTCTTCCTAGAAGAAAAGCATATGAAGCAAGCTGCTTATGTTGCCTGTATTACAATATGTTTCTTGGAAAGACTGCAAGTTTATTCTTAATATAATATTAACCAAACTACAGAGATAATTGTACAGAAACAAGTTGTTCATCAGTCTGTAACAGAAAAAAATTCAAGGGAAACCACCACTAGTTTACTTCAGTAATTAACACTCTCCTCTGCCAAAGCCCTTCTTCTAAATTTTAAAATTAATTTTCCATTACAATGGAACACTATTGTGTAATGTTGTGTGTATTGTGTCCATACACACACAAAAAATAAATTTCCAGAGCCAAATAAATTCCTGGCTGTGTAGTCGATGCATTGGTATGATGGGACAAATATTTTAGAAATCACTATTAAACAGGACTAAGTTATCCACTAAAAGAAAAGATAAAAGTCACAAATGGGAATTATTTTGCTAGCATTATAGAGCTACTTAATGAAATCTTAAGATTTATCAACACCTGTAGCAAAACTGTTAATTAACTAAATAGCTTTATGTACAGTAAGTTGCTGCTTCATTTTGCATGATCAGCAAATGGCAGCGTAAGCAACAAAATACAGATTAAAAATAAATAAAAAGGCTCAATCCAAAAGAACTATTAAAAGAATATTTTCTTATGCAGAATTTTTAAGAACAAGCTGCATTTTGCTTTATATTTACTTCTCTTACAATATGGATCAAATGATTCTGCAAAAGCTTAGGATGCATGATTCATTTTGGTTCTCTCACCTGGATTTATACTTAAGCACTGAGAGAGGTTTCCAACGTTAAAGGATGCATCTAGATGCAAATCCTTGTTCATATCAAGCAAAAACCTGAAGCTGTTATTCATAGGCGCAGTGCTTGCATTCTAACATCACTGCCAAAATTGGCACCTAACAAAAATGCTGCATTTTCCCCTTAGCATATTTCCCAAGTAATATACACATTCATGTAATTAAACATGTCAATCTCAATCCCTAAGGCAACAAATATATTGATCACAATGTGAATAAAACCTAATAATATACTTGATAAAAGGCTAATCTATTCACTGAAAGATATTTTTTTTCCAATGAGCTCTATGTCAACCAAATCTGAAAATTCAAATGACAATTACCTGGACCTCACTTGTCCTCTGCTTGATTGTCTCCCCTTTTTCCTTTAGGTCTTGCTCCACATTGTTCTTTTCCCTAGAAGACCAACAAATAAGGCAGGAATATTTAAGAACATCAGTTACGCCAGGTACAGTTATCCAACCTCCTAAACCAGTCTCTCTTTTTAAATGCATAATTAAACATTTAATTTTTAGAAGACTGATTTTGTTGTTTTAGAAAGAAAAGCCAAAAATAATGTTCTGCGCAGGCCAACTATTAAAATATAAAAGATGTCTACCCTCCCAGACATGGGTAGGTGGAAATAACAGCTAAAAGAGAAAGCAAAGGGGAAAGGGGGAAAAAAATCAATGAAATACTGTCTTCAGTGATCTCACTGTTGCTATGGAACAACTGTCTGGTAAAAAGAGGGA
This sequence comes from Charina bottae, assembly GCA_023362775.1. Classification (NCBI taxonomy): domain Eukaryota; kingdom Metazoa; phylum Chordata; class Lepidosauria; order Squamata; family Charinaidae; genus Charina; species Charina bottae. The sequence goes on along the minus strand of JALMGJ010000003.1, from coordinate 54,898,925 downwards.
GGGACTGCATCAGCTCCCATGTACTTAACCCTTCTGGAACTAGAATTGTATATATTGTATGCAATAGAGAAACCTGCATGCTATCACTTCTTTTCTTTATAAAAATACTAAGGATTATGTTACTTGAAGCATGAAATCTTAAAGATAAGCAAGATGTGTACATTTTTTCCATGCATTAGGAAGCAGTAGCTTTCAATCATGGAATGAATCTGAAAAACCACAAATAGAACCAGTTCAATTTCACAATCCTCTTGGTTCATTCGTTCGTTCGTTCATTCATTCACTCACAGAAGCATTCATACTGCTATAGTACGTCAATTCTACAGCGGCTTGTTTTCATTCATTAACAGTAAAGCAAACAGGAGAACATGTCCTCGCTTGAGTTTACCGTATCCTTTTCCAGGAGGCAAAGATGTCTCCCAACTAAAGAGCACCTTTGGATTCAGCTAGATTATTCATGCATCCGTTTAGACATTACATTTATCAAACACACATTAACACAAAGGCTACTTCTAGTATTACCTTATTGATCCCCTGATCATGCACTCTGAATGTCTTATTCTACATCTGCTAGCATTATTTTCCATGTTGCTGAAGAATTATACTAAAACCAATACTATTAAAGCTAAACCCTTCTATATCAGGAGTTGCAGTTACCCATAACACTAAGCCACAATATGTGTGTGGTGGGGTATACATCACGATAAGCCAAAACTAACAAGCCATGTTGTGACTTTGAGCAATATGTGAACCTAGTCTATATCTAGATAGTGGAATAGCAGGAAATGACACATAAACCACTTCCTATTATTGAATTCCACTATAATAATGCTTTTATAGTGCTATTCAATCTGCAAAATCAACAGAAACATTTTTTTGCTTTTGTTGAAGAAAGATTAATAATGAACACTGAATGCATTCACAAGATTTTAGAAACACATAGACAAATCTGCTTCAAAGTAAAAAATGCCAACTTACCATTAACAACCAAAAAGGAAAGCAGTATTTTAAAAAATATTTTAATTTTAAGTTGACTTCTGAGGGCGATAAACTTTGTGCTTGAAGGTGCTTTGTTACTGACGTACCGTAGTGAATACAGCAACTTGAAATCCTGGTTTTAACTTACCTTACAGAGTTTTTAATCACACATTAATAACTTGCTAACCAAATTTATTTGCTGGGGCTGATATGTCACTCCAATCTGACAGGACTTTAAAATCAGAGTTAATGTACAATACTAAAGCCAGTTTGGCCTAGTGGTTAAGGCAGTGGACTAGGAGTGAGGAAACCTGAGTTCTATTCCTGCCTTAGGCATGGAAGCCAACCAGGGGACATTGGGCCAATCACTCTCTCTTCCCCCTAGAAAGAAGGGAAACCGCTTCCTAAGATATTGCCTAGAAAGCTACATGAACGTGTCCATGTCATTGTCAGGAGTCAAGGCAAAAAAGGGGGAAGTAATGTATAAATAATAAAAATAATAGCAGATTCTTTAGTCAGTCATATCATAAACACTATTAAAGAGGAAATTTCAAGAATAATACAAAATTAGGGTTGACAGTGATTCAGGATTATTTTTATCTCGCTTAAGACAGGATAAACAAGCCTACTTTGTTGAACCTCTGATTCAAAATTCTCCATCATGTTCTTCCTCTAATTAAAGAGCTGTGTATTTCACAGCATGCCACATAGAGGAATTGGGGGGGGGAGTACCTTTTGGTATTTCTTCACATAATACCTTTGTGGAGGTGGGAGATGGGAGGGAATACTGGATACAGGGTTCAACAGGCACATCCTGAAGTCAAAAATATTTTTGGAATGAAAATCCAAATTGTAGCCTTTTACACGGATGGTGAGATGTGGGAGGGGGGATGTATAATGTGAAAGCTGTTCCTGTAGACATATCCCATTATCATCCAGATAGCATTTTTCTTCCATATGACTAACAACTGTTCATGTTTTTTCTCCTGATTCACAAATGTCATTCTCATTCTCTCACTTGACCCCTTCTTGCTACTCTACTCTTCCTACCTCAAAATGAGCCATGGATCACCCAAGATCTAGGTCCATCAGATGGGAGATTTTCAATGCCAGCATGCATCACCAAACTCACTGCTAAACTACTGGCATCCGAAGGCCTGGCCTGCTACTGAGACTGATTCCAATGAATTCTGGCATGAGTTCAAGAACTGGCCCTTTATGACAAGGTACTGTCATATACCACTGGTGGCAGCCTCCATGTAAGAGGTAGCCAAGGAGAATACATTATTCTAATAAGTCAGACAGTCAAACAGGACACAAGACCACATACACAAGTAATGCAGACTTTTACCAAGTCTTTAAAGAAAGAGAGCACCTTAATTTTATCCAACATTGGTGTGCTACAGAATGAAACAAAAAGAGACAGTGTAAATCAGTCAGTCATATTCCACTTTTCTGCACAGAAGATACCCAATGACTACCTGTGTTCAGCATTTCCCTTCAGCAAGGAAACCTCAACAGTAATTACTTCTAAAGTAGTTACAAAACTGTGGAATACCTAGGATGAATAGAAGTACAGTCAACAGGACCTAGACTTTAAATAAATCTTAGGAAATGGAATGGAATTGAATGAAATAATTTCTGCTTCATGTTCTTCAGCTTCTCAATGGGGAGCACATCTACAACAAGAGTCATGACATTTGGACTCAGACTCTCCAGAGGAGATGTGCAGGGACCTAGGAGAGCAATGCTATGGGAATGCGCTGCTACAGCCTTGCTTCTATTCTCTCTCAGTTAGTTGTCTAAATACAGTAATACTCTAGTGATATATGAAACAGTAGCACAATCTGTACTTCATTTCAGCTTCATTCAATAAAAAGCCACTTATTTGGGGGGAACCCCAAAGTTAGAGAACACTTGCTTTAATTTATTCAAATGAAGAATAATTATTTGATGATTTTAAACAACCCTTCTTCCTTATATTGTTGTTTTGATTTTATTTCCTACCCCTTAAGCAGCACCCTTGAACATAAATTCCAGGGAATTAATTGGTTCTAATTTTAAAAAGGGAAACAGCCAACCTAGAAAGGTAATATAATTTTAATTTTCTTTCTTATTCCTCAGTCTCTTCTAAATAAATATTTATACATTTCATTATTCCTTATGGCTAGTTCAGATTATCATTGGATCCATGGGTGATAAGATTCCTTGGTCAAAATATTCTACATAATTTAGAACTTTCTTGCACTTGATACTGATCAGTTGTTTCTCAAAAGACTATGTTCACAAAATGAGCAGGAGACTGAAGGCTCATAATTATCTAAAGCAGAAGAAATTGAAATAAATCACACATTACCAAAATCAAATACATAAACATGCTAGTCCAAGGAAGATAATTCATTAGGCAGTGCATGAATAAAAATAATTTGTTTTTGTAAGCTGTAATACATGTTATGTTTTTCTTTTAAAGGATCTGGTCTTTTTATTTTACTACCAAAACAATAAGAACAATCTCATATATGGGATACCTGCCTCTTCAAATTCTCTCCCCCTATTTGGGAACCACTACCATACTATATAATATTGATTATTATAGTAATTTGTCTTCAAGGGCAGAATATAAGAAAGAATAAAGTGTTTTATCAGCAAACAGTTGAATTATCTGAAAGCCAAGACTACAAATACATAAGAGTCTTCTTTTATTCTCCATGTAAGACAGAAGTTTTATTTATTTCTCAAATTGAGATGTCTTCCTAATATTAGAATTTTTCTTCCTATTGTTTAGAACTACAGATATAAGTGTACTGAAAGAGTTTATTTGGCATACAATAATTGTCTGGTTTTGAGATGACACTAAGTCAGTTTGTTTTTGTTAACTGAAGCATCAAACTACTTTTTTATTGTCTGGTAACAAATCTCAATTTGTGACCAATGTTTGAAGGTAGATTATTTAAATAAATATTTTATATCACCTTTTGAAGGAGAAATCTTTGTAAGACGGTTTAAAAGAACAATAAATATAAAAATTAATATCACTGATGACAATAAAACAAATATTCCAGATCAAAATTCTCAGCATGCTTTAAATATTTACTAACATTTGGCTTAAACCTAGCATTTAGGTTTATTGTCCTTCTGTATCTGTACCAATTTTTAAAATAAATCCTACATTTCAAGCTAAACTATTTTTTTCTTTTCTCTACCTATTCCTGTTCCACAAGCACAAGGCAGAACTCTGACTTCTAACCAACGTGCAACAAAACTATACATTACCCACAGAAGGGGAAATAATAATTCTCATAAAAAATATACAAGCAAAATATATCCAAATGTAAAAAAAAAAATTGTCCCTGAAAGATTCTGTGAGCAATACTTTGGGGGGGACGGGATTTCAAACCAGTCAATAAAATGGGCAAAATAATATCCTCCCACAATCTCTCTCTCTCTCCTCCACAGTACCTCCCCAGCACAAAATAATATACACAAAATCAAACACACACCTCATTAAAAAATCCATAATCCAAATTTTAAAAAACATAGTTACTGTCACCAAGGTGTTTAGGAAAACATCTGTGTATCATCAGAAGAAGTGGTAGTAAAACACTCTAAGAACTGGCTGAAGTCAGATGCAAAACCAACAAATCATGGTAAAAATACATTTTGGTTTAGTATTACATGGAATCCTCTCCAAGCTCTGCTATGCTGCCTCATTGTGGTGGTGGGTGTATTCGTAGAAGGGATGAGCAAAGGATGCTGGGAGTGAGCACCAGAGTATATACTCCCAACAGGGTCATCCAAGGCATGAAGGTCCCAGCTGCTCAGCTAAATAGAAGTAAGCAGGCACCTATATTGGGCAGCAAATTTATAGGAGCATGCTGGAGGCAAATGGTCACTTTAGTGATAAAGTAACTCAATTTCCAGCAAACGCTAAATCATAGCTTTCCAAACTGTGTGTCGCGACACTTTAGTGTGTCGCGACAAAACTCGGAAGTGGTGATGGCACGTTGCCGCCGCCCCTACGGTGGTGCGTGTGGCAGCGGCGATGGCAGCAGTGTGCCATCAGCGCTTCCGGGTTTTAGCGGAAAACACGAGGCCGCTGCCGCACACGCCGCCACCCCGTGCGCCATCATGCACGCCGCCGCCGCCGTGTCGCCAATGGCGGGAGTTTGGAAAGCACTGCACTAAATCATATGAGGGAACAGTCCATAACATTTCTGCCCCTAATGCCTACTGGAAAAGCCAGATTTAGCGGTCCTTTTAAATCCAGCACAGTATCCCAAAATCTTGTGAACAATTTTTTCAATGAATATGCTCTACTAATTCACAAAAAACAACAAAAATAAAAATCTCAAAGCAATCAAAAGGGAGAAAAGGGCCTGGAAATAAAACAGAATAATTTCATATATTGTTCAAAAGTCTTTCTCTTTACCCCCATTTTCTGAGGGAAAAAAAAAGACAAATTCACATGCCACACACACCATTCAACAGTCCAGTGTTGCAAATCAGATACTGTATAGATTTCTCCTTCTGATGTTGTATAATAATTCATGTAGCCAATGCTCATGCCAGAAAAATCAACATTGCTGGATAGATTCCAAATATGGGGGACACAGCTAAGAAGAACATGTATATCTTTAATATACAACAAATGATCCACAGTCATATTAACAATTCTGTTGCTGCCAGCCCAAAATGCACCAATAGGGCAAGACCAAACCATATGGGTTAATCCTCTAACTCCTAAGAGATATCTCCAAGAGCAGGGTAATTTTAACCAAACTTTTTTGAAGAGTCTGAGGCATCAAATATACACAAAGCATTTTTTTAGTTGTTACTGCCTAAACCTCATTCTAAAATTACAGGAAACTAATTTCATTTTGTATACTTCAATGTTCCATTTGTTTATCAGGATAGGATATTCCCATTCATTATTTCAAAGGACACATAAATAAGTAATATCAATTTCATCAACTTCCTTCAACTTTCTATAAAACAGGGTTACTGGTTTAGGAGCCAGGAGCTGCATTTAATCCCTCTAATGGATTTGGAACTTCAGAAGTAGCAATAGCATCTGGATCAAATAATCCACATAACAAATGCTTAAATTGAATATAATGCCAAGCAGCACAAATTGTTCTAGATAATCCAAATACTTTTGGAAAGGACAGAGCTCAGGGGCTTACAACAAAGCTTATGAATCAACACAGTTGCTGTGCAAAAGCATTTGTTGTACATTTGAGAATCACAGTACGCACATGTAACACCTCTGCTACATGAGCTGCACTGGTTACCAATGCGCTTCTGATTGCAACTAAGGTTGCTAGTTATTATCACCTATAAAGCTGTTCATGGCATAGGGCCTGGCTATCTGAAGGATCACATCCCTCTCCTTGCTTCTGTCCTCCTTGGAGGATCTGACAGAGCAGGAATACTTCATGTCCTCTCTGTCATGGTGCCAGGTCTTTGGAATAACCCGCTCCCCACCCCCTGAGGTTTAGACTGCATCAACATTACACGTTTTTAGACAATCTTTAAAAAATTGGCTTTTTCCCCAAGCTCTGGGATAGACCAGTGTTCTACTCATTGGTGTGTAGTTTGTCTTGGCTATCGCTCCTTCCTTCCTTTCCTTCCTTTCCTTCCTTCCTTCCTCCCTCCCTCCCTCCCTGTACTGGTTTTAATTGTACACCACCCAGAGCCTATGCTCCCTGGGGCAGCCCAAGTAAGTAAGTAAGTAAGTAAGTAAGTGAGTGTACGTACGTACGTACGTACGTATGTTAAAAATCACTACAGTTTTAGCGTAAATCCTAGAAACAATGTTGTTTATTACCTGAAAACATTAAGATCAACAACAGAAATAGAATTCTATTTACTTACTTTTGCAGGTCAATTATTTCATTGCTTAAAGTATCTAACTCTTTGATTGCAGAAAAATCTGCTACAGGACTTTGCCGTGGTATATTCTGAAAGATAAACAAGAAAATATGGCTTCATCCTACTTGCTCACAGAACAGGTAGTCTAATTTGTCTTGGTGGGAAAAAAATCAAGTGGTTTCTAATTCAAGATTAAGGAAAATGTATAGCCTAATTTTTTATAAGATTCAAATGTAAAGCCTACTTTTCGATAAGCTCCAAATAGAAGACGAGCTTCAGAGGCTAAGTCGGGTTTCCTTTGATTTCATCAGTTTTTGAGATGCTGAAACTCTATATAATACAGCAATCAAACAGACTAGCCTATTCTGCTACATACTGTATGTACAAACCTGTGTGTTTCCAGAGTTTTCCATAATACCCATATTGATTCATTTATTGGCAATGAGTTCTCCTTGATAATTGTTTTCTCTCAATTGAGAATTTTTGTGTGGCTCATACTTGCAACAGTAAATTGCATAGTTGCATTTGTTAATATATACAATTTATTACACCAAAGACACAAGGATATGTGCTATTTATCTCCCTGTATGAAGATGTGAGTAGTGAAGGAAAGGGATAAAGCCTAATTTACAATGCAGAAAGACATATATTTGCAGAATCACCTTTTTAAAGTTGCACAGTTATTAATTTTTTTAATCATATTTCTCAGTTTTGATCAGGTTTATAACCTTTCTGCAACTATCAACAGTACAATTACAGCCTTATTATAGTTTAAGGATCAGTATGCTCTCATTTAGGTTCTATTACACTTCTGTGTTAACACTTCACCATTTATTCATTGTTTGATAATAAAAATTAAATATTCAACTGAGGAGCAAATGCATCTTATGCATATACTTAACCCCAAATAACTGTGAAAGAAATATAAAGGTTTATATAATACGGTATTATTGTCAGCAGATGTCAAGATCAAGTACGCAGCACAATATTCTGTAAATTTTTGAAATACATGCAACATCCCAGAGTGAGAACAGTGATATGAGAATAGCACAGCTCTTTCAGAAATTTAAGCAGCATTCTGCTGTTTAAAAAGAAAATGTGACGTGAAAAAGATGCTCATTACTAAACAGTCAATATTGGAAAAGTGAAGAATCTCTAACCTTGCGATGGCAGATTTAAGAAACTGACAGTATAATAAAGATGCAAAGCAGAATGGTGCAGAATGGAAAATATAGTCCAAACTAGGGAAGACATAGGAGGAAAGCAAACATATAAAAAGATTAGTAAAGCAAGAAATAAAAGCAATTTTTTTCAAAATAAAGCAAAAATGAATCTGGTATTATAGAAGTCAAACAAAATGAAGAACTCTTGAGTGTAATTTCTTGCAAGGAGTTCAGTTTATTTTGGGTAATATGGCTTAGCACAACCAAGAAGAAGCTCAATATCAAAGAAGAAAAACTTTAACCTGTTACATTTTGTTTTTTTATTGGGCATATATTATTTAAAAAGAAACAATGCCACCAAAGCACACAACATAGAAATTTATCCTGCTTTTAATGAAATTATTTCAGTATGTCCTTGTTAAATCAAACAGCTTAGGAATCATGGTGTTTCTTCAATATGAATATTTAAGAGTATGAAGGAGGCCAGAAATTTATGCTTAGAGGCTTCTTGCATAATATGCAGAAGTTCTTACTTGCCTTTTCCACTGATTGTGATGTTGGGAACAATTCTGCATGCAGGCTTTACTGCACATGGAATTGACACTAATAATTTATTAACACTTAATCCACCTGGTCTTTGAACTGAATTGTTATCAGCTCTAAAGTATGAACAGGAAGATGTAACAGCACCCAATCAAGCAATTTTAAGCTTGCAAAAGTCAATGAAGATCCATTTTCTAATAATGTCTCCAAATTTTCATTTTATTTTAAACAAACTACCTGTATCTGCTTGGTTGGCTAGTGAGATGAAGGAAGGTTTATCAATAAAATGAGAAGAGTTCATGTGTTCTTGTTAATCAGTTTATATACCACTGTCTATTATTATCTGAGATACAAGTTCAAACATACAGTACTTTTAATTTCATCCTTCTGAGTCCCAATCTTTATAACGTTTTATGAAATGTCCCAAACCTCACATTTTGTAAACTGGTTCTCTCTGATGGAGGAATCATGTCTGTAGTTAGCACCTGAGGAGGATCAATGCCCTTTGTCAGCTTCTGATTGATTAAATGGAAGGCCAAAGCAAATTGTTCCTTGGAAAGTTTCCCACAATCCTGTGTGTCACAAAGAGCCCTGTAAAACCCAACAGAGAAAGAAAATATTTAAATAAATTCTTCATAGCATGAACATACTGTCTAGCTTAATTAAATATTACCTATATTCAATGGTTAAAACAATTATGTAACGCTATGTCACTATGGATCCTTTAAGAAGTTTTACAGATATACAATAGTTCACACAATACTGCATGGAACAGCAGCAGCAGATGGTATGGGTGGGCCAACATATGTGGACAGTAATCACCTTCCTGCCTAGTTGGAAAATTTTCAAAATAACTGGCTATTCTCTGTAAGAAAAAAGAATCTAGGATTAGACAGATCTTGGTCTTATCCAGCAGTGCAATTCTTACAAGGAAAGATGTCATCTTTCTTCAACCCAGCTATCAGCTACACTAGTTAGAAATTATGGGAGTTGTATACCTATAAGGTTTACAGGCTTGTTGATCGGAAGATCGCAAGTTTGGAGGTTCGAGACCCTAGCCCCGCGTGACGGAGTGAGCTCCCGCACTCGCCCCAGCTCTTGCCAACCTAGCAATTCGAAAGCATGCAAATGCAAGTAGATAAATAGGTACCACTTCGGTGGGTAGGTAACAGCGTTCCGTGTGCGTCATGCCGGCCACATGACCGTGGAAGCGTCTTCGGACAACGCTGGCTCTTCGGCTAACAAACGGAGATGAGCACCAGCCCCTAGAGTTGGACACGACTGCACAAATGTGCAAGGGGGAACCTTTACCTTTTTTATACCTATAAGGTAAAGGTAAAGGTAAAGGTTCCCCTGCACAGTCGTGTCCGACTCTAGGGGGCGGTGCTCATCTCCGTTTGTTAGCCGAAGAGCCAGTGCTGTCCGAAGACGCTTCCGCGGTCGTGTGGCTGGCATGACGCGCGCGGAACGCTGTTACCATCCCCCCGAAGTGGTACCTATTTATTTACTTGCATTTGCATGCTTTCGAATTGCTAGGTTGGCAAGAGCTGGGGCTGGTGCGGGAGCTCACTCCGTCACGCGGGGCTAGGGTCTCGAACCGCCAACCTTCCGATCGACAAGCCTGGCATCTTAACCACTGAGCCATCGCACCCCTTTGTATTCCTATACATCTAGGTAATATTAAGTTGTAAAGTCTAAGCGTAATATTATTTTCATTTTATACTAGCTTAAAATGTATCATATTTAAGAGACAACTTAAGAACTCCATCTTATTTTAAAAGGACAGTGCGCCAACTGAAATAACATTTCAGAAAGAATTAAAACTCTGAAATGGTCTAAGAAACAGATTAGAGGTTGTACTAAAAGGCTGTCACTACAAAGCTATTTACTTCTGAAACCTAGCCATGCATGTCGCATTCCATTTGTTCACAATGGCTGAGTTCACACATCATACCAAGCCTCTAATTAATAAATGGCATTATATATTAGAATGACTGTGAACCAGCCAATGTCTTGAGAATGTATTATTCAAAGGAAAAAGGAAAGGTAGAGCAATCTAATACAACTAAGCCAAGTATCTGTAGTGTGCATTTTGAAGCAGGCAACTTATTTTATTATTGAGTTCTATGACACTCTGCTCCAAATTTAATCTGTACTAGGTCTTTCATCTTAATGGGTTTTTTAAATTTTTTTCTGTTTAGAGTGACAAAATCTTCATACTGCCACCAAGAACAGTGTCATTAAACATGTACTTCATATCATAATATAGGATGCACTTTAGAAAGAGCATCAAAAGTTATTTCAGCTCTTAAAAATGTAACTCAAGTTAGAGTGTACAATTGAATGCAAGCGTGTACAAAGACAAAGATAAATTCTACTCTTATCTGCAAAGATAAATTCTACACTTAGAATAACTACTGTTATTTTCCATCAGTTTTAAGGAAATTGGATTTTTTTATTCTTTCCAAGAAATGCTGTGAAAACTCTTACCAGATGTGTGCAAGTAGAGCTGAAGGCAAACCAGTTTTCAAGAATAATTCTCTAGCTTCCACACCAGAGACAAAGCCATCCATGTCCTTGTCTGTTTTCAAGAAGATTTCATGGTATTTTATACTGTCTGCAGGTGATACAACCCACTACAAAGTAAAGCAATAATTAAGTTATGTTTCAACTACACTTCATGAACATAACAGATCAAAACACTGCTCTTTGCCAAAGGTACCTGTGTTACTGATGGTGTGGATGGTAATAGGCCGGCAGGTAGCATGGACTGATGACACTCTTTGCTGGGTGTTGAAGGTGGCACTGACTGCCCAACACCTGGAATGCTGATACTTTTTCTTTTAGAAGGTGGCACCAACGCTGGAGGTAAGGACATTGGCACAGGTTCCTTCTCAAGAGCACAGTATACCAAGAACATGGCCTGAATAGACATTTTTGAAGTGGTCAAAAACATGGACAGAACATTAGTTGGTTATTATGCATTTTCACAGTTAATGCGGTAACTGAGATAGATAAAGCTCTTAATGTTTTATACATTCTACCTCCTTTCGTCTCAGCTACTCCTCTTCTGCTCATTCAATATATTTAGAATTATAGTAAAGCTAAAATGCAAAGAAGCTAGATATTTTTTTGTGTATTCATTTTATTTTATTAAATTTATAAGGCTGCCCAACTCTGTAATGACTGTGGGCAGCACCCCAAAAAATCAACCCTAAAATACTATAAAAAAAACCAGAAGAAAAAGAACTATTCAGAAACAATAAAACAACTATTCAAAAACAGTAAAACAACTATTTAAAAACAATAAAACAACTATTCAAAAACGATAAAACACATGGGACTTGCCACTCACTCTAACCCAAGGCTGGGGGAAGAGTCAAGTTTTAACCAGCACCTTGAATTGCACCCAGAAGCCTACTGATAATCAGTGCAGCTCATGGAACAGAAGTATTATGTGGGCATGATGAGACATGCCCATAATTAATTGTGCTGCCACATTCTGGACCAGCTGCAACTTCTGAGTGGTTTTCAAGGGCAGCATCATGTAGAGCACCCTGCACTAGTCTAAGCATGAGGTGACCAAAGCATGAGTGACTGTCTGAAGGGCCTTCCAGTCCAGGTAAGGGTGCAATTGGTTGACCAGATAGATTTGTGCAAAGACCTTCCTACCACAGCTGCCACCTGTTCCTTGAGCAAGAGCTATGAATCGAAGACCACTCCTAAATTGTGCACCAGTCCCAAAGGGGAAAGCGCAACCCATACAAGACTAAACATGAAACATCCCCGGTGTGAGGTTCACGATCTTTATGATCCAAAATCAGAATCTACAACACAAGCCACGAGGGATATGTGCAATTCGTTTATTGAATCAGCATCGTGCTCCGTTAAAGCCAGAAGTGGGTTTCTTCCCCCCCAGACCTCTCCTTTAACCATTCAGTTCTTACTTGTCCCGCCCCTCCCTCTCAGTTCTTTTCTTTGTTGATTTCATTCTTTGCTTCACATTGATTGCTCTCTTCCGGCCTCGTGGTCACCGGCATTGGTAGTTCTTTTGTCATTGGCTTCTCGTGTTTTCCTGATCCGGCAATGCTGCTGCTTTCTCGGAGGCTTGTGTTTCCCCCTCCCCCATCTTCCTTTTATCCCTATTTCCTGTCTTCATCTACACTGTGTAAGGTTGGAGCATCCAGCCGCAATTACCCATTGCTGCTGGATTCTCCATCCTTACACCCGGCACCAGGGAGGGTAGGTGTCCAAAAACCACAGCCACTCAGTCTTGTTACGGATGAGCTTGACCTTGACAGCATTACCTGGTCAGTCTGGGGTTGAGTTGTTTAACTGAATATATTCTACATATCCAAAACTACCAAAAGTCCCATGGCGACTGACGAATGGCAACGGGGGCAGGACTGTGAAATCCGGAAGCTCCTAGTCATGGACCAGCACATGGGCGGTGGATACGGATTCAGTCGCCCTGACTCAAGGATCGAGGCAGTTGAGTAGTTCGGCAGCTGTATCCACGACTGAGCAGCCCTATTTAGGATCCACTCTGCTCACCCCATATGGGGAGGGGGCTAGAAAAGGTGCCCTAAACATAGTCTGCCTCATTTTCTCCCTGACTGCATTACCGCGACCAGTGGGGTCACCATCTAGCGGTCGTAAAAAACACATGAATTTTGGAACATGGAATATACAGACACTGCAAGACAATATGGATAGTGAACGGCCTGAACGTAGGACTGCCATTATTGCAAGGGAGCTGAGACATTTTAATATTGATATAGCAGCACTCCAAGAAACTCGAAGAGCAGGAGAAGGACAGTTGAAGGAAGAAAAAGGAGGTTATACCTTCTTTTGGAAAGGACTGCCTGAACAAGAACGACGAATACACGGGGTAGGCTTTGCTATCAAAAACGACCTTGTGAAGCTCTTGTCAGAAGTTCCCACTGGGATTAACGAACGACTCTCAACTCTGCGAATAAAACTCGCCAAAAACCAACAGGCAACTATCCTAAGTGCTTACGCACCAACACTAGATGCAGATGAGGATATCAAGGAAAATTTTTATACCCAGCTGGACACCATCTTATCAGAGATACCAAAGGAGGATAAAATTATCCTCCTGGGCGATTTCAATGCAAGAGTTGGGCGTGATTTTGATTTGTGGCCAGGGATCATTGGGAAAGAAGGAGTTGACAACAGCAACACGAATGGAATCTTACTTCTGACTAAATGCGCAGAGCATAACCTTGTCATTACTAACACACTCTTTCACCAGAAAAATAAATTTAAAACATCATGGAAGCACCCACGGTCGAAGCACTGGCATCTTTTAGATTATGTAATTGTCCGTGCTAGAGATCGCCGTGATGTACTTCTCACCAGAGCCATGACGAGCACCGATGACTGCTGGACAGACCATTGATTAATTCGATCCACGATGGCCATAAAGATTGTCCCTCATCGTAGGCTCCAAGGAAGAAAACCAAGGCGTAAAATGAATACACTGGCCCTTCAAGATCCTATTAAACGAGCTTGCTTTCAATCAACTCTCAAGGAACATCTGCCTATGGAACTTCCTGAAAATGTTGAGGAACACTGGATTAAATTGAAGACTTCTATTATTTCAGCCTGTGAACAAACTATCGGATACCAGACTAAGAGACATCAGGACTGGTTTGATGAGAACGATAGTGAGATTGAACATATTATTGACAAGAAAAGGAAAGCCTTCCAGATATGGCAAAAAGATATTAACTGTGCCGTTAAGAAAAAAATCTACGCCAGTGCAAAGGCAGAAGTCCAAAGAAGAACTAGAGAACTTAAGAACATATGGTGGATAAAAAAAGCCCAAGAAACCCAACATTTTGCAGATGCTCATGATGCACGGGGCTTTTTTAATGCCATAAAGGCCATCTATGGACCAACAAACCATGGTACAAATCCCTTACGCTCAGTAGATGGTGCTAAACTTCTAAAGGACAAAGTCTATTGCACTGCGCTGGAAAGAGCATTACTACAATCTCCTTAATCGTCACTCTACTGTGGCCGATGAAGTCTTCTTGCAAATCCCGCAAAAACAAATAAGAGATGAGCTTGCAGTACCCCCTAGTTTGGAGGAAGTCAGTAAAGCCACTAAACAAATGAAAAATAACAAAGCTAGTGGACCTGATGGGATTCCTGCTGAAGTCTTTAAAGAAGGCGGGCCTGAACTTACACAACAACTTCATAAGCTCATCGAAAAAATCTGGATGAGGGAGGAGATTCCAGCAGACTTTAGGGATGCCATAATTATCACTCTCTTTAAAAAGGGTGATAGAACAGACTGTGGAAACTATCGAGGCATCTCCCTTCTAGCCACAGCAGGCAAAATCCTGGCAAAGATCATTGCAAACCGTCTCCTATCTGTATCAGAAGACATCCTCCCTGAAATGCAAAATGGCTTCCGGCCTTCCAGGGGAACAGTGGATATGATCTTCACTGCACGACAGCTTCAAGAAAAATGCAAGGAGCAAAACCGCCCTCTGTACATGGCGTTTATTGATCTGACTAAAGCTTTTGATACTGTAAATCGTACTGCTCTCTGGACCATCCTTCTGAAAATCGGATGCCCTGATAAATTTGTGAACATCTTGCGGTTACTCCATGACGACATGATGGCAACAATCCTGAATAACAATGGCTCTCAAAGCGATCCATTTAAAGTGGAATCCGGCGTTAAACAGGGATGTGTTATTGCTCCAACCTTATTCGCTATCTTCATCGCTATGATTATGCACCTTGTTGAAGAGAAACTTCCTACTGGTGTAGAAATTATATATCGAACAGATGGAAAGCTTTTTAATCTTAGTAGGCTGAAAGCAAAAAATAAGGTAATTGCAACTTCTGTTATAGAACTTCAATATGCTGATGATAACGTAGTCTGTGCACACTCCGAGGAAGATCTTCAAACTATCCTAAACATCTTTGCAGAAGCATATGAAAAACTCGGCCTCTCGATTAACATTAAAAAAACCAAAGTGCTTTACCAGCAAGTTCGAACCAATCCCTCTGCAGCGCCATCAATCCAGCTTAAAGGTGTGTCACTAGAAAATGTCGATCACTTTTCTTATCTCGGCAGCCATCTATCTACAAAAGCCGACATCGACGCTGAAATTCAGCATCGCCTGAGCTCTGCAAGTGTAGCTTTCTCCCGAATGAAGCGTAGAGTGTTTGAGGATCGGGACATTCGCAGGGAGACCAAAATGCTTGTTTACAAAGCCATTGTACTACCAACCCTTCTGTACGCCTGTGAAACATGGACCCTCTACAAACGCCACCTCCAACTTCTTGAAAGATTCCATCAACGCTGCCTCCGAAAAATTCTGCAAATTACTTGGGAAGATAGGCGGACTAATGTTAGCGTATTAGAAGAAGCGAAAACCACCAGCATTGAAACAATGATCATCCAACATCAACTTCGCTGGACCGGTCACGTTGTTCGAATGCCTGACCATCGTCTTCCAAAGCAGCTACTTTACTCCCAACTTAAGAATGGAAAACGGAATATTGGTGGACAGCAAAAGAGATTCAAAGATACTCTCAAAGCTAATTTAAAAAAATGTAATATCAGCATTGAGAACTGGGAAGCCCTAACTCATGAGCGTTTCAATTGGAGGTCATCCTTTATTAATGGCGCTATGGACTTTGAAGAAGCACGAGTACAGAGCGAAAAGGAGAAAAGAGCTAAAAGGAAGGCACGTCAGGCAAACCCTCATCATGACCGTCTCCCACCCGGAAACCTATGCCCTCATTGTGGGAGGTTGTGCGGATCCAGAATTGGCCTTTATAGCCACTTACGGATCCACCGTTAAAATTTTACCTTTGGAAGACAATCTTACTCGGCTACGAGTGATCGCCAATGAATGAATGACATATTGATGATACCTGATCCCAAACCAATGGATGACCATCAGCAGCCTCATGTAGATGTTAAACAGAAGGTGTGAGAGCATATTGCCCTGAAATAACCCCCACACTAGGAACCGTGGACACAATTATATAGAACACAACTTAAAAGTATTATCTGCTTGGGCAAAATAAGTAGTATTGTATATTGGTTAAATATGCAATACATCTGTATAATTTTACATTTATATCCTGTGGTAGCGTATAACATTACAGTCACTGCTAACAAGGAAACTGGCTTTGTCAGCCTGCAGATAAAATGAATATGGCAGAATGTGCCTTAAACAGTAAACAGTAAATCTGCCCCTTCTGGGAGAGGATTTTGACTAATTTGCACAATGAAAATTCAAATAACTCTTCTGAAATAAAGTAGAAGCCATATCCAATTTGAACAAAATGTTTTAAAACACTTTATGGTGGAGTCATGTGAAGGAGAAAAAATATCACATTAGATAAAAGGTAAATTTTGCATTTTTTAGAACTCATCACTGTTGGAACTTACATTTCCAAAATCCCTTAATAGCTCTTCCTCAAAAAAAAAAAAAAAAAAAAGATTACATGCAATTAGAAAGTCTAGATTATGCCTCCTTTAACTATTTTAATCACTGTTTCAAAATGTTGTAGTGTATCAATGTATACTTACAACAGCAAATTCATCCCTATCCAACATTCCATCATGGTCAATATCGCTTAACTCCCAAACCTAATAAACAAAAGCCCATCTTAAGATAATATTTTACATTTTCAAACTACTGTCAATTATCAATAACATTTGCCCTCTTAACATTTTTTTAAAGGTCACACATATGTGGACGTGACACATTCTCAGCACCAATTACCAAGTAGTTTTTAAAAGGTTAAAGATTGAAGTTAACCTTTAAGGGCAAATACCTTAACCTTTATCATATGTTTTTTTAATCAATTTTTTATTTTAAATTGAATAGTACCAGAAAAAGAAAAAGAACAAAACACAAAGAAAATTAAAATGCAAATACATACATTCTCAAGAAAAAAAAGCAATGCATAAAAAGTGCTTTTTAAAAAGTGGAAAAAAAGGAAATATATCATTATAACAGTTAACAGTTACAATTCTCTATATCAGGGCTTTCCAAACTTTTGCCGTTGGCGACACACCAACGGCCGGTGCGCAAAAACCTGGAAGTGTCGCCGCTGCGGCACGCAAAACCAAAAAAAAAAAAGTTGCTGCCGCCGCGCTTTTCAGTTTTTGTGTGCTGTGGTGGCAGCGGCGTCGGCGTCCTGGAACCCGGAAGCGCTGATGGCCCCCCACCGCTGCTGTGCGTTACTGCGCGCAGTGGCGGTGCGCCATCAGTGCTTCCGGGTTGTCGCACGACACACTTGGGGGCCCCAGGTGACACAGTACTGTGTCACGACTCACAGTTTGGAAAGCCCTGCTCTATATACTTATCTAATGTAAATATTATTCAAGTGTGTATATATTTATTTCTAATACACTTATATAACTATCATTCTTTTTTAACCTACTGTATTTTGTATAAATGAGTTCCATATTGCATTATACTTGTCCATACAAAGTCTACGTCTAACCTTTATCATATGTTTACTATTACATTTAATGGCATTAACGAAAACTCAAGCTGCAGCACAGTGACCTACCAACCCTTTATTATTAGAGATGAATTACTCATTTCAAGACCGAATCATATATTACATATTGTTCCATGAAACTTTTCGCACACATTGTACAACATCCAATCAAAGCTGAAATCAGGAGCAGATGAAAAGTAGCCAGGACAGAAATGTTTCCATCTATAAAAACACCCTCCCTTTTTTCTCCCTATAAAAGATTTTCAAAGAAAACAATAGAAGGTAGAAAGTTTTTTTTTTTCCAATGTGCAATTCTCCTGTTCCTGAATGCAATTTAAAGAAGCTCATTTTAGAAGAGGAGTAATTTTCATGGCATTTATGTAACAATAAAGTACTAAACACCAATCATTCTTATTGAGAAGAGGGTGGGTTTTTTTAAAAAAATCACCTTTGACTCTCAATATGTTGCTGAAACATAGCATGGCCAGCAGAAGAAATATGCCGCAGCCCTGTAGTTCAGCATTATAGTTCAGTATCTGGAGAGCCAATTCCCCTACTCTTACTTTCAATATATGTACAACATGTACATGAGAGTGAGACCCTTGGGACAATGATTTCATATTAGTAGTATATCTTTATACTTTATCAGATGTAGAATCAATAGAAAATTTCACTTTATAGTTGGGGGGAGCAATATATAGTTTTAAGAAAAAATCCTAAGGAATGCATTATTCTTTTGGGGGGGGGGGGGTGCCTTCAAGTCAGTCTTGACTCCTGGCGACTGCCTGGAGTAGCCATTGCAGTTTTCTTGGCAAGGTTTTTCAGAAGTGGTTTGCGATTGCCTGCTTCCTTGGGCTGAGGGAGAGTGACTGGCCCAAAGTCACCGAGCTGATTTTGTGCCTAAGGCGTGACTAGAACTCACGGTCTCCTGGTTTCTAGCCTGATGCCTTAACCACTACACCAAACTGGCTTTCCTGTCAAAGCATAGCCCTTATCAATTCTCTTAGTGAGTAGTGACATTAGCTACCTGAGGGGAAAGCAAAGAATCACCAACTGTTGCTTCCTCTTTCCACTCAAATACAGGTAGTCCTCACTTAACAACTGCTCTGTTTAGTGACCATTCAAAGTTACAACAGTGCTGAAAAAATAACTTTATGATTGATACTCGCAGTTACGACTGTCGCAGTGTCCCCGCGGTCACGTGATCAAGATTCAGGCACTTTGCAACTGGTGGGCATTTAGGGCCATTGCAGGTCTCGTGGTCACGTGATTGCCATTTGTGTGCTTCACAGCTGGCTTCTGACAGTCAGTGGAGAAGCCAGCAGTAAAATCGCAAGTCACGTGATGTCTTGCTTAATGACCATGGGTGATTCACTTAATGACTGTGGTGGAAGTGAGGTCGTAAGTCTGTTGCGGTCATGTGATGTCTCGCTTAATGATCACATCGCTTAGTGACAGAGTTGCTGGTCCCAACTATGCTTGTTAAGCAAGGACTACCTGTACTCTGCTCAAGATCACTGGAAACCACAAATCTTGAGCCCAATTGCTAGGTCTAGTCTTCCTAACCCAATGGCCTCCTTAAAACTAATAGTTGTTCTTGTGAGAAACCAGTGATCTGCAAACATCCCCCTCCTGATGACCCTCCTTAGGTGGCTGTGAATAATGGGAGTGTGGAAGGTGTAAGAGGGAGGGAAGGACAATTGTAAGTTTCTTCAATCCTAACCTATAGAATCCAACAGGATATAAATATTATGTTTTGCATTGCTAAGTTATCTGTTGTTCTTACCCTTCCCAAGACATCAACTGGTAGCTTGGAGTTTAAGAGAACAGGTTTCACTTTATCACCTGACAATAATCCATTCACTGGATTCAGGCTGTCAAAGATGGCATCATACTTGGCCTTGTCTTCTATCTGGTTATAAAGATATTAAGAAGCTATAGTTAATTTACAACACTGATACACACAAAAATTGAGGAAGAACGTATTATAGAAAAAGTGTGGTCACCCTGGCTGGGAACTTCACTTAAGTATGATAAACAACAGGAGTTTCAAGAGAATTAGTGGAAATGAAAATTGGACAGCAAGTAACAAATCAGAGGGCCTGTTCTTGGAGATTTTGCTTGAAATTTAGTATGAGTACTTTGAAACAATATAAGTATGAACATCAAATACTCCAAATACATTAGGACCTATTTCTGTTTAAAAAAATTCATTGTTTTTAAAGCAAACCACAACTAAAACAAAAATATTTCTTCCTCCTAAAGCATTCACTTACTGGGCTGACAAGCTATAAAAAACTGATTAAACAGCCACAGTGCAGATGTGTATTTTTTTTCTTTTTCTTTTTTCTTGAAACCTCACCATAAAATATGTCTATCCAATTCTAATGTCTCAATCTAGGATTATGTGTCAGAAGTTCTTCTCTCTTTCCCCCAGTGGTCAACATTCCACATCTGAAAGGTAGGGGATGGTCTCAATGAGCTATTTTGGATTTTTTAAAAATTATAAATGAATATATTACTGCATACCTAAGGAATGTGTAAAATACACGGAAATCACTGCCTTACTCCTAGTTAACTTAGCTTTACTTCCAACATAGGATTGCTCAGATTCAATGCCAGGTGGGGAAAAAGTAGAATCTACATTGAGGAGCTACAACATACTTCCATCTCCTAAAAGTAGGGTGACAATTCCAATAGATGATTCCATTTCCTACCTCTTAGTGTTCCATTTTTCTTTTTCCCTTTTCCATCCATCCATCAGCATACCAGCACTACTAGGCATACTCAAAGAGCTAAACACCTCAGTCTTCCTGAATACAGCAGAACCTCCCTTGTTTCTCTGAAGCCCTGCTCTGGTTCCTTCTTTTGTGGCATTCACCACCCAAGGCATTCATCACTCCAATTAGGAGTGATTGACAATGGTAGCACTATAAATAAGCATTAATAGTGCTATCATTAATAAGCTTTAGAAATATAATGAAAAAATACTGCTCTTAGGAGATTCAGTCATATTTGACAGAAGGAAACAGAAGGGGAAAAAAAGAAAGGAAGTTGTAAGCAAGAGATCTACTGCAATTCTGATATCAGGATGAGGAGATTGTGTCACAGAAAAGTTAGGGGACTGAAGTAGCATTTAAATAGAAGAGAGATACATGGTGTCCTAAAGGCGATCTAGAAAGCGAGTTTGTTCCATAAGGGGAAAAAGGCAGAGTTACTCAAGACATCAACGAACCTTCCAAAAGGTATGGTCTATAACCTCGGAGAAGAAAATGTCAAGGTATAAAGATACTGGGATATGAATGCAGACATCCATAGTGACAAGGCCATGAAGGTTCTTAGACAACAATTATAAGGAACCTCTGCTGGAAATTAGCAAGAAGAAAGGTAGTACAGGAATTTATGGAGAAATGTCCATGAATATAGTGACAAGAAAGTGAATTATTTTGGCAGTGGAATAGTGGCCAGGAAGTCATAATCAAGGCCAGAAAATAAGGGGTTACATGAATGAGTTTTTATTCAAGAAAGATATTATTTTTAAGATGGGGCTACATAGCAGTCCATATCTGTCATAGTTATGCTTTCATATGTGCTCAAGAACTAAGCAGAACTCCCTCACTCCCCAAATAACCAATATATAGTATGTGAAATGGCTATGTCTTTACGCTCAGTCGCCAAATCACAGTACAGTGAGGCACCATCATTAAAAAAAAAACCACTCTGTTTGCCAGGTTAGATATTAGCTTTTGCTCTGGAAAAGTGGGTAAAACAAGGAAAGTGGGAAATTATTTCTAGAGAGAATTTGATATGGTGAAGCATATTCACTGAAAGCATTCGCTTTTGAGCAATTAATTCATTTACCTTAACAGCCCAAGGGATATCAGGTGGAGCTCCCCCACATAATAATGGACTGGTGGAATCATTCTAATAGGAAGGAAAATAAAAAGATAGTTTTAAATATTTGTTTTTTGCTATCTGAATTACTTATTATAAACCTGTTTTTTCACATTCAGTGCCACCATTTATTTCTAGTCACATTCAAATTCCTCATTCACTCCTGCCACAAGAATTAGAAGATTCAAATGAATTATATTTCTCTCCTAAGCTGTATGTATACATTGTAAGCCAAGTCATCCTAGGTTATTACTGATTTCACAACTATAATGCATTTCTAATATTATCAAGTATGCAAAAAGCAAATACATCTGGAATATAGCGCGTAACAATGGTAGCAAAATATTACATGCCACATTTATGTGACACATCACGTTAGCAGGTGTCAGAGTAATTGAGAGCTGCTGTAAACTCAAAAACCAACTCAGAAGTGATATGCACTCGAAACAAAATTTTCCATAAACTTTCAAAAACTGGCCAGCAATACACATATAGCAATCTAAGAATAATAGATATTTAAAATGTTCCCTGACAGTAGCAGTGCTGTGCTTCTGAAGCTGTGTGTCACTCTAAATGGTACTAAAGAATTTTGTTGTTTTAACCAACTAAACTCCAGTTTCAACTCTCAGCCTCAAGGCCTGTGTTTGGATCTTTCTTAATAGGCTACTAGGATTATTTTAGATTATAAAAGAGTTAAGCATGCCACCTGTCAATAACCAGGCTATAGTATAGAGAAGAGCATCCCACCAAATGGCTTTTTATTCAATTTATTTAATTACGGTCCAGTCATAAAAGAAAATACCATGTAAGGGAAAGAAAAATATAAAATTATGACAAACCATGACACAATAAGGAGGAGGTACCAGGCGATTTCTGAACACTATAGATGTTGATGGGAATTTTACAACCTTAAATCATAGTAAGAGGAGCAATTAAAGTTACTGACAATTGGGGCTATATGTTTCATACGGGAAGTTAATGTATCTAGTAGTTTTCATCCTAATGGGTACTGTCCCAGTTTATGTCAGAGCGTCCTGTGAGGAACTTGTTTTTTTTTTTAATGTAGGAACAGTCGAAGAAAGGGGGCACGTGCACTGTATAAAAATGCAGAAACACAAAGTATCAATCCTCTTTTTAATAACTTAAAAACTGGGGAGTACTTGACAATGTTCAACTTTGATTTTATCAAATCCATAAACATTATACATACACATGTAAGTAAATATGCTCTTTTTGGAAGTAAGTACAATCAGTGCAATTGATATATGGAGAAATTATAGGACAAATATTATTACATTTGGACAAATATTATATCTAAAGTACAATACACGCTTGCATCAAGCTTTTGAGCATTCTCTACTTGCGCATTTTATAAATAAATATGTGTGAGAAAAATGGGACATTATCTTGCAATTGTGAATTTTGACTGGTAACATGACATAATGGTGGTTACTCTCAACTGCTACAAGAACTGGAAAATACAGAACTATGATTATAATCTGCGGAGGACAGGATCCCAGAGTCTGCCAAGAGCTGCTCTGGCACAGAGCGACTGAGAGTGGAGAAAAGTGGTGGGTAAGTGATAACTTACAGAAATTATGTTATGACTCAGTGATGATATAGAGCACACCACAGCACATTCTAAAGATAATCCGCTGTGCCTTTGGCACATGGAACAAAACACAGTAATGAGAAAACTGGCCATTTTTTTCTGACATTAGAAAAGATAAAATTCCTAGAAATCAGCTAGTGCAAGATCTCACAGAAAAGAGAAATTTAAAAAAACCCCACTGAATAATGCCAGTTTTGCAATCAGAAAAGAACTGAGTGGAAAAACAGTCCTACCACATGAGCAATGTCCAAAGTCTCAGACTTCAGGACATGCATAGACACATCTTTATTCTTCTTGAAACTCAACCCTAGATTCAGGAACTACATAACAGCTGAAATTACAAGGACATGATACTGCTAGATTAGCTGTTTTATTGCAGAGAAGAAAGAGCGTAATTACGCAGATCACTTGCCTGATGTGGAACACAAGAATCAAGACCTATCTGATGCAGGGTTTAAATCACTCTTTCGGGTCAAAAACTTTCCGTCATCCTTTTTCCAACCTTGAAACTGCAGTGCACCTGTTCTGTATGTATGTATGTATGTATGTATGTATGTATGCATGCATGCATGCATGCATGCATTCATTCATTCATCAAATTCATATGGCCACCCATCTCATGAAAAATGTGACTCTGGGTGGTGTACAGTAAAAAAACTATAAAACAGTGATATAAAAAACAATTAACAAATCCAGAAAATTAAAAAATTGTGATTAAAAGGCAAAGAGAGGGCAGCAGATATTAACAGCAATGGAGCAATTTACGTAGTGATTTTGCCTGGTCTGAGCAGCACTAGTTCCAGCTTCAGCAGCTTCCAACCTTACACAAAGTGGTATCCTTCAGAAACAGAGAGGCTACCACCTTACTCTGAACACAGGAAGGTTCGTACAAAATTGTCACATCAGGTTGCAGAGTTTTGGAATGCAGTACTGAAGGTTTGGAAGCATCATAGAGAAAAGGCAACTAGCTTTTAAAAAACAGACATAAGATTGTCCGCAATACTGATATTTTTTTTCTGGATTTAGAACGATACAGAGTTTTTTTGCATTACAGGGTGCTAGCTGGGTGCATAATATTTCTTTATGATCTCTCTATATATGTAAATGTAACACTGCATAAACAATGAGGAAGGAATAATATTTTACCAAATATTAAATTCAATTAAAAATCTTCCATCACTAAACAATTAAGGCACAATCCAGACATAAACAACTACATACGTAGCACAGTTTTTAAGTTGTTCGTTGAGAGTGTGTGCTATGCAAGTCAGTGAGTGGCTTTCTATTGTACTGTAATCGTTTAACTTATTTTTTAAAGTGTCTTACAAATCTAGGTGGAGGAACAGGCAAGTTAAGACTACTCAGCGAAACATCCAATCCATTCTGTGCACAGGCTACAAGCCGTAAAGCCACAAAAAATTCCTATAAAGGAAAAAGAAAGTAACATAAAACAGTTTTACAGACAATGCATGGTTAGTTCAAATCTGAAACATCAAATAAATTATGCTTTTTTTTTTTTGCACTGCATCATGCATTGATGTGAACTGAGGTCTGTCATAAATTGTTTTTTCAAAATACTTTGCTAGCACAAAGTAACGTGATTTGATTCTCTAAACAGTTTTTAAAGTATATAATTGGAAGAGGGAAGCACACAGAGGGCTCATGTAATTAAGAGGATTTCATGTCTATTTATACATTTTTCTATTCTAATACTGTGAGAAGTAGTGTACATTTTCCAAAAGGCTAAATTGTGTAATTTATCATTCTCTAGCTTGTAGTCTTTCTCTTTTGTCTTAGAGACATTTGATGATATACAGTCCCCAACATATTTTGCTCCCATGTATTAGGATCAACATTACAAGGAGTGCAGACTTAATGAGAGGATTTGCATCTTTGTCTATCTTCTAGTCTATAAGAAGAGTTCTGATGAATCAGGCCAAGGGTCCATTAAGGTCAGCGTCCTATGTCATACAGTGGCCAAGCAGATGCCAAAATATTCCAGAAACGAATCCCCCAGTGCATTCCTATGGGAGAGGCAGTTGGGTAGGGCCTCAGAACATTGCTGACTACTCCAATCTAAGCCCGCTCCCTCCTGGTTATATGACCCACAGCAGAGCATATGCAACTCACCTGTGCTTCCAAGGACACACACATACAGTGACAGACACAAGATGAGGGGAAAGTGGAAATACTACTTTATTACACAGAAGCAAATACAGATGTCTCCTATGGCCATTGCTGGTAAAAGGGTTAGAAAGAATTCCAAAGGCCATTCTCTACACATGCTCCGTACCTTGTTAATAAATCAAAGGCAGAGGCTCACACTATAATTAGATACAGGAACCTCTTTAAACTATTGGAGAAATGCTTTTTATGTTGTTATTTCTTAACAATATTTATATACAGAAAAAATATATTTTACCTGTTTGTTTAAGATACCTTTGCCATCTGTATCAGCAAGGTCCCAAACCTAAAATATAGTTAATAGAAGAAGCATGTGAAGTGATGTCAGAAATCTCTTCTATTCACCTTATCAACCTATTTTAAAAATAATTTGTTATATTTATTATCAGCAATAGTTTCAATGCTAATACAACTTAATGGTTTAATGTTAGCTAACAGAGATTATTACAATTACCATAGCTCAATCTGAATCATGTTTTATAGTTTTAGAATATCTTTAAACACAAAATATCTTCCATGTATTTAAAGACCTTTAGATTACTCTATTCACGCCCTTAGAGAACCTTTTATACAATACAGTCAAGAAATCATTTCATTTTCAATACGCAGCTACTGAATACTACTGGACAAACCCAATGTTGAGTTCACTCAACATTAAAATTAAAATGATTACTTTTCAAGGAACGAAGCTGTAACTCCTATAGAGAATGTAACACTAAAAAATTGTAACAAAATAGCAGTATATGCAGAATCAAATCAAATCTTTATTTCAGTCATAGACCAGCATAAGATTGGTCTAGTGGTTAAGGCAACGGGCTAGAAACCAGGAGTCTGTGAGTTCTAGTCCCACCTGAGGCATGAAAGCCGGCTGGGTGACCTTGGGCCAGTCACTCTCTCTCAGCCCAACTCACCCCACAGGGTTGCTGTTGTGGGGAAAATAGGAGGAGGAAGGCGTATTTGGTATGTTCGTCACCTTGAGTTATTTATAATAATAATAATAAAGGTGGGATATAAAATAAATAAATAAATAAATAAATAAATAAATAAATAAATAAATAAATAAATAAATAAATAAATAAATAAATAAATAAATAACATCAATAAGAATTACAATAACAATGAAATCTAAAAGATTCTGTAGGTAACAGCATTTTATTCTTGTGAAAGCCAAGACAGATTATCCTCTTATCTCAACATATCAATACCTTCCCAAGTATCAAATCTGCCAGTCCTGATTTCTTCAAAAAAACAGCTGCATCAGAAGCCAACACTCTTCCAGAATTACTAGGATCAACCTGCCAAAACAGGCGATACAACTGATTGTTACAAGCAAATCTTTAAAATATACAGCTTTAACTAAAACTTACTAGCTCAGAAAACCAGTGTAAAGAATTATGGAATATTTAACTAATCATGTTGCATACACAAATATACATTGTACGTTAAAATCATGGCATTGTACATATATAGTTACAAAAAGTTATGTTTATGATAACTTTTAGCAAATGAATGTTCAAGCACATCTATCTAGCTCCAGGTGTTATAATTAGCTTATAAAGCCCTATATGCCCTAGAGTCAACATACTAAAAATATCCTTTCCCTATCTATATTCATCAGATCCATCAGATTCCCTATCTATATTCATCAGCTCTATGATCAATTGTTTATACATGCAAGACAATGGTTCACCAAAGTATGACTGATTTCTTCATTACTAGCCTCCAACAGGAATAATAGTTTTAAAATGGAACTGTCCAAAAGGTTAACTAGCTGTAATATATTTAATATATTACATATACATGGCACATTTCAATATTCTGAATGTCATTCCTGAGTTACAACTTTTGTTGTATATTACTTTTTTAAGTATCTCTATTTACCATGACTTTTCAGTCAGGATTAAATTGATGGGAATTTTTATCATATCGTATCATATTGCCTATAACATGTATTTTGAGCTCCTTCAAAGACAAACTTTCATTGTGGCATGCTTAATGCAATCTAATAATTGTGTATACTTACCTTGAATTAACAAGTCTACTTCCAGCTTCTTGGGAGCAAGAATAGCCATGTACAATTCATTTACTTGCTATGTTTACATACTGTCATTTTAATAAAAAATCCAAGGCAGTTTTCCATTTCAAAGATGCCTTACATTCTAGTATACTATTTATCTACATGACTGAGTGACACATTTCTTATGGCTGAGATCCCAATTTGATTTCCTAGGTCACCTACTTTAGTATGCTCCAGCTTTCTGCCTCACTTCTTTAAAATAATTAAAAATGGAAAACTGGTATTTTGAAAGCCACTAGCTTCTATCAATTTGGTTTTCAGTACTGTCTCCAGAATCCACATGAGCCACACAGGCACTTGCAGAATAACAACTTTGCTGAATTTTGTATTATTATGAAGTATTATTTGTAAATTATAATTTCTGTACAGGGCCTAGAGTCCCTTAGAGTGGGGTGGTAAAGAAACCGAGGGAGGGAGGGAAACAGTCCAGAGAAAAGGCCAATATGATGGAAGCATACTTGGGGGCTTCCAGTGGTAAAAAGAAGCATTCTCATTCTTCCACTTGGGAAGACTATATAGCAGAGCTTTCCAAACTGTGTGTCGCAACATAATACTGTGTCGCCTGGGGGCCCCAAGTGTGTCACGTGACAACCCAGAAGCACTGATGAAAATGCCTTCGGTTCCGGCAGGGAGGCGAAAATCGCGCACGCACACTGCCGGGCCACTTCCCTGCTGCACAACTGATCGGCGCGGGGGGGGGGGGGGCTGGGTGGAAATTCTCTGCGCCGATCAGCTGTGCTGTGGGAAGTGGCCCGGCAGCGTGCGCACACGCAAAGCGAGGCTTTTCACCTCCCTGCCGGAACCGAGGGCATTTTCAGGGTCCCTGGAGCCTGCCCTTTTGAAGTGGCGGTGGGCCATCAGCGCTTCCAGGTTCCAGGACGCTGCTGCTGTCATGGCAGCAACTCGGAAGCGCCGCCACCGGCGCTTCCAGGTTTTTGCGCGCCGGCCGTTGGTGTGTCACCAGCGGCAAAAGTTTGGAAGGCCCTGCTATATAGCATTAATTTAATATGTCCCTTAGACATAAATAGCTAGAGATAATTGCTACTTTACCACCCTAGCAGAAACACTATTATAATGCAATCGACAAAAGCCCGAGGATTGCATAGATGAATGGATGCAGATGATGGATTATGTGTCTGGTTTTTCTTTTATTGTTTGTGATTTGATTATTGTTGTTAACCGCCCAGAGTTGTGTTCTACAAGATGGGCAGCCATATAAATATTTGAAATAAATAAATAAATAAATAAATTCATTTTTCAAAGCAAGTTCATTTTTCAAGACAATGACCAGATGAGGACCAAACAAGAGATTCTATAATCCTGCAAAAGTTGTTTACTGTGTAAACTGTTTGGCAAGACAAATTTGGTCTGTGTATCCACATACTCTTGTGCCTCTCATTTACTTGTAGCTCATAGCAAACTACAGGAGTTAAGCATTTGGCAGAGAAAATAATTACTACTGTATGTCTGCGAGAGTATCCTCTTGCACCATTGCTTTAGCACTTCAGATTTTAATGTTTAAGAAAATTACAGAGTTGAACTGCAAATAAAAACTGTATTACTAATATTAGTTACATCTAAAAAGGTTTATTTTGCATTATACATGTCTTGAGATACATTTCTTAGCAAAAAGAAGGGTATGGGGTAACAATCCTGAAAACAACTGTGGGCAATGGGTGAGCAAAAGGTGTGCTGAACTAGACGTTATAACTGAATTTTTTAACAAGACACTGACATTATTTTAGACTCTTCTTCATTGTTTATATAACCCACCAATTAAGGATATGCAAAATGTTTTGAATTTAAACTGCCCCATTTTGAGTTCAAAACAGGATGTGTCAACAATTTGGAAAGTTTTGAACTTGAAACACTACCAACATTATCAAAACAGACTGTTTTGAATATAGAACAATCATTTCAAGCTTGTAAGTACTTCAAATTCAAAATGGGGAATTTCAAATTCAAACAGTTCAAATTCAAAGTATTTTGCATACCGTCACATCCAATTAGGTTTGTCTATAATAGATAACTCTCTCTATATTTGAAGCAAATCTATTAACTATAATTACACTTCTCTGACTTCTTCATGAATGAAATTAATATTTGCTTATATAATATACAGTATAGTACATAGGATGGGAATCCATAATACAACACAGTCTCATTTATCTTTCTAGCTAAGTGAAAGGGCAGTTCCATCTTACCAAAACAGCAATCTCTAGGATTCACAAAAGTAATAACTGGAATCCATAGCCCTTCTGTCAGGCAAACCTATTTCCTCTTCCCCTTCATGTACTGAAAATCTGCTCCAAAAAGACACAGGATTCTTCAAAACAAATTTTGTGGGTCTGCAAGCAGAAGGGGATGAGTAGAAAGACTCACTGCACAAACTAATTTCCAAATAATTACTTAAATTCTCTGTGATTTTATAGGCCCTAACATTTCTATACATTACACTCGCTGTAAATAAATGCTTGCTCTCTGTCACTTAAATGCCAGAATTCTCAAGTCAATAGATCTTTCTTTTTTAATACTTGCATATTTAACTTAAAAAAACCTCTTTAAACTGGTTCGCATAAAGCATCATTAATACTGATGAACTTTGTATTGAAACAAATCTCTTAAGCAGTGATAAACTTTTATTTTGGATATGCTAATTACTTCAACAAGGACTCATTATTATAAAACACAGGGTGCTTTTTCAACTAAAATAAACTCATTATAGTCTTGTATCAGAAGTAGGTATTATAGAGAAATTATTTCTGGAATTGCTATCTATGGTCAATTGTTGCTGATCTGTAGTGCTAACAGTAATTTTTTGTGTTCAAAAGAAATGTAGTGAAACAAGGCCCACTGTACTCTGATGTTGTGCTATGATATAAAATTAACTTTTAATATATTTCAAGTATATATTTCAGTCTATAAACTACAAAAGAAGTGGATCATTTTATGCTGTTTAATACAATTATCCATAACCACCCAAGGAGAAATTATTTTACTCCAAAATAAAAGCAAAGGAAACGAGCCCACACTTACCTGGCGATAATATTTTTCGTATACCGGATTTGCACTTGACAGCTACCAAAATATAATAATAAAATTGTATCATTGCTCAATTTTCTCAATGGCTTAATTTTAAAAATATAAGTAAATAGGTTAGTACAATTAGATACATATTCAAAAACAAAAGTTATGAGTATTTGCATAGAATAAACGTAATTACAAAGTCAAAATGGGAATGGATTCCCTTTAAGATGAAACAATTACTGTAAGCTACAACAAAATATTATGATTAGCCTGAGCCTGTGCCACAGAACTATTTCTGCTGAGCGAGATTTCTGCCAAATTTTGCATTTAAGGTTTGACAGTTGTTCTGAAGCACGAATCTGGTATGGTATTAATGTCAAATATGAGACATTACTTAGGACAGAGCTTTCCAAACTTTTCATGTTGGTGACACACTTTTTAGACATGCATCATTTCGCGACACAATCTTACAGCCGGGCACAAGGCAGGCACTAGGACCTGCGCGGAATCACAGCAGGTTTGCAGTCAGCAAGGCACAAGGCAGGCACTAGGACCTGCGCGGAATCCTGGCAGGGAAGGTTTGGAGGCAGCAGCAGCCTTGACATACCCAGACACTGCAGCCAACACACTAACGTGTCGCGACGCACAGTTTGGAAAGCTCTGCCTTAGGATATGATTTATTCCTTTTTTCCTATTTCATTTCAGTGGGTCTTTTGCAGAATAGCAGGTTTCAGTCCACACATTTCCCAAATCATAGTATTAAATTTTATAATTACAAAATGTAGTAATCCCAAACACTTTAAGGCAGAGCTTACCAAACTGTGTGTCAGGACACGTTAGTGTGTCAGCTGCAGTGTCTGGGTGTGTCATGGCGGCTGCTGCCTCCGAGCCCTGCCAGGATTCCGTGCAGGTCCTAGTGCCTGCCTTGTGCCTTGCTGCCTCCAAACCTGCCCTGCCAGGATTCCGCGCAGGTCCTAGTGCCTGCCTTGTGCCCTGCTGCCTCCAAACCTGCTGTGTTCCACGCAGGTCCTAGTGCCTGCCTTGTGCCCTGCTGTAAGAGTGTGTTGCGAAATGATGCCCTGCTGTAAGAGTGTGTCGTGAAATGATGCATGTCTAAAAAGTATGTCACCAACATGAAAAGTTTGGAAAGGTCTGCTTTAAGGGTTCAGCTGATACAGTTTACAGTACGAAAACCTCACAAGGCAATAGGCCATGTAAAATCATGGCAATTACACATTATGAGACAAGATCATTTAATTGGCTATAGCACAACAGTATGCTAAAACAACAACTTATCTATTTATTAGTTAATTACTGTGATCTGTTGGATTTCCTTCTCCTACAGGCACTTTTTGCACATGCTTCATTTCATAGACAGTTTGAATTTATAGCTTTCTGTAGACAAACACAACGAAATCCACTCACAAAAAGGTAGCACTCACGCAGAGGTATAATTACTGGTACAACTACATATGTACACATGGAGTCATTATTGTTTGTGCAATTGCAACAACACTTATCCAAGACAACTATAGATATGAAAGAGTCCTTGGCTGCTTTATTGTTTATTGTAACACACTACAACTGAGCAAAACCCAATTGTTAACAGATATAATTTTGTTGACACAATTGAATTCATTTAGGATCAGCACTTGGATGTGTGTCAAAATCTGCATATACTCTATCTTTGGGGCAGGTCTGTACTCAGGAGAATAATAAATCTCACCATTTAATTTTGAGGGTGGTACATTATGGGGAAGAAGCAGAAAAATCATGTTTTCTTTTAGGCTTAATACAACCCCCAAGTCCTATCCATATTGTGATGTCACAACTTTCCACTATGGCATTTCCACCCCTACCAAAAAAAAAAAAAGTGTGGTCCCTGTGGCCAAGAGGTTGCCCAATCCTTTCTTACAACCTTATAATAAAATAGAAATTCTTTCTCCCTGTAGTATTATCTCTAAAATTGCTTGGAACTTCACCCTGAGAATCTGTATATAATTAGGCAACTGTAAGTATGTGAAACTGTTACTCTAATATTAGCTCAAATACTTTAAATTTTTAATTTAATTTAAATCAACAAGTTCATAGGGGCAAAAGCGAAATTGACAAAAGTTATAGTTCTAAGCTTAGTAGGGCATTAGAAGAGCCCTACTAAGTCAGGAAATACGATTTTATGATTTTATGATTTATCTAGGCCAGCATTCCATGTTATGTAGTGGCCAATTGGATGTACTTGATAAGCTCACAAGTCTAGATGGGAAGAAAATTGCACCCTTCCTCTGTCACTTCCCTGCAGCAGTATATTATTTATTTATACATTTATTTGTGAGGGTTTATATGCCACTCCAATCCAGGATGACTCCGATATCAGTAGGCATGCTGAGTATAACTGGGGTAGTAATAGCAACCAACCATCAATATTAATAATCATTTGATGACTTCCGGGGGAGGTATGGTGAACTGAAGATGGCTCTGTGAAAGCAGAGCCAACAACCGCAGGAAAGACCAAGGAACCAGTGAGTAGACCAATTCCTTGGAACCTCTCTGGATTAGGAGAGGATGGGAAATAGCCCACATGTACTCCAGACATCTGCTCCTCGTGACGAGACCACAGGACAGCAGTTTTCCATGGGTTTGACTGCTGGAAGACAATGGGATTAGCCATTTTGCTCGCAACTGCGGCAGAAACTTTTAAAGGACCCTAGGTTTGCAAACCTCACTTTCTAATCACTTTTGGAAATTGTTCATTAACTACTTTTAAGCTATTAGAGACCTTCAGAATGACAAGTTGGAAAATGCCAGGTGAGTCTGCCTTCAGTCCTGAATGAAAGAAAATTTTAATCATAAGCTTAAGAGTTTAAAGAATCTGAAATAAACAGCAAAAAGCTAAATAAGCTTTTAATCTTAAATTATAAACAGACAAGGGTCCAGATAAAATAGGAATATTGAAACTTTTACAATAAGATTTTGGAATTAATTATAAAGACCAAACAGCTTCTCATGGGAAATAGATTCTGTTTTGGTTTTTACAAGACATAATAAAGATAAGCAATTTCATGATTTCAAAAACTGGACACTAGCGGGGACTAAAGTTTTTAGGTAGAGGAAAGATTTACAAGCCTGTAAAATGTTGCAAAACGTTATAACAATAAAAATACTGAAGGATACTTTTGAAGAATGGAATCAGAAAATAGTAGCCACAATATCAACAGTGTCACTAATGATGTCTGCTTCTCTGAATAGACTATGTCCAAAAGAGGTTATTGAAGAAATGACAGATGTAGAACAAATTTTATCTGACAAGATAGAGATGATATTGAAAATGGATTTACAACTGGCCAAGAGAATGACTCAGAAAAGGATGTTTCACTGGATCCACAAAAGAAACTGGCTGAGGCTTTAAAATTTAAAAGGGAAATACAAAATGACAAAACCAAGAGAGTGACCTGGATAATTTTTTCCTATTGGATTTACAAAAGTGGCTTGTTAAAGCTTTGAAGAACTCTGTACAATGGGACAAAGAAGAAATGAAGAGAAGTCTTATGACAATATTTGAACGAACTAAAGATTAAGACTGTTGGAAGTAAAAGGAAGGAATATAAAGTTGGTTTATTTGACCAAGGTTAAAACAAGATATGTTGATACTTCTGGCAACCCTTTACAGACTTTCTGCTAACACCAGGACTGAAAAGATGATATCTTATGGTTTTGTTTATAGATACAAGATGGGATATGAGATTAAGAGATAAATGTTTGTAACCTTAGAGGGGGTGAAGAGTCACTAAATTTGTTTATACGTGTTGTGATGAAGGATGGAATATATAAATATTAATAATTATTAATAGTCTGATTCTGCATCAAACTGTCAGATTTCCCACATGAAAATAGTTTTGGCAAATTGTTTTCTATACAAAGCACAGCTTTCTCATGGTGACGTGAAGTGCAGGTGGCCAGATAACAACTGTCACGTGTGTATTGTTTTGGCTAGTTCCTAAACGTTTGCATGGGAACAAGTCCTCCTGATTCCCTCTGTGGGAAGTCTGCTCCAGGGGGAGCAGAGGGAGGGAGGAGACAGCATGCTTGCTGTGACACTGCCACCTATTGACAGGTTATGCTTTTGGCCTAACCTAAGTTTTCCTCCAATCAGAAAGCTGGAAAAAGCCTATTTCTATCCATGCAAAATGGTGTTCTATGCTTCTTGACTTCTTGTGTCTTTTAGCCATGTCATTTGTGTTTTTTGCTCCTGTGGACTAATAGAAGTGTGATCTATACCTGGCTATGTGCGTGATGCCATGGCAATATGCTCCTTCATATCTGTCGTACAGTGGAAGCCAACACATGTGCATTTTCTGTGTATACTCTACTTGTAAGTTTTGTTTTACCTTTTGCAATGCTGTACCATGTAGATACAACTCTGCCTTTATTTATAGTAAATAAAGTAAATAATCTGACTTTTTAGCCAGAAATGCTGCCCTCTGTGTCTGTCTGTTTACTCTGCCTCTTTCCTATAAGCCAGCGTACATCCTATCAGAAATATTAATACCTTCCAAATTGGCCGATCGCAGCAAATTCCAAAGTTTAATTACACAGTGTGTGAAAAAGTATTTATTTCTGAAGGTCATTATCTCTCTGCATTTAGTTTCAGTGGATGACCTTGCGTTCTAATACTGTGTTTGTTAGAGAGAAAACCTCCCTTTATCACGTTTAAGTATGTCCTGCATGATTTTATAAACCTCAATCATGTCTCCCTTATCCTCCTTCATTCCAGCCCAAAAACCCCCAATTCCTATAGTCCAGAGCTTTCCAAACTGTGTGTGGTGACACAAAAGTGTGTCGCCACACACAGCGTGGTGTGTTGCCACACCACCCGGAAGTGGCGGCGCGTGCACGGCGGCAGCGGCGCGGGATCAGTGCTTCCGCGTTTTAGCAGAGGCTGCCGCCACTGCCACCGCCCACCCACCCCCCGCGCCGCCGCCGTGCGCACGCCGCCGCACGCCCCCGCCATGCGTGCACCTGCCGCCGCGCTGCTGCCGCCACCACCGCCACTGGTGTGTCATCAGCGGCGACACTTTGGAAAGCCCTGCTATAGTCTATCCCCATAGGGGACTTGTTCCAGCCCTCTAATCATTCTGGTTGCTTCTTTTTTCCACTATTTTCTAGTGCTATAATATCCTTTTTAAGATGCAGTGGCCAGAGCTGCACACAATACTCCAAGTATAATATCACCATAGATTGTGTAAGGACATTTTTGTATCAGCAGTTCTATTTTCAATTATTTCCTAATGATTCCAAGCACGAAGTTTGCCTTTTTGTTTCTCCTTCTCTGCCCTAATACAGCAATAAATATTGTCACATCTGAGGCTAATTACAGCAAAGTCACCATTTTCAAACAAAACATTTATTTAACTCGATTGTTACTTTTGCATAGGAAACATATGCTCTTTCACATCCTGTACTTTAACATTCACTTTAACATCCCAGAGTCTCTTTAGTCAGCAAATACACAAAGAATAAGACTTCAGCAAAACTGTATCAAACGCCTATCTGTGTATTTGAATTATATGCCCAAGGCTACACTGCTCTTTTCAAATTTTTAATTCACAGATTTGTTTTTAAATAATGAAAAATGTTTGCTTAAAGCTTCTCCTAATCAGGATCTAAAGGCTAGAAAATGTACAGGTAATCCTAGCTTACGACTGCCCTGTTTAGCGCCCGTTCAAAGTTACAACAGTGCTGAAAAAGTAACTTTACGACTGGTCCTCACACTTACGACCATCACAGCGTCCCCACAGTCACATGATTGAGATTCGGGCACTTTACAACCAGCAGGCATTCACATTCACTGCAGCGTCCCATGGTCATGTGATCACCATTTGCTCACTTCACAGCTGGCTTCTGACAAGGAGAGTCAATGGAGAAGCCAGCAGTAAAATCACAAGTCGCAGTTATGTGATGTCTCGCTTAACGACTGCGGGTGAATCACTTAAGCACCGTGGCGGAAATGCGGTCATAAGTCTGCCACGGTCACCTGATGGCTCACTTAACAACTGCAGGTGATCGCGTCGGAAGTCCGTTGCAATCACATGATGTCTCATTTAACTACCATGTTGCTTAGCAACAGAGTTGCCAGTCCCGATTGTGGTTGTTAAGTGAAGACTACCTGTATATACTTTCAAACATTAACCAGCTATTATTAGAGCTATACTTTGTTGTACATTTCAGATATTTTGTACCAAACACTTTCAAAACATCCTATTTGGCTTCCAACAACTCAACAGCTGCCAATCTTGAACATTTAGAACAGGGATCTTAGACTCAAATAATCATAAACGTCACATGAAAACTAGTTCATTTGTCTAAAGGCTGCAATACTGAAGTTTTTTTAATACTTTGATACAGAAGTTGGCTATTTTTAATAATTAAATTTTAATCAGTGATTTGTGGTCCTCCAGAAGTTACTGAACACAACTTCTGACAGCCCCAGCCAATCTGACCAAGAGTGAGAGATGTTGGGCACTGCAGCTTTGCACCATTAAAAGGGCCGCAGAAACAAAGAAGGACCTTTGAAGGGTCTTTCCAAGGAAGAAACTTTCCATATTTATTCCATCACCACTCACCGTCTCTGCCCTGGAGACAAAAATGGAACCAATGCAAGATTTCTCTCCCAATGGTCTTCTGACAGATACCCCAACTGTGGTTAGTGCAGCTCACGCCTTCTGTCTTCTTAGCTCCAACAGTGGCCCATAAATAAGGGTACCTTCCAGTTTTTGCTGTGCAAGAACCACCTGCTCACCTAACTAGCCCTTCCTATGGAAAGCTACTAAGCTACATTGAATTTCCTTTTATCAACTCTGTTCACGCCTTCTGTAGCCCAAGGCTGGACTGCTTGGAATGGTGCCATATTTTTCTTCCTCATTTCATTTTTTTTTTCCTTCTGGGAGGAAGGAATTCTTTTCACATGATGGTTTGTTCCCCGAGTCCCAAATGTGAAACCTGTGAAGGAATTGCTGTCTTTGTTCTTCCTCCTAGCTCTCCTTCATTGAGGAGGTGGAGGATGATCCAAAGAGAGGCACAGAGCCCAATTTTTTTTGCCATACTTGGGAAAGTGCTATTATGGACTCTTCAGATTCTCAAACTGGAGTATAGAACCAGTTTGCTTCTGGAGGCCTCTACTTCTATCTTCTTGGGAGCTACAAGTCTTATGAGACTTTCTGCTGCAAGTATACTCCTGCTTGATCTACAACCTCCAGCCAGGGTGCTATCTTTGATTACACTGCCGTGTTGAACCTATTTACAGCTAAACTAACAAAAGCTCTGTGAACCAACATGCTATTCATTCTTGCCTGTTTGCAGCTGTAGCCTTGAACAGGACAAGTGTCACTGGCAACCCAGTGCTGGGACAATGCTCCAGTCCCAGCAGCCTTGTCATGGCTTTACCTTCTTCTTCCATATCTGGTGAGTGAGGAGGCTGCCACCATTGCTTCAGTCTTTCCCAGCAGTTAGGCTACTGGCAGCAGCTGCAGATCCCACAAACATACTGTAAGGAATAGAATTTAGTGGCAGTGGCAGCTCTCCCTTTTCTATGCTAGCCAGATGTTCTCCAGCTCAGCAGAATCCTGGCCAACCACCCAGCTGGCCCGCCAGATGCCTTTCTCACCTGTCTGCCCTGGTGACTTCTCCAACCTGGGATGCAGGAAGATAGACCCAGGGAAAAGGATGAGGCAGCGCCTGTCTGCGTTTGGGTTCTCTGTCCATCTGCTCCTCTCCAGAAAACTTCCAAGCCTTCTTAGGGGGAAGGATTGTGAATGAGGTGATGGGAGCAAGCATGCACCACCTGTTGAAGGTGGGGTAATGTGAATAGATTGAGTGTTGCTACAGAACCCTATCAGACCACCAGAAAAATCTTCAACTCCCCTCATGTTGGCTCAAGAACCCCTGCTACACAGAATTGCCCAATTATAGTTCTCTCTCTTTTTCAGCGCTATTGCTAAGTATTATGCCCCAAACAGACCCAGTGCACAATCTGGGGGTCGAAGAGCAGGTGGCAGTCGTGGCTAGGAGGGCCTCTGCACAGCTTCGTATTGTGAGCCAGTTGTGCCCATTCCTGGATCATGAGGCTCTGCTCACAGTTACTCGTGCCCTGGTCACCTCCTGAGTGGATTATTGTAACATGCTCTACATGGAGCTATCCTTGAAGAACATCCAGAAGTTTCAACTGGTATAACATGTAGCGGTGTGGGCAGTTATGTGTATCTTTAGAACAGCACATTACGCCTCTGCTCCACAAACTGCATTAGTTACCAGTTTGCTTCCAGGTTCAATTCAAGGTGCTGTTTTTGACCTTTAAAGCCCTGCATGGCATGGGATCAGTTAATTTGAAGGACCGCCTCTCCCTGGTTACATCTACCTGTCCCATCAGGAGGGCATGTTACGGGTCCTGTCTGCTAAAGCAGGGGTCCCCAACCCCCGGGCCGGGCCGCACAGCAGGTGGTGAGCGGTGGGCGAGCGAGTGAAGCTTCATCTGTATTTACAGCCGCTCCCCATCGCTCGCATTACCGCCTGAGCTCCGCCTCCTGTCAGATCAGCGGCATTAGATTCTCATAGGAGTGCGAACCCTACTGTAAACTGCGCATGCGAGGGATCTAGCTTGCGCGCTCCTTATGAAGAGTCAGAATCCGACACTTATTTTAGTCCGCGCGTGGCCCGCCCATTATTTTATTTACTTGAATCATCCCAAAACTATCCCTCCCCCGGTCCGTGGAAGAATTGTCTTCCATGAAACCGGTCCCTGGTGCCAAAAAGGTTGGGGACCACTGTAGAAGTGTTCCATCTGACAGGACCAGGAGGTGGGCCTTTTCTGCCATGGCACCCGCCCTCTGGAATATCATCCCCCCCCCAGGTGAGATTAGTTCTGACCCTACTGGCATTTAGGAAATCCCTGAAAACATGTTTTTTTCAGCAGGCTTAGAGATCCAAGGGAAATGGGGAGCCTGCGAATTATACTATGTGTAGGATGCTGGTCCATTCTCCAGCAGTTTTATTTATATTTGTGTTTGTTTTTAATTGCTGTTTAATTGCTTTAACTGACTGTTTTATTGTACGCTGCCCAGTGTCACGTTTGTGAGATGGGCAGCTATGTAAATCAGATAGATGGATGGATGGATGGATGGATGGATGGATGGATGGATGGATGGTAGATAGATAGATAGATAGATAGATAGATGATAGATAGATAGATAGATAGATAGATAGATAGATAGATAAAGTTTTGGGCCACAGAAAATGACTTAGAGGGTAACATGAAACCCATCGGCTGTGAATTTGAGATCCCTGATTTACAGTATGCAACTTAGAAGGCACTAAAGTTGCCACACTATAGGAAATGCATTTAGGAAAATGTCAGCCTTTCGAGGTTGTCCAGATCAGGAAACAGCCTCCACAAAAATACTATAATTATATTTTATTGAGATAGCCTACAGTGACAGAATTTTGCAAGTCTGGTTGTATTATCCCTTCCCTCTTATACCCCAGGGAGTCAGGGAGGAGCCAGTGTTTCTCCCTAATACTTTCCCTTCTCCCTAGGCTCAAGGAATACTTTTGCACATGTTGTTTTTGTTACAGTTTCTGAATAGTTCCTTCAAGGTCATCTCCATGGCTCCCCATAGTAAATGACTGGAAGGTAGAATTGCATTTCAATTGTATAATGTGTACTACTAGTAGAAAATGAGTGTGGGTGTGTATTGGTTTTTGGAGACAGAGACTGGCCCACATTATTAAGCAGACAAAAGACACTGGAGATAATTAATGCAGGATCAACAGCCTTTATCGATCAACTTGCAATAAGGATATGCATAGTTTTTATAGCTTCCTTTCAGACAAGAGCTGGGCTACATGTTGCACTAAACCAAAAATTACAGTTTATGCCCACATTAGAGCTCACATTACAGATTACCTCGTGGTGATAAGGACAGTCAAGCATCAATTACCTCTTTGCCCATATTGCATTCACTGATAGCTGTCTAGCAGCCCTGTTTAGGGTGACCCAGTCCCTACTGGGATTATCCAGGCTATCTGGTGGATAAAATTGCTCAGATCTGCTCCAACCTGGACTCTAGGCAGGTCAGGCTGAGGGGCTTGAGGCACAGTCTGGTGATCTGGGATGAGCTTGAGTCAGTGAAACCTGAGGAAGTGGGTGGGGTTCTCTGTGCTGTCAGCTCAGCCACCCGTTAACTGGATCCGGCCCTCCTGGACCATAAAAGCGGCCAGGGAGGTGACGTGTGGTTGGGTCCATGCTGTGATGTCATCCTCCTGGGTGGTACCTCCTGCCTTGAAAGAGGTGGAGGTGCACCCCCTCCTCAAGAGGCCATCCTTGGACCCAATGGTTCTCAATAACTATTGTCCAGTATCCAACCTTCCCTTTCTGGGGAAGGTTAAGGTGGTCAGTCTACAGTTGATGAGAACCCTGATGAAAGTGGATTGTCCACACCCATTTCAGTCAGGTTTCAGACCGGGATTCAGGACTGAGACAGCTTTGGTCATGCTTGTAGATGACCTGTGGCAGAGCCAGGATGGAGGTGATGCATCTATTCTTGTGCTCCTTGATTTCTCAGCAGCTTTCAATACCATCAACCAAGGTATCCTTCTGAGCTGGCTCCGTGGGCTGGGGATAGGGAACAACATTTTATGGTGGTTCTCTTCCTTTTTCCGGGGCTGGTTTCAATCAGTGCTGGTGGGGGGGGGGAGATTGCTTCCTAGGCCCTCCTTTGTAGGATGCTGCAGGGTTCTACTCTCTTCTATTCAACATCTACATATCTACATGAAATCACTGGGTGAGGTTATCTGCCAGTTTGGAGTTTGGTATCATCAGTATGCTAATGACAACAAATTATTTCTTTTGACCCCAGAACAATCAAGCGAGGCTGTCGAGATTCTGTCCCAGTTCCTGGACGCCGTGCAGGTTTGCATAGGGAGGAACTGTCTCCAACTCAATCCTACCAAGACCAAGTGGCTGGGGGTGATTGAGCCACCCAGATCTGGGGATATTCTGTCTTTAATCTTAGATGGGGTAGCACTTCCCCATTCAAGAGTGTTGTGCAATCTGGGGGTCTTCCTGGACTCACAATTCCTGCTCGATGAGCTGGTGGCAACTGTGGCCAAGAAGGCCTTTGCACAGTTTCATCTGGTGTGCCAAGTGTGCCCTTTGTGAGATTGGGAGTCCTTCAGACAATCACTCTCATCCTGGTCACCTGGTGGCTTGACTACTGCAACATGCTCTACATGGGGCTGCCCTTGAAGACCACCTACCTTCAACTAGTCCAGAATGCAGTGTGGCACAGGCAGTGATGGGCATGCTTTGGTATGCCCATGTAACAACCCTGCTTCATGAGCTGTACTAGTTGCCAGTTTGTTTCTGAGTGCAATTCAAGGTGCTGGTCATTACCAATAAGTCCTACATGGCATAGGAACTGGTTACTTGAGAGGCTGTCTACCACCCATAGTATCTGCCCAGCTGATTTGATCCAGCAGGGTTTGATTAAACAATGTCATCTATGGTGACCCTAGAAGTGCACCTTCTCTGAAACAGCACCTGTCCTCTGGAATGAGGTGTCCCCTGAGATAGAGGTGGGCCCCACCCTGCTTGTGTTTCAGAGGGCTTAGTCCTGGCTCTTCGCCCAGGCCTTTGATGAGAGTGACTGATGCCCCCTTTTGGGTAGTGAGAGTCTGCTTCTTGTTGTTGCCCAGTTTTCGCCATCTTGTATTCCTTATTTTTACTACTGCATTGTTTTATTGTTTTTTTTTCTTTTTACTTCTGAATTGCCAGGGTCAGAGAATCAGATGGTGTACAAAATAATAATAATAATAATAATAATAATAATAATAGTTTTCCAAGCCAGACAATTTCTTTTTAAACAAACCATGATTTAGTGGATGTTTGAATCCAGATCATACTTCCGCTATAGCTTTCCTAATGCCTTTGTTCTGGTTCATTGGAAGAATATTACCAGCATTTCCCTGTGGCACTTGTCAAGGTAAAGTTCTTGGACCTGCTGGTTTGTCATAATTCTGTGAGTTCTACAGATTTACTATACCTCCTCCTCCTTGTGATTGTGATCAGTTTCCCTATTTGTGACTTTATTATGACCTTGCTGTTCTTACAAATGATATTTCCATGTACTGTATTCTTGCTGTTAGCCACTATTATAACTACCTATAACTGGGATTAAATACTGGATATAGCAACAACAGTTATACAAACTGATGGCTGAAGTCTACCATAATGATTATAACTTAAAGTGATTTTAGAATAGATTAGTTTTTTTCATGTAGTATAACCACTTTAACTAGGGCTTTTTGCAGATAATGCATCAGGTCTTCATCCAAAACAGTAACAGTTCTGGCACTATTTTTTTTTTTTGTTACATCAAGAAAGCACTTTCAGGGAACTGCGAAATTAAAATTGGGAAACTGATAAAGATCCATGTATTAAAATGGCTTACAATCCACTGAGGAAGTCTGCTATGAAGTTTATTAGAAAAAAAAATTCATCCCAAAAAGGAAGGGGAAATGAAGAGGGAAATTTTAGGCTAGCTGAATGCAACTTCAAAAAAGCTGATTCAGCAAATTAGATCTCTGTCACCACAAAGTATCTCAATTATTCTTTGTTTTTAAAACACCAGTGCAAAGGATCTAGGTCATTCAGTCCTTATTTTGTTACCATCTTTCTAAAATTATATAAAAGACTGTTAGCAGAGCTGATCTTCCTGTGCAAGAGTTTTCTATATAAAGTCTTGATATATGATGTACCATAAGGAAGGCTGAGCGAAGGAAGATAGATGCTTTTGAACTCTGGTGTTGGAGGAAAATTCTGAGAGTGCCTTGGACTGCAAGAAGATCAAACCAGTCCATACTCCAGGAAATAAAGCCAGACTGCTCACTTGAGGGAATGATATTAAAGGCAAAACTGAAGTACTTTGGCCACATAATGAGAAGACAGGATACCCTGGAGAAGAAGCTGATGCTAGGGAAAGTGGAAGGCAAAAGGAAGAGGGGCCGACCAAGGCAAGATGGATGGATGGTATTCTGGAGGTGACGGACTCAACCATGGGGGAGCTGGGGATGGTGACGGCCGACAGGAAGCTCTGGCGTGGGCTGGTCCATGAGGTCACGAGGAGTCGGAGACGACTGAACGAATAAACAACAACATATGATGTACTTCAAAAAGCACCCCTGTATTATTTTGTAAGCCACCAGCTTCAACCAACTATTAGCAGTTTACAATCATAAAATCAACACAATAAAATAACAAACAAGCACAGTAACATAATAAAAAATAGACAACATAACAGAAAATCACAGTGCTATACAG
Organism: Charina bottae; assembly: GCA_023362775.1. Taxonomy (NCBI): domain Eukaryota; kingdom Metazoa; phylum Chordata; class Lepidosauria; order Squamata; family Charinaidae; genus Charina; species Charina bottae. Next base: position 54,854,697 of record JALMGJ010000003.1, on the reverse strand, counting down.
TACAACCGAACTATTTGGCTCCAACTCTCTTGCGAAAGAGCTCTGTTTTCAAGGTCTTCCTAAATAAAACCAGCATAACTGCAACTTGAACCTGTTCCATAAGGTTGGGGCCTACTACAGAAAAAGATTGCCTTTGGGACCCTACACCTCTCACCTCGTAACAACGGAGTAGCCTAAGCTGACCCACCTGAGTAGAGGATGGGTGAGAAGGCAGTCCTGAAAGTATCTAGAAGCCAAAGGATGCAAGGCTTTACAAGAGAGACTGGCCCAAGGTCACCCAGCCGGCTTTCATGCCTAAGGCGGGACTAGAACTCTCAGTCTCCTGGTTTCCCATTGGCTCCTTCCCAGCGCTGAGAGAGAGTGACTGGCCCAAGGTCACCCAGCCGGCTTTCGTGCCTAAGGTGGGACTAGAACTCTCAGACTCCTGGTTTCTAGCCCGTTGCCTTAACCACTAGACCAGGGCTTTCCAAAGTTTTTCCCGCGGCGACACACCAACCGGCGTTGGTGTGTCGCCGCGGGAAAACCCAGAAGTGCGGCAGCGCGCAAAAACCCGGAAGCGCTGCTGCTGCTTTCGGGTTTTGCGCGCTGCAGTTGGTGTGTCGCCGCAGGAAAACCCGGAAGCGCTGATGTTGATCAGCGCTTCCGGGTTGTGTGGCGACACACCAGACTGTGTGGCGACACACAGTTTGGAAAGCTCTGCACTAGACCAAACTGGCTCTATACTGGATTTATTCTAAGTCTGAATCACCACTGAATGTATTGCTTTGAAAAATATAACCACCAGCAATATATAGCTCATAACCAAAAGAGTCTCTAAAGTTTCTAATTTTGCAGCTGATTTCCAAGTCTTAATGCTATTTGTATAGTGCTGTCATACCTGCTTTGTTGCTTTCTACTATAAACATGGAAAACTCTACTATAAACATGGAAAATTCTACTATAAACAAAACTGGAAAACAAAGAAATCTAACAACTCTTGAAATCTTGTGATATTCACAACTACGATTTCACCTTGAAGGGAATTTTTTCAGTTCAATAAATAGGATTTATGTTTTTTGCTTCTGCCAGGGCTTAACAAATGAGAGTAATATAGATTACACATCACAACAATATTATGAAAAGGGTAAAGTAGAATGAATAGACTGAAGTCAATATATACAGCCAAATGTAACGAAGGCTGCTTGGACATAGATTCTCTGACCTGAAGATAAATGGATGTAGTGAACTTAGGTGACATTTGGCTATGATAGAAGCAAACTTGTTTTCAGGGCAAAAAATATACTTTCAAAGAGTTTTACTGGAGTTAGATGTTTATATTCACCTTAGTGAGTTTCAAAAGAAGTTCCTAAACTGATATGTTCCCCGCCTTGAGTTATTTGTAAAAATAATAAAGGCGGGATAAAAACATCTAAAAACAAAATCATGTACCTGACTAGTTGTGACTAGTATGCTTAGGTTTCTGGTTCCACATTTTGTATGAACACAGGGAGTTATGTTAATTCTGTAAACCAAAGTTCACTTAACCATAAATTAGTGAGTTGGAGTTGCTTTAAATTCCATTTCCTGTGAACTGACAGTGGTGGCTGCTTTAGGACTTCATATCACATTTAAACTTATATAAGCTTCTAAACGTGCTAACAGGACCCCATGCGGGGGGGGGGGGGAGTATAAGATGGTAGCTAATATGACACCACTGAGATTTATTTGGTTTAGTAAGTTGTGTAAACTGCAGCACAATCTTTATACTAGCTTCATTTTTGCTCATATATACATCCCCTGATTTCATTCCCACTTCATCAGTATGGTAAAGACTCCTCTGAGTTGAAATCAACTCCTGGTGACAACATCTGTGCAGTTTCTTATAAGCAAGTGTAGAGTAGCAGTCTCAAATTTCAGTAATTTCAGTAGGTTGCTCCATTTGCTAGCACCTTATGATAACTGTGCAGCAGTGTTTCAAATAAACAACTATGTCCCTCTTGAAAAAGATAATTCAGAGAACAAAGCATCTAACTTTTATGTGAGCCCATATAAACTGCCTTTATTGTTTAAACCCACAGTAAGGTGGAGTATAAATTTGATATAAATAACGTACATACGGAAGACTGCAAGAGCTGCAGCAGTACCTAAAATAATGAGCAAGCCAAGAATGAACTATATCTATGATTGAACTTCCTGATTATATATTGTATAAAATTAACATGAAAGAAAGTAACCAAGATTTTACATCTCCCTTTCTAAAAGTTAAGTGTTCATATATCAGCTGCTCTGAAATGCATGATTCATTTCTAGGTATATGAATTAGGAATTAGGAATTCATATACTTGAATTTCAGTTAGGAACACAATTAGCATCTGGAATGATTATAATGAAAAGAGAGTAATAATTTTAAAAATAATAGTTTGTTCTTGCTTGCTGTTACATTACAGAAACCTTGAGAAAAATAAGCTACTGTCCTCCAATTATAGTAATAAGGTCAAGTTTCCCCTTCACTTAATTTACTATTTAACATACCTGTATTGTTATGAGATGCTTTCTGAGTAATATATTTAACATTTTGAACAGCAGAAATCATATCAGAAAAGCCCAAGTGGAAGAGAGAATATGTGGGCCTAGAATGAGTGTGTCGTCCTAAGAAACTGAAGGAACTGATAAGAACAGATCACAAATTGAAAAGCAGGCACATGGAGGAGTATGGGTATGAAGGAAACACAGCAATATCCAGTGCCACAAATGTAATCACTGGACTGGAAAAGCCCACCACAGACATCCCGGAACTGCACACCATTGAAATGCCCATTTTAAAATAACTCATACAGAGCACAGGATATGGTAACATCCGTACAGCATTCATACTGGAAAAGAAGCAGAAATGAATGCCCGCTAGGAATTGCAGGGAGTCCCCCGCTGGCTCTTTAGGAGCCTGTTTTTGCGGCGGCATGGAGCGCTTCTGGAAGATCAGCCCACTTCAGCAGACGCGGAGGACGGCCTGAAAGGTGGCAGGCGCGTACACAGGGCGTACGAGGCGTGGGCACGGCATAGTCAAAGAGGGAGACTCGGCTCTCCGACTACAACGAAGTAGGAGGGGAGAGATTATGAAGAAAAACCAGAGAAATAATGGGGGTGATCTAGGAAAAATAGGAGCGGGAAAGAGAAAGATGCCGCACATCGCCCAGGATGCAAACAATACGCTCGGTGCAAGATGCCGTGCGAACCGGGAAGTCAAGAAAGGAGCCGGGCGGAAACCCTACGAGCAGCCCGGACAGAGAACATGGGCCAGGCGGGGGACACGAAGATGGAAAGGGCTCCGAGCAGCGGGCTACTACGACATTGCGAAGGAGATTCTGCGCCAGCGCTGGAAGCGAGACCCCCGCCGCTCCTCGCGAGAGGAGGCCAGCTCAGCGCCTTGGCTGCTTTCCACTTCCCCGAGCTAGCCCGGACCCCCAGCCCCCTTTCTGCCAAGGAAGCCCTTACCTGGGTCAGGGAGAAATGAGTGGCCATGCTGCTTCCATCATGCAGCGCCCGAGCAGAAAGGAGAAGAGCGAAGACTCCCAACGAGGCCCGGCCGATCAAGCAAGCGCTGCCAGGCTCAGCCCTCGCTCGCTCCAACTTCAGCAACTTCCCCGAGCCAGCCCGTCTTGGCCCCGCCCTCTCGCTACGCGACAAATCCCGGAGTCGGATTTCCCCGAAAGTCCTTCTGGAGCGGAGTCACCGATCAGTCCCTGAATTCGGCCCTTAGAACATTATTACAGTCCACGCTTTTCTGGCCCGGATGAGCCGGAACGGCTCCAGTTGGTGCAGCAACTGTAAATACGTGGCCTGGGTTTAGAGGACGGTGGATTGGAAACCTATTTTCCTTTGGCGAGTTAGAGTGAACTCAGGGTGACCCGTGAGTCTAGGCATGTTTATTCAGCGCAAATCCCACAGCGTTCGATGGCGTTCTCAGGCTAAGTAAACATGGAAAGGATGGTCGTTTTAGTGTACAAACCATTTCCTGGCAGCTGAAAGAATATTAAACTGGCCTGTGATCCATAGATCCACTTTTCAGACTATTCTAGATCATTTGTGAATTATGCCTCTGCTCTTGCTGGAAGAAACTCCTTAGTCCAGGGCTTTCCAAAGTTTTCCCGCGGCGACACACCAACCACCGTTGGTGTGTCGCCGCGCAAAAACCTGGAAGCGCTGCTGCCGCTTTCAGTTTTTACGCACCGCCGTGGCTGTGGGGCTTTCGGATTTTCGCGCGCCGCCGTTGGTGTGTTGCCGCGGGAAAACCCAGAAGCGCTGATGGCGTGCCATCAGCGCTTCCAGGTTTTGACTCGACACATCTGGGGCCCGCAGGCAACACACTTTTGTGTTGCGACACACAGTTTGGAAAGCTCTGCCTTAGTCAATCTTCACTAGTATGTAATACAGGGGTCCCCAACCTGTGGGCCACGGCCCACTAGTGGGCCTTGGCCTGTTAGGAAGTGGGCCGCGGGGCTCCCGCCTGCAAACCTCACCTCCCAGTGCATGTGATTACCCCGCCCCCGGTGCGCACGATTGGCTCCCACCTGCAAAGCCCGACCCCCCATTGCGCACGATTGACTCCTGCCTGCAAACCCCACCCCCGTGTGCACGATTGGCTCCCGCCTGCAAACCCCACCCCCCGGTGTGTGCGATTGGCTCCCGCCTGCAAACCCTGCCCCCCGGCCCGTGAAAAATTTTTCTTCCACGACCAGTCCCTGGTGCCCAAAAGGTTGGGGACCGCTGATGTAATAGGACAGTGCAGTCCTATGCATATAACTTGGGGACCAGGTTATCTGAGGGACCGCCTCATCCCCATTACATCATCCCGTCCCACCCGATCTTGCAGAGAGGGCATGCTACGGACCCCTTCTATGAAAGAGTTCCATCTAGCGGGGTCCTGGAGGCGAGCCTTCTCTGCAGCAGCACCTGCCCTATGGAACATCCTCCCACCAGGGATAAGACAGGCCCCCTCACTCCTGGATTTCAGGAAAAAATTAAAAACCTGGCTCTGTGATCTCGCCTGGGGCAAAAAAGGAAAGTGGTCAAGCCTGGGGATGGCTGATTCCCTAGAGCTGCCTTTAATATCTAAAATATTTTAAATATATTCAACGTCACTGTAAGAACCACCTACCACTTGGATTTTATTGTATTTTTATTGTATTTATATTTTTATTATTGTTTTTATTGTATTTTATTGATATTATGCTGTGAACCGCCCAGAGTCCCTCCTTGAGGGGGAGATGGGCGGTTATAGAAATTCAATAAATAAATATATTCAAAAGTAAATCCGGTTTCAGTTCAGCCGGGCTGATCTTCACAACTCTTGAATAGTAAATTAATGCATAGTTTTTAGATGAAGGCCTGCGGAAGCAATTTGAAATAATGAACCTGAGAAAAGAGTATTCAGAGAGCCTTAGAAATGGTGTTAAATGCCCTCAACTTACGACCTCAGGTAGTCCTCGACTTATGACCACAATTGGGACTAGAATTTCCAACAGTAAGCGATGCGGTCATAAAGCAAGACATCACGTGACCATATCGCTTAGTGACGGCAATCCCGGCAATCCCCATTGCTATCATTAAGCGAATTCCACTGGCTAGCCGAGCCCCGCCCCCCCCAATCCAATTCCTGGCTTGGTCCCTCCCAGCCCCGAGCCTCAGTAAGGTAAGGGACTGCCTCCAACTCCCCCCACCCACCTATCTCCCCCCATCTCTGCCCTTTTGGCCACCCTGCATCCTGCCTTGCGGGGCGGCAAGCAGCCCCAGAACCACATGGCTCTGGGGCTGCTTGCCATGCCCCGGGAAGCCACAGCCTCCCTAACCCAGTCCCAGCTGCAGTCGCCCTCACCACCCTGCACCCCAAAGCCCCTGCCACTCTGCGGTCTACCACCCCATCTGACCTTTGCCACCTTTTTGCTCCCGCTGCTGCCAAGGCGTGCCTGGCCTGGCCCTTAGCTAGGAAACTGCCGTGCATGTCCTGGGGAAGAAAGCCTCATGTGGCCAGCAGCTGCCTTGCTAAGGGCCAGGCCAGGCACGCCTTGGCAGCAGCAGGAGCAGCGAGAGCAAGAAGACAGCAGAGGTTCAGCTGGGCGGCAGAGCCAAAAGGGCATAGATGTGGGGGGGGAGATAGGCGGGTGGGGGAAGTTTAAGTGCCCTGCGGTCATGTGACCGCAGGGGCACTGCAACAGCTGTAACTTTGGGGACCAGTCATAAGTCCCTTCATTCAATGCTACTGTAACTTTGAACGGTTGCTGAACGAATGGTCGTAAATCAAGGACTATCTGTATGCCCAAGCTCTATGTTGGGTAGATTAAGAAGTTGAAAAAACATCCCTGAAGACAATGGTACACCACTCTGCAACTGTACCAAGAAAACTGGATAGATGCAATCATTAGAAGTTGAACTCAACTTGAGGGCACCTTTATTATATGATGGAGTTAGTTAATAATGGAACTTCATGTTGAACTAATGGTCTTTCAGGACAGCACAAAAAAGAGACCCTTTCATCACTACTCACTGAGAAGCAACAAGGTTGGTTATTTAATGAAGTACCATCTGTAGCATATGTTCTGTCTTGGAATAATGAGCAAGATGTGATGGAGTACAACCAGTTTGACCATTCATTCAAATTGGATGATATTTCCAGGGGAAAAAAACATCTATTAGCTCACCAAGCTCTTGCCTGCAACAAGGTAAAATCATTAATGGATGTAGCTGTGGGAAATTGCCAGGGTCTTAGAAGCTGCTGCTATCTTGAAAAATTGTGCTAGTGCTTGCTGCCCCCCCCCCCCATTAATTGTTCGTTGCTGGCTTATGTTTTCCATCAAATTTAAGTGATGCAGCTATGGAGGAGAGGCATCTGAGCTCCAAATTTGTAAATGTCTCAACAAGTCTGTATTTAAGGAAGTAATTGAAACACATTGATATACCCTAAGGCTTGTGGTGCTCAAGGATTTCAATTTTCCAACTGGAGATGTTAAGTCTGGGGTGGCTCAGGAGTTCATGGCCCCCACGGCAACCATGGGTTTGTCTCAAGTCATCAGGGGCCTGATGCATACTGGAGGTCTCACATTCCCTGGTTTTTCTCTCAGGGCAGTTGAGATGTGATCTGGTTTTGGAGGGCATAGTTATCAGTCTCACTTTCTGATTGCTTTTTGGCTCACTGGTGCTACCCAACCCTGTCTTGGTTTTCTGAGGAGCTCCAGGAAATGAAGTGTGTGAAGAGATGCCTGGAGTGCCATTGGAGGAAGACAAAGGGTGAATCTGACCAAGGAAGAGTAAGAACCCATATTAGAGATTACATCATGGTGATAATAAGGGCAGCAAAATGCTCTCATTTCTCTGCTTTGACTATGTTTTCTGGTAGCATATTGGGCAACCTAGTCCCTGCTGGGGAGGGATGGGCCACAGGATCATCTCCAGGGCTGCTGTGAGAAATATTCATGCCATTTGGCAGATAAAGTCGCTCAGATTCGCTCAAAGTTGGATTCTAACTGGTCAGTTCCTGTTGAGGTGCCTGGAGCAAGGCCTTGTATAGTTATCTGGAGTGAGTTTGATTCTGTGACTTCTGAGGAATTGGACAGATTCTCCAGTCTATTAGCTCGGCCACCTGCTTGTTCGATCTAGGTCCCTCCTGGATGGTGAAAACTGCCTGAAAGGTGACCTATGGTTGGTTCCGTGTGGTGGTGTCAGGATCTTTGACGGTGATTCCATTAACCTCGAAGGAGGCTGTGGTGCATCCTCTCTTCAAGAAGCTATTGTTGGCCTCAACATTCTTGGACAACTACTGTCGTCCGTAACTTTTCCTTTTTAGGGAAGTTGGTGGAGAGGATGGTTGGGTTTCAGTTCCAGAGGACTCTGGAGGAAATGGATTATTTGGACTCATTTAATTTGGGTTTCAAGCCAGGGCTTAGTATGGAGACAGCATTAATCAGGCTTCTTGATCTGTGGTGGAGCCGGGATGTGGGTGATGAGTCCATTCTTGTGCTCCTTGATCTCTCAGCAGCTTTTGATAACATCAACCATGATACCCTTTTGGACTAGCTTCAAGAGTTGGGGGTGGAAGGCACTGTTTTATGGTGGTTCTTTTTTCTGTGCCTGATTTTGTATTGGCACACCAGATAGATCTGTGCAAAGGCCTTCCTGGTCACAACTATGTCCTGCTCTTTGAACAGGAGCTGCGAATCTAGGATTTCCAAATTGAGCACCAGTTCTTTCTGGCATAGTGCAACCCCCATCCAGAACTAACAATGGAAGATCTGCAGATCCAAGTGGCCCCCAAATCCACAGCAACTTGGCCTTACTAGAGTTGAGCCTGAGTCTTTTCCTCTGCATCCAGACTCCAACAATCTCCAGACATGAAGACGGAACCTCGATGGCATTGCTTGGTTGGCCTAAAGTTAAGATATGCCAACTGATGACTCACCTAATGACTTCATTTAGCTGTTTTTAAATAGGAGTGGGAAGAGTTGAACCACAAGGCATCTCACAAAGCAAGTGTCTAGGGCTAGATCTCTCCCCCCATAACAGCAACTGGAACTGGCCATAAAGGAAGGAAAACTACCACAACACTGTGATCCTGCTCCTAATCCTCTGAGTCAGTCGAGAAGGATGCCATGATCAGTAGTATTGAAGGCCTCCAAGAGATCAAAAAGGGCCAGGACAGGACAGATGCATTACCCTCGAATCATTCCTTCCATAAGTCATCCACAAGTGCAATGAAAGTCATCTTAGGTTTCAAGCTTAGGCATAGTACTAACTGGAAGAGGTCAAGATGATCTATTTCCTCCAGGGCTATCTGAAGTTGCAGGCCAATCACCTTCTCAACAACCTTCCTCAAAAAGGGAAGGTTGGAGACTGGTCTGTAGGGGACAGACGACCACTTCTTTTGGACCACTTGGATCCAACCACATGTCTTCTCCCGGGAGCCCTTAAGTAACCAGGAGGTCCATGGATATAATAGTGTTCCATAGTAAAGAGGGCCACTATAGAGATTTGCCTTCTGTCTATTTCCTTTCATCTCTAGTGTGGACAAGACCCTAAGCAGCCCTCCCTGCTTGCATGGACAGGGTGGGCTGATTCCACCTGAAAAAGTTAGTTTCTATGGCATCCTGGAGGCAAACCATACAGTTTTAATAGGTCAAATCCAGCCTTTTAGCCTGACCTCAGGAATCTATTGGTAGGCAGTGCAGCAACTAAAGAATCATGTTCAGCAGTGACTCTTACATGCTGGCATCCTGAGTGTTACATTTTGTACAAACTGTAGACTCTGGGTCATTGTCAGAGGCAGCCCAGTACAGAGCACATTACAATAGTCTGTGTGATGATGGCATAAGTCAGTGTATCACCAGGGTTTAACAGTCCAGGTTGGGTTAACTAGTGGATCCACATAAACTGGGCAAAGCCCCTCCAACCATGGCTTCCACTTGCTGTTCTAGTGGGACCCATGAATCCAGAAGGGCCTGTAAATTGCAGATCTGCATTTTCAGTGGGAGTGTGGTCCTGTTCAGAGCAATCACTGGGGCTGTCAATGAGCCAAAATGTTCCTGGACAAACAGTAACTCTTTCTTGCTGGGATTTAGCCTGTTTGTACTATGCTGATAGTACAAAGCTGCGCAGAGATCTAATAGGACCAAGAGGGGCATATTCCCACCTTCCAGGTCCTGATGGAAGTCATCTACCCTAGTGATCAATGGGTATTTCCATGCCCAGGCCAGAATCCAGACTGAAAGGGTTTCAGATAATCAATTTAAATTAAGATCTTCTGTAGCTGATTCCCAAGTAGCTTCTCTAACACTTTTCCCAGAAAGGGAAAGTTGGATACTGGGCAAAGGTTGCAAGAACGGCTAGATGAAGAGGTAGCTTCCTCAAGAGAGGGTGTACCACTCCCCCTTTCAAAGCCTATGATTCTTCAACCTCTCTCAGAGAAACACCACACCCACTCACTCTGGACTATGACCCTTACAATAATGCTTAGTGGAATGTGAACAGTGATGGTTATTTCTTCTATCTCATCAGCTGCTAGACCAGAGCTTTCCAAACTGTGTGTCGCGACACAAAAGTGTGTCGCCACACACAGCCTGGTGTGTTGCCACACAACCCGGAAGCGCTGATCATCATCAGCGCTTCCGGGTTTTCCCGCGGCGACACACCAACTGCAGCGCGCAAAACCCGAAAGCGCAGCAGCGCTTCCGGGTTTTTGCGCGCTGCCGCACTTCCGGGTTTTCCCGCAGCGACACACCAACGCCGGTTGGTGTGTCGCCGCGGGAAAAACTTTGGAAAGCCCTGTGCTAGACACTTTGTGAATGGAGATGACAAGTCTTGTCTGTGTTTGTGGCCTTTCCTTCATTTATAAGACTTGTTGGAAGAGGTTATATGGATGGACTGGTAATTATAAAAAAATAATTGCCAGTAGAAACCCAAGAGTAAATTATAGTCATGCAACACTGGAGAAAGTGTTGGCTTATGACTATTTGGATGCTATTCTCATATATAAATAGAGAAAGAGCTCCCTTATTGTTTAGTCACGTGATTACATATGTATGATGGCAGCTACCAGTTTTTCCCAAGAGTTCATGAAGAATTAAGCATAAAAGAAGTGGTGAAATACTCTGCAGTAAGCTATACATCTGAATCAGAATGCATACTGTACCTACCATGCTAAATGACAAAAAAGGGTTAACAAGGATGCATATTGCAACATCTTAGCTTCCCCCATCACGTACGATTAATTAATGAGAGACTGAGCCCCAGCATATCATCTGAATTGATGCCATTTTGGATTTAAGGAATTTGAAATTGAACTTGTCAATTCCAGTCTCTGTAAACCCCAAATGGCACGATGGATCAGGCCTAGAATATTTGTTTGGGAAGAACTTTTGATGTGATGAATGGGAGGAAGGCAAAGGTTTAAACTTCCCCCAGAGTTTACCTACAGAGGTTGTGGATTCTCCATCTCTGGAGGCTTTTAAAAGGAGGCTGGACATGTTTAAATTGGTTTTCTTGCACATTGCAGAGGGTTTGACTAGATCCTTGTGGTACTTTCCAATTTGACAATTCTATGATTTTACACTTAACCCATTTTTATTAACAATTATAGGTCTTGGTTGTGATTAAATGGTGTGGCTGATTCATATGTGTCTCATGACCTATTTCCTTTTCAAGCCAAAAAGGTCACATAGAAAATCCAGAAAATCATCAGGCATTAGGATGTTTTTTACATAGCATTTCCTCACGCAACCTGGACACAATTAACAGGTAATGCACAAGGTCTCCTTATATATATGATATAGTATCTCAGTTCAGATTTCAGACTATCTATGGACATTTTTAAAAAGTTACTCTCCCTTTCAATTCAGAAGTAGTTTAGTGCTCAGTGAATGTGATTTACATCTCTGCAGTGTACAAGTTTCTTCATCTATATGATCTCAGCAGATGTTAATGTCCCTTCTGAACAATAATAGAGTGTAATCTTACAGAGACTCATATGTATAAAACAAACTATAGAAACCTATACATTATTACTGGGGTCATCAACAGCCACCTAGTAGTACAAAAATTGTCAGGATTTTCTTATCACCACTGCATTTTAGGGTAACGTATTTAGAAAATAAGTACAATACTACCCAACAGTGATGAACAGTAATTATGCAATGGTTTGGTTGATCAGAGTTCATCTTTGAGACTGGTATCTTTTTTCTTTTCTTTCTTGATCTCTTTTGGCTTTGGCTCCTGTTCATTAATGTTTTTATACACTGCATCTTGTCTCTCCCGTCTCTTCCATTCTCTCTCCTGTTTATAAGAACAAATCATATATGATTAATAAACTCAAACTTCAAACCATTTTGATGACCAAGTTCTATCATTATACACAGTCCTGTCTTTAAAGGCATATCATTTTAAAATTAAAATTAAAAACTGAAATCTCATTTTCATTTTTGATAATGATCTTCTGAATAATGTTGATGGCAACAAAAATTACAAAAGAATTGTAATAATATATCTGTTACGGCTATAGTGAGCAAACTTTTTAATAAGTAAAAATATGCAACTTCTCTCTCGATTGTGAATGTCCTGTAAAAACATGATAGATGTATAGATAGCATACAAACTTCCTAAACTCTACAAACCCAAATAATGCCACTCAACTTCAGAATATTTTTCCTAGCTTATTCGGTATCAGTAAATGTAAGGAAAAATCAATAGTGCTGGCATATATATTTTTTCAGAAGTGATCCCAACACTTTATAACATAGCTTGATCATCCTTACTTTACCATACTTTCCTGCTATTTGGTCCATTTTTCACAAAGTATGCTATGTTGCTTATGTTGTGATGTTACAAAAACAGCATTGAGCAGGACGTTTTTAATTTATAGGAAAAGCATAATATAATCAAAAAGAGTAGTTTCTGTTCTCTCTTTTTTTCTGTTCCAACCACATTGCTACCCAAGCAATCTATTTTTTCAAAGTCCCACCTATAATGAGTGAACCTTTTTCTTAGTAAATTATGATCAATATAGTGGGAGATAGATAATGCAATTAAAAAGTATTTGTGTACATACAGTATTGCTTATTCCTCAACAAAATCAAGCTGGTGATTTTATAACATTCAGGTTTATTAATCCTCAACAGTTCTGTTCAGGCATTTGCCCACATGTCTGAGGGACTGAAATTATGCAAGGATGGGGCTAAATTATGTAAGGATATAGCCAGGCAGTCTACCTCTTGAAATCCTGCTTTCCCCAGTTTTTTTGGACATCTGAAGGAGAGTTTACCCATGATCTCTTGAACAGTTCTCCACACAATCCAAGATCTAAATGGGTTCCAGACTATACATATGACTATACCCAGGTTCAAACTTTATTTACATTTTTTCACGCAGAACAAGATGTGGAAAACAAAGGACAAAACAGAGGAGGAGGAGGAGAAGGTGGTAGAACTAATATGCACATATCTGCCCTCTTCATGGTTTCATGCTAGCACACATTCAGACAAATGTCTAAATGGGCATTTTGCCCTATTGCTTTCAATACTTTGCCACATAGACAATAATGGATTATTTAGCAAAAGAATCCAGCAACAATATGTTGTGATATGGAACACATACACTATTCCAGTTACTTGGTCATGCTGTTATCCAGGATTTTCCCTTCAACCTCATTTTCCATTTCTACCCACAACAGACAGCACTTAGTAGCCACCGAGCTTCTTAGTTAGGTAAGCAATGACACCCAGAGTGTCAACATGTGAAATGTTGGAAATGTTAAATATCGTTTAAAGCTGTTCATACACACACAGAACATACAGTATGAAAATTAAGAAAGATTATGCATTATGATTAGACAAATCAGTAAATGTTTCTTCTATTGCATTTGTTGCCTTCTATTTTTTTAGGACAATGTGATTTTGGTGGTTTATTACATTATGCTTTTTTTTAGTAATATTTGTATAATGCCTGATATTCATAAAGATGGAGGAGCAATTTAAAAGTTGCAATAAATATACATTATGAAATGCCCTGAAATTACTTACGTATGTGACACCCCACATTTCATTTCCAGCATCTTCAGCATATTTTTCATCATTTGTAATGAGAAAGTTATCAAATATTGTACCAGATTTTCCCTGTTGAAATAAAGAATGGCAGATTTAGTCACTTAATTACATAAAATCTTCTACTGAAGGAACTGGGAATAGTTAGCTTTGAGAAGACTAAGAGTGGTTTTGATAGCACTCTTCCTTTATCTGCAAGGATGTGATGTAGAAGTTCAAGATCTGTTCTCTGTCATTCCAGATTATAGAATTATGGATTTAATTTATAAGAAGATAGATTCTGTTAGAAAAAGAAACTTCCTAAAAGTAAGAACAATTCAACAGTGGAGCCAATTATTTGAAGAGCGGATAAATTCTCATTCACTTATGTTCAAGCAGAAGCCTGGCAATCATCTATCTGGGAAATTTTAATCTGGATTCCTACACGAAGCAGAGGAGGGATTTGATGGCCAAAACGCTGCAACTATGAAACTATGAACTATGAACAGTACATATACTGTTTTCAAAATAAATAGGGCCCTTAATAATTTTGTTTTCCTAGGCAAGCAAACTTCAGGTAGTCCTCGACTTACAATGGTAATTGGGACTGGAATTTCCATCGCTAAGCAATGCGGTCATAAAGTGCAACCGCATCATTTAGTGACAGCAATCCCTGCAGTCCTGATTGCCATTGTTAACTGAATTCCATGGTTGTTAGGCGAGGCAACTTCCTGCCGGCTTCCCACAACCAAGTCAGTGGGGAAGCTGGCAGGAAGTTGCGAGTCCCAGGTGGCTCACAAGCAGGCCGGCAGGCAGGTAAGTGGCTGCTGCCGGGTGGGGGAGGGTGTGAGAGGGCGCGTGAGGCATGGCGAGGGTCCGGGAGGGTGTGTAGGGATGCAAGGGACGTGTGGCAAGGGTCAGGGAGGGTGTGCGAGGATGTGCAAGGGAGGCACATGGAGGGTCGGGGAGGGTGCCCAAGGGTCCAAGAGAGGCATGGCGAGGGTTGGGTGCACGAGGGTGTGCGGGGATTCGTGAGGGAGGTATGGCAAGGGTCGGGGAGGGTGCACGAGAGTGCACAGGAGGCACAGCGAGAGTCAGGGTGGGTTTATAAGGGTACAAGGGAGGTGCGGTGAGGCTCAGGGTGGGTGCACAAGGGTGCAAGAGAGGCACATTGAGGCTCAAAGAGGGGTTGTGGGGGTGTGCAAGTGGCCGGCACGGTGTGAGCATGTAGGGGCTGGAGGAGGGTGTGCGGGTGGGGGAGACTTACCCCAGGGATTTCTGACCTTCCCTGCTGGTTTCCCCACTGAATTTCTGGGGAAGCTGGCAGGGAAGGTTGCAAATGGTGATCACCTGATCGTGGGGCGCTACCACCAGTCATAAGTGCGAGCTGGTTGCCAAGCACTCAGATCGCAATCATGTGGCCAATTCGTAACTTCAAATGGTCCCTGAACAAATGGTCATCAGTCGAGGATTACCTGTAGGGTTTTTTCCCCTTACTATGATGGTACAGAATATTTCCAGGCATTATTGTCAGTTATCTTTATAATTTGAACAATAAATACATTCTACAAACTGTGTAATATACATACCTGTAAAATTTCTAAGCCAATGACACTAATGTTAAAATATTTGTAAAGGTCAGGATCTGGTATGTATTCAGGGTTGTCAACTTCTGGCTGGACCCAAATGCCATTATAATTGGGGTTTTTAATTATACGAGGTTTCCAAATGCCCTAAAAAAATTGAAAGTAGTTTGAATATCACTTTCCAAACCCAGTTAAATCAAGGTATGTAAAACAGGCTGAAAATCTAGTGAGATAAAAGTAATACACCACTGTCATTTTACTGAAATGATTTAAAATGTGGTTAAAACTTTTAAAATGTACATTATGCTGAATGCTATCTACAACTACTAACATGATGGAAATAACAAAAATGAGAATGGGAAAAAAGAGGCATAATAGAAAATGTTGTAAGGTAATATAGCAAACAAAACAGATGGAAAGAAAGGTAAAACTAAAAGTATAATCAGATCTGAGAAGTGAATATTTTAAAACGAAAATTTGAAATCTATACAATAATTTGGTAGGAAGCCAAGTAGGTAACTCAGGATAGCAGGTGACAAATTGGGATAATGGGAGAAAGTTTTGGCTTATTCATCAAATGATGCTTAAACAAATAATAGCTTAATTCCATGTGTGAACCTACACGATAAAAGTCCTTTCCTCATAAAAAGGAAAAACTTACAAATGAGAAAGAGAGGAGGATAAGATAGAATACCCAGCAGTGAAGGTAAAAAAGAGATTAGCTATAGGAAAGGAATTATTAGCATCTAGCTGAGGTTATTCTACTGATGGAAAGTTAATGTCTGGAACGGGGTTCAAGATTATGAGATGATTCAAGGATTGGAAGATTGTTCTTGAAAAAGTCAACAACAAAGCATGATTGAATGATAGATGGAGGTAAGGAGCCAAGAATGATAAAGCCAGCAGTGTAAATTTGTAAATGAAATGGACAAATGAAGACTAGTGAAGTCTATGATGATTTATATGATAATAAAACTAGTTAGATTCAATATCTTATCATAGCTTAATTAGTGTTTAAATTACATAGCAAGATTAAATAACTACCAGGTTAGTTTCTATTTTATTACGTTCACCTATAATACTCTTACTCTATATTCAGGATTTGGAATCAATGGTGGTGCCCATTCCCCATCCATCTCTTCATCCCAGTCATCTGGCTTTGTCACATTAGGATCAGGAATTCTTTCTGGTTGATCCCAATCCTAAAATAGTATTCATCAAGATTACCAATCATAACAGTTAGCTTCTACATGTATTTTGACAGGAAAAGAAAATTAGAAAATATTATTTCTTCAAAATATGGTTCATATGATTGTTTGCATCAATAATTTTACAATTATTTTGTAATTGTAAATGTATATTTTATAGTCCTTCACTTAAGAATAAAGATAGTGTTTTGTCATCAAATATCTAATGGAAAGGATTAGCTGCAATGTTTTATTGTCTCAACATACTTGAAACAGGGAACCTGCCAGTAAAATACATTGCAATAGATATTTGCTTAAACCCAGCCGTTTAATTCTTCATGAGATGGAAGTTCTGTGACTGTAGAGAAGCAGCTACTAGAAACCTTTAATGTTCCTTTGAATTTGGAATGCAATTAGTATAACTAAAAGAGCAGTTTTGAATGAACCTATAATATAACAATGGGCAAGTTGTCTTTGTTATTTACAAAAAAACACAGTACTCCAGAATCTTCAGCAATCCACTGGATTGTTATATTTGAGGCACACCAGATAACTTGATTAGAAATTATGTAACTGCACCAAATATAATTTAGCTTTATATGGCCCACATAAAGTCTGCAGTTTAGACAGAAGGGGCAATTATTCCACTACAGCCAGTCTATAGCTACTTACAGGTAAGTTATATAATCAGTACTATCATAATTGAGATGAGAGACCAGGAAAAAGATGGCATGAAGGCTTTTTAGGTAAGTTCCTTCTATCACTCCATTTTCAATTTTTGTGAATACTAGAATGTTAAATACTAGTCAATTTCTATTGCCAAGATCCAATACTGATTTTAGAGTTTAGAGACTAGTCCCAATTCCTACCACTATGAAATTAGTTCAAAGAAGCACCATTTAAGCCAGGGCTTTCCAAAGTTTTCCCGCGGCGACACACCAACCGCCATTGGTGTGTCGCTGCAGGAAAACCCGGAAGTGCCGCCGTTGCGGCAGCACGCAAAAACCCGGAAGCGCTGCTGCCGCTTTCGGGTTTTTGTGCGCCGCCGTTGGTGTGTCGCTGTGGGAAAACCCGGAAGAGCTGATGATGATCAGCGCTTACGGGTTGTGTGGCGACACACCAGACTGTGTGTGGCGACACACTTTTGTGTCACGACACACAGTTTGGAAAGCTCTGATTTAAGCTATTAATCCAGAGCTTTCCAAACTTTTCATGTTGGTGACACACTTTTTAGACATGCATCATTTCCCAACACACTCTTACAGCAGGGCACAAGACAGGCACTAGGACCTGCGCGGAATCACAGCAGGTTTGGAGGCAGCAAGGCACAAGGCAGGCACTAGGACCTGTGTGGAACCCTGGCAGGGCTTGGAGGCAGCAGCAGCCGCGACACACCCAGACACTGCAGCCGACACACTAACGTGTCCCAACACACAGTTTGGGAAGCTCAGTATTAATCCCTTATCCACCCCCCCCCCAAAACAAACACCTATGGATCATACATTGTTATTATAATTAATTAAGAATCAAATAAACAGCTGCAACATCACTGGTTTCAATGTATGCAATAAGAGACTATTAATGAAACAAGGCAGGCAAATTGATATATAGACTGTGAAACCATTCAGTTCAAAGTGAAACTATACATCTGGTTTTTTATCCATGGGATCTTCAACAGTTTCCCTTTCATCCCAGTATTCAGGTTTTGGCAGATCAGCATCTACTATCTTCCTTGGAGGCAGGAAATCCCAATCATCTTCTAGAAGGCCAGCCTCAGTCACGTAATTATCTATCTTCACTTCATAAGTTAAATCAGGACGTAAAATTAGAGTGTAGAGGTGGGTAAAGTCATCCGTCTTGAAAAATAAATAAATAAATAAATAAATATTGTTACAGATTGATAGGGAACGTCTTTCCAGTGCTATACAACTGACAGTTTTGCTAGTTAAATTTCATAAAGCCTAAACAAACGATGAGTCTGCTACTGGTGTGATCCATTCCACCAGTGGGTGAACAGTGCAGGACCCAGGAAGATGATGATCCTAGAAAGAATCACCAAATCTCTTGCTGCATAAGTATTACATGCAAATAGTTAATAACCATCTATTTATACATTAAAATAAAGAGAATTAACAGTAAATATTTGCTAACTTTCCAGATGACTTACTGTTAGCTTCTGATGTTTGAAGTAACTGACAAAGATTTATAATTAGAATTATCCAGATCTTTAAGCCACAGGCTTTGTTTTGTGGGATGAAGCAGAATTACAAGACTACAAAAAATCTTAAACCTCCCAAACAATACTGCCAGAAATTGCAGCAAGCTAGATTAAATATTAATGATTCACAGAAAAGCATTGATCATACCTCACATGTGATGTTCTTTTTAATAAAATAGTAGTCATCTTTATAGTTGAAAATAACTTGCACTATCTTTTTATCTTCTCCACATATATCAGGTCCTAGGAGAAATGAATACCAAATTACTCTGGCAGAATTATATGTATACAAGTCTAAATGACATCTGAATGATAGTTTCAATTCAAATTTCAGGCACTCATTTTCTCTTACCTGTATATTCTTTTTATTTATTTGTTTGTTTGATTTGTATGGCTGCCCATCTCACCGCAGCAACTCTAGGCAGCTAACAGCACATAAAAATAGCAACAACAAAAAATAAACAGCAAACAGCAATATACAACAATATAATTAAAAATATATCCATAATGCAATACCTAAACCTTTAAGGCAGGGGTCCCCAACCTGTGGGCCGTGGCCTGTTAGGAAGTGGGCCACACAGCAGGTGAGCGATGGTGGTCCACGCGATTGGCTCCTGCCTGCAAACCCCACCCCCATCTGCACAATTGGCTCCCGCCTGCAAACCCCCATCTGTGCGATTGGCTCCCGCCTGCAAACCCCCCCGCCTGCGTGATTGGCTCCCGCCTGCAAACCCCACCCCCTGGTCCACACGATTAGTTCCTGCCTGCAAACCCCGCCCCCCCGGTCCATGGAAAAATTGTCTTCCAAGACTGGTCCCTGGTGCCAAAAAGGTTGGGGACCCCTGCTTTAAGGCTTTCCGAAAAGCTGGCAGGCTTGGGGCCAATTTACTTTCAGAGTTATGGTGTTCCAAAGGGCAGGCACTGCAACAGAAAAGGACCACTTTCTGGGTCCCGCCAGGTGATAGTCTTTCATCAAGTGGACCTGCAGGATGGCTCTCCTATTGGACATTGGATGGGTAGAAACAATTGAAGAGAGGGGCAGTCCCAAAAATAACTTGGCCCCATGCCATGTGGACTTTATAGGTGACAACCAGCTCCTTGACTTACACATGGAAGCACACTGGGAACCAGTGCAGCTCAAGAAGTAGAGGTGTAACAATAAGTGTACCAAGGTTCACCCATAACTGATCACACCCTGCATTCTGGACCAGTTGCAGCTTCCAGATGGTCTTCAAGGAGAGCCCCATACAGAGCACATTGCAATAATCCATTTGGGAGGTGACTAAGACATGAGTGACTGTGAGCAATGCCTCATGGTACAGGAAAAGTTACAATTGGTGCACAAGACAAAGTTATGTGTGAGAGCCTCCCCAACCAAGGCTGCCACATGTTCCTCAAACAGGAGCCACAAGTCCAGGAGGAGCCCAAATTGTGCACCAGTACTCTTTGGAGAAGTGTAATTCCATCTAGAACTAAGGATGGAAAATCACTGGAACCTAGAGGTCCTAGAATCCAAAGCTACTCAGTCTTGCTAGGGTTGAGCTGAAACCTGTTTTTTCCCATCTAGGCCCCCACAGATTCCAGACACTGAGATAGAACATCCATGGCATTGCTTGGTCCACCATGGAGATGTAAAGCTGAGTATCATCAGGACACTGATACCTAACCCTGTGGTGCTGAATGACCTCACCCAGAAGTCAGGTAGATGTTACACAGGAATGAGGAGAGCATCAAGCCCTCAGGGGCCCCACAGAGAAGAGACTATAGGCTAGATCTCTCCTTCCCAGAACAGCACCATACCACCACTCTTAACCCCTGAAGCTGGTTAGAGGGATACCATGATCAAAAGTATCGAAGGCCACTGAGAGGTCAAGGAGAGTGAAGATGGGCACACCACTCCCATCTCCTTCCTGCCAGAGATCAATCAAACAAACAAGCAAGCGCAATCAATGCTGTTTCAGTCCCGTACCCAGGTCTGAAACTCAACTGGAAGAGGTCCAGATAATCTACTTCCTCCAGGGTTCTCAGAAGCTGTCTTGTCCCCATAATCTACATTTTATTATAGTATTTATTTTAGAAGCCTATACCTTGTTTTTCCCCACTAGCTGGCCTTGAACTGAGACACATTAGTATTTTAGAAACATATAATAGTAAATAATTAAAATAAAAAAAAATCCATATAAAGAAAACCTTCCTATACAGGAAATGTATTGAACACATCTCAAATTAAAAATATTCTATAAAAAAAGCTATAAACAGGCATGTTTCAGTCAGACATCTGAAGAAGTACAACATAAAGGTGTGACAGATATCTCCTGGAAAGTCATTCCATAAAGTAAATGTCACCATAAAAAATACATTACTTCTATATTAATGCTTTACCTTTGGACTTTCATACCAATTTAAGGAACAAATTTAAAATAATTCTGTGTGCTAAATGTACAAACATTACAATCATTTTGCAATACTCTTTGTTTTAAGTCCATGTATATTAGATTCACATATTATCCTATTTTATTAACAACCAAAATAGCTGCTCTTGACATATTAAAAACAGTTCATTGCTAACAGATTATATCATTTGAAAAGAATACCATAAACACTGGAAAAGATTCAAAAGGAGTACCTAAAATGATCTACAGTTTGGACTATATCTGAACAAGGAATACTAATGCTTTGGCGGGGTTGGGGTAGGATTAGTTTAGGAAAAAAAACAAGGTTAAGGGGAAAATGTAATGTACTTTTTCTAAAATTCCGAATAGTATACTTTTTTCTTCTTCTATCAGTACACAAGAGCCCTATGATACTGACCAGTAATAAGTTTAAAATGCATATAAGGACATATTTTTTCACATAAGCAATAATAAATTTATTGTATGGACATGCCAATATACTAATTGTGTATCTACATATTACTAAATAATAACTATGGTTTTAATTAGAATCTCCAGTACTGAATATTCTTGACATACAACTAGGGTGAATTCTTGGCTATATATCCCACCTGATGGGTTCCTGAAATTATCTAGCTGCCACTGTTAGAAACAAGATATACCAGATCCCTAAAATTACCCAGCAAATCTCTTCATATTTTTTTATGGATGTTGCTGTAAAACTCATTTAGCATGCTTCACAAATATAAGGGAGCAAACAAAAATATTGAAAAAACCTGTCTCTGAGCAGCTCAGTTCCTCTGAGATTTGCACTAACATAGTATTTATACTTGAAATTAATATTAATAGACATTTAAGAGAACTTACCGAACATAATATAATATGGCGAATCTTCATTCATGACCTCTTGATTCAGATCTGCAGAAAAAAGTTTGACATAGGCCCCACCACAATCAACACGTTGGTCATATTTTACTGTATACTGAAGCACTAAGGTCTGACCTTCGTTGTTGAAAGGTGGAAACCTTGCTGATACTGCATAATACTTAGTGTCTTGAGTTGCCTGCAGACCTATAAAAAGAAATGATGTTCAAATATTCAAATAATGCTACTAATCAAATGGTTTACTGCAGACATGTACTGTATATATGTTCTATTATTCTTCCATGTGGGATTACAATGAGTTTGTGAAAATAATGAGATAGTATACCTCCTTGATTCTGATTTAGAGACATGTGAAATTTATTAATAAACATAGCTTAGAAGTACATTATGATAATTTCACTTGCTACATATTTTTTTCAAAAGTATTTCTATTATATTTATAGTATATAATATGCTATTATATCCTAATATCAAATAGTTCTGATAAAGAAAACTCTACAGATTAAATTCATTTCTAATGCACTACTATACATGTCTACTCAGAAGTAAGTTTTGTTGAATTAATTACACATCTTCTCAGGTAGTATGTAAGGGATTGCAGTTTCATTGTGATTTATGTATTATATACAAATAAGTTCAGAGCTGGACAGCGATCCTGATTATTTGGCTCCATTTAAATCAAGCTTCCAACTTGACTTTGCAATGGATGCCATGCTGATGGATGATGTGCATAATGAAATAGAGTGCAATTCTTTTTTAGTTTTCCTGAATCATTCAGTAGCTTACAATACCAATGTCTGGACTTCTGGGCCATTTCCTTAGTGTGGGACTTGGAGGAATAATTTTAAAATGGCTCCAGTACATCTGAATCCAGAAGGTGATTTCTGTTCCATCTGGGGTATTTCAGAATTCACTCTTCTCTCTTACACAGAAACAACACTGGGAAAAGTCAACAGGAGATTTGGGGTGGATATCCTTAGTAAACTAGTGGCAGATAGCTATAGCTATTTTTGTCATGAATCAAGCTCAAGAATATATTAATAACACTGAAAATTTTCTGTATAGAAGAGGATAAACCAACTAAAGCTCAAGTCACCATTAATGCAGAAGTGACAGCAGTTTCTGAAAACTTATTTTCAAACTTGAGAGACATTTGATATAATGCACAGTAGAATTGAGAGGGACACAGTTTTTGACTAAAGGAAGGAAATAATCCATCCAGATGTGAGACAGCCTGTACTGTTAAAGCATATCCCTTAATTGCTGCATGTAATGGCAGAATAACAATTGGCCAACTAACATGGATCAATTTTTTAAAATATAAAAGCAGTTGAGTCACTTGGACAATGTACATTGAGATCAACATCTGCAGCACAGATAGTAGAATTAAGATCCCAGTTTAGACTATACAAATAAAATAGATATAAACTGAAGATGACTGGAGTTTAATATTAGAGTGAAGAGTAAAAGACTCAACTAGTTGGAATAGGTCCAATAAATCTTGAATCTGACTAATCAGATTTTTTAGTACTTTTACTTCAAACACCAGATTCTGGTATCAAATCACAAGTAACTTTTGAATTCTCTTAATTTTAAAAATGATGATAATCTGATGTAGTATACGGATTTCTCTTTGAAATATAAACCCTTTTTGAAATATATTATTCAGATACTTTAGCATTAGCCAACCTTATGTGAATAACTGCATAAAACTGAATAATAATATCCAGAAATTCGTAAGAAAACATTCCACAAAAAAATAAAGTTTCAGAATTGTCTGAAAAAATATATGTATTACTTTACCTATATCTTTTTCTCTATCGCCATAAAATCTTCCTGCTCCTATCCGAAATTTACCATAATCACTTTTATGTTTAGACTGAACCCACCGTTTCTGCCATTCATCTGAAAAATAAAAATAAAATTTCAGCTTTTCAAAATATATTAGATCATTATTATTTCACTTTATGTGAAATTTGATTCATTATAAGATATAGTATGCAATAAACTCATGATTACATTATATATGAACTTATAACAACATGACAAGAAAACATTTAAAAAATACAGCTTATTTATTACTGATACACAAGAAAATATACTAAAAATGACAGCTAGTTTCTTCCTTATTCGTGTTATATAAATCTTTTAAAGTAATATAAGAAAAAGGCAGCAAACATTTAAAAATAATTCAAGTTTTATCAATAATATGTGTAATTAAAAACAACTCCATAAAATGCATTTTACTCAGGAATGTTCAAAAGCCATCTGGAGCTTGAGATAACTGCCCCTGGACCCAAGGGATTACCATGCATGTTGAATCATGTCTGGTGAATTGCCTGAGTTGTTCCATGTTTAAATCACTGAATCTACAATTAAATGTGCAGAGATAATAAAAAAACTAATTTATTTAGATTTTCACCTATTGTATAAGAAAATCTCACTAAGGGCAAAGGGTAATTCAAGCTGGAAATAATTTAGATAACAAAAACTCTTAGGTAGAGCAAATCTCCTAAACACAGGGATCTACAATTGTAACAACCTGTATTGATATTCCCATACAAAAATAAACTGGAAGAACTGAGGAAATGGGATGGGAGATGAATGAAGGACATACAATATATTTGTTCCATTTTTATCTTTCTCTCCATAGAAAACAAATATTCAAGAATTAACCAAGCTAAATCAACCCAAAAGCCAAAATCTAACATGCATTACACATATTTGAATTTATCATTATTTAAACTATTGCTATAAATAAAATTGCAATCTATATAGTAGTGGTTAAGAATTGACATAAGGGGAAAAAACAGAAATTAGGGTAGTTAATACAAAATGATTTCTTTTTATATAGAAAGAACACATGCTACAGATGACATACCACTTTTGACATTTTGCTTTTAGAAGTTACAGAAGAGGCTCTGATACCTTTTAAAAAAATTATTGTGAAGACTGTTTATCTATTATTTTTCAAATAACTGTGAATCATTATTTAAGACACATGGTATAAGGGATCCTGGACACATCTCTTCATATCCCTTAACCATTCCTCTCCCTTCCCTGCATCATTTAGTACATTTGTAATATCCATCTAAATATTCTATCCTATCCTCAGAAAAGTGTTGCTAAATCTAGACTTCTCTGTTTCTTATACATTTCTACAGTGATAATAAATGTGCATACAGGTCATTGGATGATATGATTTCATACAAAAATTCATTATGGTTTATCAATGTGAAAAAAGAAATCAAGCAAGAATACGAGTCTGAGATCGAGGGACACAATGAAGAAGATTTAGAAGTCAACAGTTATATTCTAGGACAGAAAAAAAAGCAAAATATCACTTACCCTCATCATCAAACTCTTCCCTAAAATATTCTTTTATTATAGTATGTTGCTCTTTCTCTAAAACAGTGGAAGAACTATCAGCATTATCATTTAGTTTTCCCCAAACCAGCCCTATCAGAAAGTAACCTAAGTAAATCAGGTTCATCCCTGCTGTCATAGCAGTTATTTTAATACAAGTGGTAGGAGGCTTCTTTAAATTGTATAGAAATACTTGAGTATCCTCCTCACTGAAATCTCTTCCTATTTCTCTCACGCACATCACTATAGCTGCTACTTACTGGTGAGGAGATAGATCTTTTCCATTGGCTAAAATTGATGAATAATAATGCTATAGGGACCAACCAGAAGGAACCACGCAATTAAGCCAACAGAAACTACTTAAAGTGTCTCAGAGGAAATTAATTTTTTATGCACAGATGCCTAAACTAATTCAAATCAATTCACACCCAGGAAATACATTGGCTTCCTCCTATATACAAGTTTATGGAAATGTAGTAGCATTCCAAAGTCTGAAATACTATGGAGGAGTAGGCTGCATTTTCAAAACCTGTAAAACACTTTTAAATAACAAATGTCAATTAGATACAGCCATTGTATTCATTCAGAACATAGCCTATCCTCCTCCCATTTTTTTCCCTAGTGAGTTTGCAATTTCATATTATCTGTAGATATGAATCTGTTATTTTTAAGTGCCTTGTGCTTTTAATGATTTCTAAATAAAACAAAATCACAACAGTATAGATGAGACAATTTCTTAAATAATTCCTTCTGTTGATGATAAGCCGCTAAATTATAAAAAACTTCCATGAGAATCAGAATGGGAATATACTGCTGAGATGTTTGGGGAATTAGAGCAAGATCATAACTAAGTGGTTGGGAAATATGAACATGCAAAATGGAAATACAGATTAAGTTTATATATAAGTGGGATTTATGGATGAATTTTTTTCTATCACAGGGATCAAATTACAGGAAAGGAAATGGAGATTTATTTTACTGAAAGTTAAATTTATCTCAAAATGTTTAGGACAATTATGACATTTTAAAAGAGGCAGAAAATTTAATAGTATAAAATCATTAATTCTCTCTTAATATTTGCAGATGACATGCTGTTGGGGGAGAGGAAAAAGAAGAACCAGTGCTCAAGACAGAAAGGTCTCAAGCATCTACATTATCCATTGGAGTCTTTTATCTTTTTGCTGACTTACAGCTGTTGTCTGAGAGGCAGGGTATATCTGGATGGCCGTCACAATTCTAAATAAAGTGTCCTTGTTATAATTAGTTATTTGCTGCTTTCTGAGTTTTCTTTTTAAAATTTGCCTTAAGATATTAAGTTTGAACTGTATGTCTTAAAACTTGGCTGAGATCATACATTATATTAAGACATGTTTTAACTATGATTGTTGAACAAACCACAATGGCTATATTCACACATTTTAAACTAGAGGATGGAGCAAATTCAGCCTGTTTGGTTAGTTTATAGTTCAATATATCATGCAAATTCAGATAATCAGGTTAATTGAATAAGCCACATTTAAGTTACTAAGTAGAGTAACAAGAGTAGCTTCATGGAAAGAAAATTGCCAGAATAAAGCTTTGGTTAATGGAAGCAGGTATTATGCTTGATCAATTCTAATTTGAGATAATCAGGCATATACCTAAGAAAGCTGAATAAAAGCAGCTCTCCTAGTCAACCTTGGTTGATCTTGAAAAAGCTAAGCAAAGTTAGATCTACTTAATACTTGGATGGCATACAAAGTATAACGGCATCATTGGGATATTGATGACACCTCTCCCCTGCACTGTAGACACTAGATACATTTTATTTATTTATTTATTTATCTTATTTATACCCCACCTATCCCCTCCCTAATGGAGGACTCTAGGCGGCTTACAACATCACTGCATATTTAGTTATACATCCATATATATTACAGTGCCCGCGTGATTAGGGAGGGGGTGAGGGAACCGGCTCTTCTTTCCAGGCATCGGAACTACAAGCCCCAGAATGCCTCGCTTTCGGAGCCGGCTGCTGACATCCCGGAAGTTGTTAATTGGGATCCGTCGTCCTCTGCCGCCGTCCTCAGCCGCCATCCACGGGCTTCTCCAGATCTTCGTCTTCGGTTTGTTGTTGTTCAGTCGTTTAGTTGTGTCCGACTCTTCGTGACCTCATGGACCATAGCACGCCAGGCCTTCCTGTCCTCCACTGTCTCCCGGAGTTTACTCAAATTCATGTTCATTATTTATTTATTTTATTATTTCAATTTATTCCCCGCCTATCTCCCTTGCAAGGGACTCTGGGCGGGTTACAACAATTGAAAGTTTAAAAACTATACAAAAACTATACATTACATCAGTGATACTATCTAACCATCTCATCCTCTGCCATCCCCTTCTCCTTTTGCCTTCAGTCTTTCCCAGCATCAGGGTCTTTTCCAGTGAGTCCTCTCTTCGCATTAGGTGGCCAAAGTATTTGAGCTTCAGCTTCAGTATCTGTCCTTCTAATGAGCAGTCAGGGTTGATTTCTTTTAGGATTGACTGATTTGATTTGACCTCCTTGCAGTCCAAGGGACTAGAGTCTTCTCCAGCACCACAGTTCGAAAGCATCAATTCTTCGGCGCTCAGCATTCCTTATGGTCCAACTCTTTTTATTATGCTGTCTAGGTTTGCCATAGCTTTCCTCCCAAGGAGCAAGCGTCTTTTAATTTCATGGCTGCAGTCACCGTCTGCGGTGATCTTGGAGCCCAAGAAAATATAATCTGTCACTGCTTCCATTTCTTCCCCTTCTATTTGCCAGGAAGTGATGGGACCAGATGCCATGACCTGAGTTTTTTTAATGTTGAGTTTCAAGCCAGCTTTTGCACTCTCCTCTTTCACCCTCATCAAGAGGCTCTTTAGTTCCTCTTCACTTTCTGCCATTAGGGTGGTATCGTCTGCATATCTGAGGTTGTTGATATTTCTCCTGGCAATCTTAACTCCGGCTTGTGATTCATCCAGCCCGGCATTTCTCATGATGTACTCTGCATATAAGTTAAATAAGCAGGGTGATAATATACAGCCTTGTTGTATTCCTTTCCCAATTTTGAACCAATCGATTGTTCCATGTCCGGTTCTAACTGTTGCTTCTTGACCCGCATACAGGTTTCTCAGGAGACAGGTAAGGTGGTCTGGTACTCCCATCTCTTTAAGAATTTGCCAGTTTGTTGTGATCCACACAATCAAAGGCTTTAGCGTAGTCAATGAAGCAGAAGTAGATGTTTTTCTGGAACTCTCTTGCTTTTTCCATGATCCAGCGAACGTTGGCAATCTTATCTCTAGTTCCTCTGCCTCTTCGAAACCCAGCTTGCACTTCTGGTAGTTCTCGGTTCACATACTGCTGAAGCCTAGCTTGTAGGATTTTGAGCATAACCTTGCTAGCATGTGAAATGAGCGCAATTGTACGGTAGTTTGAACATTCTTTGGCATTGCCCTTCTTTGGAATTGGAACGTAAACTGACCTTTTCCAATCCTGTGGCCACTGTTGAGTTTTCCAAATTTGAAACTAGATACATAAGCTCCTATAAAAATAAATGTGATAGTGCTTATACCTTTTTGCTTCATTTTAAGTTATATCTCATCACTTAAATTACAACTGTGGAGCCCTAGATGCAGGCAATCGTTAGAATTCAATATATCAAAATAGCTTACCTTACCATTACTGCTGAAAAAAAGGATTCATTTCCAAACTGAATACCATTCTGAATTCAGACTAAGTTTTTGGGAGCATTCTGGAAAAAAAGGCAAAAGTGGAAGACCAAATTATGTGTTCACAATTGAACATTATTATTATTATCTCCTTGGTGTTCACAAATCACACTCACAAAAAGTAAAACAGCTGTCTTTTACTGAGTTCATACACAATATTAGGAAAAGGAGTGTTTGTTTTAAGGTGTTCTTGACAGATGCTGTGTGTTCTGAATCTGTACACAGCCCTAATATGCAGATGCTCTGAAACTATTTGTATACTTATGTGTTGCACATGAAGAAACATTGCAAGGCTTTTACGTTACTTCTCTGTTCAGTGAAAATTGCAAAACTTCTCATTGCAGAGACCACACCCTAGCCCAGCTTGGCACATTTCAACCAGTTCTGCAATTTCTCCTCAAAGCCTATATTCAACTTATTAATTTTACTTATTCTCTCTATTTATTGTTTTATGGTAATTTTATGTATAGATTTTAACTTTTGCTATTTTGTAAACCGCCCAGAGTCCCCTATTCAGGGAGATGGGCGGGGATAAATTAATTAATTAATCAAACAAACAAACAAACAAACTTGGTCTGACCACTCCCTTTTTTGTATTAATATCTAAAACAAAACAGCAGCCCGAGTTTATGGAAGGCAAGGAGGGACTGTGCTGTTTCCGGCCCCAACTGCCATCTCTTGACAACTACTCAGGATAAGAGTTGTACTTCTCCGCTAACCTCGCCTGCCTTCTTTGACTTAACATATCTCTCTCACCCCCCCTCCATTTATTTTCTTTCAGTGGAAGAAAGGAAGGAAGATAATATTGCGTAGGGGAAGAGCTAAACTTTGTTCCCTAGCAGTATTGTTTTATGGCAGGTGTCCCCAAACTCTTCAGCTTATCGACCCCCAAACAAAATTTATTATATGAAAATAATTTAATAAATACTACTTTAACTAGTACTACTACGAATAATAATCTGTACACAGATTATATTATATTACATCATTATTATATATTATATATATATTATATATATAATTATATATTATATATATATTATATATATAATATATATTATTAGATTATATTACAGCAAAAGAGATTCAAAGATACTCTCAAAGCTAATTTAAAAAAAAATGTACTATCAGCATTGAGAACTGGGAAGCCCTAACACATGAGCGTTTCAATTGGAGGTCAGCCTTTATTAATGGCGCTATGGACTTTGAAGAAGCACGAGTACAGGGCGAAAGGGAGAAAAGAGCTAAAAGGAAGGCACGTCAGGCAAACCCTCATCATGACCGTCTCCCACCGGAAACCTATGCCCTCCTTGTGGGAGGTTGTGCGGATCCAGAATTGGCCTTTATAGCCACTTACGGATCCACTGTTAAAATTTTACCTTTGGAAGACAATCTTACTCGGCTACGAGTGATCGCCAATGATGATGATGACGAATAATAATTACAACAAGAACAATATCGACCCCTTGGAAAGCCCCATCAACCCCTGGGTGTTGATATTAATCACTTTGGGGAACCCCGGTTTAAGGCGTTTCAGCTGCCTGATGCTGATGCTCTTGACTCCAAGAAATCTTATTTCAGGAACAGGCTGAAGCAGAGATTTCTCCCCTTTTTCCTCTCTTCCCACATCTGATTTTATCCTGACTTCTTTGAATTCAACATCCAAATTCAATAGGTTTGGATCCCAATCTGAAGAGTGCCAACCGCGTAAACCAGGCGGCTTGAAATGACTTGTTATTCTCCCAACCCATTTCTGCATCCTCCGCCTGAATGGGACGAAGGGGACCCACGCGCGCCCCCTTACGATTTCTTTGGGCTCTTTCTCTCTGCCTCACTCTGCGCGCCAAAGCCACGCCCCTTTCTCTCTGTATGCCCTCCTACTTATTAGTCCCACAACTTGTTCCTTCCGCGGCGGCCGCTTTGCTCCTCCTCGTCTCGCGCTGCTTCGCTCAGACGTCACTCATTGACGGTGCTCGCGCCCTTTCCGCTCGCTCCCGCCCCCTCCCTTTCGCTTAACCCCCGCTCGCGAGACCGGTGTTCCCCTCAGTGGGCTGTTTGGCATCTTACCGGCTCCCAAGATGGCGTCTATCATGGAGGGTCCGCTGAGCAAATGGACCAACGTGATGAAAGGCTGGCAGTACCGCTGGTTCGTGCTCGACTACAACGCTGGACTGCTTTCCTATTACACGGTGAATATGGAAGGAGGGGCCGCGCTGGAATATAAACGAAGTGCGCAGTGTATGCGGGTGGGGGGGAAGCAGCCTGTCAAGCTCCGCGCTTGGTAGGGATAGGAGGTGGGGGTTTCTGAGAGAGGGCGTGTCCTACCGGAAGCCAATCGGGATGGGCGAAATCCTGCTGGTGGCCAATAGGGAGTGAATTTTGGAAGATTTATATGAAGGCGTGTGGGAGAGTAACATTTAACTTACGGCGACGGAAGTGGGGAGGAGGTTAAAGCGCCTGGCCTGGTTCTTGGTACGCAGTTTAGTTTATGAAATGAGTGGGGCAACGCTAGTCCAAAACAGATCAGTGCGTGTGGAAAGTGAACTCTCTTTTCTTTTCTCTTTTCCCATAAGTGAAGACTGGAACAATTATTGTGATAGTATTTGAGGCTGAAATATTATATTTCTGCATAATGAGAGTATCCCATAATTTGTTCCCTCTGTCAGTTTAAGTGTCTATTCCAGTGTTTCTCAACCTTGGCAACTTTAAGATATGTGGACTTCAACACTCAGAATTCTTCAGCTACTCTTTCTGGCTGGGGAATTCTGGGAGTTGAAGTCCACATATCTTAAAGTTGCCAAGGTTGAGAAACACTGATCTATCCTGTGCATACAAACTTGAAATTAATCCCCAGTGAACTCTCTGAAGCTTCCATCTAAATAAGCCTGAAACTGAGTTAGGGTTTATTATGTCTCCTACTAGGATGATATCTTTGATAATAAATTTGTATACCACAGGTACTAGAAAGTAAGGTTTCTCTTGCAGAATGAAAAAAAATAAGAATAAATAGGAAGTACACAAAAAGTTGTGCCGTGATAAAGGTTCTTAAGGTACCACCATGCTTCTGTAGTAGTTTATGTCTGGGAAAAAAATTCAGCTAACACAGTATTCTCTGTACTGCAGTGGCCAGCAAAGTCCATTTACAAACAGGCTATAGTAAAGACAGGTATTTTTTTTTTGTCCTAGTGAAAAATAATGTATAGTAAGATAATTCACTCATTAGCATACATATCTAGGACTTCCTTGTCAGATTTGGTGACATGACGTGCAGGTGGCCAGATAACAACTGTCACGTGTGTTTTGTTTTGGCTAGTTCTAAACGTTTGCATGGGAACAAGTCCTCCTGATTCCCTCTGTGGGAAGCCTGCTCCGGGGGGAGCAGAGGGAGGGAGGAGACAGCATGCTTGCTGTGACACTGCCACCTATTGACAGGTTATGCTTTTGGCCTAACCTAAGTTTTCCTCCAATCAGAAAGCTGGAAAAAGCCTATTTCTATCCATGCAAAATGGTGTTCTATGCTTCTTGACTTCTTGTGTCTTTTAGCCATGTCATTTGTGTTTTTTGCTCCTGTGGACTAATAGAAGTGCGAGCTATACCTGGCTATGTGCATGATGCCATGGCAATATGCTCCTTCATATCTGTCGTACAGTGGAAGCCAACACATGTGCAATTTCTGTGTATACTCTACTTGTAAGTTGTGTACCATGTAGATACAGCTCTGCCTTTATTTATAGTAAAGACTTTTTAGCCAGAAATGCTGCCCTCTGTGTCTGTCTGTTTACTCTGCCTCTTTCCCTATAAGCCAGCGTACATCCTATCATTCCTATGTATCTGGATTTAATATAAAATTATATTTTAATTCAGTTAATGTTTTAAGATTAACCGCCAAGAGCCCCCCTTTTGGGGGGAGATGGGCGGTGATAGAAATTGGAAAAATAAATTAATTAATTAAGTAAAATTGACTGTCAGTGAGAGGCTTTCTGTGTACCATACTTTGTTAGATATTAATTCCCCTCTTCCCTCCAGCTTATTAGATTTAATTTGTTCAGACTAACTTAATATGTGTTCTCTAATTTAAATATTATGGGAGATGTGGAAACTGCTCTTTTTTATGAAGATTAGTTTGGGCTGCTACTCTATATACACGTACTACAGAGAGACTTACTTTAAAATTAACTGCTAATTTTTTGCTGTCTTATGTTCTGGCCAATTCTGTTACTTCTTTCTATACCACCTCCAGTTTTGTTGTAATGTACTAGAATTGTACACAATATGCAGCAAGTTCATCATGATATAAAAAACACTAACTGTTTCTGTCTGTTACTCCATATCCAGTTTACTTTTTTTTTGGTGGATATAATTGTTAAACTGTTATCTTCATGGAACAATTCAGAGAAACTGCAATAAATTTATAATGTAAAATCATAATAAAAAATATAATTTTAAAAAAGGGAAAAAATCTCATTAAATAGCCCAAGCAGCAGGATAATCAAAATAGAGTGTCAAAAGAAGCAAAGCAGATACTCTGCTGAAGACATTGTGAAAACACCATTTTTTCATAATGGTGTCCTGTGCATTTTTTATTCTGTAAGCTGCCATGAAAGCACCATAGTCTTGAAGAGTGGTTAGAAATGTATTAAGTAAAACAAGCTAACTAACTAACTAACTAACTATACACACACACACACACACAATATATATCTTTATCTCTATCTCTCTATCTCTATCTCTCAATGAGTGTTCCAACTACCATAGGAGGAAGAAATTAATTTACCATTGCCTAATACAGTATAATAAGGGGCGTAGTGGCTCAGCAGGTAAGATGCCAGGCTTGTAGATCGGAAGATCGCAAGTTCTGAGGTTCGAATCCCTAGCCCTGCATGTGGAGTGAGCTCCCACACTAGCTCCAGCTCTTGCCAACCTAGCAATTCGAAAGCATGCAAATGCAAGTAGATGAATAGGTACCACTTTGGTGGGTAGGTAACAGCGTTCCACGCGCGTCATGCGGCTACATGACCGTGGAAGCGTCTTCGGACAACGCTGGCTCTTCGGCTGACAAACGGAGATGAGCACCGGACTCTAGAGTCGGACACGACTGCACAAATGTGTGTGGGGAACCTTTACCTTTACCTAATACAGTGCTTTCCAAACTGCCGCCATTGGCAACACACCGGCAGTGGTGGTGCAGGGGCGCGCACGGCGGCGGGGGCGTGTGGCGGTGGCCTCGTGTTTTCCGCTAAAACGCGGAAGTGCTGATGGTGCGCTGCTGCCGCCGCCGTGCATATCCACTTCCGGGTTGTGTCGCGACCCAGTAAAGTGTCACGACCCACAGTTTGGAAAGCTATGGCCTAATATCTTCACTGAGAAAATGTGATTGTTTAGTAATCTTAAGGATATGATTTATAATAATAAAATTTACTATGTGGAATATAAGTGATTACTGATATATATATTGATTTATTATTGGTATAGAAATTAAAGTAGGAAAAGAAGTGGCAGTTGGATAAAATAGTACTGGGTGAGATAGAAATACCCAATCTAATTATTTTAGCACAATGTGATAGATGCTAGTTCCTGATGTAGGATTTTGAGATCAAGTCCTAGTTTAAGTCTACAATTTCTGTTCTCCAGGTGTTTAGAATATACCTTCTGTTATCCTTGACTATCAGTCAAGATGAGGTATATGGAATTAATAGTCCAAAATAGCTGGATGCATTAGTTTTTTTATTAGATTGTTCTAGTTCTTGGCTATCATTTTATCTGTAAAGAACATAAATAATGTTATTTTAGGAAATATATTATCTATAACTTGCTCATCAATGTATGTTTAGTATATAAAGTAAAGTTCAATAAAGCTTCAATTTAACAGGTCTCCATTCAGTAGTCTTAGAATGGGACAAACTAAATTTCTGTTCAGATATCCCCCCTCCCCCGAAATGGCCAAACCCATTGCATCTGTAGTAGTCTGGACAAGATAGGGCATTGTACATTAATTTCACCTTAATGTTAAAACATCTGTAAAATTTGTGTCATTTCTATGTCATTATATATTTACGTGAACTTATGTATTTACACAAATGACATAAGTTACTGAACTCAGATATAGAAGATGCTAGGGGAGGGGTCTGGCAGGCTGGTATGGGTATTGATAGCAAGATATCCCCCTCCTAACTCCTTTCTTCTCTTGTTATATAAACTGAGATTCAGAACAAGGTAAACAAGCAGTTTATCTCTGGAGTTCATCTCATGCTACTGATGTATAAAAGGAATTTCCAGATGGTATGGGGTAAATTTCCAATTTACTGAGGATTAAAAGCAATCAGAAAGCACAAAAATCCTTCAAGAGCAGAAATGTGAAGTAACTGGTTTCATATTTGGCACGTATTTTCTGCTTTAAGCTAAGGACCTTAAGGGATCTGAAGGCACATGAAGTATCAGGTTACTTCAAGTCAACTGGATTTCTATTTTCTTAGTGGAAACGTTTCGCTCCTTATCCAAGGAGCTTCTTCAGTCTGAGCAAAGTTGGTAAGGGAATCCTAAATATGTTCCTAGGTAGCTGTGTGACCTTACACCTGGGGCTAGGTCATGGTTATATTGAGATGTGATGAACCATCACCATTTTACCTGCTGACAAAGGAAGATGTACAGTGGTTCTAAACACTGCAGACTACCACAATAAAATTACCTCACTTTTGGAGGATCACCATACATATGAAAAACTGAAAAGAGACCCCACCAACAATTACAAGAAAAAGGCAATAGACAGTTTGAAACAATTGGAACATGATGGCTCCATCGATAGGATTACCTACCACCGTCTGTATCCTGGAGAAGCCATCCCCTGCATCTACGGACTTCCTAAGATCCACAAGGAAGGAACACCCCTCCAACCCATAGTCAGCAGCATCAATTCGGTAACATACAACATTGCCAAACACCTCTCTACCATACTAGCACCTCTAGTTGGACACTCTGAACACCACATCCATAATTCGGAAGAATTTGTTTCCAAAGCAAAGATCCTGAAACTGGATACAGATGAAACTATGGTCTCCTTTGATGTGTCCTCCCTTTTCACCAGCATCCCCACCACTCATGCTCTATCCGCTGTCAGGAAGAGACTAGAAGAGGACAGCACCCTGGAAAGGAGAAGCCATCTCAACCCAAACCAGATCTGCCATCTTCTGGACCTGTGTCTTAACACCACTTATTTCACATACAGAGGTGACTTTTACAGACAAAAACACGGCTGTGCCATGGGTTCTCCTGTGTCACCCATTGTGGCCAATTTATACATGGAAGAAGTGGAGAAGAAAGCACTCAACACATTCCAGGGAACGGTGCCCACCCACTGGTTTAGGTATGTGGATGACACCTGGGTCAAAATCAAGGCCCAGGAAGTACAGGCCTTCACGGACCATATAAACACTATAGATGCCAACATTAGCTTCACCAGAGAAGACACCAAGGACAACAGACTGGCATTCCTAGACTGTGAAGTCCTCATTGGGACCGGTGGCAAGCTAGAAATAGGGATCTACAGGAAACCCACACACACAGATCAATATCTGATGTTTGACTCCCACCATCCACTGCAGCACAAACTAGGAGTCATCAGGACATTGTCACACAGAGCAGAAACCATCCCCACCTCCATGGATTCCAAAAAGAATGAAAATCAGCACCTGAGAACAGCTCTGAAGGCCTGTGGATATCCAAATTGGGCCTTCACCAAATCTAAATCTACCAGACCTAAAACAGCGACAGATAGGGCTGAGACTCAGAGTAAACGAAAGAACCTGGTCATTCCCTACATGGCTGGCGTGTCTGAAAAGATAAAACGGATATTTGGCAAACACCACATACCTGTATATTTCAAACCCACCAACACACTGAGACAGAGGCTTGTACACCCCAAAGATCAAACTCCAAAACACAAGAAAAGCAATGTAGTTTATGCAACCCAGTGCAGTGAGGAGTGCTCTGAACTCTACATTGGAGAAACCAAACAACCTATGTACAGGAGGATGGCCCAACACAGGAGAAATAACACCACAGGACCAGAGTCAGCAGTTTATCTTCATCTAAAAGAAAAAGGACACTCATTTGAGGACATTAATGTTCACATTTTAGACAGAGAAGATAGGTGGTTTGAGAGAGGGGTCAAGGAATCCATTTATGCCAACTTGGAAAATCCTTCCTTGAATAGAGGTGGGGGCCTCAGGCACAAACTCTCCCCCATCTTCCTCCCCGTTTTGTCTTCTGTGCCTAGGAAGATTAAGACCATTTCAGAAGCTCAACAGCAGCATGGTGATTTTAACGACCCTCCTTTAGATGATAAAAGGACTTAAAATAACATCTCAATATAACCATGACCTAGCCCCAGGTGTAAGGTCACACAGCTACCTAGAAACATATTTAGGATTCCCTTACTAACTTTGCTCAGACTGAAGAAGCTCCTTGGATAAGGAGCGAAACGTTTCCACTAAGAAAATAGAAATCCAGTTGACATGATTCAAGCTACAGACAATTCCACCTGGATGACTGAGAACCTTCATAGACAGGTTACTTCAAATAAAGGGCTATAACATGTCTGTGAGAATAGAATGCAGTGATCTCATTAAGGAAAGGTATGTAAGAATGCTTTAATCTGTTGTAACAAAGCACACTTCTACAACATTTGGAAGTTTTAGAGAGAGAGATAGGTACAGTCTATCTGTACTGTAATACTTTATTACAGACATAGACCAACTCAAAAATAAAAAGAAAAGTGTGAGACAGCAAGTTAAAACCACAGTAAAATGCATTATAAAACCGGTGTGGTCAAGGTATGATGTATTTTACAATAGTAAAACAAAACTTAGCCACATTAAGAGAAATAAAATCACACTGATTGGATAATAGGAACTGTAATTAAAATGGATCTGGGAGGCTTGGAAATCTGACTAGATGAGATGTTTTTAGCTGCAACCAAAAATCTTTGTAATGGGAACAAAGAAATACTTTGAAAGTGTTAGATATATTATCATAGAACTAAAAGGGTATTTAAGAGTTTATGTAATTGTGTCTAATACAAGGCAGAATAAATAGCCTGCCAGATCAGAACCTTTTTCCTGTGTCGGTTTTTTTAACCGTTGACATTTTGAGAGGGCAACTCTCTGCCATGGTTTAATAAATAGCTCCTTCAGAACTTCTCCTAGTAATTTTAACAATATTGCTCTTTTGCACTGACATGTAGAGATAAGAAATTGATTGTTCTTAATGAATCACTTTTAAATTATTCTTAAATTATTTGTAACTTTGTGAAATTTTACTTTTCTGGGGACAGAAAAGAATAAAAATAAATTCCTTATGGAACTAAAAATAATAGCTATATTATAGATATATAGTGAAGGATATTCATGGAACAATTCCATGTTTGCTGTGAGTTGTAACAACTTCTGGGTTCAGAAAAGAATACTATAGACTGATTATTTGGGATTTCCCCATCAAACCCAGCAGATTTATTCATTTATTTATTTGCTGACATTTCTATGCTGCTTTACTCAAAATGGCTCTAGGTGGCATACAGCAAAAATGAGGATTAAACAACAGAACAAATATAATAGCATAATCCAGTGGGGCAGATTCTAAACTAAACATCCCCCAAATGCTTGCTCCCAGAACCAGGTTTTCATTTCTTACAGAAGCTCATAGGAAGGTGATGGTTTGTATATACAAGGACCAGTTATTCCACAGGAGGGATGCCACCATTGAGAGTGCCCTAGTTCAAGGTATTTGCAGATGCAACTCCTTATGAGAAGGGGACCCACAGCAGGGCATTGGATCTTAGAGCAGGTGGCCCTGAAGGTAACCAAGATCAGAGCTGTGCTGGGCTTTAAAGGTGATAACCCTAAACTGCACTGAGAAGCTGACTGGCAGCCAATGCAACTCCTGGAGTAGATATTTTGTGTGGGCAAATCTACAGGTGCCCATCACTACCGGAGCCACTGTGTGACTTAAATCAGTTTAAGCTTCCAGATGGTTTTCAAGGGCAGCCTCATGTAGAGTGAATTGCAATAGTCTACTTGTGAACTGATGAATGCATGAGTGACTGTGTGCACTGCCTCCAGATTCAGGAATGATTCCAACTGGTGTAAAATATATAATTGTACAAATGCTTTCCTAGACATAGTTTCTGCCTGCTGCTCAAGCAGGAGCAGCAAATCCAGGAGGCCCCTGGATTGCAAATCACCTCTGCACAGTGTTTCTTTTATATCTGTGCAGATAGCCAAAAAAAGCATATTTTGGTTTTTCCTAGTTCTTAATTTTTTTCCACACATTGCTAGTTTGTGTTATGTATAGAGAAACATGTAGAATTCTCCTTGTGGTGTCAGTGAGGCTAAATTCCTGTTGCTGCCAAACTCTTAGCAGAAGCAGTAAGTCTACTACTGAAGAGATTAGGGTTTTATTATTCACATTTTAAAAGTTGCCAGCTAGGTGGCAGCATTTGGGTGATCTTGGTTGTACTGTATTTGAAAGATATTAATCAGGGCCAGATCTGTTTTTTGGACAGGACAACACCAGGAATACCAAAGCTATAGGCTAGACTGGAAAGTTAAAAAAATCCCTTTAGAAGAAAATAGCAAATCATTTCTCTATTGTTACGAAAAAAAACTACATGGATGTGTCCACAGAGTCACCAGGAGCTGAATTTGACTTGAAGGAGATTTATTTATACTGTTTTATTTTAAATATATGTGTAGTCAGTAGTTTTAATCCCCACGTGCTGTTCTCAATCAAAATTGCTGTTTCTTTTTCCCTATGGGGCAAACAATTTATGGAAACAAGTTTAACTGAAAGAACTGCATGAGGCAAGGGTTAAACATTTCCACTGTCTTATAATTTGAGCAGCATAGTTGTGAGAATCAAGTTTCCTGTCTGTTCTCCATTCTCATTTTATGAGGAAAGAGTTTATAAGATAATTAATAATTTCTCAATAATAACTTATGGAACTGCTGATACCTAAAAATTCTCCATTGATATCTAAAGACCTGATTCTAGGTCAAGATGGGGATAATAAAGAAAAAACAACT
Organism: Charina bottae; assembly: GCA_023362775.1. Taxonomy (NCBI): domain Eukaryota; kingdom Metazoa; phylum Chordata; class Lepidosauria; order Squamata; family Charinaidae; genus Charina; species Charina bottae. Next base: position 54,814,726 of record JALMGJ010000003.1, on the reverse strand, counting down.
GACGTAGCTTTTTAGAATAATGAGAGCTTGTGAAAGCTAAATAGATAAGCATTATTTGTACTGTGTGTGGGAAGATAATTTAAAATAGTAGTTTAATAATTTGCTTTTCTAGTAGTCCTAGCAGAAGTGTTGCCTATGCATGCACTTAGGTACAGCTGGGGAAGGCCTTTGAGGCAGCCTGCTGAGCCTTCTGGGGAAGCAGCTCTTTAATATTTTGAGAGAAGTACTTCACTCATGCCAACACATCTAATAAAGTATCTCTTCTGAATGCTTTGGACAGCTCTAAAACTTATTGAGCATCCCAATGAGGGAGCCAAAATATTAGATTCTTTCAATATCTTGGCTTGGGAATTTTAAGACCAGTATTTTGTTTCTGTGTCTGCCCCTCACATCAGTGCAGTTGACTAAAGTCAATGGATTCATTTTTCCAACTGTTTTATTGTTCATGTCCCATATTCTTTCATCCTTACTTGTATTTTCCCCCCAAATTCTATTAATTAAAGCCTATTTCTCAGGAATAGCAGATGAGGTAAACTGTTGTGAGAGCTTGCTGATGGAGGTGCTACTTGACAAATACTAAAAGCATGCTTGCAAAAAGGTTGTTATGTGCATGGAATTGAAAATATATGAAAAAAGTGTTCAGTTGCATGAATCTCTTCTTACAGTCTGAATCGTAGGTTTATCTCGTTATCTGTTCATGTGAGCTGGATCAAATTCCTCTTGATATGAATATGACAGTTGTATATAGTATCTAGCACACTTAACTGTCAATAAAATGTTTGGTGGTGTGATTCCTAATTATATTTGCATTTATCCTAAACAAAGGTAAATATCTGGTATAGAAGAAATTGTATCATTAAAACTTTAGCTTTAGTGACTTCCGGTGGGGATCATGGCAGACTGAACAGCCTTGTCCATGAGCTCCGTGTGGACAGAACTGACAATGCATTTTTTTGGGGGGGGGGCTCAGGCTTTTACCTGAAGCCCAGAGCTTTTTCATGAGCAAAGAAAAAGCTCGGAATCATCCCATTTCGTCCTTCTAAACGTCGCCTTGCAGTCTGAAAATTGCAACAGCGAAGACCTGGTAAGAGACGATGGGAGGCTGGGAAGCCATCATGTCCAGCCCGCGTTTGTAGCCTTAACGGACATTAGGTCGAGCCCCCCCACTTCTCAAACCACCCAATTTATATTTTTAAGTTTTCTTACCCTAAGAGAGGCTTTCTACAACAAGAAAAAGCTGATTCTCTTGGTGCTTATCTTATTTCTGGATTAACTTTAAAAAAACCTTTTTTTTAGTCTTTGGCTTACTTCCTGTTTAATTTTAAGGTGGACTGAGAATAATTAATCATCTCCCTGTTACTATTTTTGTATTTAACTTGAAGGACTTAACTTTTTCCTACATGTTGCTGTTTTGATTTTCCATTTTTCTGTTCACTTTTTGTAGTTGTTGGTGTATGTGTATGGGTATGTATGTATGTATGTATATATGTGTATGTGTGTGTGTGTGTGTGTGTGTGTATATATGTGCAATTTCATTTAATAACTTTGCAAGCCTTGTATTAACTCATTAGCTCCAATCTGCTTCAGTTAAGTCTCCAGAGGATGCCATAATCTACTGAGATGGACGACCTTAAAGAAATCTTTGCAGAGCTGTGCTCTGGGCTCAAAGATTTGGATTTCAAAGAGATTTTTTATGACTCTTGCCAAGCCATTATGCAAGATATTCGGGATATTGTAGAAAATATCAGTGCTAAAATGTGTCAACTGGCTGAAGATGTTCTGCGAAGGGACAAAGAAGTTTATCAAGAGGGGGATTTTTTTCCTCACAGGGAGAATAATCTTTTCCAAGAAATGCCAGGCAACAAATATACTTTGATGAAGAAGGAGTTAAACTTTAACTTGCAAAATACTGTCCAAGTTGTTTTCCTAAAGGATTGTTATGAGAACAAAGCTATGTTGTATGGGAAGATTTCCACCGAGGAATTTGATTTTCTTTTCAGGGGGGCAGTTGGATTGTTTAATTTTAATTTTATTATGGCCCCCCTAGATGCCCCCCCTAGATCCGGGAAGTTGTCATCTTTGGTTCTGGGTGGGGTGGCACTACCTCGCTCGGATCCAGTGCGGAATCTGGGGGTCCTCCTGGACTCGCGACTCCTGCTCGAAGAGCAGGTGGCAGTCACGGCCAGGAGGGCCTTTGCACAACTTCGTGTGGTGCGCCAGTTACGCCCTTTCCTGGATCGGCCCTCCGAACAGTCACGCCCTTGTTATCTCCCGTATAGATTACTGTAATGCGCTCTACATGGGGCTACCCCTGAAGAGTATCCGGAAGCTTCAGCTGGTGCAGAATGCCACGGCGTGAGCAGTTATGGGTGCCATGAGATCGGCACATGTAACACCTCTGCTACGCGAGCTGCATTGGCTACCAGTTTGCTTCTGGGTCCAATTCAAGGTGTTGGTGATTACCTTTAAAGCCCTATATGGCATAGGGCCAGGGTACCTGAGGGACCGTCTCATCCCGATAACGTCGGCCCGCCCCACCCGTGCATGCAGAGAGGGCATGCTTCGGACCCCCTCAACAAGAGAATTCCATCTAACGGGGTCCAGGAGACGTGCCTTCTCTGCGATAGCACCCGCCTTATGGAATATCTTGCCCCCGGAGGTGAGACTGGCCCCTTCACTCCTGGCCTTTCAGAAGGCCCTTAAGACCTGGCTCTGCTGCCGGGCCTGGGACGACAGAGGCGGCAGTGCCTCCTGGGGTTGGCTGGCCCCGTAGTAATACGATCCATCCTACGGTCCCCAATCCATCTTGGATTTTATGTAATTTATTATTATTATTATTATTGGATGTATTTTAGATATTGTTTTTGTATAGTTTTTAAACTTTCAATTGTTGTAACCCACCCAGAGTCCCTTGCAAGGGAGATGGGCGGGGAATAAATTTAAATAATAAAATAAATAAATAAATAATGAAAAATGCCTTAGGCGCAAGATGGAGACAAGTAAATGCTTTGGTATATTTTGATGTAGGATAAGAAATTAAGAATATGCATTTGGATTGATATTAAGGCTTGTATGATTAAATTTTTCTTTAATTAAAGTTTGCTTGATTTCTTTTACAGAAGTTAAGAATATGTATTTGGATTGACATTAAGGCTTGTATGATTTCATTTTTCTTTAATGGTTTAAAGTTTGCTTGATTTTTTAAATCTTTATAAGGTATAAAAATAATTGTTTGGTTTTAGGTTTAATAGGGTTAAGACTGCTATAGTATTAAGTATAAAAGTAGATAATTTAAATGTTTTTATAATTTGATTTTTATTATTTTGGATTGACATTAAGGCTTGTATGATTTTATTTTTCTCTAATGGTTAAAAGTTTGCTTGATTTTTTAAAGATTTATAAGAATAAGCATTTTGTTTTAGGTTCAATAGGGTTAAGATTGCTATAGTATTATTAAGTATAAAAGTAGATAATTTAAATGTTTTTATAATTTGATTTTTATTATAGTGGCCAGAAATATATAGAATAGTGATAGGAAGGAAACATTTAATAAATAGGTTCCTTTGGGGGGCGAAGTTGATTTAGAGGTTTATATATTTGTTTATTTCTCTTTATATGTAAGGGGAAAGAGCAATTGCTTTAAGTGATTTTTATTATGTGTTTATGGAATGATTTATAGAAATAATGTGATTTAGGTTAAAGTTAGAGTAAGGGATTAATTATGGAAATTGCTGAATATTCTTGTTGTTGAAAGTCGGAAGTCATCTTGTAATCTCTCCAAAAATCTTTTTTCATTTTCTGTTTTTTCACTTTTTTCTTTTTTGTAGTTTTTCCCCCTTTTTTTTGTAGTTTTTATCTTTGTTTTAAACTTAATAAAAATTCTTATTACAAAAAAGAACTATATACTAGCTGTGAAACTCACAGTAAACTTTTTTACTCCAGGAAAAAAAAATTAGCTTTAGTTATAAAATGTCACTGTTATGCCTTATGTTTACTGTCTTTGGATCTCTTGAAATTTATTGTTATATATTCTATGTAGAGGCAGCTGCATGAGCCCAGAAAATGATATACAGTAGTTGCTTTAAAGCAGAGCTTTCCAAACTGTGTGTCGGGACACATTAATGTGTCGGCTGCTGCTGCCTCCAAGCCCTGCCAGGATTCCGCTCAGGTCCTAGTGCCCTTCTGTAAGTGTCATCAACATGAAGTTTGGAAAGCTCTGCTTTAAAGAGTTCTGAGCAGGAGTTATGTGTGCACGTAGGTGTGCTCCAAATTACTTTTTCTGCTTGAATCTGGATCTCTGCCCAACTCTGTTAGCTTTTCCTATTAACGAACCATGTAAATAGGACTGGGAAAAGTTTATATTGCTCTGCTATTCATGTCATACTGGGATAAATGGGCTTTGAAACATCTTCATTTGCTTTTAGTTTCTCCTTTTTATTCTCTTAACTCTGCTTCAAACTTTCGGTGTTGCACAATTTTGTTCAGTTTCAATTAATCTTTTTTTTAAGAGTAAGAATAAATATTATGCAGCCATTTTTGTTCTGCTTTGTAGAACTTTCTAGATTTTACGGTGTCACAATATGGCCAGAATGGATATATTATGTGTTAATTGGTATATCTTCTTTCCATAATATGTACACCATGTTAAGAACTACAACATTGATGTCAACAGTTGATGAACTTTTCTTAAGCTGAATATTATTTTTCTATTTCAGTCAAAAGATAAAATGATGCGAGGATCACGCAGAGGCTGTGTTAGACTAAGAGTAAGTATTTCTTAGATATTTCTTTGTGGGCAGGAAGCTTGAGATGACTGGTGTGTTTATTTCTGTTCATGGTCTTTTTAAAACATAAATCAACTTTACATTTCCTCTATTTAATATAAATACAGTTACCGTATTTTCCGGCGTATAAGACGACTTTTTAACCCAGGAAAATCTTCTCAAAAGTCGGGGGTCGTCTTATACGCCGGGTGTCGTCTTATAGGGCGGGTCACTTCCCCGGCGCACAGCTGATCCCCGGCGCACAGCTGATCGGCGCTGAGATTTTCCACCCGGGCCCTCCCCCCCCAAATACATCTCCAAGCTTTAGCAGAACAAACCAAGAAGGAGGAGGAGGAAGAGGGTGGTGGTGATGATGGGGGGAGGTTTGAAAAAGCAGATCCAAGTGCAAAAGTTACTGAGTCATTTCAGCCTCCCTCCCTCTCGCTCTCTTTCCCTGGTGATGGATCAGTGCGGGGGGGGGGGGGGGTCGGGAGAGAGGGAGCAGAGGGTGCCCCCCCACACTGATCCATCACCAGGGAAAGAGAGCGAGAGGGAGGGAGGCTGAAATGACTCAGTAACTTTTGCACTTGGATCTGCTTTTTCAAACCTCCCCCCATCATCACCACCACCCTCTTCCTCCTCCTCCTTCATGGTTTGTTCTGCTAAAGCTTGGAGATGTATTGGGGGGGGGAGGGCCCGGGTGGAAAATCTCAGCGCCGATCAGCTGTGCGCCGGGGATCAGCTGTGCGGGAAGTGGAGTTGCTCAGTACTCACTCAGTAACTTTTGCGTTTGGATCTGCTTTTTCCTCCTCCTCCTCCTCCTCCTCCTCCTCCTCCTCCTCCTCCTCCTCCTTCTTCTTCTTCATGGTTTGTTCCGCTAAAGCTTGGAAATGTATTCTTCACCCCTCTGCCTTGCCCAGGTAATTAAAGCTTTCTTTAAATCGTTAAAGCTTTCTCACCCCTCTCCCCAATATTCTCCTTCACACACACACACCCCGCGCTGCTGCGCTTCGCATTACTAGGTATTCGCTTTCTACTCTGCTTCCCTGTTTCCTCCCTGCAGTTTTTTACTTTCTACTCCGCTTCCCCACCACACAGCTGATTGGCGTGGATATTTTCCACCCCGGGGTGGAGCAAGCTGCAGGTTTTGAAGAGGGGTAGTCTGTAGCTTGAGTCATGTCAACTGGATTTCTATTTTCTCAGTGGAAACGTTTCGCTCCTTATCCAAGGAGCTTCTTCAGTCTGAGCAAAGTTGGTAAGGGAATCCTAAATATGTTTCTACCCAGGTGTAAGGTCACACAGCTACCTAGAAACATATTTAGGATTCCCTTACCAACTTTGCTCAGACTGAAGAAGCTCCTTGGATAAGGAGCGAAACGTTTCCACTGAGAAAATAGAAATCCATTTGACATGATTCAAGCTACAGACAATTCCACCTGGATGACTGAGAACCTTCATAGAAGAGGGGTAGTCTTATACGGCGAGTATATCCCAAACTCTATATTTTAAGTGGAAAAGTTGGGGGTCGTCTTATACGCCCAGTCGTCTTATACGCCGGAAAATATGGTAATAATTACTCAGTTGCAAAGTGCTTGGGGTCTGTAGAATTGTATTGAGCAAGTCTGGATTTACCAGTGGGCCAAATGGCTGCATCCATGACCAATCTTCTCAGCTTTCAAATATGTCCAGTTCACTTTGACCAAACTTTTTGGACTCCTGCTTGATTGTTGTTAGTTGCCGTTGAGTCGTTTACAACTCATAGAGACCCTATGTATAATAGAATGAAATGCTAAATGGTCTTGCGCCAATTGCCTGACTGTTCCAATGTTTGCATCCATTGTTGCAGTAATTGTGTCAATCCATTGCGTTGAAGGTCTTCCTCTTTTCCGCTGGCCCTCGACTTTACCAAACATATCCTTTTCAAGCAATCGGTCTTTTCTGAATGTGCCCAAAGTATGAGAGTCTAAGCCTAGTTACCCTTGCCTCTAGTGAACATTTTGGTTGTATTTCTTCTAAAACTGATTTGTTTGTTCTTCTGGCAGTCCATGGTACTTTCAGTAATCTTCGCCAACACCACAATTTGAACGCATCAATAATTCTTCTATTTTCCTTTTTTAATGTCCAAGTTTCACAGGCATATGTGGCAATTGAGAAAACCATAGCGTGAGTCAGACTTTGTTTTTAGACTGACGTCTTTACTTCTGAAAACCTTAGATAGGTCTTGGATGGCAGGTTTACCCAGCGCAATACGTCGTCTGATTTCTTGATTACTACTACCCTTGGCATTGATCGTTGATCTGAGTAGAATGAAATTGTTGACAACTTTAATTTCTTCTCCTTTTCCTGCTTGATTACTGTTTGTAAATTGTTTCTGTTTCTATTCCTTTTTTTTTTGAAGTTTTATTAGATTTTTAAATATACAAAGTTAAAAGTTAAAAGTGAAACAGAAATAGAAATACAAATTAAAAAGAAAAGAAAAGAAAAGTGCAGTAAAGAAAAAAAGAAAGAAAAAGACAAACATAGAAATTAGATAACCTCCGATCCATCTATGGTCATAAGAATAAAATAGATAGTTTGTTCTTACATGCTGGCTATTCATATAACATTCATATATTTTTCTTGTCTATTATATACTATTTATATATAATCTAATCATCAAAACCCCACGCAAGCTTAACTCCTCCTGCTTTTTGCAAATAGTCCATCAAGGGTTTCCACTCTTTAAGAAAGTAATAATTTGAATTGTCTTTTAATAAGCAAGTCAGTTTATCGTTTTCTGCCATCTCTAATAATTTCAACATCCATTCCTGTATTGTTGGTACACTTTGGTTTTTCCAATTTTGTGCATATAAAAGTCTTGCTGCGTTTCTGTTTCTATTCCTGGAATAATAATTGATGACAACAATGACAAGAGTTCCTATATTACCAGGAGAAAGGTACAGGTAGTCCTCGCTTAACGACCACAATTGAGACTGGAATTTTGGTCACTAAGCGATGCAGTCATTAAGTGAATCCGATCCGATTTTACAACCATTTTTGCGGCCATCATTGAGTGAATCACTTGGTTCCCCATTGTTTTTGCTTGCCGGAAGCTGGCTAGGAAGGTCAAAAATGGCAGTCATGGGATGCTGTGATGGTCGTAAATGCGAACCGGTTGCCAAGCGCCCAAATCACGATCACGTGACCGCGGTGACTCCGTGACGGTTGTGAGTGGAAGGACCAATTGAAAGTTGGGGTTTTAGAGCTGTTGTAAGTCCGAACGTTGTTGCTAAACGAATGGTCATTAAGCAAGGATTTTATTTATTTATTTTATTTTTATTTTTATCCTGCCTTTATTATTTTTATAAATAACTGAAGGCGGTGAACATACCTAATACTCCCTCCTCCTATTTTCCCCACAACTACCTGTATAATGGTGTATGATACTCCTGAAGTATAATAGTGCTCTGTTGTTGTTAATTTTTTTCTAAGGGAAAAGGTTTTGGGTACGCTGAGAACATAATCAGGTCTACACAGTAACCGGAAGACAGGAGATGAGGGAGAGAATTGTGCTACAGTTATTTTCATACTTTGCCTAAAACATATTGAACAGAATTGGATTTTTAAAATAAATAAATTTACGTGCTGTAAATTGGCAATTATATATTCTCTTACCTAGTAGTAAGAGCCAATTTGGTGTAGTGGTTTAAGACAGTGGGCTAGAAACTGGGAGACCATGGCTGGGTGACCTTGGCCAGTCACTTTCTCCCAGCCCTAGGAAGGAGGCAATGCAAACCACTTCTGAAAAACCTTGCCAAGAAAGCTGCAGGGACTTGTCCAGGCAGTCTCCAAGAATCAGACATGATTAAACAGATAATAATAATAATAAAAAAACTAGTAGTAAGTCTCACTAAATTCAATGTTATTTATTTCTGACAAGAAATGTATAAAGTTGCTATGCATTTTCTTTGCAGTGATCATTCAAATATGATGGCATATTGATTGGACAGAATAGAAACAGAGAATTTCTTTTTCCAGTTTTGAATTTGTAGCCTGAGTTATAGGAATTGGTACAAAACTTGGTACATACAGGATGTTTTTTGTTTCCACAGCATATGTATATAAATGTGTCCACCATACAATGCACAACAAACCATTTTACATGCTAAAATGGCTTAACATATAATTGTGTAAATGTTTACAAATGTATTCTTTTTTTTACCTGTATTGATATTCTACCTTTCCTTCAGAAGCTAAAGGGCTCATTTTTATAACAACCTGATGAAGTAGGCTGACCTCATAGATAGTGATGGCCCAGGTGGAGCACATTGCTGGTTCATCTCAGGTAGAAAAATGTCTTGGGCTAATTCTGCTTAGCAATGTGAGCTTTCTGTTGTTCAGTTTGGCTATTCAGTTTGAATCTGACTGTGACTGGATTGTTTTAACAATGATTTGTTAAATAAACCACACTTAGCTGGATTCATGTAGCATCTTAAGTAATAAAATGTGGTTTACAAATTAAGTATATTCATAGGTAAAGGTAAAGGTTCCCCTGCACAGTCATGTCCGACTCTAGGGGCCGGTGCTCATCTCCGTTTGTTAGCCGAAGAGCCAGTGCTGTCCGAAGATGCTTCCGCGGTCATGTGGCCAGCACGACGTGCGCGGAACGCTGTTACCTACCCACCGAAGTGGTACCTATTTATCTACTTGCATTTGCATGCTTTCGAATTGCTAGGTTGGCAAGAGCTGGGGCGAGTGCGGGAGCTCACTCCGTCACGTGGGGCTAGGGTCTTGAAGTAGTATAGTATAGTATAGTATAGTATAGTATAGTATAGTATAGTATAGTATATAAGTTGTATATTCATACAACATGCTATATCACAATATCTATTGTGTTTTGGTGTGACGTATGAACCTGTCTCTGTCTTGTTCTGAAATGTGTGCATGTTTGAATGAGTTTCTATGTATTTCCTCTCCTACTGTGCCTTGTGATATAAAAAGATGAAGATATCAATTATATTAGTTTTCTATCATGGACAAGGTATTAATACTTTCCTTCCAGTACTGCACAGAACACAGTTCTCCCTAAAATATACAATTAAAATGTGCTAGTAACTTTAATATAAAATAACTTTTTCTGAGAGTGTTTATACATATGCATGATCAGTTTTGAAGTCACAGAGGAAATCTGCAATAGCCCATTAACTCCAACACCCATCATGGTTATAATCAGGACTTTGAATTAAGATTTGTTATACATGTTACAACAGTTTTTCTTGTTTATTTTTATATTAAAAGTCTTACTGTCTTTAAAATAATGTCATAAATTTCAAATTCTGCCACTTCTTTTTTTTAATAAGAATTTTATTAGATTTAAAACAAAGATAAAAACTACAAAAAAGAAAAAACTACAAAAAGAAAAAAAGAAAAAAGTGTGAAAACACAGAATTTTTTTTTACAATTACAAGAAGAGGTGACTTCCAACTTTTAACAGCAAGAATATACAACAAGTTTTCCATAATCAATTCCTTACTCAATATTAAACCAAAATCACATTATTTCTATAAATCATTACATTGGTACATTATAAAAATCACAAAGTACAGTTGCTCCATCCCCTTATATTAAAAGAAAAAGAATATATATATGTGTGTGTGTGTATCCTAATCAACTTCCCACCCAAAAATAACATTTATTTAATTATTTCCTTTCTAATACTATTCTATACATTTCTGTCTACTATAATAAAAATCAAACTAAAAAGCATATGTTGCCTGCCATTATAATTAATAATACAGCAGTTATAATAATCTTAATCATATTAAGCCTAAAACCAAGCATTTATTATTATACCTTATTAATTTTAATCCAAATAATTAAAGATGAGTGAAGTCAAACAAACCCTAGAAGCAATCCAAACAAATATTCTTAAACCCTTACCCCATTTCAAAATAAACAGGAGCATTTACATATCCCCACAGTATACACAGAGCTTTTTTCATAAGGAAATCAAACCGCCCAACTGCCCCCATTAAAAACTCTGACTTCTCAACAGAAATCCTCCCATACATGATAACCCCTTCTTTTCCATGACATTCCATCAGAAAATCAATTTCCCTTATGGCTTGCAACTCCGTCTGTCCCTTTAATTTCTTCAACTCAGCAATCCAATCTTCATCTAGCATTTCAATAGAAGCCCCGATCTCACTATTAAAAGAAACATTTCTATCGTTGTTAAGCTCTTCAATTTCTTCCACTACATCCCCAACCAAATGACACACTTCAGACCACATGTTCTCCACAATATCCTGAATGCCTTGCATAAGGACTTAACATGAATCAAAGAGAATCTGTTTAAGGTCTTGATGAAAATCCGAGAGAGTCTGATTGAAATCCTCCATGTCCACGCAGTAGATTATGGCACACCTGAGGTACTTAACCAGTGAAAGTGGGAGATAATAGAAAAATCTCTTTGTAAACCGCCCAGAGTCCCCTTGGGGGGAGATGGGGCCGTGATAGAAATCGAAAGAAGGAAGGAAGGAAGGAAGGAAGGAAGGAAGGAAGGAAGGAAGGAAGGAAGGAAGGTAGGTAGGTAGGTTATGGCACACCTGAGGTACTTAACCAACAAAAGTGGGAGCTAATAGAAAAATTCCAAAATGTGTTTACACAAGTCAAAGTATGATAACAGGCAGTTCCCCAGTGAAAGTAGCAACAGAAAGCTGAAAGTTCAAAACAGCAGATTTAACGTGTAGGGAAATGCAGAAATCTTCAAATTTAGCACAAAAATAATAACAGGGAGACGATTACGTAATCTCAACCTTCCTTAATAATTGGATGGAAAACAAACCAAAACTTAAAAAGAATTTGTTTTTTAAAAAAATTAATCCCAAAAATAACGATAAGCACCAAGAGATCGGCTTCTCCTTGCTGTAGAAAGCCTCTCTTAGGGTACATATACTTAAAAAAATATGAATTGGTGATTTAGAAATGGGGTGGCCAGTCTTAATGTCCCTTTAAGGCTACATCGTGGCTTGGAAATGGTGACGTCTCAGCCTCGCGGCTAGCTCTTACCATTCAAGCGGAAACGCTGTTTATGATCTTCTGGCTGCAAGCCGCCGTCCTGGAGGACAAATGGGGTGATTCCGAGTGTTTTCCTTTCCCAGTAAAATGCTCTTGGGCTTCAGGAAAAGCCTGCCTCAGCCCCAAAAAACTGCCGCATTGTCAGTTCTGCCGCGAGCACAGCTGTTCAGACTGCCATGTTCCCACCAGAAGTCCAATTCTGCCACTTCTAATTTAGTTATCTCTAATATCATTGCAGAATTGACCATTGGAATTCTTGACTATACTTTCATCTTTCCTTATTGATGGCATTTGTTCAGGCTTGATGTTGGCTTTAATAAGGCATGGGGTAGAAAAAAGGGTCAATTTACAGAAGTATAAAATGACAATACTTTGGGAAATAAGCCTATGACTTGTGGGTAAAACAGTGTATTCTCCAAGAGGCCTATTTATTGATGAATAATACTGCACTATTGCATCTGAGTGTATTTGCCATTGAACTAAGTAATTGGTGTTTCTACAGTATATTCTATGTAGTCAATTTGCAGGTATATTTACTAGACTTTATATTGAATCTATAGTCCTTCATTCAAAGTATGCTTGTAAGTTCAGAAAAAAATAAAAGTAAAATTTTTTTTTGAAAGCCATTAGTAGGGCAAGAAAACATAATCACTAAGAGAGAATTTTACTTTCTTTAATGTAACCAAAATATAGTGGTCTGTTCTTCTCTTGTTCTCAGCTTCTCTTGTTCTTTTTCTTGTTCTAACTTTGGTTTGTCTGTTATTTGAAGATGCCTATGTCTTTAAGACTCCAACTAAGAGCTGTTTGAAATAATGATTGTATTTAGATTTAATGCTGAATGGAATGAAGAATTTCCAGCCTGCTAGGGCAACCTATGTGACCCACTGGGCTTTGACAAAGACTCTTCCCCTTGTGCAAGAATTTGTAATCATTGTGACTTATTTACAATAACTTAATTCACATCATGGAATGCTAGCTTCATTTATGAAGATCCCAGAAATAATGTTTATTTTTTACCAAGAACTTGGTTGATCACAACTGGTATTTCTGTAAAGAATTTTAAAGTTTTGTTGTTGTTGTTTATTCGTTCAGTCGCTTCCAACTCTTCGTAACTTCATGGACCAGCCCACGCCAGAGCTTCCTGTCGGCCGTCGCCACCCCCAGCTCCCCCAAGGTCGAGTCCGTCACCTCCAGAATATCATCCATCCATCTTGCCCTTAGTTGGCCCCTCTTCCTTTTGTTTTCCACTTTCCCTAGCATCAGCATCTTCTCCAGGGTATCCTGTCTTCTCATTATGTGGCCAAAGTACTTCAGTTTTGCCTTTAATATCATTCCCTCAAGTGAGCAGTCTGGCTTTATTTCCTGGAGTATGGACTGGTTTGATCTTCTTGCAGTCCAAGGCACTCTCAGAATTTTCCTCCAACACCAGAGTTCAAAAGCATCTATCTTCCTTTGCTCAGCCTTCCTTATGGTCCAGCTCTCGCAGCCATAGGTTACTATGGGGAATACCATTGCTTTAACTATGCGGACCTTTGTTTTCAGTGTGATGTCTCTGCTCTTAACTATTTTATCGAGATTTGTCATTGCTCTCCTCCCAAGAAGTAAATGTCTTCTGATTTCCTGGCTGCAGTCAGCATCTGCAGTAATCTTTGCGCCTAGAAATACAAAGTCTGTCACTGCCTCCATGTTTTCTCCCTCTATTTGCCAGTTATCAATCAAGCTAGTTGCCATAATCTTGGTTTTTTTGAGGTTTAACTGCAACCCAGCTTTTGCACTTTCTTCTTTCACCTTCGTCATAAGGTTCCTCAGCTCCTCCTCGCTTTCAGCCATCAAAGTGGTATCTGCATATCTGAGATTGTTAATGTTTTTTCCAGCAATTTTAACTCCAGCCTTGGATTCATCAAGCCCAGCACGTTGCATGATGTGTTCTGCGTACAAGTTGAATAGGTAGGGTGAGAGTATACACCCCTGCCGTACTCCTTTCCCAATCTTAAACCAGTCTGTTGTTCTGTGGTCTGTTCTTACCGTTGCTACTTGGTCGTTATACAGATTCCTCAGGAGGCAGACAAGATGACTTGGTATCCCCATACCACCAAGAACGTGCCACAATTTATTATGATCCACACAATCAAAGGCTTTAGAATAGTCAATAAAACAGAAATAGATGTTTTTCTGAAACTCTCTGGCTTTCTCCATTATCCAGCAGATATTGGCAACTACTACTCTGCCTTTTCTAAACCCAGCTTGTACATCTGGCAATTCTCGCTCCATGAATTGCTGGAGTCTACCTTGCAAGATCTTGAGCATTACCTTACTGGCATGTGAAATGAGTGCCACTGTTCGATAGTTTGAACATTCTTTAGTGTTTCCCTTTTTTGGTATGGGGATATAAGTTGATTTTTTCCAATTTGATGGCCATTCTCGTGTTTTCCAAATTTGGTGGTATATGGCATGCATCACCTTGACAGCATCATCTTGCAATATTTTAAACAGTTCAGCTGGGATACCATCGTCTCCTGCTGCCTTGTTATTAGCAATGCTTCTTAAGGTCCGTTCAACCTTACTCTTCAGGATGTCTGGCTCTAACTCACTGACCACACCCTCAAAGCTATCCCCGATATTATTATCCTTCCTATACAGATCTTCCGTATATACTTGCCACCTTTTCTTGATCTCTTCTGCTTCTGTTAGGTCCTTGCCATCTTTGTTTTTGATCATACCCATTTTTGCCTGGAATTTACCTCCAATGTTTCTAATTTTCTGGAAGAGGTCTCTTGTCCTTCCTATTCTATTGCCTTCTTCTACTTCTGCACATTGCTTGTTTAAAAATAATTCCTTATCTCTTCTGGCTAACCTCTGGTATTTTGCATTTAATTGGGCATTTCTCCCGCTGTCACTGTTGCCTTTTGCTTTCCTTCTTTCTTGGGCTACTTCCAGTGTCTCAGCAGACAGCCATCTTGCCTTCTTGGTTTTCTTTTTCTGTGGGACGTTTTTTGTTGCCGCCTCCCGAACGATGTTGCGAACTTCTGTCCACAGTTCTTCTGGGACCCTATCTACTAAATCTAGTCCCTTAAATCTATTCTTCACCTCCACTGCATATTCCTTAGAAATATTAGTGAGCTCATATCTAACTGATCTGTGTGTCTTCCCTATTCTCTTTAGTCTGATTCTAAATTGTGCAATAAGTTTGTGATCTGAACTACAGTCAGCTCCAGGTCTTGTTTTTACCGACTGTATAGATGTCCGTCACCTTTGGCTACAAAGGATGTAGTCAATCTGATTTCGGTGTCGACCATCTGGTGAAGTCCATGTATAAAGTCGTATTTTAGGTTGTTGGAAGAGAGTGTTTGTTATGCACAGTGAGTTGTCTTGGCAAAATTCTATCAGCCTATGTCCTGCTTCATTTTGTTCTCCCAGATCATGCTTACCTGTAATTCCAGGTGTCATTTGACTACCAACCTTAGCATTCCAGTCTCCTGTAATGAAAATAACATCTCTTTTTGGCGTATTATCCAGTAGGTGCTGCAGATCCTCATAGAACTGATCTACTTCTGCTTCTTCAGCATCTGTGGTTGGGGCGTATATTTGGATCACTGTGATGTTAAATGGCTTACCCTGAATTCGAATTGAGATCATTCTATCGTTTTTTGGATTGTATCCACGCACTGCTTTAGCCACTTTATTATTAATTATGAAGGCTACTCCATTTCTTCTGTGGTCCTCTTGTCCACAGTAGTAGATCTGGTGGTCATCTGATGTGAAGTGACCCATTCCAGTCCATTTCAGTTCACTGACACCCAAAATGTCTATATTTAATCTTGACATCTCACCAATAACCACATCCAATTTGCCCTGGCTCATAGATCTTACATTCCAGGTTCCTATGGTGTGTTGATTTTTAGAACATCGGATTCGTCGTTCACTACCAGCACCGTCGGCCGCTAGCCGTCCTTTCGGCTTTGAGCCAGCTGCGTCATCACATCTGGGGCTAGTTGAACTTATCCTCTGTTCCTCCCCAGTAGCATTTTGACCATCTTCCGACCTGGGAGTCCCATCTTCCGATGGTATACTGACATATCTCTGGTTGTACTGATCCATTTAGTTTTCACGGCAAGAATACTGGGGTGGGTTGCCATTACCTTCCCCAGGGATCGTATTTAGTCTGACCTCTCTGGCACGACCTTCCTGTCTTGGGTGTCCCTTCACGGTTTAGCTCATGGCGTCATTTTGGTGCTCAAGCTCCAGCACCACAACGAGCTCACAATCTCCTTTGCTGGAGTGTAAAGTTTTAATGTAAGTAAATCAGGCTGGCATGATCTAATCCAGCCTTTCTCAACCTTTTGACCCTGGAGGAACCCTTGAAATATTTTTCAGGTCTCTGGGAACCCCTTCACGTTCAGGCTCAAATATAGGCCACAAGTTTCGTTTCATGGGTAGGCCTGTATATATGCATCAATAGTGTTCTTAAACTAAAAATAAAGAATAAAATGTACCTCTTTAATGTGAAGTTGCCCAAATTTGAAATATTTTTTAAAATAAATCATAATCTCCCAGGGAACCCCTAATGACTTGTGCAGAACCCTAGGGTTCCACAGAACCCTAGTTGAGAAACCCTGATCTAATCGCTTTGTTATTATCATAGAACATGAACTACATCTTCCCGTTTCATCCTTCAAAGTATTATTCACTGTAGTTTGTAAGGTGCATCTTCAAAACTCCTTTAATCATTTCAGAGTAGAATTAGGATCTGTATAATTATAGATTACACAATGCAGGTAGTCCTCGCTTACCAACCACTCGTTCAGCGACCATTTGAAGTTGCAATGGCGCTGAAGAAATGATACTTAGAACCAGTCCTTGAAGTTCCGGCCATCGCAGTGCCCCTGCAGTCACATGATTGTGATTCGGGCACTTGGCAACCAGCTCACACTTATGATGGTTGCAGCATCCTGTGGTCATATGATTGCCATTTGTGACCATCCCTGATGGCTTCCAATCAGTAAAGTCAATGGGGAAGCCGGCAGGGAAGGTCACAAGTCACCCTGGTAAGTCCCCCCTGGCCTTCCTGTGCACCGTGCCATGCCGTCCTTCCCTCAGCCTCCCTGCGTTCGCATGTACCAGCGCGCTCCTTCCCTCAGTCTCCCTGCACTCACACAGACCCATGCCCTCCGTCCCCTAGCCTCCCCTGCTCCCACCACACTGTGCTCTCCTTCTCTCGGCCTCCCTGCGCTCGTGCCGCACCCTCCTTCCCTCGGCCTTCCTGTGCTTGCACACACCCGCGCCCTCCTTCCCTCAGCCGCTGTACTGCAGAACCCCCTCCTCCAACTTGCACACGGCCTGTGCCAGGCCTCCCCCACCCACCCCCGTGGCACTCCTGTGTTCCTTACCTGGGACTCCCGCCGCTTCCTGCTTAACGAGTTGCATGTCTTGGGGTTACAATGACAACCAGGACTGCCTGGATTGCAGTTGCTAAGCAGTCATGTGACGTTGTGCTTTACAACAGCATCGCTTAGTGACAGCAATCCTGGTCCCAAGGACTACCTGTAATGCTATGAACATATTTTTATGGAAAAGATAGAGGACTATTGGTTAAAATACAGTATACTAGAATCACAGAATTGGAAGGGACCTCAGAGGTGATTGGAAGTTATCTAATCCAGGGTTTTTCAACTGATTCCGTGGAAGTCTAGGGTTGTGTAATGACTTGACTATATCTGACTATGAGCAAGTATTGTGTAAGAGTAATCTGAATCTTACAAAATTGTGAAGACACCTGGAAATCCAACATCCCAACCTGAAAGATAAAAGTATTACAAAAGAAAATGTGCAGAACTTCAGTATTTCAAAAGAAAATGTGCAGAAAACAGCATTTCTTACATTTTTGTTTAACAACGACAACAATAATATAATAAATGTCCAAAGCATTGATATATTTGGTTAAAACATTAACCTCCCAAATAATTATAAAATTCAAGGTTTTTTATACATTGGAAATGTTAATTTTATATTTACAAGGTCAAATAGGAGGAGGAAGGAGTATTAGGTATGTTCGCCGCCTTCAGTTATTTATAAAAATAATAATAAAGGCGGGATATAAATAAATAAATAAATAAATAAATAAATAAATATATAAATAAATAAATAAATAAATAAATAAAATATACAGTCAGAGGGGTGAAAGGGAACAGGTCAACTACAACTTCTATGTGACATCCTTTAGAAATCTGAAGGTTGCTATCATATGATCCCTCAGTTTTTTTTATTTACTGTATATTTATTGAGAGTTTTACAGAAAGAAAAAACAATTCTAAAGAAAAAAATAGAAAAGAAAGAAAAAAGAGCAAGAAAAAGGTGTAAGAAAAGAAAAAAGAAAGTAAACTAGTTATGAAATATTTTTGTTGTTGTTCAGTCATTTAGTCGTGTCCAACTCTTCGTGACCTCATGGACCATAGCACACCAAGCCTTTCTGTCCTCCACTGTCTCCTGGAGTTTACTCAAATTCATGTTCATTACATCGGTGATGCTATCTAACCATCTCATCCTCTGCCGTCCCCTTCTCCTTTTGCCTTCAGTCTTTCCCAGCATCAGGGTCTTTTCCAGTGAGTCCTCTCTTCGCATTAGGTGGCCAAAGTATTTGAGCTTCCGCTTCAGTATCTGTCCTTCCAATGAGCAGTCAGGGTTGATTTCCTTTAGGATTGACTGGTTTGACCTCCTTGCAGTCCAAGGGACTCGCAAGAGTCTTCTCCAGCACCAGAGTTCGAAAGCATCAATTCTTCAGCGCTCAGCCTTCCTTATGGTCCAACTCTCACAACCATACATTACTACTGGGAAAACCATAGCTTTAATTATACGGACCTTTGTTGGCAAGGTGATGTCTCTGCTTTTTAATATGCTGTCTATATATGGAATATAGTGACTTCCAATTTTCTCTTCAACAGATATTGACAAACCTATGTCTCCCCACCCTCTTATCTCTTCCAGAAATCCCTTCAACCCCATATTAAATTCTCATCTTAAATTCTCAACCATTAAATCCAGAAATAATCATTTCACTTTTTTCTTCTTTTAGCAAAAAGTCCATAAAAGGTTTCCAGTCTTTTAAAAAGGCACCTGTTGTTTTCTCCCTGACCAAACAGGTCAGTTTTGCCATTTCTGCTTAATTCTAACAGTTTTACGATCCATTCCTCCATTGTGGGAATTTCAATGCTCTTCTATCTTTGTGCATGTAATAATCTTGCTACTGTTACCATATATAAAATTAATCTTCCATGAGTCTTTTCTAATTCAGTACCCATAAGTCCCAATAAAAAAAGTTCTGGTTTCTTTGCAATATTAATCTTTAAAATTATTTGTATCATTGTATCTAAATTTTCTTGGCTTTTTCACAAGTCCACCATACATGGTAAAAATGTCTCTTCATGTTTTTCACATTTCCAAGATTGACTTGAGATACCTTTATATATCTTTGATAATTTCTCTGGTGTCATGTACCAATGATACAGTACATCACTTTATAAAAAAATTCTCTTAAATTATAACACAATGTAAATTTTATTCCATTTACCCACATTCTTTCCCATATATCCATCTGTATATTATAGCCAAAATTAGTAGCCCATTTTATCATACAATCCTTAATTCGTTCCTCTTCTGTTTCAAATCTTAACAAAAGTTTAAACATTTTTGCAATTACACATTCATCATTTGTACATAACTCATTTTCAAATTCCATTTTATGTTTTTCAGTTCCAATTACCCTCTTGTTTATATTAAATCTTTAATTGTACATATGAAAACCATTGAAAACTATGATCCTCTGCAGGCAATTGTTCTCTTGACTTCATATTAAGTTCTTCATCTTCCTGTATTAATAAATCCTGATATGTTAGCTATTTCTCTCTGTCTACTGTTCCTCTTCTATAAAATGCTTCCGATACTGAGACCAGTAAAGTTATTTTTGGACACAGCCTGGGTTTGTATTTCTTTCATATTCTTAGTATGGGACTTCTCACATACTGATTTTTAAAATCCACATTAACTTGAACTACCATAAAAATCCATGCCCATCAAACCTCAAGTTATATCCTTCCAATTCTAACATATCCCTCAGTTTCCTCTTTTGTAAGCTAAACATAATCCAGTTCTTTAACCAGTTCTTCACACGTCACTTTGACTGTTTTTTTTAGACTGGTGCCCAAAACTGGACATATAATTTTGAATGGGACTTAAGGTAGAGTAGAATGTGACAGTTATCTCCTGTGATCTGGACCCTATGATCCTTTTAATTAATTAATTAATTTAATTTATAGAGTCTACTTTGTAGAGATGGGCGGTGATAAATTTGATAAATAAATAAATAAATAAATAAATAAATAAGTGGTTTATATGACCGCCCACCTCCCCCAACGGGGGACTCTGGGTTTACAATAAAATCAAGTTTAAAATACAAATATAAAATTACAATTTAATTAGCATAATATAAATAAATATAAAATCCAAATTTGGCTAATTGATTTCAAATAAAAGGGAGGACATTATGGTATTAACCACCCCCATGAGGAGCTGTTATTTTTCCCCTCCCACGCTAGGCGGCAGAACCAGGTTTTCAGATCTTTCCTAAAGGTTGGGAGGGAGGAAACCTGCCTCAACTCTGGGGGCAAGATATTCCAAAGGGCGGGCGCCACTACAGAGAAGGCCCATCTCCTGGACCCCACTAGATGAAATTCCCTTATCGATGGGGTCCGTAGCAGGCCCTCCCTGAATGATCGGGTGGGGCGGGTCGATGATATGGGGATAAGACGGTCCCTCAGGTATCCTGGCCCCATGCCATGTAGGGCATAGTTAATAACCAACACCTTGAATTGGACCCGGAAGCAAACCGGCACCCAATGCAGCTCACGGAACAAAGGTGTTATATGTGCTGATCTTGGTGCACCCAAATTGCTCGTGCGGCCGCATTCTGCACCAGCTGTAGCTTCCGGATATTCTTCAAGGGTAGCCCCATGTAGAACGCATTGCAATAGTCTATGTGGGAGATGACAAGGGCATGAGTGACTGTTCGGAGGGCATTGCGGTCCAGGAATGGTCGTAACTGGCGCTGTGCAAAGGCCCTCCTAGCCACGAGTGCCACCTGCTCTTCGAGCAGGAGTTGTGAGTCTAGAAGGACCCCCAAGTTCTGCACCGGTTCCGAATGGGGCAGTGCCACCCTATCCAGGACCAAAGATGACAACTTCCCAGATAGCATGGGGCCATCAATCCACAGCCACTCGGTCTTGCCAGGGTTCAGTTGAAGCCTGTTGTTCCCCATCCAGGCCCCCACAGCCCCCAGGCACTGAGACAGGGTGGCTACCGCATCACTTACTTCACCTGGGATGAAGATATACAATTGAGTATCATCAGCATATTGATGATACCTCATCCCATGGTATCGGATGATCTCACCCAGCGGTTTCATGTAGATGTTGAATAGGAGAGGAGAGAGAACTGAACCCTGCGGCACCCCACATAAGAGAGGTCGCAGGCCGGATCTCTCCTATCACCACCGACTGGGAGCGGCCTTGGAGGAAGGAGGTAAACCATCGCAAGACTACGCCGCCCACCCCCAACTCCCTAAGCCGCCCCAAAAGGATACCATGGTCGATGGTATCAAAAGCCGCTGAGAGATCCAAAAGAGCCAGGATGGATGCACTGCCTCCATCCCGCTCCCGCCAGAGATCATCCATAAGTGCGACCAATGCAGTCTCCGTCCCATATCCTGGCCTGAAACCTGACTGGAAGGGGTCTAGATAATCCGCTTCATCCAGAATCCTCTGAAGTTGCAACGCCACCACTTTCTCAACTACCTTTCCCAGAAAGGGAAGGTGGGAGACTGGACGAAAATTGTCCAGAATGGTAGGGTCCAGGGATGGCTTCTTGAGGAGGGGGTGCACCAATGCCTCCTTAAAGGCAGTTGGGAACATCCCCTCAATCAAGGATGTATTAACCATCGCCTGGACCCACCCGCAAGTCACCTCCCTGGCAGATTTTACCAGCCAGGAAGGGCACGGGTCTAGATGGCATGTGGGATTTACAGTTCGGAGGATCCTGTCCACTTCCTCAGGCCCAACAGGATCAAACCGTTCCCAGATAACAAGGCAAGGCCGCTCTCCTGGCATCTCCCCAGACTGCATTTCACTCTTGGAGTCCAACTTAGACTGAATCCGAGCGATTTTATCCTGCAGATGCTCAGAAAACTCTTCCGCACCCTAAATAGTGTTTGCCTTTTTAGCAGCTGCACCATGTTGTTGGCATGTGTTCAATCTGTGATCTACTAAAACATTTAGATTCTTTTCACATATACTCTTATCAAGCCAACTCTCCCCCATCCTGTACTTGTGCTGTTTCATTTTTCCCCCACCCAGATTATTCCTGTTAAATTTCATCCTGTTCATTTTGGCTCTATGGTCAAGCCTGTCCAGACTTTTTTGAGCCTTCTTACTCTTCAAAAGTGTTAGCCATTTCTCCTCTCCTAGTTTTGGATTGTCTGCACATTTGATAATCTCCTCAGTCCTTACTAGTAACGTAAAGCAAAAAATGGGTTGCTATTTAATCTAGTTTCTGGAGTCAAGTACTATTATTCTAGCATGTGATGTTGAGAATACCTTATCACAGGAGTACAGAAAGTGCAACCTCTGATCGACATGCAGCCCAGTACGGGATTTGGGTAGACTACCATAACCCCCTACATCCCCCAACTTTCTTCCCCTCACCATGCCAACTTGTCACTGCATTTTTTTTCACCTGCCTTAGTAATGCATTTCTCTCCCTATTTGAGTCTATTCTCCTATTCAGTTCTTTCTTGTCTCCAGATGCCCCATCTCCTGTGTCTCCCTATATATTTATCCCTCTCTCTACTTCACCTTAGTCTTTTCAACCTGTTCATTCTTCTCCATGACCTCCCTTTGCTGTTTTTTCCCAACATCTTCCTGATCTCTCCAATCTCCTTATGCTGCGTTCCCCGTGCCTGCCTGAACTTTCCAGCCCAATTGTGTTGCCATTTAAAAAAAACAACAGCATTATAAAATGCCAGTTTCTATTGAGTGAAATACAGAAATATTGCTGATTTAGTCATGCAAATGTTGTTGATGTTACTCTCTCACAAAGAAACTTTCTGTAGCCTAGAAAGAAATGCAGTTAAGACTGTCCTTGAATTTACTCTCCTCTAATCCTGCAGATAATTATTCCTATTGGTAATGTTCAATGTAGGTATTGTTCAGTGAATCTGTATATACTGTGAGTGAATGCTACTGGATATCAAGAAAGAATATAATTAAAGTTATGCGGAATCCAAATTTTTATACAGTTGCAGATAGAAACCAATTGTGATACTGTAGTAGGCTGAAAACTATTAAACAAGAGCATATTTAAAGCATACCATTTAAATTATAGTATGAGATCACTTTTATATTTTTATGAAGTACCCTAATTCTCATATACGTGAACTACATGGCTTTATATGAACACTCAAACCCATGTGAAATCAAGGATTTAATGCAAGAAAAGTAACTTATTTTTTCAGTTTGTAATTTCTAAAAACCACTATTGGTTGGGTTTTGAAATCAAATGTTGCAGTCTCATGTAAGAAAAACTACAGTATAAAATCTGCATAAGGTACAATTAGTTTAATAAATATTGTGTTTAATTTTCAGATATTGAATCAGTTAAGCCTTAGAAAATTTATCTGAATTTTGCATTCTAGTCGTGTAGGGGTAGACTGCATGCTGCTGATGTCACTGCTTTGCTTATCAGGATTTTTGTTCTTTGTTTCACAGGGAGCTGTGATTGGTATAGATGATGAAGACGACAGCACCTTCACAATAACTGTTGATCAGAAAACCTTCCATTTCCAGGGTGAGCTGAAAGAAAAGCTCTTTATTACATTAATTCCAATCACAGAAAATGCTCTGATTTTCAGTTAATGGAGTAATTTTAAATACTGAAGAAATTGGAGTGCTTGAAAATGTACAGAGAACATTCTGGAGTCAGGAGCACTATGGGCTAGGCAGGGATTTATATCTGCAGTATATACATATGTGCTAGAAAAGGCTGTAGCTTTGGCAGGATCTGCCGATTAAAAATTTAAAGGCTGTTTCAGTGAAGGGAGAGAGAATAATGGGTTTTTGTTGATGGGTTTTTTTGCAAAAAAAAAAAAAAAGCACCACCGGTCTTTAATATCAAGAACTGCTGTTGTGCTTTTCTGCACGGAGAGAGCCACAAGACCATGTAAGGTTGCAGCTTTTGTTGATATAGAATCTAAATGTGAGACCAGAGGGAACATTAGATTTAAAGGTGGACTTCTGATTCAGGATTTACATGCTCTCATTTATTTCATCTATATTTCGTTGCTCTTGTCAGCCAGTCACCATTCTGCTGCCATTTACTTTTTTTATTCCTGTTTACTAACTCCAATGCCATCTGTTACTGCTATGTTTCGGCATTGCATGCTATGGTTGACAAATAGAAAGGGTAAGGTACTGTGTTTTTCATTTGTACTTTCATGTAACCTGCAAAATATATTTTTGTAACTATACTGGTTTATAGTATGAATTTTATATAATGTTTCCATTTCCAAGCTTGCTGTTTTACTTTAAATCATAATTGTTTCCTCTGATGCCTAAATTTTGCTTTTCATTCTCAGTAACCTGTAAATTATTTCCATGATTAGTAAGCATTTAATTTTTTAAAATTAGATTGATTCATTCTGCATTTAAAAAAAATCTATAGAGTTTACAATAAAGTATCTTTGTTTTATTTTTAGTATAGGAAATTCTAATATTTGTCAACATTCATGAAATACCTATAAAGATAAATCCTATGCTCCGTATTGCATACATATGTAGATTGTATTCTCAGTGACTTGGCTGTCCTGTGGCTTTTTTTTTGATTACATTAAACATTGCACAATGCAAAAAAATATATACTGCATTACAAGTTTGCAGTATTACTATGTATATGTATCTCACAGTCATAGAATTTCTGCATAACACTACAGTAGCAGAATACAAGTTTCTACCTTATTTTTGAGAGCAGAAAAATTGTTAATGTTAATAATCTGGACTCTTCGGAAGGTATTAGCTCTGTTACATAGCTTGATGAATGTCATTTTCTACTGCAGCTATTAAAGGAACTGCAGTTCTACAGTTTTTGTTACCTGCAGAAAAGAAATTGTCTTGAGACATAGGGACATCATAGAAGAACAAAATAATTAATGTAGTTATATTTTTATCTTTGAAATATCTACTAAAAATAATAATACCTTGATTCTTTAATTAAAATGTAACATTACTGTGATTTTACTGGTATACTGGTATATGGCATGGGATGATGCTGCAATTTTTTAAAGCAAGGACTAAATATCTCACAGGAAATCATTCTTATGTGGACTGATTACTAATGTATTAGCAGTGACAAAATGGCCTATTATCAACATGAGAATGTTAAATAAAATTGCACATTAAAAAATTATAGCTGTGTTTTAACACATATACACAATGTGGTATGTTTATATTATGAGATGTAAAGTTCTTCTTTACATTTGGTTCAGTTTACCATGTTCAAGAGAAGTGAAATTACATCTGCACTTTCTAAGACAGGGCTTTCTAAAGTTTTCCCGCGGCGACACACCAACAGCCGTTGGTGTGTCGCCGCAGGAAAATCCGGAAGTGCCGCCGTTGCGGCAGTGCGCAAAAACCCGGAAGCACTGCTGCCGCTTTAGTTTTTTGCGCGCCGCCGTTGGTGTGTCGCCGCGGGAAAACCCGGAAGCGCTGATGATGATCAGCGCTTCCGGGTTGTGTGGCGACACACCAGACTGTGTGTGGCGACACACTTTTGTGTCGCGACACACAGTTTGGAAAGCTCTGTTCTAAGAGCTGACTGACCTTGTTAATTTTAGAATTTATATAATTATATCTTCAGAAACCTATTGATACACATACTGTATACAGATCAATATGAAGATCTACCTACCTACATCTACAGATCACTTTGAAGAACCTTATAGGGCCAGAGATGTTGAGTGGCTAGCTGGGTATGTGTGCTGGGCAATGGCTCTTTGGGTGAAGAGATTGGGCTTACATTGTGACAGTGATGGGCAGGGAGGATGCTGGGTAGGCCACTGCAAGAGAAGGGGGACCTGCACTTGTCCCTTCTTCTAACCCAGTTGCTGCAACCCAGCACTCTGATTAGATCATTCAGTGATTAAACTCGGGCCAGTGCTAGTAAATGCCAGGTCTGTACATAATAAAACTGTATCCATCTATGATGCAATGGTGATGAGCATGCAGACTTGTTGTATATTACTAAACTTGGTTAGGCACTAATGAGGAAGTTCTCCTGTCATAGATTTGCTCTGACAAGTTTCAGGTCCTGCATGAGCCATGACGCCAAGGGTAGGGAGGAGGGGTGGCCACAATAATTTAGGAGATCTAGATAATGACCAGTACTGCCCTGGTGCTAGCTGGATGCAAGTCACATTATGTGAGATTGGGACTGTGGCTGTAGACAAGGTATTACTCCTTGAAGGAATGGGTTTGTGACTTGAGGTTCCTTTTTGACTCACAGCTCCTCCTGGAAGAGGCTGTGGCCAAGCAGGCCTTTGGCTAGTTTTGGCTGGTGTACACATTATAGCCCTGCCTGGAGCAGGAGGCATTGGCAACAATGATTCATACCCTTATCACACAGTTGGGTCAATGCAGCACACTACATGGAGCTGCTAGATTGTTGGTGGGTAGAACACCTATTGTTTGGTTGCTGCATTTTAGGCCCAATTCAAAATACAGGCTATAACCTATAAAACTTTATGAAGTATAGTGCCAAGTTACAATAAGGACTGCCTTATTTACAATGAGTCTGCCCATCCTGTTAGCCTTCTTTTAAGAGGACCTTTCATGAGATACATCATTTTTTGTTTTTATTGATGTCATTGTATGGTAAGATTGCTGTTGAGATTCTGCTGACTCACCCAAATTTAGGAGATTGGGGCAATATAAAAATTACATAAATAACATTCTCAGTTGCTCAGAATTTCATAGTCTGTATTCAGACTTGTACAACTTTGCAAGTGATAGTGGAGATGCTCAATTTCTTGGAAATGTTCATAGTTCCTTATTCTGAATAATTACATAACGTTATGTGCTAATACTTTATTTCTTTCTTTTAATTGGGAATCTCACTGCTGTGTTGGTTATTATTCATAGGAATGAATAATGTAACTACAATAACAAATCTTATTTAGTTATGCAAAAGTTTATGGATTTCATTGAAAACTGTTTCAATGACAGTATTCAGTTTATGGATTTCATTGAAAACAGACCTTAAAACTGTATAAGAGTATTGTGTTTTTTAAAAACTACATACAGTATTGAATCTGGATCTCGTTAGAAAGGGATTGAGAATACTAGGCTCTTTTCAATTCTATTTCTTAACTGCATATTCTCCTCCTCCTTGCCGTGGCTGCAGCTAGAGGTGGGGCAAAACCTGATTTGTTGTAGTTTTTGAAATTTGGTCAGTGAGATCTGGTTTGATATAGTAAGGAGTTTTCTACTATAATCTCTTGATTGTCTTCAGATTTTTTGGGGATGCATAATATAGTCTTTAGAATTATATTCCAGTACAATCTTTGTCACTCTCAAAGAAGATTTGTAAGAACAATCACATTTTAGTGTTGATATATAGTTGTGCTAGTATATGATGGTTTTATAGTTCAGGCAATGATTAGCTTTGTTCTAAAACAAGATTTCTATTGCTATTTGGTGTTTATAAGTTTTTAGAGGGAAGAACTAAAGAAGAGGGGCTTGTAATTATCTCCTAGCTTTAAAGCTATAGAAATATGCTCATCTAGCTACCTTTCATATGCTTTCCTCTTTTCAGGAACTGTATTGATTATTAGTATAATAATTTGGTGCTATGCAAGCCATTTGGGGGGCCACTTCATAAAGCACTTACTCAAACCTACAGCTCACAGAACTGCAATATCTATGTCTCTCAAAGGCAAGACATGACTGCTTTGAGACTCTTTCCTGGTCTTCTGACTGCATGTTTATGCACAGAAGACAATTCCACCAGGCCTACCACTGAAGCAATGCATTGGTGAAGTTCCTATCTGAATGGTTCACACAGGCCTAATTATCATATTGTAAAATACTGTACATTCAATTATACCAGAACTTTCTTTATGGGAATATATTTAATGGGATCTGGCAAGAAAAATGAACTAAACTCTTCATTAGTTCTGGCTTGATTTGGACTACAGTTGCAGGTAAAACATTAGTGTTTGTGACATCAAATGTAAGTCCTGCTCCTATTTGTGTGGATAAATATTGTTAATATTGGTGATTGCTTAAAAAACATGTAAAATATACAGTTATTCCATTTCAGTCCAACTTGGTGAAAGACAGTTGGAAATCATTTTTTAAATGTTGGCTAGATTTATGAATTGATCTAGAAAGCTAGAACACTAAAGGACATTTAGTTATATGAATCTGCTCAAAAGAAATTACATTTCTCCAATTATTTGTGATTTTCCAAGTTTTTCAGAAAATTGCTAAGCAAACAAGGTTCCATACCTTTAAATGCACTGATAGACTTTGTTCCTTCTGGCCCTTGCTGTAATGTCTCTTACCCAAGATGTTGTTCAATATTGTACAGTATTTACAGTTTTATTGTAAAATAGTGTATGTTCTCTCCTGTATAGCAAATAGCAGTTTCAGAGGAGTGTTAAACACATTGTACATGCATACATACCTACTACTGTAGTCCCAATGTTATTCAGAGAGTTTGGAGGCTGCCATTGCTTTTTAAAAAAATGCAGGAGTTCCTTATCAAGCCCTTTTCATATTACATAAAGCTTGGCACTAGCAAAATCTGCAGGAACATAAGAGTGTACATTTATTAACATCAAACTACTAGAATTGCGGACATTTGATTCATTATGTGACTAAAACATTGGCATTTATCTCTAGAAATTTGAAATATTTTTTTCAAGTCTGCAGTGGTAGTCCCATTGATGGGTGGTGATCATTTTATAATTATTGTACTATAAAAGATGCAGTGTTAATTCCAGACTTGACTTGTTAAACAATTAGAAAGGGGATTGAATTTCCTAAGGCTGTCTGACAGAGTTGGAGGAGTGAGAAGTTGCAGCCGTGACCAATGGGATGACTAAATGGGTAGCGTTTGCTTTTCTCAAGATACCTTGAGTTAGGCCTTTATAGTATCTGAAGAGTTCCCTTTCAAAGTCATCAGGCACTGGGAGCTTCTTTCTGAATGACAGTATTCACTTCTGTTTTAGAGGTAGGTGAGATTTACTGAATATGATAAGGTAACTGTTTATTATAGGGAGAATACAAATTGATTTTTCTTTCTAAAATCTCCCCAAGGATGAAGTCAATCAGAGAAGGTGGGGGTCAAGAATAAAACTGTTGGCCAGAAAAAAATAAAATCCAAATCCTACTTCAGGTGGTATGCAGTGCTCTACATTTAGATAAAGCAATCAAATCTGTAGTGTCAACAAATTCTGGGATAGCTATGAACTATTTGCAAGCAGACTTTTTAAACATTTGTTTCATTTGGCTAGAAAGGGAGGTAGAAAGGTTTACTGAAATCATGTGAAAAATTATCCATTTTTGAAAATTATATTAATTTGGTTAAGTTAATGCATGAGGTATAAACACCAGGCACAATTCAATCTACTCTGCATTTTTTGAATTCTTTTGGAATCAGAGAGAAAGAGGAACTACCGCCATTCATATTATAATGAATTAATCCTAAGAACACTACACTAGGAATCCTAGATGCTGCATATTCAGTATAAAAAATACAAACCAGATGAATGAATTGTTTCAAACTTTTTATTCAAGAGAAAATGCTTAAGGAAGAAAATATAAAAGGAGTATATAGATATTTTTAAAATATACTATCCAACCCCTAAGAATATGTGAAGAAAAAAACCCTTTCCCTCCTTGCAGACACTTTAATACAAGAGATGATAAAATAATTAAAAATTGGAAAGGTTCTAGATCAAGATGATTTTCTGTTAAACACTATAAAACATTTGAAGAACTAGTCCCAATAATAAACAGATTCCTTACAAAATTTATGAGGCCAGTGTCTACTTAATTTTGAAATCAAGCAAAGATGCCCTTAGGTGCAGCAATTATAGCCCTATTTCATTAAATACGACTGTACACTTGAGGCACCTTCGGCTGATGATTTACTTAGCACAGGTGGGTTTTGTCCTCAAGAGACAGAACAGATCATTTACACATTCTGGTAAACATGGCAAAAGCATGACAGTGCCTTCTCTGTGCATGATCCTTTATCTGAGCCTAAAGAGTCTTCGATAAGAGTGCATTGGGTATACGCACACCAGGTTCTGGAGAGTGTGGGGAAGAGATTATGGCAATGGACTAGAACTGGAAGATCTAGGTTCAAGTTCACCCTCAGCCATGGAAATTCACTGTGAGCAAGTTATTCTCTCTCAGTCCAGCCTATCTCGGCTGCTGTTGTAATAAAGGGAGCATCCCATATGTTGTTGTTTATTCGTTCAGTCGCTTCCGACTCTTGTGACTTCATGGACCAGCCCACGCCAGAGCTTCCTGTCGGCCGTCGCCATCCCCAGCTCCCCCACGGTTGAGTCTATCACCTCCAGAATATCATCCATCCATCTTGCCCTTGGTCGGCCCCTCTTCCTTTTGCCTTCCACTTTCCCTAGCATCAGCTCTTCTCCAGCATCCCATATAAGCTGCCTTTAATTCTTGGAGGAGAGCTAGGTTCTTAAATAAATAAATGGCCATGCCCACTAATTCTATAAAATGGTTCAAAGTCTTGTATTAAGACTCCAAGACAGAAGTAATAACCAGTGGATTCCACTGTCAGCCATGGTAATTAACTCAAAGTGCCCAACAAGAATAATGGACAGAGGATCTCTTGGACTTTGTTGTAAAAGAGAGAGTAGAATAAATTGGAAACCTTGACCTATGAGTGCATATAAAATGCGTTACTCAGAAAACACCTGCCTTGTACTTTCCCTCCCTTTGTGCTTTCTCTTTTCTTCCCTTCCCATTATCTTTTGTCTCCTGTGTATTTGAGCTGTTTGTTCTTGTATGTGTAGCTGAAATATATATTGTAAAATCAGTGCTAGTTGCTGATAACAAGTGCAATTACTGTTGATGGTGCAGGTGAAGTAATTTTCTGTGGCTGGATATGGATTGGTAATATTTTTCCTGTATTCAAACTAAAATGTTTAAAAACAGTGGTCTTAAAAATATTATAATCCCTCAGTTATAAACTCCTATTATGTTACAGTATTTGATAGGAGCCTATAACTAAGGGTTCTCAACTTCCAATTGTTAGTTTTGTACTTGAAATATGTGTGACTTTGTTATGTCATCTAGAGTATAGGTTGTAGTGATGGTGTTTTGCCAATACTAGCCAGCTGAAAGATGTAATCCTTTTTTGTTTTATTCAGATTTTAGTCATTATTCATGCCTGTATAATACTGAATATCTCACAATAGTATTATATAGTGCCGTACATTCATATACATCTCCATTTGATTGCTCCTGAGAAAGTGTTATGAAATTGTACTAATGTATGTAGTTTGTCATGGAGATTGGTCCTAGAAACAAATAATACTATTGCTATAGGATCTACCCTAGGTTTCTACTGTATCTGAGGCATGTTTCAGTGTTCATCTTAAATTATATAATAATTGAAATCCAGTATAACAGAGCAATACTTTTCCTGTAGCTATATTTTAATCCATTCCTAGTGATAGCTCTTGGTAACAATGGCGTACATATGTATGTTTGGTAGTTGTCAGCAAGTTTTGTCTGGGAATATTTGAAAGCATTAAAAAGGTTCAAGTAGGGTTTAGTTATTATGAAAAAATGCAAATGGGAAAGGAGGGGCTTCTCTGTTTAATTATATATAAATTACCATTAAACTTTTAGATGAAACAGTTACATTTCTAAGGACATAAAATTGATTTAAATAATATATACATTCAGAATGTTTTATTTTTAGACTGGTAAGCAACAGGTAAACCCATATGTTCAATAGAAACACACATGAGACTGTAGATTTGTGATCCTACTGATTATTAAAATTTACTATCTAGGAATCAAAAATGAAAATTGATTAAAATATCCTCTCTGGTGTTTGGAAAGGATAATTAACATTACAATCAGGAAATATGATACTGCAATAATTAAATGCAGTTGTCTTCCATTTTCATCATTAAATTGATGAGCTGGTTGTTTATTTAATAAAGAAGCCTATTTTTAAATCAAGAGTGACCCTGTGACCTCCATTGGATATAATAATATATAGAGACAATTTATTGGTCGTGATTTTAAAAAATATAGACTTGAAGGTGATCTAAGGCTGTATAATCCATACCTATTGCAGTGTTTGAATGCATTGGGACTTCTGAGTAAATGTTTTGGATTGCATTATTAGAAAGGTCAAATGTTTTATACAGGTCTTTTTGCTGCTAATAGCAGGGATGATGAAGATCATCCGGAAGTTGCAACTGGTCCAGAATGCAGCGGCACGCACAGTTTTGGGTACCCCGCAGTTCGCCCGAGTAACACCACTGCTGCGTGAGCTGTAGTGGCTTTCAGTTGCTTTCTGGGTGCAATTCAAGGTGCTGGTTATCACCTTTAAAGCCCTACATGGCACAGGGTGAGGTTACTTGCGGGATGGTCTGTCCCTGAGGTTATCTGCCCATTTTACTAGGTTAGATAGGGTGGGAGTGCTCCAGCTCCCCTCCCTTAAATGTTGTCATCTGATAGGACCTTGGAAGCGCACCTCCAGCCCTTTGGAACAGCGTCCCATCTGAGATCCAAGGGATCCCTACCCTTTTAGCCTTCTGGGGGGCTGGGAAGACCTTGCTCTTCCCCCAAGCATTGGATTAGGATGAGGGTTGAGCTGTGAGGATGATTGGTCTGGAGGGTACTTTTGTTTTTAACTATGTTTTTTAAGGATTGTTGTGAGCTGCCTAGAGTCATCTAAAGAAATATATGGCCATATAAGTAAAGTAAGTAAGTAAGTAAGTAAGTAAGTAAGTAAATATCAGAACAGGTATTTCTATACATCTCTTGTGTAAGTAGATTAGAAGTAATGTAAATCTAACATTTGAAACTTGTTTATAGCAGACTTTTTCCATTTGGTTAATGCTATTAAAATCTGATGCAATGCTTTAACTTTCCATACAGATGCTTCATAACAGTTTTTTTCATCTGTCTTATAAAATTGTACTATTTTAACACAATTCATATAATTTGTAAACCGCCCAGAGTCCCTTGAGGGAGTTGGGCGGTGAGAAATCGAATAAATAAATAAATAAATAAATAATCACTTTTAATCTGAGAAATAATGGATACATTCAGCAAAATACTAATCCAGTATAAGAATATCAACATCTGAAAAACATTGCCCTGCTTCCTCACAGTTAGCATAAACAACAGATGAGGGAATATGGGAAGGGTTTTTAGAAGGAGGCAAGTGCATTATTGGCAGCACTTCAATGAAATCTTAACTGTAGTTCTACAAACAGTTTAGATGTTCCCCATTTATTTTTAATTACTTTTCATTTTGGGAACATAGCTTGCTAATAAGAGTATAGTACCTCAAAATCTTGGTACTATCCTCTCTACTTTTATGAATGCTGTGTGATTACCATCAGCATAGAACAGCCTTTCTCAACCTTTTGTCCCTGGATGAACCCTTGAAATATTTTTCAGGCCTTGGGGAACCCCTGCACATTCAGGCTTAAATATAAGCCAGAAGTTACAAAATTATTATATTTGTTTCATACAGTATGTAGGCCTGTATATATGCATTAACTTAAACTAAAAGAATGAAACTTACCTCTTTAATGTCAAGTTGCCTGAATTTGAAATAATTTTTTAAATAAATTGTGATCTCCCAAGGAACCCCTAGTGACCTTTCGTGAAACCCTAGGGTTCCATGGAACCCTGGTTGAGAAACCCTGGCATAGAATAACTTCATGTGGCCCTTTAGATCAGGCTATTGTAGAGGAGTATGGAGATAGCCTTGAAGGAAATATGCAGCAGCCATTATAAAAACACCAGCTTAGCCCTGAAAGGAAAGAGTGAGGAAGAAACTCAGAGTTGGCTCAACTTGATTCTCTTAGGTATAAGAGGGAGGGAAAGAGAAAGGCTTTCAAGATTCTGTTATTATACCATATAACAATAAAGTAGAATTTTTGATGATTAGAAAGGTTATAGAAAGAAGGGAATTATGATGTAATCTTAGAGAGGTTTGATTAGAATTGTATGTATAACTGCCAAGAGAAAGATTGGAAGCCACTCTCTCTCTCTCTCTCTCTCTCTCTCTCTCTCTCTCTCTCTCTCTCTCTTCATGTGTTCCGTTCTGTTCTGTTCTTTTATTTTCTTTTTCTTTTTTCTATCTCCTTTTTTCTTTGTCTCTTCTTTTCCTTTTCCTTTTTTTCATTTTCACATTTGTTATATTTTTTTCTTTGAATGTATGTATTCATTTGTCATATTTCTCTACCGCCCATCTCGCATACGATGACTCTGGGTGGCTTACAGATGATTAAAAATGACATATCGCTAAAAACAATACAGTATAAATATAAATATAAATATAAATACAGATAAACACAGATACAAATATAAAAATACAAAATATAAAATATAAAATATAAAATTCAAGATGGCGAATAAAGCTATTATCTATGTAAAATCTTTTAATAAAAACTATTTGAAAAAAACAAGGTAGAATTATTTAGTTCTTGTGTCTGTTTCCTGATCTGGCCTACCTCAAATGGCTAACAGCTACAACCAGGGGGTGGAGCCAAGACAGCAGTCCAGCAACACACGTTTTTCAACCAACTGCTCTTTTTAATTTTATATTATTTTTAAACGGCACTTTAGAAATATTTTAAGTAAATTCATGATCTTTTACGACAAGACAATTGTGGAGGCAAAGTTGCAAGTAAGAGAGAGTGAATTCAAACAACATGGGGAAAAGAAAGGAAAGACATGGCATCAGCCCGGGTTCTCTTATTACCTCAAGGTTTGCCAAACAACCTAAGACAGAAGAACATCCTATACAAAAGGAATCTAAGAGGCAGTGCTCCCATTCTGCTTCGCAGCTATCATGCAATTCTACTAGGCAACTCAAAATGGACGGTTTCTTGAAAAACAAATCAGTCAACAGTTGTAAGTAACACATTTTTATCTCCATCACCTAGCCTTTCTAACAGATACGACCCCCTGGAATGGGATTTACAAGCAGAGGTAGAAAGTTCTCAACTTTTGGACATTTCTGCTTCTATCCCTGGGGAGTCTTCCCCACTCCTACCTGCAGCTATTTGCTCTGCTGCTGAGGGGGGAGAGGAATTGCAAAATAAAAACTTTACTGATTTCATATCTAGGCAATGCCTACTGACGGCGCAAACAGTACTCTCAAGTACTCTCTCACCCCCACCAACACAGGCAGGACAAGCCAGGGTATATAAACAGAGAGCAAGTCCCACTCCCTTTTCGCACTGAAGATGTTGCCTAGCCTGGCAATGAAACGTCTGCAAGAAAACAACAAGGCTCAGAGAGCACCATGGACTCCACAGTACTCTCAATATTTGATCTTTTAACTACTGTTAACAATAAAGTGGACTCAATAGAAGAGTCAGTTGTAAAATTTGTTGACTCAAAGATGGACCCTAATTTGGATTTGATCAAAAGTGTTACAAATCTGCTATGTGACCAACATTCAGAGGTGCATGCCAAGCAAGTTTCTCTTTCCCAAGAAGTCCTGGATGAAAGGTATACAAATTGTAATTGTTACTTACAGCGGAATCGGATCACTTTACAAATTTTAAATAACAGAGTTAATAAGGGAAAGTGGGGATCCAGAAATGCAGTTGTTTCTTCCCTCATCCAGCTTCTTCACTGTGAAAGGCAGCTGGTGGATTTACAGAAGGTCGAGTGGCTTCCTTCCAGAAGGGACTTTATATGCATTTTGTTATCTTTTGACCAGCCCACCATAGTAAGCATGCTGTTTAAAATGAAACCTTTTCTGAGTAGGTTTGAGATTTTTCCTATCCATGTGTTTACTAAGGAGGGAGTCAGACCCCTAATAACTTGTTCTGGCAAAAAGAGTGCTACTTCCTCCAAGCCTAATTGCAGCAACTTTAAAGCTGCTTTTTCCAAGGATGTTATCTCCCCTCTGTCCTTGAGAAGTGGCAACCTGAAAAAAAATAACTTTATGCCACCTACTCATCAGTGCTCGGTAGAGCTATTGGAGTCAAGCTTGATTAACTCCTTCCGTACTTTGCCAGACTCTGAGCAAGTGGGCATTATTAATAGATTAGATGACGTGAAATATCTTCTAGAAACCACATGGCTGCTAAACCCTCTTTTTACTCCGACTGCTGACATAAAAAATGTCCTTTTTGAGAACCCTGATAAAACACTTTTTCATACAGATGCAGTAAGCGATAGTACTATAATAGAGACGAATAAGCAAGGGGAAATGAGCGGTTGCCTAATTACTGTGGAACAACAAATAGAAGAAAGCCCTGGAGTAGGAGTTGAACTGCGTTCTAAGGATACCTCCTGTCTGTTGATTCCTCCTCTGGTTTCCATTACTACTTTGATGGGTCAACCTACAAATGTATCTTTGCCACAGGCTGATGGCCCTCAAAATCATTTGGAGTCCAGCTGGCAACCCGGCAAAAGAGAAGGCAGGCACATAAGTACATATGAATTCTTTCCCTATATCCTCAAATGTCAAGTATGCAGATCATTTTTTATTATTGTCTTGGAATATTGCTGGATGGAAAGCCAGAGTTTTGGATGGGGACCTTGTGGGTTTTTTGATAAGTTTTGATCTCATAGCCCTTCAGGAGACCTGGTTGCCTCTGGATGAAGAGCAGATCCATCTACCAGGCTTTAGCTCATGGTATATTCCTGCGACTAAATTTAAGACCAAAGGGAGGGCTTCTGGAGGTCTGGCAATTTTAGCCAAGGCAGAGCTGGACTGGGAAGCCCAGGAACTGATCCTCAGACGTTTCATCTTCTCACTTAATTGTTAAATTTTCCTATGACTTTTTTGAATTGGTACTGTTGAATGTTTATCTTCCACCTGACTCTTCTCCTTAACATTCACCGAATATTTGGGCAAATTTGGAACTGACAATTTTAAAGCTAAAGGTAAAATGTCCAAAAGCTATTATAGTTTTGGTAGGTGACTTTAATGCTAGGGTGGGGGCTTCCCTACAAAATTTTGTCTACTCGGGTGATATACCTGAGGATTATTTACTACCTGTTCCTCCTTGGCATTCTAGAGATAAAAAAAAAATACAGGTTCACAACCGGTCTCTATGATTTATAATTGTAATTTACACATTTTAGGTGGTAGGGATCCTTGTTTTATATATCCTTTTACTTATCATTCAGGTAATTCTAGTAGTGTTTTAGATTATACAGTATATGTGTTTCAAGAGGCAAGCTTGAGATGTTTTCAGATATACAAGTCTTGGTGAGAGAAGACAGTGATCACCAACCAATTTTAGTCTCTTTCCAAGGAAGATCTGATATTCGAAAAAATTCACCTTGTGATAAGAGGTTCCTTGCAAATCTGGAAGTGAGACAGGATAGAAAACTTAAACAGGCTAAAGTTGATACTGAAGCACTATCCAGTTTTCTGGATTCTGTAAGCTTCCTATAGAGTCAAATTATGATTGGATCTGGAAGTTTGGGCAAAAGAGTCAAATTCAGCCTTCTTCTGGAATGCTGAAACATAAATTTCATTTTGATATTCCCATTCCTGCCTCAGTGTGGGAGGATCCCAATATATTGAACAAATTGGGGTATCCTGTAAAGGTGATTCTCTCATCTGATTATTGTCTCTTTGTACTGTGATCACATGTATATGTACTTTATTCTATTATTTTATTTTATTATTGTATCCCTGATTATGCTTTGTTTATATTTTAATCCTATTTTGCTATATTAATATGGTCAATTTGACTAATCAATAAAGAATTCTATTCTATTAAAAACAGCTACAACTAATCATATCATGCTAAATTGTTATGTGTGAGTGTAGTCATGGTTCAGCAAACCAAAGATAAGCACAGTATAGCCTATTATTAATTAAAATTGCCCATTACTGATCTCTCCAACCAATCAGATTGCAGTTGCATAAGACTTCAACATTCTTTAAATTATTTATATGTTGTTATACATGCAGAAAAGTTAGCTGAAAAAATATTATACTGATTTAACAGATAATATCACATTCTTGCAAATGAGCATTTGAGAGTGTTTGCCTAATTTTGCCAGTCTTGGTTTTTAATTTTACCTATCATACTCAGCTCTTTGAACAACCCAGTCATGTGATTACATCATATTATTCCATTTTCTTTTTCTCACAATCCTATGAAATTTATTCTAAGCATTAATATTTAATATCATTTTCTTAAATACTAAATTGTTTAGCATGTATTCTTAAAAAAATTTGCACAAAAATTGCAGAATACAAATTGGCAATATCCCCATGTTAAAGTAGCTGATACATGTACCTACAGTCATTGCTTAGAAGAAATTTCATTAAAAGTGTGTCCAATTTTCAGCTTATTCTTATACCTATTAAAAATCAAATAACTTTATGAAACTGGCCTTTCCCAATTTTCAGGATCCATCTCGATGCCCTCATGTGATATGCGGTACCCCAGAAAGTCAAGTTTGTCTTTGTGAAATTCACATTTTTCAAGTTTTACATAAAGTTTAGCCTCCAGTAATTTTAGCCTCCAGTAACACTTTCTTTACTAATTCCATATGCTCCTCTAAATTATCCGAAAATATCAATATATCATCTAAATATACAATTACCCCTTTGTACAGAAATTCGTACAGTACTTCATTTATGAACCTCATGAAAATTCCCGGGCCCCCCGCAATTCCGAACGGGAGCACTCTGTATTGGAACGAACCCAGTGGGCAGTTGAATGCTGTTTTCCACTCATCCCCTTCCCTTATGCGGACCCGATAGTAAGCTTCCCTGACATCTAGCTTCGTAAAAATTTTCCCTTTTGCTAGTTG
This sequence comes from Charina bottae, assembly GCA_023362775.1. NCBI lineage: Eukaryota > Metazoa > Chordata > Lepidosauria > Squamata > Charinaidae > Charina > Charina bottae. The sequence goes on along the minus strand of JALMGJ010000003.1, from coordinate 54,775,773 downwards.
AGCAAGCATATCTTTCAGCAATGGGAGAGGGTATTGTCTTGTCACAGAAATTGCGTTAAGACCCCTATAATCCATGCAAAGCCGGAGGGACCCGTCTTTTTTCTTTCGGAACAATACTGGGGCTGCAAGGGGGGAATTTGCTGGTTCTATAAACCCCCGTGCCAAGTTTGTCAATGAACGTGCGCAGTTGTTGTAGCTCATTTTGCATCATTGCATACATCTTGGGCTTGGGAAAAGGTGCCCCAGGGATGAGGTCAATTGTCGCGTCTGATTGTCTATGGGGGGGGGGTTCTTGCTCACACTCCTTCTTATCAAACACCTCCGCTACGGGGAGGTATTTCTCTGGTATTGGGTCCTTGGGTGTGCCACCCCCTTGGTCCTGTTCCCCGCCCTCAATCTCCATCCCGGTTGCCCCCAGCTCCCGGCTGTCCGGTGTGCTCTCACTGTTTCTTTCTAGACCTGTTCCGTCCATAAAGTCCATTTCGCCCGATACCCAGTCAACCCTGGGGTTTCTTGCTCTTAACCATTTTAGTCCTAACACAATGGGTCGTGTTGCAATAGGAGCTACTAAGAAACGCAAAGTCTCTACGTGAATCCCCAAAGTCATTTGCAGTTCTTCTGTGTAAAACTCCACCGGCCCCCCTTTCAGTTCTGATCCGTCCAATTGACAGAATGCGATGGGTGTTCTAAGTTTAAAAAGTTTCAGTCCCATCTTTTTAGCCACGTCTGCCTGCATTAGGTTTCTTGAGCATCCCGAGTCTAGCATTGCAACATCCGCATATTCGCCCCTACCACCTAAAGTTCTCAACTGTACCTTTAGGTGCATGGTTGGACTGGTGTGTCCCCTTCCGTTGCGCCCCTTTGTGGTGGTCTGCCCATGGGCGCTAATCAGAACAGACCTCGCTCGTTTCCCGCCGGCTGGAACTCGTAGTCGGAGTCATCGCTGTCTTCTTCCAGGTCTGGACCCTGGCGTGGGTCCACCGTCGCCACTACCGCCCCTTTGCCTTTGGTGGTTGTCGCTTTGTAGTTGCCCCCGTCCGCTGGCTTCTTTGGACGAGTTCTTTCTTTGACGAGCTGTTTCCCCTGCAGGCAAGCGTTTAGTCTATGTCCCTCCTTTCCGCAACGGAAACACAGACCCTCTTTCAACCGGCGGTCCTTCTCCTCTTCCCAATTCCACTGTTTCGTGTTCTTTCGTGGATGGGTGAGGAAGTTTTCCTCCTTACTCTGCCTGAAGTGCAGACTTCTGATGCTCTGCAGTTGCAATTTGTTGCTTTCGATTTTCCCCGCTAGTTGGATCCATCCTTCTAATGTTCCCGGGTCATCTCTGTCTAGTGCCCTTTCCAGTAGGTCCTGTCGCAGTCCATACTGGAAATGTTCAATTTTGAACGATTCCGGCCAGTCCGGTAGTTTTGACAGAAGCCTTTTAAAATCCATAGCATATTCAGCTACTGATCTATTTCCCTGCCTTAACCTCTGGATCTGTGCCCTTGCTGAGACTTTCGACAGAGTGTCCTCAAATCTCCTGTGGAGAGCGTACATGAACTTTTGGAAGTTCAAAAGTTCCGGTGCTCCACTGTCGTGCAAAGCGACCAGCCAGTCACCTTCCTCCCCTTCCAAACAGCTGGAGACGTACCTAACTTTGCTCACCTCCGTGCGAAAGGTATGTTCGAATTCCTCCATGAATCCCTGTACATGCATTAAAAAGCATGCCAGTTTCTTGGGGTCTCCATCGAATTTCGCCTTCAATTCGCCTATGCCACCCGGGCTTTTGGCTCCCCACGGGGACCTGCGCTGGTCATAGTACGGCGTCATGAACGAGCGATTGTGAGGGTGAAGTTCCTCCTCCCCCCCCCCCGTTGTTTTCGTCGCCCGATTCTGCAATGTCTTCCTCATCATCGGATATCCCTGTGCTCTGTTCTTTCTCTCTGGGTTCATCTAATTTTCCCATCAATCTTTCCAAGGCTGCCCCCAAAGAGTCCAGTTGTCATTTATTAGTCCTACATCCAGGTGCAAATGTGACACCTGGTCTTCCAGACGTTCGATGCGCTGGGTTGGGGTGACTCTTTTTTTTGTGCCTTTCCCCCCTTTCTCCTCTATCCCTTCGCCCACGGCGACGGACCATCCCACCAACCTTGGCTTGGTGATGCTGAGATTCGGGGGGGGGGGGGGTTTGTTACCTCTAGGTGTTTTTCTTTTTTCTGGGCTTTCCTTCCCACTCGCTCGCCGGCTGCTCCTTCCATCGTTTGGTTGCTTGATGAACTGGGTCCCGTTTCTTCGTTGGTTTCTGACACCTCTACCGGTCCCATCTCGTGCTGCGGTGGCGATGGTGGTTGTGTGTGTGACCACCTTCAACCGAGGGTTCGCTGAGTTTCAGAGCACTCCCCAGGATGGTTAGTCAAAAAAATTGTTTTGATTCAAGTCTTTATGTAAGGCGCTCCATCCGATATCGGTAATCTCCCTGCTCTAGAGTAACCCACAGACACGAGGGTTCTTAGAAGCAAAGAGTTTATTACAGTATACAGAAGTTAGCACGAACAAAGACTTGAATGCTAGCATAAAGTAAAGCAAGTACATTTAAACCTTCAGCCCCCCCCCCCCCCCCGAGTCTTTAGATGTTGCCACGTGTGCTTGTGTCTTCCCGGGTGCTCAGACGTTGGCTTGCAGAGATGTTGATTCGCGTTCGCTGTGTAGGTGTGAACCGGTCTACTTCAAAGCCCCGGCAGGCTGTCTCTCTTTCGTGTCAGTTTCCGTCTCTCGGGTTTTCCCTATCTATGTATTTCCCTAATGGCAGAGATCCGCCGATCTCTGACAATGTATGGACTTCAACTCTCAGATTTTCCCAGCTAGCATGGCCATTGCTAGAATTTTGAAACTTGACTTGCATAAATCTGGAGGGTGTTCAGTGTTGAAAATACTGTGATAAACCTGGGTAATAGTAGTGAACTCATTTTGATTGCTGATTACCTATTTTAGCAGATAAATATGCATTTAAATACATGTTTCTTAAGAAAAGTATAGAAATGTGTTTATGTAATTTTAACAGATGAGAGCCAGTTTGGTGTAATAGTTAAGATACGAGGCTAGAAACCGGGAGACTCTGAGTTCTAATCCCACCTTAGGTACAAAACCAGCTGGGTGACGTTGGGCCAGTCATACTCTCTCAGCCCTAGGAAGAAGGCAATGGTGAACCATTTACAAAATGTTGCCAAGAAAACTGCAGGGACTTGTCCAGGCAGTCACAAGGAGTCAACACTGACTCAAAGGCGCGCACACACAAATAAAATTAACAGAGATCTATTAACACAGATGTAAAAACAAAATAGGAAGTTACAAAAGAGAATATCCTGATCTGTCCTTCTGTGATTCAAGATGCAACAAACATTATTATAGTAAAAGGAAATGTGAGGACTTTTTTTCTCATTGTTGAATGAGTAATTATAAATGGACCAAACTCCTTTTTGACCCTCATATAAAACACTGATATTGTTTGCATGATAGCAGAATATTGACTACTTCATTTGTGAATACCTGTGTAACTTTCAGCTAGGGTAGCTGAGTTGGAAGGTAGGCCAGTATAGCAGATCCTACACCTTTGTTTACTTTCTTGTGATCCTGATTTTAGGAAATTAATATCTATAGTGAACTATTGTTGTTATATTACCTATGTGTTTAACCGGTTTGCAAAGAAGCTTTACCATATGATTTATATTTAGCGTTCAGTGATTGATAAAATACTAGGAATGTGATGAATTGATACCAGAAATTTGGCTTTTACATATAGGATTTTACCATGGTAGCATACTTGAAGGTTAGCGTTAATAATAATATAAACTGCTTCATTAGTTAAAATTAATAATGTGGTCAGAACTTCAGTGTATCTGGGAGGATAGGAGTGTGGCTTTTCTTTTTGTATTATAAATAATCTCATATTGCTACATTTCCCCTTTGTAATACCCACTTTTTTCCTCTAAAACAGAGCTTTCCAAACTTTTCATGTTGGTGACACACTTTTTAGACATGCATCATTTCGCGACACACTCTTACAGCGGGGCACAAGGCAGGCACTAGGACCTGTGCGGAATCACAGCAGGTTTGGAGGCAGCAGGGCACAAGGCAGGCACTAGGACCTGCACGGAATCCTGGCAGGGCAGGTTTGAAGGCACAAGGCAGGCACTAGGACCTTCGTGGAAGCCAGGAGGCAGCAGCAGCCCGACACACCCAGACACTGTAGCCGACACACTAACGTCTCCCGACACACAGTTTGGAAAGCTCTGCTCTAAAAATTATAAAAACAAGTTGATATTGGGTATAATAAAGTCTCCTTCAATTGATTGCAACTCTTGTGACTACATGTGCATGTAGTTTTCTTGACGGCAATGCAAAAGTGATTTGTCATTGCCTACTTCTGGGATTTTTTTTTTTAACCTTCCAGTTTAATTTACAGCCCTGCTATTTTATGGTGCTTTTCCATCAAAGTACTAGCCATGTCTGATGCAATTTATCTTCTTTGAGATTAGACAAGTTCAGCTGGGTGCTAGTAAAAAAAATTGTAGAATCTCCTAATTTAGCAAATAATTTGAGGGAAACCCAAAGATAGCAATTCTTCTGCTCTAGAAGCAAAGGTAATTTTCTGAAGCATTTGGGGTAGGGAAGACTGTATAAAGGAAGCAGAAGAGTTCCCCTCACATGGAGTTGAATTTCACCATTCATACTGGAGCTGTCACTAAATATCCCTTGGATTTAAGTCATATAATGTATACAGATTTACTTTTCCCCACTATCTTCAAAATATCTTTTTAATCATAGCGGACATTTGTCTTACACATTAATTTAGGTATGTTGTTTAACAACAGAGTTCACTGATGTAATAGAGTGACATAGTTAGCCTGCTTGCTTTATTGTTTAATTAAGGCCACAAGTACATTTTTAATATTCTTTCAGCTCGAGATGCTGATGAAAGAGAGAAATGGATTCATGCTTTAGAGGAAACCATCCTTCGTCATACTCTTCAACTCCAGGTAAGTTCATTTGCAGTCTGCTTAAAATTATGAAATTGTTAAGAGTATTTGCTCAAATAAGCTCATAAAAATTGATGAATATATTCCAGATTATATTCAGAACTGAATACAGCTTTCTGTTGCAAATATACCAGTATTAATTATAAAATCAAGGCATTTAAAATGTTTCAAACAGAAAGCATTCCAGCTGAATTAATAAGTTTTGAAATGGCACTGTATTGCCAATATGCAGATGAGAAACTGTTTTATTAAGATCTGAAGAATTAGGGGCATTGGTTGAAATATATTTTCAAATATGTATTATTTAATCTCTTTTCAGCAACAGGTTTGTGTTATAATTTGTATTTTTTGTTGAAATAATTGTTTTATATATTCATCCATATCTGTGGAGTCCTTGGTGCTCTCTGAGCCTTGTTGTTTTCTTGCAGACGTTTCATTGCCAGGCTAGGCAACATCTTCAGTGCGAAAAGGGGGTGGGACTTGCTCTCTGTTTATATACCATGACTTGTCCTGCTTGTGTTGCTGGAGGAGGTGTTCTCTCCTTGGTAGTTCCTTGATTGGGCTGTTGTTTGCTGCTTGGTTGATTGACTGAGTTAATAGTTCCTTGATTAGGGTATATTGTGCTGTTTGATTGTTCCTCTGGTGCTAATCCTGGTATTAATCTTCGCATATCTGGGTGTTGATTGCTGGCAAGGAGGTGTTCTGGTCTTCTGGCTTTTCTATTGTCTCTTATGAATGGTATGTAAATGTTGTTTACCTCTATGTGTCTGTTGATGGCTGCTTTGTCTGAGTGCCAAGCTTCCAGGAATTTTCTAGCATCTTTGGATTTGGCTTGGTTTAAGATGCTCACAGTTTCCCAGTTGAAAGTATGGTTGAGTCTGTCCATGTGTTGTGAGATTAAGGAGTTTTCATCGTGTCTTCTGACTGCTAGTTGGTGTTCGTGGATGCGCTCTGCTAGTCTTCTGCCGGTCTGTCCTACATAGTGGCTGTTACAGTCCTTACACTGTATGTTGTAGATTGTTGTTGTTCAGTCGTTTAGTCGTGTCTGACTCTTCGTGACCTCATGGACCATAGCACGCCAGGCCTTCCTGTCCTCCACTGTCTCCCGGAGTTTACTCAAATTTATGTTCATTACATCGGTGATGCTATCTAACCATCTCATCCTCTGCCGTCCCCTTCTCCTTTTGCCTTCAGTCTTTCCCAGCATCAGGGTCTTTTCCAGTGAATCCTCTCTTCGCATTAGGTGGCCAAAGTATTTGAGCTTCCGCTTCAGTATCTGTCCTTCCAATGAGCAGTCAGGGTTGATTTCCTTTAGGAATGTTGTAGATAACTCCTGTTTTTTCTTCTTGGGCTACTGGGTCTTTTGGGTTACTTACGATGTTCTGAAGGGTTTTGGTTGGTTTGTGTGCTACGGTGATGCCGTGTGGTTGTAACAGTCTATTAGTAGTTTCTGATGTATGACAGTGTAATCCTTTTCATAGCTTCTGTTGGTTTTGCTGTGGTGGGTTGCGTGGTCAGGCACTTTTTGATAAAGTTGCGTGGTAACTTTATCAAACTGATAAACTGAACTGAAACTTCGCGGCAACTTTCCGGCGCCCCGCTATGGAAGGCAAAGAACCCCAGCTGAAAGGGATCATGACCAGGTTATTCAGCCAGCAGGAATTCTTCTTGCAGAGGCATCCAGACGGAACAATCGACGGGACCAAGGGCAAAAACAGCGACTACAGTCTTTGATTTTCTGGAGGCACTGTAGTGGGGAGTTGACAAGAGGAGTTGTGTAAGAATACTATTCAGACGAGCAGAAACGCACTGCAGCAACCCAGAACACCAGAAAAAGGAAACAGACCACCTATATAGCATCTTCCAGGAAAATGGATACCCACGCAACTTTATAAAAAGAAAAGTGCCTGACCACTCAACCCACCACAGCAAAACCAACAGAAGCTATGAAAAGGATTACACTGCCATACATGAGAAACATCTCAGAAACTACTAATAGACTGTTACAACCACATGGCATCACCGTAACACACAAACCAACCAAAACCCTTCAGAACATCGTAAGTAACCCAAAAGACCCAGTAGCCCAAGAAGAAAAAACAGGAGTTATCTACAACATACAGTGTAAGGATTGTAACAGCCACTATGTAGGACAGACCGGCAGAAGACTAGCAAAGTGCATCCACGAACACCAACTAGCAGTCAGAAGACACGATGAAAACTCCTTATTTTAATTTTAAACTAGGTTTTAAGGAAAAAGCATGAGTGTGTCTGTTTTTAGTAAAAAGAGCACTGTATCATTATAATTACAAACTCTGTCTTACACACTCTTAGGTTTCTTCCTCATATAAACACCTGCAGGCAAAGGTTTTGCCAGAATCCGTTAACTGCTTTCTTAAATCTTGGATTGTGTTTATAGCAGTCCAGCGGAAAAAAACAAAAGCAAAAAACAAAATCCAACACTGAAATACATCAAAACATGACTGACTGAGGTTGGGAACTTTCTTCTAATCTTTATAATTTGAAATCAGTGAGATCTGCTGCATGACATGTATATTTGAACCCCTGAAATACACTTTCATATTACAAAGTGGGGTCTTTTTAAGATTTTAGTCTTAAATTGTAATACCGCACTTTCACTTTGGGCTTGGTATGACTGAGTAAAAGAAGCGTATGGGTGTGCCACTGTATTTTAATGGCATTCACAATAATTTTCAAATAAAACCTTTGTAAAAGCAACCTTAGATTTACATCGACAATTGCAGCCTGCTATGAAGTTTATTTGCAAGTCTATCCAACTCAGACTATTCGATTTCTTACTACCTTTTGCCAACCCTGTTATTCTCAGTCGCAGAGACCCTATTAATTCTCGCCGCTGCAGGTCCTCTTGACACTTAAGCAATCTTTCGGGTGCGGCATAGGAGACTCCAGATGGGAGATTAAGAATGGGAAAGCTCTGGAACGGAATAAGGCAGGCTCTCCTGAATTCTGTCAAATAAATGCTAGGCAGCTATAACGTAAAAATGTTTACATCCGTTTCGTAGTAGGGGATTCTGTATCCAATCCAATATGCATGCTAAACTGAAACTTGCTGAGAAGGGCGGGGAATCGAACTCGGCGGATGATCACTGTAGCCTGAAAGTGGGAAAGCGACGTAGGCTGTAGCCAATTGCAAGGAAGTTAGACACATTTTAGAAAACAACTACAGTGGGGGCGGTGGAAATCTGAATGGATTTGTGGCACCCTCAGCGCTGCGCGAGAAGTTCTAGGCAGATAAACGGGTTGTGAATGGCAGAGCCAGTAGTGTATTTTGCGTGGTAATTTTTCCTAATTGTTCACTGCCATCGGAGTCCCTGTACACAGCGACCGCAGCAGCGCCAAAGGAAAGAAAGGAACACTTCGACGCGTTTTGACTATTTGCTGTCCCCTTCCGATTATTCCGCGGGAGGGAGGACGGCTCAGGCCAAAGGACACCTGACCCGTAGCCAATCGGGTCCCACTTGGCGTTAAGACAATAACCGTGTGAACGGCGGGTTTGCGACGCGGCCACTCTACCGGGGGTGGCGGGGGGCGGAGAGGGGGGAGATCTTGTAAGACTTTCTCGAGAGGCGTGACCGGCTTTGGAAAGAATGGCTAGTGTGAGTAGGAACAGATGTTGGGGTAGTGTCGTGTCGTAACTGTCAGGAAAGGAATGTAATGGAAACCCTCTATCTGCTGGTCTTCTCGAGGAGGCCCGCCCAACGCTTGAGTTCGCTGATTTCCCTGATCTCTAATGTATTGGCTAGTAGTGCAGTTTTGCGAATGTCCCGCCTTGCGTTTGGCGTTCGGGTTGATGCGCGCTTGTAGAATAGTCGAGTAGGCAAGAGACCCGGTGGATCATCTCCACGCAGTTCCGAGCTGTAACTAGTTCCGCTCAGTGTGAACCGTCGCTGAAACTGAATGTTGGAAAGGAGGGCATCGTATGTTGGAGGTTCAGAGTCAGTTTACTTTCAGACTGGGCTGGTTATTGCCATTGCTGCTTCTGCTATTTAAATGGGCCTTTCTCTGGGTTTAACATCTGGACCATGAGACAGGCCATTATTACTGAAAGCCCTAGAGTTGTTAATGGTGTCAGGAGAATGGGCTTCAGATTCTTGTCACATTTGAGATACTTAACTATGCTGTAGATCTTAAAACTGTAATTTGACTTCCTTCTCTATAAATTTACTAAATAGTAGACAGCAACATACTGATTGATTTCAAGCTGCAGATCAACATGTAAGTAGACTTTCCTTGATGAATACATGCTTAGACCAGCCTATTAAGGGTGAATTCAGTTATCCGAGTTCTTTACATAGCCAAACTTATATAGAGTCAGGAATTGGAAGGAGAATAGAATCAATTTTGCTTTAAGAGGTATGTATGCCTGTCTGAAATGTCAAATGGGGATCTCAACAGTGGAAACCACAGTTGTGTAAGAATGTCATAAGACAATTCTTGGGGAATTGGAAACATGCTTACAGGGAACAAACAAGGAGTATAGCAACCATGGTGGCATATAATCTTTTATAAAGACTGCAGTCACTACATGATTAATTGGATTATATATCATGCCAATCCACACTGTGGACTACATGGTAAATCCCATTATTTTTTATAGAGAAATTTGTGTACTATTTACTTCAAAGGATTCCTATTACATGGGAGAAAGCAACTTTTTAATTATGTGGGGATCATACACAAACCTTTGACAATTCCATGTACTTTGAATATTTAACTGGTCTAGCTGGTCATTGATCTTAATTGAAGATTTGGTCATCTTAAAAATCCAGGTGGGTGACCTTGGGCCAGTCACGCACAGCCCTAGGAAGCAGGCAGTGGTAAACCACTTCTGAAAAACTTTGCCGAGAAAACTGCAGGGGCTAGTCCAGGCAGTCGCCAGGAGTCAACACTGGCTCGAAAGCACCCCCCCCCCCAAAAGCAATTATTAAAATTGTGTGCTAAAACTTTAAACACAAATTCTAGAAAGATCTGAGAAATAGGTAGGTTTTAAACACCCTCCTCATTAGTAATAAAGGGGGGGCCAGCAGAAGACACCCAGTTGAAGACCTACCAATGCAAGGCAGACTGCACAGGATAATAAAGATAAAGTACAAAAATCATAACATCACTTAAAAACTCTAAACTTGTAGATTATTGTCAATAGCTTGTTCTCTTTTTAAAAGCCTTGGTCATAATTCTGCTAAACATTAGGATTTTTAAATCCTATTAATTTTTAGAAAAGCACTGCTGAATTTAATGGAATGTCTGTAAATATTGTCTAAATTATGCTGTTGAAAAAAAAGTAGTTCAATACAATAAAATAATAACTGTGACATTGGTTAGGTTTGCACATTGTGCCATGTCATAATGAGGTTGGTTTTGTTCTGTTTACAGTGTGTGGACCCAGTCAATGTATTTTGTAAACCAAGGGTTATGGCTTAGTGTGATATGTGAACCAGGCCACTGGGTATTTATTAGCTATGCCAATTCAGTATCATCTTATTTGTCTGTGATAGTTGTTTCACATTGTCTGTAAAGAGCAACAAAATTGCAGAAGGAGGGAATGAATGAGAAGAATCAGGATAGAACTCTCTTTTCTGGTTGTTTCTGTTCTTTCAATCTTACAAATTACAGTACCATTGTTCTAAAAGTACTACTGTTAAACATAAAAGTTGATTTGGCATGTAAAACGTCTAAATAAGGGCATATAAATTATGAGTAAAAACATATATGAGTTTAGGTAAAACAGTACACCAAATGTTGTCGAAAGTTCCTTCCTAGACAGCCAAAAATGTCTAACTTTGCATCAGTTTTGAGATGGACTTTTTAAATGGAGTAGGTTCTAAATGAGCCAATATCTTCTAATATTCATTTTTTGAATTATGAAACTTGTGGAAATAAGCACTATTAAATACGATGGGACATTTCTGTTTTTTCCTTAACAGATTTGCACAATTAAGTCTGCCTTTATTTCCTATAATTTGAGAATTTATGAGTCAGAACTTAAATGTATAGGAGAGTACTTTTATTAAATAGTTCTCCATAGGTCATAGCAGAGGAATGTTATAACTGTGTAGCAAAGTAGTCACTCCTGCAACTACAGAGTACTGAGACTGCTCCTTGAGCTATTAGCTAGTTTCAAGCATGTTAATAACAAAAATGAAGTAATTTATCCTTCATGTTCTTGAAAACCTATCTTGATAACTTACTTCATAGCTATTGTGTTGGAATATTAAAGAATTTGCTTTTCTGTGTGCCGGTAAACAAAAACAAATTATTATGCTAAATCTGAAATATTTTTATTATAGGGTGTGGAGCCTGGCTTTGTTCCAAGTGTCCAAGATTTTGATAAAAAACTTACAGAAGCTGATGCTTACCTACAAATTTTGATAGACCAATTGAAGGTACCTTAACCCTGTAATGACTGTATTATAGATTTAAGTAAATTTCTAGTGATGATATACTTTTATTTTGTTCCTAAAATTCAGAGGCTGCAATTTTGTTGCAGATTATGCCAGAAACGGGAACAGCATACATTTTTATTTGAATTTTGAATTTATTTTCTTGAAAAGCAGTTTTCTAACCTTTGTTTCAAAATACGAAGGAAGTATGTTGGCAGTTCCTGCTAAAAGACATTAGATCTAAGGGGCCTGGGTGGAAATTAGAATCTGAAGTCTTTCACAGAATAGTCAGGTTCTAAGAACAGCAATGTAAGGCTTGCTTAAGTAAAATCTACCACGCCCCTAAGTAAAATCTAAGGATGTGCAAATCTTAAGTTTTGTAATATTTAATCAAAACTGAAAATCAGACAAAACCTAAAATAACTCTCTACTTAAAGGTTTCAATTTTAATCAGGTTTTGAATCTGGGTATTCTAGCGCATGTGAAAAACCTTTCTCTGATGTTGGATAATTTATTTTAATATTTTTTTCTATAGAAAATGTGTCCTTTTTTTGTGTTTGTGACGTGTGTGTGTCACGGTTAATCTGTGGTGCCATAGATTACAAGTCTAAGTAGAATTAACTTAGTTCCTTATCAAGTGGCTTATATATTTGATCTTGGAAATGAAGTAAATATTTGATAATAAAAATAGGAGAAGCAGTAGAATATTTTATTTCTAAAGAAATTATTTTGAAATGTTTTCTTGGGATATTAGTTTGACTTGAATATATGATCATCTCTAGCTTGCAGGAAGGGGCATCCATGGGGGTGTTAAAAAAATGTCAAGATAGTGGTCATGATCAAAGCCCCACCCCTTTATGCATGGGTGTGACATTGATGTGCATACAAAAGGGGCAGAACTGTGGCCCCCATCTTGATGTTTTTAACCATCCCCGTGGATGCTCCTGTTTGTAGTACTATGCTGATCTTTCACATTTTGTTTGTAATTTTGTGATCAGAGTATATTCCTGTTCCCCACCCCCCATAATTGTGCTTTACACTTTCCAGTGAAAGTAAATGAGGTTATGAACTAATGGGAAGCATCAGTTTGTTTTAGATGAAAGCTATATTATTGAAGCCACTGGTAATATAAATATTATTTTTGGTAAGAGATAAAAACGACCTTGTGAAGCTCTTGTCAGAAGTTCCCACTGGGATTAACGAACGACTCTCAACTCTCCGAATAAAACTCGCCAAAAACCAACAGGCAACTATCCTAAGTGCTTATGCACCAACACTAGATGCAGATGAGGATATCAAGGAAACTTTTATACCCAGCTGGACACCATCTTATCAGAGATACCAAAGGAGGATAAAATTATCCTCCTGGGCGATTTCAATGCAAGAGTTGGGCGTGACTTTGATTTGTGGCCAGGGATCATTGGGAAAGAAGGAGTTGACAACAGCAACACGAATGGAATCTTACTTCTGACTAAATGTGCAGAGCATAACCTTGTCATTACTAACACACTCTTTCACCAGAAAAATAAATTTAAAACATCATGGAAGCACCCACGGTCGAAGCACTGGCATCTTTTAGATTATGTAATTGTCCGTGCTAGAGATCGCCGTGATGTACTTCTCACCAGAGCCATGACGAGCGCCGATGACTGCTGGACAGACCATTGATTGATTCGATCCACGATGGCCATAAAGATTGTCCCTCATCGTAGGCTCCAAGGAAGAAAACCAAGGCGTAAAATGAATACACTGGCCCTTCAAGATTCTATTAAACGAGCTTGCTTTCAATCAACTCTCAAGGAACATCTGCCTATGGAACTTCCTGAAAATGTTGAGGAACACTGGACTAAATTGAAGACTTCTATTATTTCAGCCTGTGAACAAACTATCGGATACCAGACTAAGAGACATCAGGACTGGTTTGATGAGAACGATAGTGAGATTGAACATATTATTGACAAGAAAAGGAAAGCCTTCCAGATATGGCAAAAAGATATTAACTGTGCCGTTAAGAAAAAAATCTACGCCAGTGCAAAGGCAGAAGTCCAAAGAAGAACTAGAGAACTTAAGAACATATGGTGGATAAAAAAAGCCCAAGAAACCCAACATTTTGCAGATGCTCATGATGCACGGGGCTTTTTTAATGCCATAAAGGCCATCTATGGACCAACAAACCATGGTACAAATCCCTTACGCTCAGTAGATGGTGCTAAACTTCTAAAGGACAAAGAGTCTATTGCACTGCGCTGGAAAGAGCATTACTACAATCTCCTTAATCGTCACTCTACTGTGGCCGATGAAGTCTTCTTGCAAATCCCGCAAAAACAAATAAGAGATGAGCTTGCAGTACCCCCTAGTTTGGCGGAAGTCAGTAAAGCCACTAAACAAATGAAAAATAACAAAGCTAGTGGACCTGATGGGATTCCTGCTGAAGTCTTTAAAGAAGGCGGGCCTGAACTTACACAACAACTTCATAAGCTCATCGAAAAAATCTGGATGAGGGAGGAGATTCCAGCAGACTTTAGAGATGCCATAATTATCACTCTCTTTAAAAAGGGTGATAGAACAGACTGTGGAAACTATCGCGGCATCTCCCTTCTAGCCACAGCAGGCAAAATCCTGGCAAAGATCATTGCAAACCGTCTCCTATCTGTATCAGAAGACATCCTCCCTGAAACGCAAAATGGCTTCCGCCCTTCCAGGGGAACAGTGGATATGATCTTCACTGCACGACAGCTTCAAGAAAAATGCAAGGAGCAAAACCGCCCTCTGTACATGGCGTTTATTGATCTGACTAAAGCTTTTGATACTGTAAATCGTACTGCTCTCTGGACCATCCTTCTGAAAATCGGATGCCCTGATAAATTTGTGAACATCTTGCGGTTACTCCATGACGACATGATGGCAACAATCCTGAATAACAATGGCTCTCAAAGCGATCCATTTAAAGTGGAATCCGGCGTTAAACAGGGATGTGTTATTGCTCCAACCTTATTCGCTATCTTCATCGCTATGATTATACACCTTGTTGAAGAGAAACTTCCTACTGGTGTAGAAATTATATATCGAACAGATGGAAAGCTTTTTAATCTTAGTAGGCTGAAAGCAAAAAATAAGGTAATTGCAACTTCTGTTATAGAACTTCAATATGCTGATGATAACGTAGTCTGTGCACACTCCGAGGAAGATCTTCAAACTATCCTAAACATCTTTGCAGAAGCATATGAAAAGCTCGGCCTCTCGATTAACATTAAAAAAACCAAAGTGCTTTACCAGCAAGTTCGAACCAATCCCTCTGCAGCGCCATCAATCCAGCTTAAAGGTGTGTCACTAGAAAATGTCGACCACTTTTCTTACCTCGGCAGCCATCTATCTACAAAAGCCGACATCGACGCTGAAATTCAGCATCGCCTGAGCTCTGCGAGTGTAGCTTTCTCCCGAATGAAGCGTAGAGTGTTTGAGGATCGGGACATTCGCAGGGAGACCAAAATGCTTGTTTACAAAGCCATTGTTCCATCAACGCTGCCTCCGAAAAATTCTACAAATTACTTGGGAAGATAGGCGGACTTATGTTAGCGTATTAGAAGAAGCGAAAACCACCAGCATTGAAACAATGATCATCCAACATCAACTTCGCTGGACCGGTCATGTTGTTCGAATGCCTGACCATCATCTTCCAAAGCAGCTACTTTACTCCCAACTTAAGAATGGAAAACAGAATATTGGTGGACAGCAAAAGAGATTCAAAGATACTCTCAAAGCTAATCTAAAAAAATGTAATATCAGCATTGAGAACTGGGAAGCCCTAACACATGAGCGTTTCAATTGGAGGTCAGCCTTTATTAATGGTGCTATGGACTTTGAAGAAGCACGAGTACACGGCGAAAGGGAGAAAAGAGCTAAAAGGAAGGCACGTCAGGCAAACCCTCATCATGACCGTCTCCCACCCGGAAACCTATGCCCTCCTTGTGGGAGGTTGTGCGGATCCAGAATTGGCCTTTATAGCCACTTACGGATCCACTGTTAAAATTTTACCTTTGGAAGACAATCTTACTCGGCTACGAGTGATCGCCAATGAATATAAATATTATTTTTGGTAAGAGAGATATAAATTGTATTTGGTATACAGAAACTAATGTACTTTTTAAAGTGATTTGCTGTCCTGTTTGAATTATTAAAGTCCTTCCCATATTTTTAACAATTTTCTTTTTTTTTTAGCTCTTTGATGAAAAGCTTCAGAACTGCAGAGATGATGATCAGAGAAAAGCAAGTATATTTTTTGTACAGATGCCCTTAGAATACATATTTCTTTCTAAGATGCAACTTTAGTGGTCTTTTTCTGTACAGCTAAGAAACACCATATATGTTACAGTTTTCTTTGATTTGCTGGAAGGGAAAACACTTCTTACAATAATTTGGAACTATCCTTTGGTTGCTCTGTTCCTCTGGAGTATAATTAGAGAAAGACATGAAACCAAATTTGGGAAGTCCAAGAAAAACAGTAAATGTTTCTTGTGCTTTTATTTAAATAAAACTTCTGCAGTTGAGAGTAACTTGCTCTCATTATGTGAACTATTTATCATGCACTGTTAGCACAGTTTATCTGTGAAATTATTATACATACGTTCTTTGATTATAATTTGTCATGACCAGTCTTCCCATTAGAACAATTCTGGAATTTTAGTAAGGTTGCACTGAATTAGAGAGTAAGTGAAGAAAAAATAGTGGCAAATAATAGCCAAGGATATATCTAATTCAAATAAAATAGTCACTTGTATGGATTTACAGTATATCTGTTCCTCAAAGCTCACTGTGACACACAAAGTGGTCCTTCCTCGAGTTTTCTGCCACACTTCTTCAGCAGGGTCATTAAAGTTTTGCCTGCAAAGAAGGTAATGTGTATTACTTTCTGTGCAGTCCAGAAGGAACCCTCACTGTGTGGATAGACAACTCTCTCCACTTAAACTTTAAACTTAGTGCTTGCAGCAGAAGAGGACATTCTCTGCTAATTCCAGCACTGAGTTCAGTGGGGTAGGAAAGATCACGTGCGGGATGTCAACCCAGGTCTTGCAGCAGGAGTAGAAGCTGTCTTCTGTCTATGAAGGTTCTCAGTCATCCAGGTGGAATTGTCTGTAGCTTGAATCATGTCAACTGGATTCTGCTTCTGCTTTTCCCAGCTTAGAAGTTTGTTTTGTCTGGGCTGGAAAAAAATAGCATGGAATATCCTTTCCTGCCTCAGGTGATGTATGCAGAGCCCTGTTGGTTCCTTTGAACCTTTCTCTCTGCCTTTTCCCTGCCACCACTGCCTTGGGCTTGCCTGCTTGCTTTTCCCTCCTTTCCAGGAGCTCTTTTTGTTGTTTATTCGTTCAGTCGTTTCCGACTCTTCGTGACTTCATGGACCAGTCCACGCCAGAGCTTTCTGTCGGCCGTCACCATCCCCAGCTCCCCAATGGTTGAGTCCGTCACCTCCAGAATACCATCCATCCATCTTGCCCTTGGTCGGCCCCTCTTCCTTTTGCCTTCCACTTTTCCTAGCATCAGCTTCTTCTCCAGGGTATCCTGTCTTCTCATTATGTGGCCAAAGTACTTCAGTTTTGCCTTTAATATCATTCCCTCAAGTGAGCAGTCTGGCTTGATTTCCTGGAGGATGGACTGGTTTGATCTTCTTGCAGTCCAAGGCACTCTCAGAATTTTCCTCCAACACCACAGTTCAAAAGCATCTATCTTCCTTCGCTCAGCCTTCCTTATGGTCCAGCTCTCGCAGCCATAGGTTACTACAGGAAATACCATTGCTTTAACTATGCGGACCTTTGTTGTCAGTGTGATGTCTCTGCTCTTAACTATTTTATCAAGATTTGCCATTGCTCTCCTCCCAAGAAGTAGACGTCTTCTGATTTCCTGGCTGCAGTCAGCGTCTGCAGTAATCTTTGCGCCTAGAAATACAAAGTCTGTCACTGCCTCCACTTTTTCTCCCTCTATTTGCCAGTCATCAATCAAGCTCGTTGCCATAATCTTGGTTTTTTTGAGGTTTAACTGCAACCCAGCTTTTGCACTTTCTTCTTTCACCTTCGTCATAAGGCTCCTCAACTCCTCCTCGCTTTCAGCCATCAAAGTGGTATCATCTGCATATCTGAGATTGTTAATGTTTCTTCCAGCGATTTTAACTCCAGCCTTGGATTCCTCAAGCCCAGCATGTCGCATGATGTGTTCTGCGTACAGGTTGAATAGGTAGGGTGAGAGTATACAACCCTGCCGTACTCCTTTCCCAATCTTAAACCAGTCCGTTGTTCCGTGCTCTGTTCTTACCGTTGCTACTTGGTCGTTATACAGATTCCTCAGGAGGAAGACAAGATGACTTGGTATCCCCATACCACCAAGAACTTGCCACAATTTGTTATGATCCACACAGTCAAAGGCTTTAGAATAGTCAATAAAACAGAAATAGATGTTTTTCTGAAATTCCCTGGCTTTCTCCATTATCCAGCGGATATTGGCAATTTGGTCTCTAGTTCCTCTGCCTTTTCTAAACCCAGCTTGTACATCTGGCAATTCTCGCTCCATGAATTGCTGGAGTCTACCTTGCAAGATCTTGAGCATTACCTTACTGGCATGTGAAATAAGTGCCACTGTTCGATAGTTTGAACATTCTTTAGTGCTTCCCTTTTTTGGTATGGGGATATAAGTTGATTTTTTCCAATCTGATGGCCATTCTTGTGTTTTCCAAATTTGCTGGCATATGGCATGCATCACCTTGACAGCATCATCTTGCAAGATTTTAAACAGTTCAGCTGGGATACCGTCGTCTCCTGCTGCCTTGTTATTAGCAATGCTTCTTAAGGCCCATTCAACCTCACTCTTCAGGATGTCTGGCTCTAACTCACTGACCACACCGTCAAAGCTATCTCCAATATTATTATCCTTCCTATACAGATCTTCCGTATATTCTTGCCACCTTTTCTTGATCTCTTCTGCTTCTGTTAGGTCCTTACCATCTTTGTTTTTGATCATACCCATTTTTGCCTGGAATTTACCTCCGATGTTTCTAATTTTCTGGAAGAGGTCTCTTGTCCTTCCTATTCTATTGTCTTCTTCCACTTCCGCACATTGCTTGTTTAAAAATAATTCCTTATCTCTTCTGGCTAACCTCTGGAATTTTGCATTTAATTGGGCATATCTCCCCCTCTCACTGTTGCCTTTTGCTTTCCTTCTTTCTTGGGCTACTTCCAGTGTTTCAGCAGACAGCCATCTTGCCTTCTTGGTTTTCTTTTTCTTTGGGACGTTTTTTGTTGCCGCCTCCTGAACAATGTTGCGAACTTCTGTCCATAGTTCTTCTGGGACCCTATCTACTAAATCTAGTCCCTTAAATCTATTCTTCACCTCCACTGCATATTCCTTAGGAATATTAGTGAGCTCATATCTAACTGATCTGTGGGTCTTCCCTATTCTCTTTAGTCTGATTCTAAATTTTGCAATAAGAAGTTCGTGATCTGAACTACAGTCAGCTCCAGGTCTTGTTTTTACCGACTGTATAGATGTCCGCCATCTTTGGCTGCAAAGGATGTAGTCAATCTGATTTCGGTGTCGACCATCTGGTGAAGTCCATGTATAAAGTCGTCTTTTAGGTTGTTGGAAGAGAGTGTTTGTTATGCACAGTGAGTTGTCTTGGCAAAATTCTATCAGCCTATGTCCTGCTTCATTTTGTTCTCCCAGACCATGCTTGCCTGTAATTCCAGGTGTCGTCTGACTACCCACCTTAGCATTCCAGTCTCCTGTAATGAAAATAACATCTCTTTTTGGTGTATTATCTAGTAGGTGCTGCAGATCCTCATAGAACTGATCTACTTCTGCTTCTTCAGCATCTGTGGTTGGGGCGTATATTTGGATCACTGTGATGTTAAATGGCTTACCCTGAATTCGAATTGAGATCATTCTATCGTTTTTTGGATTGTATCCAAGCACTGCTTTAGCCACTTTATTATTAATTATGAAGGCTACTCCATTTCTTCTGTGGTCCTCTTGTCCACAGTAGTAGATCTGGTGGTCATCTGATGTGAAGTGGCCCATCCCAGTCCATTTCAGTTCACTGACACCTAAAATGTCTATATTTAATCTTGACATCTCACCAATAACCACATCCAATTTGCCCTGGCTCATAGATCTTACATTCCAGGTTCCTATGGTGTGTTGATCTTTAGAACATCGGATTCGTCGTTCACCACCAGCACCGTCGGCCGCTAGCCGTCCTTTCGGCTTTGAGCTAGCTGCGTCATCACATCTGGGGCTAGTTGAACGTATCCTCTGTTCCTCCCCAGTAGCACTTTGACCATCTTCCGACCTGGGAGTCCCATCTTCCGATGGTATACCGACATATCTTTGGTTGTACTGATCCATTTAGTTTTCATGGCAAGAATACTGGGGTGGGTTGCCATTACCTTCCCCAGGGATCGTATTTAGTCTGACCTCTCTGCCACGACCTTCCCGTCTTGGGTGTCCCTTCACGGTTTAGCTCATGGTTTCATTGAGGTGCTCAAGCTCCAGCACCACGACAAGGTAACGATCTCCTTTGCTGGAGTCCAGGAGCTCTAAAGCAAGCCAAAGTATTCTAGGCACATGGTTGCATGCACATACTTGTGCGTGCACCTGCACAACTAAATTATGAACATAACTGAGTTACCATCAGTTTTCTGTTGCCTGAGTGTACTAGTATCTCATACATAGGAGGATATTGACTGCCTGGAAGACTTGCTTTCATAAGATTGATATTCCCATTACTGAAGCAAAGCTAAACTGAATGGGAGCAGTGGTCCTGCAGTAAGCCAAGGTGAGCCCTGCAGCTTGTCAGCCTCGCTCAGGACCTCCCTCCATGCAACCTAGATTATTTGTACTGGAGGTTTTCTTGTGTTTTCTGGTGGAAAACACCATTTTCTTGCTGGACCTCCTTCCCCTGACAATGAGACGCTGTGAGGATATGTCTTTTATAAAAGGTAAGTTGCATCTCAGAGCTGTTAATATTACATGAAATCAACGAAAATCAGGAACTTTTTGTATTTAGAACAGAGTAATATGCTGATTATAAAATACATTTTACGACAGTTTTTCTCAACCTGATTCCCTTTAGATGTGTTTGATTGCAATTCAGAATTCTTATCCAATATGGACAGAGCAGTAAATTGTGGTCCAAAGCATTGGCAGGGTGCTTGGTAGGGAAAGGCTGTCTTTGATACGTTGAGAAAAGCTGTCTTAGATATTAAATAGGTGCTTTTTTCTCATTATATAATCTCGCCAGAGGGGTGTGACCTTGTAATTCCTTACCTTCTAGTCTTTGTTATAATGGCTGATTGATATTATAAAGGATGATTGCTGATTTCTTCTCTGTGTGGCATTCAGCATTTAAAAGGCTGTCTCAGAAGAAAAAAGGTCAGATTGTTGTCATCCCATAATTTAACATCATGAATTCTACTTAGCACCATGAATTCTGATTTTTTTTCTTTTGAACAAATCCACTGACCCAAGAAAAGTAACAAAATCTTCAGCTATTTCCAGTAGAAATGTTTTGAATAAAATGATGTTGAGCTATCATTTAAGCTTTTTCAGTCTTTATGGAATTTTTAAAATGACTTACTGACATAGTTGTTGTACCTGTAGAAGAAATAAGTAGAGGGAAAAATAAGTGGACCTCTGCTGAGCATCAATCTTGATTCAACATATTATGACTCGGAAATGCAAAAGAATTATTTTAAAATTTTCAAATATGAGATGCTGAACAAAAATTTTTCAGTAAAATTAATTATAACTAGAGGAGTCTAATGTGGCTAAAACTAGCTATTTTTAAGAGTCCCTTTGTTTACTTGTGGGTGGAGTTGGCAGTATAAACAAAAAATAAGGTTCAAATGTAAGCACAAAATAACTTTACAGAAGAAAGCTACTGGCACAACAAGATTTGCTGAATGTGCTGGCAAGTTGTAGGGTTTGCATTCTACTTTAATAATTGTTATTAAAGAAAAATAATATCTGGGTCATTGTATAGTAATGGAAGATGTCTGTCTTATCTTTTGGTAAAGCACATATTTTGGCTGGAGTCTGCCTGAGATCTCAGAGAGCTGTTGCATCTTGCCCCCCTGAGTTTGCACTGTTCAGTTTTGTAGATAATGTTTATTTTTGGTTAAACAACAAACAGTATTAATCAATTTGAAGACTACCATTTCTACCTTGTTTTTAAAAAATAACTTCTTCTTTTTTTGGTATATGTGTTTGCAGAAGATTGAAAACCTCAGAGAAACAACCAGTGTAAGTTTTTGTTTTAAATCACTATGCACTTGAAATCAGACTTCTCTGATTCCCTTACAATGCATTGGAATGAACAGGGCCAGGTTGAAGAAGGATATCTAAAATATTTTTAAAGTCTTGTACATATTCATGTTTAACAATTTATTTACTAGTAGAACACTTTAAATGAAGTGGTATGGTAACCTGCCTTCCACAAGTGGCTTGTACCATAGTGCTTCTTATGATACATTAATGGAGAAATGTGAAATAGATTATTCACATCAGCCAGAATAATTCTCATATTGTAATTGTCCAGTTTTATTGCATTTCTTATCTTCTAAAGTAGGTGAATGACAATGTAGATTTAATACAGTATATATAACTATAAGAGACAAGGTCTATTTTTATTAGGTAGCTATTAGAGTAGTGTATTTTTAAAGTGAAATCACTTATCCATAACTTGTTTACCAATAACTATTAATGACTTGTTTACCAATAAGTCATTTATACACTTGAAATACTTAACATGATTGCAAGCAATATTTTTCGCTGAAGTGCAGTGCTGATCTAAGGGGATTACATGCTAGGGGGACAGAGCACAGCAGGACAGGACTGGACTTGGCATAGAGCCAGCATTTTCCTAGCTTCCCTTCACTCATGTATATATGTACATGTCTACACAGTAATGCACAGATCTTACTTAAAACAGAACCATCTTTGATTTAGGATGTAAGGAAGTTTTCCTCAGTCTGCTCCTCAGGGCCGCAACTGGGGGGGCAAGTGGGGCATGTGCCCCGGGCGCTGCACTGGGGTGTGTGCCAAAATGACGCCCGGGGGCACCAAAATGACAAAATAACCAATGGGGGAGGCGCGGAATCCATGTTTGCCCTGGGTGACACAGACCCTAGTTCCATCCCTGCTGTTCCTTTCTGTCAAGTAAGTACTGAAGGGCCTTCTCCCTTAATTTGTCTAAAATTGGAGGCACAAGCAATGGGCCCTAAATAGTAAAGGTAAAATAGGAATTAATTTTAAAAACTGTGAAGTATGTCCTCAGTCATTAATAAGTATAACTGTTAAGGTCTTTAGATATTTATAACAATATCTAAGAAAAATAAGTGCCAAATTGGTAACGTTTTCCAAGTATTTGGGATTGCTTTAATTTTTAAAAATAATTTAAACTTTTAGAAAAACTTAAATATTTATTTTTCCTCCCTTAGAGCATGGTCGAATCAATAAAACACTGTATTGCGTTGCTGCAGATTGCTAAAGTAAGTATTTCTAGCAATATCAGATAGTAGAAAATGTTTTTTGGAGAAAATTTTTATGTGCTGTTTGTTATGTAGTAGTAATGTTGTGCAATTTAAGAACTTGAAGGGGAGGTGTTTGTATGTGTGCACCACTTATGTTACATCATCTTTCTTTCTTAATGTGGATTATTAATAAACATAAATTCCTAACAAATATTTCACGATTTGAGCTCCTGAGAATATTCATAATACATAGACTTATGACAGAGTTGACGTATTTGGATGGTATACTCTTCATATTAAATTGATGGTGAACATACTTAACATTCTGTGATGGCAAACTGCTGTTGGTTTGTGGAACATGGGACTACATGGAGGAGAAAGAATAGTACAAGCCACCTTGCGTATGTAGGTTTCCACTCATGCAAGTTTGGCTTCGCCCTATCTCCTTAAATGATCAGATGCAGCAGCCTCTGGTTAGTTCTTCACAAGACTCCAAGCTGAAATTGGAAGAAACCAATGTTAATCATTTTTTTTCCTAAACTAGGTTGCATACAAATAGTATGAATTTGAAAGAGAGATATTGAAATCTGTTGTGTTCAAGGGCCCATCTTGACTATTTTTTTCTCAGTTTGGTCTAGTGGTTAAGGTGCTGGGCTAGAAACCAGGAGCCTGTGAGTTCTAGTCCCACCTTAGGCATGAAAGCCGGCTGGGTGACCTTGGGCCAGTCACACACACTCAGCCCAACTTACCTCACAGGGTGGTGGTTGTGGAGAAAATAGGAGGAGGAAGGAGTATTAGGTATGTTCTCCGCCTTGAGTTATTTTTTTTGAGCCAGTTTGGTCTAGTGGTTAAGGCAACGGGCTAGAAACCAGGAGACAGAGCGTTCTAGTCCCACCTTAGGCATGAAAGCCGGCTGGGTGACCTTGGGCCAGTCACTGTCTCTCAGCCCAACTCACCTCACAGGGTTGTTGTTGTGGGGAAAATAGGAGGAGGAAGGAGTATATAAAGGTTGCATATGTATGGGTAAAGTCCTTACTCTCCAAATTATTTTGCATGTACTAGTGAAATAAAAATTTAAATGTATTTTCTACCTTTAATGAGTCTAATAATTACTAAGCTCTGGCACAGAAGCTCCTGCAATGTCAGATACGAAAAATCCCATTTAGTTTTGTGGGGAAACCTAAAAATCCCTGCCATAAACTGGTGGTGGTAGTTGTTGGTGATGTATGCATGTATGTATATATGTATGTATCTATTTTTAGTCAAAACCAAAAGAACAACCATGTACAGTATAATCAGGTTATATGTAGTACAACAATTAAAAAAATTATTAATGTCGAGAATGAAATTTTTGACAAACCTTCAAGCAAAAGATAGCTGATACCACGGGTAGGAGCCAAGTGCAAGCCCAATGCCTTCTAACCTCAGTTGCAAAAGAACAGAATTTAGTGATTTTCATAGAAATGGCTGTTTACTCGGTGCACTTGTGCCAAAATACATTTCAACAATTCTTCTAAGGAAATTGTTTTATGTACAATTCTGACATAAGGGATTGACATGAGGGAGAAGAGGTGCTTGCTCTGGGAAAATGGTAGGGTAAAGTATAGAGCCAGTAGAGCCAGTTTGGTCTAGTGGTTAAGGCAACGGGCTAGAAACCAGGAGACTAGTCCCGTTCTAGTCCCGCCTTAAGCATGCAAGCCGGCTGGGTGACCTTGGGCCAGTCACACTCTCTCAGCCCAACTCACCCCACAGGGTTGTTGTTGTGGGGAAAATAGGAGGAGGAAGGCATATTAGGTATGTTCCCCGCCTTGAGTTATTTATAAAAATAATAAAGGCGGGATAGAAAATAAATAAAATAAAAAAATAAAGTATATGCTGGTAAGGGAAGGGCATTGTCTGAAAAGCTAAAACAAGCATGAATAACATTCTTGAAATAATAAACGATTGCTACAGAGGAATGGTGAAGTGTTCCTGATATTTTAATTTTTTTTTATTTTTTATTTTTTATTAAATTTATATTACCGCCCATCTCCCCTGTCGGGGACCCTTTTAAAACTTAGGAAATATTCCTTATTAGGAGAACAATTAAAATATGACAGAGTATTTGGTAGTTCTGTTCAGTTAAATTTAAGATAAAATTATATTGGAAGACAAGGATAATTAACAGCAACTTATTTAGGTATTAGTTCAAAGTAGAGAAATGTTAATCTTTCTATTTGTGTATTTTGAAGAGTTTTTTGTTTTGTTTCTTTCATATGTACAACACTGTTAAAACACATGAAGATCACTCAGAATATTTTTTATTGAAATACGGAGTTTTTTATATACTGAAATATAAATATAGCTAAATTATTTTATGAAGAATTACTGTAGTGAAATACCCCAGTTATTAATATTGCTTTAAAATTAGGTTTAGTCATAAATATTTTAAAAAAAAACTCTTAGGAAACAACTTTGAATAAAGCTTGTCATCTCCTCCTCAATCATAAACAGTTAGTATCTTTTATGACATGAATACAAAGGTAGTCTATATTGTACAGACATATTGTGATAATGTTCTTCATTTATACCAATAATTATAATTTAGCTCAAACTTCCTAAACTATGTACACTATTAGTTTTTTTTCCAGTGGAGAAATATAAGAATTTGTATTCTAGCCATACCTGGCAGTCTTTGTATGCTAACCAAACTTGACAGTTTTCCAAGCTGAAGAGAATTCTAACACACTGAATTCTATGCACTGAACATTTTTAGATTCTGAACTGTATTCTTTGCTTTTTTGACTGTGACAGTTTCTTTTTTTTTATAATAATTTTATTAAGTTTTACAATACATGTTAAAAGTTAGAATAAAGAAAAGAAATAGAATAGAAATACAAAATAAGAAAAAAGGGTAAAGAAAAAGTGAAGTTGAAAAATAATAAACAAAGAAAGTATAGAAAATAGATGTCCTCCAATCTATCTTTGAACTTAAGGTACAATAATTAATTTTAAATGTTAGTCCTTCATATAATACACAGGAACTTTTCTTTGTCATATGTCTTTTAATTTCTATAATCCAATCTTCTGATCTTCATATGGGTTTCACCTTTCTTACTGTCTCCCAATAATCCATCTTTGGCTTCCACTCTTTGAAATAGTAATTAAGTGTTGAATGTTCATTAGTGCATTTTTATCTCTTCCATAAAGTCCAATTAGTATAACAAATAAAAGCCTTATGTACTTCTAATAAACTACAATATATTCTATTCATATTATGATTATATATTCCATTAGTACATAACCTAACATAATACTTAACTTAATACATAATATATACTCAATGGCAAATTCGCAATATACACCATCTCATCATATCATTATCTTAAACAATAATCTATAATATCAACTTATATTTGTGTTTAGCCTTATATCTTATATTTAGAATATCACTTATACTCAATGGCAAATTCGCAAGTATATAATCCAAATCCATTTTTTTCATTAACCTTATATCCCAATCATAATACTGAATCTTCTGTTTAGGGTATGCCAGGTTCATAATATGCAAAGTCAAGTTTACAATATACAGCCTGCTTTTTTCTATGTCTCATATAGAGTATCAGAGCAATTTGTATTTCACAGTATCTATCCAATTGCATACTCAGATTTTCTCCCTGTCTCCACAACCATAACATTTTTATATCAAAATTATAATGTATAGCCTTCCGAATGTTTTTCTGAGCCAATACATCCAAAATTGCCTCCTCCTGTTTCTCTTCTATTTCAAAAACGTTTTTCTTTCCTGTTTCAGATTCTATTTTTTGTTTTTCTTTCTCTTGGTCTTGCAAAGATATCAATAATAATTCCAGTGACCTTCTAATCCCTGAAAGAAGTAGAATTGCAGCTGCAAAAACCATCTCACTTCTATGACCTTCAGATTTTTCTAGTCAAAACAAAAGTTGGTCTGTTCATGGAATATTACCAACAAAGTCTATCAACTGAAATTAAAAAAAAACATTCCAATAATCCAAAGTACAGGAGGGAGCAATATTTCAAACAGTTTATAAAAGGGGAAATAAAATATAAATTCCAAGTAAAACAAAATCCACTCTATAGGAGTATAGAAAGAAAAAGGAAAAAAGAATTTACAGACGTTCCCCTGTGCTTTTGTTCTTCAAACTGCAGGCTGCTTAATCCAAACAGACAGTTTCTCAAAAAGTAGATTGTCAATTAGTTTATCAAGCGAAGAATTACAAACAAAGTCTCTTAAATCCCTCTAATACAAAAGAAAGGTAAAAAAAATTCAGACTATTCATATGTTGCAAATATAGAATCCATCAAACTTCCACCAGAATCAGTTATAGCAAAGAAAACACAAAATTAGCAAACATTTTCAACAAAGTCCAAAAGATAGATCTTAGATTTCAAAAATATTCTAATCTAAAAAAAACATTCCTAAAGTGATCTAAAAGCGGCTGGACGCTCTTGTGTCTCTTCAAAGAGACTTGTTTTCCCTGCGAGAGCCAGATATCTCTCAGCCATTTCCCTTGCCCTTACCCTGTTCTTTCCGTGGCGGAAAACTACAGAAAAAACAAGAGTAGGCAATTCCAATGGTCCCACAAGTAATCTTCTGGTCTCCCCTTCTCCAGGGGAAAAAAAAAAAACTTCAGTGGTCCACAACTTCTGCAATCCACTGCAAGCAAGGAAAATTCAGTCAGTTCTCAGCTTCTCTGAGAAGCCTGACTGGTCGAGCTGGCAGCCAAGCCTGGAGTGACTGTGACAGTTTCTGATAGTGTGATGGATAGGAACTCCTCAAGAAAGACGATTCATAAAGTAGCAAATTGGGACTGAAAAGGAAGACAAGAGGGAAACTGCTGCTTGAGACCATGACTGTGTGTTTGGTTAGATCCTTTAACATGGGAAGTCTGTGGCATACTTGCAGACTGGCATTACTTATATGACTGCACTGGTACTCTCTCATTACCTACTGAGATTAAGTAAAAGAAAATATTGCTCCTCAATTTCTGAGATTATGAAATCCTACTATGCTCTTAAACTTCCTTCAAACTTTAGATGTAATAATTTTAATATGTGCCTCTTTTTTTCTAATTTGTCCACATATCTTAGTTCAAACTTCAGTAGAAAGAACTGAAATAAAAAGAGGAAAGGAGGGGAGGATGAAGGGAAAAAAAGACTCATGTCAATAAAAAATAATAATCCCCAACCTTCAAATTCTTTTGCCTTCTTCCTTTGTAATTCATACATAATGCCAATCTTCTTTATTTTTGTTTTTGGCATGTATCATATTTGTCTTTCAGATGTATTTGTAGGCATTACTGATACAGGTTTTTGCACTTCACTGATTGTAGTTCAAAACTGCCAAGACAAGATTTGTGTTTGTTTCCCATAGCCATGTTTTCTTAGTTCCAAATACAGAAGTTTAGAGTAGCAGTTTTTACTTAACAAAATGAGAAACTCAGCACCTGTAGATCTGAGTTTTCATGAAAAATGATTTAAGATAAATCCAAATAGTTGCATTTCTGACTCATTCACAAGCCACCAAATGGCTTAATATTGTAAGAATGTTATGCACTATGATTAACATGGGGGGGGGGGCTTCCTTCCCTGAATAGCTCCCTGATTTTATGTGCAAACTTTTTTCTATTCCCTGTTTTTTTATACAAAGTTTGATCACTGTACATAAATACTGAAGAAATGACAGAGGATGTTCTATATGTCAGTATATTGCATTCTGAAAATAAATTAATGTAATCAGGAACTCTAATTTCACAAGTATACATTATGTAATAAATAAAGGATTATGTCTGAAACAATTCTGTTTGGGCTATTAGTGCTATCAGAATGGTATATATAGGCCACTTTCCCTTAAACTCTCAGAGGAGAGAGTTGCAGATGTTATATTACGTCATGCTCCATATACAGAGTTTTACATGATGGGGTTTTACAGTGATCATCAGGACATGGTGCCTCCTGGTAGACACTGTAACTGAAAACACCACATTAAGGCTATTAATTATTATATTTATCTATTATGGTTGGTTTCTAGCATTCTGTTTTTGAATATGCATATGCTGGGACTATTATTAAATGAAGTACTGCCATCAATTACAACGTTATTTTAGAGCATTGATGGCAACCTACAATTATACCCCAATACCCCCAAATTGTATACTGAAATTTGGGAGCAAAATGGCCAGAATTGAGTGGGGTAACTTCAAGCTCCTTAAGAATTGTTTGACATGGGGAAGGGAACAGTTTGCCTCTCAGAAACCTCTTCCTCCCGTTTCCACCCTAACCCCACCATGAAAGGAAAAGACCAGGAAAAAAAAATCAACCCTGCCCCATTTAGCAATGGCTTGGTATAATCAGACTGCCAACTGTGACTCTCCAGAAGATTGGAAGGCTGAGATGCTGTCGTCTCCTGTTAAATGTTGCCATTTGTGCTATAGAGGTTATTTCTGAAGGTTCTGTTGATTTGCCTCAGTGAAAAGCTCTTAAAACACACAGAAGTACTCAATTCATGCTGAAATTCTAGGTATCAACAGCATTTTAACTTGGTTCTTCATGCAGTGCTGATGGTCTTGAGCTGTCATTGGCATTCTTGGTTGGTATTTCTTTATGGTGTACTGGGAAACAGACCTGGAAGTGATCCAGAAGACATTTAGTATTAAGTCTCCTATTGCCATTTGGTCAACTAGGGAGATCATTGTAGGATGATTTTATGGGGTAATGCAAAGCAAGCCATATTGGGGGGGAAATCCACCAAAATTTATCTTAGGACAATACCTTCATTTGCTGAAAAAAATTACTAAGTTCTGAGGTCTTCTAATAAGAAGAGGATTATTCAGTGCCATAATCGCTTTGCACAGGGGTTGGGTAAAAGGGCAGTAATCCATTCTCTTTGGCTGATTTGGATAGTTTCGCTAATTTGGATAATTTCGCTTCATGAAAGGGAAATTGAATGCCTATTGTAAAGTGTTGATTAACTTGGAAATTTACTATTATATTTGTAACTACAGTGGCTCCATATCTAGCAGTTTGGATGTATTCCACTTACCCAGAAGAGAGCATTTGAGCACAAGTGTAAAAGCACGGCAGGAAGCAGTCTCACCAGTTTGCTTTCTGTTAATGTTTCTGACAGGCCACAGCCATTTTATTGATAACCAAGGTCTCCTGTCAGCCATTTTGTGAAAATGCCCATAATATGCACTCAGCACTCAAAATGTATTTCATGATCCAAGAGCTGACCTATATTTTACTTCACACATTTTGTATTCATTTTCATATTCTGATCCAGTAGTTTACAGATAGTCCTTGTTTAATAGAAAAGAATATAGGTAGCTCAGGGGTGAACTGTAGAGTCCTTGGTGCTCTCTGAGCTTGGTTGTTTGCTTACAGACATTTCATTACCCAACTAGGTAACATCATTGGTATGAATGAGGGTGGAGTTTGCTTCCTGTTTATATACAGTAGCTTGCCCTGCTAGTTTAAGGAGGGCAAGCTGCCCTCCTTGAGAAAACCACACCCCCACCTAAATGGCAGGGCAAGCTACTGTGTATAAACAGGGAGCAAATTCCACCCTCACTCATATTGATGATGTTACTTAGTTGGGTAATGAAACATCTGCAAGCAAGCAACCAAGCTCAGAGAGCACCAAGGATTCCACAGTCCTTGTTTGGCAACCACAGTTGGGACCAGCTTCAGCTTTCCTTTGTTTTACAGACCTGCCAAGGTTGCAAATGCGAGAATTGGTCATAAAGTTACTTTTTCATCACCACAAACATTTTACTTTCTTTCTTTTAAACATCTTATGGGCAGGCAAGAAGAGTAGAACAAAGCTCCCGTCATAACTGGTTGTTTGTGTGTATACTATCACATTAAATGTTTGCTTAAAAGAGAGCCAGTTTGGTCTAGTGGTTAAGGCAACAGGCTAGAAACCAGGAGTCTGTGAGTTCTAGTCCCACCTTAGGCATGAAAGTCGGCTGGGTGACCTTGGGCCAGTCACTCTCTCAGCCCAACTCACCTCACAGGGTTGTTGTTGTGGGGAAAATAGGAGGAGGAAGGAGTATTAGGTATGTTCGCCGCCTTGAGTTATTTATAAAAATAATAAAGGCGGGATAGAAAATAAATAAAATAAAAATAAATAAAATAAAATGTCGTGCAAAGCATCACAATATTGTGTTAAAACAAAGAAAACTTGCTTACACCCTGCATGTTCTCTCTCTCTGCTGGTCCTATTTTTCGTGTGATGGGAGAAGACATCATAAGTCCTTTTTTTCTGGTAAAGGACTTTGGTTAATCTCAAAACCAAACTGGGTTGGATCTAGTTAGTAATTGTGTGGGAGATCATCAGGAAATCTCAAGGTTGTAGGTTAGATGAGGAAATCAAAAAAGCATCCTGGAGAAGGCAATAGCAAATGACTTCTCTATTGCTGCCAAGAAAACTACATGGATGTGTTCATGAAGTCAGCATGAGTCAAGTTCAGCTTGAAGGAGTCTTCATTTAAAAGGAAAGACCAGAAAAAGTCAATGAATGGAGAATAGTAGAGGTCATCTTATCCTGAATTCCCTCAAACTGCCATTATCTTTGCTAGTATATAGTATTTATTGTGTGTGACTTTTCTTTGGAGATTTTCAGGAATATTGTTTCTGAACTCAAAAAGAACAGGACACAGGAACCTTCTGTAGGTATTTATATGAATGTACCTCTTCATTATTTTTAGCAATTCATGTCTTACAGATGCATTTTGATTTGGCTTTTAAATGGCAGATCCATTTGCTAGAAAGAATCTTTTTGTCTACTTCCAGAATAACTGAACTTTTTAATGCAATATAATGAACAAAGTTTCTAATGAGGAAATTTTCCTTTCAAAAAGTATAATGGTAATTTCTTAAGAACATGAATCTTATAAAAAGATCATAAATTACATTGATGACAAATTGTTATGTTAATATTTGTAACATTTTTCCTTAAGGACCAAACTAATGAGGAGAAGCACGCAGATGGACTTATAGTAAGTTTAAATGTAATCTATTATTTTCTTTTATCTCTGCAGAGCATTAAAGCTACAGTCATACACAGGGACTTGAACCTCCACTTTTCTTTCCTTCCTTTCTCTATTTTTTCTCTCTCTCTCCCTGAAATAAATGTTTCATTTTCAGTATCTTGTCAGTGTTCTAAAGCTTCTAAATTCCACTTTTTCTTCTTACATTAGGTTACTGTTTGTTTCCTATTAATAAGGCAAAATTAAAACTGCCAATATGAATGGGAAGAAATTGGGGTGATAACTAAATAATTGAATTGTCTGATGTGCCAGAAAATGTGATAGTTGTCAGAATGGAAATCTTGTTTAAAAACATCATAATTCGTGCATCACGTATATGTTCTGTGCCTACAATGAAGCCCCACCAGGAACCTCTGATAGCTGAGAACCTTTTGGTAGGAAATAAGTCTGTTAGGAAACTGTCTCTTCATCTTCTTGAACATGTGTGTGGAACAATACATCCCACTGCCAGGCAGGCAAGATCAACTCTTTATGGCCAGAAGAAAAGTGTATCATCCAGACTTTCAATCTCTGCATTTAACAGTATGGTTGTTGTGATTGACAATGTTTGTGATTCAACTTAAAAAGGTCAACTGAAGTTTGCACTTCTTTATATTGAATAAAGTAACAAAATAATATAAAAGGCTTTACCCTTTGAAATTACTTTTGTCAGTCCTCAGGGTAGGCTTTGGGAATATTTGCCTAAAGTTATAACTTAAATTATTTTTTGGAGATTATTTTTGTAGCTGAATTAGCTGCTTGGTTCCAGTTTATTTCTCTGTTCCTTGCCCTAACCTCCTTTAGATGAAGTTTGGTATTTAACCCGATACCTCTTTTTTTTTAAAGAAACTTTATTATATTTTCAGAAAAAAGATTAAACATGAAAAGATAGAAAAAGTTTGAAAGAAAACTAAATAAAAAAGTTAAAAACTAAAAAGTGCAGAAACAAATAGAGATACAAAAAGAATGACTTCCGACTCTTTATAGCAAAGATATACATAAGAAATACATCAATCTCTTACTCCAATTTTAACTATAGTAAACATTATTTCTATAATCCATTTCAACTTAATAATCAAAATTCAAAACTATAACTTCATTTTTTCAGTTACAAAAAAAAACAAAACCCAAAAGGATTTCTCTACCAGAAACAAATTAAACTAAATATTATAACACATGTCTATAGTCAGTTTTGCCTTCTCTGCCAAATCTATTAAATTTATTATTCCTCTAATATTTCCTTCTCCCACTGTACATAAAATATCTTAATCATCTTATATAAAAAAAATACAAATCAAACTCTTATTTCAAACTGAGTATTCAACAAACTTACAGGGCATTAATTCTATTATACATTCAGTTTAAAAACCTTTGGGGAGACAATATCTTTTCCCCGTACTTAACTTTCTTAAAAAACAAGAAATACCTCACTTTATAAATCTTAAGGAAAAAAAGAAAGAAATAATTTTCTTTTTTAATACAACTCAAATAGTATTTCCATTGTCAATATTAATACTATTTTAAAAAGAACATCCTGGGTATTCATTTTAATCACCAAAATCCATACCAACCATAATCATAAAAATTTATCTGACCTCAAAAAACAAGGGAAAAAACCTAAAACATCTCTTATTCACTTATTCATAAAGTACATATCTAATCCCAGTACTTTGTAACATTCTTATATATTCACTCTAAATAACAAAAAATATCTTCACCTCATATATCAAACATAGAAATACCTTATTACTAATATTTTGAAAATATTACCATTATTAATATCAATATGACCTAAAGTGAGTGACACAGGAAGTGTGATATATTCCAAAAATCCAAGATGGCGCTGACAAGCTGATGCCGTTTGTCGCTCTGGGGAAAGGTCCGCAAATTCCAATTGTTTTAACATCTTTGGAGTTCTAACTGTGGAGGCTTCGAGCTTGCAAGTTTAAGAACTTTAGAGAGAACTTTAGAGAAAGAACTTTAAGAACTTTAAAAACTTACTTTTGGACGTGTGGATGGACCTTCCCGGGCGGGGCGGGAAACTCTGGGGACTATGGGGCGGGCAACTTGATCGAGGTTGTGACGGGCAGGAGATATGATGGGAACCAGAGGACAGGACATCTTTGGGGAAGGCGCCCCCGATGTTTAGTACCGGTGGCGCGTTCCGGTCCTCCGAGTTCAAACCCAGGTTCTGGATAGCAGATCCTTGAGGGCCCTGGTTTCCGACTGCTGCTGCTTAACGGCAGGTCAGTAAACAACAAGGCCCCCCTCATAAGTGATTTAATCACGGAGAGGGGGGCTGACCTGGCGTGTATTACTGAGACCTGGCTGGGCCCAGAGGGAGGGGTAGCCCTCTCAGAAATGTGCCCAGCGGGGTTTCAGGTGTGGCACCAGCTGAGACACCGGGGTAGGGGAGGAGGGGTGGCAGTTATGATCAGAGAATCTTTAGTGGCTTTCAGGGGCCTTGCTCCACAAGTGTTCGGATGTGAGACCCTGTTTTTCAAGTTGGGTTCCCAAGAACAGTTGGGAGTGTTGCTACTGTACCAGCCTCCCTGCTGCGTAGCAACCTCCCTGCCTGAGTTGCTGGAGGCCGTCTCGGGGCTGGCAGTGGAGTTCCCCAGGCTTATGGTCCTGGGGGATTTTAACTTGCCGTCCTTGGGCCGTGCCTCGGAAGCGGCTCGGGAGTTCATGGCAGCCATGGGCCTGTCCCAGATTATTCGGGACCCGACTCGGGACAGTGGACTCACTCCGGATTTGGTTTTCTTGTCAGAGCAATGGCAAAGTGACCTGAGGGGAAAGTTAGAACTATCCCCGTTGTCATGGTCAGATCACGCCCTGATATCCCTAAGATTCTCTTATGCCGCCCCACTCCGCAGGGAGGCAGGACCTATTTGATTGGTCTGCCCCCGGCGACTTATGGACCCAATGAGGTTTCAGAGGGAGCTGGGGGTAATACCCGAGGATCTGCTGCACGGTCCAGCGGAGGCTCTGGCCGCGGCCTGGACAGGACCGTGCCGATGCGACCTCTCCAGCCCCATTCGACCCATCACTCCCCGTGGTTTACGGAGGAGTTGAGGGTTTTGAAGAGGGTGAAGAGACGTCTGGAGCACCACTGGAGAAAGACGAAGGTGGAATCGGACCGAACACAATCTAGAGCCGCTATTAAGGCCTACCTTGTGGCGGTAAGAGCGGCAAAACGTGAATATTTCTCCGCTCTTATTGCATCCGCAGAATGCCGCCCGACGGCCCTGTTCAAGATTACTCGATCTCTCTTGGGTAAGCTGGGGTCGGTGACCCACCTGCAGGGCCGTGCGGAAGAGTTTTCTGAGCATCTGCAGGATAAAATCGCTCGGATTCGGTCTAAGTTGGACTCCATGTGTGAAATGCAGTCTGGGGAGATGCCGGGAGAAGGGCCTGGCCTTGTTATCTGGGAACGATTTGATCCTGTTAGACCTAAGGAAGTGGACAGGATCCTCCAAATTGTAAATTCCACCACATGCCATCTAGATCTGTGCCCTTCCTGGCTGGTAAAATCTGCCAGGGAGGTGACATACAGGTGGGTCCAGACGATGGTTAATACATCCTTGATGGAGGGAGTGTTCCCAACTGCCATTAAGGAGGCATTGGTGCACCCCCTCCTCAAGAAGCCATCCCTGGACCCTACCATTCTGGACAATTTTCGTCCAGTCTCCCACCTTCCCTTTTTGGGAAAGGTGGTTGAGAAAGTGGTGGCGTTGCAACTTCAGAGGACCCTGGATGAAGTGGATTATCTAGACCCCTTCCAGTCAGGTTTCAGGCCAGGATATGGGACGGAGACTGCATTGGTCGCACTTACGGATGATCTCTGGCGGGAGCGGGATGGAGGCAGTGCATCCATCCTGGCTCTCTTGGACCTCTCAGCGGCTTTCGATACCATCGACCATGGTATCCTTTTGGGTCGGCTTAGGGAGTTGGGGGTGGGCGGCGTAGTTTTACGCTGGTTCACCTCCTTCCTCCAGGGCCGTTCCCAGTCGGTGGTGATAGGGGAGGAGAGATCCGGCCTGCGACCTCTCTTATGTGGAGTGCCGCAGGGTTCGGTTCTCTCTCCTCTCCTATTCAACATCTACATGAAACCGCTGGGTGAGGTCATCCGATACCATGGGATGAGGTATCATCAATATGCTGATGATACACAATTGTATATCTCCATCCCAGGTGAAGTAAGTGATGCAGTAGCCACCCTGTCTCAGTGCCTGGGGGCTGTGGGGGCCTGGATGGGGAACAACAGGCTTCAGTTGAACCCTGGCAAGACGGAGTGGCTGTGGATTGATGGCTTAGCGTTATCTGGGAAGCTGTCATCTTTGGTTCTCGATGGGGTAGCACTGCCCCATTCAGAGCCGGTGCGGAACTTGGGGGTCCTTCTAGACTCACGACTCCTGCTCGAAGAGCAGGTGGCAGTCGTGGCTAGGAGGGCCTTTGCACAGCTTCGGCTTGTGCGCCAGTTACGCCCATTCCTGGATCACGATGCCCTCCGAACGGTCACTCATGCTCTCGTCATCTCCCACATAGACTATTGCAATGCACTCTACATGGGGCTACCCTTGAAGACTATCCGGAAGCTACAGCTTGTGCAGAATGC
Source organism: Charina bottae (assembly GCA_023362775.1). Taxonomy (NCBI): domain Eukaryota; kingdom Metazoa; phylum Chordata; class Lepidosauria; order Squamata; family Charinaidae; genus Charina; species Charina bottae. Next base: position 54,739,152 of record JALMGJ010000003.1, on the reverse strand, counting down.
GGCCGTGCGAGCAATTTTGGGTGCACCAAGATCAGCACATATAACACCTTTGCTCTGCGAGCTGCATTGGGTGCCAGTTTGCTTCCGGGTCCAATTCAAGGTGTTGGTTATCACCTTTAAAGCCGTACATGGCATGGGACCAGGATACCTGAGGGACCGTCTTATCCCCATATCATCGACCCGCCACACCCGATCATTCAGAGAGGGCCTGCTACGAACCCCATCAATAAGGGAATGTCATCTGGTGGGGTCCAGGAGGCAGGCCTTCTCTGTAGCGGCACCCGCCCTTTGGAACATCTTGCCCCCAGAGTTGAGGCAGACCCCCTCCCTCCCGACCTTTAGGAAAGAACTGAAAACCTGGTTCTGCCGCCTAGCATGGGAAGGGGGAAGTAATAGTTCCTCATGGGGGTGGTTAATTTCATAATGTCCTTCCTTTGTGTTAAGCTAATCGGCCAAATTGGATTTTATAATTATTTAATTGTATTAATCAAAGTGTAATTTTAAATTTTATATTTTATATCTTTGTTTTAAATGTGATTTTATTGTAAACTGCCCAGAGTTCCCCGTTGGGGGAAATGGGCGGTCATATAAATTGAATAAATAAATAAATAAACATCCTAGGCAAAGCAATCATGTTAACCACCAAAAATCCATCCAAACAAGCATATTTAGAATTTATCCCACCTCAAAATAAACCAAAACATCATTTACTTTCTTTTTCATTATTACATATCTTAACTTTATACAGAGAACTTTCTCCATCTTCTCTTCTACCTTCTTCCCATCCTAAAAACCCCAAGTTCTCTTCTGGGACCTTCCACATTTTTAAACCAGATTCCTTTTCTTCAAGCACCAACAGTACGGTCTTATTCATTAATCTTTCTAACTCCAAATATCTCTCTTCTTCATACTCCAGCAGAACAGTCTTATCCAATTCTCTTTCTAGCTCCAAATTACTAATTTCCATCTTATTCTTTGGAGGTCCCACTTTGTCCTTTAAATATTTGACATCACTATCAGTTTTTTCCAGCTGTTGATCCATTTCCTCCTCCAAATCTTCTAAGTTATTTTTATTCATATATTGAATAACTTTGGAAATAACTTCCTCAAAAATCAGTTTAAAATCTTTCATGTCTCCTTACAATAATCTATGGGGCCCTCTAGTGTCCCAGAATAACTCCATAAAAGTAAAATCAGATCCGGAAGCTAAAGTTATTTCCGAGAAAGTGAAAGAAAGTTCTCCAGTTACCATTATTTACATGGCTAAACCAATCAACGCAGCAAGAAATAATAACAAAAAAACTTTCCCACAGGAACACCAAAACAAAGATGGCAGATTTTGGTTCCACTAAGACAAATTTGGCCCCCCCCCCAAAAAAGTCAATAAACCCTAAAAATTTACTTGCTTCTTAAAAAGGAAAAAAAAATCTGCATTCTCAGCTTCAGTGTTTTGTGATATATACAAAGCACAAAGTTCCAAGCCACTCACTTAAACAAGAAATCCCCAAAAATAATGAAAATCACCAAGAGAGTCAGCTTCTCTTCCCTGTAAAAAGCCTCTGTTAAGTAAGCTTCGAAGGAGCCGGTCAATCCGCCATAATCCCCACCGGAAGTCCCCATACCTCTGATCACTGGAAAATGTATTTGGGGGTTAAAAGCCAGAACTTCCCTCTGACATGTTCTTCTATTCAAATCTTCCAGTTCCCTCTTTCCTACTTGTCAATTGATTTAACAATACAATCTGACAGTTTGGCAATTGAATTGGAAAATTGACAATTGATGAAATGGTAGAAGTGATTTAAAGGGGTGAAGCACCTGCCAACTAGTTGTCTTATGACACAAAGTAGCATTAATTCTCTGATTCATGCAAGTATACTCTTATGTAGATTCATTCAGCATCAACAACACTGACCATAAGGATGTCACTGCCTGACCTCTGCAGAAATCCACTTGATTGAAACTTTTGACTTTTATCAGACATTACTAGCTTGACTCATATGCAAGAGGAGATACTTGTGTTTGAGTCTTCCTCAGTGAGCTTCTGCCCACCAGAATGAGCTGCTGCTTCTCCTATATGTCTTGCGCACAGAAACTGATGAAGAATATTGTTTACCTATAATTGTGACTCTTCAAGTTGTCATCTGTCATCTTTCCATGGCTGCTTCAGTGGTCCTTAAAAATTGAGGGGGCGTAAGAAGATTCCCAGTGTGCATGCATAGTATAGTTCTTGCTAAACTTCTTTTCAGCTGTAGAAGGTTCTAGATGAGACTGGCAGAGATATAGAACCCATATGATTTAAAGAACTATAGTAACAGATAAACAAACTGTTCTTTGAGTTTCCAATACAGATGGTATTGAGCTTTTTTAGAGTTCGCAAAAAGTTCTGTATATAATTCTGGATGTGTTCTGTGATTATGGGTCTGTTTACTGAGGTTCTTGGGGTTAGGGTACTAACATACATATCTAAAATATGCTTCATTTTTTAAATAGAGTCTTGAGTTATATCATTCAAAACAGTGGGCATATCATTTAGCAGTTAATAGCTCAACAACTTGTGAAACTCTCCTTTTCCTCTGTGTTTGACATAAAGGGATTGAAATGTTTGCTTGTTATTGTGTTTGGATGTGGCAAATTATATTTTGCCCACAAACCAGAATCACAAACAGTGGCTGCTTGTACACATAATGGCAATCATGATTTAGTATTAAACTTAAGGGGTATATATTGGATGATTACCCTGATCTACCAACTTAGCAGAAGAGATCAAGAAAAGGTGGCAAGAATATATGGAAGATCTGTACAGGAAGGATAATATCAGCGATAGTTTTGATGGTGTGGTCAGTGAGTTAGAGCCAGATATCCTGAAGAGTGAGGTTGAATGGGCCTTAAGAAGCATTGCTAATAACAAGGCAGCAGGAGATGACGGTATCCCAGCTGAACTGTTTAAAATCTTGCAAGTTGATGCTGTCAAGGTGATGCATGCCATATGCCAGCAAATTTGGAAAACACAAGAATGGCCATCAGATTGAAAAAAATAACTTATATCCCCATACCAAAAAAGGGAAGCACTAAAGAATGTTCAAACTATCGAACAGTGGCACTTATTTCACATGCCAGTAAGGTAATGCTCAAGATCTTGCAAGGTAGACTCCAGCAATTCATGGAGCAAGAATTGCCAGAAGTACAAGCTGGGTTTAGAAAAGGCAGAAGAACTAGAGACCAAATTGCCAATATCCGCTGGATAATGGAGAAAGCCAGGGAGTTTCAGAAAAACATCTATTTCTGTTTTATTGACTATTCTAAAGCCTTTGACTGTGTGGATCATAACAAATTGTGGCAAGTTCTTGGTGGTATGGGGATACCAAGTCGTCTGCCTCCTGAGGAATCTGTATAACGACCAAGTAGCAACGGTAAGAACAGAGCACGGAACAACGGACTGGTTTAAGATTGGGAAAGGAGGGTTGTATACTCTCACCCTACCTATTCAACCTGTATGCAGAACACATCATGCGACGTGCTGGGCTTGATGAATCCAAGGCTGGAGTTAAAATCGTTGGAAGAAACATTAACAATCTCAGATATGCAGATGATACCACTTTGATGGCTGAAAGCGAGGAAGAGCTGAGGAGCCTTATGACGAAGGTGAAAGAAGAAAGTGCAAAAGCTGGGTTGCAGTTAAACCTCAAAAAACCAAGGTTATGGCAACCAGCTTGATTGATAACTGGCAAATAGAGGGAGAAAATGTGGAGGCAGTGACAGACTTTGTATTTCTAAGCGCAAAGATTACTGCAGACACTGACTGCAGCCAGGAAATCAGAAGACGTCTACTTCTTGGGAGGAGAGCAATGGCAAATCTTGATAAAATAGTTAAAAGCAGAAACATCACACTGACAACAAAGGTCCGCATAGTTAAAGCAATGGTATTCCCCGTAGTAACCTATGCTGGACCATAAGGAAGGCTGAGTGAAGGAAGATAGATGCTTTTGAACTGTGGTGTTGGAGGAAAATCCTGAGAGTGCTTTGGACTGCGAGAAGATCAAACCAGTCCATACTCAAGGAAATAAAGCCAGACTGCTCACTTGAGGGAATGATATTAAAGGCAAAACTGAAGTACTTTGGCCACATAATGAGAAGACAGGATACCCTGGAGAAGATGCTGATGCTAGGGAAAGTGGAAAACAAAAGGAAGAGGGGCCGACCAAGGGCAAGATGGATGGATGATATTCCGGAGGTGACAAACTCAAACGTGGGGGAGCTGGGGATGGCGATGGCCGACAGGAAGCTCTGGTGTGGGCTGGTCCATGAAGTCATGAAGAGTCGGAAGCGACTGAATGAATAAACAACCAACTTAGAGAAAAGTGCAATACATTATTTGAAAAGTGTAAAGGTTTAATTTTCTTTAGTGCAATAGATTGGTAGCATTACAGCTTTAAATATCAAAGTTCGATATTTTTCAAGTATTTAGGATCCAAAATTTCAAAATCGGGACTGTGAATTGATCCTGGAAGCAACCAATGGATCTGTGGAAAATTAATATGTTACTTCAGTGGGCAATATTGAGTCAATTGAATCTTGAATGTGGTCTTGAAGAGCAAACAATGTAAACATCATTATAGTAATTAACTTGGGATGAATCCAAGGTATTGAGCCCAGTTGATGCATTAGACAACATTAAACAAGTAGATATAATCTCAGTCCAAGAATAAACCCAAATTTTGAAGCTGCTGTTTCTGGAGTATTCCTTACATCTTAATTCAAGATCATCACTCCCAATCTTATATTTTTATATTCTTAATAATTGTATAAAGTATTTTATATGTTTTTAATTGCTGACTTGATTGTAAACCGCCCAGAGTTCCCTTGTGGGGGGAGATGGGCGGTGATATAAGTTAGAAATAATAAATAAATAAATAAATCTAAGAGTACTTTCATCTTGTGTGGGTTAATTTTCCAATGTGCATAATGTAGGATTAATTCAAATATATGAGTCTGAATATTTTCTAAAAAGAAGTAGCATTTCGAAATTGCATGCTTGGATCAGTTCAATAATATAAAAGGCCAGTATACTTTTATTTCAGAAACTAGTAGTTGGTGGTGGTGTAGAATGCATTATTCTTCTGTAACCTGTGCTAACGTCTGTCATACAGTTCTTTTGCTGTAAAAGTGTAAACATAATACATGAAGTGGCTAAGATGAATGAAATTTGGGTGCTTGAAAAAGAGAATTTTGGTATGACTTAAATATTTAAAGTTTACTTTAAAAATATAATACCATTTCTGTTGAATTTTTACAGTTTGTTTTTCTGTTTGACATGAAACTCTTAAGTCTTTTACAGCTTTGGTTTTATGACTGAGAAATTGAGATATTGGCATTATGATGATTTGGTTGGAACAAAGGTTGAGGAATGGGTTGGAAAATTCCCAGAACAGTTTTCCAACTCTTGGTCCTTACTGCTGATCTTCCTCAAACAATCGATTTTCACTTCTCTTGTGATGTTAGAGAAACCACAATTTTACTCCATGATAGAGAAATTACAGGATGATCCCCTTCCTGGATCGAGAGGCCCTCCGAACAGTCACTCATGCCCTTGTCATCTCCCATATAGATTATTGCAACATGCTCTACATGGGGCTACCCTTGAAGAGTATCAGGAAGCTTCAGCTGGTCCAGAATGCGGCCGCATGGGCAGTCACAGGTGCTATAAGATCAGCACATGTAACACCGCTACTCCGTGAGCTGCATTGGGTACCAGTTTGCTTCCTGGTCCAATTCAAGGTGTTGGTTATCACCTTTAAACCCCTACATGGCATGGGGCCAGGGAACCTGAGGGACCGTCTCATCCCGACCACATCTACCCGCCCCACCTGGTCATGCAGGGAGGGCATGCTTCAGACCTCATCAATAAAAGAATTTCATCTAGCGGGGTCCAGGAGGCGTGCCTTCTCTGCGATAGCACCCACCCTGTGGAATATCTTGCCCCCAGAGTTGAGGCGGGCGCCCTCGTTCCTGGCCTTCCAGAGGTCTTTAAAGACCTGGTTCTGCTGCCTTGCTTGGGACGAAGGAAGTAATAGTTCCTCCTGGGGGTGGTTAGCTTAGTAATATCCTCCTTTTAAGATCTCACCATCCTCTGGATTTTTTCTATTTATTATTATATTGTATTTTAAGATGTATAGGTTTGAATTTTAATATTATTATTGTAAACTGCCCAGAGTACTGCTGTAGAGATGGGCGGTGATAAATTTGAATAATAAATAAATAAATAAATAAATAAATAAGTAAGTATTAGTCTTAATATTAGTCAACAACATTAATTTTATAGATAAGGCCCTTCTTATAATTAAAGTAATTTAATTGCAATTAGTACCTTGCTAGTACTAATGGTACCCCATTTTGTCAACTAGCATAATTTTAGGCACTGAGATAACTAACTGCTTGCTGCTTAACATTTGTTACTTTTGCACTATACTTTAAGTTTTAGGCATCATTTGGTTTGTACTAATCTAAGAACAAAGAGGAAATGAACAGAGAAAATATATGAGCATCCTGGAAGTAATAAAATACAAAAAAATCATGATATGCAAGATTCTACGATATGTCTAGTTTATAAATGTCCTTGGAATATTTGTAATTGTCATCTGACTTTATCATTTTGTGTATATTAAAGCTATTCAATTTTAAATACCTCTTCTGGGAAGATACTGTTACTATAACTGCTCCCACTGTATGTTTTTTTAAGTAACTGGGACCTGGAATTTCTTTAGCTTTTTTATTTCTAGAATTGTGTCCAACTCACCAACTTACTGTAGCTATAAGCTTTTGACTACTCACTGTTCATTCTCTGAATAATTCATTTTTATTATGCACAGCTAGCATTCTTACTAATAATTTGGGCAAAGATAACATGTTCTGCTTGTGCTACTCTTGAACAACTGTACTTTACCTTCATCTCTTCAAGGGCTCTCCTTTACTTTTTATTGCTGATGCTGACTGCTGGAAACTCACGCTCATGTTTCCCCATTTCCATATGAACTGAGTTGTTATTTTTCTGATTTGTTCTTTTGCTTTGATATTCAAGCTTTTCCAATTCTAAGTAAATGCTACTGGCTTTTGGTTGAGTTTCCTAAATGTTTAAATTATTATTTATCTATTTGCTCTGAATTTAACTTGATTTACTTTCCTGATAGTACATTCTGCAAATTGCAATTATAGATTATATTAGGTTTTCTGAAACACTAGAAGTATTATATTGCTTTTCAACTTGGAAACAACATATTTAGAAATGTGCTGCTAATGAAGTAGAACTGATTCCTATCTGAATAACTGAAAAACAAATGCATAATGATGTGGCAATTGTGTGCTGTTTCGTATAATGCTGATGTGGGGAATCTGTAGCCTTTCAAATGCTCTGAAATACAACCCTCAGCAGTCCAGCTAGTATGGTCAGTTGTGATGAATGCTGGGAATTGTAGTTCATCAATAACTGGAGAGCCATAGGTTCCCAGTCCCCAATACTAGTTATATGATACAGTACAAGGGAATCTCTATACAAAATAACCTAATTCTCATAATTTTCTTCCCCTTTGAGTTTAGTTACCCAGCTGAATGTTAGATATATGATAGAGGACACATGGAATCTTCTGTCTACTAGTATATGAAATAGCCAGTTTCATACAGTAGTTGTTTAAGTAGGTGGAAACTTCACTGACTTTCTTTTCTTTGGAACTTCAGAACTTGATGTCATATGTTAATTACCTGATTTATTAGAAAGGTTTCATTCCTGCATCAGGATTTGGCCATGAAGAAGCTTTAAAGAATTATTTAGTCTGACAATTTCTTTCAATAAAAGAAGTCAGAAAAGGAGAGTGGTGAAGAGTTATGTTTCACCACAGAATAATGCAGTGTAGAACAAGGTTAAGCAGTGTTTTTTGTTTTCATCTAGTCTACACGAGCTCTTATGGTCAGGCTGAAATATAGTACTTTGTGAGTCTGACATTGTATGTTCATAGTTGTTTTCTTGAAGATGCTTGACAAAATTCTTTCAACATCTTGATTGGTAGTATTGTTGGGTTGCATAAAAATAAAAATAAAACTCAATCCCTGAATTACTTGTAATTTTTTAGTGTTGCCATCACATCAGCAAATTAAACTTTAAAGCTGGGAATCCATGGCTTTATAATACTAAAGCAACTAAATTAACTTTAATGTACTATAACCATTATTTTTATAGACTACTTATGTCATAAAAGCATTTAGTTTTGTTTTACTCTCAGGATTGACTTCCTACACAGATCATATTTTATTGTTCTCAAAAAGAGTTGACCTTGTTTTTTATGTCACAGAGCACTATTAATCCTGTTGATGCAATATATCCACTTAGTCTCTTGGAATCTTCAGTGAACAGCACAATGCCTACGCAGACTGTCTTACCTCCAGGTATAGTATTTTTAAAAACCCTGTAATGTTTATAAGCTAATACCTATTAAATGCTTTAAAAATATTTTCACTTGTTTCCATTCATTTTCACAGAATGTAGAAAGGACATGGCTTGTGACATGTAGAATTGCCAATCCACTGTAAATTTAAATTGGAATTTCCTATGATTGTTCACATTCTCAAGGGGTCTATAAAAGTTCTGTCCGTATAGTGGAAGCAACATAGTAGCGTGAACAATATTTTTGTCTCCACTTTTCCAACTTACCCTGCTACTGTACTCCTGACATTTTGGAGCAAATACTTTGCAGTAAGACTTTAGTACCTTAAATAACTTGGAAGGAAAAAAAAGTTTCTGTACCAAAGTGGATTGCAGCCTTTCTTCCAAGAAAATAGTTACGGGCTAGAATCCTAATTCAGTTCCTCAAAATTACACTGCTCAGAAAATTGTTCGCTTTCTCTTAATTTTTAAATTGAATATTTTGCCTAGTTTCACAACTAGGCTAGAAATTGACCAGAATTGATTATATCGGAGGACAGCATTCCTTCTATGATACTATCCATGATACATAATAGCCTGGCCACCAGAAAAACAAAGTAAGCTTAAAATCTTGTAAGATTGTGTGATTTCTGACATCCCTTGGAGATTTTGGTGTTCTCAGTGAAGTGTCAAGGGGTAGGGTGAACTCACTTTATTTCAGCCATATTTAATTTTTAAAGTTCAATTGTAATTTCATTTTGGGAGTGATGGATTCCCTGGTACTTGTGGGCTTGTATTGACAATGTCTGCATTATATTCCCAAACTTCCATTTTTTACCAGATGTAAAAGATGCTCCTTGTCAGTGTTTCTTAAGCTATTCTTCAAAATGTTGAAAGTGTACAGGTACTTGAAAGGCTGTCAAGATCCTGCTTCCTTTTCCTTGAGTATATCTTTGTGAAAAGTTGACTGTCAGCATTCAATACATCTAAGACCAAATATCAAAGTAGGCGGAACATTTTACCAATTTGAAGACTTGACAAATGTCTCTTGACAAATCTCACAAATCAGTTGTAAATCTCAATGGGATGCATGAGCTTGCATATAATATGAAGTATGTCATATTTTGCAAGTTCTCACATCCCATTAAGATTTATAACTGATGGATAGCAGAAGAAAACAATTTCTAATATGTAGACAGGAAAAGAAGCCAGTGTGGCTATGCAAAAAGCCTGATGAAGATCTGAAAATAAAAGCAGATAAATTTAGGCAATGAAATGAGGGGCAGGTCATCATAGATTACAAGTGGAGAGCCTTGAACCATTGTGAGGGTATTAAGAAAGCTACAACTCAGAATTAGCTGAGGTTGGTGAAGAATGCTAACAAAAATGGCTTGTTTTGTTAATGTGTGAAGTAAAAGTAAGAGAATCAGGATGCCATCTGTTCAGTGAAGATAGCAAAATACTAACAGATTGCAAAGAAAAGGCAGAGTTACTCAACTTTTGGTTCAGTCTTTTCCAACAAAAAAGTATGTGTTCTATCTGGAAATTTAGAATGAAGAGGCAGGATTGAAGATTGTGATTTATGTAAACATCATAAGGGAATACTGTCTAAATCTGAATTAGATTGTGGGTGCTGAAGGAACTGGCTGATGCTCTGGTAGAACTTCTATGTACTTTCCCTGAAATCTTGGAGAATAATGAAGTGCCAGATTATTGGAAAAGAATGAATGTCTTTAAAAATAGAAACATGAACAATTAATGGAACTTACAGATATGTTAGTCTAATGTTGATACCAGGGAAAATTTTAGAGCAATAACTGTTTTGCAGGAAAGAAAAGAAGTGAAAAAAACTAGAGTGAAAAAATGATAGAAAGAGATAGTTATGAGTCCTGTATGAAAAAGCATTAGAAAATAGCTTAATTTTCTAACTGAATATAGTAAGATAATGGAATATCATATGCTTGGAACAGAATGAAAAGAATTATGATCTGAAGACTCACAGAAGTGTCTAGAGTTATGCTAATGAGAAGTTGCTTGATAAAATGATGAAGTGGAAAAAACTATGAGAACAATATATATATAAGAGAATAATTATAGTGATATGATAATGAGATAAGATAAATCAAAATGTGTATAGAGAATAAGATAACTAACTACATACAGTAAATATACTCAGAAAACAAAAAACTATTAAGTTCAGGAGAGGCAAAGAAAATGCAGAGTAATTTTGAGAGAAATAAAAAGGAAATGGAGGTGAATTAAAGGACTAAATAAGCCTCAAGTAGAGTGAGTAGAAGTAAGAATAAAAGTATTGAAGGGATTTGCTTTAATGCTTTTCAGAACCAGCTCAACTTTGCAAATCAGAACAGCGACCATCATCCCTGCCTGTTGGACCTGTTGTAGCATTACATGGAAATCATCAGACTCCAACACCAAATAGTACAGGTATAGTACAACTATCTTCTCTTGTTTTTTAAATATGGAACTTTATCTTCATAGGATATTTGTTTGTGAAGAGTACAAGAATAGCTTTGTTTATGAAGCATGTTCTTTACTAGGAATTCTTTAAGATACAATTATCCAGAGCAGAGAATGATGATCCTTGCCTTGCCTCAGATGTCCTCAGTCCTCTTTGGAGATGGCATTCCACACCTGCAAATGAAAGTTGCTTGAGTGTGGCAGGATATAAATTAATTAAATAAATAAATAGCTATCTTTCTAATAGCTGCCCACCTCATCTAATTTGGTGTAAGCATTTAGATAAGGGACTCTGAGGATACTTTTATTGGTGTGGACAGATATATTTGGAAAGATATGAAACTTGCATCTGAGTTATGTAGATTTAAATGTTAAAACCAGTATTTTGAATTGGTCACAGAAATGGCCTGGACACTATTGCAAATTACATGCTAACATAATATGATTCTATCAGCCACTCCAAATTGTTATGGATGTGAGCAGATTTATTTTTAAAGTGAGTTGCACACTTCTCACAGCATACTGAATGTAACAGCTGCCTAGCAAGGCAGATATTTAGAATGCAGGCAGGCAGGCAGGCAGGCAGGCAGGACTAATATCCTACAGCAGGATAGATAACAATTTCAGTTTTGACAGTACATTTGGAATTTTGAGAGCAAATCACTGGCATTCTTGCAAAACAGCTGTTAGGCAAGATTTGCATACTCACAAATTAGCTGGGTAAAGGTGACAGCCAACTGCAAAAAAAGAGTTTTCATTAGAACAGAGATTGGTGAGATTCTTCCCTGCCATCCCTTTTAGTCTTTTAGAATATTCCCTACCACCCCATCTTATTTTGTGTTTTTTCTTAAGAGGTAGACATATTTGTCTACTGTAATTACCTAACTTTTTAGTGGCTAAAGAGGCTTATATGGGATCTAGAGGCATTTGTAGGAATAAAGATGCTAGCTTTCTATCAGTTTTTTTAAAATAAATGGGTCTGTAAAAAAGGTGTATTAGTTACAGTACCTCTGTATTCTTTGCGTTGATTTACTTGTTTAAATATTTGCCTCAGCTTTATATTAGTGTATTTGATTTGTACTGTTATGTGCTCAGAATATATTCTATTCTTAGTAGGTGAAGGAGGGGAGACAAAAATTTGCATATCTTTATCCTTTAACAGTCTTTGCAATTCCCTGATTTTTATTTATTTGCATAATTCCATGTTGACAGTCAAACTTGAATTCAGTACATTAGCATAACTTGAGTCACAGTAAAAATTAATATTTTAAAAACCACAAACACTTTGGAATTCATTTGCATAATTTTTACAGGAAGTGGACAGTCAGCACCCAGCAGCAGTTTAACTTCTCCAAGCCATGTCAATCTTTCTCCAAATACAGTTCCAGACTTTTCTTATTCTAGCAGTGAAGATGAATTTTATGATGCCGATGAATTCTATCAGACTAGCTCATCCCCAAAGAGATGTTTGGAGTAAGTGATAAAAAAGTATGCAGAAAATTATTTCCTCTTAAGAATTTGGAAAGTTGTACAATATGTCAGCCCCTGAATCTTTTCTATAATTTATTGTAGATACTTAACTTTTTTACAGTCTCTGTGTGTACACATAAACAATTTTGGCTCTGAAATTCTCCACTGCTTATGCAACATTCATACTGCAAAATAATGTTATTGTAGCAATTAACTCCTGGGAGGAATTTGACCAATCTCTCTGTGTGCACTTTCAAAATTGGCTTTTTATCCATGCGCTGATGTGTCATAGAGTGTGTGGTGGGTATTCCCAGTTCAAAACAATCTTGTATGTCTATAGATGTAGTGGGATAGTCTTTTATGAGAAGGCTTCTTAATTTTTTGGATACAAATCCTTTGATTATTTGTTCAAACATGCTATACAAACATAAACCATTTTTCTTTTGTCTCTGTTCTTCTCCCTAAATGGTATATTTATTCAACCTATTTAAGTTGGCATATATTTAAACTTTTTCTCAGGTATACCTTAATAGTATGAAAGATCCTTCAAACTTGGTCATGTTTGGAATTGACTCAAATATGTTCTGTATTCAGCTACAAGAATTTTGTATTTTTCCATAGCCCCTCAGGATCTGGAACAATTCTAACACGTAGCAACACAGGAAGTAGCATGAAACGCCCAGACACAGCAGAGTCCCTCAACTCTTCAGTGTCTAATGGGACAAATGATGCTGGTAAGAGAAATTCACAAATTATTTAGACTCTTAATAACTTCAGTAACAGTTTCAGCCTGCTGATATATTTTTAAAAATTATTTAAAGAGATTTTAATTTCTTCTTGTATTTTAAAAATGTGGCCAAGTAATTACAATGATGCATTTATTTTTACAGATCTTTTTGATCCTCATGATGACAGAGACGATGATGCTGACGGGGAGTCGGTGGAAGAACACAAAAGTGTTATCATGCACCTTTTATCACAAGTTAGGTTAGGAATGGACCTAACAAAGGTAAGATTCAGTTCTTGGAAACTGTTCTCAGGGAAAGGTTCAAGCGTGAGGTATATGAATCTCTAGAAGGTGGAATAGAAATTTCCCAGCACCCTCTTTTTAAATTTTATACCTTTCAGGTAGAACTGACACCAAATCAAATCAGTTCATATTTTAAATTTTATACTTGTGTTTTCTTGGTCTGAGACCATAAATAAATGACTTGGTTTGGTTTGAACTGATGCCAATGCAACACAGGAAGTCTAGAAGGCAGTCCTACCTAGTAATGTGCCTTGACACTTCATGCATCACTTTCATTGAAATTAATCTGATTTTGAAATTTGAACTTACTGCGTTTTCTATGTATAAGATTTTGTTTCTGTTTGCTCAGGTGGTTCTTCCAACTTTTATTCTGGAAAGAAGATCACTCTTAGAAATGTATGCAGACTTCTTTGCGCATCCTGATTTATTTGTGAGGTATTAAATTTTTGAACATATACTGGTTTTCTCCCTTATTACCACATGCAAGTGTGACAATATTTTGCACTGCATACAGACTTAGTCACATCTATTTCATTGGCTATATTTTTATATAAATCCATATATTGTATAAATATATATTACGAAGCAATTTGCCTTTCAGGTAGGCATAGAAACATTTTTCCCATTTGTATTTATTTATTTATTATATTTATAAATAACTCAAGGCGGGGAACATACCTAATACTCCTTCCTCCTCCTATTTTCCCCACAACAACCACCCTGTGAGGTGAGTTGGGCCGAGAGAGAGTGACTGGCCCAAGGTCACCCAGCCGGCTTTCATGCCTAAGGCGGGACTACAACTCACAGCCTCCTGGTTTCTAGCCTGGAGCCTTAACCGCCACTTAACATCTTGAAGAAATGTGTGTATTTAGTTTCAAAGTAAGATCAATTGCTTGTGTTTTCTTTAGTATTAGTGACTACAAAGATCCAAAGGATCGTATGATTCAAGTGGTAAAATGGTACCTCTCAGCTTTCCATGCAGGAAGGAAAGGATCTGTTGCAAAGAAACCTTACAATCCCATCTTGGGAGAAATCTTCCGATGCCATTGGGTACTGCCAAGTGCTGAACAAGAAGAAAACATGGTTAGTAAAATGGCTGCACATCACTTTCAGCCAGAAGAAGCCAGAGAGAATAGAAGCCACTGTATCATATTTGAGCAATATATCTACCAGAAAACAAATCACAAAAGGTAGCTCGTAGCCATGGTGAGAGGAGCCACTTGGCAACAAAATTATACATTGTTATAGAATGTACAGTATCTCTGTGAATTGTATTTTGTAAACACAGTTTCTACACTAAATACAACTTTTTTTTCCAGCCATCTCTCAATAGTTCTCTCATTTGAATTATATGTGAAGTAAGATAAATTCTCGGTACATAAGCCATTCAATTTTAAATGTGAATTTACTTGTTTAACATCAAACCATTATGTTACTTTATGCTATTTATCTTCTGCTCAAAGTTTTTTCATAGCCATCAGCTGGATTACTGATTATTTATTACAGTTACGTTCAGCTTTTCCTCCAAGGAGTTTATAGTAGTGTTTGTAGTTGCCCTGCCCTCCCATATTATCATGTTAATAACCCTATGAAATCATTTAGGCTGAGACATGGTGATCAGTCCATGGTCTGATAGCAGGCTCCATGTCTGAGTAGAGATAAATGTTGAATAAAATAATGTAATAGAATTGTGAATTGACTCTTAGAAGTTCTTTTCAATTTCTTACCCAGAACAATTATCTGGCTTTTCCTCATATAGGGTAATGGAGTCTTTCAGTAACTTTCCAACTAGTACTTCATGAAGTAAATTTATAGTTAATTGATAGGTGAAGATCACATTTTCCATATAATATTTTGTATATATTCACAGTGAAGAATGCCCATTCTGATTGTCACAATCAGGGCTTTCCAAAGTTTTTCCTGCGGCGTTGGTGTGTCGCCACGGGAAAACCCGGAAGTGCGGCAGCGCGCAAAAACCCGGAAGCGCTGCTGCTGCTTTCGGGTTTTGCACGCTGCAGTTGGTGTGTCGCCGCGGAAAATCCCGGCAGCGCTTCCGGGTTGTGTGGCGACACACCAGACTCTGTGTGGTGACACACTTTTGTGTCGCGACACACAGTTTGGAAAGCCCTAAGGATATTGTAACTTTATCACTGGGTTATGTTTTTGAATAGTCTATACCAATATTGCTGTATTCCAGTTATTTAATTACCATTTTGCTAATAGATATTCTGTGATCTCACTATTCTCATATTAAGACAGAAGGATAGGAGACAATGAAAGCCTTAAGTCTTAAAGCCTTACAGTGGTCAAATTCTTCATTTTGCAGTGTATTCCTAGATATGCAAAATACACATCTTCCATATTACAGCACACTGAAGTATTGTTTATATACTTATTTTCAAAAGTAATACTTGTGTAGCATTTCTAGTTTGAAGGAAAGTTATTTTATTTAACCCAAGCTTCCTTTCAGTTCTTCTTTAAGAGCAATTGTTAGATATATGGAAGACTTTTTTTAGGAACTCTGTTATCGACATAAATTTATATTTTCTACTGTTTAATGAAACTTCAGATAGAGAATATTTGTAAATATCTCATGTGTATGAAAAGAAATGTGTATCATGTAATGTTTGGAACCTTTTTTTGCAGGAGACAGTTGCAGATGGACCTGTTCCATGGGTTTCCCAAAACAGTGTGACATTTGTAGCAGAACAAGTTTCTCATCACCCTCCAAGTAAGTTGTTTTGTTTGTACATTATTTAAAAAACTATTGTTACTGTTTACATTTTCAAAGTTCAGCCACTTTTTTTCTGTAAATTTCTTATTGGGAAAGCAAATATATGCTTTGTGCTATAATTTCCTGCATTATAGTTTACCATATTTATTTGTCCTTTTAAGTTTCAGCATTTTATGCAGAATGCTCCAGGAAGAAAATTCAGTTCAATGCCCACATCTGGACCAAGTCAAAGTTCTTGGGAATGTCTATTGGTGTTCATAATATAGGCCAGGGTATGTCTATCATATCTGTATTTTACCTAATCCTGGGTTCCAATTCTATAATTATAAGGTATTTATGACAACATATATATAGTAAGTATTTCTTTTTTCCTAATAGAGATAGCATCTGACTGCTGGTAACAATACTTTAAAACTACTGATTCTGAGCCCTTTGGTGTTTCCAGGGTCAGGTGTTTGTTAGAGGAATTTCTGTGACTTATGTAGGTTGTGACTTGTTGCTATTTTCTGTCTTTCTGTGCTAATGCAAGAAAATGTGGGTTGCATAATCCAACCCAGGGACAGGCAATATCTGGTTTTTCAGTTACAGATAAACTTCATCAGCTCTAGCCAGTCTTGGCACAGTGATGACGTGCAACAGGAGTTGCAGTCCAGTAGCACCTGGAGACTTACATGTTGCTGTCACATATTAGATTGTCAGATTTGGTCTTGATGAGCAGTGGGAGCTGCTGTCATTGCTTGTCTGGCGTTAATCTGGAGGAAATAGCTCAGTCTTCTCTTACCGTGGCCCCTGTGATAGGATAAACCAGAATTCAGTGTACTGATTCATATTGCTTTGCTCATTATCCTTGACTGTACCTGCTAACAGATGCAGTTAGTTATCTGTGGTCAGTTCCATCCATTTTTTGTTTAGGGTCTTCTCTCAGAATAAGAACAAGTTTCTGGCTTGCTTATTATAATCAAGTAGAAACCACTGGGAGCCATCAGAGTAGTGTGTACCAGCATACTGCTCATTCCCTGCTTGCTAAACTTCTGGCTTAGAGTTTACATCAGAAGTAATAATTATTTATAGAACACCCCAGGTGTTACCAGAAAAGAAAACTTAGATAATAGTACTGAAAAAAATCTGACGGTTGCATAGCTTGATCTTTGTTACCTGGTTTTGTTGGCTTTTATTGAAATGCTCTGCAGATGCAAGTTTAGCAGAGACATTTAAGTTTAAAGGACTGCATTTTGGAGAAAAATACTATGGTTTGTCTAAAACACTAAAACCCTTAAATATTAAAAGCAATAAAATCATAAGTTAACATTTTTCTAATTTTTCTGGCTCTATTTTGCTATTAAAAATCACTTTCAACTAGGATTTCCAAAGTAGCAATTTCCTCAATCGTCACTCTAGTCCAGGGATGGCAACCTTGGCTGCTCTTTTTTTTAAGGGTTATGGGAGGCATGAGACTGTCGTTACTAGAAAAGGCAAGGCTGAAATTTTTGGCTTGGGGGGGCAGGGCTTGGATTGTGTGTTAAGTAAAACAGATATATTTATCCTTTCAGAGCTGAATATACCCATTCTGCTCTTGGCAGTGCCGTGGGGGGAGGATTGGGCTGCAGAAACATACCCTAGGTGGCCCAAGTGGCCTGACAGGTTATTCTTCTTCACCCTGTTTTAATCCTTGTTGTTTTTCTATATATATATATGTAGAAAAAAATGGTATGATCCCGTACTGTTGTATTTTACAGGGTGTGTATCATGCTTAGATTATGATGAACATTACATTTTGACCTTTCCCAATGGCTATGCAAGGCAAGTAATTACTAGTTTTCAGTGATTTTATAAATGATAAATTGTTTGTTTTCCTAGCTATTGAAAAATCTGAATTGGTTTTCTTAACAGATCTATTCTCACAGTGCCATGGATAGAGCTGGGAGGAGAGTGCAACATTAGCTGCTCGAAGACAGGCTATAATGCCAACATAATATTCCACACAAAACCTTTCTATGGGGGGAAAAAGCACAGAGTTACAGCAGAAATATTGTAAGTATAGATATATGGATTGTAAAAATCAAGCTTATTTCCGTATGTATGTATGTATGTATGTATGTATGCATGCATGCATGCATGCATGCATGCATGCATGCATGCATGCATTCATTCATTCATTCATTCATTCATTCATTCATTCATTCATTCATTCATTCATTCTTTAATTTCTATTACCGCACCATCTCCCCCAAAGGGGACTCTGGGCGGTTTACACACTTAAAAATTTAAAAATTATCTTATAAATAATTATAAAAATACAATATATAATCATTATTAATAATAATAAATTAAATATGTAAAATCCAAGAGGCGATACCATGATCTTCTAAAAGCGCTCTATGACACCAGCCATCCCCATGAAGAACTATTCCTATTCCCGTCCCAAGCGAGGTGGCAAAACCAGGTCTTTAAGTTCTTCCGGAAGGACAGGAGCGATGGAGCCTGCCTCACCTCCGGGGGCAGAGTGTTCCAAAGGGCAGGTGCCACAGCCGAGAAGGCTCGCCTTCTGGACCCCGTCAAACGAAACTCCCTTAACAACGGGGTCCGAAGCATGCCCTCTCTACATGATCGAGTGGGACGGTTTGAAATTATGGGGATGAGACGGTCCCTCAGATACCCTGGTCCCATGCCATGTAGGGCTTTAAAGGTCATAACCAACACCTTGAATTGTACTCGGAAGCATACCGGCACCCAATGCAGCTGGCGTAGCAGAGGTGTCACATGGGCTGATCTAGGGGCACCAATAACTGCACGCGCAGCCGCATTTTGGACCAGTTGAAGCTTCCAGATACTCCCCAAGGGTAGCCCCATGTAAAGCGCATTGCAGTAGTCTATATGGGAGATGACCAGGGCATGAGTGACTGTACGGAGGGATTCCCGGTCCAGGAAAGGGCGTAACTGGCGCACAACACAAAGTTGCGCAAAGCCCCTCCTGGCCACGACTACCACCTGCTCTTTGAGCAGGAGTCGTGAGTCCAGAAGGACCCCCAGATTCCGCACTGGTTCCGAATGGGGAAGTGCAATCCCATTCAGCACCAAAGATGATAATTTCCCGGATCCGGAAGAACCATCAATCCACAGCCACTCCGTCTTACCAGGGTTCAACCGAAGCCTGTTGTTCCCCATCCAGATCCCCACAGCCTCCAGGCACTGAGAGGGTGGCCACTGCATCACTTACTTCACCTGGGATGGAGATGTACAATTGCGTATCATCAGCGTATTGATGATATCTCATCCCATGGTGACGGATGATCTCACCCAGCGGTTTCATATAGATATTAAATAGGAGAGGTGAGAGAACCGAACCCTGTGGCACCCCACAGACGAGGGGCTGAGAGCTGGATCTCTCATCTCCTATTACTACCTTATACTACCTTATTACTATATAATAGAACTGCTGATATAAAAGATATAATAGAACTGCTGGAGACTACTTTTAATATTCCCTAATCTGGTGCCATCAAAATGTGTTAGTATAGCCATATTAGTTGAACATGATAATAATTGCAGTCAGTCAGCTGCAGGGGACCAGTTTAGGGAAAGCAGTTGTCAGGATTTTGACAGATGCTCTCAGCAGGTGGCAGCACCTAACTGGAAGCTAAGTAGGACTGGCCTGGTTAACATTGGGATGAGAAGTTTTTAGGGAATACTACTACTGTAGGCTAGACAGGGACATTGAAAAAACCTCCCAGAAGGCGGCAGTGGGAAATCACTTTCCAACTTTTCCCAAGAAAATTACATGGATGTGTCAGTGAAATAGCCAGGAGTGAAGCTTGACTTGAAGGAGTTCTGTGTAGCATGCTGAACTAAGCACTGAACTAAACTGACATGGGAGTGGCCCCTGAGATTAATTCTTCCTTCTATTTTTTAGTTCACCTAATGATAAAAAATCCTTCTGCTCAGTTGAAGGAGAATGGAATGGTATCATGTATGCAAAATATGCAACAGGGGTAAAGTATCTTATTTTTTAAGTTTTTGGTTAATTAATAGATTAAAATATTTTATTGCATTTCCTCTTTTGTATTCCATATGCAAAAGTTTGATTTATTCCAACCAGAGGTTGTATAGGTAGTCCTTGCTTAACGATGGTAATTGGGACCAGAATTTCTGTCACTAAGCAATGTGGTCGTAAAGCGTGACATCATGTGACTGCATTGCTTAGTGATGGCAATCCCAGCAGTCCCCATTGCCATTGTTAACCGAGGATCTCCTCGCAACTTCCTGCTTGCAGGAAGCAAAGATAATGGGGAAACTAGCAGGAAGTTTCCAGCAAGTCCCAGGCAGCTCTCAAGCAGGCTGGCGGGCGAGTTAGTGGCTGCTGCGGTGCAAGTGCAGTGGCGCTGGGAGGGGCTGCTGCCGAGTGAGGGAGGGTGCACAGGTGGCCGCTGCAGGTGCGCACGTGTGCTAAGGAGTACAAAATCCCCAGGATCTCATACTCCATAGCCAGGCTCCTCGGGAGAAAAAGCAGGAGTGCAAGTGACTTACCAGAGCGTCTTGTGACCTTCCCTGCCGGCTTCTCCACTGACTTCGCTTGTAAGAAGCCGGCAGGGAAGATCGCAAATGGCGATCATGTGACTGTGGGACGCAGCAACGGTCATAAGTGCAAGCCAGTTGCCAAGCGCCTGGATTGTGATCATGTGACCACGGGGGTGCTGTGACGACCAGAACTTCAAGGACTGATCGTACCACTCGTTCAGCACCTTCGTAACTTTGAACAGTCGCTGAACGAGTACTTGTTAACTGAGGACTACCTGTGTAAGGGAATGAAAAAGATTAAGCCATTTTCAGGATACCGCATGCTTGGGGGTGTTGTTGACGTAATAGATACTGTTCTATGTGTCGATGAAGGTTCTCAGTCATCCAGGTGGAACAGTCTGTGGCTTGAATCACGTCAACTGGATTTCTATTTTCTCAGTGGAAACGTTTCGCTCCTTATCCAAGGAGCTTCTTCAGTCTGAAGAAGCTCCTTGGATAAGGAGCGAAACGTTTCTACTGAGAAAATAGAAATCCAGTTGACATGATTCAAGCCACAATACTGTTCTATGGTTATGAAATTTTTTTAATGGAATTAATTGCATTATTGGAGTGCTGATACTAGACTCTATTCTGTTTGTCTTTATATAAAGAAGTATAGATATGAGAAGTTTTGATAAATATCTTAATGAAAAACAGATTGAATTTGAATAGTGTAAAAACTAATAGAGATTTCCTTTTTTTAGGAGAATGTAGTCTTTATAGATACCAAGAAAATGCCTATCATTAAGAAGAAAGTAAGAAAGCTAGAAGATCAAGAAGAGTATGAATCCCGCTGGTAAGCATTAATATACTTTTCTTGGTTTGCTATAATAAGATATATAGAAAATATTCTCAAAATCAAGTAATGATTTATTTGAACTAAATATAAGTAATGTCAATGAACATGGGATAAGATAATTTAGTTATTATTATAGTAATTTGTATGCTGCCTGTTTCAATTGGATTATCAGCAGTTCACATACATACAGACACCTTAAAACCAAAAAAAGTACAAAAACGTTAAAACATTTCCTTCAATTATAACGGTACAATCTCCCCATCCTCAAGAGACTTCAACTCCCCTAGATGGGGAGAGTGCACTGGATAAGTCTACATGTAGAACACATTGCAGTAATCCAGCCTAGGAGCTGGTGCCAGGGCCTCCTATACCAGATAGGGCCACAGCTGGCACACCAGCTGCCGCAGAGTGAAGGACACTGTAGCCATGGTCTCTGCCTGCCTATTGAGCAATAGCCATGAATCTAGCATGACATTTCAGTCATGGATCTGCTCATTCAGGGGAGACCTGCAACACAATAACCAGAACCAAAAGAGAGACATTTGGCTTCTGGACAAATAGCATCTCTATCTTGCTAGGTTTAATGTCTCTATCTTTCTTCTCATGTAGTCCCTTACAGCCTTCACACACTTCCACAGCATCTTTGGTCCAGCATAGCAATATGAGTATCAGCAGCATGTTAATGATACCTCACCCTGAACTGGCTGATGACCTCATGCTATAGATTTATATATACATTAAAAAGCAGGGATGTAACCTTGGGAGGGCATGGTGGCTCAGCGGGTAAGACGCCAGGCTTGTCGATTGGAAGATCGCAAGTTCGAATCCCTAGCCTTGCGTGCTGAGTGAACTCCCGCACTCGCCCCAGCTCTTGCCAACCTAGCAATTCGATAGCATGCAAATGCAAGTAGATTAATAGGTACCACTTTGGTGGGTACATAACAGCATTCCACGCGCGTCATGCGGCCACATGGCTGCGGAAGCATCTTCGGACAACGCTGGCTCTTCGGCTAACAAACGGAGATGAGCACCGGCCCCTAGAGTCGGACATGACTGCACAAATGTGCGGGGGGAACCTTTACCTTTTTAACCTTGGGAGACAGGAGGAAGAGCCACAGCCAGGGAAATGGTCAGACAGATATCTCAGCCCACAGAAGGAATGGGGTGGAGAAAGCATCTCAGAAGGGACCCTCCCTAGATCTGGAAAGGAGAGAGGAGAGGAGAGGAGAGGAGGAGAGGAAGAAGTGCTTTCAGACTTGCAAGAATCTTACTGTAACCTTACAAGAAAGGTACTGTTAGTACTCATGGTTTTGGTTTTCTGTCTGGACTGCCTCAAAGGGTTGACAATTTTACTACTATTGAAGGAACAGAACTACTGAAGCACAGTGCCCCTACTCCAACCCTTGCAAGTGGTGCAGGATACCATGGCTAACAGAATTGAAAACTTCTGAGATGTCTAATAGGACCAAAAGAGCACCGTCCCCCTATCCAAATTCTGGCAAAGATGGTCTGCTGGGGGAACGAGTGCTATCTCTGTCCAGTGCAAAGACCTGAATTCTGACTGGAAGGGATCCAGATAATGTTTCATCTAGGGATTCTGCAGTTGGAGCCCCACCAGCTTCGTGGCAACTTGCTCTGAAAAGGAAAGGTTGGAGACTAGGCAAAAATTATGTAAATTGGATCTTTGAGATCTGCACTACTGCCTCATTTAAGGTGGCCAGCATCAGCTCCACTCTGAATAAGGCATTATTATCTTCCTGATCTAGCCACTCACCCTTCTCCTCACATCTTGGGCATGGAACTAGCACACAGGTAGCAGAGCTCATACAAATCGCTCTATTTCATTTTCCCAGAACTGATAAGCCAAGAAAAATTGCAGGTTACCCCACAAGATAATATCCCACTTGCCTTCTCAGATTATACAGAATCAGGACCTGAGTGAATTTGAGCAATTTTATCAGCAAAACATCTCACAGTGGCCTCAGGGAGATCTTCCTGAATCTTGCATCTCCAAAAGAAGCAAATCACCCTAAATATATATATATATATATATATATATATATATATATATATATATATTTATTTATTAATTAATTACATTTATATCCCTAATATGGTTGCTGAGGTACACTCCACTAATGCAGTAAGGGTGGGAGAGTAAGAATTCTTTGCCACCCCTATTGTTACTATATAGGCTCCAACATGAACCCTTATCCTGTTCAGTCAAGTTCATTTCTGGTCTTCCTCTCTCGACATTCCAGGTTCTTTTCTGCCACTTCATCTTCTGGAACTCCTCAGTAAACTAGGGAGCACCTCAGATTAGTGAGCAGAGAAAGGCCACTCAGGAGCAATCTTACCACATTATCTGGTCGCCTCTGCATTTCAGAGTTCAAGCAGATTTTTGGTGGAACTGCCTGCCAAATTATTAGGACACTCAACAGGGACTTTCAGAAATCCATCAGGCTCCATAATGCAACTCCAAGCCATTCTAATTGGACCCATGGATGTCCATGGCCATGGTAGTGATAAACCTCATTCAGATCAGGAGTGATCTGACCACAGCAGTGGACCAACTGTAACATTTTCTAGTTTCAAATCACAAATCAGCCAGATTTAACACACGTAGGACAGGATCACTAAAGCTTGGGAACAAACTTGATTGCTTTAATCATCTTTCCAGACTTCTTTCCAGGTTATTAAAAGGTGGGGGGGTTTTGCAACTTGATTGGGGCAGACTTGAATATTTTTGTATCATTTTTTTAAGCCTATGGAAAGATGTGACCTATAATTTAAAGATCAGAGACATTGATGCAGCTACTGAAGCTAAGCATAGGCTTGAGGAAAGACAAAGAGCTGAAGCCAAAGCCAGGAAAGAGAAAGAGATTCCATGGGAAACAAGGGTAAGTTTAATTCAGATGTCATTTCCTGTGTAAATCTTTTTGCTCTTACGAAATTGTTAATGAGTTCTTTTCTCTTACAGCTGTTCCATGAAGATGGAGAATACTGGGTTTATGATGAGCCACTACTCAAGCGACTTGCTGCCAGTAAATATTAAACAGGCCAGGCCTGTGAAGTTCAAGCCTGGGCTTAGTGGCACTAATTGTAATATTCAAGGACTCTTCTTTTGGAGAGCCTGTCTCCTCCAGTTACAGTTCCTATCTCAGGGATACTGGACTTGCTCATGTGGTGAACAATTAAAACAGGAAGAGCCCTGACTGTGTAGCAGTAATTTATATTGGCCTTTCCTGTCTGACCCCCCTCCCCCCCATGCTTCTAGGAGAATAAAATCAAAGCTCAAGCTAGGCATACATACGAAGCATTGCTGTAAAAGGCGCAAAGAGTCATATGCCTCTTACGTAGGATTCTGGCATTGACAATACATTCACATGACTTCACTTAATTAGAACTCGTTAATTTCTGTGTAAATATAAGGACTTCTTTTGCCAGTTTAGAAAACTCAAGATAGCGTTTAACAAATAATAATTTTTTAAAAATCTGGCATTTGTTTCCCCAAGACGACTTTGAATTTTTAGAAACACAAATGTAATGATAGATTACTGTTTGATTCTTGCAGATGCCTCTATAATGCTTCATAAAATAGATTTTCAAATGTATGCATTGTTTTATTTTCGAGCAAATCATTTACAGGTAGTCCTCAACTTACGACCAAAATAGAGACCAGAAAATTTGTCGTTAAGCAGCGTGGTGGTTTAAATGAGGCATCACGTGACCACACCCAATTTTACGACCTTTTTGCCATGGTCATTAAGCAAGACGTCATGTGACCACAACTTGTGACCTTCCTTGCCAGCTTCCCCATTGACTTGTTGGAAGCTGGCTGGGAAGATTGCAAATTGCAATCATGTGACCGCAGGACACTGAAACTCTCATAAATGCATGAAGGTTGCCAAGCGCCCGAATCAAGATCACATGACTACTGGGATGCTGCAACGGTCATAAGTATGAGGACCGTTCGTAAGTCACTTTTTTCAGCGCCGTCATAACCTCGAACAGTTGTTAAACAAATGATCATAAGTCAAGGGCTACCTGTACAGTCTAAAATGCTTTGCTATAAAGATGTTCAGGACAAGTTGATCCTGTTCAGTAGAGATATTAATTTGGACATTTTAGTTGCCCGTATCATATACTGATTTATATCCTGAATGACGTAGAATGGCGACTAAGTGACCAGTTGCTCCTGAGTACATCTGTTCTACCTTAAGGACTTGTGTCCAGACACAAAAAAGTGATCACACTGAGGTCAGTGCTATTTTTTTCAGATGCTGGTGGTAGCTTTACACTCCATGGGCTGCCTTTACTGGTCTATTTTTCTTTTCCTCAGTTCCCTGATAACCAAGTTTAACCAAAACTTTAAAACTCAACAAAAATGATGTTCCTACAATTAAAATGGACAATCTATTTTAGGAGCAGTTGTGATTAAATAGTGAAAGCCGCTTTTATGTGTGTTTTCTAGAGAATTCAGGTAAACTGAACAATTGCTGTTCTTTTTTGCACTCTGTATTAAGGCTGCCTTAGTCCTTGCGTTATTTTGATTGGAACAGGCATAGGTGATCAGTTCTGCAACTTGCCTTACAAAACCCAGGAAATTCCAGAATGTAATTTGGCCTTCTAGATGTTATTGAACCCAGCAAGCCTTAATCACTACTGCCAGTGATAAGTTATCTGGAGTTGCATTACCTAAACAACTGGAGAACTACCTGTTGCTTTACCTCTGCTGTAGATTAAGAGCATGTGCCATAAGCCTGTCAAGGGGGAAGTTGAGTTTGTTTAACTGAGAAAGTTATATGCTAATATGCTTTTAATTTGTGTGTAACATCACAGAACATTTATTACTATTCTATCACCATTGTATAACTTGGATGTGTAGAATCGATGTGTCCTGATTTACCACTTTTTCTCCCTCTTCCTCCCAGCTCCAAAAGCAAAGGACTAGGAGTGCAGTACAGGAACAGCAGCCTGTATTTGCCTTGTTTCCACTCTTAAGTTCTTGAAACTGTTACATGAATACTAGTAGTACAACGCACATGCCATATTCCTTGCAACCAGTGTAGATAAATGATTTCTGCCTTAAAATATGCATTTAGAGACTGCATTTGAAGTGCAATGGAATATTCAACTATTTTCCAGTTTTGCTTTTGTAGGGTTACAAAAACCCTAATCCTGACTTTTTCTTTTTCTTCTTCAAGGAGCAAACTCTCCTTAAAAAGAATTGATTTAAGGTAGTCTTCAAATCTTTTTACCTTAACAATCTCACAAAAAACGAGAACTTGGGATTTCAGTAATTTATTGCACACGTCATTTTAAGAGCGCTCATCCTGAACTGCCTGATGGAGGTGATTCCTATGAGTATCCTTAATATTTTTCTCTTGAAGCCAGAAATATTTTCTCTCTAAATTGCTGCAACACGGGCACATTCAGTTTTAAGTAATCTAATAGCATTTTCTGGATAGCAGGTAATACTTTACTTCTGAGATAGTCCTTAGTCTTTTTTGCCACACCTGTTATGGATAGAGAAGCAGCAGTCCAGGCCCAAAGGACCCAGAATAAGAGATTGCCAACGGGGGAGCCATTTACTTCTATGAACACTTCCTATCTTTCTATACTTCCATTGCAATGTATATTTTCACAAAAAATGCTTGCTGTTATGTATGCTTTGCCTGTTAAAAGACACGGTTGAAGTATGTACATTAGATTGTGAGGGGCAGTCAACCATTTTCCATAAAGCCTGGTAAATTGGAATCTTAGAAGGAAAGCATACCTCCACAGCATTTAACTTGTACTACACGTTATGGCAGACTGAGATGAGTTATTTTAATATTTTATGGTACGGGAGAACATTGAGAGCTGATGTATACACTTTGATGTCCTTAATGCAGGTGATGTCAGTCAAAGAAGAAGGGTCCAAGAACATTAGCTGAGGTATTTCATTGCATGAAGGGCTGTGAACATTTGAAAGAGATGGAACTTCCACATCACCTTCATGTACACCAAATCCAACCACCTGTAATTTCAAAATGCAAAATAGGAGATAAATTCTACAATAAAAGCAATAGTTCCCATTACTGCAGTAAGGGCCAAAACACTGCATTATGCCTGAGTAAACAACACATTAAAGCTTAATTTTCAGGGGGGCACAGTTGTATTTTGAGTTCTAGTAACTAGAGCTAAATGAAAAATAGTTTTTCAGAAGAACCAATTTTCTAGCCCCATGTTCAAAGCCACGTTGTGCTGCACAAATCAATTTATTTTATATCCATCTTAAGTACAATAGTACAGTAAGTATTATTGTATAATATTATTACAATATAGTATTACAATAATAATAATATTGTAATATAATTATTACAACACAATATTATTGTGTTGTATTATAATATACTAAGTACAATAGTATATTATCTCTTCCATCCATCCATCATCTAAAACTCAAGGCAGTGAACATATTTAATACTCCTGCCTCCTATTTTCCCCGCAAGAACATCCCAGTGAGCTGGGTTAGGCTGACAGAGTGACTGGCCCAAGGTCACCCAGCCGGCTTTCATGCCTAAGGGAGGACTAGAACTCACAGACTCCAGGTTTCTAGGCCAGCACCTTAATCACTACACCAAACTGGCTCTATATCCTAAAAATACAGAGTAATAAATGGACAATTTTGTAGCACAGGATTTTTCCATTATACTGATCATTTTACTTCAAGTTTTTGTTTTTTCCCCCTCTCTTAAATCAAAAACAGTTTTGATCTTGGCTATTAAACATGGGCATTCTCCAAGACAAACAACTGCCATATCGAAGACTTAAGCCTTGGCATTTACCCAATTCAATATCAGCTATTTACACATTTATCATAAATACTCACATGTATGCTAAGCACTTTCCTTTCTTTGTGTCTGTGTGCTTGAAACCAATCAACTAATTCTGACTCTGAAAGGGATTTTAGAGCATCAATCTAAAACAGAAAAAAAGCTTAAAATTTTTAGCATATATTTAAATAACATAGAAATTGACTTATACTTAAGCCATGTCCCTTCATCTATACATACAAGAGAACTTCTACAATTCTCAATTCTGACTTTATTTACCTTAAGCTAGTGTTAGAACTAAACATGGGAGGGGAAGATTATACAAAGAGGGTGTTTAAATCTGACCCACATAGGAATATTTACCTCCCGGACTAGTCTGTCAAATAGATACTGTTGAGTCACTACTTCTGTCCAGTTCCTATCCACTTCTTCACCAAGATGAGAATCTTCACATTCTTTTAATTTAATGAGCGCTGTGACCTAGTGCAGAAAATAGGGCATTTTTAAACATAGTACTAAGGCATCTCTATTACAGATTTGTCTAGTATTTTGAAAGGTGGTGTTCTAATGCTCTGAGCTTTTATAAACTTAAGTATGTGTGCTCCAATGAGGCCAATTTATATTGTATTTATGTATAAACAGATCTTCCATTTCCTACTACATCCCTATGGATATAATCCTTACGTATAAACAGGTATTAAAAATTTGGGAAACTGATTTCTGATACAGTCTTAATAGTCTAGTACCTATTGTAGTTACAGTTTTAAGTTTACCTGACTCCAGATTCTGCTTTTAGATGTATAAGTAGTCAATAGTCCTTTTGAATTAATCAGACAAAGGTGTTCCTGCATACTTAAATGCTGCATAATGAATTTTTATTACTTCTCGAGCCCCATAGGATTGTGATAGCATAAGTCCAGTACTGCCCTTTTATACTATTCATAAATGTTGATTTGCACAAGCATTAGTAAAACTATTTCACCTGACTCTGGAAAACCGAAACTGCTGATTAAGCATTTATTGGAAAAGATTTCTAGAAAAGCAGTAAAGAGGAGGTAATAACCATTACCTGAGTCTTGAAGGACTCTTCGGTCATATGTTTGAGTTTTTCCTCAAAACATGAAAGAAATTCTTCTATCTTCCCATCCACTAGTTCAGAACTGAGAAACAAATCACAAATATGTATTCTTTCGAATATGATGCATTTAGTTGAATTCCAAGTTATGCTCTTGAATTTTCCATTGTTAAGTATTGAAAAACACACAGAAGGTGAAACCGCAACGGCATGAAGGGCAAATCAAGTGAAAAGCCACTGCCTCAAGTGGGAAAAATAGGGTATTTTGTACCCCTCATAACATATTCTGCTGATGCCTTCGGCTAACATCTTACTGCAGTATTTCAAAGCAGATTTTTATTTGATGTTAAGTCATTGGCTCTGTTTGCATGACACTTTACTGTAATTTACTCAACCCAAACATCTGGCTCCAAAAATCATATTAGGTTAAATTGTGTTGGCTATTTTGTGGTTCAGGATGTCATACGCACTGTCACTAACTTCGCTTTTTCAAGGCTTAAATTTGTTTAGCATCCTCATATACGGCAAGTGGGTGGGGGGGAATCATAAAGGAGAAGAGTTTGACATAGTTGTAGAAGGTCTTTGCTGAGAAAGACCTTCTCTCGCCACAAAGTACCATTTGGCAGAACTACCACGTTCAACAAGAAAAAAGCAACTGCAGAAGAAGGCAACTAAAATGATTAGGAGGCTTGGATACTTTCCATCCAAGAAAATGCTAGAATGCTTGTGACTAGCTTAAAAAAAAGGAGACGGGGGGGGGCATGATTGAAATGTATAAAATTATGCATGGAATGGAGAAAGTGGAAAGGGAGAAACTTTTCTCCGTCTCTTAATACTCTAGAACCAGGATTCATCTAATGAAACAAATTAAAAAGGAGATTTGGAACTGAACACCTCCCGCCCCCAATACATAATTAAGCTATGGAATTCATTACAACAAGAAGAGGTGATATCCACTAATTAGATGACTTTAAAAGAGGACTGGATAAATTAACAGAGGACAGCTCTATCAATGGCTATTAGTCTTGAGACTTGGTGTCACCTCTGTTTTGAGAGCAGCATGCCTCCAAATAGAGTTGCAGGGTAACAACGGTGGTCGATGGCTATATCGAGGGTTATCTAGCATAGTGCTGCGAGAAATAAAATGCTGGACTAAAATGGACCTTGACCTATTCCTAAATTCTTGAGTCATGGTTAAAGGCCACTGCGAAATACAAAATGGGAATGGAGTAAGGAACTCTTTGCCATTCCTGATCAATTAATATACTGTACAGGGGCACCACTGATTCCGCCAAAGTTACACTTTACTGTATTAACAAATGCACACATCCAGGAAATAGTTAAGGAAAACTTCCTATTCTGAGGAAATTTCTCATAAAACATCAAGCCTGAAAAACCATTGAGTTTACAGGGCTGAGAGAAAAACTGAAGTGAGTTTATCAAATATGCTACTCACTTGTATTTGGTTGCCTGTGTTGCTACAGTAACAGAGAAGCCAAGGATCCCAGATGTATTCCTGCAAGTTGCATAGACATGATATCTAGAAATGAATTGAAAGAAGGAGAGAGAAATTCTATAAATGTGTTCATTACATTGCAGAAAAACTGACTACTGAGCTACTTCCATGTAAATCAGTGCTTTCCAAACTGCCGCCGTTGGCGACACACCACCGGTGGCAGCGGCGGGGGGGGGGGCGCAGCAGCCTCGTGTTTTCCGCTACAACGCAGAAGCGCCAACGGCGCGCCGCTGCCGCTGTTGCTGCTGTGCACACCGCCACTGTACACGTCCACTTCCAGGTTGTGTCACGACAGACTAAACTCTGTCGCGACACACTAAAGTGTCACGACACGCAGTTTGGAAAGCTATGATGTAGATAGTGATATAATACATGCTAAGAATAGCTCTTGGCACTCCACCTGAACGTATGTCAGCTGAAATTAATTTTGCGTAGGAACTGCAAGCTATTTTAACAATTAGTGGAGATTTTTTTTTTTGAGGGAGCAATTTTTGCTAAAGAACAAAACCCCATATATTTTTACAATTTTCCTAGATTAATTAAAGCTCAAATACTTCTCAAAGGTTTTGTTTTCAGTTAAAAGATGATAGTGAGCAGACTAACGCTAAAAAATGAGACATGATTTTTTTCCTCATGCAACTCTTGAGGATTGAGTGGAACCTTCTGGAATAGAAGAAAACTGGTACAGGATGATCTCAGCAAAAGACAAAGACCATCCATCCTCTTGCATAAATGGAAATGGTTTAATTCATTCTACATTAATACTGTGTACAGATTTTCTCTCTTCCAATATGGCAGTGAGTAGAACCTTACCCTAAGGTTTGCTTGGTTCGGAGAAAGTCAAAACAAGGCTCTTCCATATACATCTGAAATTCAATAGTATTTCAATTCAATATACCTGGTATATCTAAGACATTTTTCAACAAGGAAGCAATTTAAAACTTGCTTTAATTAACCTAACATGTCACTTTAACAGATTTGCTAAGATTAAACCATATCTGGTATAAATAAAGGCTAAATCTAAATAGAATATTGTGGACAGAGAAGTCTGCATGTCCCAGATACAAGACAGAAAACAGGTTATATAATACTCTTAAGAATTACAGTGATTCTTTTCCCCTGTAAAAGTTGACTTGACTTCATCCTACAAATTGTATTGTTGCAAAAAATCATGGCGTAGATTATTGTGTTTTGGTTTCTGAGTTGTCTTTCCACTCTGACTATCTCGGTTATGCATTAACTTTACTATGATAGTTTCAGAATCTTTCAGTTACGGTGGAACTATGCATATAGTGGATCAGTTACAAAATTTTGCTTTGCTGTAGGGAGCAATTACATACATGCTCTTTACTTATACTGTGTATATTGTCAAAACACAGTATATTATACTGCGCAGTAAACAGATTATGTGGAAGATGGAGGTTTGAAAAACATAGAAAGGGTGATTTCTGTACCTCATATAGTATCTACTAATCTTCCTTTCACCACCCATCTTCCCAGAAATTTTTCATCACTAGCCTTATTACAGTTTCACCACAAACTCCTAACTATGGTCTTCTATGGTGTACATTGTACACCAGATACCTACATGAGCTGACCCTCAAGATTTATATTGTTTGCCACATGTAATTTATGTAGTTCTGTTTTTAGGAAGTAATCCAAGCTTACCACAAGCAATTCCATTAGAGAATATTCTCTTAAATTCCTGGCTCCAGACTAAAAAAGAAAAAAGGCAGCAAGTCCATAATTTTTCAATTTTGTTCTGCAATTATAATTACCTTTCAAAAGGGGCTGAATGGTCAAGTATTCAATTAATCCTTAATAAAACGCTACCCTGGCCTTCCAGCCATTATTTGAACCTAATTAAAGAGTATGTACTATGGAGGTAGTAGAGTAGGAGGTGTTGGGCACCATAGTCCAACACAGCAGGAAAGAAAGGGTCAGGAGGCAACTTGAAAGCTTTTAGCTGCATTGTAAACTGAGCACTGCTTGAAACATTCCAAAACCAGCAATATTGGAAATGTGTGTTAAAGGTTTAGCATGTGTTTAGTATAATCAAAACCACAACTTCCCTAAATTTCCTAGCAATTATGAGATAATAGTAATATTTGTACCATGCCAAACTTCAGATGCCTCACTGTGTGATTATTTCTTCCAACTGTAAGTTTTTAAAATGGCTATTGAATTACTAATGTCTTTCTTTCTGAGAAATACATACCTTTTGTATGAAAAAAAGATGTGTATGTGTGTGTGCATGTGGGGGATCCTCAAGCCATGGAACAAAAGGCGGAAGTGTTTCCTGCTCAATACATCGCATCAGATGACTGTGGGAAGGGGAATCTCATATATGAACATTTCATCGGGGGGGGGAAGCTTCACAGAAAAGATGTCAGCCTAGTTTTCTCCATGGCAGAATTACTTTTATGATTGGAAATGATTAAAAAAAGCAAACAAAGATGTCCAGGATATGTTATGTCAGTTACAAGCAAGACGGGAAGACCTAGTTTATTGCTCTAAGCCAAAATTGGCTGAATAAACTATAATCTGGGTTTCATTTAAGCCAAAATTAAACAAATGACATGGTGTAGTGCACCAGAGGAATCCAGCCAAAATGTAGGGAAAGGGGGGAGGAGGAGGATAACCTAAATACAGCAAGAGAGAAACAACACAAATCCAGCATCTTCTACAAAAATTGCGTACAACGTTCATCTGAAAAAAATACCCATCTATTCACAGATAGCCATATATCTAATAGCCCCTATGTGTGATGAAGGTACTAGTCCAAGTTATGCATGAAACACACTAAGCAACAGATGCATCACAAAACAGTTAATACATCCACTCTTTAGATCACAGCACCTGATAGTAGACGGTCACTTCAGAATTGGCATCCCCTTTATTAAGCGTTTTCACTTTGCACAATAGATGGGCACATGGTAAATCCATCACTCGGAACTGAACTGGACATGGATGTACTAGAGGCAGGAACTGCAACTTCCTAAAAAGGGTTGAAAAACTGAAGTGTCAACTGCCACTTGCGCTTTCATTTTGTCTATTTATTAACTGTGTCAGTTTAACAGAGGATTAATAACACATTGCCTGGTACTTAGCAATGAAAGCTCCTGTGAAGGAGGGAAATATATAATTAGTTAAATATATGAATAGGTCACCTTCTTCAAAATGTTCCAAGATAACCAGTTTTAGAACAAGCCTTCCACTTCTTTTAAAGACAACACATCTCTATGTTGGAGAAAAATGTCGAACTATAATTATTGATCAAGACTTGTACAGCCCACAAACACCCAAAGTTGGGTAAGGCTGTTTTGTAGATGATACCTGTTAAAACATAGTGCATCATCTCACAAATAATATAATTATGGCTTCAGAAATACTGTTTATACCTATGTGCAAATTAGAATTCATAGGTTACTGATCAATTGACTATAATTCAGATGATTCATTAATTCAAATTAATTTAAATTGGATAGTAGCCCCTGTTTCTAACACTCATTATACTCAAATGTTGGCAGCTGTTCATAACCCTATATTATAGTTTTCAATGTAAAGTATAAATATACTTACTCAACAACATAATCCAAAAATTCTTTTGATTCCTAAAATAAAAGAGAGATGTTAACATTGTGACTAGAAATAAAACAACAGTAACAGTGGGTGTTACTATATTAGCTACATTTAGCATGGAGATAAAATTATCTTTCTCTGCAGAAAAGAAGAAACATCCTTCTCCCACCTTGTATATTCACAGCTACAATTATAATTCTCTTTGGACCACATACCAAATGATCATTCCCTTCAATATTACAATGGCAATTTTAAGCTAATACAATCAAAACCAAGTGACAACCTAACTTGACAGCTTCAAGAGCAACTGTTTGTCACAGGCCAGACAACAAATATTTTATGAGTGACCAAAATCACATTCTATCCGTGGTTAGAAAAAAACCTGCATAGATGCCTTTGGAATATGTCACAGTTGTTACACAGTCCAGAAACAGCCGATATCAGCATTCAGACTGCACATGTTACGCTCCACTATTTTTCATTACTTGCACTGAAAAGCGCTCTTGTTTTTCAGCTGCACATTCACTCACCATATTCTGATTAATATTTACTTATTTGATTTGATTTGTATTGACCATAGTCTGTTAATGGGCTCTGTTTGGCAAGATTTGGCACTAAAGAAGCAAACAATAGATAAAACTGGCACGAAAGTCAGAAAGTCTATGATACGGTGTCATCCTCAAAGGTTAAGCAAAGAAAATCACGTTTGTTATCATCAAATGACAGGGCAGTTTACAGATGCAGATTAAGCTGTTGAAGTTGTACTCACGCTGCTTGTAAAATTTCCTTGGACAAGGCCCTCTGCAAAGAGCTGAGATTTGAAAGCCTTCACAAACAATTGCAGAGAATCTACTGAGAGTCCCTTCATTAGTGTGTCATATTTGTCTGTCATAGACCACCTACAATGTTCCAGTATTAAGAGACGTATATCTCTGTGGCAAAGGAGAAATACTGATCAATGCAAGTTCGCTGAATGTATGTTGGCTTTAAAGCATCACCTATAAGCTACATCTGGGTCCAAAAATAAGTGCAATTGCATTTACTCAAACTTGGTTTTTTTCCTTTCCTCTTTATTATTAAGAGACAGCATTATTCCGAGTACAAAACTCCATAATCAGGGGACAATGTTCACATATTTTTGTATAATTTACATAATTTTTACATACATAAACATTCTGTACATTACATATATTTGGATTTAACACGCATTTGTCTTTAATGGACACATCCCCCACACACAACTGAGTATAACTAAACATTATGTGGATCTTTAAATAATTTGGGGATAGGAATGATTAAGGGAAGAAAATCATTCTCCAACATATATGCATGAAGGGAGGGAGATCAAATCTGTTTCTATAAATGAAGGGTAAGGAGAAATAAAGGAAAACTTCAGAGCAGTCTGTTCACAAAAGACAGAAGAGCTACACACACACACCCAAACAAAACCCAGCCTTGTTTCTTGAATTGCAATTATTTAGTTTTAGGTAAATTTTTTACACAGTTAAATGTGTAATAAATCTTCCACAAATTTAAGGAACTCAGTGAATTGTTTCGCATGATATTTTCTGGAGCAACACAGCGGTTGCTCAAGGCGAATTGAGCACTCATATCCTTATTGCAGTAATCAATGTGGAGACCACCTCCCAATTATTCTCACAAGTATAATGAGTCTCAATCCTCTGGTCCTTAAACATGCACTCTTTCATCCCTTCCTTGTTCTTATCACCAACTGTTACCAAAAGTACCAAGTATATCACTGGAATGGATGTGGCCAACATTTTTGGCCATCTTTGGGTTTCTAAGGGGGTAGAATCAGGGATAGGTTTTCAGTGGTAAATGTCATATTTGCTGCCAAATTTCAGCAGTGTTTGTTGTGCTGAGCCAGAAGTCATGAATTAGAAATTGCAATGACTAGACTCTTTCAAAGATGGACTAGCTAGACCAGAGCTTTCCAAACTGTGTGTCGGGACACGTTAGTGTGTCGGCTGCAGTGTCTGGGTGTGTCACGGCTGCTGCTGCCTCCGAGCCCTGCCAGGATTCCGCGCAGGTCCTAGTGCCTGCCCTGTGCCCTGTTGCCTCCAAACCTGCCCTGCCAGGATTCCACGCAGGTCCTAGTGCCTGCTTTGTGCCTTGCTGCCTCCAAACCTGCTGTGATTCTGCACAGGTCCTAGTGCCTGCCTTGTGCCCTGCTGTAAGAGTGTGTCGCGAAATGACGCATGTCTAAAAAGTGTGTCACCAACATGAAAAGTTTGGAAAGCTCTGGGCTAGACAATTAACCAAAATCAAAGAAACCACCTTCCTGCATAGTGCAATGACTGAAGTCAGCCTCGCTCATATGCTCCAGACACTTACTTGGCCAGTGTCTCTGGCTTGATAAGGATGTTGAAGTAAGTCTTCTTCAACTGCTCAGTTATCATCTCAAAAACCTCTGGAGTAAAACTGAAATCAGCTAAGTGGTCAATGATGAGTTGAAACAGCAACTACAACAGAAAGATAAACCAGTTCACTATGACACTTCCTAAACGGCTTTTTCAGAAAGAACTCAAGGCCAAAATGGTATCAACACTTACAGGTAGCTTATGATTGAAGCCTTTCACACGAATGATCAATCCATGCTCTCCTGCTACCAGCTTATATTCCAACTGAGCAACATCAGCTTCATATGCAGGTTCAGCAAGGTTGTGTGCAAGGATGTTCACAAAAGTCTCAAAGAGCACTATGCTGATCACATTAAGTTGAGACAGTGGGTGACAAAGGTAAGAATTTGAGAATGTTTCCTTGTGAAACTTTTTGGAATTACACAACACATTCCAAAACAACAAAGATTGTATTACAAAAATCAACATATTTACAGAAGCAGAAGTACAGAATATATCAACAACTGTTTTATGCAATGCAGTTGATGAAGTCAACATTTGAAATCTTACTATGCTAATATTAGACTCCCATCAAGATTATGCTTGGAGTAGGATCATCTGAAGTTTAAAAAGCACTAACACTTGTTTTTTATGAGTCACTTAATGTTGCTTTAAAACTACTAAATTAAGACCTTGGGCCAGTCACTCTCTCTCAGCCCAACTCACCTCACAGGGTTGTTGTTGTGGGGAAAATAGGAGGAGGAAGGAATATTAGGTATGTTCGCCGCCTTGAGTTATTTATAAATATAATAAAGGTGGGATAAAAAATAAATAAATTCTCACCTGTTACTTTGCATATAGAGAGGTTAATATTATTTTATGTCATGGACCTTTTAATTAAGAGGCTCCTAATTTAATAAGTTATAACTAATTGTAATATTGCATCTATTGTAGTTTTACTGTATACTACACTTAGTTATAAAAATGCATACTAAGAGCATGACTGCTCCTACTATCACCAGTACTCACTATCCCCCATGAAGTTACTAGTAAAAGAACACTCAGATAAGAACACTCAGATAAGCATACTCAGATAAGTAAACCCTTGGTTTACTTAAACCAGGGTTTCCAGAGTCTTTGAGCATCTAGGAGCTGCGCTTAACATGTTGGGGTTGAGGAGGAAGGTCAAAGTAGGATGAGTTATGTTTTGGGGGGAGGGTTCTTTGGTTTGTAAAACTAAATTAAACCTATTTTAGGGCTTACAATATTGTGCCACCAATTTTGTTCAGAGAGCAATTTGAGTTGTAACAGCAGCAAGAGGCTCTGAAAATTCATAACATCCATTTCCTAAATTAAAGCTCATTTAAAATACCTTTTACAGCAAGTCAATAAAATAAATCAAAGAACAGACCAAAACCTATAAACCTTACTTCTCAGCAGACTGTTGGATAAGTGGTGAGATCAGATGGAAACGGATATAAGCTGAAAAATAAAGTCATAATGAGCAACGGCAAACAATGGAGAATTTTAATGAAGACCGTATTTCTCTTCTAGACCCCTGATAAAAAGAACAGCTTGACATCAACGTTGATTAGATCCACTGGCCTCTAAAGAGGCTTTCTTTTCAGCCCTAAAGGTTACACGTTCATTCTCACAGCCGTATCATTCATCATGGAAAACTGTTGCACAAAAATCAGACCATTTAACCCTCTAGCTCCCATAGTGAGAGTGCTCTCTGGCCACTGGATCTTGTAGAATGAAAGCCTCTCCAGGAACTAGGAGCTGGAGCAAATAAAGAGGTAGGGAGCTATGATAGAGCTGTATTAAAAATCCTGGAGTGAACATTAGAAAGATCCCGGAGTGTTCTGTTTTTTGTTTTAATATTGAGGAGGGAAACAGTTTACATCCAATAGGAAGATTGAGGCAGCACTTCTACAACTAGCAAACAGAAGGACATGTATATGGTGGTTCCACAAATCAGTGATCAAATACTGAGCTTGAGGTTCTAGTGCCAGCATCAAGGGCAAGGTTAAAGAAGTATCTCAAATGAAAAGACAATGTTGAAATGACATATAGTTCAACTTGTGTTATCTTCGTTTTAAAAACTGAAAACAGCTAAGCTGTAACAGAAATGGAATAGAAACCACTGGTGCTTTATGTATCAGTGTATTGCTTAAGATAAAATTTTCTTCAGGTCATGCTTGATTACATGGATGAAACTTAAAAGGCCAAAAAATTGAGGATTTAAAAAAAAATACTAAACCAAATTTATGTTAGGAAATTTATTTTTAACATTATTTTTAAATGTCCTTTCATACATTTAAATTCTAAAACCTACTCAGTGCTAAGCTGATAGTAAAACTCAATAGGGGCAACAGACATGCAAAATGAAACATTTATATCAGGGGTCCCCAACCCCCGGTCCGTGGACCGGTCCCGGTCCGTGGCCTGTTAGGAACCGGGCCACCATGCTGGTCTCCGAACCCCGCCCCCCGCGATTGGCTCCCACCTGCAAACCCTGTCCCCGGTCCGTGTGATTGGCTCCCGCCTGCAAACCCCGCCCCCGATCCGCGTGATTGGCTCCTGCCTGCAACCCCCCCCCCCGGTCCATGGAAAAATTGTCTTCCACGAAACCAGTCCCTCGTGCCAAAAAGGTTGGGTACCCCTGATTTATATGGACTAATGCCAGACATTGCACAGATGTATACCTGGAGTAAAACAAAAGTTGCCACATGAGAAGTCCAAAGAAATAGTGCTGCCTAAACTATAGGTGGAGGTTCATTAGGAGTTTTATTCAAAGACACATATAAAATGGTTACCTTTAGGGATTTTGAATTTATCATCCTTCTTGTACCACAAACAACCTTGCTGGGTGCTCACTATACTGACCGGATATTCTGTCTGTGGACAATCAGGAACCTTCAGAGCAAAATCAGTTGCTAAAATGGTGAAAGACAGGGTGATTACTTCATATCAACAAACGAGTACTATCTGTCTAAAATGAAATGCTTAAACCTACTTGTAATTAAGCAACCAAGTTGCTTGAACATTTTTGTAACATCTGACATTTCAGATTCTATGTGATTCCCCCTAATTCTTAGGGGTCCAACATGACAAAAACCCTACAGAATAAATCTGTTCTGTTCACTTACAGTCATCTCTTTCTTTTAAAATGGCAAAAAAAATAATAGTACATATACAGTAATTATATTTTAGACTATTTAGTAGGAATTTATGTTTCACTCACCAATGTATCTATTTTCTTCTGGCAGGTGTAAGTCAGGATTTAATTTGAAGTCGCTGGCCCATATATTACTCCAGTGTTGATCAACATCTGTAAATAATAATATTACAAATAGCTTGGTAAAACTACACCTGATAAAATATGATAAACCTAGTTGTAGTGATATGCATAGATAAGGTACAGAGTTCTGATTCTTCTCTCATAACACACATCTTTTCACAGATAATGGAGGGCACTGAAACACTCATCTAGCCAAATTTATACACAGCTCATAACCCCAAATCATCCTTTAGTGAACTATGACAGAAATTCCATGGGTTGGATCAAGAATTAGGCAGTTACAGCTAACTTAAGTCACTTTGATTAAATGGGTCTATTCTAACCATATATAAATATGGATCCAACCCATTTCTGCACAGCCTAAAATTCATTAATAGGAACTTGTCTTAACAGCCAAATCATGATTAGCCATAATGTATCTTCTCTGAGGATTACTGCAATGAATGAACCTAGCCATTCTGATTGTAAGCTTGTAATTTAATGCTTTATATAAAATTTTGCTTAGTCCAATAAGTGTTATGTATGAATTATTGTTTAATAAACAAAAGTGGTTACAAATTCTAACTGCCCTTACGTGGTCATAATAATCACATCATATTACACTGGTTGAGTTCACATATTACACCAAACCAGCATTTTTTAGGCCACATGCTGCTGAGCAAGTCATTTGATTATGTGCCATCAAGTCAGCGACCATTTTTAGCGACCACATAGATAGATTTTCTCCAGGATGAGTAAGTCATAGTGATTTACCAATCAAACTATGCCATAATGGGTGGGTTTAACCTCACACCAAGCTATCAACAACCTCATTATGACTCAGTATGAAATAGGAATTAGGCAAATGCTTTCTGTTTGCCCATCATGCTAAACCATGGTTTAAACATAATCTTCAATGTTAAAATCACTTGTGGATGAAGAAAATAATTAAGGCTTGTTGGGCTAATTTCCAGTTCTCTCTCTTTTTTACCTGCCTTTGGCCTTGTACTGCTATGATAGTGCTTTCCAAACTGCCGCCGTTGGCGACACACCAACGGTGGCAGCGGCGGTGGTGCATGCAGGGGCGCGTCCGTGCACGGCGGTGGTGTGTGTGGGGCGCACGGCAGTGGCGGCCTCGCTAAAACGTGGAAGCGCTGATGGCGTGCCACCGCTGCCGTGCACACCGCCACCACCGCATGCGCCCCCGCGTGCGCCCCCTAAAGTGTTGCAACACACAGTTTGGAAAGCTATGTGCTATGATTTAGAGGCAAGAGCATGACAAAGAAATAAACGAGGGGGAAAAGCCAGAAATCCATAAACAGAAGAACTTTGACTGCATTACATTTTGTGTGAAATCAAACCCAGTCAAAGATTTTTTATACCGTGAACTTTAGTTCCTGAAATTTAGGCAGATTGAACATTGTTGTACCTTCAACACTGTATTGTGTCCCAAACCACTTCTCCTTTAGATGACACTGGCCTTCATTGGAGGCAGATAATAAAATAAGATTGGCTCGACTGGGAGTTAGTTGGTTAAGTGCTTCAGCAATTATCTGTAAAGAAAAAGGATTCAAACAAAGCTTCCCTCTACTACGCAAAATTCCAGATCTTTATTCCACTCCTTCACTTTGAAAAAGAATGGTAAAACAAGATCCTGAAGTAATAACATTTACCTTCTAAAACAGGAACTCATGGTAAAAGTATTTTCCTATCCTCCAAGGTCAGAGTCATTTTACATATTAATCAAGAGCTTAAAATTTTCTGCTTACCTCTGGCTTATATTCAAAGAGAAGCTGGTCTCCTGTCAAAATATCCTCCTTTGGAAAGAGCTGCATATTTTCACAAAGACTTTCTACATATTCAACTGGATCAGTCTGAAAAACAAATAATTTTGCTTCATGATATGATCCTTTGAATATTTTTTCCATTTATTTATTTATTTATATATATATATATATATATATATATATATATATATATATTTCTGCACTGCCCATCTCGTATAGCAACGACTCTGGGCGGTTTACAAGTGAATAAAAAGAATAAAAGAGTCATTATAAAATATAAATATATATAAATATACATAAATATAAGAAGTATAAAATATAAAGTCCAAGACGGTCTTAGTAAAATTTTCCAGGCCACATCAAGGTACCAACCACCCCCATGATCGACTATCCCCCCTCTCACCCCAAGCGAGGTGGCATTAACTCCCTTAAAGTCTTAACTCCCTTTCGGAAGGCCGGGTGAGTGGGGGCCTGCCTTACCTCTGGTGGTAACTTACTCCAGAGGGCGTGGGCTATGGCAGAGAAGACCCTCTTCCTGGACCCTGCCAATCGACAATCCCTCATGGTGTCATGGTCTCCGATTCAAAGCTTCTGGGTTTCGTATCGGAGATAATGACATGGAAAGAGTTAACAGGGGAAGAGGCCGTGCCGGCATACGTGAGACTGCTGTCTACCAATGGTGGCATGGGTCAGCGTTGTCTGAAGAACCGCAAGTACCATCTGAGTGGCCGAACAGGGGGGTGGGATATGGGGCCATATATCAGTGTTTGTTGCGCGCGCTTTTGGTCAGTAGCAACTTTCTTTTTGTAATTGTAGTAACTTATAGTAAAACAGTTTTCCACTAGTATGGTGTGAGATTGTTGATTCTAAGCCTGAGTTCTGCAACCGTTACATTAAGTCGCTACTGACCACATTACACATGGACAGGGTCCATAACATGCCCTCTCTGCCTGACCGGGTGGGACGGGTCGATGTAATGGGGGTGAGGTGGTCCCTCATTTAAGCTAACTTTAGAGATGAATGTGGAATGGATGAATTTCCCCACAGTCTGGGCACTGACTTTCACAGTTGCTTTGAATCAAGAATCAAATTTGTTTTGTAAACCGCCCAGAGTTCCCTTGTGGGGAGATGGAGCGGTATATAAATTGAAAAATAAATAAATAAATAAATAAATAAATAAATAAATAAATAAATAAAATTTAGTTACCCCAAATTCTTAAGACATATCAACGAAAAGTAATTCAAATCACTATCATTCTAATTACAGCTATATTATTTCTATCTCTATCTGGCAGAACTGCCACTTGTTTCAGTTTCTTGGCTTCCTCCTGCTTATATCATTCAAGTGTAGAGCCAGTTTGGTCTAGTGGTTAAGGCAACGGGCTAGAAACCAGGAGACTGAGAGTTCTAGTCCCGCCTTAGGCATGAAAGCCGGCTGGGTGACCTTGGGCCAGCCACTCTCTCTCAGCCCAACTCACCTCACAGGGTTGCTGTTGTGGGGAAAATAGGAGGAGGAAGGAGTATTAGGTATGTTCGCCACCTTGAGTTATTTATAAAAATAATAAAGGCGGGATAGAAAATAAAAATAAAGTAAAATAAAAATAAATATGACTGCATTGTGCTTGGCTATGGAACATGTTTGATTTCAGCTCATCTCAGACAGTCAAAAGCACTAATTGGGAAGAGTCTAAGATCCAGCCAAATGAAAAATGCTATTTAAACTGAAAAATACATTGCACATAGAGATACTGTAGCTTTGTAATTTAATTCAACCTGCACTAGAATGTTCTTACATAGGAGTTAGTTACAAGATTCTTAGATCCAAGTAAAACATGGCATATGGGTAATGTACAAAGTAGTCCCAAAAGCCTCCCTCTTTCCCAATGTTGCTTGCCAGCAATGAATATGAATCCAACTACAAAAGTAGACTACAAATCTTTCAAAGTACACAGTCAAAGGAAAATAAAACGAAAAATTTCTGATTACATGAATCAACTGGCAGAGATGAGAAAAAAAGAGCCCAATAACAGGAAGAAAAAGAACAAGACACCAAGCTATATTTTGAAGTGTGACAAATTTATCAATGACAGTATATAAATTCTCATTGTCCTTATTTTCTCAAAAGTATAATTCTGTTTCCAAAAAGTATGGATCCTTTTTAAATTAAAACTGCATAATCCATGTGATAGAGTATCAACAGAAGCAGGAGAACTCAAAGTTTGTGGAAGCATAGACATATTTACCACCACCACCCCCAATCTAAGAATGACAACAAACAGCTGAATGAATGTGGCTCAGTGGCCACAGAATATTGTTAGTTTGAGTTGAAAAGCAAAAAGGAGATTTAACAAATTTAAAAATATGTAATGACACAGGAGACAATACCACAACAAAATCATCCGAAGAAGAATGTTAACATTTTGCACGACATAAACTTGATCATCTCAATACCTGTTCTTGGTAATGGAATTCATTAGCCTCAATCTTCTGGATCTCTTCCCATATTCTGTGGATGATAACAGTGTATCTTCAATACATCAGCCATTTTTGTCAAGAATACAATCTATTTCCAGAAATACAATTTCAGAGTAAAAGCATAAACGAGCTTTCAATTACTTGACTATCATGCCAAAAAGGGGAGCTTCTATCATTTATCATTTAGGGAAGAACATGTCTGACTCTGTTCTGGCCATACCAGGGGTCTAAGTATGCCTCATCCCCTTTGACAGCTGTTTAAAAGGTCTCAGAGGT
Organism: Charina bottae; assembly: GCA_023362775.1. NCBI lineage: Eukaryota > Metazoa > Chordata > Lepidosauria > Squamata > Charinaidae > Charina > Charina bottae. Next base: position 54,694,502 of record JALMGJ010000003.1, on the reverse strand, counting down.
CAGAATGTGACTGCCTTCCCACTATTTAGATAATCATCTGTCTGAAGTAATTTTTGTTAATATTTTTATTCTCTGTTTCTTCATGCTTCATCGGGAACCATCTCAAGTATGATGTAAGAAAAAGTGATTTACAAACAGTGTTTCTAAGTAATAATTGTATTCAGTCATTCTTTCTAATCTACTGCCTTTCAGGTTTTTTAATTATATTCATCTTCAACCAACACAGCCAATGAGCAAGTTGGGGAACAAGAGATTGGACAAGGCTGCTATATGAATAGTGCCTCTGAAGAGCAAATATTTTCACTCCTCTGAACTTCCAGTTTCTCCATATAGTTTTAACAGCTATGTACTATGTCTGCTCAAGTATAGGAAACAGAAAAAAGAAGAGGGGAAAAACATCAATAGCACCACCTGTTGTTTACTAAAATCAAACTGAGAGCTTTAGTTACCTTTGATCAGGTCCTGCTTGCTGCAACATTTTCAAATACTGGAATACAACATTAACAACCTGAAGAGGGAAAGTTCAAAATTTTCAGCTCTAGGGCAGCTGTAAGAAGCTAACAGAATAAGCACTCTAAACTCCAATTCAAATTTACCTCATAGAAATGCTTGTAACCTTCATCAGTCAGAGTCACGCAAATACTGAAGACAGAGTAGGTTGAGTTTTGCTCAAACCCTGTCTCGCCATTTCCTCCATACAATGCAAGTGCCCAGAATCTGAAAGAAACATTTACCATACTCTTACAAAAATTAAGAACCATGCAGTATTAAAATTTTAATGTATGTTTCCAACATACCACTGATGATTTGCAATAGAAAAACTGATTATCTGTGCTACGGGATGAAACTGTAAAATATTATAGCAAATGAACATCACACAGAGGCAATGACCTTGGCTCAGCCTTGAAAACTGTAATGTGTGTATGGAAGTTGTGTTGCCTATGCTCTGGGTGGGTGGGTATTTGTTGAGTTAGCTGGTCTCTCTGATTTAGTCAGCTGTGTTTACCTATTTTGAGTGTATGCAGTACCTATTTGGCTTGGTTTAAGCAAATGGGAGTATAATTTGGGCTGGACTGGGTGTATTGTGCTTGGTTTGAAGGTTTCTGCATGTGCTTTCTGAATCATTGCCAGTTTTTTTCCCCTGATTTGAACAGGCAAATATATTATTTACAATTAGGGACTCAACTCCCTGTATTAATTTTGATTTCACTTTCTTGGGCACACTCTGTTCTTTTAGTATCGCTGGCTTGCCTTTTGCAAAATGGTTGGTTTTGTTACTGACAGCTATTTTGTGAATGAAAAAGTCCCCCCACCCCTACCATGGAGCTTTTCACATGAGAATTCACAACACTCAAGATTCTAAATGTGCCAGACTCCCAAAATGCTTTAGGATCCTTATCTGGGTGTTGTCATTCAGGCTTACACCAGTTTTACTGTCTGCAATTCTCCTTTGCTTGTTTGACAAGTACAGACAAGCCTAGGTGGAGCCTTGAAGGGGGGGTGGAGAGGCCTTCCTCCTTTGTTGTAGTTCCACGTACAGCATCCGATGTCTTGGCACCACATCAGAACCGTCACTCTGGAACAAATTGGTTGTTTTGCCGCTTTCCAGTGGTCTTTTGTAAATATTTGGTGGAGCTACTTCAACACCTTTTTGCTGGAGGAGTCAAGGTGGAATGCCTGATGTTTGTTTCCCATGCTGATGTACTGCCTTGAAAGGCATCAAGCCAGTGACTGGAATCCAGATGTTCCATGAAATGAAGTGGTACCATTTCACATGTCCCTACTAGAGATTTCTCCATAGAGTTTTCAAGCAATCCTCTTCTTCAAATTCAGCATACTTAATAACTGTCTTTAACTTGGTCACTGAGTAAACTGGCAGGATCCTCAACAGTGTATACTACAGAAATAACATAACGCTGTATACAGCTTTTCAATGTAGCAAATCGGATTCCTTGTTTTCACCATTTATCATGGCAAATACCAGCCATTTTCATTAGGATACATACTTTTTTCTAAGAAATGAAAGAACGCTGCCTTTGCCTTCATGTCCAACAAGCCAAGAAATATAGTGAAGCGGCTTCACTCTACAAAGGGAAAGAGCATTAAACATAACTTGAAAATTCCAGTTTCTAGTTATTATAAAAAAATAAGCATACAAAAAAGGCAAACCCAAAATGGAATTGGGGGAATAATACTTTACAAAAGCCTCCTCCCTCAGCTGGCATGAGGAGAAGATGATACTCGTAATAGGTCATTTAAACGTAAAAAGTAAAGGTAAAGGTTCCCCCCGCACATTTGTGCAGTCGTGTCCGACTCTAGGGGCCGGTGCTCATCTCCATTTGTTAGCCTAAGAGCCAGTGTTGTCCGAAGACGCTTCCACGGTCATGTGGCCAGCATGACGCGCGTGGAACACTGTTACCATCCCACCGAAGTGGTACCTATTTATCTACTTGCATTTGCATGATTTCGAATTGCTAGGTTGGCAAAAGCTGGGGCAAGTGCAGGAGCTCACTCCGTCACGCGGCACTCGGGTCTCTAACCGCCGACCTTCCGATTGACAAGTCTGGCGTCTTACCCGCTGAGCCACCACACCTCAGATCATTTAAACGTAGATGATGCAATTATCAAAATTAAATTATCATCTTGCATATTCTATACCAGACCTTTTACCTAATTCAATTTCACTGTATACCCATGGGGAGAGCGGGGGAGGGAACAAGAATTTAAATTTACCTGTAATGCTGTTCTTGTGGAGGAAGAGCCCAAGTGATGTTTAAAGAGTGAGTTTTCCTGATTGGAATCACTAAAAATAAAGAAACATTCATTATAAATAAATAAAGTCAGGATAATTCCAGATTTCCTCAACATTTTCATATGCAAAACAACCAGCATGCATTTTAAACCAGGGAATTTTAAAAACAATGTGGATTCACAGAAGACAGCACTGCAGGAGTTACCCATCTTCATCACTCACCTCTGTAAAGTTTGGGAAAATCTGGAGTGTCAAAAGGGTCTGTTAGATGGCCAAATGTTGGTCTGGGTAAATCACTTGAAAAGAAAGAAAATATGTATTTACACTCATACACACGCATCTTCCTAACCCAACAAGGACCATCACAAACCAAATCACTCTATGGGATCCTGCCCTACATATTTTTCAACACCTGTTGTTTAATTATTCGATTCCAGGTATCAAATCCTTAGTCGTAACAAGTTATCAATGCTATTTCTTCAGCAGAAACTATTTGTAAGTATGGCAATACATACACAGCTTATAGTTCCGAGCAAGGATTCAGGGTCCTGTTCCAGTTTATAAAAATAGCATGCAATTTGCCCATTCTGTCATATCTTAACCTCACATTTGCACTCAGAATTTAGCTTGTACACGTGGAAAAGACAAGAGAGTCTTAGATAGCATACAAACAGGTAACAAACCAAACTCACTACACAGAGCAACATTTATTGTAACAACAGGAAATTTATGCGTGCTTGGCCAAGATGCCCACCCAATCTTACCAATTTCTTTTGAATAAAAACAGGATCTAGTCTTTACAATATAAAGGCAATTAACATATGAACAGGATTTGCCTATACACTGTGCAAAGTGTCCTCTCCAATCCATTTGAGTTGTATGTGGAAATTGGAAAACCCAGACTAAATCAGATTAACTTTTTTTCTCCTTACTATTAACTTTAAGCAGTTGCAGAGGTAAAAGAATGTAAACCAGCAGCAGACAAGTGCAGAGGAAAGGATGAGAAACTAAAGAGCAGGAATGAGTAAATCAAATCTCTAGTATCATATACTGTAAGTTGCAGAATGGTACACACAATTTAATATCCTGCTTATTATACACAATAGGAAAAAATATCTTACTTATTTGGGATCTCTGAGAAGATTTCAGTCACCCATTTTTCCAGAGTATCCAAGATTTCTATTGAGGAAGAAAAAAAAGCGGTGGCACACAACTCGGGGAAAACAAGAAGCATATCATCAGGAAAAGACGAGGAAGGCGACAACCTGTTGTTCAAGCAGTCAATGGAGAAGTGCCAATATTATAAATCCCACAGGCTGAATTCCCTTGGAATTCCCCGTGGAACTGCTCCAGGTAATTGGAGCAACATATATACAGTAGGTTTTTTAACACTACCTCATGTAGGGATACCAGGCCTAACCTGTAATTATCCAGTCAGTCACTAGATAGTAGCAAAGAGAATGTTCTAGGTCTCTTTATTGCAATCTAGTGGTCATCCCGGTTGTTGTAGCCCAGAACTGGTAGCCTCATCCTCACAGGAGTCACAAAGCTAAAGACTGGTCCTTATGGCAAAATTTGGGGAAAGGAAGGCAGCTTTCTTTACTGAAAGAAAGATATCACTATCTTAGATATAATAAATTACTAGGGAAATGCATGTTATGTTATGTTTATCCATCAGCAGTTTCCATTTTATAGACTAGAAAGGATTTTAAAAAATTATTAAAGGTAAAGGTTCCCCCCGCACATTTGTGCAGTCGTGTCCGACTCTAGGGGCCGGTGCTCATCTCCGTTTGTTAGCCAAAGAGCCAGCGTTGTCCGAAGACGCTTCCGCGGTCATGTGGCCGGCATGACGCATGCAGAATGCTGTTACCTACCCACCAGTGGTACCTATTCATCTACTTGCATTTGCATGCTTCCGAATTGCTAGGTTGGCAAGAGCTGGGGCTAGTGCGGGAGCTCACTCCGTCACGCAGGGCTAGGGATTCGAACCTCCGAACTTGCGATCTTCCGATCGACAAGCCTGGCGTCTTACCCACTGAGCCACCACACCCCTTTATTAGGCTTCAGTAAAATACTGTACGTATTTATAAACAAATTACCAAGAATTGTTACCAAGGTAATTTCCAATATTAGGAAGCATGTTTTAGATTAGTCAAAAACAGGGTTTAAGTTATGCAATTAATGAATCCCTACCAACAATCCCCCAAGTTATTTTCACTCAACACTTGAAATTTTTATTAAAAAATGTACTTATGTGTAATCTAAAAGGAACACCTATTTCATCAACATTAATTAAAAATCACTATAGCAAGATGAAAGGTAGGCCAAGTAATTACCTAGAGTCATCCAATTTATACTTAGTAGCACAATTCTTTCCATGTCTACAGGTAGGTAAAGGTAAAGGTTCCCCCCGCACATTTGTGCAGTCGTGTCCGACTCTAGGGGCTTCCACGGTCATGTGGCCGCATGACGCACGCGGAACGCTGTTACCTACCCACCGAAGTGGTACCTATTCATCTACTTGCATTTGCATGCTTTCGAATGGCTAGGTTGGCAAGAGATGGGGCGAGTACGGGAGCTCACTCCGCATGCAGGGCTAGGGATTCGAACCACTGAACTTGCGATCTTCCGATCGACAAGCCTGGCGTCTTACCCGCTGAGCCACCACACCCCACCATGTCTACAGGTAGTCCTTGTTTAATGACCACTTGTTCAGCGACAGTTCAAAGTTACGACGGCACTGAACTAGTAGTACTTATGACCAGTCCTTGAAGTTCTGGCCTCCTAGCACCCCTGAGGTCAAGTGATTGTGATCTGGGCGCTTGGCAACCAGCTTGCACTTACAACAGTTGCAGTATCCTGCGGTCACATGACTGCCTTTTGAGACATTCCTTACCGGCTTCCAACAAGCAAAGTCAATGGAGAAGCAGGCAGGGAAGGTTGCAAGTCACTCTAGTCATTTGCACCCTCCCCCACCCAGCTGCGCTCATGCCGCACCAGCCACCCACTCACCTCCCCCACCCGTCAGCAGCCACCCCCGGCCCCACCGCAGCCCCACCACACTCTGTGTGGGCCACCCACCCACCCTCCCCCACCTGGCAGCAGCCACCTACCTGCCTGCCAGCCTGCTTGCAAGCCGCCTGGGACTTGCTTAATGACCTACAATCCTCACTTAACCACAGCAAAGGGGTGTGCTTGGATTGCTGTTGCTAAGCGATGCGGTCACGTGACATTGCGCTTTACAACCGCATTGCTTAGCAATGGAAATTCCAGTTCCAATTACCATTGTAAACCAAGGACTACCTGTATTTTAAATTACATCATACTGAACTTAAATGGGGCTTATTCCCAGGACAGTGTGTTGCCATCTATAAAATGCAGTGTGTCATATTTGGCATCTGTAACTTCAAATGAACAGCCCTTACCTTTTGACTGCACAACTAAAGTCATATAATGCGCTGAGTAATATCGCTGCCAGAAGCCCCTCAACCTGGTATAGGTATCGATCCCATTTTCTTTTGGCTCATGTTTCAGTGTGTCTGCATTACCTGCAAATGAAGTTCAAAATGAAGAACTGCTTACAGTTAAGAAAACTCTGCTCGAAACTTTTATACTGATCAAAAGATCTAACACTCTTATCCTCTGCAGACATACAAGGACGTATCAATCTGGATTTAAACTCGTAGGAGCATAAGAATAGTCCTGCTGGATCATGCCAAGGCCCACATTAGTTCAGTGTTTCGTTTCTCACTGTGGCCAACCAGATACTTCTGTGGGGCTCACAGACATGAGACAGAGACATATTTCACTGTAACAGGTATCTGGAGGCATAGTGTCCTCCAGTAATATTGAGCCTTAAAGACAAATAGCCCTCAACAGACTTGCCCACTGTGAATTTATTTAATCACATTTTCAAGCCATCCAAATTAGTGGCTGTCACCATGTCTTGTAATGATTCCACAGATTAATTTTCACTGTCAAAATGAAAATGACAATGTATTTGCCAAGTTGTCACTAAAAGCAAAGCTGTCATAGCAAAAAGTACTGAGTAAGGACTCTGCTTTCACAGAATTACTTAAATGTTATCTAGTCTGAGGTATTCTGTGAGCCTCATTTAGCCAGGGAACACCATCCTGCACCATCTATCAGAAAGAAATGAAAAATAGCAGGAAGAGTTCTCTCTTCCCTTTCCTCCAGTGTATTTTATTTTCCTCCCTTCTGCATCTGTACCCCTTCTTGATGCCTTCCTATATCCCTACCCCATTGGCTGAGACAAATTATGCAGACTACAAATATATAAGCCAGAGCTTTCCAAACTGTGTGTTGCTACACAAAAGTGTGTCACCACACACAGTCTGGTGTGTCACCACACAATCTGGAAGCGCTGATCATCATTTCCCGCGGCAACACACCAACGGCGGCGTGCAAAAACTCAAAAGCGGCAGCAGCACTTCCGGATTTTTGCGCGCTGCCGCAATGGCGGCATTTCCGGGTTTTCCCGCGGCGACACCAACGGCGGTTGGTGTGTCGCCGCGGGAAAACTTTGGAAAGCCCTAATATAAGCACTTATGACAGAGCATTCTAAGAGGATCAATAGGGGAGAAGACAAGGAAGTCTCACTAGTATCCACATACGAAGTTTAAGGTAATCAGCGCATGAACAGCATGTAACAAACAAATTGCATTCTTACCTCACAGTATCACACTATATTGACCATGCTGTTGTGCGTGCTATATCACCTATATACTAAACTGGTGTTTCTCAACCTTGGCGCCTTTCAGATGTGTGGACTTCAACTCCCAGAATCCCCCAGCCAGCACTGGCTGCGGAATTCTGGGAGTTGAAGCCCACACATCTTAAAGCCGCCATGGTTGAGAAACACTGTACTAAACTAATTCAATTTTTTGTATTTCATTTTTGTACTCCTTACACCAGGGCTTTCCAAAGTGCCGCCGCTGGCGACACGCCAGCGGTGGCGCCGCAGCGGCACTGGCACGGCAGCGCGCACGCAGCGGCGACACAGGAGGGCATGCGGTGGCGCGCGCACACGGCGGCGGCGCGGGGGGGCGTGCGGCGCGGGCGTTCATGGTGGCGGCAGCGGCTGACGCTGCCACCGTGCACGCGCGCGCCACCGCTTCCGGGTCGTGTGGCGACACACCACGCTGTGTGTGGCGACACACTTTTGTGTCGCGACACACAGTTTGGAAAGCTCTGCCTTACACTGATTTCTTTGTGGACTACATCATGATAAAGAAGTGCTAATGAATCTCCAGATTTAGCTGATTAATCTTTTGCATACGAAGATACTTCCCCTTGCCAACACACCTTGTTGCTTGTCTTCAGTAATTCAATTGCTTCCAAGAAGGCTATAAAGTGCAACTTATCCTCGTTCCCAGCTGAGTGGGCTCTAGCAACCAACATACATCTGTTATGTGATGTACTTTCCCATCAGCTCCTCTACCCCTTTTCCAGAGAGCCCTGTTTAATTCTGTAAAATAATTTACTAATTACCACTGAAGGATACTTAGGAGTCAGTTTCGAGTTGGGCAGTGCCAAAATTGAATCAAATCAAATCGAACTGAATAAATCCATCAATCCAATAAAAATGCTCGATTCCACTATAAGTAAACTGGTATATTTGCTTTTCCCTTCCAAAATGCAGTAGCAGGAATTTAATTCATTTGTTTTATAAACTGAGTATTGTAACGTTGGCTATGCTAAACCATTCCCGGCTACACTGATCAAGACATAATTAGGAACAGAACTCAAAATATCATTGTATGATTATTGTTTTTACCTAACTCCTGTATTACTGAACTTTTCATAAATGTATATATTAAATCTGGCTGGCTTCAGCCTATGTGAATAACACGTAGTCTTCCCCTCTTTCTTCTTGTCTATGTTGCCCATACTCTGAAGGGCCCTCTGACCTCTGCAGATTTCCAAAGTTAATTGGAGGCAAATGGAAAAGGGTGACACCATTTCAATGGATGGATGCGTCTGGATACAACAGCAAAAGGCTCTTAGATCTGAAATCAACCTGATACTGACAGTCACACCAGGTACACTTACCCCAGAAAAACTTCTTCATCGGATGGTCAGGTTTGGCGAGACTTCCAAATAACATCTCTCTTCTGTTTGCATCAGAGGGCCTTGCAAGCTGATATTCTGTTTTTTCAAAAAAACGGTTTCAGATTCAAGGCAATCCTGGCTTACAGCAGCAGCCTTGGCTGTAAGAATATGACCAAGCCATGCACACGAAAGCATTCATTTGCTTTTAATAGGAAGGACTAATGCTGTATTTTTTTAAATAAGTCTACTTATTCACAAGGCTCGTAAGTTTACTTTTCTTTCTAGAAAATAAATAAAAACAATCAGACCGTGACAGTAACAGGGTCATGGTCAAGCTCAGGATCACCAGAATGGAGGCGCTAACTACAATCTCCCTGGTCCCAGCTCAACTATATAATCACTATACCCCAGTGGTTTGCCATTCTGAAATGCAGCACAGGAACTGCGTATGAAAGCCATATTTTTGCTAGGGCCATCCTTTTTAGACTAACATACAAGTTTTTACATCTCCCTCTTGTTAGCTCTGGATCATTCAATGACATTAAGAATTCTTCTTTATTAAAGTATGAATCAGAGGAAATTCCAATTAATCAGTAAAACAAAATGTAGCCCCCTGCTTCTTTTAAAGGTAGCTAATAAGAAATACAAAACTCCCTCATATATTCTTGAAAACTTTAGAAGCCATTTTATTACTGGTAGTCCTTGGGTTATGGCCACTCGTTCAGGGACCATTCAAAGTTACGATGGCACTGAACAAGGGGGACTTACAACTGGTCCTCAGAGTTCCGGCCGTCGCAGCATTTCCACGGTCACAGATAAGTGGTGCCCAGCTCGCGATTACATCACAGCGAGCCATGGTCATGTGATCACCATTTGCGACCTTCCCTGCCAGCTTCCCACAAGAAAAGTCAATGGGGAAGCTGGCAGAAAGTTGGAAGTCGCTCCCGCCATTTTGCCTGCCCACGCTCCAGAGAGCCTGCCCACAGCATCCCCTGCCCCTCTATGGCACTCACCCGTGCTCCAGAACACCTGCCCACAGCAGCCCCCTGCCCCATAGATCCTGCCCATGGCACCCACCAGCCTGCTTTCCTGGGACTCCCACTTCTTCCCATTTAACAACCCACATGGTCCTGGGGTTATGACAGCAACCGGGACTGCCAGGATTGCTGTCGCTAAGTGATGCATTCATGTGATGTTGCACTTTACAACCTCATACTTTAGCAATGGAATTTCTAGTCCCAATTGCCTTCATAACCTGAGGGCTACCTGCAGTTCAGTTAATAAGAGCATCCTTGCATGGATGGAGGGATGCTACTAATATTTGCAGGCCAAGCAAAGTAGGTTTTTAAAAACTGAAAATGAAATTAAAAGATAATTCAGAATTCTTACCACTATCCACAGCTTCAACTTCCCGATCAATTGCATCCTGGATCATTAAAGGGTGGATGAAAAACTGTGCCCACCTGAAGCAGATAATTATTGTAAACATAAATGTTGAGCCTGACATAAAATTAATTCCTAAATACAGAAACACAGCAATTAATGATATTTTCCATGTCCTAGTTTAAGAGCAATAATAAGAAAAAAAAATTTAATGGTCATATGCCCTGTTTTGACATGGTTAATTTCCCCCCCCCCCCACACACACACATTCTATGTAAACCTTAAGAAATCTCCATTTTTTATGCTTCAGTATGAATTGTCCCAACTATATAACCGTCCTGGCTTTCCTCTAACAAAAGTCCAAGGCATAGGAATTCCTGTTTAAATTCCACATTTTAATGTTTAGAATTAATTTTCTTCCCTGTAAAATTAAACTCAGCGTTGAACGACCCAGAAGATTCCACTCTTCAGGACAATTGTCTTCCTAACTCAAAGGTGGGCAAGTCGTGGCCTCAAAAACCTTTTTGGAGGTCTCTAGAGATCCCTCCCAACCGAACTGCTGAAAATTGGTGGCACAGATCTTACCATTTTGAAATTAAATACACACAAAAGGTGTAGTGTAACCCTTAAACAGGCTCGGCATAATAATAAAAAGCTTCCCCTCCCAAAGCATTGTTTCTAGTTAATCTGCATAAACAATTTTGTATCACTGCCCTGACATTTACAGCTCCCTTCCAGTTGTAAGTTGCCCATCCCTGCTCTACAGAACTATTAACTCATTTAAAAAAAAACCTGTCTTACTACACTTAGACAATTTTTTGTAAGCTTCTGGAGCAACAACTTTTACATTTATTTACAAAGTCATATATTATCAAAAGATCTAATCACTAAAACACTTTTTTAAATTTATTTTTTCAGTAGTTTACTTGAAAGCTGGAAACCCATTAAATGCTTTAACAACTGAAATGTAGTGCAGTATCACTCCCACCATTTCACAGCTGAGTTACCTATCAAGAGCTTCCTTGAAATATTTTCTCTGTACATCAAACTGGAAGATGGTTCGTTCACAGTCTGTTGATGCGTTGTCACTCCCACCATGTTTCTTCAGGAAGGCATCAAATCCATTCTCATCTGGATATTTTGAACTACCCATAAAAACCACTAGGAGAAGAATCAGAAATAGGAAGAAAATGTATTTATTTATTTGTTTGTTTGTTTGTTAAATTTATATGACCGCCCAACTCCCCCAATTATTAATCCTAATAGCAGAGACATATAAATACCATAGACTTTAGTAATCTTTTCTCTCCTTCTCTCCCTTGCACTCGTACACGCAGAGGCCAGTTCACTCATTGCTAATCATAATCCGATCTGTTTGGTTTTAACTAAGCTATTGTGAAGCCAACCACCGTAATTCGTAAAACATGGATTATGATTTAGCATGTTGCTTGAACCCAACCATGATTTATTTAAAAAATCACACTTTAATACAAGGTGTGAATCCAGCCAGTGTGTACAGTACTTCCTTTTGCTGGCCTAAGATGAGAATCAGTTACTCGGAGGAACAAGGCCAAGCTCTTCTTTACAGGATCCATGTCAATCTTGGCTGGAAAAAGCCAGTCAAGAGGAGAGCGTGAATATGCTTTGAAGCAGGGTTGTATTCCAATGCTTCTAAAACAAGCATTTGCAGAATCAATCACCATGGGATTTTGCCATCCTAGATAATTATCAGCCAATACAGCCAGCCTCTTTCTTTCGTTTTAGTAAACCCCTAAATCATGCTGAGCACCATGTTTTCTATAAAACTGGTTGTCTGAACTGTTTCCTATCTGGGCTCATGATGTCAGAAAGACAGGGGGGTGCAGTGGTTAAGATGGTGGACTAGGAGCAGGGAGATCCAGGTTCTAGTCTGCCCTCATCCACGGAAGCTCCCTAGGGGGCTCCAGCCCAACCTGCTTCAGAGGGTTGTTGCTGTAGCAAACATCTGGAGGAGGGAGTGCCCTGCAGTGAGCTTTGAGCTCCTAGACTGTTGCTATATTTTTTGGAAGCTCTATGGTGTATAACATCATCAACAGAAACTCAACTTCAGGAAACTTAAGATATTGTTTTCCCTGAGACTATCAACATACTGTGAAATGCCTTACCCTAGTTAGGCAAATTTGAGAGAGACAATAACCATATTTGGTCTCTTAATGATTTTTTTATATAAAACTGATTGAGTTCTCTGAGACCATAGCACAATAATTAATGTATTGCTTTGAACTATTTTTTTTTTGTCTACTGTCCCAAGGACCTTTTAGGGCAAAAGACAAATTACAACTATTTCAGTAAGAAAACATCATTAAAATTTTGTTTCATGTTTTGAAACAATTACAATATGAAAATGGAGAAAATCTATCTATGTGGTCACTAGGACTCAAAAATGACTTGATAGAACGTACAGGGTAGTCCTCAGGTTACGATGGCAATTGGGACTGGGATTGCCGCCACTAAGCGATGCGGTTGTAAAGTATGACGTCATGTGACCGCATCACTTAGCAACGGCAATCCCAGAAATCCCCATTGCTGTCATAACCCCAGGACCGCACAGGTCATTAAGAGAGAGGAGGTGGGAGTCTCAGGCAAGGAGTGCAGGGGAAGCGCGGGTGGGGGGTGCTGTGGGCAGGCATGCGCTATGGAGTGTGGGCAGGCGGGGGAGTGCTGCAGAGTACAAGATCCCTGGAATCTCATACTCCATAGCGGGGCTCCTTGGGAGAAAAATTGGCGGGAGCGACTTACGGGACTTCCCCGTTGACTTTGCTTATGGGAAGTCAGCAGGGAAGGTCGCAAATAGCGATCACATGACCGTGGCTCACTGTGACATCATAATCGTGAGCTGGGCACCCAAGCACCCAGATCGCAATCATGTGACTGCGGGGACACTGCAATGGCCACAACTTCACGGACCAGTCTTAAGTCCCCCTCGTTCAGCACCATTGTAATTTTGAAGTCGTTGAACGAGTGGTCATTAAGTTGAGGGCTACTTGTAATCAATCAATCATGCAGTGGATCCTTTCTTGTTCTCTGCATTCATATGGACATCAACACAACTTTTCTACAGGCTTTCCCTGTATTACCTAAAAATAACCTACAGAAAAACAAAATAATAACAGTCTCTCCTCAGGAGGATTAAACACACTGAAACAAAGATTAAGGTTAATCATTAATTGTACTGTAGTTGATGAAATGGAATTCTGAAACCAGCCACTGCATAACTGCTTGTTTAAAATGAACTTACTGAAAATGATTTTAATGGCTATTTCATAGATAATTTAGAGCAAGATTCTAAAAACAGTTAACGGTGACATTTAAAGCAAAACATACTATGTTCCAGAAAATGTGCCAGTCCAGGCAGCTCATCAGGGTCAGAGAAACTGCCAGCACCAATACAAAGTGCAGCTGCAGACTGAAGAAAGAAGAGAAACACATAGAAATATTTAGAAACACACCACTGGCTGCTATATACAACTGTAAAATTCCTCCATAAAAAAGATTCTTTAAGGATCTTTTTTTTCCCCTTTCAGTTCCGTACAACATAAAGAAGCCTATGCTGGTCTTTAGCTGCACATCTTCCTCCCTGCTTTGTCTTCTGTGCCTAGAAAGATTAAGACCATTTCACAAGCTCAACAGCACCATGGTGATCTTAACGATCCTCCTTTAGATGATAAAAGGACTTAAAATAACATCTCAATATAACCATGACCTAGCCCCAGGTGTAAGGTCACACAGCTACCTAGAAACATATTTAGGATTCCCTTACTAACTTTGCTCAGACTGAAGAAGCTCCTTGGATAAGGAGCGAAACGTTTCCACTGAGAAAATAGAAATCCAGTTGACATGATTCAAGCTACAGACAATTCCACCTGGATGACTGAGAACCTTCATAGACATACTGAAGTAATGCTCTCTCAGCAGAGGTGAAAAAGTTCTAGGTTAGGAAGTGGGACATCACTGTTTTGATTCATTCTCTTGCCTTTTGTTATTAATATACAGGTAGGTCTCAATTAGTGTGGTTAATGAATCCCACAAAATGGTTGCATTATTCGAATTTGCACTATTCAAAGTAGTATCTCTACAGAAAATCTGGTAATTGGTTCCAGCTCAATGGAAATAGGCAATGAAAATTTTTAAAAATAAATCTGTATATGTATATTAATGAAGTATTACAGTAAAGGATAAAAAGAATATACTTACAATTTAAATTTATGATTAACAAAGTCAGAGTAGTTATAGAAAGCAAAATAAAAACAAAAAAATTCTACTGTAGATTCAGGCATTCCAACATCTTGTCATATTTTAATGTTGCTATGACCACATTCATGTTGTTCAATTACATCAATTTTTTGCTCTAATGTAATAACAGGCCTGTTCTTTTTTAAACTTATACTATTTTCCTCTGATGGAATCTTCCTTTTCTCCATTTTGCAAACACGAAGATTAGCAGCATCAAAAACCCCAACCACAACTGTACGTGTGCTAGCCTCAATTGCACACACACTAGCCTCGCATTCACTGAATGTTGGGTTGCATTAAATGCGACCTAGTATCAATTTACAAGTTGCACTAAATCGAATATCGCATTATTCAAACTTGCACTAATTGCGACCTACCTGTGTACCACACCAATGGCTAAAACAGTGTATGGCTGTAATCATTATTCAATCCAAATTGAATACATTAATTATACACACCTGCTTTTCTGTACAATTTCTTTTCCGAGTTTCATCTTTATCTGTTAGCTCTTCTAATTCACTATCAGGATCTAAATCTTCATCATAATCACATTCATCATCATAGCCTTCTTGGTCATCTTCTATTTCTGCTCCAGAATCATCATCTTCATCAGTTTCTTCTTCAGAGTCACCCTCATCTTCCCCTTCTGAAGACACCACACAAGGGCTACCATCTGGGTTATGCAAGTCCGAAATCAGCAAGGCACATAATCCATTTTTTAGTCTGATGTATCTAGAAAGTTAAACAGAAATCCAACTAGATATCCTTTTCACTGTCTTTGAATGAAAACTAAACAAGGTAGGTAGGTAGGTATTTTCTGTCCCGCCTTTATTATTTTTATAAATAACTCAAGGTGGCAAACATACCTAATACTCCTTCCTCCTCCTATTTTCCCCACAACAGCAACCCTGTGAGGTGAGTTGGGCTGAGAGAGAGTGACTGGCCCAAGGTCACCCAGCCGGCTTTCATGCCTAAGGCGGGACTAGAACTCTCAGTCTCCTGGTTTCTAGCCCGTTGCCTTAACCACTAGACCAAACTGGCTCTATTCCTGGTATGCCATGTCTTCTCGGGGTCTCTTTAATGAACCATTAAAACAAGATCTTTTAATATATTCATTTGCTTTTAAAATACATTTTAAGGTATAATGAGTTGGTTCCAGAATGGGCAATGTGGCTCATGCCACCCACCATTAGCATACACTCCTCCACAGAACAGTTCCTTACCCTTGCTTCAGATTGTGTGGTACTCCATTTTTTATTTGCTTGAGGCAAGAATGAAAAATACATACTTACCTAAAAATAAGCCCCAATTCTGACAGCGAGTCCTACTTTCCTGACAACATACATTTCAGGGATCATTTGTATTTCCGCACTTTCTTGAAAAACCTCATAGTACAGTATACTTTTGAGTTATATATCATTTTCTTCTCAGATTAAAGGTACAGAACTCATTATTAAGTCACCTAAATACTAAAGCAGGGTGTTTAATGCCAGAGCATGGCTCTGAACCTGAGTCTCTGTGGCCAAATCCAAATCCATGGTTGGTAAAGTGATCCTGGGTGGTAATAATTCAAGAATCCACCTATTGGATTGGATCAGACCAACATTAATCATATCCAGTATCTTGTTTCACACAGAGGCTGACCAGATACCCAGAGACTGCTCATATGCAAAATATGAAGATAAGAAGTCCCACTGCCTCATCTGCAACTTGAATTCGGAGAGCGGTTGCCTCTGAACAAAGGGCCTAAATACTACAATGACAAGAAACTGAAAGACTAATCCTGAATGTTTTGTTTGTCACTCTCCCTTCCTTTTCAAGTATTTAAACTGCTGTAGTGGCCATACACACTTCATTTAGATCAATGAAATAGTGAGGGCGGCCTTCAGCAGAAATCAGCCTCTCCCGGTTGGGCACCTTCTAGATGCCTCCAAACATATGAGACTACCATCGCTACCTCAAGCCATATTGGCTGTGAGTGACAGAAGTTATAGTTCAATGCTTCTGGAGGATCATCCGGTTAGGAAAAGCTGCTGGCTTTTAAAACGAGTAGGCAAATTCACAACTCCGACCCCCCGACACCCCCCCCCGTCTTTGGCGGCCTGCTCCGGCATCTCAAAGTACCTGTACTGTTTGGGATCACTGGGGGACTTGACAATCTCGGGATCACCCACGTTGGGGCTAGGCTCGCAGGTGGCGATGAGGCCTCCGCCCACCGCATCAGGTTCTTCCTGGACGGCGCCGGCCTTAGCCCCACGGCTGCCCTCCAAGTTCTCAGGCTGCTCAGGGCCGCAGGCAGACGAGGCCTTGGCCCTACCCGGCATGGCTGTCACGGTAACTGCGGAGAAGCGACACACGATGGGCCTGAAGGCGAAGATCTTTTCGGGCCCGGCTAGATGGTCACTCAGGCCGGCACCACCACGACTGCTGAAGGCTTGCCCAACTCGCAGCTGACTTGCTCCTGAGCTCGCCCGCGATACAGCGGTTACCACCTTCCGCATTCGCCGCGGGCCAAACCCCGGCCCGGCCGTTCCAGCCTGCAAGATCACAGGCCGGTGCTAAAGACCGAACCCCCGCTATTATCCAATCAGAGCCCAGATTCTTGTTCACGTGATTCCTACCAACAAATCCTGAGGTTCCTTGGCAAATCGCTTCTCTGATAGATACATAGCGGCGGAGGAGGCGGGAGTAGAGCAAACCATTGCAGTTTTCCTTATGCTTCGGCCGAGGCACCACCCCTCGGGAGGGGACCGAATGTTGCTTCCTGGGCAAATGTGTGACGTCCGTTCTTACGAGAGGCTCGATCAAGACACGGGAGTTCGGTGGTAGAATTGTTTGTAAGGGAAAATGGTTTTGGTGTTTCTGCAACAGGGATGAACAACTTGGGTATATTTTGATATTTTCGGACAGCAACTCTCGGCCTTCCGCATCCTTGGCCTCATTGGTTGGGGCTGATGGGAATTAGAGTCCATCCACATTTGGGAGCCTGTAGATCCTTTAGGAAAGGAAATATGTTTCCAGTTCTTATACTGGATGTGATAGAAGTAGCGTACTTGCAGGGAGGCAAAAGTGGCGTGTTAGCAGATGTAGTTGACGGGGTAGAGATGGAAGGGGGCATGTTTGCCTCAGCCTGGGATAGCCAAGAAATTCCTCTCCGATCCCACCCGCTACTGAGCACCTGATGTTGCCTCCCATATAAAGGGGACATGGCAGAAAAAGAAGTGCGGGGGGGGGGGGGAGTGGAGAAAGGCCCTGGGTTAAATTTTCATACAGCAAGATTGGTGTACATAAATTTAATTCGTAACTGAGCAATACACAGTTAATTGCAGTATTCAGATGCAGTTCTCTGAGGATCCTGTCTCCCCCACCCCCCGCAGAGTATCTGACTCATTCTTAAAACCTACCTATATTAAGACTTGTTGCAACCCATACCTATGAAAAATATTTAAGTAAACCTAAGGCATCTGCAATCATCTTGAGTTACAGCCATCCTATTGTAAAATGTAAGCATGGATTTAATCACTGTTTGTGTAACTTTCTCCATCTATTTAAATTAGTTGTTTTGCACAGAAGAATATTCTTGGTCCTTGGTGAGTTCAGACCCAGCTGTAATCTAATCTAGAATCTTCCAGTATATGAAGAAGGTGATAAATCAGTTCCCCCCCCCCCAGCTTGGCCTATGCTCAGTTTTAGGTCTACTGTACTTAGAACTGAATGTAATGAGGTTTACTCCTGAGTAGTGTAGCTAAGTGGCAGTACCTTCATGACCTTAGCAGATCTCTGGTTATGACTTAGTTGAGAGACCACCAGGAATTACTAAATCTGTAGGTTAAACCAGGAAGTAAAATGTATCCCAGAAGTGAGGGATGAGCCTTTTCCTGCTGTTGCCAAGAAAACTGCATGGATATGCCTATAAAGTCATCAGAAGTTGGGCCTGACTCAAGAATTTACTTCTGAGATACTGTTAATAGAATTACTGCCTTAATTTCATGGAAATTTATTTTTAACTGACCCTGTTGTGTTATAACACCTTCATGCTGATGTATAATGTATTTCATTTTATTTTTATTGTGTTTTGAACCTGGAAACTGAGGAGACTGGTGGGTGGGGAGGTAAAAGGTAAACTAGAAATTTATTCTAGTTAAATAAATTTTTAGTGCTTTCCCTACCTTGTTACAGTCTAACCTAGAGTAGTTCTCATATCAGAAACTCAAACCGTGTCAATTTTTGCATTTTTCAGCATTTTTTGGATCAACGGAGGGCAGTACTTATGTAAAATCAAGTTCTTTACCTTCAGGGTTTGAGGTTGATCTAGCAAGTTTCTCTTTCATATAGAAGATGCATTGAAAGGAATTGAAGATGAAACGTGGCTGGGTCTTTCAGCATGACAATGATCCCAAACACACCTCCGTGAAAGTCCGTGTTGCCCAGCGACAGCCCCAAAACATCACTGCTCTAGAGGAGATCTGCATGGAGGAATGGGCCAACATACCAGCAACAGTGTGTGCCAACCTTGTGAAGACTTACAGAAAACGTTTGACCTCTGTCATTGCCAACAAAGGATATATAACAAAGTATTGAGATGAACTTTTGATATTGACCAAATACTTATTTTCCACCATAATTTGCAAATAAATTCTTTCCGAATCAGACAATGTGATTGTCTGGATTTGTTTTCTCATTTTGTCTCTCATAGTTGAGGTCTACCTATGATGTCAATTACAGGCCTCTCTCATCTTTTTAAGTGGGAGAACTTGCACAATTGGTGGCTGACTAAATACTTTTTTGCCCCACTGTATGTGGTACTTGAAAAATAAGCTCTCCCTTGGTGTTAACATTGTAGCCTTCTGGAGAATTCTACTTCTGGAGAATTCAACATGATTTGCAGCCTTACATGGTATATAAATTGTAATATCATTAACATTGCCTGAATTTCCTTGTTTACTCTGCATACCAGCTTTAGAAAGAGATTTTACTCTGGTGCATAGTTGTACATTTGAAAGAATCTCCTGCTGTATTTGGATAGGTTATTTGTGCCCATCAGCTATCTAAATTAATAAGATAACCTGTAGTTACCAAATAACATTTTATTTTGTCAGAAACTTATCAAGAACAATAAGTACACTACAAGCACTATAAGACAGTACCTTCTAAACACCAAATCATAAACATACAAGAAAATAAAACTTTTATTATAATTAATACCAAAATGAGAAAAATTCACACAGTCTACTGATTTTTTTTTACTTACTCTCCATAGAATGGCTGAAATGAAATGAATGTTGTGTATGTTTATGCAGATTTTATGGAACTGTACAATCTTATTTAGGTTTCCAGAGTAAGCCTCATTAAGCACAGTTGGATTTATTCTGATAATGGTGAATACAGCATTGCAACCTTATTTATAGCACAACCCCTTACATATCTCTTAATAAATAATTACCACTGAGTTCAGTGAGACTTACTACCAAATAACCAGATGTATTTGGGGGCTGAATGGTGGAATAAGGGTAGAAAGACTGCCAAAAATAATAATAAATGGAGCTATACAATGTCTTAAAATTGTCTCTGCATGTGCTAATAGTTCTATTACCTGCTTCTGCTGTTAATTCCCTTTTATCAACATGCAGTCAATGTGCATCTTCATTACAACAAGTTGCTATTTCTTGATTGATGGTATAAATTGCTTACATTAAAACAAATATTTAAACATACTTCAGTCTTAACAGTGGCTTCAGTCTTAACAGTGGCAAACAATGCAGAAGTGTGTTTGAATTCTTGTTATCTGGCTCAATTATTAATAAAATTATTAGGAATGTCAAGCATAACTCAGAATGGGATAACACTATAAAATATTAAACTAAGATAAATTCTCAATGGAACGCTAGCACTTACAGCCACTTTTTATTTTATTCATAACGTAGAACAGTGTTTCTCAACCTTGGCAACTTTAAGATGTGTGCACTTCAACTCCCAGAATTCCCCAGCCACCCATGCTGGCTGGGGAATTCTGGGAGTTGAAGTCCACACATCTTAAAATTGCCGCGGTTGAGAAACACTGGCGTAGAATATATTACAGGCTTTTTGTGGACATTGAACAAAATATACCTAGTTCCACCAGCACAGACACATCCCTTCTTAAAGACAGTAAGTGATGATAAAACATTCCTGCATCAGAGAAAATTTTCCTACTGATTTTTGAGGCACTAACAGGAGCACTTCTGCTGCAGTGGGGGTGGCTGATATGTGAGACGCACATTCTTCCCTGCAGTAGCCTTTGAAGCTTCTGACTCCAGGCTCTCTGACATCTTCTCACAAATGATGTCTACGAGGCGCTCAAAGACCTGTCTGACGTTGATATTCTCCTTGGCGCTAGCTTCAAAGTAATCAAAACCTAGTTTTTATTTTGGAAAAAGGTAGACAAATCAGTTATCAGGTTATCTCAAGATTGCTTTTCACACTACTTTGGAGTTGGATTTTCTGTTCAGTTCATAAGCAGCCGGTTTCTTATGAGAACAACACCTCAAGTTCAGAGCAGGTAAGGAGGTTTGTCATTGTCTCACAGTTTATATAGGAGAAAGTTTCTGAAATCATTTGACCTGTGGATGGTCCAACTGGAGGTATGCATTCCAGATTCTGCCCACTTGGGTTCGGCAAAGATTTCCCCAAGAAGCCCAGTGGCCCACCAAGGTATTTCAATGTACAACATAAGAATGCATACTTAAGATCCTTGCACTAGTAAAGTGTAACTAATAAGTGGTTCTGAGCATGCAGTCTTGCCAATAACATAAGAAACGCCTTTCTAAATCACATCAAGATGTACTTAGTCCATATTTTTTTAGGAAGCTGAGTAACTAACAAGCATTTACCTTCTGCATACTTCTGGGAAATGCATAAGGCTTTCAGGGGCTTTGAGAAAACTGCAGAAGATGTAGAAGCCTTTATGCAGCTAGCTAGCAAACATATTCCTGATTCTATTAGATTAGTGCATTTCCTGTCATAAAGGAGCCATTGGTGGATGCATCGTGATACAGTTTTAATCACTGAAAGGCATTTGATTTGTGAGGCCTATGGATTTTGGGTCTTTTTCTCATAGACCACAATTGCTTCTTTGTCAGATATACCTTTGCACCTGGAACCTCTTGTGGTTATTCCCCACTTTGCCTTCCTATAGATGGCCATAATTACCAATGATTTATGTGAGAGGTATAGTAACATATATAGTAGCAGCTATGGTAACGGAACCAAAGCAAAATACATATCTTTCTTTGTATTGTCGAAGGCTTTCACGGCCGGAGTTCGATGGCTGTTGTGGGTCTTCCGGGCTGTGTGGCCGTGTTCTGGAAGTTGTGGTTCCTAACGTTTCGCCAGCATCTGTGGCCAGCATCTTCAGAGGGCAGGAGCACAGATAGAAGCAAAATCTCTGTGCCCAGGTAGAGTGGCAATGTTCTATTTATAGAGCTAAATTATAGGAGATTAGGTGGGTTTTTTTGTTGTGTTGAAATGTTAACGAGTGGCTGATGAGCATGATTAGCATGTTCCTTGTGAGAAGTATTCCCATGTCCTGGGAATGTGTGCTGGTGTTTGTGAACTGTGCTGGTGTTTGTGAATTTCAATGGCTTCTCTGTATAATCTGGTGTAGTGGCTTTTGGTGTTGTCCAGTATTTCTGTGTTTTCAAATAGGATTTTGTGTCCTGTTTGCTTGAGAGCATGTTCAGCTACTGAAGATTTTTCCGGTTGCTGTAGTCTGCAGTGTCTTTCGTGTTCTTTTATCCTGGTGTAAATGCTTCGTTTTGTGGTTCCGATGTATACTTGTCCGCAGCTGCATGGTATGCGGTATACTCCTGCAGCGGTGCGGGGGTCCCTTTTGTCTTTTGCTGATTTTAGCATTTGTTGTATTTTTCTGGTGGGTCTGAAGACTGTTTGAAAGTTGTGTTTTTCCATCAGTTTTCCCATGCGGTCAGTGACTCCTTTGATGTAGGGCAGGAATACTTTGTTTGTGTGGGGCTGTTTTTCTTCAGTTGGATGTTGTTTTCTTGGTTTGATGGCTCTTTTTATTTCATTCTTGGAATAGCCATTCGCCTGTAGGACCCAATTCAGGTGGTTAAGTTCACTGTTGAGAAATTGGGTTTCACAGTTTCGATTAGCACGATCCACCAAGGTTTTGATCATGCCTCTCTTTTGTCGTGGGTGGTGACTGGAATTTTTGTGCAGATACCGGTCTGCATGGGTGGGTTTTCTGTATACTTTGTGTCCTAGTTTGAGGTCCGGTTTGCGTATGACCAGCGTATCTAAAAATGGAAGTTTGCCGTCAGTTTCTTTTTCCATAGTGAATTGTATATTGGGGTGGATGCCGTTTAGGTGGTCCAAAAATTTCTCCAGTTCTTCTTCAGTATGACTCCAAATTGTGAAGGTGTCATCCACGAACCGGAACCAGACTGTTGGTGTAATGGGTGCCGATTCCAAAGCCTGTTTTTCAAAGTGTTCCATGTAAAAGTTTGCTATGACTGGGCTCAGGGGGCTTCCCATGGCAACGCCATCCATCTGTTCGTAGAACTCATTCTCCCATTGAAAGTAACTAGTTGTTAGGCAGTGTTGAAATAAAGCTGTAATGTCTTCTGGGAAGATTTGCTTGATGAGTGCCAGGGTGTCCCTTACTGGCACCTTGGTAAACAGGGAGACCACGTCAAAGCTGACCAGTTTGTCCATGTGGTTGAGTTTTAGGGTGCTGATTTTGTTGATGAAGTGTCCTGAGTCTTTGATGTGGGATGGAGTCTGTCCGATGTGGGTCTGTAAAAGGGTAGCCAAATGTTTGGATAATTCATATGTTGGGGAGCCAATGGCACTACATATGAATTATCCAAACATTTGGCTACCCTTTTACAGACCCACATCGGACAGACTCCATCCCACATCAAAGACTCAGGACACTTCATCAACAAAATCAGCACCCTAAAACTCAACCACATGGACAAACTGGTCAGCTTTGACGTGGTCTCCCTGTTTACCAAGGTGCCAGTAAGGGACACCCTGGCACTCATCAAGCAAATCTTCCCAGAAGACATTACAGCTTTATTTCAACACTGCCTAACAACTAGTTACTTTCAATGGGAGAATGAGTTCTACGAACAGATGGATGGCGTTGCCATGGGAAGCCCCCTGAGCCCAGTCATAGCAAACTTTTACATGGAACACTTTGAAAAACAGGCTTTGGAATCAGCACCCATTACACCAACAGTCTGGTTCCGGTTCGTGGATGACACCTTCGCAATTTGGAGTCATACTGAAGAAGAACTGGAGAAATTTTTGGACCACCTAAACGGCATCCACCCCAATATACAATTCACTATGGAAAAAGAAACTGACGGCAAACTTCCATTTTTAGATACGCTGGTCATACGCAAACCGGACCTCAAACTAGGACACAAAGTATACAGAAAACCCACCCATGCAGACCGGTATCTGCACAAAAATTCCAGTCACCACCCACGACAAAAGAGAGGCATGATCAAAACCTTGGTGGATCGTGCTAATCGAAACTGTGAAACCCAATTTCTCAACAGTGAACTTAACCACCTGAATTGGGTCCTACAGGCGAATGGCTATTCCAAGAATGAAATAAAAAGAGCCATCAAACCAAGAAAACAACATCCAACTGAAGAAAAACAGCCCCACACAAACAAAGTATTCCTGCCCTACATCAAAGGAGTCACTGACCGCATGGGAAAACTGATGGAAAAACACAACTTTCAAACAGTCTTCAGACCCACCAGAAAAATACAACAAATGCTAAAATCAGCAAAAGACAAAAGGGACCCCCGCACCGCTGCAGGAGTATACCGCATACCATGCAGCTGCGGACAAGTATACATCGGAACCACAAAACGAAGCATTTACACCAGGATAAAAGAACACGAAAGACACTGCAGACTACAGCAACCGGAAAAATCTTCAGTAGCTGAACATGCTCTCAAGCAAACAGGACACAAAATCCTATTTGAAAACACAGAAATACTGGACAACACCAAAAGCCACTACACCAGATTATACAGAGAAGCCATTGAAATTCACAAACACCAGCACAGTTACAATAAAAAAGAAGAAAGTTTAAAAATTAGCAAAACCTGGCTACCAGTCCTGAAAAACACAGCCTGCAAAAGGTCAACGAACTCAGTCCAACCACCAGGACATGGGAATACTTCTCACAATGAACATGCTAATCACGCTCATCAGCCACTTGCTAACATTTCAACACAACAAAAAACCCCACCTAATCTCCTATAATTTAGCTCTATAAATAGAACATTGCCACTCTACCTGGGCACAGAGATTTTGCTTCTATCTGTGCTCCTGCCCTCTGAAGATGCTGGCCACAGATGCTGGCGAAACGTTAGGAACCACAACTTCCAGAACACGGCCACACAGCCCGGAAGACCCACAACAGCCATATCTTTCTTTCCTGAGAAAGGGATTGCTAATAGTAAGTTGAGATCCATTACTTAATCGCAGGCTCCTCAGTTCCCCCCTACATCATAAACAATGGCAATTGCTTGTTTTTGTTGAAAACCTACTGATCTGTACTTTGTGATGTTTGAATTGTGACCTGAGAGCTATACTTGAATTTACACATTGTGTTAAACTATAACATTCAATCGTGTTATATAGGTTTTCATAGCTATTGTTATTGGTTAAATGATTTCCAGGAAATGCCTTGTGAGACAATGAATATATGGCTGACGCTTTTCTAGCTCAGAGCTTTCCAAACTTTTCATGTTGGTGACACACTTTTTAGACATGCATCATTTCACGACACACTCTTACAGCAGGGCACAAAGCAGGCACTAGGACCTGTGTGGAATCAAAGCAGATTTGGAGGCAGCAAGGCACAAGGCAGGCACTAGGACCTGTGCGGAATCCTGGCAGGGCAGGTTTGGAGGCAGCAAGGCACAAGGCAGGCACTAGGACCTGCACAGAATCCTGCTCAGATGCAGCAGCAGCCACGACACACCCAGACACTGCAGCCGACACACTAGTGTGTCCCGACACACAGTTTGGAAAGCTCTGGTCTAGCTATTCTGCTAAATCCTTTGGCAACAACTCAGGTCCATAGATCCTGCAGTTGAGTGGAATGCCCATAACCAGTCATTAATTGCCATGTAGACCGCTGATAACTTCCTCCTCATTTCAATTATTTGGATATTTATACTTTTCTATTATTTCTCCAAGAATTCTGGAGAAACAGCTGTTATATCATGCCAGGATGCTGACAGGTGTTCAGCCAAGGCTGACGTGCATATATTTTTAAGCCTAATGTTTCTTTAATGTTCCTTGGTTCTGCATTCTGTGGAGCATCCAGGTTCTTTGATATAACTCCTCATTTTTTAATTTATTTCATGTGCTCCTTCAGTTCTTAGTTTTGGAAGTTATTGTTAGATAAATATTAGAGTATTATGCAAATCCAACTTGTGTTTGTTCAATAAAATATGGTTAAATAATATGTTTAGTATGGTGTGTGAACCCAGCATTTATTTTTATGTGTTTCAAGGTACCTCCATTCCAAGTCTGCTCCCACTGATTACCTATTTGAGTGGCAGTGTAATTTATCTGCTGCAAAGTAGCAGAAAGACAGTGGTAAGTATCAGACTAAGACTCTGGAACCATAACTAGGATAAAGAAAAAAATTGGAGATGCTAGAACCTCGTTACATAGAGTTCAAACAGCAGAGTACACGGTGGGATTGAATGAGGTAACGTATAATTATGGAGAGAAGGGAGAAGAGTTTTTAGAATAATGATTAAGACTTGAGCATTGAGGCAAACTGAGATACCAAACAGAATACAGGCATAAGTAGAAGGGCTGTTACAGTCATAATGGCTGGAGAAATGGGTCAGGTATA
This sequence comes from Charina bottae, assembly GCA_023362775.1. Lineage (NCBI taxonomy): Eukaryota > Metazoa > Chordata > Lepidosauria > Squamata > Charinaidae > Charina > Charina bottae. The sequence goes on along the minus strand of JALMGJ010000003.1, from coordinate 54,668,127 downwards.
AATAAGTATTCTGGACAAGAAGAGGAGTTTGAAAGGGAAAGCACAAAGCAGGAAGAAAGCATACAGTGAAATAAAGTTATGGGGAAAGGATCCCTACATGCCTTACTTGAGTCAAATACTGGAGAAGGAAAACATTGCTAAGTCCAATTTCATGTTTAGCGGAATAAAAACCTTAGAGAGAGACAATGACAGACACAAGGCTTTGAGATTCTTTCAACACTGGCTTGTCTTCTCTGATAATCATTGGTTGAAATATTAAAAACATTAGAGGTTTTGGAATGCTCTCTTGCAGCAAAATACTGCAGTGGAAGCCCAGAACTGGTGAATAAGCTAACTCAGGGGTCGGCAAACTTTTTTTGCCGGGAGCCATTTTGACATGCTCGTGCACATTTTGAAGTGCTCGAGAGCCAGGGGGCGGGGTTTGCGGGCGGGGGCCAATCGCGTGGAAGGGGGAGGGGTTTGCGGGCGGGAGCCAATCGCGTGGAAGGGGACGGGTTTTGCGGGCGGGAGCCAATCGCGTGGAAGGGGGCGGGGTTTGCGGGCGGGGGCCAATCGCGCACACTTAGGGCCTGCTGCTGCCATGCCTGCTGCCACGACTGCGCAGGCGGAGCTGCCTGCCTGGCACTCGGGCGCTCCGGCTGGGGTGCAGCGGGACGGGAGCATCGCCGGCGGCCCGCGAGGACCGGCCAGGGAAGGCGCACGGGCGGAGCTCCCGTCCCGCTGCACCCCAGCCGGAGCGCCCGAGTGCCAGGCAGGCAGCTCCGCCCACGCGCCTTCCCTGGCCGGTCAAGATCCCTTCCCCGCCCCCAGCAGAACCAAATATATTAAAAAGTGGGTAGGTAAAGCACGCTCGCGTAAACATCCTGGTTCCTTCATGATCAGTTGAGCAGCAGCCACGCAGCAGCAGCAAGCGGGCGTCTTCGACAAATTGCTCTGGAAGGGGGCGGGGGAGGTTTGGAAGAAGAAGGGAAAGAGAGGCTCGACTGCTCCAGTCGCTTCTCTTCCGGAGCCGCTCACGCCCCCAGTCCAGGCAAAGTAAAGCTGGTGGGGCATTGCGGGCGGGAGCCAATTGCGCACACTTAGGGCTGTGGGGTGGAAATGTGCTGCTTTTGCACGGAGAAAAAGAGTAAGCAGAGCAGCAAGGAAGAGGTTAAGGCAGGGCTTTCCAAACTTTTGCCGTTGGCGACACACCAACGGCCAGCCCACAAAAACCTGGAAGCACCGGCGGCGGTGCTTCCAGGTTGTCGCTGCGGCGGCAACGGCTGCCCCTTCGAAAGGGCAGGCTCCGGGGACCCCGAAAATGCCCTCGGTTCCGGCAGGGAGGCAAAAATCGCGCGTGCAGGCTGCCGGGCTTCCCGACGCACAGCTGATTGGCGCGGTGGGGGGGGACGGGGTGGAAATTCTCTGTGCTGATCAGCTGTGCGCCGGGAAGCCCCGCAGCGTGCGCACACGATTTTTGCCTCCCTGCTGGAACCGAGGGCATTTTCGGGGTCCCCAGAGCTTGCTTTTCCAAAGGGGCAGCGGCGTCCTGGAACCCGGAAGCACTGATGACCCACCACCGCCGCTGCCCCTTCGAAAGGGCAGACTCCGGGGACCCCGAAAATGCCCTCAGTTCCGGCAGGGAGGCAAAAATCGCGCGTGCAGGCTGCCGGGCTTCCCGACGCACAGCTGATTGGCGCAGAGAATTTCCACTCCGGCCTGGCAGCGCGCACGCGATTTTCACCTCCCTGCCAGAACCGAGGGCATTTTCATCAGCGCTTCCGGCTTGTCACGCGACACACTTGGGGGCCCCCGGCGACACAGTATTGTGTCGACACACAGTTTGGAAAGCCCTGGGATAAGGCGATGGGCAAGTGCCCGTCGTCAAGATGGCTGCCGGAGACGGAGGCTTCCAAACTCTCGCGAGACTGTGTGAAGCCCGTCCCCGGAGGAAAAAGAGAGGCTGGGCCTAGGCGGTTGCCAGGGGTATGCCCACAGCCACGCACACCATGCCCGCTGCCGCACCTGCCCCGCCACACTCGCTGCCGCGCCTGCCCCCGCCACATTCGCTGCCGCACCTGCCCCCGCCACGCCCGCCACGCCTGCCTGCGGAAGAGCCACACTCAAGGGGCCAAAGAGCCGCATTTGGCTCGCGAGCCGCCATTTCCGACCCTTGAGCTAACTGATAAACACTGTTGGAGCCTAATGCAGATCTCTACATGGCTAACCCTGAAACTGCTGATGGCAGCATTGTAGTCCAGAAGCTTCTGGATTTGGACCATCCATCTAACCAAGCTGATTACTCTAGTGACAGCGATTGAGCTTCCTGGAACTGCAAGGTCTTCCCAAACTCTGGTGTTTTTCTCTATTTTTTAATCCTTTTTTAGTCTGTGTTTGCATGGTAGTCCACTGTAAATGTTAATAATGATGGACGTGTTCCCATCTAGCCCCATGTCACACTCAGCTTGTTAATCAGAGTCAGAAACTTGCTTAAGTTTTAGCATATTATCCAGGCTGGAACTGAGAAAACCAAAATTTGGAAGATGATGATATCTAGAATCTTCTGGGGTATGTCTGGTTTGTGCACGTTACTTGTTTCCATTTTTAAGGCACAACTTGGCAGGGCTGGATTTGAACCAGCCACTGTCCAAAAGACACACCAAGGCTGCACAGTGCCTATGCACCCATTCATAGTATGGGTGAGAATACATTCAGCAGAGTTAGTGGCCAGGAACAGCCTAAAAACCATTCTTCTGTTCATAATAACTGGAGTAAATAATAATCATGGTAATTACAATTCTAATACTGACCCCCTCCAGGCATCTTGGCACATATCAAACATCCTAAGTCAAAATAAGAGGATTTTTCTAAGTCCCACTCCTGAATTATTGTTGGAACCAGCTGCCTAATTTAGGTAACACCCTTGCCTAGATCCCTCATCAAATTTCATGATTGAGGCTGGACAACTGCAATAAAAACATCTCTTGGAGAAATTCATCAGAAGGTGCTTGTTATCTATAGCTTTTACAGGTATGTGAATTAAGAGTTCTTTTAAAAAATCAGTTTTTTAAAATCTGTTGCCGATTAATCTCACCACTTTTCTAATAAATTAGAATGTTCACTATTAGAATGTTAAGTTATGATAATATGATATAATTTTATATCTACTGTATATATATTGTGCAATTATATAATAATTATTGATCATATGATCATGAAAAACCAAAACCAAACCATATATCTGGAAAAGCCTGAAAAGATGAGGTAAGGCTTTAGGTCAGGGTGAAGAAAGTGGGGGAGAAGAAAGATAAAGTTGAACATGTACCCAACTGATCAGCCAAATGTTTTCCTTTTTCAATAGGAATGATTCTTTCGTCCTCCATATCACACTTGTTCCCAACCAGAATAACTTGTGCATTATCCCAGGAGTACGTCTTTATTTGAGTGGCCCTGTGACAAAAGAAAGATTCTACAATGAGCACTGTAGACAACAATATGACTTGATGTGAGTCATGGCTACAGAAAGCCATCAACCTAAAAAAAAGCAGCTTGAAAACAACCAATGTTGTCAACAACATGTTGTTGCTGTCAATATTATTACAAAGTACCTAGTTCCAGAAATTCCCATTAATTTACGTGTGAACCAACACCTTAGTATAATTTGCTGATAAAATTCCTTGGCTAAGAGCGCTTTGAAAAACAAAATAAAGGATGATTAATGGTAAGTATTTTATTATCTGCTTTTAATTGGTGCTTTCTAAACATCTCATTCTGGAATTTGAAAACTCTAGCTTAGGCTTCATGAAAGTAATATAACTAGATTCAGCTGAAAGTCATGTTAGAATTTTCCATAGTGGAGACCTGTCCATGGTATACATAAATGAATGGATCCTAGTTCCCCACTGACTATTTGGTGAGTCTAGTTTGCCTTCAAAGATCAGTAACATTGAAAGCTTTGATTCATTTACTCAGAAGTTTAATTAAAGAACCATTAAGTGGACAATTGTTTAATTTTTTAAAGCTAATTTGTTTCTGCGGTAAAGGAGCAATAAAAATAAAATATTAAAGACCGGCTTTCCAGTTTACAAGCAACAATGGGTGTTGTTTATTACACTGTAATCTGAAACTTCCATTTAGAAGACAGTCTATACCAAGGCTCCTTGTAGCATTCAAACTGACTTTAATTTGTTGTTTGCTACGCTTACATTTCATATGACTACATTTACAAAAAAATTAAGCATTTACTTTCAACGTAGTGACTGAGCTCAAAGCTTACTATGACCCTTTTGTTGCGTTTAGCTTAGAATACTGTTTCTTAAACTATGTTCAGCGGAAGATCTCTATTCTCCAAGCCATTCTGCAAGTTAATCCTGTTTTGCTACCAAGTTGTTCTTGTGCAGCTCCAGCTAGCAGGACTGTAAGCCTTTCTTTAACAATTCTCACTCCAATATTGATGAAATATGCCATCATATGAAAATTCATTTATCCCATTAAGATTTATAATGTATATATTAGATATAAGAGGAAATAAAGTAGGATTAAAACATGTTCTATTTCAATATTCCTTCTCTTTTCATACTTAGAAAACTAAGCTTGTGAACTTGAAAAGGTAACAAAACACTGCTTTAGAAGACATATACCAAAAGACAAGAACAGGCCCCTCTAAATCCAGCAGGGGGAGCCAGAAGATTAAAAACATGGATTAATTCAAGTAAGTCACATTGCCCTGTAATTCTAATATACTACAGTAAGTGAGCACTCTTACCATGGACAATTTCTGCCTCTGTTAAACAAAGCCCAGTTAATGGAATATTTCCTTATATCTCCTATTTATATTGTCAAAGGCTGAGCCTTTGAGATTGCTAATGGGATTTGCTTTCTGATTTAAAAATATCATGCACTTCTGATTCATTCCTACAATTTTTTTGTTATTAGTGGTCAATCCACACCAAGCCTCTCATATAAAAGCAAGCTCAGCCAGTTAATGTATGCATTTTTATCAGCAGACCTACTGAATATTCAACAATAGCCTTACTGGTAAGGCCTGCTGTAGATAAATGTTGGAACTGTGACAATCAATCTAAGAAGAGTCAGTTGCAATTTTTTGGCACTCAGCATCCATTAATGATGAAATGGTACTAAACTTCACACTTCAACAGCTATAAATGTAATTAATAGCTAATGTTGATGGTGAATTCTCCCACCTGCAATCCTATACAAACTTACCTGAGAATAAGTATGGAACTCAGTGGTGCTTACTTCTGAGGGATTCATTGAAAATTGCAGAACATTTTCATAACACATTTACGTTTGGATTTTTTCACAGCTGTTTGCAGTTGCATGTTATATTCATACTACAGCAGAGATATAGTTAAAATAATGTTAAGGCTAAATATTAACTAAGGAATTTTCCATACTGAGAGAGAAATATTATGCATTATAATATATACTAAGATGTACTTGGCAGCCATTTCATGTTTCAACATTCCTAGTTATGGCCTCATGATTAGATTCTATTTCAATCAATGCAAAAATTATGGAGAAATAAAAAATAGCAATAATCTTGGAATATGATGCTGCAAATGCCTAAATATTATACGTATACAGTATATAATATTTTAAGTTTCTTCCTTGTTGGCTCCGGGAAATTGTAGAAATACACAGGTCTCAATCCATACAGGTTTCTGAAATATCACAGAGCCTTTCTCAGATTTGGTCAGCTAAGAAGCTTTGACTGGAGTACTGATTTTACAGCTAGTTCAAAAAATAAACTTGGTCTCACGTTTGAGATGCCTGCATATATCACACAGCTATTGTTTTCTATCTTTTTTTTTATGTTTTACTTTTTATTTTCAAGATATAATTAAAATACAAAAAAGAAAAAACTATAGAATAGATAGAAAACAGAACTAAAGAAAAAAGAACAAACTATAAAGATGTGAATAGAAAGAGAAGAAACAAAAGGCAACTTCCGACTTTTTCCGATACAGATATATACAAATCTAATCTCTTACAATTAATTAACCTATCATAACATTATTTCTATTACAACAAATCATTCAATCTCTAAAACCCAAAATCAAAACATCATTTTTTTCGATTACAAGCAAATATTCCAAAAGTGGTTGCCAAATTGATATAAATGTAGAAACAGAATGCTCTCTTATTAAAGCTGTTAATTTAGCCATCTGAGCCAAATCCGTTAATTTAGCTATCATTTTCTATCTGATTAACCGCTTTAGCGCTTTGGAAGGAGACACAGATGCTTTTGTTGTTTATTTTACACAAACCCACATTTCCACACAAGACCCTGAGTGAGGGCACTTGCACACAGGCCTTTGGCAGCACTCCTGGAGTGATACTATCCCCCTGTGCTCCAATGTGGATCTTTGGATTGGATGGACAATTGGAGGAGGACAATTTCCCATGGGTGGGAACCTCCTAGTTCATCATCTCTTTTGCATCACTGTAAATGAACAAGTGCTACCACTAAGTGCCTCTCAACTCATTTTAGCTGATGAAAGGGGGTTTGTCATCTCTTACCCTTGAAAATGTTGAGGTTTATTGAGGATTGTGGGCAGGGCAGGCTGTTCGTTATACTCCACTATTGGTTCTCAGTGATAATGAGGTTCAGTTTGTCATTATCAGATTTATATCCTGCCGTAATCATAAAAAGAGTCTTTACTGCTCATAATAATAGACAAAATACAATAATGAAACAAACAAACAAATATTACAAATGCACTGTAACATCCCTGAAACCTCTCTGGAAAAAGCTGTTTCCAACTTTTTCCAGAAGGCAGATAATGTTGGACGCAGGCAGACCTCTAATGAGAGGCCATTCTAGATGGCCAGCCACATCATGGAAATCTCTCCAAAACAGGGGACAGCCAGTTGCTTCTCCTGGCAGCAGCTGCTGCTGCTGCTGGAGACATCTGCCTGAGCTGCTTCTGGATGTTATCTTATTGTTGTGGACTTAAAAAATGCTTCAGCCCCTTTTGCCTAGGTAATGGTTCCTGCATATCTCTGTCAAGGTCATCTTCCTTACTCTTTGCAATTATCTTCTTCTCAGGATCACAGTGGCAGCCTGACTTGTTTTTTATATGAGATTTGTAGTACTCTCTTATGTATACACAGGCTTATGGCATTTATCAATCAAGCAAAGGAAATTAGCACAAACTAACCTGTAAGCCATAGTTCTGTCCTTTGCACAATCTCGTTCTTTTTTATCTCATTAGATAAAATTGAGCAATACATTTGGCCTTTTCTCTCTCACTCCTTTCCATTTTTCTAGTTAAGCACTTCTTGGGAGCTGACTGTACACCCTGAACTTTTCATAGAGTGATGCAACTTGTGAAGTGCCTGTTCTATTAACATTGAATATGTTTTAGCCCTTGACACATTCTAGCTTTACAGGTTTTTTAATTAGGTTATTTTTTCATCTTACGTTCAGCTCCTGAATATTACATTCCCACTGATGTTAGTGTAAACAGGCCAGTGAGTTGGATGAAGATTTAATAATGCTTAGGGAAGATGTAATGAAATCAGTGGGATTTAAGTTAGTCATGTATTCAAATGCCATTGATTCCAGTGGGTCTAATTCTGCCTAATACTCAGGACAGGGCGACATTCTGCTTAATACACAGGACAGGCAAGGGCCACAGTTTTGGCAGAAATGCACAGGGAGCTGGAACGTAACCTAGAATGTTCTGCTTTATTCCTGTTTGAGTAAGAGGAGTTTGTTTCTTTCTGTATGGTTAATAATGTTAAGCCTATTTTAAGGCTTTTGCTACAGTTTCAGTCTTTCTCCCGTCAATGTGGCATGAAACTGACCCATCCATTGTGTTGGCAACCAAAACTATAAAAAGATGAGGGTGGCGGGGCTACAGCATGTAGCTCTGGGACCTCAGATTGCTCACCCTAGGCCTAATCTAATCTAATCTAAGTATGACTAAATCAGGATCCAATCCAGTGAGACTTTAGCAAATAAGTTCCTTTGTGGAATACTTATGTTCAAATATGACTATAAAACTAATGTAATTAAGGATTAAAGTGTTTGTGCATGAAGCAAAACAACTTCATATACTCAGATAATTATAGTAGCACTAATATCTAAGCATTACATTTGAAGGAAGAATATGTTTACAGATGGACTTCACTTACTGAATGCCTTGTGCAGCGACCATTCAAAGTTATGATAGTGTTGAAAATATAACTTTGCAACCAAGGCACGCATTTCTGATTTTCACAGCCTCTCTCTCTCAGTCACCATTACAGTCAGTTAGTACATGTTGTCCTGTGCCTGATTCATTTTTTTTCTTCCCCCCCCTCGCAGAGCGGAGAGATTGCTTAAACAAGCAATCTCTTCCTGAGCTGCTTTTCTCTGCAGCGCAGTGCTTCCTCAAAAGGTGCTAACCACAAGTTAACAAGCTCAGCTCTGTGACCTTAAACAGGTGGCTTGCAGCTGCTGTCTGTAACTGACAAGACTTTAATCATTTTTGCACCTTCGGCTCTTGTTTGCCTCCTAAGCGGCTCTGGGCTTGGAGCCGCAAGCACACTAGACAAACAGCTGGTGCTAGTGCATTCCTTTCAATGTGTATTCCTCATTGTGTGCCAGCTTACGCTCTTGTAATCCCTTCCTCTCCAATGAATGTAAATACAAACATTAATTCTCTTCTTGCTAATTATCCCAGCCCGAGGGTGAGTATTCCAAAGGGCGGGGGATGGGGAAAAAGGAAAACTGAAGTAAAACATAAGCACAGTTGCGGTCATGTGGTTTTCCACTTAGTGACCGCATCACTTAATGACCAAGTTGCCAGTCCCAAATGTGGTTGCTAAATGAGGACTACCTGTATTCAGTTTAATTGGGATACTATTTGCAAGATCATAAGCAGATAAGTTTCCTGAGAAACAATTAATTATCATTTGTACCACTTTCTACCACTAAAAAAATACAAAGACATGTCTCAAAGAAACATTTCTGCAGTGTGCTGGAAAAATCTATAAACGATTATATCAACCTCTATTTTCAAAAGATAAATCCTCTTCTAAAAGTGATCCTGTGTGATAAAATTAGAAGGGAAAAATATCCTTTTAAAAATGGCAGCATGATTTTCCTTCACCAAAATACCCTACCAGGAGATACTAAGTGAAAAATAAGTGTGAATTTCTTTCTCCTTCAAAACTGGTGGCATAAATCAACTTTATATCAGTAATTCGAAGAAAAATATTTATTTCAGATCAGCCCCCAGCCATCTTACCAGTGGTCATTAACCAATGGCAGTTATTAAATGTTGTTACAAACTGAAGTAACAAAACTGAAAAAATACAGAGCATACAGAAATTCTGTGTGTATAACGGAAGATTTCTGCTAAGCAGTGCATCTAGCTTGTTCTATTTAGCACCATTCTAAAGAGAATAGTGACTATGATAGGTGAGAGTGATGTAGAAATTGGCTGCTTTGGAAGCTCATCATTAATTACATCTTGCTTGCTAGGGCATAAAGATGCTTTACAAACCATTTTTGAAAGCAGGTCCTTATGACCTTACCTCCACCTCACCCCCAGCCATGAGGCAGCCTTGAAGCATCTTTATTTGTTCTGGTTTGGAAGGGGTGTTTCTCTTCTTCTCCCAACCCAAGAGTTCTCCTGCAGACAATCTAGGGTGCCTCTGGAATGAGTCTGGGGATGACCCAGTCAGAGCAGCAATCTACTCAACTCCTGTTGGCCTGGCAAGTCTGCTGTGGAAATGCCATTCCCATCTAGTCACTGGGCACAGTGCCTCCATGGCCATTTTGACTTTGGCCATGAGAGAGAGTAAACACCTCATCTGTTTCTCTTTGCACTGGAATAACAAACTCCCAGGAGACTGATAGAGCTGTAAGCTAGGAATACTGCTATTTGGCGTGTGTGTGTGGTATGTGTGTGTGCTGTGCATATTATAAAGCATGAAAAATATGTGACACAGAAACAAATGTGGATTGGACAATGAGATAGAGAAGGGTTCTTTGCATGGTCAAAAACAATTCACAGAGAAAATGGCTTCCGGAAGAAGAAAGGAATGAAAGATCCATAGGCACAAAAGCACCGGTTTCGTTTCTTCTGCTATATATTTCAAATCAGCTCTTCCAATCACTCAGGCAGAGTTTGAAGATCATTCAGTGGCCTGTTAGAACCAGTGAATGGAGCAGAGCTTAACATGGTGTAAACTCCTGGGCAGAAAAAGGAATATTGTTTAAAAACACAGCCTGTGAGCACGTTAGAGAGATTCAGGTTCTTATTCTTACACTTTTAGCCCACCCAAGCATAAAGAAACACATGCTTACACATTGCAGGTACAAAAAGTAAGTACAAAAGAGTTCTTATACTTATTCGGTCCAGGTACAGCCATTTCAGTAGAAAAATGATGTTTTAGTTCTTTCTGTTCCCTAAACTGCATACATCTGGCCCTGTTTGCTGCCAGAGGCTGCATGGAGAAAGGGGGGAAAGCTCCTGGAGTTGAGGCCTAGCACATGGCCTCTCCATGGAAGGAGCTAAGGCACGTGCATCCTACCCCATCGGTGGAAGAATCAGAGAGAGAGAAGAGGAAGTGGGAGGGGCAACAAGCAGCTTCCTCTAGCACAGGTTGCCTCCTAGAGCAATCACCCATATGCTAATGAGGCATGCTTGATTTGCCAGATTCCGACAGAGTTTTGGTGGGGGGTGGGGGTGTTATCATTCTCAGAACAGGGAGGTTGGAATTCAGACAACCTTGAGATGGCACCATCTATGAAATCATTTCATAGGATTATCAGTCTCTTGCAAGGAGCAAAATTTCTGACAGAAGAAGCATTCAGGAAGTAAAAATAAGGCTAAATAAGTAAACAATAAACATTAAGGACTGAGCTCCCAACCCTGTTCAATATACATTCAGGCCAACAATTGGTGGTTGGTTTTCCCTTTGGGACATGATGTTGGAGGGTGGGAGGACAGAAGTTAGGGAATCTAACAGTTGCTGCCTTGAAATTATCCCACATTAAATTGTGTAAGAAAAGTAACATTGCGCAGCCTGGTTGCTGAGGTACAATAAATGGGGACAGTGCACCTTATACCAGTATACATTTCTCCTGTCTCAAGGGTGGAAAAAGCACAGTAACATGGCCATGAGAAAGAGCCCTTAGAGCAGGGCTTTCCAAAGTGCCGCCGCTGGCAACACACCAGTGGTGGCAGCGGCGGCAGCGCGGCGGTGGCGCGCGCACGGCGGTGGCGCAGGGGGGCGTGCGGCGGCGCGCGCATGCACGGCGGCGGCGGCAGCCTCCGCTAAAACGCGGAAGCACTGATCCTGCGCCGCTGCCGCCGTGCACGCGCACGCCGCCGGTTCCGGGTGGTGTGGCGACACACCACGCTGTGTGCAGCGACACACTTTTGTGTCGCCACACACAGTTTGGAAAGCTCTGCCTTAGACAATTACTCTCTTACTACACAGTGATTTCCCCAGTTCTTGCCTGATGAAGATGCAGTCACCCATATTGCCCTAAAATGTGTGAGTTTAATTATACAGTTTAAACTGACAGATCCTTCCAATAATATTGCATGCTGTTTTGCTGACCTAGAACCATGCTGTTAAGCTTGCTAATCGGGAAGGTTTGACTCAGTCTGACTGCATTACAGAGGGCAATAGCCACATTATCCAAACTGGCATAGTACCAGTTTGCTACAAGAAGAAATATATTTCTCATTTTATGAAAAGTCATAACTTAAATTAAAACTACTACTTGATGTGTGAAATAATTATTGCAAGGAGGTGTGATTTAAAGAAGAACAAGGACATCAGCTGCCTGGGAAGTGGTGTATCATCACAGAGTTAGGGTTGCCACAGTCTTCTGACAAAGCTCCTACATCACTGATAGCTGTCTGGTGAGCAGAAAGACAGTGGATGAGCATTCCCTGTTACTGTCTCCCTAGGATGAGGATAACTACAGTACATTTGTTCAATTATTGCCCTTTACATCCTCTGGTGTCAAAGACAGAGGAGGACTTCTTGTTTAAAAATAATTATGCAGGAACCTTGTCATGGAAATTATATATATAAACTGAAGGCAAACAAACTTATACAAATTAACATTTTAGGTGCTAGAAGTGACTTACTGTATAAAGCCGACTGATGTTCATGGCCTCCCAACAGAAAGCCATAGATTTGTGGGTATTTTGTATAATTTTATGCAGGACTACTCATATTTATATTATGATAATCCTATGGAAGGGAACATCTAAGCCATCAAATCCAACAACTTACTCAGTGAAGAAATACAAACTAAAACATCCCTAAGAAATGCCTGTCTTCTCCTTGGAGGACATCACTAGGTAATTGTTCAGCTTAACATTAGTCAGCCCCATTGATTTTAAGAGGATTTTGTCTCTGATGAGTGATGTAATATTACAGCTTAACTTCTACAACCAAGCCTTTCTGGACCGTTAAATGGAGGTGAAGGGTAGAGGGATAATATTTGCATCTCAAATAGCTGTAGTTGGGGTCAAAGTGAATAAAGCCCAGATATATGCAAATTTGAAACATCCATCTGCTATTATCTGTGTTAAACTTAATATTTCACAGCATTCATGGTTCATTTCAAAAGATGGATGTGGTTGAGAGCAATAATACTTTATCCCATGCATTTTATTGAGGCTGGGGTCCTCACCACGCTGACGCCAATAGGACCAAACATATCCCTCTTAGTCCCTGCATGGTTCTAATTTTTAAAACATTCTTTTTAATTCTAAAATGGGAAAGTGGTAAGCTCCAGTCTCTAGTATTATCTTTATTTCCAGGAATGCTTTTGATCCTACATGGACACCATCAGCATTCTCCATAAGTAAAAATGGCAAGTGCTTATGGCCAAGTGTTTTTTTTGCAAAGAAAAAAGGCAAATATAAGCTTGGAGCTACCAGAATCATCCTGAGGAGCTGGGCTAGAGAGGAAGGAGCACTAACTTACCTTCTTGGAAGTGGGTATTTTGTTGCTATCCATGCCTACTCTGGCAGCCATTTAATTAAGGTCAACTTGTGCGTAACAACTGTCTGCTTATTTCACTTATTTAGACCCTTTAAGGTGGCCTGAACAGTGTACTTACTAGCTTAAGATGCCTAGCCTGAAAAGCATGCTTTGTCACCAGGACTAGACATATGTGGATACATCTTAGAGGTTCTGAAATTGGGGGTTCATTTGGCTCCAGGATTTTTGACTAGTGTAAGACACGCTTCTCCATACATAAATCTAATATGTATTCAAGTATATTGGATTGCAGCCAGTTGTTTTGAATCAGAATTATATTGATAGAAATGTTGTTGCAGTGTTTGAAGTTTGGACAACATACTGTCACACAGATGGTAAAATGATATATAGCTTCTGGTAATACAGACGCTCTCTGTATAATTAGAGTGGCTCTGAGATCTCATAAATAAACATTAGACAGTACTGATGTTATTCACTGACACTGTGAAATGAACTTGAGTTGACAGTGAATGCCATTAGTAGAATATTTGGACTGCAAAATAGTTCCAGGAAAAGAAAAAAAAACTATCTTATGTACATTAATGGAGCATCTTTGAGGACATTCAACAATCCTATGCATATTTATCTACAATCAATTCCCATTGCATTCAGTGGCAGCTCGCTCTCCGAACACAGAATTGGACTATACACCTGAAATTATTAATGAAATAATTTGACAGAATCAAGCAAAATAATTAAATAGAAGTACATAAAATTAGATTAAGGCTTTTGTTAAACTGCTGGATTTCCTTCCCTGTCTTACAAAATGTGGTGTGAGCTGATCTCAGACTTGATTACCTTTACTGAAACGTTTTTTTTTAAAGACATAACATTGAACTGTTCCTACCAGTCTTGTATAGCATTGAAGGACTCTTCACAAGTAACATCATACATCAGGATGAATCCCATTGCTCCTCTGTAATAAGCGGTCGTGATGGTCCTGTACCTTTCTTGTCCAGCTGTATCCTAAGTAAAATAATCAGTAGAAACCGGTATTAGGTTTATGAGTTTTCCCTGGCCCTAATCCTATTAATGATATGATAACCATTTCATGCGTTGTGTAGACCCCTGTTATCCAGTAAGGAGACTATTTTTCCTGAAACATAAAGTAAAATGTTATTCCTCCTCGGAATTCATGAATTAGGCAAGTAATAAAGATTGCATTGCATATTAAGTTTGCAACATTCCATTGATTTCTATTTAGAAAAATATAATTGTGGTCTGACTTTGAAGTACAGTCAGCTTTATCACACCACTTTTTCTAATGTGCAACTATCATAACCATACAATGAAAAGCAGCTTGTGAGTAAATCCAGCCATTAAATGGGCCTTCCATGGATATCTTCCTATGAAATATTGCCTTATGGAAGGTATCAGTCTTCCCCAATTTACTGCTCTTGTATCATGTAGGACCATCATTTCCATTAATTCCCAGACTATGCTTTCTTGGAATTGTAGTCCAGCACAACTGGTGCCCTCCAGGTATTTAGGATTATAATTCCCTGGATCTCTGACTATAAGGTATCTAAAAGGGGATTATTAGAAAGTTGTAGTCCAGGTTGCTTCACCATCTAGTCCCCTGTTCTATTCTCAGGCTTTCTATGCAGCTTACAATCAGAAGGACTCTAGTAGCACTTTTCCATCTAACACACATTATTAAAAGACAGAACTTTTGCCAGCTGCAGCTTACTTCATCAGATTATGCATCTGACTGGAACAAATTGTAACATGTTAAAAACCCATTGTATTTGCTGAAACTTTTTGAAATAGTCTGAAACTTTTTGATATATTCAAGAGTTAAAAGTTTTGTTTCGCTGTTAAAGTTTGCTTTAAAGTTAAAGTGCTGTTAGACTTTCATTTTTCCAAAATGGCCACTTTGAGATCGGCAACAGAGCGCCCTGGGCTTTGAAATGGTCCAGTAGTACTTTGTCCTTGTTTTAAGTCCTATTATCAAACTTCTGTCCGTTAATTCTTTGGGGCAAAGTTTGTCCCATTGTTCCACTGTGCCTCACTGTGCATCTGATGACATGAACTGCAGCTCATGAAAGCGGATTCCTTTTAATAAATCGAGTTAGGCAGAAAAGGCGCTCCCAGACTACGACTCTCTGCTACAGTAGACTAGCACGGCTCTCCACCTGCAGTGGCTTGCAGCTACTGATTTGTTCCCCTTATAGATTCAAAGTGTTTATAAAAATACATTTGCTTTTTTAAATATTCTGTTCGCAAAGCTTTCAGCAGCCAGAGTTAAACAGCAGTGTGGAAAGCAGCCTTATCTGAGAGGCCCACACTTGGCCTTACAGCAGCTTTTTTCCCCTGATGTGATCAATCTCTAGTCATACGGCAGTCTGCTGGTTCTCAATCTCAAATTTCAAAAAACGTCTCTGCATCGGACATGATTAAGGGGAAAGTCTCCTCATTCCTCTATCCACTCCAGGAAAATGCAACCTTCTGAATAAAGATTCAGTTCATTGGGTTCTTACTGCTCAAATAACGTTAGCAGGAAATTCAGTATCTTGCAAAAGGGCTTTAAGGCAAGGAAATCTACTGGTACAAGCTATAATTCAACTATGCAGGAAATGACTCTGCTGTTACTTTAATTATAGTGAAATCCTTTGTATATGTACCTGGGTGTAAGTCCCACTAGCTGGGTTCACACTTTGTGGTAAGTCATGTCTTTTTTTATCCCTGGTTTGATGAAACATACCATTGACTAGGTTCACACAAGAAGTTCAGTATAACTGATGGTTTAGAAACCACAGTGACTGAATCCATACATCATGCAAAGAAAAACCAAACAAATCATATTATAGTTTACCTACAAACTGAATTCAAGGTACTCACTTTTATAAACACCTTAAATTGGGCTTAGAAGGCAATAGGCAACAAGTGAAGCTGTTTCAACATGGGAGTAATGAGAGACTTCAGGGAACATCTACCTACCTGTGCTGCTGTATTTTGGGACAACTGCAAGTTCTGATAGCATATTGCAATAGTCCAGTGATGGTGAACCTATGACACACGTGTCAAAGGTGACATGCCACTATGTTTTGGGTGACACGCCAGGGTTTACCGACACCCAACAACAACTATTCTCCCTGTTTGAGTTACCAAAGAAACTGAACGAACAAAAGGCAATAATCCAATCTTAAAGTTAATCTTAAAGTTATCAATGGAAACACGATTTCTTTTCTTCAGATAGGATGTATCTGGTTTATCAGCCAAAGCTAATTAAAGATCCTCCTTGTCACTCATGCTATGTGGATATCCAGCATTACAGCTGGATCCTGGAAGATCCCCAATACAAACCTGTTCCTTACAACAGGACTTACTTCTGAGCAACATGCATAGATAAGATTGTGTTTTATGACTATCATTGTTAGCAGCTGAAACTCCATTGTATTGCAATATAAGCCTTTTGTAGATATTCAGAATCACACGTTGCAACTGCAGCCTTTTCACCGACAATTTCTATGTATTAACTTGGCAGATTTACAATGGATACAGAGGTGTTTGGTTTCAAGACAGTTGCAGACCTCCATAGCATCCGGAGCTTTGCCTGAGGACTATGATGGAATTTACTCCTACGGTAGGTATGCCTAAAATTGCACTAATCTGAGCTCTAGCTAAGCCAGTGAAGAAATGACAGCAGAGACAAAGTACAACAGAAACTAGAACGGACATTTAAAAATCTGTCTCATCCCTTTGCTGTGGCAAGCAAAGGGCTAGATACAGAAGGCCTTGACTAATTGATGAGGAAGGCATTTTTTATCTCTGGGGAAATATGTGCAGTGTTTATCCTATTAAGCAACCTGATACTGTACTCTTATGCACATTTAGCTTCAAGTAAGTTCTAAGGGACAATGCTGACTAAACATATGCAGGTTCAAGTAGAAGCTGTGTCCAATTTTATTCTTGCGAGAAACCTGGACAATTCAGGTTTGGAAGAGAGCCTCTAGACATGTGATGTGTCTGATGCTTCACAAAAGACATGGTGTAATCACAAATACAGTCTGAGCATCAGGAAGAACAGGTAGCATAGTAGGCAGGGCATCCCTTCACATCATGTTTCAGAGTGGTGTCCATGTTAGTGTTTTGTAGCAAGGAACCACTTTAAAGTGGTTTAAAGTGGCACTTTAAAGACCAGCCCACCTGTTATACAGAAAGTATTAATCTGTGTATTTGGGGGTGAAGGTATTTTTCTTTTACTTTCCTAATATAAAAGCCCAACACTTCATCTAAATTTACCTGCAGGTTTGGGCTTGTTTTATTGCATCCCATGGCAGGAAGACGACCAAGCTAGAAATCGGCAGACCGTGAGTTCCAGTCCTGCCTCAGGCACAAAGCCAGCTGGGTGACCTTGGGCCAGTCACCTTCTCTCAGCCCTAGGAAGGAGGCAATGGCAATTGAAATCTGAAAACCCTGCCAAGAAAACTGCAGGGACTTGTCCAGGCAGTCTCCAAGAATCAGACACGATTGGGTGGATAAAAAAAAAAATTGCATCCCATGGCAGGAAGACGACCAAGCTAGAAATCGGCAGACCGTGAGTTCCAGTCCTGCCTCAGGCACAAAGCCAGCTGGGTGACCTTGGGCCAGTCACCTTCTCTCAGCCCTAGGAAGGAGGCAATGGCAAACCGCTTCTGGAAAAAAAACCTTGCCAAGAAAACTGCAGGGGCTCGTCCAGGCAGTCTCCGAGAATCGGACACGATTGGGTGGATAAAAAAAAAAATTGCATCCCATGGCAGGAAGACGACCAAGCAGCCATAAGGTGCATTGTGTAAAAATAAGAGCCTTTCTTTCATTCAATTCCAGTAAACTGATTTTTAAAAAAGCATTTTATATGTGAATGTTAAACAGCTGTTTGTTAAATCCTTTCTTGAATCCTCTCATGCTCAGATCCTTTTTCTATGATATCAGTTCTTAGCCCGCTCTTCCAAGCAGGAAAAAAACCAAAACAAAATTGGCATTTAGAGAAGCAACCATGGGTGATTGCTATCAGGAAAAAAAATATATTGCTCTTTGAGTAAACATTCTTTTCAGGGAAGCCAACCTCCCTACTTACAGAGATACTGAAGAATTCATGGTTTGCTAGACATGCTATCCACTTCATGCTATTTCATTTTAATTTGGTATTGTGTTAACACTCTAGAACCATAATAACTTCACCAATTCAAATTTGCCTGTGTTGGTTAAAATTAGCCCTTATCCCCTTGTGCTTGCCTCTGCAAAAAACATGATGTGCAGACTGAATCTGTTATAAAACTGTACAACAGTTCAGCTACTAAACTTTAGTTATACAGAACTGATATCTCTGTTATTAGGGGAAAAAAGTAGAAATCTGACTATCCCCCATACAGGTAGTCCTCACTTAGTGGCCACAATTGGGACCAGCAACTCTGTGGCTAAGTGCCGTGGTCAATAAGCAGAAAATCACATGACTGCAACGGACTTATGCCATTTCCCATTCAGTTGTTAGGCTAGCCACCGCAGTCGTTAAGTGAAACATCACGTGACCGCGACTTACAGTTTTACTTCCAGTTCTCCATTAACTCTGCTTGTTGCAAGCTGGTTGGGAAGCACACAAATGGTGAACGTGACTGTGGGATGCTGCTACAGTTGTAAATACGTGTGAGTTGTGAAGCACCCGAATGGTGATCCCATGACCGCGGGACGGTATGATGGTTGTAAATGCAAGGATTGGTCGCAAAGCTGTTTTTTAACACCATCATGACTTCGAACAGTCACTAAACGAGGCAGTCAGTTAGCGAGGACTGTCTGTATTTTCTTAAAAGAGGATATGGAGTCAACCTCTTTTTAATAATGAATATAAGGCATTCCTCAGATGTAGCAATTTCTCAGATATCAGTTTGATGTGATAGCCAAACACATAAACCAAACAAGGCAACAGAGTAACTGGATATACAGGTTTCCTCCCACACACTTTGACAATCCTTCAATTGTTAGAAGACACATATTCATAATAGTTTCATGCAAGTCAACCAACCTTATGTATTTATTTATTTTTATTTATTTATCAGATTTATAACTCATTGCAAACATAAACAGACTCTTGATGGCTCACAATAACAAAGAGCATAAAAATACTAAAACTTGTAAGAAAATATTTAAAAACTCAACAATATAATACCGGTGTCAAATCCCAAACGCCCTCTGGAAAAGTTGTTTTCACCTTTTTCCAGAAGGCAGATAATTTCAGGGATTATCTAATCAGGTAGTCTTGAGGGCACGAGCCACTGTAATCATGTGCTCACATCCCAAGTAGGGCTGCAACTGGTGTATATAATTATAATTATCTAAGTAAATGTTTATGTTTTAAAAGCACTTTGAATTTCAAGTCTCATAATATCTCTTGATTCCATTTCTCTCATAATGCTTTGTTTCTGCCCTGGCAAGTAAATACAGGTTCTTCTGATTGTCTTCTTTTCTATTGGGAAAAGAGAAAATTCACATCACTAATTCTTCCATTAAATGAAAGAATACTTAATTATAACATTATGAAGCCCTAAGCAGCTTAAAGACCAGGTATTTAAAAGACTTTTCCCCCCAATGCCAACCAACTTATGCATTAAGATTAGCTGGGGAGAAGGCCCTAATAGTAGTTGCGCTGGTGGGTTCAGGACATAAGGGGGGGAGATGGGCGGTGGCGAAATTTGATAAATAAATAAATAATGTGATGGCCAGAAATCCGACTTTCTAATGGCCCCATTATACAACTCTTTCTTGAGGGATATTTACTTGGTCTCTATGCTATCTTCTTTCAGAAAACAATTGAATACATCATTGTTCATCCACCTATTTGTTCACCTAGAATTTTGCTTTCCATATTTTTTAAATGAACTTTGTTTTAAATATGCATGTACTGTTTTGGAGCATTATTGACTCTATTGTGATGGTTTTATTTAACTCTCATTTATTTATTCTCTTGCAAATTGTTCTGGTATCCCTGGTAGGAAGAGTGGTATAGAAACAAAACAAGAACACCATTGTAGTCTTTGAGTTATTAAAAAAAAGGATGTCTTTGATTGTCCTCAGATAAAATGTACAAAAATAAGCAACAAAAAATTATGATGATGGTCACTCGTCGACTACTGTGTTTTTCATGCTCTAAAAGAGGAACAAGATGAGTCAGTAACATGATTGGAAGAGAAAGAGTATGAATCATTTCCAAAGCCACTTTTTGATTTAATCTGTTAGAAGCAGCAAATTAACCCTCACCTCAACCAAACCCTTGGAGGAAGTGCTGAAGCACCGCAGAGCTCAGCTTTCCAGACAACACCTCACTTTAAGAGAAAGAAGCATGGATTTCTCTCTTTCTACCTATTTAATTCCTGTTCCCCAATAACATAGGGGGGGAAGCCTATATCACATTTTATGGTTTAACATGATGTCTGGACTCAATAATTGTGGCTTGTTCAATAACCCATGGCTCAGTGCAATGTAGGAACCCAGCCATAATGGAAAACCCACTTGGAAGGGATGCTATAGTGCCAGACGATGGACCCCTCATGTTGGATGCCACTTAACATGCTACTGAGGAAGAGCTGAGGATCTTTCAGAGCACTAATCTAGTTGCTGATGTTGCATGCAGGAATAGAAAACCCAAAGTTGCAAAGAGAGAATTACAAAAGATCAGACTAATGGTAACAGGTGCAATGTCGATGAAGGTTCTCAGTCATCCAGGTGGAACAGTCTGTAGCTTGAATCATGTCAACTGGATTTCTATTTTCTCAGTGGAAACGTTTCGCTCCTTATCCAAGGAGCTTCTTCAGTCTGAGCAAAGTTAGTAAGCAAATCCTTAAATATGTTTCTAGGGTGGCTGCGTGACCTTGCACCTGGGGCTAGGTCATGGTTATTTGAGATGTTTATTTCTAAGTCCCGTTATCATCCAAAGGAGGATCGTTAAGATTACCATGCTGCTGTTGAGCTTGTGAAATGGTCTTAATCTTCCTAGGCACAGAAGACAAAACAGGGAGGAAGATGGGGGAAAGATTGTGCCTGAGGCCCCCACCTCTATTCAAGGAAGGATTTTCCAAGTTGGCATAAATGGATTCCTTACCTTACAGGTAAGGTAACAGGCACAGCAACCAGTCTTAGAATTAACAGTGAAGAAGATGATGTGGTGGATAGAGTCAATCTGCTTTTTAGGATTGACTGTCAAAAGTAAAGGAACTAGCAGTCAAGAAATATGCCGTAGACTAGCACTTGGTAGAGTAGGAATGAAGGCCTTGGAAATGATACTCAGATGTTGGGATGTATATACTGTATTACTTACAAAGGTTACAATCAAGCAGTCAGTGGCTTTCTCTGTAACAATCTATGGAAGTGAAAGTTGGAGTTTGAAGAAGCCGGATAGCAAGAGTATTGACACTTTTGAACTTTGGAGTTGGAGAAGACTTCTGAGAATACCATGGATATCCAAGAAAAGAAACAAATGGATCTTTGAACAAATCAACTCAGAGTTCTCACTCAAGGTAGAAATGACCAGGCTCATATTATCATACTTTGGACACATTATGCAAAGACCTAGCTCTCTGGAGAAGTGTATAATCCTGGGAAAAGTGGAAGGAAAGAGAAGGAGAGGATGACCAGCAGCAAGCTGGATGGACTCAATTACAGCAGTGATGGGTGCACTGTTGGATGACCTGAAGGAACAGTTGGAGACAGATCATCCTGGAAAAATCGATATGGTCCCTAAGCTAACACCAACTTGGTGGTACATAATCAATCAATGTAGAGAGAAAAAGGATGGTTTTGAGGGAGAGAGGGGAGACCATTACCAAAGACAGAGCTTTCCAAACTTTTGTTTTCTTGTTGGTGACATACTTTTTAGACATGCATCATTTCGCGACACACTCTTACAGCAGGGCACAAGGCAGGCACTAGGACCTGCATGGAATCACAGCAGGTTTGGAGGCAGCAAGGCACAAGGCAGGCACTAGGACCTGCGCGGAATTCTGGCAGGGCAGGTTTGGAGGCAGCAGGGCACAAGGCAGGCACTAGGACCTGTGCGGAATCCTGGCAGGGCAGGTTTGGAGGCAGCAGGGCACAAGGCAGGCACTAGGACCTGCATGGAATCCTGGCAGGGCAGGTTTGGAGGCAGCAGGGCACAATCAGGCACTAGGACCTGCACGGAATCCTGGCAGGGCTCGGAGGCAGCAGCAGCCGTGACACACCCAGACACTGCAGCCGATACACTAACGTGTCCCGACACACAGTTTGGAAAGCTCTGACCAAAGAGATGAGAAAGAAAACATAGATTGTCCTGGACATATAGAAAGCGTGCTCAAACGTCTCAGGAAGATACCACACGGTTATAAAAGAGGGAGGAGGAGGACAATTAAACTTGAAAGATTATGTCTTTAGTCTTCTACAGTCTTTAGTCTTCTGCGGAATTTATTTCTTGGTCTGACCTGCCTCATAGGGCTGACAATCAATCAGTCAATCAATAGATCACTTATCATGACAATATCATGGGCCTAGGGAGGAACTTAGCTTAAACTAAATATAGGGAGGAATTTAGCTTGAACTATAAATATATATTTATAGGGCTGTATACTCTCACCTTAGGGCGTGGTGGCTCTTCGGCTAACAAACGGAGATGAGCACCGGCCCCTAGAGTCGGACACGACTGCACAAATGTGCGGGGGGAACCTTTACCTTTTTATACTCTCACCTTACCTATTCAACCTGTATGCAGAACACATCATGCGACGTGCTGGACTTGATGAATCCAAGGCTGGAGTTAAAATTGCTGGAAGAAACATTAACCATCTCAGATATGCAGATGATACCACTTTGATGGCTGAAAGCAAGGAGGAGCTGAGGAGCCTTATGATGAAGGTGAAAGAAGAAAGTGCAAAAGCTGGGTTGCAGTTAAACCTCAAATAAAGCAAGATTATGGCAACGAGCTTGATTGATGACTGGCAAATAGAAGGAGAAAAAGTGGAGGCAGTGACAGACTTTGCATTTCTAGGTGCAAAGATTATTGCAGACGCTGACTGCAGCCAGGAAATCAGAAGACGTCTACTTCTTGGGAGGAGAGCAATGACAAATCTTGATAAAATAGTTAAGAGCAGAGACATCACGCTGACAACAAAGATCTGCATAGTGAAAGCAATGGTATTCCCCGTAGTAACCTATGGCTGCGAGAGCTGGACCATAAGGAAGGCTGAGCGAAGGAAGATAGATGCTTTTGAACTGTGGTGTTGGAGGAAAATTCTGAGAGTGCCTTGGACTGCAAGAAGATCAAACCAGTCCATACTTCAGGAAATAAAGCCAGACTGCTCACTTGAGGGAATGATATTAAAGGCAAAACTGAAATACTTTGGCCACATAATGAGAAGACAGGATACCCTGGAGAAGATGCTGATGCTAGGGAAGGTGGAAGGCAAAAGGAAGAGGGGCCGACCAAGGGCAAGATGGACGGATGATATTCTGGAGGTGACGGACTCGACCGTGGGGGAGCTGGGGATGGTGACGGATGACAGGAAGCTCTGGCGTGGGCCGGTCCATGAAGTCACGAAGAGTCAGAAGCGACTGAACGAATAAACAACAACAACAAATATAGTTAAATCATACAGTCTTTGCACAGTGTCTTATTACATAAATAATGGCATGGAAAATGGGAAATAGCAGAATACATGCAAAAGACTTAGGCTATTTCACACATGATATCCTTTCCATTAGTAAACAGCAGGTGCTGAGTATTTATACAGTCAATACAGGCTTATTTTATCTACAAGCTCTGAAAATCCACTCACGTGCAAACAGAACAGTATAGAAATCTGTGGTTTTTATGTATATTTTATGGATACAAAGAGGGAATGGAAAGGGCAATGGAAGCTCCCACTTTTCCTTTAAACAACTGTTCTGCATTTTGTCAGGTTAAAACTGAAAGGAGAACCTTTCAAGTCATTTTTAAGCATTGAAAGGAAGAGTAAAGGGAAAGGAAAATGTGTGAATGCAAGCCTTGTGTCACATCATTCTTGCAACACTAAGTGATTGTTTATCTAGAACTATCTGAATCTGGCCTGTGGTAGTTTAAGCAGCAGCAACAATTGTGTTCACAAAATAACAAGCCATTCTTTGTGTAACCAAGTTTACTGAGTAAATCACTTTTGGTGGGTTTACACAATGCACCAAACTATAAATTGTTTTTATTTGCAAACACAATAGCTGGGCTTATATAATACACTAAGCCACAAACAAGCAAACTCCATTCTGGCTTAGAGAGTTCCCTGAAGTAAACATATTATCAAGAATGCAGAATGATTCAACTGTATTGCAATTATTTTTTTCCCGACGTGATACATTTCCAATTTAGGTTCAGGCTATGTGTTTCTTTGAAGAGTAAAGTGGTTTTATTATACACTCAGGTCTCTCCCTGAGATGGGTCATGAATCATTCCTGTAATGCAGAATGCAGGGTGGCCTGAAAGATAGCAATATATTCTGTTTAGTGAGCCAGACAGTCCACAGGAGGACTGCAGAGAGAACCTAGATCTAACTCAAATGTTCTGTCTACTGGGCTGTGGTTTACTGCTCATCATTTGAAACAAATTATGGATATGGGTTATGTTAACACATACAGTACATCTATTTCCTATTTGAAGTCTTTATTAAGGAGAAATGAGTCAGAGGCAAATATCAAGCTTGCAGGTGTTTCTGATACATATAAATTCACCTGCTTCATAAATAAGTCAGGTAACTACACAGAATCCTCCCAGTTCATGAGGTGGTTAGATGCACTGTTAAATCTGTTAAAAGATGTATGCAAAAGTATTGTTCGTTTTTTACATTTATATCCTGCCTTTCATTCAAAATTCCCAGGTGGCATACATAGATTCTCCCCTATTCTTAATTTTATTCTCACACTAACCTTATTAAATCAAATAGGCTGAAGGATGGTGGCTGACCCAAAAGTAGCATCAGAACAGAGTGGAAATTTTAACATCAATATCCTAGTCCTATCCTGATCCACTAACCACACCATCCTGTTGTCAATCAATATTTCCAACTATGGTTGGGTTAACCCCAATTATATTTTATTTTTGTTTAGCATATTATATAACCTCACCAACTGTGATTTCTTCAACGAACTACAGTTAAACAAGCCATAGCTAAAGACAAATGTGTATCTGGCTGGCTTTCATTATCCCATGTAGCTTTTGGTATAGCTCCAAATACATGTAGTCATGGAGACATTCTGCCACTGTCAGTTAAAGAAAAACCTTTTAAAAGTATAGCAACTAAACAGAATGAGATATTGGGGCAACTTTGAGTAATATTAGTCTGTCTTGGTTGAACAGGTGCCATCAAAAACACATTGTCTCAGAATTTCAAGCACATTCTTTTGATTGATTATCAATTATGTGCCATCAAATTGGCGTCAACTCTTAGTGACCACATAGATATTCTCCAGGACAATCTGTCCCCAACCTGATCTTTCAGGTCTTCCAACTATCACTGTTACAACTGAGTCCATCCACCTTGCTGCTGGTCATCCTCTCCTTCTCTTTCCTTCCACCTTTCCCAGCATGATGAATTCTACAGAGAACTAGGTTTTCACATGTGTCCAATATGATAATTTGGGCGTGGTCATTCGTACCTCAAGTGAGAACTCTGGTTGATTTGTTCAATGATCCATATGATTGTTGTCTTGGCTATCCATAGTATTCTCAATAGTCTGCTCCAATACCACACTTTCTTTTAGATATCCTTAAACTTCTTAGAACAATTTAACAAGATAGCTGGCTTTTATAATGTCATGTCACACTTCTTCAGTTTCTTAAAACTGGATTCCCCAGTGTGGAGCCCATCAGCACCAATGTATCTGCAAACTTCTTTAACTTCTGGCAGATTTCAAATTAAAAGAATAAACAGGGAGTTGGCATGTAGCAAAGCAAATTCCCAGCCTCCATCTTTATTTTCAAGTACGCCTGTGAGGTCCCAAAAGCATTCTTACAAAATAAATTGGTGAATGGCTCCCATCCAAGGCTTTGTATTAAAATGTGCCTGCCTGCTCAGAAAAAAAAAGACAAGACAAAGCTATAAGGGAGGTGAGGAACTAGACAGAGGATTTAGAGTATCCTAGGAAATTAAATGTAGCAGTATTTTGCCCAGGCAAAATGTCTGCTTTAAGCCAACCCAAACTGGGATCCAGTTTTGTAAAGTGGGCAGGAAAAAAAAACAGTCAAAATAATAATTGCATTCTCTCTCAAAATCAGTATGAAACAGGTCCTATTTCAATGCAGGAATGGCCACGAGTCATGAATATAAAGCAGCTCGGATACCTTGGTGTTGTACAGAATCTCTGAATAACAATAAGATTTACCACACAGTAAAAGATTGCAATTTTTTTGTGCTGCTTTGAGGAATTAGCTACTTCTTGCTTGCTCAGTTAGTCAAATGACAAGTGGGAGACAAACCCAGCTGTTTTGTTCTGAAACATTTCCTCTAATGCTGGGATTTATGAAGCAGTGCTGTGAAAACACTGTTTCATCAAAATTCCTAGTGAAATGAGAGATTAGGCATAACCTTTAAGGACACATTTAATATATCCTTGGACACATGAAATTGCTCAAAAACAAATGTGATTGGCTTCTATATAATTCATGTAAAATTAGACAAGAAAAGCATTGATGTTTTACTGCTGTCTTTAAGCTGAAAAGGAGCTATTAACTCAGAGATTAAAACCCCAGCAATTTAAAATGTATTTTTTCCCCTCACTCGTATAACCTCCAACATTGAAGTATTCTGTGCCTGGAGATACAGAGGTATATTTCATCCTATTTAGGATTGGACTGGTTTCGTTTCCTGAACATCAAATCACAGTGGAAATAGATAGTTATAAAAATTACAAGCAATACACAAGATGAATCGATCAGCAGGAGTCGTCAAATTGCCTTGAAGCCATGTTTATCTAATTAATAATTTCAACCTCTGAAATCAATGCAATTGTTTGCACAATATTGTATATAATAGATTTTATTTCAATGACACACTAGTGAACACAAAGGTAAGGAATACAAAAAAAGTCCCTCCTTTGGGGGAGATGGGCGGTGGCGAAATTTTATGGATAAATAAATAGATAAATAAATAAATAAATAAAAATGTTCACAGCAAGCACTGGTTATATCTGCAGACGGACATACTGTAGCTATTGTTCACAGTTTGAATTAATGTTGTATAATGTTTGAGAATTGCATCATTTGAAGTTAATAGCTGCTCTTAACTCAGGGTTGAGCAGGCCTCAAGCTTGTAGGATGTGCTATATATTTATTTGTTTGTTTGTTTGTTTGTTTATGCATGCTAGAGTCACCAAATACACCCTATAGTGGTTCAGATGGGTGGACTTTATGCTACGAAAGAATTAAATAATGAGATGCTTCTGAACATGTACTCAGACTAGGAACTTGTAATTAATAACTGGATTTGACCTTTCAACTACCGTTTTGAGAATTTCAAGGAAATTACTGGGAATTGTTTTCCTGAATTTTCATCCAGTGTTAAGTGGGATGCCATCAAGAACAACTCTGGTTCCAATCCAATTGATTTCATGTATTTACATCCCATCTTTCCAATCTTGTCCTGTTATTCTTATGATAACCTTTGCACAGATCAAAAATGGCTTTATAATTATGTGGAGATTTGAATCTAATCCTAACCATACACCACAATGACTCTCAAAACAGATAACTTTCATGATGTAGAAATGAACATTGCTTTGGGGGTGTGCTGTACATTTGGAACAAATGTAGTCTATAATCCTGATCATAAAATCTGAATTCTTATCTTCCCAAAATCTACTATATATGATACAGAAGTAGTGAAAGTTATGTTGCTGTTGATTAAATATGTTCAGAAAAATTAGAATTGGAAAACTGGAAAGGAGATTTTAGCTGAGATACAACCCCATCTTCTAAAGTTTAGGGAGCTTAGTTCTTGAAACACTTTAATTTTTAATTAATTAATTAATTAATTTTTTATATCCCGCCTTTATTATTTTATAAATAATGCAAGGCAGCGAACATACCTCATATGTTCACAATAGTTACAAGCAGAGTAGATGGGGCTCTCTGACACAAGTCCAAATCAAAACTGAGATTACATATCACTTTTTACATTGCATTAGATTATGTAAATTCTTTGATTCTTCCCAAAGTCCATTCTAGCTGGGAATTCTGTTATGCTCAAGACATCTAAAGTGCAAGCTTGGGAAAAATCTGCTAAAATTAAAAAAAGGCAAGTCTTTATGGAATCCTTTAAGCTTTGCCCAAATGAGAACTCTTTTTTTTAAATAAATGAAGTTCACATAGGAAGAAAAAAAATTGTTAGCCAACTTCAGCTAACATAGCAGACTTTTTAATACTGTGCCAACATTATAAATGTAAGGTTTCCAAAACTTTTGAAGTGACTGTGAAAAATGTGTTTTTTCCCTTTGTTTTTCATACCTCCATATTTTTAGACCTACCAGAGGGGGAAAAAAAACAAAGGTTTCTTTCACCTTTGCTTAATAACTTACCAATATTACTACATTTTCAGTTTGATAAATCTTGGTGACTAAATTATAATTATTTAAGAGATATTTATTTATTTATTTATTTATTTATTTATTTATTTATTTATTTAAATTTATTTTCTATCCTGCCTTTATTTTTTTTTATAAATAACTCAAGGTGGCGAACATACCTAATACTCCTTCCTCCTCCTATTTTCCCCACAACAACCCTGTGAGGTGAGTTGGGCTGAGAGTGTGTGACTGGCCCAAGGTCACCCAGCCAGCTTTCATGCCTAAGGTGGGACTAGAACTCACAGTCTCCTGGTTTCTAGCCCGTTGCCTTAGCCACCATTGCTAGCACTTAGGCTATATTCATACAACATCCTAAGGCATAGTTTATTTAACAATGGCTATTGAATAAACCACAATTGACAACAATGTTAAGGTATAAGCCATGGTTTGCAAACCATACCAATTTGGTTTACACAATATACAAACTACTTTTTGACTCAGCATGTAGTATGAGCCCAGCTTTGTCGTACAATTATAGTACTCATCGAAGAGAATATTTGTAGCTCAGGGTTGAACTGTGGAGTCCATGGTGCTCTCTGAGCCTTGTTGTTTTCTTGCAGACGTTTCAATGCCAGGCTAGGCAACATCTTCAGTGCGAAAAGGGAGTGGAACTTGCTCTCTGTTTTATACCCTGGCTTGTCCTGCCTGTTTGCAGGAAACGTCTGCAAGAAAACAACAAGGCTCAGAGAGCACCATGGACTCCACAATTATAGTACTTTCCTCTCAAAGAAAGATTTTGTAATTTTTGTTAAAGGAAAAAAAAAGATAAAGGACATGGAAGAAGTTTATGCGTACAAAGAATGGGCAGAGAAGTTTTCTCCCGCCCTTATATTGCTCAGCAGGGCTGTCCGAACTGGACTGCAGAAACTCAGTTGACCACTAGATGGCAGCAAAGAATAGCCATCCAGAGTTTTGAAGCCCAGAACAAGAACTCAGGTGAAATCAGGACTGATGTAAGAAAGTTTCTGGGTATTTCCCCCACCCCCACCCCCGACATTGAGTAGTCCATCTATGAAATGTGCTGCAATAATAGGATGTGATTGCTGCCTAGCTGGCTTTAAAAGACAATAGAAAAAATCATGGGATCAGAGGAAGGAATCAGAGTCTATCAAGGGCTATTCAGAAACTCTGGGTTCAGCAATTGCTTTTCAGTTTCTTCAGTCCCCTGTAAGAAGGGTTCCAGACCAAATCCACTTTTGACCTCTGGCTCTTATCATTTTAAAGTGAATTCCCAGGTAAATGCCACCAAAGGTTGGGAACCATTCTACAGCTCTCTAGACCAGTGTTGGCTGGGGAATTCTGGGAGTTGAAGTCCTGTCAGAACTCTGGCAGAGTCCTGCCATTCAGACAAGCCGCCCATGTGGATTAAGGGGCACTAGAAACCGACAAGATCCAGACAAGAGCTACAATGAAGGAATTCGTGCAACCCGGCTCAGACAAGCCCAGTACACATCAACACTAACGACCGGCTGAGCACCCAGAACCAGGAGCATGAAAGAATGCAGAGAAACTCAGGACAATGGGGAGGGGGGAACTCTATGGGACTAGTAACGCTTTAAAATACTGAACAATGCTTTCTTACTTTCATTCAAGTCTTTCCTTGCGTGTTAAACTTCTTGCTCTCCAATAAACCGTTTACTGCTTAGCCAAATTGTGTCTGTCAATTGGTGTGAGAGAAACGTGTGTTGGAGAAACCAAGTCCAGCACCTCACATAAAGACCTGAATCACCAAGAGCCGATTTTCCCGAGACCGCACCGGCACACGCCAGAGGGTCCCACGGTCGACGATCGGCTCCACAACGTCGGGTGGTCAGGTTCGGGCTCAGCAATCCAGAGAAATGGGAAACGCCGGAGCATCAACTGCAACCACGGACGACGCCAGGCCCAGCACCTCTGCGGAACAGGTGACAAGAGAAGCACAGCCAACGACGGAGATCCCAAGCGAAATAACAGAAAAAAGAAAAGGAAAGAGAGCCAAGGGGAGGCAGAGTCAGGAACCCCCCCCAAACCACCGCACAAGGTACTCACAACCAGACGGTGGAGTGGTCGTTGGGAGTCGGGGGCAGCATGAACCCAGGGCTGGGGAAGCAAGCAGCAAAATCCAGAACCTCCCAGTCCCAGAGGATCGCAGCATTGGAAGCCAGAGCATCCCGGGTGGAGGTAGGGCTGGACAATATGGACTTGAAACTGACGGCAATACAAGCCGCACTAGAGAAACTACTGCAGAAAACCCAGCACCGGGAGAAAAATCGGGGTGCCACGAAAGAAGACAGCTCATCCTCCATTTCCTCCGAAGTCGAAAGCACCGAGGAAAGTGACCAGGAGGAAGACGATGAAATGGAGGAGCCAGGTGAGCTACCAGTACAAACTGCCAACGTGAGTAATGTACCAGTCCACCCGGTAAATAGACCGGTAATAGTGACTAAATTAAAAACGAAATTTGATGGAGATCCTGAGAAGCTAGCATGTTTTTTAAACCATGTGAGAGGCTTCATGGAAGAGTCGGAACGATTCTTCCTAAACGAAGAGGCGAAAGTACGATACATGTCGAACTTTCTCATTGGGGAGGCAGCAAAGTGGCTGGCCACGTTACACGAGACCACGGCCAAGGAGCTGTATAATTTTCATATGTTCATGAAAGCGCTGAGAAAAAGATTCGAGGACACATTGTCCCGAATGTCAGCCAAATCTGAAGTTCAGAGACTAAGACAAGGGCACCGCACTGTAGCGGAATACGCCCTGGAATTTAAAAAACTAGTGAGCAGGCTACCAAACTGGCCAGAGTCATTCAGAGTGGAATATTTTCAAATAGGCTTACGACCCGAGTTACTAGACATGGCAGTAGGAAGAGGAGACCCAGAGACATTAGATGAATGGATTCAGCTGGCAGGGAAAGTGGAAAGTACAAAATTGTGCGTTCGCTCATATCGCCAATTTCACCACACGGGGAGAACCCAATACCCTAGCCCAAGGGTCGGAAATGGCGGCTCTTGAGCCAGATCTGGCTCTTTGGCCCCTCGGCTCTGGCTCAAGCAGCGCGAACCCTGGGGAAGAAAGCCATTGCTGTCAGAGCCCAGAGCCAGCCAGCCTCTGTGTGTGTGTGTGTATGAGTGCGAGGCGGCGCTGAGGGGAGCCCACCAGGGAGAAGGAGCGGCGTCGCTCTAGCCAAGCGGGCAGCGCGATTCCGCTCCCTCCGAGGAACGCCGGTGGAGAGCTTTCCCGGGGCGTCCAAGGTGGGCGCGGAGCTCGCGCGGGAGAGAGAGGGAGGCAGGGCGGCCAGACAGGAGGCGAAGGAGAGGTGGGCAGCGGTCCCGGGGTGGGATTAGCTGGGCTTCGCAAGAGGCCGAACCGAGCCCGGGCTGCCGCGGCGAGCGCCCTCCCTGCTTTCCAGTGGCTGAAGGACCTTTAATTAGGAGTCGCTTCCCGCAGGCAGCGAAAGGAAAACCAAGGCCAGGCGAAGTGGAAGCGGCTGAGGACCGGCTCGGCTTTTCCTCCCCATCCTCGTGCGGGAGAGAGGAAAACACCCGGGCGGGCCGCCGGGCGCGCGCGCGCTGCTCTGCTGCTGCTGCCCCGACTCCAAACTTTGTTCTTCACGCCCGCAGCGTCCAGACCGGCGCGGGAGCTGCTCAGCGGAGCGGCAGGCTCGGATCCCGGGAAGGCAGCGGGGGGCCTCACGGAGGGAGGCAAGCAGGCAAGCAGGCAGGCAGGGCGGGCGGGCGGCCCGGGCCTCCGCCTCTGCCGCCAGGCCCGCCCCCCTCGGCACCTGTGCAGCTCCCCCGCGCCCGCTCCGCCCAGCCAGACATGCCCCGCTCTGGAGGCCGGGCTTGCCGAGGAGGACCATGACTGCGGCGGCGAACGGGGCGAGCCTGGAGGACTGTCACTCTTCTCCCTGGTAAGTCGGGCGGGGGAGAGGCCGGGCCGGGGGCGCCTCCCGGGGCCGGAGGAGGCCACCGTCGCCTTCCAGCAGGCAGCAACTTTCTCGGGCTTTAAAGGCCAGGTCCTGGCACCCTCCCCCGGCGCCCGCTGGCCCCACCCCTCGCCCGCCGGCTGCACCCCGCGGGGACTGGCGCGGCGGGCGGAGCTGTGCCTGCGCGCCCGGCCGCCCTCCTTCCCGGGCAGCCGCACCGGATCGCTGCGGGCTGGGCAGTGGTCGCCCCCGGGCGCCTCTTGCCGGAGGAGGGGTGGGGGTGGGGGGGATGCCGGGTCCTGCTGGGCGGGCGGCGGGGTGGGGGGCCTCCGCCGCCGGGCCCGCTCCCCTCGGCGCCTGTGCGGCTCCCCCGCGCCCTCCCACCCGCCCCAATAAGCCACGTGATTGGCTCCCGCCCGCAAACCCCGCCCCCTTCCACGTGATTGGACCCCGCCCGCAAACCCTGCCCCCTTCCACGCAATTGGCCCCTGCCCGCAAACCCCGCCCCCTGGCTCTCGAGCATTTCAAAATGTGCACGAGCATGTCAAAATGGCTCCCGGCATAAAACGTTTGCCGACCCCTGCCCTAGCCAATATCCACAGAAGAGGGACTTCGACAGAAAGACTTGGGCGGAAGAAAAGGAAAGGAGAACTAAAAATAAATTATGCTTCAAATGTGGAAGAGAAGGACACAGAATCCACAAATGCACCCAACAAATGGAGAAAACTAGAACAGGAGAAAAACCCCACAAAGCCTCAACGTACAAACAGACAACAGCGAAATCCGCTACTGAAAGAAAGAAATATGCAGCCCCGGAGTCAACCACGGAGGAGTCTACTGATGAAGAATTCGTGCCGGCGGGAAACGGCAACGGTCTGTCCTAAAGTGCGCCGCGGGACAGGCCTTCACCAAAGGGCGCAGCGACCTACTGACGACTGGAGACTGCCCCACCATGCAAGTACAGGTAAAACTGGAAACTTTGGATGGGAGGGAGCAATTCACAGGGGCTGCAATGCTGGACTCTGGGTGCTCCAGATGCCTAATGCACCCATCGGTCGCAATTGAACTGGGACTAAACCTGTTTAAACTAAAAACACCCATTACATTTTGCCAACTCGATGGGTCAGAGATGAAAGGGGGCCCAGTGGGACACTTCACGGAAGCAGTGAAGATGTCAGTAGGCACGCACACAGAGACGCTGCGCTTCATTGTAGCCCCCATTTCAACACAACCCATCGTGTTAGGGCTGAAATGGCTGAGAGAGAGGAATCCTCACATTGACTGGGTGTCCGGAGAGATGGAATTCGCTGATGGGACATACCTGGGGGAGTACACCACCAAACTCACAGGCGACAGAGAACCAGGGGCGGCAGGGACAGAAATGGACTAGTAACGCTTAAAAATACTGAACTATGCTTTCTTACTTTCATTCAAGTCTTTCCTTGTGTGTTAACCTTCTTGCTCTCCAATAAACCGTTTACTGCTTAGCCAAATTGTGTCTGTCAATTGGTGTGAGAGAAACGTGTGTTGGAGAAACCAAGTGCAGCACCTCACAAGTCCACACATCTTCAAGCTGCTAAGGTTGAGAAACACTGCTCTAGACAAAATTTGAAAATACAGCTTTACCATTGCAGTTCTTTTTCTTGTCTCCTTTAAAACTTTTCATAAACAGAGAACAAAATTCAGGATTCCATCTAGTTATTGCAACTGTTGCTAGTTTTTGAATGGGAAACTCAAATTAAACCATAAAGTATGTCATTTTTTATTGTAAACCGCCCAGAGTCCCCCGATTGGGGGAGATGGGCAGTCAAATAAATTTAAATAAATAAATAAATAAATAAATTAAATAAATTAAATAAATAAATGTCATGCAAGGCAATACAGCATATAGTACTATAGTCACAGCTGTTTCTTCTCTCTTCCCCCCTCCCCTAAATTTCAGGTTTGAAGGTATATTTAGCTAGCCAGGTAGGCAAATGGAACAGAACTCACCTTTTGGTTAGTATAATTTGTCTTTTTAATTTTTTTCACACAAAAAGCTACTTTTTACATGAAAAGCATTCCTCACATCTTGCAGTGATTCTCCCTTTTCAGTTGGCTGTACACAGTGGTATTTTGTACAAAAGAAATCCACAAAAAGTTAAATTAGTGCCTTAAGGATAGTGTGCCTCATAATGTATTTGATTTTTCTCACTTGGGAGCACCTGAAATCCTATCTCATATTTTTATTCTCAATTCCATACTAAAGTCACATGCATTTGACAAAAACATTCCCATGGATATGACCAGAAATCTCAGATTCACCAGGCAAAATGTGTTTCCTGTACAACAATCCCCATTAACAAAGTAGGTCATGCAAAGAAAGAATTGGTTAATATATTTGATGCAAATTGTGAAGAGCACAGGAATAACATATGGGATGAAATGTGCTATCACACATCAATTTGGTTCTCTGGTACAAAATTGCTTGCTTATATCACCTTTCTTTCCTTGACGTACTTTATAATGAAACTTAGCTTAGCCTTCATTTCTCACACTCTCATCTTTCTTCCTGCTATCTCCAGGATATATTTGGTTCACATACAATGCTGAACCATTATGTGATTTATTGGGGGCCTTGATAATCTCTAAGCGTGGTTGTTTTCTTGCAGATGTTTCATTATCAGGCTAGGTAACATCATCAGTGTGAAGGAGAGTGGGGTTTGCTGGCTGTATATAGTAGCTTGCCTGGCCAGTCTGGGGGGGGGGGGGCAGGCGGCAGCTTTCTCCTTGATTGTTCATCTGATGCTGTTTCCTGCTTATCTGGATGTTGGCTGTGGAGGGCATGTATTCTAGGTTGTTTGTTTCCTTCCTGGGCTTTTCATTCTATCTTTTAAATGGTATATAAATGGAGTTTATCTCTGTGTCTATTGATGGCTGATTTATCTGAATGCCAAGCTTCCAGGAATTCCCTAGCATTTTTGGATTTGGTTTGATCTAAAATTTAATTTATTAAACTTGTATGCCACCAGACTGCCAATGACTCTGGGCATTAACAGTTAACATTTTCCCAGTTGAAACTGTGGTCGAGTCTGTCCATGTGCTGTGTTAAGGAGTTTTGTTATGTCTTCTGATGAATTATGTGGTTTGTTTATGTGGTTTATTTCTGGCTTAGTGAGATATATATGAATCTATCCAAAGAAACAAATCTTGAGTTACAAACCACAACATATGGGTTTGCAAACCACACTAAGCCCCCACCCTAAAGTCTTAGAGCATAATGCAGTATGTGGCTGAGTTCATAAACCATGCTAACCCAAAATGTGGTTTGGCCTAGCAAGCTATGTAAACTCGGTCATTGTGGATGATTTGGCCCATAAATCATATTAAGCTACCAGAGTCAGCAGTTTATCTTCATCTAAAGGAAAAAGGACACTCATTTGAGGACATTAATGTTCACATTTTAGACAGAGAAGATAGGTGGTTTGAGAGAGGGGTCAAGGAATCCATTTATGCCAACTTGGAAAATCCTTCCTTGAATAGAGGTGGGGGCCTCAGGCACAATCTCTCCCCCATCTTCCTCCCTGCTTTGTCTTCTGTGCCTAGGAAGATTAAGACCATTTCACAAGCTCAACAGCAGCATGGTGATCTTAACGATCCTCCTTTAGATGATAAAAGGACTTAAAAATAACATCTCAATATAACCATGACCTAGCCCCAGGTGTAAGGTCACACAGCTACCTAGAAACATATTTAGGATTCCCTTGCCAACTTTGCTCAGACTGAAGAAGCTCCTTGGATAAGGAGCAAAACGTTTCCACTGAGAAAATAGAAATCCAGTTGACATGATTCAAGCTACAGACAATTCCACCTGGATGACTGAGAACCTTCATAGACACATATTAAGCTACAGTTTGTTTACTTATGGTTTAAGCTATAACTTATGTGGTTCAGACATGGTAAACCATAAACTATGATTGGCAAACCACAGTGGCATGGTACTTTAAATTTGGAGCTGATAAAAAGTTTTTAATTGTCTCTATCCTCAGATAGCAAACAGTGGTAGCATACAGTCAGTGATCATGACACCCGTTTGTATGGGGTGGCTAGGCAGAAAGACAGAGGGTCAGTTTATTCATTCCATTGAGGCATCATGTTTATTTTTTTCTGGCTTAGTGCACTTAGTGTGAATCCAGCAAATTGTAGTTTATTCCGTAAGTCATGGCTTTAAAAAAGCCAAACACAATATGTGAATCTGGCCAATGAAAAGCAGGCAGTGATGACTGTGTAAAACACAGCTTTCCAAACTGTGTGTCGCGACACTTTAGTGTGTCGCAACACACAGTCTGGTGTGTCGCCACACAACCCGGAAGCGGCAGCGGGGGTGTGCACGGTGGCGGCGGCGCGCCATCAGCGCTTCTGCGTTTTAGTGGAGGAGGACGCCGCTGCCTCCGCCATGCACGCCCCTGCCCCCGCACGCCCCCCCCGCCCCGTGCACGCCACCGCCACCGCTGCCGCCGTTGGTGTATCGCCAACGGCGGCACTTTAGAAAGCACTGGTGTAAAATATAGGCAGTTTGAAAAAGTAGCAACAAATTCCAGATGTAAGTATGCTTCAGGTTTATGGCTCAGATAAATCTTGATACATTTCAAGTCCTGCTACTTCATCTGTGCTTTAGGCAGGCAGGAAGAGAAAGCTAAGCCCAAATGATCCTTAATTCTTGGGCTCTGATACATTTCAAATACTGAGACTATAGCCAAACAATATGTATATTATCTGTTTTAGCTCTGTTGAAGCAATTCTTTACAGGTGATATGTAGAAGTTAGTTGCGTTTGGCCTGTGCATGTTTCTTTAGTTGTTTGCACTACAACACAACAGTTCCAAGGTCAGTCACTTACCTTTGCAGGAAACTGAAGGAAGCAGATGAAATCAGTATTTTGTTATTTATAAAATCTCTGAATAACAAACACGAATATTTTGCTGTTGCAAACCAATGACAAATACTTTTTAAAACCATGTACCTAATATTACACTCAATCTTAGCCCAAAGAAAGTAGGACACTTTTCTTCCTGTAGGAAGCAGGCTGAAGCGAGGGGCTTGTGTGTGTTTGTGTAAAAAAAATCAAGATGGCAGCATGTGATCAAACCTTGCCCCTTTTGATCCTTGAAATCATGGCCACCATCAGGATTCACTGATTCATTGAAAAGGAGAGTGTACGTTTAGACAGAGATAAAGAGAAGAAAAATGCTCAGTAAGGGTTGCTTAAGACTGCATTGAAGAGATGGAAAATTAAAAATGGTAACACACCTAGTTACAAAAAGTAGTTTCTACATTTGTTTCCATTTTTTTATTATTATGTAAGACACAGCTTTCCAAACTGTGTGTCGCAACACACAGTCTGGTGTGTCGCCACACAACCCGGAAGCGGCAGTGGGGGTGTGCACGGCGGCGGCGGCGGCAGCAGCGCGCCATCAGCGCTTCCACGTTTTAGCGGAGGCTGCCGCTGCTGCCACCGTGCACACCCTGCCCCCGCGCGCCCCCCGCACCGCCACCGCCACCGCGTGCGCCACCGCGCCACCGCCACTGCTGCCGTTGGTGTGTCACCAACGGCGGCACTTTAGAAAGCACTGATGTAAGATCTCATACTATGCATTTGCCATTTTTCCGGTAAGTAAAAAAAGAAAGCTATAGTTCTGAAAAATGAACTGGGAAAGGGAACTGGGATAGCAGCAACAAATATAGGAAAGTAATAAGGGGAGAAAGTATCTAAATACAGTATGTTAATAAAATATTTAGATATTGAATATATTTTGGTAAAGCCTTCTTCAGAACACAGAAGAGAGCAATTTATTGGGAATAATTAATAAGACAATGTCTCTCAAGGAGGACAAAAAAAATGAGTGGATAAAAAAATCAGGTAATAATTAAAAGCTCATTGTAGTCCACTCTTTTAAATCAAGATTGGAATGCAAACTAAAGTGAAAGTAATTTGGCATATCTGTAAAAAGAAAATGTCTTCTGACCTCTGCATCAACTTCGCATCCACTTTCACCCTCACTCCCACTCCATTGTGTTGGATCCAGAGGATTTTCAATGCTGCCATTATGGCAAAGATTCAGTTCCAGAAAACCACTATGATTATAGTTAATAATATAGCTTTATACTGCTTCCTATACAAAAGCAGGGGCGTGGTGGCTCAGTGGGTAAGACGCCAGGCTTGTTGATCGAAAGATCGCAAGTTCGGAGGTTCGAATCCCTAGCCCCGCGTGACGGAGTGAGCTCCCGCCCTAGCCCCAGCTCTTGCCAACCTAGCAATTCGAAAGCATGCAAATGCAAGTAGACAAATAGGTACCACTTCAGTGGGTAGGTAACCACGTTTCGCACGCGTCATGCCGGCCACATGACCGTGGAAGCGTCTTCGGACAACGCTGGCTCTTCGGCTAACAAACGGAGATGAGCACCGGCCCCTAGAGTCGGACACAACTGCACAAATGTGCGGGGGAAACCTTTACTTATACAAAAGCATCTCAAAGCAGGTTAGGAAATAGAAACTACATAGTTATGGATACAGACACAAAAGAGGACAACAAAGCAGACACAAAAGCATTCATCCAATGTCGATGAAGGTTCTCAGTCATCCAGGTGGAACAGTCTGTGGCTTGAATCACGTCAACTGGATTTCTATTTTCTCAGTAGAAACGTTTCACTCCTTATCCAAGGAGCTTCTGAAGAAGCTCCTTGGACAAGGAGTGAAACGTTTCTACTGAGAAAATAGAAATCCAGTTGACGTGATTCAAGCCACAGAACATTCATCCAATGTTCATTCAGAGAAGGTCTGTGTGAAGAGGGTGGGTTTCAACAGGTACCTTAAAAATATAATAGCAAGTGCATTATGAAGACCAGGAGAGAGGGCATTCCAGAGGGCAGGTTCCAACTGAGCAAAGCCAACCCAGGAGCAATTGGAAGGCTGTCCTCTGCAGTTCAAAGCCCACATAGCAGACATGCCCTCCCTACTATGAACTCAGCAACTGACCAGGCCAGTAATGGTGAAGGTGGTATCTCTTCAGGGCCTTATAAACAAACCCTTGAACCTGAGTCAGTAACTAACTAGCAGCTCCAACAAAGGAGTGATGTGTACTCAATCAAGTGTCCACTCTTCTGGACCAAGGTCAAGAGTATCCCCACAGAGACTGCATTACAGTAATCTAAGTGTGGCGAACAACAAACTTTGTAGTGGTTGGAACAACGTGGCAGCAAAGCTGAAAATAAATTGGTTTCAGCTCTTCCACTGACGTGGGAGCACAGAGATTCAGAAGTCTTTTTAATGCATGGACATTCCCTGAGATTATTCACATTTACGCACATAGGACTGAGATAATTTAATTTTTAATTTCAAACTAAGAATTTTTAATGATGAAAGATAGTATATTTTCACATACTTAGACACATATGTTAGAGCAGAGCTTTCCAAACTTTTCATGTTGGTGACACACTTTTTAGACATGCATCATTTCGTGACACACTCTTACAGCAGGGCATCATTTCGCAACACACTCTTGCAGCAGGGCATCATTTTGCGACACACTTACAGCAGGGCACAAGGCAGGCACTAGGACCTGCGCAGAATCACAGCAGGTTTGGAGGCAGCAAGGCACAAGGCAGGCACTAGGACCTGCACAGAATCCTGGCAGGACTCGGAGGCAGCCGTAGCCGTGACACACCCAGACACTGCAGCCGACACACTAACGCAGGGCTTTCCAAAGTTTTCTCGCAGCGACACACCAACCACCGTTGGTGTGTCGCCGCGGGAAAACCCGGAAGTGCCGCCGTTGCGGCAGTGCGCAAAAACCTGGAAGCACTGCTGCCGCTTTCGGGTTTTTGCGTGCCGCCGTTGGTGTGTCGCTGCGGGAAAACCCGGAAGCGCTGATGATGATCAGCGCTTCCGGGTTGTGTGGCGACACACCAGACTGTGTGTGGCAACACACTTTTGTGTCGCGACACAGAGTTTGGAAAGCTCTGCACTAACGTGTCCCGACACACAGTTTGGAAAGCTCTGCGTTAGAGGGTAATCCTCAGTTTGGGTAGGATGCTACTTCTGTTATTCTTAAGTGTTACTTGATTTCTGTCATAGACAACTTGGCACTTGCTTCAAAAAGCGAAACCAAATATTTGATATAAGTCAGTCTCCTCATACTTGTATGTATACTGTATAGCCTAGAAGTAAAACTATAGAAGTGTAAACTGTCTTACTTGTCATCCTGCAGCCTTCAATCTTTTCTTAAATGCTTTTCTTAAATAGATTCACAGTAAGGTCATTTGAACAGAACACAAAACTGATTTAGCATTATGTAAATAAAGCTTGGTTCATCAGCTCTTCCCCCTACCCACCCCCTCCCAAATCTTTCTATCTATGTGGTCCCTAAGAGTGGAAAACAACTTGATGGCGCATAATCAATCAAAAATCAGGAGTTTTTTTTACAGCTTTAAAAAAAATGTAATCAAAGTCATTGAACACAGAGCTCTTTTTCTTTAAGAACCTGATTTTTCTTAGGAAATAGAACATGGGGGAATTTACATACATTACAGTTCCTACATTAGTATTCTTTGCTTCAGGCAGACAGCTCTTTTTTCTGTTTTTTTTTACTGGCTGTCTTTCTTTATTACTCCATCTCCACACACACACACACACACACACACACACACACACACTATTATATACACACGCGCACACACCTACAGTACATAAACACACAGACACACACACTCAAAAATGGTTCTGACCAGGCGCTAGTCACCTGTTGCCTTTCAGCAACCCTCTCTCATTCAGCAACCTCCATTTTTTAATTTTTATTTTACATTCTTAACATACACAATTAATAAAACAACCTTTAAACTTAAAGAACAAATAATAATAGAAACCTAAAGAAAAAAAATTAGGAACCCCCCTCAAACTAAAAAAGGTTTTAAAAAGGGGGGGAAATCTACCTTATATATTATATTTATTGATAGTCACTCGTTTACTAATAAATAGACTATAATATAATCAGTACAAAATATTGTAAAATATCTCAGTTTCTGGAATAACATTTTGTCTAAATCATAGTCATAATCCATAAAAAAAATTCAAATAAAATTGTTTACGATCAGAGATCAGCAATAGAAACAATCGAATAAAGTCCAACTATTAAAAGAAAGGGGAAGAGAAACGATTGTCAGGTTCTGTTTGATGCTGACTGTTGCCTTGTTTTAACTGCTGCAACAATAAATTTGGCTACCATGTAGTGGTTTCATGATTTAAATCTGAAAGTAAAAAGTAAAAATTGTCTGTCCTCCCAGGTGTACTTAGTGAAAGGGGAGTTATAATGTCCTTTCAATACGTAAGCTGGTGTAGACTTGCATGGGCACTGATGGTAGCTTTAATCA
Source organism: Charina bottae (assembly GCA_023362775.1). Classification (NCBI taxonomy): domain Eukaryota; kingdom Metazoa; phylum Chordata; class Lepidosauria; order Squamata; family Charinaidae; genus Charina; species Charina bottae. The sequence goes on along the minus strand of JALMGJ010000003.1, from coordinate 54,626,220 downwards.
GGCGCATTGCTTCTTTATTGTTCAAGAGCATTATGTTCTCTCTGTATTTGTCTTCTTGTTTTAGAAATGTTCTTCTGAGCTCCTCAAACTCCTTTTTAAATTCTTCTATGTTATCCTGTTAGTGATGCCAGGAGTTTGGTGTTTTTTAGAAGACGTGTTTTTTACTTGCAATAAAAAGCCAGGGAACACAAAGCTCTTTTTCTTGAAGAACCCATTTTTTCCTGAGAAGATAGAGGGATCCTCCCCCTTCAGCAGGCTTCACTTCAAGCAGACGGATTTGCTTTAGCTTTAGTCTCCTCTTCCATTGCTCCATCTTCTCATTTTTCATGCTCCATTGCCCCCCCCCCCAAGTCCCATCCATTCACCAAAGATCCATCACTTGTTGCCTCCTAGCAACCCTCTCTCATCCAGGTATCTCCCTGCTAACCCCCCCCTCAAAACACAATTAAAGGGAACTGTAACCATTTACATGGTTACATAGTAACCATGTAAATGGTTACATAGGGGCGTGGTGGCTCAGTGGGTAAGATGCCAGGCTTGTCGATCGGAAGATTGCAAGTTCGGAGGTTCGAATCCCTAGCCCTGCGTGCGGAGTGAGCTCCCGCACTAGCTCCAGCTCTTGCCAACCTAGCAATTCGAAAGCATGCAAATGCAAGTAAATGAATAGGTACCACTTCAGTGGGTAGGTAACAGCGTTCCGCGCGTGTCATGTGGCCACATGACTGTGGAAGCGTCTTCAGACAACGCTGGCTCTTTGGCTAACAAACAGAGATGAGCACCGGCCCCTAGAGTCGGACACGACTGCACAAATGTGCGGGGGGAACCTTTACCTTTAACCATTTACATAGAAATTGGAAGCTTTTACACTAATTTTCACCAACTGGTTTTTCTCTTTATACCCAGCTTGGACAAAATGTGATTAAATGCCTAGCTTTACCACTTTACAGCCCACTATGGACACAAGGTGCCCCAAGAGAGAGTAAATCTGGCCTGCTAATGCAGCCCTTCATTCTCAGCTCTTCCTGTTTCTAATCTACAGGCTTGGAAAGCAGGAGATGTAGAAGGGAGTCAGCTTCCAAAAACCACGGCTTTCGTTCCAATAGGAAAACAAAGATAATGCACATAAATGTGCATCCTTTCAAAAGAAATATTAAAACAAAAGTAGTATTTTTTTTTGGTTTTTGTCAGCTCTTCAGAGGAACAGTCATACATACTGTATATTGGTACTGAAAATTTGTTCATTCTTCCTGAATATGTATTCCAGAGTCTTCTAAAACAGATATGGCTAAGCAAACTGCCTGCTTTTTAATTACATCCAATATTACCTGCTAGGTTTCAAAAGTAATATAATCTGTTTTCCAAAAATAATGTTTCTGCATACAGTAATGCCTTTCGTTACTTCCTGCTATGGCTATTATAAATCCATTAGTATCTATGCATACACGGGGGCGTGGTGGCTCAGTGGGTAAGACGCTAGGCTTGTCGATCGGAAGATCTCAAGTTCGGAGGTTCGAATCCCTAGCCCCTTGTGACGCAGTGAGCTCCCGCACTTGCCCCAGCTCTTGCCAACCTAGCAATTCGAAAGCATGCAAATGCAAGTAGATTAATAGGTACCACTTCGGTGGGTAGGTAACAAAGTTCCGCGCGCGTCATGCGGCCACATAACCGCGGAAGCGTCTTCGGACAACGCTGGCTCTTCGGCTAACATATGGAGATGAGCACCGACCCCTAGAGTCAGACACAACTGCACAAATGTGCGGGGGGGGGGGGGGAACCTTTACCTTTTTATAACAAAGTGAAGCATGCCTTTAATAATAAAGTGAGTGATGTTCCTAATGTTTATACTGTGCTTGGCAATCTAAAGATTGGTGAGAAAGGAGTAGAATGTTTGTGGAAGTAGGGTGATTTACAAAGGGTGAACTATGTGGTCTGTCATTTAGACCAGCTTTTGTTCCAAGTTGGCTAGGAATCCTGAGATTTGTAATCCCACTATATCTGGAAAATGCTAGGTCTGGGAAAGCTGCTATAAACAACTTCTGAGTCAGAAACAAGTACAGTAAGTCCCTGCTGTGTGCAATATTAAGTTTTGGGTGAGACCCCCAAAGTATCTCCCAACCCAGCCTAATAGTTGGATCCAGAAATTCTAAGTTAGTACATTAAGTTTATTGTTTTTTGCTCAGTATTGTGTGGTTTGTAAATCATGGCTTATGGCTTAGTGTTCCGTGAACTAGGCTGCTAATGGTTGTTCAAGCCATAATTAAAGCAAAAATAGCTCAGCATGATGGATCAACCCAGCCTCTATGTGGTATAGTCCATTTGTCTCCATGACTAAGTCACAGAGCAGTAATGTACTACACGCTGCCCCTTCTAATCTGGTGCCCTCTGTATGTATTCTACCTTACTACATAGACTATGCTATAACCTTGGCAGTGATGTCCATGGAGAGGAGGGATCAAAACAGGCAAGATGCTGGCCACAGAATCACAGTTGAAGCCCTACCCCTTTGTACATGCAATGTTGATACCTGTTTTGACTCCTCCCCAGATGCCGCTACCAAGCATCGTAGGGCAGTCTGTGTATTCAGGTGGCTTAGAAACCAGCTTAGTTGAAATCAAGAATGCAAGTGCCTATTTTTCTTAATGTTACCGACCTTAAAAAAATATAAATATCATCATCAGTAGATACATTGACTATTTTCATTTAAATGGAACAGTGAGTGTTTGACTATTGCTGCAACACTTGCCATGTAATCTTTTCTTTGGGCCATTAATTAATCAATTCACCTCTTTGACAGTAATAAACCTGACCTTTATTATTCAATTTTTTTTCTTCTTTGTAAAAACTGTTGACCTTTTCTTGGGCTTAAGGCCCCGCTTTTTCTTTAATGATCCAAGAAAAGATAACATGATTTTCACCATGCTTTGTCTTTGATGTTTATTTATGGTGAAAAGATATACGCATAACAGTTTCACACCGGCAAATTTATTTTGTGATTCTGAATCCCTGTCACCTAGAGACCATTCATCTGATAGGAAGGCAACGTGGCTAAAAAAACTGAGACAAAAACAGTCAGATTTCAGAGCTGCTCTGTATGGGGGAAAAAGAGAGCGAGCTTGACAAGTTCAGCCCTTGATATCAAACTGGGGAGTGGGGGGTGGTTGGTTGTGACTGCTGCTAGCTGTACCTGTAAAGAACATTGTGTTTGGCAAGGAAGTCTGGCATAAGAAATTGTGTATGTTAAAGTGTCTTCCTCTTTGAAGATGGATTTGAATCCATCAGGTGTGAAACAAGGCACTTGCTCAAAATGAATAGGATTTGCACAACAGCTGTCCTTGGAGAAGAGGCTTTCAGGTCTTCTCCTGACTTAAAGGCAAAGTGATGTCAAACTCACAATACATGTCACCCATTTATGGGCAGAAGTTGTTCAGATGACTACTTAAAAACACTTGACATGGTAGCTTATTAGGAAAAATGCTGAGAGGGAACTCCAATCTACACCATTAGTTTGTTTAACCAAATGTTGCAGGAATCGATAAAAGGAAGCCAAGATAAATATGTATTCCCTGGGACTTTTCTGATTCTACATTCGCTCTTGAGGAAAGTGCCTGATTACCTAGCAACAAGGCATCATATGATCAAGATGAGTGTCATTGTTTTGTTTTCAATCATGGTAGAATGCTTCAATTATTTCTACCTGTGATTTAAAAAGCATTTGATAGCAACAGTTCTACAGTTATTTGCAGCAAGAAAACTTTAAAGGGGAAATAGCTGCAGCAGGAGCCAACCTTCAGCAGGAAAATTATGCAGAAAAGAAAAAAAACTGAATCAATCTGGAGTCAGGTTGTATGTGCAAGGCCTTTAAAAGAAACAACCTGTACATATTGGTGCATTTTCATATATCAAGTCCAATAGCTGTACATCCCTGATGAAGATGGATTGACAGAAAATTTAATTCTAGAGTAGCTTCCCATAAGGAATACTTCACACCTGCAATGTAAATGTCTGAGAACAGATGAGCATTTCCTGAAAAAGTACATAATTATTGCTTTTTTTGGACAAATACGTATTTCTAACCTTACACTACAAATGATGTGTGTAGAATTATAGCACTACAACTGCAGATTTTTTTAGTTCATTCAAAGAGGTAAAAATATAGCATTTAGCTGCCATGCATTGCATAATTTGATGTTCCTCATGCCAGTAATAGAAAATGTATTTTGAAAAATGTTAACAGATTTTATATCTAGGCAGCTGCAGCCAAAATGATAAAAAAAGAAAAGAAAATGGAAGAAATAATCATTGAGCATAATTAGTGGTTGTCAAGTTTCAATTTGCTTAAATTATTCTCACAAAAATAGTATGATGTTATGATTTCTACTTGCAGCTATGTACACTTTCTATGGAAGCGTACTTCTACCATTCATCAAAACTATTTATAACCTTTAGAAGTCTAGTTCATTGAATATTTTTGTAACGAATACAGCTTAAAACTAGATTTTCAGCACCTCTCCAAAAATCTTGTTAGGCTTTATTTTCCTGCTAAACAATCAGACAATTGTTAAATTTTCTGTTCATTTAAAATCTCACAAAGAGCGGGGTAGAAAAAGCTACATATCCAGCAGGGGAAGTATGTGGTTTCCAGGACAAAGTCCAGTTGTAGAACAAATACTGTCAATTCCTTCACTGGGAAAAGAGAAATCCATCAAAATGCTACTTCCTAAACAGCTACTTAATATTATTTAGTATGTGTCTTGGGTGCTGTAACAAAATGTGTACCATAATAGACACGGCCAGTCACAAAAACGCCACTTCCTAGAAAGGCCAACTGGCAAGACAAAATTAATTACTTGCTCCAGAATATGAATAAAAGTTGATTTTTAAACACCCAAATACAGCCCATAGCTTTCAAATCTCTATTCCCATGCATGTACAAATTCACATTGTAAAGTAACTGACACCAGAAATTGTAAGGTAATTGACTCACACTTTCTACCCAAGTTTCTGAGATCGCTAAAAAGAGACTTGAGTCGAGGCTTGGAAGTTAAAGTAGCAGCGTTTATTTCGCCAAGCAAAAGCTGGGTGGAATCCCTACGGACACTATGGCAATGAGAGTGTCTTGGCAGAGATCCACCCCCCACATCAGGCGTACCAAGTTTTTATTTATTTATTTATTCAATTTGTCCCCGCCCATCTCCCCGAACAGGGGACTCTGGGCGAGTTACAACACATTTTATACATTTCACGTCAATAACAAGGTAAATAAGAAAACAAAGGACTATACATTGCTCATCTGCTTATCTCTTCTTTTCCTGTGTACGTGCTGTTACATCCCTTGCAAAATGACAGTTCCTAGCATAAGCGTGTTACAGAAGCAAAATGGCTTAGGTTAGGCTAGTCCCTTCATTCCTCCCTTTATTTTATGGGGAGTGAAATGCTTTTCACTCGATTAACGGAGCGTATTCTTTAGGAATACACTTGAGAACCATCACCTTGGGTGCTGGGGAGGGTTGGGCAGCTGGATAGGAGGGAGAAGCTACCACGGTTAAGCCATTAATGGAGGACACTATTAGGCGGCGAATGAGTGGAATTAAGCATGGGAGGATGAGGAGCCCTCCAAAGGCCAGGAGGACCAGAAATCCTATGTGCTTCCAATCCATAAAGATGTCACTGAACCACCCAGGGTTAATGCCACTGTTCCAGGTTTGAACGGGGACATGAGCAACTTTACGCATTCAGTCAGTGATCTCTTCTATAGCTTTTCCATGATCATCAATACGCAGACAGCAGTTAGTTAAGTTAAATTTACCACAAACCCCTCCTTCCTGTGAAGAGATTAACTATTTGTCCTTAATTAAGATTTTCTGTGGCATCCACAGTTCATACATTCTGCTGAACATGTACACATTCCATAGGAAGGGGGGGTTTAATAGAGTTCAATCCTTCAATTCCCCCCGTTGACTCTTCAACATGTATATATTTACAATATAACAGAATGAGGAATTATTTCACAGAAGTGTAGGGAGCAGTGTTATATTGCAATGCATCACAAAATATTGCAATGCTCACAAAACGGGGGGGGGGGGGGTGTCCATGGATTTCCAAGGTGATGGGTGTTTCAAGTCTATAATATGCCATATTAAAGAGCTGCACATAGTGATGATGGGTTATAACATAATGGTATTTTGGATCATTGTTTGAGATGTACAGAAGCCCATTGTACAACACAGCCAGTATGTGAGAGAGAGCCAGTTTGGCCTAGTGGTTAAAGCAACGTGCTAGAAACCAGGAGACTGTGAGATCTAGTCCCTCCTTAGGCATGAAAGCCGGCTGGGTGACCTTGGGCCAGTCACTCTCTCAGCCCAACTCACCTCACAGGGTTGTTGTCGTGGGGAAAATAGGAGGAGGAAGGAATATTACTTATGTTCACCACCTTGAGTTATTTATAAAAATAATAAAGGCGGGATAAAAATAAATAAATAAATAAATAAATAAATAAATAAATAGAGTGAGTGAGTGAGTGAGTGAGTGGAGGATGTGTGTGTTGTGAATTGTAAGCCTGCTTTCACAAACTTGAAGCCTGTTTGCCAATTTTTCTTGCTGGATAGGCTCAGACATCCCCAGTCCACATTCACTCATCTCAGACATGGAATCTATATCTGCACAAGGGATAGTTGTATGTCCTGAGTCACATACAAAGACAAGTTATTCAAGGCCCTCCTTTTCTGCTAGATAGGAGAAAAAACAAATCTTTGAAATCTGCAAAACACTGGGAGAAAAGGAAAAAGAAGCTCTGTGCTGAAGTGGGGAGTGAGAGAGCTAAGATCCTCCTTCTTTCTCTAATTAAAGTTGGAATTTGCAAGAAAAAGAATTTACCAGGTAACAAATTGGCACACATATAACATCTGTTCCAAGAGTCATCTACTCTCTAGAACAGAGCTTTCCAAACTGTGTGTCGTGACACAAAAGTGTGTCGCCACACACAGTCTGGTGTGTCACCACACAACCCGGAAGCGCTGATCATCATCAGCGCTTCCGGATTTTCCCGCGGCGACACACCAACGGCGGCGCGCAAAAACCGAAAGCGGCAGCAGCGCTTCCAGGTTTTTGCGCGCTGCCGCAATGGCGACACTTCCGGGTTTTCCCGCGGCAACACACCAACCGCCGTTGGTGTGTCGCCGTGGGAAAACTTTGGAAAGCCCTGCTCTAGAACATAGCTTTCCAAACTGTGTGTCGTGACACTTTAGTGTGTCGCAACACACACTTTAGTGTGTCGCGAAGTGGCGAAGCGGGGGTGCACGTGGTGGCGGTGGTGTGCACGGCGGCGGCGCGCCATCAGCACTTCCGCATTTTAGCAAGGCCACCGCCGTATACGCTGCTGCCACGCACGCCCCCGCGCCCCCACCGCTGGTGTGTCACCAACGGCAGCAGTTTGGAAAGCACTGCTCTAGAAGAATAGGAAAATGTTAGCTAAGAATGGCATTACATTTAATTTATTTTCCTCTGAATTTTTAGCCTAAGTTTGTGTCCCTGATGATTACTGCCTCTACCAGTTTAGTCCTTGTGTGTTTATGTACTGTTTTATTTATTTACCAACATTTATTTGCCGCCTACTCTACTCTACCCTACTCTATGCAAATTGGTACCTCAGAGTTATATGTAAATAGGAGCAGATCAACTCTTGCCAACCTAGCAATTTGAAAGCATGCAAATGCAAGTAGATGAATAGGTACCACTTCGGGGGGATGGTAACAGCGTTCCACGCACGTCATGCCAGCCACATGACCACGGAAGCGTCTTCGGACAGCGCTGGCTCTTCGGCTAAGAAACGGAGATGAGCACCGCCCCCTAGAGTCGGACACGACTGTGCAGGGGAAAACCTTAACCTAAAAGGAGCAGATCAGCATCATCCTGGGATCTGCTCAGAACTTTATAATTTCCTTTTTCTGTTGGTCTTTCTTCTGAGATGTCTGTAATTTCAGCAGCTCTATATTTTTCTTTCATCTACACTAATGGTTTTGTAGGAAAGGCACTATGGAACATATTTTCTTTCTATCATTTGTTTTTTCTTTTATTTGCCGGTAAGGCACATAGGCTATGGGACCCCTATCTCTTTCACACACACAGGGTTATGGGAAAGGATGTCAGGTAAAGGCATCTCCCTGAAAGGGAGATGGAGAACCTCCAAAACATCACACCCTGGTAGGAGGCAGAGCTATAGTAAAGAGACCCAGTGGGTTTCTAGAAGAGGAACACGGAGATCTCCATCCTTTCATCCTGTGGGCTCAGTCATGATGCTACAGGCAATATGTAGACAAGGAAAACAAGAAAATTAACAGGGAAGGATAACTAGTGCCTCTATTATAGTGTTTTTCAAACTTGGCAACTTTAATATGTGTGGACTTCAACCCCCAGAATTGGATGCTGGCTGGGGAATTCTGGGAGTTGAAGTCCACACCAATATTATTTCCCTATGATCTACTCATGGGAGTCCAAATCAAGATGAATCCAAATTACTTTGTCTACAGCGAGGATGAAAATGACCTCCCATTCTTCTAGCTGCTCTCCCCTAACATCTTAATGGAGAAGTGGCTGTGCTATATGAAAAAGTATCATCAGTGTTCTGTGCAGATGCAATAGAGATAGAAAAGTATGCCCTCTTCACTGCACCCACTACTGCAAACTAGGATTTCAAACGGGTCTGAAAGAGAGCTTCACTTCATATTCAGTCCAATTTGTTACAAGAGTTCCTTCCTTTGTGTTTGAGCCATCTACTTATCCACTTCATTGTTTTCAACTTCCTGATAAGGTGCCAATTAAGCTCTGCTAGAATTTTAAAGAAAAGTGCTTAGCAGCAACAGTGTCAACTGCCCAGGCGATCTCAGTGTTCCACAAATCAACCAGAACAGGGCTTTGATAGTATTGCCAATAAACCAGGTCTGAAATTCCTGAAACACATTCCAAAACCATCAGGATTCCTCTGGCACATGATTTGACCATTAAACTGCTATATACTAATCCTTATCCATGCAGAGGTTTATAGCAGCTGCCAGTCTTAAAACTGCTCTCAGTGATCTGTGCATGGCAATGGAGTTACAGAAAGCTCCTCTACTTTCAGATCTCCAGCACACACTGAACAGAACAGTAAATCCAGAATGTGCTATGCTGCACAAGCGGGGCTAGATACCAATTGGGGCAGGTCCATAGCCATCATAGTGAACATGGCATCCTGAACTACCCTGACTGGGAGACCTGAGCTTTGACAATGAAATCCCTCCAGAGAAAGTCCAGGGCAATCCTGTATCACATCAGAAATCACCCTGTCTAACTCAGGAAGGAAGCACTCTTCCAGCCACCCAAATGCAGCAGCAAAGACTAAAATTTAGTAGACTGTCAAATGGAACTTCTGATAAGTGAGACTGAATCCCCCAACCTCCAGTCCGAAACAGCTGCATCACAGAATATCCCAGTGGACAAAGTTGAGAAAGGTTGACTCTCCCCTCCTCTTTCAGCTGGGTCTCGGTAATACATGCCACATCAGCAAGTGAGTGTGATCTGATGATGGTGGCTTTAACCTACCATATTTTCAATGATAGCATTGGGCGTTTATGTCAACGCCCATATTTTTTGGGATGAGACTTTGAATGTTTGGGCTCAACACTTTAAATTGGTTGATTTCCAATGGTTGTTTTAAAGATGTTGAGAGATTGCATCTTGAATTTGATATTTGCTTGGCAATATATACTGTTGAAATATGTACTAACTAAACTGTTTGGCCTCGATGCTCTAGCAGCTTGTGAGGTACCTGCAATTTTAGTTTCCTTGAGATATGCAGTGCTTGTACAGAAAACAACAGTTCAATTCTACAAGAAATTGAAAAGTGAAATAAATGTTAATATTAGTTATATATCTGAATTGTGGAATGAAGAGTTGGAATATGCAGTTTTGGAGAATCCATGGGTCCAGGTGTTAAGAAATATGAAATACATTTCTTATTATTTAAAAATGAAAGTAATTCATCAGAAAATATTATTTTATGTTTATCAAACCTCTCAAAGAATGTTTACAAAGGGATGGACATTGTATTTTTTATGTTGGTGATGTAAGAAATTTGAAGGTTCTTTATCTCATATGATTTGGTCTTGCTCAGCTATATCCTCATTTTTGGTTTCAAATCACCATATATGTTAATACAAATCACAATCCATGTTAACAGAAATATTATAGCTAAAGATCCAAATATGATATTGAACGATGTTCCTAAACCATGGAATTAGTCATCTCCTAGAGAACTTTGTCTCCATTGAGTCTGATACATGGCAAAAAGGATTATTTGACATAATTGGAAAGGAACTTACTCTCCTGATTTTAAGGAAAGGACCCAGGATATAAGTTTGTTATCTATTTTTAAAAAGCCTCTGTGTTCTAAAAATAAGAAAATGACACAATTATTTAATGATAAGTTTAAGGACTGAAATAACTTTTTATAGTTATTATATGGATTTTTCTGGTTAATTCGTGTTTTTCTTTTTTGTCATGTTTACTCTATTTTAAACACTATAGTATATTTAGAGGGTTTTTTCTTCACTATATAATCACTATTATATATTTTTTTCTCTGTCGGTTTTGTATTTCACCATTTAGAAAAAAATTAAAACCCTTTCATCTAGTTTTACCAATGACAGACTTGGCATTAAAAAGCAGGATCTTTAGTTTGAAGGGTGCACCAGCACTGTTAATGATAATTCCACTGAAAATGTTGATTGTGAAATATAGCTTAGATTTACAGGGCAATCTTAGGTAGAACCAAAATTGGAATAAAGCCTGTCAGATTTTATGCTTCCAAAGTTCTGCTGGGGCTTCTCTTCAGCATGCACAGGAAGACATGCACAGGTATAGTATAGCATTTTACCCATCTCTCATGTGCAGAAAACATATTTCATGTGCATAAAAAATAGGAGGAGGGAGTATTAGGTATGTTCACCGCCTTGAGTTATTTATAAAAAATAATAAAGGCGGGATATAAATAAATAAATAAATAAATAAATAAATAAATAAATAAATAAATAAATATACTGGTACAATGTAATGACATCATTCTCTAAATGCAATGTACAAGCAAGTGAATAAAGTGCACTGCCTCCAGATAAAGAATGTGGAAATGCCAAATGAAACTTACTTTATGCTTACAATAAAGCTTACAATAAATGCTTACAATAAAGCAATAAAGTATATAGAATCCATACAACTCCTTTCAAAACCTAAAAGGAAAATTAACCAAGAAAATCTTAGGCACACCTACTGCCCACTGTAGGATCCAGCCACTCAAAAAATGTTAAGTGCAATTCCTTGATATTTAAAGGTTGCCCATCCTCTGCAATAACAAGCAATTAACATTGCTTCAGCCTTCTGTTGAAATGAAATACAGGCAAGCCAATAAGCCTTATTAACCACAATCAAGGAATGATCTGGAAATTATATTGGTCCCTTTATATCTGTGCACAAAGTAAAAGATTCGAGAATCATTGGTACTCACCCAAATCTGCAGTTTTACTCTCTTGTCATTCCTGTAAACAGTCTTCACTTTGAAGTCAATTCCCACTGTACTGACAAAGGCAGGTGTGAAAGTGTCATCAGCATATCTGAAGAGGAAGGAAGTCTTGCCCACACTACTGTTGCCAATGATCAGGAGTTTGAACATATAATCAAAGTTCTGGTCCGAAACATCCTTGTGTCCAGATCTGGCATCTGTTACAGAAGCCATCTAAAGAAAACAACAGCATCATTTTTAAGGACTCTGATTTTAAGAATAAAGTAAGGTCTTTGTGATCCTCTTTGATATCCTATTCCCCACAGCTTTCAGGACTGCTTGATAGTGCTGAGTATATATTCCAGCCTTGGAAAACTTGGTATTCTGCATGTCTGTGGAATTCATCTCCCAATAGTATTCATGCCCCAGTCCAGAACATACATACATACATACATACATACATACATACATACATACACACACACACACACACACACACACACACACACACACACGACTCATGAATCCATCAAGAGAAGGTACAGGCTTTTTCACACATACAGAACCTGATCCAGAAGATGGCTTGTAGAAGTAAGCACACACACGCATACACAGACTCACAGATGGTTAAGTAAGTCAGCATGGCATAGTGGCTAGGATCATGGACCTGGACCAGAGAGATCCAGATTTAAATCCATACTCAGATATGGAAGCTTACTGGGTGATTTGAGACTAGTCAATCTCTCTTGTCTGAATTTATTACCAAAGAGTTATTACTGTGGGAGAGGATGAAGTGATATGAATGCTGCCTTGAGCTAACAATAACCAAATAAAGTCAGCTATTTATTTCTGCTTAGACTTATCAAACAAATATGTATGTAGTTGATCCAATAGTGCAGGTTCTAGTCTCAAAGGAAAAGGTAAAAGACCCTCTGGAGTCAAGCTTGACTCTTGCCATGACTGCATAGACCAGAGCTTTCCAAACTTTTCATGTTGGTGACACACTTTTTAGACATGCATCATTTCGCGACACACTCTTACAGCAGGGCTTCATTTCGTGACACACTCTTACAACAGGGCACAAGGCAGGCACTAGGACCTGCACGGAATCACAGCAGGTTTGGAGGCAGCAAGGCACAAGGCAGGCACTAGGACCTGCATGGAATCACATAAGGTTTGGAGGCACCAAGGCACAAGGCAGGCACTAGGACCTGCGTGGAATCCTGGCAGGGCTTGGAGGCAGCAGCAGCCGCGACACACCCAGACACTGCAGCCGACACACTAACGTGTCCCAACACACAGTTTGGAAAGCTCTGGCATAGACGTATCCATGTTTTTTTCTTGGCAGCAATATAAACATGGTTTGTCATTTTTTTTCTGGGATACTGTAGATAGCTAGGGAGATGGCCTTGAAGCAGATATTCAGAAACTGTTATGTAAACAAAAAGGACAGAAGCATTCCTTAGGTCCTGGGAAAGCAGATAGTGTTAAGAAGAGACTCAAGAGGACTCTTCCTAACTCACTAGGGTATAAGTGGGAGGGAAAGAAAAGCACAATCAGGCTTGCAAGATTCTGTGACTATACTCTACTCCACAGCTTTCCAAACTGTGTGTCGCAACACTTTAGTGTGTCGCAACACAGAGTCTGGTGTGTCGCCACACAACCTGGAAGCAACAGCGGGGGCGTGCACGGCGGCGGTGGCTACGGCGCGCCATCATTTTAGCGGAGGCCACTGCCGCCGCCATGCACACCCCTGCCCCCGTGCGCCCCCCCGCACCGCCGCCGTACACCCCCCCGCCCCCGCGTGCACCGTCGCTGCCGCCATTGGTGTGTCGCCAACGGCAGCACTTTAGAAAACACTGCTCTACTCAATAACGTAGAGTTCTAGTTTTCCTGTTGAGTAGGTTTCCTGATCTGGTCTACCTTGTAGGGCTGATAGATACTTAGAGGAGATCCCTTTAAATCAGCAGGACCTTAATTAAGACAGAGACCCCATTGATTTCAGCAAGTCTCACTCTAAGAATGCCAGTGTTTGGATCCAACCCACCTTCTGTGCAAAAGCTGCTGCCATGTATCTATAAAAAGATATCCAGATAAGCTATGAATGCCTTAGAAATGGAGCTTACTCTCTTCCGTGTATGCCATATTCACCCTGCCACTAGGATTAATTATGAATAGCTAACACATTTCAAAGATGATTAATCCTGCCTACCGTAGGTGCTTATATGAACTGAACAAACTGAGTTTTATTATTAAAATTATGTAATTGGCAAATATTTTACAAGGAAAAAGAAAAAAAATAGCTTAGTCTTTGCCAAGTCTAGATAGGGCCACCTGGCTTCCAGATTGTGTTAATTACTATATTGTTTACTGAACGGTAATGAAAGTGATAGATGCCTACTTGTGTGTCAATCCTAAGTGTGACAGATATGCCTCTATGTGAATCTGCCATAGTGACCCTGTTATCATATTAGTGTTTTTTATATTTTGATACTCTTTTCCCTAAAACAGAAAGATATGTCTTCTCATTAATACAAGAAAAAAATTATAACCTGCAAAATTTGATAGTGGAAATCTCAGGTAGCATAAAAATTATTTATACTAGACCCATTTGAGAATCTTTGTTATGACTGAAGGAAACAGTTCCCCTGTAAAGCGGTGTTTTCTATTATCTAGTCAATTTAATCCTGGCATGTTTTGCCCTTAATTGCTCCTTGTACATTTCCCCATTGAGAAATTCACTAGATCTGACAACAGTGGCTTTATTATGTCACTTGTTGAGATGGGCAGCTTTACAAATCGATTCAATAAATAAATATAAATAAAATAAATGTCAGTTGCACTGCAAGAGGACCCTGCAAGGTATATAATGTGAACATTTTTTCCTTTAGGAAAAAGCCCCAATTTTCTTAGCAATGTAATGATAAAAGTAAAAAATAGATGAAAGTGACAGGGAATCTCTTAGGAATTTATCAATCTTGAATTTTTCATGGAAAGGTGGGATAGGGTTGTTGTTGTAGGGAAAATAGGAGGAGGAAGGAGTATTAGGTATGTTCGCTGCCTTGAGTTATTTATAAAAATAATAAAGGCGGGATAGAAAATAAATAAATATAAATATTCTATATAAGTAAATACTAGTATAATAAAACTGTGTTGTGCAGTGAGTCCTTATTCAGAACATTTTGGCAAACATATGCTAAAAGTGCAGGAAGAAGGTCATACAATGCTTACACATTATTGCAAATTATTTATGACAAGGATATAACTAGAAGGTCTGCTTTTTTATATAATATTGTTTCCTGGCTGGAAACAATTACCTCAAATGACAGCTGGTCAAATACATAGGATCTATCGTGCTTGGAACTATGCATAATAGCATGCATGGAATTAAGAATATTTGTTTTGTTTTGTTGTGTTTCATTTTAGCAATGTACATAGCTTCCCATCTCACAATACAGTGTCTCTAGTCTAGGTGGTGAGCAAGGATTAAAACTGAAACAAAAACACAATATAAATAATAAGAGAGCCAGTTTGGTCTAGTGGTTAAGGCAACAGGCTAGAAACCAGGATACAGAGAGTTCTAGTCCCGCCTTAGCCATGAAAGCCGGCTGGGTGACCTTGGGCCAGTTCCTGTCTCTCAGCCCTAGGAAGGAGCCAATAGCAAATCAGGAGACTGAGAGTTCTAGTCCCACCTTAGGCATGAAAGCTGGCTGGGTGACCTAGGGCCAGTCCCTGTCTCTCAGCCCTAGGAAGGAGCCAATAGCAAATCAGGAGACTGAGAGTTCTAGTCCCGCCTTAGGCATGAAAGCCGGCTGGGTGACCTTGGGCCAGTCACTCTCTCTCAACCCAACTCACCTCACAGGGTGGTTGTTGTGGGGAAAAGAGGAGGAGGAAGGAGTATTAGGTACGCTCGCTGCCTTGAGTTATCTATAAAAATAATAAAGGTGGGATAATAAATAAATAAATAACCAACCAGAAACAACAAAATAATGGGTGGCCCGTACTGGCAGCGGGGCAAGCAGAAAGTGCAGATCTGCCCTTCGTTTCCCCTATTCAAATTCAGCACACAGAATAACCTCCTAATTACCGGCTTGTAAGAGCTGTTTCATTAGATATACATTTCAGCTTTAAACAAGTTATCAGGGAAATAAACTACTGATCAGACTATTTGTGGTACAACTATGAGTCATAAAAAGCATTATACATTTGACATCCAGTATTCCTGTACAAGAGGGCAGCTAATATAAACAAATTACGCTGAGGTACCATCTCCAATGTGACAACACATTTCTCTTGCTCTAAGCAAATAAAGCACTTTGGTCTTCACATCTGCCTAATCGCGTAGAAGCCAGAAAAGCAATAGTAGAGAGGTCAGAGCCAAAGCAGAGCTGAGAATGAAATGAAGCCCATAAATCCTATTTTGGCTTGGGCTAAATGTATTGATTGAGGCAATGCTTGCACCTACAAGGGGATGATGAACACAGCCACTTCCAAGGTGTGTGGGTGTGCAGTGAGCCTTGTGGGTTCTCTCCTAGGAGATCAGGACTAGACGGAATGTACTGTATTTACACAGCAGTCTGCATAAAAACTAACGGGCCCATTTTGACAAGGCTGACCCTAGAATGGCGTAGAGTTGGGAAGCATCAGTGTATAATTTTCATTTCCCATCCTTTGATCATAATGGTAATACGTCATCTTAGGATTCTGCATTTTGGGAGATCTTAGCAGTTACTGGGATTTCTGTAGAAGATACTGTTGGTAAGATAGGAAATATTTCATCAGGCTATGGCAGGAGGAGATTAGATAGGAACCAGGGTTATTCTATTCATGGTTATTCTGGGGGGCTCGATGGCTCAGTGGTTAAGATGCCAGGCTTGTCGATCAGAAGGTCAGCGGTTCGAGACCCGAGCGCCGCGTGACGGAGTGAGCTCCCGCACTCGCCCCAGCTCTTGCCAACCTAGCAATTTGAAAGCATGCAAATGCAAGTAGATGAATAGGTACCACTTCGGTGGGTAGGTAACAGCGTTCCGCATGCATCATGCCGGCCACATGACCGTGGAAGCGTCTTCGGACAACGCTGGCTCTTCGGCTAACAAACAGAGATGAGCACCGGCCCCTAGAGTTGGACACGACTGTGCAGGGGAAAACCTTTACCTTTACCTATGGTTATTCTATTATCTCTGCTGAAAACCCAGCTGTTACCAGATTCTTCTTCCTAAAGTTTAGGTTGCAATCAGCTGGTTTCTGATCTTTTTCCCATCCCTTGCCATCACTTTCTTTTTCTTTTGTTTCATGTCTTCAGACTACATGACTATCTTGCAATCATGATTGTACATAAATTAATCTGGGAGCCCTTTTTGTCTGAGGAGCAAGATAAATATATAAGTGCTGGAAATCAGAATTACCTGTATAGACTGTGAGATCTAGTCCCGCCTTAGGCATGAAAGCCGGCTGGGTGACCTTGGGCCAGTCACTCTCTCTCAGCCCAACTCATCTCACAGGGTTGTTGTTGTGGGGAAAATAGGAGGAGGAAGGAGTATTACTTATGTTCCCCGCCTTGAGTTATTTATAAAAATAATAAAGGCGGGATAAAAAATCATATGCATATACATATGGGGCGTGGTGGCTCAGTGGGTAAGATGCCAGGCTTGTCGATCAGAAGATCGCAAGTTCGGAGGTTCGAATCCCTAGTCCTGCGTGACGGAGTGAGCTCCCGCACTCGCCCCAGCTATTGCCAACCTGGCAATTCGAAAGCATGCAAATGCAAGTAGATTAATAGGTACCACTTCGGTGGGTAGGTAACAGCGTTCCACACGAGTCATGCGGCCACATGACTGTGGAAGCGTCTTCGGACAACGCTGGCTCTTCGGCTAACAAACGGAGATGAGCACCGGCCCCTAGAGTCGGACACGACTGCACAAATGTGCGGGGGGAACCTTTACCTTTTATACATATATACATATACATATACATTTCAGTTATTCCAATATCTTAAGCCTCACTGTTTCTTAGGAGAAAGAATCCACTAATCCAGGTTAGCACTGCATTTTAGCTAGCCTGGATGCTAATCAACAAAAATACCATGCCCCATCTTTAACATGGGATCAAGTAACCCATTTGGAGGACGCCTTCTGTAGGTAGTTGCCTAACAAATATTTAGAAAGAATTTCACCTAAAGAGATGCATGGAAAAGCACCAGGACCGGATGGCCTGTCAGCAGCCTATTATAAATGTTTTGAGGATGAATTATGTTTACCTTTACAGAAGACTATGAATTCGATTTTGGAAACAGGAACAATGCCAGAGACTTGGAAAGAAGCACATATAACATTGATTCCTAAAGAACAACAAGATAACTAAGAATTATAGACCAATATCTCTACTGAATAATGACTATAAGATTTTTACAACTATATTGGCAGAAAGAATGAAAAATATTCTTAAAAATGTTATTCATCAAGATCAAGCTGGATTTCTACCTAAGAGACAAATACGAGACAATGTCCGAAATATATTAGATGTATTGGAATACTTGGAAAAACATTATGAAAAACAAGTTGCCTTGATATTTATAGATGCTGAAAAAGCCTTTGATAATTTAAATTGGCCTTTTATGTTTAAAGTACTAGAAAATATGAATTTTGGAGGAAACTTTACTAAATGGATTAAATCAATATATACTCCCCAATTTGCAAAAATAATTGTTAATGGAGAATTTAGCAAACCATGTGAAATTCAAAAAGGTACAAGACAAGGTTGTCCATTATCCCCACTTTTGTTTATATTGGTATTAGAGGTCTTATTGAGAGATGTTAGACAAGATGAAGGTATCCATGGTATTAAGGTTAAAAAAGAAGTTTATAAATTAAGAGCCTTTGCTAATGACTTAGTCTTTACTTTGGAGAATCCACTAGATGGAATTGAATTATTGATACAGAAATTGAAAGACTTTGGATCGTTAGCAGGGTTTAAAGTGAATTTACAGAAAACAAAAGTTTTGACTAAAAACATGGACCATCATCAACAAGAGAAATTGAAAGAAATAACCGGATATTCAATGGAAGAAAAAGTAAAATACTTGGGAGTATATTTAACAACTAAAAATGTTAAGTTGTTTAAGAATAATTATATCCCGCTTTGGACAGATATTAAAAAAGATTTGGATCAATGGGAAAAATTACAACTATCATTGTTAGGTAGAATTTCAGCAATTAAAATGAATGTTTTACCAAGAATTTTATATCTTTTTCAAACATTACCTATATTGGCATCAGAAGAACCTTTCAAACAATGGCAGCAAGATATTTCTAAGTTTATTTGGCAAGGGAAAAAACCAAGAATAAAACATAAAGTCTTACAAGATTCAAAAGAAAGAGGCGGACTGGGTTTACCGGATCTGAAATTATATTATGCTGCTTGCTGTTTGGTATGGATTAAAGAGTGGATAGTGTTGAGAAATGAAAAATTATTGAACTTGGAGGGTCATGAATTAAGATACGGATGGCATGGATATTTGTGGTATGACAAAGTAAAAGTTAATGTGGACTTTAAAAATCATTATATTAGATGATCTTTGTTAAGAATTTGGAATAAATATAAACTAATTTTATGTTATAAAAGACCTTTATGGACTTCCACACAAGAAGCGTTTCATAGAACAGAAGTAAGAGCTAAAGATAAATGGCTGACTTATAAAGACTTTAAAAAAAGAACAAGGACAATATAAAATCAAATCAAAAGAACTGGCCTTAGAAGGATATACCTTTCAATGGCTTTCTTACATGCAACTTGTAGAAAAATTTAAATCAGATAAAAAAGAATTTGAACAAACCAAATCGGAATTTGAGATACAATTATGTGAGACAGATGACCATTTAATAGCTAAGATGTATAAATTATTGTTAAAAGGTGAAATGGTAGAGGAACAAGTTAAAGATTGCATGATCAAATGGGCAAAAAATATTGGTCATAATATTCAAATGCAACAATGGGAAGATATGTGGATCAAAGGATTAAAATTTACTTTGTGTTATAATTTGAAGGAAAACTTTTATAAGATGATGTATAGATGGTATATGACCCCACAAAAGTTAGCTAAAATGTATGGGAATGTTTCCAACTTGTGTTGGAAATGCAAAAAAAAAGAGGGATCATTTTATCATATGTGGTGGACATGTGAAATAGCAAAGAAATTTTGGACTCAGATACGTTCATTGATGCAAAATATTTTACAAATTTGAATTCCATTTAAACCAGAATTATTCTTATTGGGAATAACAGAAGAACAAATAGGAAAAAAATTATAAGAATTATGCAATATATGATTACAGCAGCAAGACTTCTATATGCACAAAATTGGAAAAATCAGATTACACCTGCGATACAAGATTGGATGTTAAAAGTGATGGACATGGCAGAAAATGATAAATTGACATGTTTATTAAAAGAAAATTCAAATTATTACTTTCTTAAAGAGTGGAAACCATTAACGGACTATTTGCAAAATGCAGGAGGGGCAAAGCTTATATGGGGATTTGAAGATTAAAATATATATAAATTGATATATTAGACAAGAAATGTTTTTCAATATTATATATAGACCTAGCATGTAAGATAAACTTTTTAAAATTAACTTGACCAGAGATAAATCGGAAGTTGACTAATTTCTATGTTTCATCTTTCTCTTTTCTTTTACTTTACTACACTTTTTCTCTTCTTTCTTTGATTTGTATTTCTATTTCTTTTTTCTTTTCAAACTTTTATCTATGTAGATTTAAAACTCAATAAAATATATTTTTAAAAAAAGAGATGCATGGGTGGATACTAAAATAAAAAGTAATACTGCTTAATATGTGTGCAGAAGCCATAAACACTTTTGCTCATTGAACAGATTCTTGAAATATTCTCATCTTTGCAGGAGTCCCTTGCAGGAATTGCTTACACAGCAAATATGTCTGCATCACATTCCTACATGGGGACCCACATGCTTCTTTATAACCAAGCTTAGAGACATCAGTTATAGCCTTGTTACAATTGCCACACAAACCTGATTAGCAAATTGAATTACCCACCATTTATGGTAATCCAATTTAACTCTTTATTATGAATTACTGTACTCTAACAGTTCTTAAAGACAAGTGACCAAAGTCAGTCAATAAAAATCCCATCTCATGAACGGCTCCTGCCACGGAGCCATTGGTGACATGACATGGTGTTTCTTGTAAGGAGTGCTGATTGCTAGCTCAGGATCATCACATCCCATGCCAGGGATAGGCAACATGGTGCCCAGGGGTACCAATATACCTGCAGATACTTTGTCTTGGCACATTTCCCTGCTGTATCTCACTTCAAATTCTTTTAATTCAATAATTACGCTAAATGGAAAGCTAGTATGCTACAAGCAAAGAGCTCTAGCATATTCTTTATTAGCAAGAATGCCTTTTGGTTTTGTGTGGGCATCCTTTTTGTTTTTTGTTTGTTCTGTTTTTGTTTTTGTTTTAGAAAAAGGACCACTATGCATGTTTGCAGCCCAGGACTTCATGTACAGGTGTGTCTCCTGCCCCCAATAACAAAGGTAAACTGTAATAGTAGAGAACATCCCCGGGGAACTAGAAGGTATGATGGAAAGAATCCTCACAGTTCCTTTTGATAAAGTAATGTTCTGTAGCTAATTACTTGCACTATAGAAGACATTTTGTGAAAACCTATTTAAGATAAGTACCTTCTCTTTTAGTGGTATCCAAAATTTGATCCTGCCAAGTTTTTCTAACACAGTATCTGATAGAATATCTGATCTTTAGGTTTTTGTGTTTGGGAAAATGAGACAACTCTAAGGTCTTCATTTATAAAATGTGCGACCAGGAATAATTGGAACGTAATTGGTATATTGTGATTGAAATCAATTTTAAGGGGACAAAAATCACACATCAGATGTATAATTTCAGATACAGTACAATCAGATTCTATTTCTGAATGCTCCCTATTGAAGACAAGTGGTTTCCCCTAACTTTCTGATTTCCCTAACTTCAATTCTGACAACCATATGGAAGAACATTCCAACATCAGATCCAGGAATAGGCAACCTGATGCCCTCCAGATGTTTTAGACATCAATCCCCACTATCCCAAGTGAGAGTGACCTATAGGAAGAAATTTTAGGAATTGTCATGTCATAAGGGGGCATGGTGGCTCAGTGGGTAAGATGCCAGGCTTGTCGATCGGAAGATCGCAAGTTCGGAGGTTCGAATCCCTAGCCCTGCGTGCGGAGTGAGCTCCCGCACTAGCTCCAGCTCTTGCCAACCTAGCAATTCAAAAGCATGCAAATGCAAGTAGATTAATAGGTACCACTTCGGTGGGAAGGTTCCGCGCGCGTCATGCCAGCCACATGACCGTGGAAGTGTCTTCGGACAACATTGGCTCTTCGGCTAACAAACGGAGATGAGCACCGGCCCCTAGAGTTGGACACAACTGCACAAATGTGCGGGGGTAACCTTTACCTTTACATGTCATATAAAACATTTGGGCAATGCCAGGCTCTATACTCCTGATCCACCTACAGTAAAATCTTCTTTAAGAGACTAACAGGGCTGTAGTCTTCCTCAACCTCATGCCCTCCAGGAGGATTCCAGGTTTCATAATTTTGGGCCAGTATGGCCAACAGTTGTTTTAGAAGCTGTGGAAGAAATCTTATATCAGTAGGCATTGGCAATAAGAAGTTAGAAACCTGTACCTGCCTTTTCAGATTCTTCCCATTTATCTACAGCATTTTCCATGCTTGTCCAGTCATCCTCCTCTTCCATTATATGCACTTTGCACTGAGACACTGGCAAAGAGTTTTTTTTTAATATGCTTCTCTCTCCCAATGTGAAAGCAACAGAGATTCAACACCCAGAAAGGATCTCTCTCTTGCACAGATGTACTGCCAAGCTACATCTGCCAACAAGTCACAAATGGGAGTAGCAAGCAACAGAGAAGAGAAGAATTCTGCCAGGGTTCCTGTTCCGTACTGTGTTCACATATGTCATAAGCCATTATTTCTTTAACCATGTTTTACTGAACAAATCACAACTTAACCATGGCTTTTTGGTTAAATTCCCATACTGTGCTGTACTGCAAATAAACCATAGCACAAATTGGCTGAGTTTGCACAACATGACCAGCCAAAACCATATTATAGCACAGCGCAGTGTGCGAAGCCACTCAATACATGTAGTAACGTTGAAAGCAGTAAGTGTCAGACATGTGTTTTGATTTTAGAGCGTAATGGATTAGATCCAGATCGGCTGTTGAATTTATGGAAGTGACTCAGCTCTGCTGGTTGCTTTACTAGACAAAGGCAGAGGACCTGGTTTTTGTCTGTTTCCTTTCCCTTCTGCCTTGCTGCAAACTATCACTTTGCTGCAGAAGTTCCCCCAATTGCACAGAGCAGATTTTTAGGCAGCAGAGCAGGCTGAAGGGGAACATAGAGAAGATCCCCTTCCCCCTTCAGCTGGGTTGGGAAGGGAACATCCAACTAATGGTGTTCTCCACGTCATTCTAGATCCAACCCAGTACTTTCATAGAATGCTGCTAACATATACAGGACACTTGTGTTACGAAATACTCCAGTTATAAACTATTATGAAGGTATCTAGAATGTGTTTATATACTGAAACAACTATATAGGATATACGTGATACTGACATCATCAACCATCTTATTCTTCTGAGTAACTTAGCCAGGAAATGCTTGAGAAACTTAGTGCTATGGCAGGAAGAGTCTGTTGTACTGCACGGACACTGACCTTTGGGTCTTATTTTGCCTCCGTTCCTTTTCATCCGCATAAACTTCCATAAAATGGAAAAGGCCATGCAGAGGCTTCCACTGAAATGTCATCAACGTGTCTATACAAAAAAGTGTAACTTATCAATCTCTCTCTGTCTCTCCACCTAGTCCCAGGGAGGAAGTGGAAAATTAGATCAGGCACGTGCATGTAATTGTGGAATGAGTGAAAGTCAACAAGCTGAGGCTTAATCCAGATAAACAGAATTACTGTGAATATAGAAATCCACTGCTCTGGATGGAAATGTGGGATTTCTGCCAGACAGGGTAATATTCTCCTGGACTCAGTACTATTCATAAGGTGCAAATCATGTTGGTTAACCAGGAATACCTTTTAATGGCCCCGGTTGGCCAGCTAGGTCTTTGCCTAGGGAAAAAAAAAGAGATACTGTATTGCTACAACCATTAACCCTAATCTGATGATACTCTTGCTAATCTACTGTACTACATTCTTCATATTCCTCTTCACTGTGAGATGCTGGGAGGCTTCTGTTCTCCACTGGTTTGCTCTTTTCTCATAAGCAATCCAGTCTGAGTTAGGAAATTTCAAATTCTGCTACAGTCACAGACATATTGAATTGTATATACAGCCTTATACTAATATTAATGTATTAATATATTAATTCTGAAACCCTTTTGTTTCAGAATTCTGCAAAGCAGTCCTCCCTGCTTCATAAAGTCTACTGTCATTTCACTTTTAATATGGCAAACCTCCTATGCATTATTTCAAGATGTCAACTCATACTTTACTCTTGAGACCAATTTTCATTAATGCTGTTTAGCACATCCATAGTACTTCTTGCTTTTTCATTGAACTTCACATATTTACACAAAGCTTTATGATGTATAATATAATTTATGAAAGGAGTTAAGGTTCTGCCCAGCATATATAACCTATTTTGAAAAACAAATGCCCCATTCAAAACAAGGAGAAGTGATTATTAGGAATCATAACCATCAGTAATTTCAAATGTAGTGCTCCACTTTTCCTTTTTTGAAATGAAATCCAGGGGTGATTCACTCATTCATTTTGAGAAATCAAGAACCAACAAAGATCTGAATGATAATTCAGTATTCACTAATACTGATGGTGTTGGCTGTATCGACCAAAACGGCCTATTTAAAAATTAAAATAGTCTTCTTCAACTTGGTGCTTTCCAGTCTTCTTAATCATCCTTTTTCAATGGCCACAATCTAGGTTAATCAGTAAGTTTGGAGGGCATCAAATTATAAAAGACCGATTCTAAAATGGTAATGAAATTGGCAAAACACAGTCCCTTCACACAATTGGTACCCTCCAGAGTGGTTGGACAACAGCCAACAGAGAAATGGAGTCAGATCAGCCACCTTTTGTTGTTGCTGCTGTTGATAATTTGTACTTGATCCATTTTCGAAAGTAGAAAAATGAAGCATTAAGGTACTATAATCCACTGGATACTGTTTAAAATCTACTAACTTCTTAATAGTAATCTGTTGGATACACTTCACTCTTTACTAAGTCTACTTTTTTTTAAATTCCATTCAATCTTGTCCGATTCTTGGAGACTGCCTGGACGAGCCCCTGCAGTTTTCTTGGCAAGGTTTTTCGGAAGTGGTTTGCCATTGCCTCCTTCCTAGGGCTGAGAGTGAGTGACTGGCCCAAGGTCACCCAGCTGGCTTTGCGCCTAAGGCGGGACTAGAACTCAACATCTCCCAGTTTCTAGCCAGGTGCCTTAACCACTACACCAAAGTGGCTCTCTTAAGCCTATTTAGTGGGCTACTAAGTAGGGAGGGAGTTTCAAGACTCCTCTTAAATTTGACATCACCATCTTCAGGAAGCCCATTATTTGATCTCGCTAAAGAGTGAGCCTAGAATACAAGCCAGATTCTGGAAATCAAATATTTAAACCAGAACAATCCGTGTCCCCTTGCCATTTCAGAAAGAGGAAGTAAGTAGCTTTGAGGCACTCTACATGTTCTCAGAGGCACTCCTATTACCGGCTCTTTTCAGGGTTCAGCACTGAGCACAGCTCCCTGGGCTTATTCGAGAGAACTTCCACTTAGCCACGAGAGACAACGGGTCTCGAGAAAGGCTGGCCCGTCCCCTATTTCCTATCACCGTTAGGCGAGTTATCTGCTGCTGCCTCTTCAGCTATTTCCACGCCGTGCGTTCACACTGTAACACCCGGACAGTTCCAGGGGTTGCCGGCCGATCGCGGTGGGAAGAAACGGCCCAGACAGCCTCCCTACCTCGTCCGGGAACGGAGAAAGTTTGGTGGGAGCGGACCGCGGCGCGCTCTTATCTTACCTCGGGCGCAGGTGAGGGAGCCGCTCCTCGCCCGAAGCGAAGAAGGACCGAGATCAGCAAGGCGCGGCGGCGGCGGCGGCGCTGGTTGGAGGTTCCGCCGGAGCCGAGCCGAGCCGAATAGACGTCTGGGCGGAGGAGAGCGTGTGTCCGGCTTAGCAACACATTCACCAGCTCCCCCGCGCCCGCGAAGGAGACGGCCGTCAGGGCGGAGCTACTGCAGGCCGCCCCCGCTCTCCTCCTCAGCGGGAGAAATAAACAGGGCCTTTCTGGGGCCAGCGCGCTCATCAAGTTGTCCTTTTCTCACAGGGATTGTGGTCCCACCACATAATGAACCCCAGGCTAGCCTATTTCATTTGAGCCTGTGGTGCGAGCCCAGCCCGCGCGGTTCCTTTCTGATTTAACGCGTCCCGCGGAGTCCGAAAAGCAGGCTGAGTAATCTATGAGTCAACTGGGGAAGAGTTCCGTTTCAGAGGTAACCCTCGCATCCGTGGCTTGCGATTTAGCTGTCGAGCTCCGGTCTCCTTTTAGCACAGCTCCAGTATGTAGGAAACAAACAGGTTACACTGTCAAACCGCAATTAATACAAATATGTTCCACACATAACACCCAATACTTGCCTTTCCCCTCTTTAGAACCACCTGGGTGCATTTGAGGCCTGGGTCCTCAGATTCGCTGGGCTGCCAAATTTGAGGGAGTATGGAATTCAGTGGCGGGGTGCAGGCTGGATTCCAGCAACAAGAATCTGGGGTGCATTGCAATAAGTAATGCTCTCAGCAAGCAGTAGCAAAGAGACATTTGTCTCTCGTCTCTGCGGTTCCTAGGCTATCCTGTGGCTAGCCAGGGGCAACTGCTTCAAAGATATCTTGCATTGAACAGGGCAGTAAAACTGATGTGCTGTTCCACCAATGCCCATTCAAGTCACAATCCACACTCCATAGGAGTGATTAGGGTTCTTCTGCATAACCACAGATAAGAAAAAATTGTCTTAGCATGAAACACAGGCCTGTGTCTTTCCCCTCACCTTCAACAGTCTTTGGCTTTGCATCCACACATCCGAAAACCATGCAAATAAGGTTGCAGTACCTACCCCTCTTGCCAACCTAGCAATTTGAAAGCATGCAAATGCAAATAGATGAATAGGTACCCCTTCGGTGGGTAGGTAACAGCCAGCGTTCCGCGCGCGTCATGCGGCCACATGACCGTGGAAGCGTCTTCGGACAACGCTGGCTCTTCGGCTAACAAACGGAGATGAGCACCGGCCCCTCGAGTCGGACACGACTGCACAAATGTGCGGGGGGAACCTTTACCTTTTTACCTACCCCTACTACTGGATGGGCTATGTTCTGTTTTTAGTTTTAGGCATGTCTTGTGAGAACACAATTATAGGCTCCTATTAGTTTTCCAGTTTCCCAATTATTTCACCTGGATTTAACTTTCTTGCTTAAGATAACCCTATAGCTTTTACATAGTGAAAGAACTCAGTTGTTTTGAGCAGATGCAAAGGTGTATAGTTACTGTATTCCCATCAGCCTCCTGAGATGTAAACCTCAAGATAAAGGCTTCTAAAACATGATGTGACTTTTCAAATGAGGGAAACGTGCAGCCCAGGATACACACACACACACACCCCACATAAAAATACACAAACATAATATCTCCCCCACCATATGTCACATTCATGCATGTGACTTTTTCTTTACTGCAAATGTAAAGAAATCTACTAATCTGGGTGACTTGAGATCACTCAAAGATCTGTTAAGATATTTGCAACATCTCGTCAAGAATTTCTGATATACCCATCTAATGACAGAAACAATTTGAAACATTTAGTGATGTGAAACACAGAAAATAGATTTGCTCCTTAAAATGTATACGGTAACTGCAATATTCAAGGTTGATTGCGCCATCTGGTGGCAAGTGAAGAGTTTTCTAGTCCTGAAAGGATTTGGACCAGAACTGTTTCTTTTTTCTTTTTTTTTTTATTAAATTTTATTAAGTTTTACAATACATAATAAAATTTAAAGTAGAAAAAAGAAATAGAAACAGAAATACAAAATAAGAAAAAGATAAAGAAAAAGTGAAGTCAAGAAATAATAAGCAAAGAAAATATAGAAAATAGATGTCCTCCAATCTATCTTTGAACTTAAAGTACAACAATTGATTTTAAATGTTAGTCCTTCATACAGTATACAGGAACTTTTCTTTGTCATATGCCTTTTGATTTCTTTAATCCAATCTTCTAACCTTCATCTTACTGTCTCCCAATAATCCATCTTTGGCTTCCACTCCTTGAAGTAGTAGTTAAATGTTGAATGTTCATTACTACATATTTATATCTTCAATAAAGACCAATTAGTATAACAAATAAAAGCCTTATTTACTTCTAATAAACTACAATATATTCTATTCATATTATGACTCATAACCTAACATGTTATGTAACTTAATACATAATTTAGCAATTCTTATAGTGTTCATACATATATATTTCTATAATTTAATTCTAATATATATATATATCTCCATAAAAAAGGAATTCTTGAATCTCAATTATCCATCTGTAATTTCCATTCCTTGTAGTAGTGTCCATTTAAACTAAATGCATAATCTATCATATCACTTAACCTAATAGCTAATATATCAATTCTTATAATATTCATACAATACATATTGATATATATCATCCTGTAGTAACCATCATTCTAATTCCATCATATCATTATCTTCTCATAAATATATCTCTAAGGAAAACAATATTCTATAATATCAACTTGTGTTTGTATTTAGCATCTTACATTTAGAATATCACTTTTTATATATCCATACAATTTCTCATAACAATTCAAGTCCATATTTTCATTAGCCTTTATATCCATACAGTTTCTCATATCTTCTGTTTAGGTTATGCCAAAATCACAATACACTGTGGGAGATTCGCAATATACAGCCTGCTCTTTTCTATATCTCATATAGAATATCAGAGCAACCTTCTCTCCCTTTCCACATATTTCACAACATCCATCCAACTGTGCACCCATATTTTCACTCTGTCTCCACTGCCACAACATATCTATACCAAGATTGTAGTGTAAAGCCTTCAGAATGTTCTTCTGAACTAATATACTCAAAATTTCCTCCTTCTGTTTCTCCTCCACTTGAAAAACATTTTTCCTTTCTGTCTCCGTTTCTGTTCTCTGTTCTTTCTCTCTGTTTTGCAGAGTTACGAACAGTAATTCCAACGACCTTTGAATATTTGAAAAAGCCTCAGTAATCTCTCTTCTGAGCTCCTCAGGTACAAGTTGGAAAGCCATCTTTCCTGTGTCCTTCAAATTAAAACAACAACCCTTCTAGTCAAAACAATAATCATGTAATCTGTTCATGGAATACTACCAGCAGAATCTATTAAGCAGAACATCGTTGTTGTTGTTTTTTTTTTTAAAGTAAAAAGAAAAAAGAAAGTTCCAATAATCCAAAATACAGGAGAGAATAATATTTTAAACAGATTATAGAAGGAGAAATAAAAAATATATTCCAAATGAAGCAAAATCCAACCAGGGAGGATGTAGAAAAAGAAGACAAGGAAAAAAACACGTTACCCTGTGTTTTTATTCTTCAAACTGCGAGCTTTCGTTCTTCAAGCTGCAAGCTGCTTAATCCAAACAAAGAGTTTCTCAAAAAATGAATAGTCATTTAGTTTATCAAGCGAAGAATTACAAACAGAGTCTCTTAAATCCCTCTAATACAAAAGAGAAGAAAAAAAAAAATGCAGACGTTTCATTATGTTGCAAATATAGAGTCCATCAAACTTCCACCAGAATCAGTTATAGCAAAGAAAGCACAAAGTTAGCCAACATTTTCAACAAAGTCCAAAAAATAGATCTTAGATTTCAAAAATATTTTAATCTAAAAAAAACATTCCTAAAGTGATCTAAAAGCGGCTGGGCGCTCTTGTGTCTCTTCAAAGAGACTTGTTTCCCCTGCGAGAGCCTGATATATCTCGGCCATTGCCTTGCACTTACCCTGTTCCTTCCGCGGTGGAAAACTACAGAAAAAACAAGGGTAGGCAATCCCAATGGCCCCACGAGTAATCTTCTGGTCTCCCCCTCTCCAGGGGAAAAAAAACTTCAGTGGACCACAACTTCTGCAATCCACGCAAGCAAGGGAAATTCAGTCAGTTCTCAGCTTCTCTGAGAAATCTGACTGGTCGAGCTGGCAGCCAAGCCTGGAGTGTCCGGACCAGAACTGTTTCAAAGCCTATTTCCATTCTTGTAAGCTTCCTGGTTCTAATATCAGTTTTAGAATGTGCTTGCATGGCATGCTTAACCATGGTTAACTTAATCGTGGTTTGTTACATTAAATCAGTTTTCTGGGTTCATATGGCACAATGAACCATACAGTAATCCACGTTAGGATAAAATGTGGCTGGCTGGTTAGTGGTTCAGTATGCCATACTGCTCTTTTCAGGCTTACCACTGAGGCTGGCTGACTAACCAGGATGTTTTTCAGTGCTGGCCTACATGTGAGAATTTCCTTCCCCAAAGCTCCACTACCTCCTTCTCCTCCAGTTTTTAAGCAGACTCCCCAAGGATTCTTTTTTATATTAATGAGTCCATCAAGGTAGAGATAAACTACATATCTGGCCTCAGGCACGACTGATTTACTATATTTTAAGCCAGCTGTTTTTTTATTATTATTATAGCCTGCTTTGAGTAAACCTGTTCTGAAAATATTAAATTTGCTACACATGCCAAAACCAAGAGTTCAAGATTCCTTTCACTTATGTAAGTTTATATTCTTGCAGTCATACCACTCCTGACCTGAATACACACTTCACACTAATGTGGTTTGTTTAGTTTTGGTTAGTGATGGCTTTCCCCCCCCTTTAAGTCAGGGTTGATTCCTGGGAACTGCCTGAACTGGTCCCTGCAGTTTTCTTGGCAACATTTTTGGAAGTGGTTTGCCATTGCCTTCATCCTAGGGCTGAGTGTGTGTCACTGGCCTAAAGTCACCCAGCTGGTTTAATGCCTAAGGCAGGACTGGAACTGAGTCTTCTGATTT
The DNA here is from genome assembly GCA_023362775.1 of Charina bottae. Classification (NCBI taxonomy): domain Eukaryota; kingdom Metazoa; phylum Chordata; class Lepidosauria; order Squamata; family Charinaidae; genus Charina; species Charina bottae. The sequence goes on along the minus strand of JALMGJ010000003.1, from coordinate 54,595,529 downwards.
CTAGCTTGATGCTCTAAACCAGTGCTTTCCAAACTCCTGCCGTTGGCGACACACCAGTGGTGGCGGTGTGCACGGCAGTGGCGTGTTTTGCGGTAAAACCCGGAAGCGCTGATGGCGCGCTGCTGTCGTGCACGCCGCCATTGGCTACGCACCATCGCCACTTCCAGGTTTTGTTGCGACAGAGAGTTTGGGAAGCACTGCTCTAAGCCATTACACCAAATTGACTCTCTGGTTAGTGTATTACATGAACCTAATTGACATTCATCTTATTACCCAATATATAAAAGTATGGAGTCCTTGGTGCTCTCTGAGCCTTGTTTTCTTGCAGACGTTTCATTGCCCGACCAGGCAACATCTTCAGTGCAAAGAGATATATATATAGAAGTATGCCAAGCTACAGAAGACTTTGTGTGAAAAAGTGAAATAACAAATTGGACGCAGGAGAAATTTTATTAAATGCATGTGATTCCAATGTTAGTTAAGTGCTGAGTGGAAAAAAAATCCCTGTGCATTCACAGTGCATACAAAATGAATTCTATTTTCAAATTTAGGCAGAGAGCACACACAAAGCAATGTCAATGACCTTTTAAACTACCTTAAAATGGGACTCAATTAAGCTAATTTGAGAGGAGCTCTAGATATCAAAAATAACTATTGCAAAATGTTAATTTTGAACCCTAACTTTGAGTGAAGAAAATGCACAGGTAAATTAACAGGATGTTCCCTGGTAAGATCTTTATCGCTCACTTACCTTGCCCCATTCACATCATTTTATGCGAGATCCAAATAGCATGGTCTTTGGAGGAGGTCTATCTGTGTGGTCCCTAAGAGTCAACACCAAACTGATGACACATAATCAAAATATTCCCCCACCTTAACTTCTACAGTCCTTGTTACTTACCACAAGAAACCCATCAAGCAGGAAGTCAAGAGTAGCTGGAGAAAGCTGACTGGTGGCACTAGATTCTAGCTAGCACTCAGTATATTTCTCTCTTGTATTCAAGTGATTAAGTGCCCTTGGAAAAGACCAATTCCCCAGATGAGTAAAGTAAGATATGAATGCCCCTACTGATTTAGAACCATTAGAAACAATTTTCTTTCATGATAAAGTGGCAGTCAAGACTTCAGGGCTGCCTGAAGTGGAAGAAGAAATGTCCCACCATATACAGTATTTCCACTATTAGCCAGGTTATTGGAACACAGTAAAACTCCACATCCTTTTTCACTGCAGTAAAATATCATAAGAAACCAACTAATCGTATACTACCTTTTCAATACCATTCTACTCTCACTAGCAGTATGGTTGACCTTCATGACAAGAACTAAAGTTTTAGACCTGTTCTCTATATTTCACTGAAGAAAAGTCCTTTCATGTTGAGAATTTTGCATTAGCATCTTCACTATTGAACAGAAAGCTATTTTTAAAACTATGGATTTTAATTTTCTTTTTTTCCGTTCAGTTGTGTCTGATTCTTGGAGACTGCCTGGACAAATCCCTGCAGTTTTCTTGGCAAGGTTTTTTCAGAGTGGTTTGCCATTGCCTTCTTCCTAGGGCTGAGAAAGTGACTGGCCCAAGGTCATGCTGGCTTCATGCCCAAGGCGGGACTAGAACTCACGGTCTTCCGGTTTCTAGCCCAGTGCCTTAACCACTACACCAAATTGGCTCTCTTAAAACTAGAGATATCACAATGCATAATCTTTCAGGAAATAAAGGACAGGTTATTTATTTTTTATTTATTTATTTAAATTCGATTTATATCACCGTTCCATCTCCCCCTCCCTCCAACTCCCCTCTGGGCAGTTCCCCAATAACATAACTCATACCCTGAAAAGAATTTATTTATTTAGATTTTTTAAATCCTGCTTTTCTTATTTTTATAAACAGCTCAAGGTGGGGAACATACGTAATACTCCTTCCTCCTCCTCTTTTCCCCACAACCACAACCCTGTGAGGTGAGTTGGGCTGAGAGAGAATGACTGGCCCAAGGTCACCCAGCCGGCTTTCATGCCTAAGGCGGGACTAGAACTCTCAGTCTCCTGGTTTCCTATTGGCTCCTTCCCTGGGCTGAGAGACTGACTGGCCCAAGGTCACCCAGCCGGCTTTCATGCCTAAGGCGGGACTAGAACTCTCAGTCTCCTGGTTTCTAGCCTGGAGCCTTCCTCTTCTCAAAATGAAAGGGAAAATAAAAATTAAAAATAAAATTTATTGTTTACTGTTCACTGGTACAAAAATACAGTACAGCATGCTGAAATAAGGCAACCACCATAAACATTCAGTGAGAGATTTTTTTCTTCCATTAATGAAAAACTTGAAAGATGAATGCACAAATACATAAAAGCAAAATTTGTCTAAATCAATCAAAAGGAGTAACAGGCAATTCTATCAGGAAAAAGTACACATAATTGTGTAATTAATATTGGTTTCATTCTCTCCTGGAGCAAGCAGGAAAACAAGCCTATATATACCACAATCCTATACTAATGTACTTGGGAATAAACCCTATGGAATTCAATACCTCTTATTTCTGAGTAGAAATGGATAGGATTGCATTGTTAGGATAGTCTTCATAACAGATGTATCCATTTAATTAATTTGACTTCTTGAGGCTCGTAGATGTGGTTCTAATTTAATCTTCCTCAATCTGGCAATTTACATATGAGCCGTAACTCCCATAATTTCCAGCCAGCATGAATTGTGGGAGTTGTATCCTAGCTATGCATAGCACTACCAGGATGAGAAATGCTGAATTAAGCTCATGTTGAAGACAGAAAACAACAACATCCTTTTCTCAAAATCTACTAAAATGAACAAGTTTTATTAGTAAGATAATATTAAAAAAGATCTTTACGATTAATGCCCTCAACATAATCATATATGTGTTCCTATAATTTGGCTTTAAATTCCATTGAAACCCTGATTTATCATGCAGTTAAGATTGAAGCATTTGTTTGTTAAAGTAGTTTAGCCATTTTTTTCTCCTATAAACATCCATTTCTGTGTAAACAAGGGAGGACATACTGCTTTATTTGAATTCACTGTGTGAAAATTAGACAGCATTTGGTCTAATATCAATAGTACTTTTTTCAGAGCACCAACAATTTTTATATGAAAAAAGTTAGGGAAAATAAAGGGTCATATCTAAATTTAAATGCTGAGCCTATACAAAATAGATCTTCAGTGTATTACAATTCATCTCCAATATGTTTTTTCTTGAAAGCATCCCCTGTTAACTTCTCTTGGGCTTCCTTCATCCCTTGGATGACTGTAATATTAAAACACAAGAGATTCTTAGTATTTAGTTCAATTCAATTAATGTAACTGAGCAAAGTTATATTTTTCATAAGCTACTGCAGAAAAAGGTAAAGGTAGAGGCTCCCCCGCACAGTTGTGTCCAACTCTAGGGGCCGGTGCTCATCTCAGTTTGTTAGCCGAAGAGCCAGCGTTGTCTGAAGACGCTTCTGCGGTCACGTGGCCGGCATGACAAGCATGGAACACTGTTACCTTCCCACCAAAGTGGTATCTATTCATCTACCTGCATTTGCATGCTTTCGAATTGCTAGGTTGGCAAGAGCTGGGGCGAGTGCGGGAGCTCACTCCGTCACGCGGGGCTAGGGTATCGAACCTCCGAACTTGCGACCTTCCGATCGACAAGCCTGGCGTCTTAACCACTGAGCCATCGCGCCCCCCCACTGCAGAAAATTTACACATAAATATGAACAATATTTAAAGTAGCAACATCATCCTCATAAATATTTTCCTATCGTGGTTCCTATGCAACTCTTTTTCTTGATGACCTGCTTTCTTTTGTCAACATTTTCCCATACTTTGAAAGTGTGTGATTTATTCCTGAAAGTGATGTTTGTTAAAAGGCAGTTTTATAAAATTACAGCCACATTAAATTTATATGCAGTCTTTTATTTTATACAACTAAAGGTAGCATATATAGTTCCCTCCTCCTCTTTAAAAATCAATTTACTGTTTTGCTAAACTGCAGAAGTGAGATGATGTACCCAGCAGCTTTTCCTGATGTCCACTTCTGGCTGCAATCTTTCATGGTGCATTAGATGCCGTAGTTAAGGTTCACGAAGGGCATTTTAAGGATGTCAAGGCAAGGAGTCCTGGAATGTACCAAGATCTCTCCAGGTGTTATGTAGCTTTTTGAATGCCAATTGTCAATATTTGTTCAAGGCATTTTTTTTCTTAAGAAATTTTGAGCCCTTAGTATAAGATTCTCAGAGTACAAGCTCTGACTTCTTCACCCCTTCATTAGAAGTCAATCTAGTTTGGCACTATAATCCAAGTCTTCTTTAATGAGATGCATGCTGCTGTAAAGCTACCAAGAGTAGGGTTGTTTTAATTTAAAACCCAATTTAGACTCAATTCATACATACCTTGGTCAGCACTTGTATAAAAATACTTGTAGTTGGGGTTTCCTTTCTCATTTATGATCTCTGGATGGACCTTTCCACTGGGATCTGTATAAAAGAAGAGACCAATCAAGTGATGATAGCAATCCAAGTGATAGCAGTTTGAATGGTATTCTTCTCTCCTTCAACACAAATGGATGAACAACTATATTTATGTCCTACCCATGAAAAGAATTCTAGGAATGTAACCCCCATCAGGGCTAAAAGTTTCATCCTTGGGTTCTTCTTCATCCTGCAAATAAAATATAAAGGAAAAAAATTAGCTTTATTTCTGCATGAATCCCCCTTAATCACTTACTGCATATCAAAATCAGAAGGGCCATTACAATAGTATGGCAATACTTTGCAAGTAATATGTTCCAGATTTAAGTATGTATTCAGACAGGGTTGGGAAAAAATCCCATTTTAAACCAGACAATACCTGCCTGAAAGAAATAAAGGTTTGCCTTAGTGTAAGTTAATTCTTTCTGTTCTTAAAACAATTCCTTAGTTAATCTTGATTTTGAAAACAAGAACACCTTGAACTGAAGAACAGATTATATCCTCCTTATATTTACCAATACTATTTCTTTACAAAAATGGCAGCGTATAAAATTAGGACATTTATAACACATGCATTCAATACTTTTGAGATTGCACGATGCAAACATAAATGATTTTATGTATAGTCGAAGGCTTTCACGGCCGGAATCCGATGGTTGTTGTGGGTTTTCCGGGCTGTGTGGCCGTGTTCTGGCAGTTTTGGTTCCTAACGTTTCGCCAGTAGCTGTGGCTGGCATAAATGATTTTTTCAGAAACAGAAATCTTTTACAGCTATGTTTTCTGCTACATCAATTTTATCATAAATAGCATTCAAATGAAGAATTATTTCAGTGCTCTAACTATCTAACTTACCTCAAGGTTAACCATCACAAAATTATGGGCAAGCTCAGAGATTTCCTTTGATTCAGCAAACTTTGGTTTTAAAGCTAATAAAATATAAAAGGGGAAAATTAATCAATAAAGAAGCAAATATGGTAGGGTTGGATTCAGACTAAGTTGGATGTACATAGTTCCCACTGAATCCAGTACTGATAGTTGTGACTAATTCAGGGCTGCAGTCTATGATTATATCTGATCATAATTTACATAAATGCCAATATTTCTTCCTTGACATTCAGAGATAGAATGGTCATATTTAAACTGAAAATGGGAGCATAAATGAAATTAATACCGTATTACTTTCCCATTAATGCTTGAAGTGAGGATAGTTTATCCGTGTACTAAACAGTCTTGAGAGTTGACATATGAAAGTGATATATACACAGTATATTGATGGTAAAAGTATGCTGTTTTCACAAATACAGTATTACATATTTTCCATCCATTATTCCATGAAATGTCACTAACATTGCCTGTGATATCTTACCTTTGCAAGCACCACACCAGGATTTATGAATTATTATCATGAGAGGCAATCCACTAAAAAAACACATTGAAATACACAATTAAAGTAATTATCAACACATAGTTCAATTACAAGTTCAACATGTAGTTAAAGCTATCATTCTAAACACATCAGAACAGTGGAGTCCTTGGTGCTCTCTGAGCCTTGTTGTTTTCTTGCAGACATTTCATTGCCAGGCTAGGCAACATCTTCAGTGCGAAAAGGGAGTGGGACTTGCTCTCTGTTTATATACCCTGGCTTGTCCTGCTTGTGATGGTGGGGGTGTTGTTCTCTCCTTGGGAGTTCCTTGATTGGGCTGTTGTTTGCTACTTGGTTGATTGAGTTAATAGTTCCTTGATTAGGGTCTATTGTGCTGTTTGATTGTTCCTCTGGTGCTAATCCTGGTGTTAATCTTTGCATATCTGGGTGTTTATTGCTGGCCCAGAGGTGTTCTGGTCTTCTGGCTTTTCTATTGTCTCTTATGAATGGTATGTAAATGTTGTTTACCTCTATGTGTCTGTTGATGGCTGCTTTGTCTGAGTGCCAAGCTTCCAGGAATTCTATAGCATCTTTGGATTTGGCTTGGTTTAAGATGCTCACAGTTTCCCAGTTGAAAGTATGGTTGAGTCTGTCCATGTGTTGTGAGATTAAAGAGTTTTCATCGTGTCTTCTGACTGCTAGTTGGTGTTCGTGGATGCGTTCTGCTAGTCTTCTGCTGGTCTGTCCTACATAGTGGCTGTAGGACACTATGTGTCCTTACACTGTATGTTGTAGATAACTCCTGTTTTTTCTTCTTGGGCTACTGGGTCTTTTGGGTTACTTACAATGTTCTGAAGGGTTTTGGTTGGTTTATGTGCTACGGTGATGCCGTGTGGTTGTAACAGTCTATTAGTAGTTTCTGAGATGTTTCTGATGTATGGCAGTGTAATCCTTTTCATAGCTTCTGTTGGTTTTGCTGTGGTGGGTTGAGTGGTCAGGCACTTTTTGATAAAGTTGCGTGGGTATCAATTTTGCTGGAAGATGCTATATAAGTAGTCTGTTTCCTTTTTCTGGTGTTCTGAGTTGCTGCAGTGTGTTTGTGCTCCTCTGAATAGGGTTCTTACACAGCTCCTCTTGTGGGAGGTTGGGTTATTGCTTTGGAAGTGGAGCACTTGGTTAGTGTGGGTAGATTTCCGGCAGACTTCTGTTTCTAGAATGCCATCATTTCCTCTACTGATGAGGATGTCCAAGAAGGGTAGTGTGTTGTTTTCTTCTTCCCTTGTGAATTTTATTCCTTTGAAGTTGTTGTTGATGGTTTCCTCCAGAGGTTCCTTTTTTATTATGACGAAGTGGTCAACTCAACTCACCACAGCAAAATCAACACCCAGATATGCAAGGATTAACACCAGGATTAGCACCAGAGGAACAATCAAACCGCTCAATATACCCTAATCAAGGAACTATTAACTCAGCCAATCAACCAAGCAGCAAACAACAGCCCAATCAAGGAACTCCTATGGGGAGAGCAACAGCTCCACCAACACAAGCAGGACAAGCCTGGTATATAAACAGAGAGCAAGTCCCACTCCCGTTTCACACTGAAGATGTTGCCTAGTCTGGCAATGAAACGTCTGTAAGAAAACAACAAGGCTCAGAGAGCACCAAGGACTCAACAGTTCAACCCTGAGCTACAAATATTCTCTCCGATTGGTACACCAGAACAGGCCTGCACAATTCTTAGGAAAGGGCCACATTTAAAAGTAATCATGAGGTGCAAAGGAATAGTTGGCACACAATCAGCTGTTCAGTGGCTAGTGGAACAGCGGCAGCAATGGAGCTAGTGGTGTTGGTGAAGCCTGGAAGTGCTGGAGGTGCTCAGCGGTGTGTCTTTCAGGGTGCCTGAACCTTCTTGCATGGCAGCGACATTTGGCAGTGGAGAATTTATTTTTAGAAAATGCTGGAGAGCTGCACAAAGCTGGGCCCATAAGTTGCACAGGCCTGCACTAGATGGCGGCTCATTGAATACCATGAGTGGGTTCACGTGTTACACGTCTGTTTTGCAGCATGGTTAAACATCCTGGCTTAGCAGTAAGACTTACTTTCAAGCATGGATATTAGTTACAGAATCTGTTTTATATAAAGGAGGACATCCCATTGTAGTTGTATTTCCAGACAATATGTTTTGTTGTTCTTATACATAAAATAAAGTATTTCATTTCTAAAAAAAATGAAAGAATATGCCAAATCTCATAGGCTGGAATGGAGCTCACTCCCATATCAGCCCCTTCTTTTCTTAGAACAGTCTTCTGTGCTTCCTCCATCTACTCCTGTCCACAAGTGGGACACAACATGGTGCAAGGGACTGTAGCAGAAAAGGGGGAAAATCAGTAAAAATAAATGAATAAGTTATTTTCCATTGACAAAGGTTCCTACTCTTGAGAATAGTTTCTCATTGCTCAGACCTCAACTCTTAGACAGCATGACCAATTCAGCAGTAACAGAGACTTCCGTAATTGTACAACAATATTCATCAGCTGGATTCCACTCCAAGGCTTGGAGCTAGTACCAAAACTCTAGCAACAGACACCTTCCAGGTCTGAGTGTTGTGGCTGAACTGCTCTGCATGCCTAGCCCAGAGCTGATAAAACCTAGAACATGTTTGTGCAGGGAAGACAGAATTCTATCTATCCATCCATCCTCTTTGAATAGTACATTACAGTAGTTCAAAATGTTGGTTCATAATAGGCAAGCATTATGAGGTCACACCTCAAGAGAGCCAGTTTGGTACAGTGGTTAAGGTGCTGGCCTAGAAACCAGGAGACTGGGAGTTCTAGGCCTCCTTTAGCCATGTAAGCCGGCTTGGTGACTTTGAGCCAGTCACTTTCTGACAGCCCAACCCACCTCACAGGATTGTTGTTGTGGGGAAAATAGGAGGCAGGAGTATTAGGTATGTTCACTACCTTGAGTTATATTTAAAAAAGGCAGGATAAAAATCTAATAATAAACAAATGAGTTTGCAATTTAAGATTATAACATACCTGGCTGCAGCCTCCTTTTTCCCATCTTCTAGTGTTCTCCAGTGAATATGATCTCCAAAACCTTGGAAGGAAAGACTGAATATATACTGTCTGATTTAAAACATTCATTACAGTATGTAAAAATATCCATCACGTATAAAGAAATAGATCACTTAGATTGGTAAGCACAAATGACATTCCTCGGAAAGTCCTCAGTGACTCCATGAAATCTTATGAACTTAGTCTGGAGTGAGCAATTTTATATTTTCACCATAAATAGCATTATGTCCATTCCTTCAGAACTGGGCTACTGAAATTCCACAGCAAATCCTATTGCTTCAACACTGCTCTGTAGGTATATTATATTACAAAAATTACAGAATTAAAAGAAAGCTTGTTTTTAAGAGCGTCTTATAACAAAAAGTTGTTTACTGGAGCCTATGCACGTTTTTTTTAAAAAAATAACCCCTATTTTAGTATGACCAGACTTACATCAGGTACATTTTTATAGCATTAGTTTAAATGCATCTTACTATTTTCACTATATGAAACTGAATCATTTTATAATATCGCTAACTTTCTATACATTTGTAGAAAAGTATTTATAAATACTAGGGCTTCCAACATAGCATTTATTGGAGCCCAGTACCTTGAAAACAAGCCTGTCCATTTTTACAATGGCCAGCTACAATCACACTCAATTTTTTGGCTCCTTGTACCAAAAATTCCATATTGTTACCCCAAAGCACAGTTTAAAAACAGCTTAAAGATGTTCTAATCAAGAGTTACTTTTCATGTCTTGCTTATAGAGTAAAAAACATTTATTCTTTGCTAGATAATTGCAAAATAACTCAAGCTACACAAAGAACAGAACTTTCCTTATTTAGAATAACCAATATTATGTTACTTTCTTTGTGGAGGAAAATATAGAATTATCACATTTGTGCCTGAATACAGAAGCTGTGTAAAGATGTCATTGACAATGAGGATTGTGGTGCATTAATTTCTATTTTCAAAGCAAGCAAGCCTATTCTGAAATGAAGGTCAAATAGAGAAGAAAATTCTGAGAAATCATAATCAAAGAACAGGAAAACCAAAGAAGTAAAATTTTAAAATAGTTCAGGTACTTCAATCTACACTCAGCAGAAATCCCCAGGAGTAATTTGTCAGTAAATGATAGTACTTGATGGGGCAGTAGCGGATAGACTGAGTTATTTCCTCTTTCCTTGCTTAAAATTTTAAAAAATTAACTTGCACTTCAAGGTATGTGTGTGGCCATTAGAGGGTTGGTTATTCCTGCTTATCTTAAATAAGAATCATGTCTGCTCACATCACTTGATCATCCTCTAAAGAGCATTGATACAATTGCAAGCAGAACATGGTCAAAGAAATCCAGATTAAATTTCCACTGATAAATCAGAATACATGCCACATTGCCTATCTTATTATCTTTAACTAGTAGCAAACATCTAATTGCCTTTAAGAGATAATTTAGCAGAGAAAGGTTAAGTAGCTAAATGCAAAATTGTGCAGTAGACTACCATTTTAGAGTTTTGATTTTTTTTTCATAATTTAAAAACTCTTGACCTGAACTTTGGAAACAAACATTTGGCAAATCCCTGAACAATTGAACATACCGTATTCTTACAAATCGTTCAACGACCAACTCAAGGTCTGTAGCAAATTTTCTTCGTGGGATCGAAAATTAAACGATAAATTACAGGACAAACCCAAAGCTTAAAAAACATTTTGCAGTTGTTCAAACCCTCAGTGCAGAAACTTTTGCTTGTTCATTTCCCCCCCGCCCCCCAAGCAGGGTCATAAAAACAGAACAGGAAAAATGGTTTCTGACCCTTTCCAAACGGTTCTCCAGCTGCAACCGCAACGAACCACTGGCACAGGGAAGACAGAAAGAAAGGGGACAGCGCTGCGAGCTGAACCTTCATGGTGGCAGCGCGGCTCTTCTCCGGGGCTGATACGCCGGTCAGCCTACCCACAGCTCTCCGAACCCGATCAATCCAAGCCAGCCTTTTCGTGAAAAAGGAAGTGATGCTACGGGATGGAGGGGGGAGGGATTTATTCAATCTGGGTCCGGGGTAAATTTAAAAGAAAAAAATGCAAAAAAAGAGAGTTCTCCAGCTGGAAGACATTGCTTCAGATTCGACCTGCTGCTGTTTCTCAAGTATTTTTTTGTTTTTGAAATCGGAAATATCACCGGAGCTGTTTGTTCCTTTGAATGTGGTCCAAACTCGGGTCAAGGGCTCAAGAAGGGCAGCAATGAGATTGATATTATGCGAAACTGACTGACCTCGTTCAACACGTTAATTTGAAGCGCTAACACGCGTCACATTATGTTCGGTGGGATTTACGTCCCTACTTGCCTACTGAGCAGACTTTACTCCCGCATATGTGGGTAGGGCGATGAAAGGAAGGAGGAAATGTTGTGCGGCCAGTTTCAGAAGCTAAGGCTGAAATATTATTCTTATTCACGAGTGTGTGATAGGATGCAGAACGTGGACAGGAATGATCCCAAAGAAGGGCGATCCCGCTTCCATGGAAGCAGTTTCTTCTCTGTTCCCTAGGGCACGAACAGTTCGCGTACCTTAAAAATAAGAAAGCGATCGACTCCGGTTTGTCATCTCTAAGGAAAACCACAACTCCCAGCATCCATTGCTGTAAAAGTATTTTCTTCCCCTTTTTCCTCTAGTCGTGCATTACACTGCAGCTTTGCATTTGCTCGAAGCGGGAGCAATGGAAGGGTGGGGCTGCCGGCGCCCATCTTATACACCCGACTCGCGTTGTCCGCCAATCGGAGGAGAGGGGCGGGGCGATGGTCCCGTGGTTCCAGGCCTCCTTGGGCCAGACCCCTCTCTCCCCCTCACCTGTCCGCCATCTTGTTGTTGCCGCGTGTTGCTTTTGGAAGGTTCGTCGGACTGAGGTGAAAACTTCCTGCTTGACCCTCTGTTGTTCTTGCGCCTCTCATGACCTCGCAAGTCGAACTGGTGATTCCTTGGCCGGCGCGCGGAGCGCCATGGACGGTGGGAGGGGCTGCTGGTGGGCCGAGGAGCGAGGGGGAGGAGAGTGGGCCTGGCAACTAGTCGCCTCCGGGAAGCCCGGGTTGCCTTGGTACGCCTTGGTTGTCTTATTTCACGTTCCAGGACCCTTTGCCTGGCCGCTCGCGCTTTCCCGTTGCCAGGGTTGGCTTGTGTGCTTCCGGTCGTGTGAATGCGCCTTTCTGCCACCAACCCAGGCTAGCGAGGTGTCTCGTGGACCTTTCGCAAGCTCCACCTCTTCTCCCTAAACCACAACAGTGGTGATTCTTCTACCCCTAAGTGAATAAATACCCTTTCGGGCCCAGGATCTCACCTTCCCGCGAAGTCGCACCTCATTCTCCTTCCTTGAAATCTCCCCTGGATTCCCTCAGGATTGAATGCTTCCCTCCAGCAGCTTAACACCATGAGATTCCCTCCTTGGGTGGGGGGAGGTGGTTTCATCGGGCCCACTTCCCCGCTTTGGTCTATGAAGGTTCTCAGTCATCCAGGTGGAATTGTCTGTAGCTTGAATCATGTCAACTGGATTTCTATTTTCTATATATTTTATATATTTTATATATTTTATATATTTTATATATATATATATGGATTTTATAGAAATCCAGTTGACATGATTCAAGCTACAGACAAGTCCCGGCTTTGGGTTCTGGAGTTGTTTGTATGCAGCTTTTTCACCCGCTGTAGATTCTATCACGTGTCTAGTTTTCTCCTAATCACTACCCGTATTTTTAATTTTGTACAACTTGGTCTTTGCTGTCTTTTCTTCAGGGTGTTGATTTGTTGTACTAAAGTCTGTGTATTGTAAAACTATTTTTTTTACCTTTTGCAAACTGACAATCCTGCTGGTGGTAATAGAAAAAAGGTCGATTAGGTGTAGCACTATGTAAAGTATATTACTGTTAATTACCATTGTGAGTAATATCAGTCTTCCATGCCATGACTAGGAAGATTAGCCATTATATCAGCAGTTAGATTTTTCTGACATCCTAGACTAGAAAGCAGAGAGGATCTTGGCCTTCTTAATATTTTCTTCCTGCAAAATAGACATCTATTAGGTTCTTACCCCCCCCCCAACTACTTTCTGGGCTTGTTTCACCTACTTTTAATTACAGAGGTACCCCTGGTTTTATTCTTAAAGATTAAAATAAAGACTGTTCCAATACAGTACTTCTTTCTTTCCCATAACATAAGCAAATTTTCAGGATTGAATATGTGGTGGGATCACTGACAAAGGAATTGAGCTTACCTGTTTCTGAGAACATATTTCTCTCCCACACGTCTTGAATCAGGGATTAACTTTGTAGGGCCCTTTTCTGCTTCTTCTTCTAATATGCTGTCATTTGCAATTTACAGATATTTCAGTTCTGCAAAGATTTAAGTCAATTATTCACTGAGAATTCTGTATAATTCTGGTGGAATATGACACTTAGTTAATACTATAATGAGAAAAAAATGCAGCCTAGCATTTAACTTTTCCTGGAGCATTCAAACATTCTGCTAGGCATAGAATTGAATTTTTAGCATTAAAGGGCAAACAGATGTCACTGCTAATCCAGTGGGAAAATCTCTAAACCATAAGTAATGTTAGGTTTTAATTGTTATATTTGACTGATGCTTATGTGTTAAAATTGGTTATTTTTAAGCCCCTGGCCTGTTGGGGCAATGCTGGGAAATAACGTAAGTCCAAGTAAACATAAATGTATAACTAGATGAGATGAGTTGCTAAGAGATTGCACAGATGTACCATGAAAACAAATGGCAACAGATGCATTATGTGTAACATAGGGAAGGATAATAGGCATATATTTTATTATTTAGTGTATTTTATTTTTATAATGTATAAAAAGGTAAAGGTTCCCCCCGCACAGTTGTGCAGTCGTGTCCGACTCTAGGGGCCGGTGCTCATCTCCGTTTGTTAGCCGAAGAGCCAGCGTTGTCCGAAGACGCTTCCACGGTCATGTGGCCGCATGACACGCGTGGAACGCTGTTACCTACCCACCGAAGTGGTACCTATTAATCTACTTGCATTTGCATGCTTTCGAATTGCTAGGTTGGCAAGAGCTGGAGCTAGTGCGGGAGCTCACTCCGCACGCAGGGCTAGGGATTCGAACCTCCGAACTTGCAATCTTCCGATCGACAAGCCTGGCATCTTACCCACTGAGCCACCACGCCCCTTTATAATGTATACCTTTGCATAAATAAATAAAAATCATTAAACATAAAGAATTAACAGTTTATAAAAACAGTTAAGTCACTCATTCTGAAAAGGCCAGACTGTAGAGGAAGGTCTTGACTCTTTTTATAAAAGTGGAAAGGGGAGGGAGGGCTCAGTGCTGTTCCTAAAGGAGTACATTCCATAGCTTGGGAGTTATATGGGAGAAAGCACTCTGACCTGCAGATGGCTCTCAGAAGGAATCTTGTTGATGTTAATATTTGTGCATGTTTATATCAGATAAACACTCCTTCACATAATCAAAAGAAAAATGCTCACATTGGCACTCTTGTGATATACTTACTCATACATCTCCTTGAGTGGGATGGGTGGTGACTAAATTTGAAGAATGAATGAATAAATAAATAAATAAATAAGCATGTTATATATATAACTAATGGGGGTGTGATGGCTCAGCGGTTAAGATGCCAGGCTTGTCAATTGGAAGGTCACAAGTTTGGAGGTTCGAGACCCTAGCCCCACGTGACAGAGTGAGCTCCCGCACTCGCCCCAGCTCTTGCCAACCTAGCAATTCGAAAGCATGCAAATGCAAGTATATAAATAGGTACCACTTCGGTGGGATGGTAACAGTGTTCTGCGTGCGTCATGCTGGCCACATGACCGCAGAAGCATCTTCGGACAACGCTGGCTCTTCGGCTAACAAACGGAGATGAGCACCGGCCCCTAGACTCGGACACAACTGTGTGGGGGAACCTTTACTTTATATGTAACTAACTTGCATTTACATCCACTTCACCATCACATGCTTTTATTTCGTTAATATTGTAACATGACTAAGGAATGATATATAATTATATGCACCTGTATAGATAGAGGTGGACTTAATTCTCATTAACTCTCATTTTTATGTGATAGATTTCTACTGCAGTGAGGAAGAGGCCAAAAAAATTTTTTTTGCTCCAGATAATAAAATTGCAAAGGTTACATATTTATCCCTCTCCCTGGTGCCTTTATTTTCTTCTGTATCAGTGAATAGGTGCTGCTCACTGTTGTAGGGAAAACAAATGTTGATATTGAGGTCAGTGTGTTGAGGCAAAACCAGTTATAGTTAGGAATGCAACTCCCTTTTCTTCTTTCTGACTAAAGTCAGCTGTGTTTCCATTATATTTTTCCCCTTCAAACAAACTGGGTTCAGGAATAAATATGGATTTATTTTTGGTAAGTTGCTGATGATTTAAGATATTAAAACAGATAAACTTGGTAATTTGAAAGACAGCAAATTATTTTAAAAAATGAATTCTGGATTTGTTGTAAGCCTAGCTAGTATATTTATTTTTCAGATAAAGCAAGATGAATCAAGAAAAACTGGCTAAACTTCAGGCTCAGGTCCGAATAGGTGGAAAGGTATGAATAGTGAACATAGGAATATTCTATAATTTATAATTACTGCATACATTTGTGTAGGTAGATATACATGTAGGTGCAAAATATTGATATAATAGAGACTTGTTGCACATTTCTATTTTCCACAGGCTGTTGTCCATTCTGATGCATTCAACAGTTATAGTCACAGTAATCCAATTTTTTTTGGAAAAAAATGTGCAGGTTGCTGTTGCATGTTGTTATCTAAAAGCAGAACTGGTTTTCTCATTGAAAGATCCAGTACTATATATTAAAATAACCAAATCAATAGGGCTTGTGTTGCCCAAGCATCAATTAGTGGCAGTTAACAGTCACATGAGATAGAAAAGAGATTGCATGTCCTCTTCTTCAATGGAACTGCAACAGAAACAGAGTTTGCCCTTATAAGTAGAACTACCTAGAGCAGGGCTTTCCAAACTTTTGCTGTTGGTGACACACCAACAAAACCCACAAAAACCCGGAAGCACCACCGCCAGTGCAGCGTGCAAAAATATGGAAGCGTGCCGCCGCTGCCCCTTTGAAAGGGCAGGCTCCGGGGACCCTGAAAATGCCCTTGGTTCCGGCAGGGAGGTGAAAAGTGTCACCCTGTGTGCGTGCGCGCTGCCGGGGACGCTTCCCGGCGCACAGCTGATGGGCGTGGAGAATTTCCACCCTGGGTGGCCCAGCAGCGTGCGTGCACGATTTTCGCCTCCCTGCCGGAACCGAGGGCATTTTCATCAGTGCTTCCGGGTTGTCACGCGACACACTTGGGGCCCCCAGGCAACACAGTATTGTGTCGCGACACACAGTTTGGAAAGCCCTGACCTAGAGATATGCGGACTGCACACAGACCACAGGTACACACATTTAACGTATGATCATGTACTGTAATAATTGGGATACTTTGGCAAAAACTGGGATAAATTAGAATTCAACTGAGTTAGATAAAAATCTTTTGAAATAGGTTCCTGCTTAAATCTCATGCTGAAAGGCATTGTAGTTTATAAGTCCCTTTTGTTTAAAAAATGTTTATGAACAACTTTTTAAATAAGTCAATATGAAACATTTCATTTGGAAACAATGTATGTGTATTTTTTGTGTATCTCAGGGTACAGCTCGTAGAAAGAAGAAGGTAGTCCACAGAACAGCAACAGCTGATGATAAAAAACTTCAGAGTTCACTCAAAAAATTGGCAGTAAACAATATTGCTGGCATTGAAGAGGTACATCAATATTAATATTTTATGTTATATTTGAATGCTTTTCATGATATTCATAATTATAATGCAGCTATATTCATAGAGATTATGGAACAGAATGGACAGGTAGTCTAGTCTGATAAAGTTTGTTGACAGATTCATTTCTGAAATGCAACATTGTTTTAAATCTGTGTGGGAGAGGGAAACAATGAGAGGAAAACACTAAAGTTTGATCGGCTTCATATGTTAAGTGTCTGAATGTCTGAAAACATAGGTCCCTTGGTTCTAGCTTTATTATGTGAAGTGAACACCCTTAAAATGGTTGGTGTTTTAGTTAATCTATCAACAATACAGGGCAAGCAGTTGCTTATAATTTATATTAGCTAAAGTAAAGCAGTTGCTGTAACTGTTGAATCAGGTCTACACTTGTAATATAGTCTGCTTTATGTTCATGATGTATGTTAAGATGTGCTAGAGCAGGGGTGGGCAAAGTCAGGCCCGCGGGCCACATAAGGCCCACAGGGCTCCCGCCCGCAAACCCCGCCCCTTCCACACGATTGGCTCCCGCCCGCAAGCCCCACCCCCCAGTGTTTGTGATTGGCTCCCGCCCGCAAACTCCAGCCCCCGGTCTGCAGAAATCCCAGAAACCCCGCCCCCCCCGGTCCCCGGTTATAAATATCCAAATGGCCCTTGGCAGAAAAAAGGTTCCCCACCCCTGTGCTAGAGCATAGCTTTCCAAACTCTGTATTGCAACACATTAGTGTGTCGCAACAAAACCCGTAAGTGCTGATGGTGCGTCGCCGCCACCCCTGCGGCAGTGCATGCAGTGACAGCAGCGGCACACCATCAGCACTTACGGGTTTTAGCGCAAAACACGAGGCCGCCGCGCACCGCCGCCACCATTGGTGTGTTGCCAACTGCGGGAGTTCGGAAAGCACTGTGCTAGAGAAACATCATGAATGATACATTTTAACATGGTGTTCAGTATTTTGATTAGACAAAAAGTAGGCACTGAACATTTGAATAACTTTGGGATACATCCAGATAATAATCATCCTGATACTAATTTGAAATCAATTGAAAAGCAATCCTTTCTATTGAAAACATTGAGAATTACAATTTTGCAAATAGTTTTTGTTATTTTTCTGAAAGAGCTAGGCATCAAAAACATCTTAGACTCTTTTTGCAGTAAAATCAAAAGAAAAAATACAATTGCAATAAAACAAATTTTTGAAAAAATGGATTTGTATTAATTGGTAAGCCTTTGAGGTGAATTATCCTAATTTATTTTTGTATTGCTCAAAATAAAGGGGTCAACATGCTAAGAATGGAAGTTTCTGTCACCTGATACAGGTAGTCCTCAACTTACGATCGCAATAGGGACTGGAAAATTCATCATTAAGTGGTGCGGTCGTTAAGCGAGGCATCATGTGACCACACCAGATTTTATGACTTTTTTGCAGCAATTGTTAATCACCGTGGTTGTTAAGTAAATCACATGGGGTCGTTAAGTGAATCATGCAGTTCCCCATTGATTTTGCTTGTTGGAAGTTGGCTGGGAAGGTCGAAAATGGTGATCATGTGACCCCGGGATGCTGCAATGTTTATAAATATGTGCTGGTTGCTAAATGCCTGAATTTTGATTGTGACCACAGGGAGGCTGCAATGGTCGTAAGTGCGAGGACCGGCCGTAAGTCACTTTTTCCAGCGCCAACTTAACTTTGAACGGTTGCTAAATGAATGGTCGTAAGTCGAGGACTATCTGTACCTTTGTTAGGTGTTAATCTAAATGTTTGCTTTACAAAATCTTATGCTAAAAGTGTATTGGATTTTATATTATATTATATATATTAGTGGTATATAAATCTGTTTTAAGCCTAAATAAATGGATATTTATTTTTATAGAATAACATCTTAATTGATTATATTGTTTGTATAATAATTGGTTATATTGTTGGTATATTATTCAATATGCATAAATTTTAATAAATCTATATTTAAAACAGGTGAATATGATAAAAGATGATGGAACAGTTATTCATTTCAACAATCCAAAAGTCCAGGCTTCACTTTCTGCAAATACTTTTGCAATTACTGGTCATGCTGAAGCCAAACCAATCACGGAAATGTTACCTGGTATTTTAAGCCAACTGGGTGCCGATAGTTTAACAAGTCTTAGAAAGTTAGCTGAGCAGTTCCCAAGACAAGGTAAGTACTGTATCTACTGGAGAGGACTGATAGAGAGGATTAGATTTGCCTTAAATTGGAATCAGGTTCTATTCTGTAGAGTTATAGTACTTTTAAATTGAATTTAAAACCAACAGCATTATATGTTCATGAACATCTAGTATTAACTTTGTGAAAGTCTGCGAAGGAGTAATTTTTAAAAACTTACTTGAATTATGCTCATTAATTTTAATTGCAAAGTTGGGCTTTTTGCTCTGAAAACAAAGCACATGGAAGAGGAAAACAAGAATGGACTTAGATCCTCCTCCTACAGCCCATCCAAAAGTTACTTCAAAGGTTGGTGGAGAGGATCCTTAACAGCTCCATTCAGTGAAGCAAAACAGGCTACAGGTCTATATTTTGAAAATTTAGAATGTTTATATGGACACATTTAGCAAGCTAGTGAATTTATAGCAACTTTATAATCTGCATAATTAACCATGTAAATGTGAATTCTTCAAATAAATTAACATATTTTTATTTTCTAGTGTTGGATAGCAAAGTACCAAAATCAGAAGATATTGATGAGGAAGATGATGATGTTCCTGGTAGGATTGTTTGGATTAATTTGAAAATAGTTTACCTTTTAGTGCATGACCATTTGAATAGGTACAGGATGATTCTGGCCTTTAATTAGAAGACTACTCCAAGAATAGAGATATTAAAAGAAAGTATTTCATCGGTATAACACACAATGTAAGATAGAGTATATAACTATGATAGTGAGTGCAATTGAGGCAGTCTATAAGTTTGGTTTAATAAAAGGGACTTCTTAGAAACAATCGCAGGATTTTGCTACATATTAATTACACAGTATGGATGTACATTATTGGCTTCATAACAGAATTAAGTCTAGGAGCAGTTGTATTATTCCACGGCTGGATGTAGGAGCAATTGGAAGTTGCTTAATGTACAAGAAAGTGCTACATGATAATAGTCTGAAGAAGCACAAGATGTTTTGTAAGCACTGTAAGTTTTGAGGTTAAAACAAGCTCAATTTGATTCATTATGCTTTAGTCTTCTAAATAATGCATTTTTTATAACAATGTTTTTGACTCTATTATATATTTCCATCTTTTCCAGATCTTGTAGAAAACTTTGATGAAGCATCAAAAAATGAAGCTAATTAATTCATTAATAGTTCTGGAAGTTGACATGGACTAGATTTAAGAAATCAGCTGTGTGGTTCCAAAGTTTTACAAAAACAGTGAACATTACCCGTTTAATAGTTCAATAATATAAAATATTTTGTATTTTAATTATGCTGTTTGTTCAGCATTTCCTGTCAGTTGATTTTTGCATTTTGCACTTACTCCAGGATCTACCTTTTCAGTTAAAAAGAAAAAAGTAAGACATTTTCAGTGCAGATTAAGGTGTGTGCGTGTGTGTATGTGTGTGAATGTATGTATGTGGCTTTATGTGCAGTTGAGGAAATTGGAGAGCAGATCTATTTGACTTTCCCTTCTCCCTCTAAAGTAGAAATAAAAGAAATCTTTAACTTGGTTAAAGTAACCTTTCTTATTGCAACCAGACGGTTCTTGTAAAATAATGAAAAAAGAGTAATGAATTCTGGATACTGCTTATTAATTACCATTTGGTTTTAATTTTCTGTGTTAACTATTATATTTGCAAATGTACTTTACCATATTGATGGTATATGTGTGTAGTTTCTCATCAGCCTCCTTTTGGTTTTAAACTGTACCAAAGATAGGCTATCAGTATGCATGTTTATTGCAACTTTTAAAAATATTACAGGTAAGAGCTGCTCTTTCACTCTTAAAAGCTCTTCTCACATTCACCTTAATTATCAACTTGGGTTGCATTTACATGCTGTCAGATACCCTACTTTGTCTTCAATAAGGCACCTCTTTTCTAGGTTGAGCCAAATATCAGTGCTGCATCTCTGATACAATTTCTCTTGTCCTCTATAAGGAACTTGGTGATATACATACATTTCCTGAGATAAAGATTGGAGGCTGCATTCTACAGCATTACATCCATTGCCTTGTGTTTTTCCTTGGTACAATTAGATGCCTTTCAGCTCCTCCCTCTTCAAGATGCTGTGTGCTGTTTGATCTCTTTATCTCAACTAGGCAGTGCTTTTCTTAACCTGGGTGTTTTTTTCAGTAGTAGTATTTTGCTTTGATAGGAGGTTAGCACTCTCTCTTCTGTTCATATTTTCAATTAGGAAATAGTGCATTGTAATGCACAAGTAGATTATTTTGTTAAGAAACATAATAATACTCTATTATAGTAATAATTTTGCTCCTAAGAGCAGGTAAGCTTCTCACTTCTGGACACTAAAATCTGAAAATGTAATTTGGAATCAATAGAACTCATAAGGAAAGAGCTAAATGTATTTGCATTAGCATTTCACAAAAAGGTGTAACCCATCAATTTTGAAGGTAACCTTCCTTACCTTTATCTGCATTCTATTGTGGGTTGATGTTGTATTGCAGTCACATCTGTAAAGATAAGCCCTGATAACACATAATAGTGGCAGTAAATGCTCTGTGAAACTCCTCAAACAAAGGTGCTTGATACAATCTTTGCAGTTGAAGCTCTTGGTGGTTCTTCAAAGGAACTTGATGTATTTGCAATGAAGCATCATTGTAAACCTTGCCAAGGCCAATCAGGGCTTGGAAAAGCCTTTTTTCACAGCTTATTTTGGTATACTTCGGAGATATGTCTGCTTTTTCTGTTGATATATGCACCCAGCAACTATATTTTGAGGCATTCAGCATTCTAATAATATCAGGCTGATTTCCCAAAACATATTTTGTAATGTCATTTGGACTGCTCACTTGATTTTATAGATTTTCTTGTTCTATTTTATATAATACATGGATCTTAATAAAATAATTCGAAGGAGGTGATGTTCCCTCATGTGTGTTAACTCTTCAAAACAGCAGAACAAAATACGGATGCACAACCTGTTTAATTAGTAATACATTTACCGTGCCTCGTTTTTGAAAATGTATTCTCTTACTGTATACATGCAGTTGATAAATATACTTTTTACATTGCTTTTGCCCTAAGAGAACATCTAGAAACCTCTTTGCAGAGAACTTTTACTGATTAATGTAATGGTCATTTAAAAGTTCATAGCAATGCATAGTTATCATGTTTGGAAAAGAGAACTTAATGTAAATTCTTTATTGTAAATTGAAAGAACTGTTGATCACTTAATGCTTTGTTTTCCTGAGGTATTATAACTTAAAGAAAATCATTAAACTGATAATAACTGAAGATATAGACCATTTAAGATTTTGATATTGCCCTAACTTCATTTGCTATTTATCTGGGGCTAACAGCATCCTGAATTACGCATTTTAGTTATGATACCATGGGAACAATTCACATGCAGTGATGGTAATTTTTTAGTTGCTTATTTGTCCATAATAGGTAATTACCTCATCAAGTTTTTATTAAGTAGCAATGTATTGACATATTTCATATTTATTTATTTATTTATTTAATTTATTTGTTCAACTTATATGACCGCCCATCTCCCCCCATGGGGAACTCTGGGCGGTTCACAACAAATAAGTTAAAATAAAATCTAAAAATATATAAAACCACAATATATACAGTACAATAAATAATTAAAAAATCCAGATGGACGAGGTATTGATTAAAAGAAGGACATTAAAATTAGGGGATTAGCCACCTCCATGAGGAACTATCCCTCCCTCCCTCCCTCCCATGCCAGGCAGCAGAACCAGGTCTTCAGCTCTTTCCTAAAGGTCGGGAGGGTCTCAACTCTGGGGGCAAGATGTTCCATAGAGTGGGCGCTGTCACAGAGAAGGCCCGCCTCCTAGACCCCATTAGATGGCATTCTCTAATTGATGGGGTTCGTAGCAGGCCCTCTCTGGATGACTGGGTGGGGCGGGTCGATAACATGGGGATAAGACGGTCCCTCAGGTATTCTGGTCCCATGCCATGTAGGGCTTTAAAGGTGATAACCAACACCTTGAATTGTACCCGGAAGCAAACCGGCACCCAATGTAGCTCGCGGAGCAACGGTGTTACATGTGCAGATCTTGGAGCACCCAAAACTGCCCGCGCGGCCGCATTCTGCACCAGCTGAAGCTTCCGGATAGTCTTCAAGGGTAGCCCCATATAGAGTGCATTGCAATAATCTCATGGGAGATGAGAGCATGAGTGACTGTACGGAGGGCGTCACACTCCAGGAATGGGTGTAACTGGCGCACTAACCGAAGTGCAAAAGCCCTCCTAGCCACGACTGCCACCTCTTCGAGCAGGAGTCATGAGTCTAGAAGAACCCCCAGATTACGCACCGGTTCTGAATGGGGTAGTGCTACCCAATCGAGAACCAAAGATGATAATTTCCCAGAAGATGCTAAGCCAGAGCTTTCCAAACTGTGTGTCGCCACACACAGCGTGGTGTGTCGCCACACCACCCGGAAGCGGCGGCGCGTGCATGGTGGCAGCGGCAGCCGCCGTGCACATGCACGCCGCCGCACGCCCCCCGCACTGCCGCCGTGCGCACGCCGCCGCACGTCCCCCCGTGCCGCTGTACACGCACCGCCGCATGCCCTCCTGTGTCGCGCGTGCCGCCGCACCGCCACCGTGTTGCCAGCGGCGGCACTTTGGAAAGCCCTGTGCTAAGCCAGCAATCCACAGCCACTCGGTCTTACCAGGGTTCAACTGAAGCCTGTTGTTCCCCATCCAGGCCCTCACAGCCCCCAGGCACTGGGACAGGGTGGACACTGCATCACTTATTTCACCAGGGATGGAGATAACAATTGAGTATCATCTGCATACTGATGATACCTCATCCCACGGTGTCGGATGACCTCGCCCAGCGGTTTCATGTAGATGTTGAATAGGAGAGGAGAGAGAACCGAACCCTGCAGCACCCCACATAGGAGCGGACGCGGGCTGGATCTCTCCTCCCCTATCACCACCGACTGGGAGCGGCCCCGGAGGAAGGAGGTGAACCAGCGTAAAACTACGCCGCCCACCCCCAACTCCCTAAGCCGCCCCAAAAGGATACCATGGTCGATGGTATCGAAAGCCGCTGAGAGATCCAAGAGAGCCCGGATGGATGCACTGCCTCCATCCCGCCCCCGCCAGAGGTCATCCGTAAGCACGACCAATGCAGTCTCCGTCCCATATCCCGGCCTGAAACCTGACTGAAAAGGGTCAAGATAATCCGCTTCATCCAGGGTCCTCTGAAGTTGCAACGCCACCACTTTTTCAACCACTTTTCCCAAAAAGGGAAGGTGGGAGACCGGACGAAAGTTGTCCAGGATGGTAGGGTCCAGGGATGGCTTCTTGAGGAGGGGGCGCACCGCCTCCTTAAAGGCAGTTGGAACCACCCCCTCCAATAAGGATGTATTAATCATAGCCTGGACCCATCCACCTGTCACCTCCCTGGCCGATTTTACCAGCCAGGAAGGGCAGGGATCTAAACGTGGTGGAATTAACAATTCGAAGGATCCTGTCCACTTCCTCAGGTCCAACAGGATCAAATCGTTCCCAGATGATAGGGCAAGACCACTCCTGGCATCTCCCCAGACTGCAATCCAGGCATGGAGTCCAACTTAGACTGAATCCGAGCGATTTTATCCTGCAGATGCTCAGAAAATTCTTCCGCACGGCCCTGCAGGTGGGTGGTTGATACCACCCTACCCAAGAGAGATCGAGTAATCTTAAACAGGGCCGTCGGACGGCATTCTGCGGATGCAATAAGAGCGGAGAAATATTCACGTTTCGCCGCTCTTACCGCCACAAGGTAGGCCTTAATAGCGGCTCTAGATTGTGTTCGGTCGAATTCCGTCTTCGTCTTTCTCCAGCGGTGCTCTAGACGTCTCTTCACCCTCTTCAAGACCCTCAACTCCTCCGTAAACCACGGGGAGTGACAGGTCGAATGGGGCTTGAGAGGTCGCATCGGCGCGATCCTGTCCAAGGCACCGGCCGCCTCCCTATTCCAAGTTGCGGCCAGTGTCTCCACTGGACCGTGCAGCAGATCCTCGGGTATTACCCCCAGCTCCCTCTGAAACCTCAATGGGTCCATAAGTCGCCGGGGGCGGACCAATTGAATAGGTCCTGCCTCCCTGCGGAGTGGGGCGGCATAAGAGAATCCTAGAGATATCAGGACGTGATCTGACCATGACAATGGGGATAGTTCTAACTTTCCCCTCAGGTCACTTTGCCATTGCTCTGACAAGAAAACCAAATCCGGAGTGAGTCCACTGTCTCGAGTCGGGCCCCGAATAATCTGGGACAGGTCCATGGCTGCCATGGTAGCCATGAACTCCTGAGCCGCTTCCGAGGCACGTCCCAAGGACGGCAAGTTAAAATCCCCCAGGACCATAAGCCTGGGGAACTCCACCGCCAACCCCGAGACGGCCTCCAGCAGCTCAGGCAGGGAGGTTGCTACGCAGCAGGGAGGCTGGTACAATAGCAACACTCCCAACTGTTCACGGGCACCCAACTTGAAAAACAGGGTCTCACATCCGGATACTTGTGGAGCAAGGCCCCTGAAAGCCACCAAAGATTCTCTGATGATAACTGCCACCCCTCCTCCCCTACCCCGGTCTCTCGGCTGGTGCCACACCCGAAATCCGGCTGGGCACATCTCCAAGAGGGCTACTCCTCCCTCTGGGCCCAGCCAGGTTTCAGTAATACACGCCAGGTCAGCCCCTCTCTCCGTGATTAATTCACTTATGAGAGGGGCTTTGTTGTTTACTGACCTGGCATTGAGTAGCAGCAGTCGAAAGCCGGGGCCCTCAAGGATCCGCTGACCAGAACCTGGGGTTGAACTCGGAGGACCGGAACGCACCACTGGTACTAAACACCGGGGTCGCCTTCCCCGAAGATGGCCTGTCCTCCGGTTCCCGTCACAATATCTCCTGCCCATCACCACCTCGATCGGAATGCCCACATTATAGTCCCCAGAGTTTCCTGATCCGGTCGCCTCCACTCCCGAATCCCTCGAAAACCTGGATCTAGGCAGGGGTCTCTTCCATACACCCATCCTTTCACTCTCCATCCTCCTGGGCAGTCGTAGGCTACCAGCGCAACCAACCGAAGCTCTCGACGCTGGTAAGCCCCAACCGTCCCTTCCATTCACCCTCCAATCACTCATTATGCCCCCTGTGGCTTCTCTCACTAGTCACAAAGGGGCAGACAGTCCCTGTCCCTATATGATGCAGTACACTACAGAAACATTAAAACACTTCATTGAAATATGAACTATATGTTTCTGGTACTCCTATATGATCCGTTGATATGACTTGAACCTCTTTTTGAGGCATTTCTTTAGGATCATAGCTTAATATATTGAATTAGTTTAGACAGGTTCTCCAGTGATTGTTAGAATTTGCATAAATAGTCTAAATCCATTGTAAAGGGAGACCACTTCCACACCTTTTAAGAAATATTCTTCTTCTCCCAGTTAAATGTGAACTATGGTATTAAATTATAGTGCTCAGATTTTAGCTTGTCAGCAAACTTGTTAATTGCATTCCTTTAACATTAGTATCTTAGTGTCAAAAACTGATATAAAGAAATAATATAGGCACCAGGTTCAGATAATCTGAATTGATGATTATATATTTCAGATTATCTCAATGATCATACTGTATAGGGAAAAGGTAAATCATGTGCTGAGTGGAAAATCTAAGATATGGGTAATCTCTTTGGTTTCACCTTTTACTGGTCCTACAAAATTCAGTATTATTATTATTATTAGCAATAGCTTGAAATAAAACAAAATTCACTATTATTTAAGATGTCTAGCTTCTCTTTTCTATTGATTTAATGTTGGAGAGGAGGAGAAAAAGACCAGATGGTTTAAATATTAAAAAGAACTATTTTTGCCAGTATGTAAAGACATGCAATATCTTGGGGAGAAAAAGATGTTTATGTTTGAATATTTTCCCACAGTGCAGTTTCTTAAATACATAATACCAGCCACAGCATCTTTGTTCATATGTAATGGTAAACCAGGGTTGTTAAACCATAGTTTATTGAAGCGATAGAAGCCTGGTTTACAAATGTTACTAAGGGATAATAGTTAGGTTTGTACTTGCGTTAGGCCAAAACCAGCCAAAATTCATTATGTCTTAGTATTATGTGTGAACAAGGCTGCTGTGAAAAGTATTCTATGGAGAAGGTCTGATTTTCCGGCTGTATTTCTTATTGTAGATGGATGTTTGATAGCACTACAAATATTAATATAAGCAACTAGGTGGAAATGAGTAGGAAGAGGATGTTTACTAGGTTGCTTATTACTTTTAACTGGGTGGAACTTAATTGGCAGCCTTCTCTCTTCCAGAATTTGGTGTAGTGGTTAAGGCATAAGGCTAGAAACCGGGAGACTCAGTTCTAGTCCTGCCTTAGGCACAAAGTCAGCTGGGTGACCTTGGGCCAGTCACTTTCTCTCAGCCCTGTGAAGCAGGCAATGGCAAACCACTTCTGAAAAATCTTGTCAAGAAAACTGCAGGGACTTGTCCAGGCAGTCTCCAAGAACTGGACACGATTGAGTGGATAAAAAATAAATTTTAAAAAATTCTCATTGTAGATGGATATGTGATAGCACTACAAATACTAATATGAGCAACTAGGTGGAAATGAGTAGGAAGAGGATGTTTACTAGGTTGCTTATTACTTTTAACTGGGTGGGACTTAATTGTCAGCCTTCTCTCTTCCAGAACTTGTAATACAGCCAAGTTCAGCTTCCCACTATTAGTAGGAATGTGTTTGCTTGTGCCTGCATGTCTATATTGACAACCTTAATCTTGTTCCTTTCCCTGGTTGTCTGAATTCTAAGCAGCAGCCTGCTTTAAGAAAAGTATTAACTTACAAGGAGGTATCATAGTAAACATAGAAAAACATCTGATCCAAGCTTTCCTGTTAACCAAAATTTCACTTACTGGAGGATGAGCATTCTCTCATTAATGCGTTATTATAAAACATGTTTCTTTGAAAGCAACTAATTGAGCTATTTAATGGTCCTATTTACCAGTATCAACTGAAAGCCAGAAAATAGTGCTTTATTGGAACCTCTCTGTCTGAAAATAAAATATTTGCAATCCCTGTTACAACCATCTGTTCCTGCCTCCTGAAATGGTAGGTGGCCTGTTCTTGTGCTGGAGCAAGCAGAAAGTGTGGAGCAGCCCTATGTCTGCAGTTAGTGTAGGGGATATTTATTGGGAATATCAGTTCTACCAGCTACCAAGGGAACAACATTCACAACAGCTAAGTAAATATGTTTAGGAATGTGTTATTAAACTATTTATTGATTATATTAGTTATTTGTATATCACCAAGCAGCTCTAGACAGCTTACAGTAGCACAGTAAAAACATCCATAAAATCCAAAATATTAAAAACATTAAATCTTTAAATGCTCTACAAACTCCTTTTTGTAAGAGCAAACCCAGGATCCCTAAGCATTACTGAATCTGCATTCCTTTGCACTTTTAATTAGGTTTAAATTCCATTGAATTCAGGGGGGGTTACTTCCAAGTTAGTGTGCATTTATATAGCATCAGGAAGGTGATTTCGAATTCAGGAACCCATATGAAGGGTTTGCTTTCATTTGAATGGAATTGCTGGTCTGTGTGTTTATTGCTTGGTTATTATAAGCTGCCCAGAATTGCAGTGAGCGAGTTGGGTGGCCATATACATATCATAAATAAAATCACAACTAACTTATTTATTTTCTATCCCGCCTTTATTTTATAAATAACTCAAGGCAGTGAACATACCTAATACTCCTTCCTCCTCCTATTTTCCCCACAACAACAACCCTGTGAGGTGAGTTGGACTGAGAAAGTGACTGGCCCAAGGTCACCCAGCCAGCTTTCATGCCTAAGGTGGGACTAGAACTCACACAGTCCTGGTTTCTAGCCCAGCACCTTAACCACTAGACCAAACTGGCTCTATGTTGGGACCAAACTATTTTGAACACAATAGGACCACTATTCCACCTGCCTGCAGGAGATAACAGAACTATAAAATTTATTCCATAACCATTCTAAAGCAACAGACCAATGTCAATAATACAGATACAGAAACCAAATCCTATATGAGCACGGATGGGAACTCTGTGGTAATACTTAATTTTGGCAGTACTGTTGTAGCACTTGTATCACCACCAGGAAACATACACTTGCTCCTCCAATGTGGTACATGCCATCCTCTGTCAGAAGAAAGGCCAATCTCTACATAATAACAGAGATGGACATAATCTTACATCAGAAATAGCAGTAGCCAAAAGCCAGCAAGGAAACATTTTAACTGCCAGAATGTTCTGTGACTGATCTTACAATGGCCTTCCTTGACAAAAGGAATTGTGAAGGCCTATTTCATTGTGAAACACTGAGCCATGTTTTGTCAGGAGATTTAATACCTTTTCTCACAGATTAAGGAGAGGACAAAACTGCTTATTACACTACTGGGGTTAATCAGCTATCCTATTACTTTTCACGCCTAACCATTGTTTTGTTAATTATCACTGCCTGTAGATAATTCTGTCTCACTGCTGTACTCATAACAAACACAATGGATAGTATATGGTATATAGGATATAGTACACGATATGCCCCTTTCTCAGGACTATTCTATGTATCTGTGGCTGAGATCTATGAACACTTAACTGTGTAATAAATGTTTTAGTCTGCGAGGCATCTAAAGACTGGCTTTTGATGGCTACTCCTCTGGAAATTATTCTACATGGAGTCTTTCCCTACCCACTGCTAAGTTAAAGAGTAAACTACCCATCTATCCTTCAGTCAACAGAAAGCTATACAGTACTGGCTTGAAGTATGTGAAACGCGAATAGAAAATACTGTGAAGAATACATCCGTTAGCAAAAACAAAAAACGTCTGATAACTCTGAAGACTAACACGTTTATCATGGCAAGGCTACCATCTGAACCATGACTTTCAGAACTGCAAGGCAGACACATGCTTGGAGTGTGGGTGCATGTGTGGCAGGGACAGCTAATTTAAACGCCGAGATCAGAGGAAAACGATGTGCAGAAAGCCTAGATGGTGACAACCGGTATGAGGACTACCAAACCTGCAAAAAAACCCGACGAACATTAGAGGGCAGCAAAGAGTTGTTTTCTGTGTCCCTTTGCTGCCCTCTTAGGGTCACCGAAATGTGGTATCCCAGGTCTGGTAGACCTACCCAAAGCTGAGCGGGTTGTCAGTTTTTTTGTCCTCTCACGTGTCCCCCTCCTGGATGCTTGTGTGGGTTTGGTGCAATACTCTGGTTCAGAGTCCCCACAGACAAACGCCGCCGTCTGTGGGGCTCGCCGCCTCCGCGGAGGGAGTCCACAGCGGGATGCTAGGAGCCCGGCGAGCAGGGAACGCGCAATTTCGCCATCTCATCCGCGGCGTCGCTTTAGCACGCAGCCGTGCGGCGGTGGCCTGATGAAGTCGGCCAGGCGCTTGGCTCGTGCCGCAGTGCCGTGCACCGCCTCTGGAACCTGACAGGGGGCGCTGGTTACCGGTTGCTGAGGCAGCCTTCGAATAAGTCAGCCAGCCCGCCCGCTCGTCAGCGGCCCTCGCGGTTGGGAACGGAGGGACGAGCGGGAGGCCGGTAGGCTCAGCGTCGGCCTTTCTGGTGCTCGCTTAGTGCTTAGTGCAAGGCCCATTCGGGAGAGGGGGGATCGTCCCCGGGGGGACCTCTTCGCCATGCAGGCCGCGCGGCGCCTGCTGTTGTTGCCGCCGCTTTCAGAGGTGAGTGAGGCGTCGGACTGTCTTTACCCACCGTTGGGCCGCTAAGGCCGGGCTACCCTCTTCTCGGGCCTGGGGAGGGCGTTGTGCCTCACTTTCTTTGATGAAGGAGCAGTTCAGAGATGCGTATCTGCTGGGCTTCCTCGGGAAGCCTAGAGGATGGTGGAAGAGGAGGCGAAAGGAATCCCCTCCCTGGTAAAGGTTGGGAGCCTTCGCGTGTTGGAATCAACAGAAAGGCGGGGTTTAAATGGAATAATCAAAAATGAAATAAATGTTTGCCTCTGACTAGGAACTCCCGTAGTGACCTGCGTGTCTCTCGTTCGTCTGAGGGAGGTCGAGCCTTGGGACCCTGAAGGGAAAGAGGGAAGCTCGTCCCGGCTTACCTTTTGCTTCCCTTTGAATTACGAGGGTTGATGGGGTAGATGGCTCCCTCCTTTGCAAGGCGCCTACTTAATCGCCTTAAAGAGTTTGGGGCTCCTCGTTTATAGTATCTTCCTTCTTTGGCTTTCCCACATCTAAGGATGCCAGCCAGAGGACGTGGCAGACAATCCCCAAACAACACTGCCGTCCTAGTTACCTACTTATTTTGCCCCTCTAATGTAGCCAGGTGCCTCGATGTAACACTTAGGGCATCGTTTTCATATTCTTTGTTTGTGTCTGCACTTTTGCGTTCTTGTATTCCATTTTTGTTGCTGGCTAACAAGTAATTACATTATGTGTTCATGACCCAGCTTTTGTAATTGTAAATCTGTCAAGTATTGTGGTTGCTATAAAATAGCTTATTTTGTAATTGGCCAGCATTGATTTGGCTACAGTAGTTGCAAATAATCTGTTCCATACTAACACAATTTGAAATGTATCATTGCTGAAGGAGAATACTTACCAGGAGGCAAGGTTACTTGTTTTTGTGATAGTGCTCATATGAACAGTGGTCATCTTGGCGATTAAAATTGACAGAAACCAGGTCTATGTGATGGATCACAGTGCAAGGGCTAGTAAGTTAAATAATCAGTATTAAGGAATAGTCTTAAAGTGAATACTTAAGTGTTTTGTATAGAAATAAATAAATAGCAGCAATGTATTTATTTGTAATTTATATGTAGTTTAGTTCCAGAATAAATCAGTACCTTTGTAAGGTTCAAAATGAAAAATTTTAAAGAAACTTTTTACTATAGATGTTCAGGGTTAAACCTGCTCTCATGAGTATATCTTGTTGGATACATCATCTTAATCTAATGGAGTGAATACGGGAAATATAGAGGTCATGCTGGAGGTTATAATGACATCAGTTTGATTATTTGTAGAACACAGGTATTTAGAGGATAACTTCTTGATTATTTTAAAATAATGTAAGTGTACAAGTAGGCAATGGTGGTTTGGTGTATATTGAATATTGTGAGATTTTGAGATTTCAAGTTAACTTACAACTTTAGCCATGCAAAGGACAAAATAAACAAAACATATTGATTAGTATTGCAGATGTGCTAACAAACTAATGTTTATTCCAAATGTGTTCAATGGGCTAGAAACCAGGAGACTGCGAGTTCTAGTCCCGCCTTAGGCATGAAAGCCGGCTGGGTGACTTTGGGCCAGTCATTCTCTCTCAACCCAACTCACCTCACAGGGTGGTGGTTGTGGGGAAAATAGGAGGAGGAAGGAATATTACTTATGTTCACTGCCTTGAGTTATTTATAAAAAATAATAAAGGCAGGATAGAAAATAAATATAAATAAAGAAATATCTTTTAAATCAGGGGTGGTGAACCTTTTTTCTGCCAAGGGCCATCTGGATATTTATAACCGGGTACCGGGGGGTGGGGGGCAGGGTTTCTGGGATTTCCGTGGACCGGGGGCCGGAGTTTGCTGGCGGGAGCCAATCACAAGCACTGGGGGTGGGGTTTGCAGGTGGGAGCCAATCGTGTGGAAGGGGCGGGGTTTGCGGGCAGGAGCCCCACGGGCCTTAGGCGGGAGCCCCGCGGGCCTTATACGGCCTGCGGGCCTGACGTTTCCCACCCGTCTTAAATAATTATAATTCAGTCACCAAGATTTATCAAACTGAAAATGTAGTAATATTGGTGGACACGACTAAACGACTGAACAACAAAAAATTAAGCAAAGGTGAAAGAAACCTTTGTGTTTTTCCCCCCTCTGGTAGGTCTAAAAATATGGAGGTATGAAAAACAAAGGGAAAAAACACATTTTTCACAGTCACTTCAAAAGTTTTGGAAACCTTACATTTATAATGTTGGCACAGTATTAAAAAGTCTGCTATGTTAGCTGAAGTTGGCTAACCATTTTTTTCTTCCTATGTGAACTTCATTTGTTTAAAAAAAGACTTCCCTTTTGGGCAAAGCTTAAAGGATTCCATAAAGACTTGCCTTTTTTTAATTTTAGCAGATTTTTCCCAAGCTTGCACTTTAGATGTCTTGAGCATAACAGAATTCCCAGCTAGAATGGACTTTGGGAAGAATCAAAGAATTTACATAATCTAATGCAATGTAAGAAGTGATATGTAATCTCAGTTTTGATTTGGACTTGTGTCAGAGAGCCCCATCTACTCTGCTTGTAACTATTGTGAATGTCTGTGATTTTTAAAATAAAAAATAAAGTGGTTAAGAATAGTTAATCTTTCTGTAACCCTTGGGTCTTTCAGTTTAAACAAATATAATGCATATGTATACTATTTGTGAGCTCCTGGGTGTCATGTTTTTTAATAGAAATTACATATTTTTTAATAAACAACCCATAGAAAGATATAATATATGAGTGCAAACCTTAAAACTAATTTCCTTCACTTGCTGCTCAGTCCTCTAAACCAGAGCTTTCCAAACTTTTCATGTTGGTGACACACTTTTTAGACATGCATCATTTCGCAACACAGTAATTCAGTTTTACTAGCAAACCAGAGGTTAAACTAACCCCTTATAAGAGATACAGACACATACATAAATTGTAATAGCGAAATGTATGGGGACACAACATATAACATGAAAACCTTTCATTTATATTTTTAAAACTATATGATTTGTAAGATAATAACATATAAATTTAAATAAATAATAAATAACATACATTTCCAAGATTGTTGTCATTTATGAGTAACAATATGTAAATATGTGCAAGAATTAAAAAAACTAATAACTACTTACCATTTTAATGAGATGTATGAGGTTGATGGGATGAACACAGCTTTTGAATATTTGGTGGAATATTAGATAAAGACACTCGCATTTCGTCATCAAGCATTTTTAAGTTTCCACATTTCAGTGTCTTTAAGTTTGTCATCGTTGAAAAGGATACTTCACAAATATATGTAGTAGAAAACTGCAGAAGAATTTTTAGCGCCTTTTATACCTATGTTTGGATGCATTGTAATGATTGTAATTGCAATGTAAAGATCATATTATTGTCTTGAAAAATATCCTTCATTTGCAGCTTAATGTCATCAGACATGTCTTGAATACATCTTCCAATCCTGTTATCTGCCAAAGGGATTTTATTAACTTCTCTCTCAAATTTGGGCCCAAACATTGTTCAAACAATAGCACAGCAAGATTCCTTTATGGTGGCAATAGTGTGTGGGTCCTTGTTTTTGGCAATTATTTGAGCAGCCAAGTAACTTGCCTTTTGAGCTTTCTCTGATGTCTTCATTCTCTTTGTGAATGATGCAGACTGCTTCTTTATAGATTTTGAAAGCTCAATAAAGTATTGAACTGGTTTTCCTGACAAATGTTTGTGCTTTGAGGTAAAATGGTGCTTTAATTTGTTTGGTACTATAGTTTCATTTGCAAGTATATCCCCACAAACTAAACACTTGGGACAAGGATTGTTTTCATTACCAGAAAATGTGAACCCCAGTTTCATATAATCTTTACTGTATAAACGAGGCTTGTAAATTTTTCCTTTACACTTCTTGTGTACTAATGCAGACCGTTCAACAGTTGATTCTTCTGTAGTTTCCTCTATAGCCCCTACAGTTTTTTCATCGCAAACGTCATGTTCACCAGCTTTTCTTTTCTTAATTAGAAACTTATCCATTTTAGGGGTAATTCAACTGCAATTGGTTACAAGTCAAGGCTTGGCAGAGTTTGCACTGGGTACAAGTAGTCAAGGCTTGGCAGAGTTCGCACTGGGTACAAGTCAAGGCTTGGCAAGGAGTACCTGCGTGGCTGCCAGCGAGGTTGGAGAGCTGAGTACTTACAAGACAGCAAGCAAGGTCAAGGCAGACTCAGCCACAGAATTCCCTGAAGCAGCCAGACATATGTCAGGCACTAGGACCTACGCGGAAGCCAGCAGGCTCAGGAGCAGAACTCCACACCGGTAGTCTTTGGAGGCATCGTGGTGCAGCAGCAGCAGGGATTCCGAAGGCAGCGGGCTGGATTGGTGAGGCTGGGTTAGAATCGGCAACAGGCAGAGAAGGTGCAGGAAGGCTGGGTACAGCGGAGGAGGAAGGAGGTTCCACGGTGCTCACGAGTTCGAGTTCTGAAGAGGCTTCGGCTGGAGGCAAGAGAAGAGGCTGGGAGAAGGAGTCTAGTGAACGGTTGTCCCCGACAACCCGTTCCTCCTTTGGCCATCTTTTTATCATCTTCCCGCCGTTTTGGTTTAGAAGCCAATCGGCTTGCTTTCTGTTTGGCACCCTTTTTTGCCCTTTCTATGGTGCTGATAGGTGGTAGCGGCTCCACCCTTTGATCACCGCCCATCAGCTGTTCTTGGTTTTCCTGCTCTGGGTTTCCCGCTGCATTGAACTCTGTATCAATTTTCCTGCCATTGCTGCTGAGCTCCCCCTCCTTCAACTCTGAGTTAGATTCTATTCTGACAGCACCTTTGCTGCGTAAAAATGCATAGATTCAGAGGTTTCTCCTTACGTTCACGTGACACACCTACACACTGCAGCCGACACACTAACATGTCGCGACACACAGTTTGGGAAGCTCTGCTCTAATCTAACGTCCCTTGCCCCTGCCCTGTTGGCCTACATAATTATTGATGAGGGAGAAAATAAAGATCTACTATAAGAAAAGTGTTTATCCAGAATCCCATCAAAAATAAAGAAGTACAGTAAAAGCTACAGTGGAAGTGGGAAAATAGAATCATATGCAAGAGTAATAGGACTGTGATCAATCAGTTGGTCTATCTCTAAAGAGTATTGTTGTCAACTGATACACATATTGGATGACTGAATAGAGGGGTTTTCACACCTTTTTAGACTGCGGAACCAGTTAAAAAAATTATCAGAATCCCTAATCAAGAAGCAAAGCACTAATAAAACATTTGCAAGGTAAACTGTTTATTGTAAATGCAGAATTAACATTTCCAAGGTATGAAAAATAAAACTTGAATTTCACAATTATTTGGGAGATAAATGTTTTAACCAAAGAAAATCAGTGTTCAGTGATTGGGATATGATTGCTTTAAATTCAGTATTTGGACCAATTTATATTATTTGTAAGAGAAGAGCATCTTCTACATTTAGACTATTTCTATACTTTGTTGCTGCTGCTGCTGCTGCACATAAGAAGAAGGTTCTCTCAGAAAAGTATGTTGTTGCAAACAATATAAGATATTTTCAATCCTTGACACGCAATTTCAGCATATTCTTTTAAAAGCTCTACCCAGAAATTTGTAAGTTCTACATAAAGAAATGTTGTTTGTAATGTGAAATCAGTTGCATTTAATTTTAATTTCTCAAAGCATGTGCTATAAGAAGCAGCAGCAAAATCAGCAGCATTGGAAATTTGTTTTGCTTTTTCTGTTTTCACCTTTTACTTACCAACTGCAATTAATCCAGTTTGTAGCCGTATCTGGAAAATGTTCACATGACAAATATGTATTAGATTTAATAAAAATGATATGCATATAGGTAAAGGTAAAGGTTCCCCCCGCACATCTGTGCAGTCATGTCTAGGGGCCGGTGCTCATCTCCGTTTGTTAGCTGAAGAGCCAGTGTTGTCCGAAGACGCTTCCACGGTCGTGCCTGGCATGACGCACGTGGAACGCTGTTACCTACCCACCGAAGTGGTACCTATTCCTCTACTTGCATTTGCATGCTTTCGAATTGCTAGGTTGGCAAGAGCTGGGGCTAGTGCGGGAGCTCACTCCGTCACACGGGGCTAGGGATTCGAACCTCCGAACCTGCGATCTTCCGATCGACAAGCCTGGCGTCTTACCTGCTGAGCCACCATATGCATATACTGAGGGGTATATCGAATGGGTTTAATATTGTAAGGCTGAAAAATTATGCCGGAAAATCACCATTTGTTTTTTTTAAAGAACTTTATTAATTTTCAGAGTATAGTTAAAATACAAAATGTAGAATATAGAAAAGATAAAGTACAGAACTAAAGAAAAAAGAAAAACTATAAAAGTGCAGAATTCGGAAGAAAACAGAAACAGAAAGTGACTACTGACCTTCTCCAATACAGATATAAGTGCATTTACAAATACAATCTCTTACCATTAGTTAAACCTTAGTAACATTATTTCTATCAAATCAAACCATGTAATCATCAAAACCCAAAATCAAAGCTTCATTTTTTTCTGATACAAGAAAAAAGTCTAAAAGTGGTTGCCAGATAGAGACAAATCCAGACACGGTACTTTCTCTCATCAACGCTGTTAACTTGGCCATTTGGGCCAATTCCATCAGTTTAAACATCCATTCTTCCAGGAAAATCACCATTTGTGATGTTACTTAGAATGAATCCCTTACTTAGGAATGCTGATGGCATGGATACTTTCCATTATGAATGCCTGGCTGAAGCTACTTAAGCACCCATCTTTCTCCTGCCTGCCTGCCTTTGCAGATATAATCTTCATATAGTATGCTTATTCCAGAGGAGGTCCCTCTCCAAACAGATTTGAGGCATATGCACACTGCAGCTGAGCAATGCAATTCTAAGTTACTTCATTAATTCTCACACTGCTTATAGGACTTACTGCTAAGTCGGTGTGCACAGGATGCCACCTTGATGGTTAAGCAAGCTTCTTGGGGACACGCACACGCATATAGACAAATATGGTCTGCAGTATGGAAAGTGAAGAGGGAAGGAGAGATTCACCACAATCACTCTTGGGCTATTGGATTTCTAGCTATCTCTGCTTTTAACTGCCTTTTATAAATATGGTCTGCTTAATGCTTGGGGAAGTGTGTGTTGGAGTTTGGGGACAGGCGGGAAGTTGGGCTTTGTGTGCGTGCCCATGGGAAGAAAGAAGAGTTGAGTGATGGCGAGCAGTAGCTTCTGTTAATACTGGTGATGACAAACTGATGATGTGCAGCTGTTGAGAAGAGAAGAGCCATAGTCAAGGGGGAGAGCAGATGGGATGGCTGGAGGTGTGTTTGAGACCAATGCATTCAAGGTTGGGAGTTTTGCCCTTAGCCCTCATGGAACCCATTCAGGTTTTCACAACCCAGTTTGAAAAACTCCATCTTAACATATGACATTAAGAAATGTGATTTTTCAGGAGTGGTTTAGTGTGCTAAGTGAACCCAGCTAATAGCGGTTTATTTAATAAATCAATTTAAGTGAACAATGGCTCTGATATATGTGGTTCTTTGGCTTTGGAATAATGTTCTAATGTAGATAGAGGGCATAGAGGGGTTTTTACTTTCCTGTGGATGCACCATGAATCTGCCATGGTGTTTTCCCTTCTTTGTAATTTTATTCGCTGTTATTTTGAAAAACATCTTTGGATGCAGAAATTACAGAAAAGCAAGATTAACTGTGGGAGGTTTGTGTTTTGGCCAGAGTTCTTGTTTCCATACTTGAATGTTTAACCTTCTTAAATATTTATATTATTGGGTTTATACTTAAATAAATCTTTAAAAATTGGGGAGTTTTTTTTAGTGAACTCTACCAGTTATGTGAGCCTATCAATATACATTTAATTACTGTATCTTTTTATCCTACTAAGAAACTCATTGCTTTTCCCTCATACTATGTTTTCCAAAATTTCAACGTAGTCAAATCCATCAGTTCAGAATATATATGATAGAACATGATTAAATTTTCAGATCTCTGCTGAAATTCTCCCTGCATAATTCCTGTAACCTGATTCTGGATCCTTCTGTCTGCTTCAGATTATATGTTACAGTTGTGCTTCCTACTGTCTAAGACACCAGCTTTGGACTCTAGTTCTTTTTCTATCAGATTTCTCTCTGTCTGGAAGATGTGCTCTTTTTCAGTTGTGAGATCTGCTTCTTTTAGCCACAAAATGAAACAATAAATTCTTCTGCTTATCAATGGACATTCTCCAACTGCCAAAGTGATATTTTTCTCATTTTAAATACTTTGCCAGAATCTTTGACTAGTTGTACTCGTAATGAAACATCTACTTCTGCTTCATTGACTATGCTAAAGCCTTTGATTGTGTGGATCACAACAAACTCTGGCAAATTCTTAAAGAGATGGGAGTACCAGACCACCTTACCTGTCTCCTGAGAAACCTGTATGCAGGTCAAGAAGCAACAGTTAGAACCAGACATGGAACAACCAATTGGTTCAAAATTGGGAAAGGAGTATGACCCTGCTTATTTAACTTATATGCAGAGTACATCATGAGAAATGCTGTGCTGGATGAATCACAAGCTGGAGTTAAGATTGCCGGGAGAAATATCAACAACCTCAGATATGCAGACGATACCACCCTAATGGCAGAAAGTGAAGAGGAACTAAAGAGCCTCTTGATGAGGGTGAAAGAGGAGAGTGCAAAAGCTGGCTTGAAACTCAACATTAAAAAAACTCAGATCATGGCATCTGGTCCCATCACTTCCTGGCAAATAGAAGGGGAAGAAATGGAAGCAGTGACAGATTTTATTTTCTTGGGATCCAAGATCACCACAGATGGTGACTGCAGCCATGAAATTAAAAGATGCTTGCTCCTTGGGAGGAAAGCTATGGCAAACCTAGACAGCATATTAAAAAGCAGAGACATCACCTTGCCGACAAAGGTCTATATAATTAAAGCTATGGTTTTCCCAGTAGTAATGTATGGCTGTGAGAGTTGGACCATAAGGAAGCCTGAGCGCCAAAGAATTGATGCTTTTGAGCTGTGGTACTGGAGAAGATTCTTGAGAGTCCCTTGGACTGCAAGGAGGTCAAATCAGTCAATCCTAAAGGAAATAAACCCTGACTGCTCATTGAAAGGATAGATACTGAAGCTGAAGCTCAAATACTTTGGCCACCTAATGCGAAGAGAGGACTCAATGGAAAAGACCCTGATGCTGGGAAAGACTGAAGGCAAAAGGAGAAGGGGACGGCAGAGGATGAGATGGTTAGATAGCATCACCAATGTAATGAACATTTATTTGAGTAAACTCCGGGAGACAGTGGAGGACAGGAAGGCCTGGCGTGCTATGGTCCACGGGGTCACGAAGAGTCGGACACGACTTAACGACTGAACAACAACAACCAGATTAATCTACACTAACATTAGTGCTAATCTTAGTCCTGACTTCACTTCCAATTGCTATATTTTATAATGTCTTTGTGACATAATCCCAGCGGTTAAATGGAGATGGAGTCCAAACAAAATACTTGTCCACTATCTGAAGTTTGCTAATGAGATGGTTAGATAGCATCACCAATGTAATGAACATGAATTTGAGTAAACTCTGGGAGACAGTGGAGGACAGGAAGGCCTGGCGTACTATGGTCCATGAGGTCACGAAGAGTCGGACATGACTGAACGACTGAACAACAACAACAACTCGTAATGAACCTTTTAACTTCTACTGGGTGCTTGTTTTGTTGTTTATTCGTTCAGTTGCTTCTGACTCTTTGTGACTTCATGGACCAGCCCACGCCAGAGCTTCCTGTCGGCCGTCACCATCCCCAGCTCCCCCACGGTTGACTCCGTCACCTCCAGAATATCATCCATCCATCTTGCCCTTGCTCGGCCCCTCTTCCTTTTGCCTTCCACTTTCTCTAGCATCAGCATCTTCTCCAGGGTATCCTGTCTTCTCATTATGTGGCCAAAGTACTTCAGTTTTGCCTTCAATATCATTCCCTCAAGTGAGCAGTCTGGCTTTATTTCTGTGCTGGCTAGCCTCGAGTATCAAGTTACACAGAGCCTCTGCTTGTGAGCTGCAGGCAGGAATTCACTCACCAGCTGTAATTTGAGCAACAAATGCAGCCAGAAGACACGCTGCAGAGAAAAGCTGAGAGAGAAGTCCAGAGTTCGTTTGCCGAAGTCAGAGTTAATCCAGAAGATAAC
Organism: Charina bottae; assembly: GCA_023362775.1. Classification (NCBI taxonomy): domain Eukaryota; kingdom Metazoa; phylum Chordata; class Lepidosauria; order Squamata; family Charinaidae; genus Charina; species Charina bottae. The sequence continues at coordinate 54,554,697 of JALMGJ010000003.1, read as the reverse complement.
CGATATTCCAAAGCCAGGTCAGGGGTGGTAACAAGTAGGTCAGCAAGAAGTCAAAGCCAGGTCAAGGAGTCCAGAAGTCAGAGTAACAATAATCCAAGCAGGGTCAGGAAATCAGGAATCAAGTCAGGAAACCGGAGTGGTCGCGAAGCCAATATGCTACGTTGCTCCCACAACCCACTCACCACTCTGCTGGTTATTTATTAGGAGTTTAGGAGCTGTCATCTGGGTCCTGCAAAGACTCCACTTCTCCTCTGCGTAAATCTCTTGCAGCTAACCGGGCACTTCTCCTTCTGTCCTTTAAGGCGAGGCGTACACGCCTCCGTCTCTGCCCTTTGGGTGATTCAGGTGAGCTGGGAGTCTGATGGGATCCAGCTGGCTGCTGGCTAGAGGGTGGGGACAAACCACCATCCCCCGGCTTGCTCCCCTGTAACCTCGGGTATTGCCAACTCCCCACTGCCCTGTGGTGCTGGGTCTTCATCTGGGGCCATGCCTTTGTCTGGGACCTCGTCTGGTTCGGTCCCCTGGGGGTTCACCAGGGGCAGCTCGTCTTCTGACTCCTCACTGAAGTCCTGGGGCAGAGGCTGAACCAGGACACTATCCCCCCCCTCAGGGCCCCCTCCCCGAGAAGCAACGGGTCCAGGCTTGTGGGGATATGCCTGGTGGAAGTCCTGAACCAAGGCAGGGGCATGGACCTGAGCAGCGGGCTCCCAGGAGCGGTCTTCCGGCCCGTACCCTTCCCAGTCCACTAGGTACTGGAGGCGCCCTCTCCGCATGCGAGAGTCCAAAATACGGGCCACCTCAAATTCCTCCTGGCCATCCACCATCACCGGTGGCGGAGGTGGTACAGAGGGACGATGGGGATCTGGAGGGACGGCAGGTACAAGGAGGGACCGGTGGAACACGGGATGGATCCGGAGAGACGGGGGCAGGTCCAGACGGAAGGCCACAGGATTGAATTGTTCCACCACCGGGTACGGGCCAATAAAGCGGGCGTCCAGCTTCCTGGAGGGTCTTGAGCTGGGCAGGTACCTGGTGGACAGTCACATTCGGTCCCCTACCTGGAGGTCCCTGCCTGGCTGCCGCCGCCGGTCAGCATTAGCCTTGTAGGCCCGCTTGGCCTGTTCGAGGTGCTCCTTTAGCACTGAGTGTTGGGCCCGGAGTTCCTGAATGAAGGCCTCTGCCGCCGGGACTGTGGTACTGGGAAAGACGGACGGAAAGAAACGGGGGTGGTATCCATATAGGGTCATGAAGGGGGTCTGCCGGGTCGAGGAATGGAGTGAGTTATTGTAGGCGAACTCTGCCAGGGGTAGCAGGTTCGCCCAGTCGTCCTGCTGGTGCCCCACGTAGCACCGGAGGTACTGCTCTAGCACCCTGTTCACCCTCTCCATCTGGCTGTCCGACTGGGGGTGGTGCGACGAGAGGTTTACTTTATTGTAAACCGCCCAGAGTTCCCCGTTGGGGGAGATGGGCAGTCATATAAATTAAATAAATAATAATAATAATAATTATACCCTCCCTTCCTTCCTTCCTTCCTTCCTTCCTTCCTTCCTTCCTTCCTTCCTTCCTTCCTTCCTTCCTTCCTGTTGCCATCTCTGATCTACTAGCCTGTCCACCTGTTACTCAGGCCATCAGTGTCCCAGCATAGCATATCCCAGCAGTCCTTCCACTCCAGTCTTCCCAACACCTTTCATTTCCTCCTCTGTCTCTCTCTCTCGTTTCTCACTGCTGCTGCCACTAATGTTTGGTCTAGTGGTTAAGGTGCTGGGCTAGAAACCAGGAGTCTGTGAGTTCTAGTCCTGCCTTAGGCATGACCTTGGGCCAGTCACACACACTCAGCCCAACTCACCTCACAGGGTTGCTGTTGTGGGGAAAATAGGAGGAGGAAGGAGTATTAGGTATGTTTGCCGCCTTGAGTTATTTATAAAAATAATAAAGGTGGGATAATAAATAAAGAAATAAATAATAATGTGTATGTACGTCATTGCCAAGGAAATTCTTCAACCGTGGCTTTTTCCTATTCTTATACCTTTTCTTACCACCAAAACATTTCTGTTTGGAACAACCATATTTTGGTTATATTGAACAAAAAATCCGTTATGTTATGTACATTGACCATCCAACATTCAAAGCATGTAGGTTTCGGTTCATACATAGAATGTTTTGCATAGCTCATAATAATTTTTAAAGCATTAGGTTTTGGCTTCCATTTCATAGCAGTTGTATCCAAAGGAATTATACTTTTCAGTGTATGTCAGAATACAGTTTTTTGAATGCTTAAATATAAATGCAACACATTTTCAGTCTGCCAGATGAACCTAGAAATTACTGAGCATTTTGTAATGGCTAGGAATACTGGCCTTCATACAGTTACAGTTTCTACTCCCTATAAAGGTTAAGCTGGCATTGTTCTGATGTGGAATCTGGAACCAGATTCTGTGCTTTTGATAATCTCTTGTATTTGTATACATAGTTCTGTGAACTGTGCAAAATTTTTCTTTGAAGTTTGAAATAAAACCTTGCCATCCTCACTATGACCTTTCAATTCAGTTCCTTCCATGGCAGAGATCAAACAGAAAGTCTTTGATTTGGATCTGAAGAAAGACGGATCCAAAGTCTCAGGCCATTACTATGAGTGTGAGAGACTGTAGAGAGGCTGGGAAAGGATTGGAAGAAAACACAGACATAAATTGTCAAGAGATAACTCATAAACAGCAGCTTAGCCCAAGTGGAAAGAAATCTGAAGAAGTGTTTCAAATCACTCAAAGAGACTCTGCCTTAATTAACTCACTAAAAATGAGGCTGATAAATTTCTATTAGTTTCCAAGGTTTTATATTTACCCTTTATTGGCCTTTAAATACATTACTGAAATAATGTAGTTGTTGCTTCATTGATCTTGTGCAGCTGTGTGGCAGTTAAACAATGGGGTTCTAGCAGACCTTTGGGTATACCTAATTATTTTTTCACGATTCCTTCGTTCTGCACAGGAGGGCATTTACTTTAGTTAGGCTTAACACTTTACTATCAAGTGTATTGGAGGGGAGATTTAATAATATCCCATATTTGGAGCACCTCTATCATTAATCAGATGAGTCCCATCAGAATAGTTCTGCATCTTTTGTGCTGTCTCTTATTTCATACATGGCAGAGTTAATACTCCCCCTTTTTACTACAGTAAATGCATGGGATAACTTGAAACAGTGGTTGTGCACTTTTTGTCAGATTTCTGTGAAAGTTGGGATTGCCATTGCCATTAGATATTGCTGGGTTTGAAGTACATTTAAGCTTGGATGGTTTTGTTACTTATGGCTTGACTAGGAGATTGCTAGTATTTAAGGTTTGTCACTAACTTCTGTCCTTTTAATGTGTTAAATTCAAGGTAAACTCTTCATTGAATAAACAAAATGTTTTGGATTAGGTATAAGAGTAATTGGGGGCTGGTCTATCAAATTCTGCTTCTGAAGAACATGATTGCCTGGTAAGGCTCTGTTCCCTGGACCAAGCTTCATATTTTGCTTTGGGGTCTTGCCAATTTGTACAACATGGATTTTTCATGCTTTCTCATACATTCTTCATAGCACACTCCACAACCATTTTCCTATCCACCATTTTTCTTTTTATTGTTGTCTCTATACCATCCCATTTCTGCATCTGATTGAGTGAGCCATTATCTAGCATCACAACACTCTTTACTTTTCTGTCATCTGCTGTGACCTCATCAAATTCTTTTCCCACTTTGAAGGAAATCTCAGTGTTCTTGAAACTGCTTTCTGTCTTGATAGTTATAAAATCCCCACTGCATCTGAAAATTACATTGAGCTTGGCAACTCCAGCTATTTTCCTAGTGGCAAAGCCCATACCCAGCTCCTCCTTGTCGTCATCAAACCTTTCACTTGAAATTAGTTTCCAAGTTCCCAAAAAAGGATCACGCATTGTGAAGAACTAAGCCTTCTAACACACTACAAACACCTTCCTAAAAGCCTCAATGTAACCCCAATCATGTTAAATTCTCATTTTGTGGTTTTGGCTTATAGCCTATTATTACTTTCAGTTGTCAATCAAAATAAAATAAATAAAATAAATAACACATTGTCACCTACAGTGCAGTTTCTTAACTTCCAAGAGTTGTTGTTATGACACAGTTACGTAAAGAAGAATATATTGCTTTGAAAATTGCTATGCAGCTTTGTGCATTGATTTAGCTGCCTGTGAATGAAATGTTTGTTTATATTTCATTTATATGTATGACATAAAGAATGACTTTAGCATTTTGTATAACATTTTATCACCTATCTAGTTTGATGGTATTCTTGTACAGAGCATGTTGTGGAGCAGCATATCTAATAGAAAATGTTCTGGTTTTTTTTTAATAAAATAATATTTCCTGCGATTGTTTTGCAAATTCATCTTGACTTTATATATGCTTTTAAGTTGATGAGTGGAAGGACACCTTCATTGTTGTACTTATTGTTTACTTTATGCCTCCTGAACATTGTAATATTGTTATTTTCAAGAAATTCTGGTTGAATTTGATAGTTCTTTTTTTCCTTTACTAGTGTGTGATAAAGTATAATTTTACACGATTTTACACCGATATTTTGTGAAAATTCAATATCCATATCAATTTAGACAGGTTGAATAAATGTATGATGATGAGATGTCTTGTTTTTTAGGGAAGAGTCCTGGGTGCTAGATAGACTATCCAAAACCAGGAATAAAAAAAGAGCCAGTTTGGTCTAATGGTTAAGGCAGCAGGCTAGAAACCAGAAGTCTGTGAGTTCTAGTCCCACCTTAGGCATGAAAGCCGGCTGGGTGACCTTGGGCCAGTCACACACACTCAGCCCAACTCACAGGGTTGCTGTTGTGGGGAAAACAGGAGGAGGAATGAGTATTAGGTATGTTCCCCGCCTTGAGTTATTTATAAAAATAATAAAGGCGGGATAGTAAATAAATAAATAAATGTATGTATGTATAACGACTGAACAACAACAACAAAAAATGTATGTATGTATGTTTGTTTGTTCGTTCTGGTTTCCAGGAACTCATCCCGGCCAACTGATAACAGTAGCACCACCAGCAGGAAATTAATCCAAACAGCAACAGGGTCACATAAACAACTGTTTAAATATTTGCTAATAGTGGTACCTGCATTAATACTTGAGGCAGAGTAAATAGCAGCAACATATGATGCAATAGCTAATGAAATCATGGAATGTAAGTGTTGGAAAGACATAAGGCAGACCTTTCCAAACTGTGTGTCGGGACACGTTAGTGTGTCAGCTGCAGTGTCTGGGTGTGTCATGGCTGCTGCTGCTGCCTCCAAGCCCTGCCAGGATTCCGTGCAGGTCCTAGTGCCTGCCTTGTACCTTGCTGCCTCCAAACCTGCTGTGATTCCACGCAGGTCCTAGTGCCCTGCTGTAAGAGTGTGTTGCGAAATGATGCCCTGCTGTAAGAGTGTGTCGCAAAATGATGCATGTCTAAAAAGTGTATCACCAACATGAAAAGTTTGGAAAGCTCTGACATAGGGGATAATTTAATCCAACCTGCTGCCCAGTGCAAGAATCCACTAGTACAGTATTAGGAATGGCTTCTGTTTAAACACCTACCATTATTGAACAGAACTTACTGTAAGGAAATGTTTCCTGATGTTCAACTAAAATCTACTGTACTTCCTTGTGATTTAAATTTGCTGTTTCTTGTTGTCTCTTCTGAAGCAGCTGTGAACAACTGTGCCCCTTCTTTGCATGACTCCAAGAAAGTTATTTATCATGTCTTCCCAGGCTTTTCTAGGCAAAACATAATGGACATCTCCAACCATTTCTCAAAGGTCTTTCCTGCTGTTCCCTTATCCACCTAGTTGTTCTCTTCTGGATATTCAGTTTTTTAGTGTCTTTCCAGAATGCACTGCCCAATATTGGATGCAATATTTTAGGTGTGGTCTGACCAAGACAGAATATAGAGGATCAATGGCTTTTCTTGAAGTTGACATATTTCTATTGATGCAGCCTGGAATTACATTTACAGTTTTAGCAGCTGCATCACACTGTCATCTTATGTTCAGCGTATGATCCACAAAGACATCCAGATCATTTTTGTATGTTTTGCTGCTAGTATAATCCCCTACTCCTAGACTCATACCTTTGATTTTTCCTACCAAATTGTAAGCCTTTGCATTTGCCCTTGTTGAAGTTTTTGGGGTTTGCCTATTGTTTCAGCTTGTTAGGAGCTGTCAAACGTGCCTATACAGGAAGACCATATTATCTTCCTAGCGTGTTTGCTATCCCTGATCTTTGTGTTGCCTGAAATTTGATAATCATATTTTCTAATCCTTCAAGTCATTTATAAATATGTTGGACAACATGGAGCCTTGAATGGAGCCCTACTGTATGCCATTGATATACACTTGTTGGATATGAATATTCAGCCAGTTCTGTCTTCATAGACTAGCCTACATTTTGTCATGTTCTTTACTAAGACCTCATAGGAGATTTAGTCAAATGCCTTGCTGAAGTAAAAATATGCTCTGTTTCCACATTCCCATGGTCAACTAAACTGGTCACTATATAAAAAAAAATCAGTTTGTTGGCATGACTTATGCCTAATAATCCCATGCTGAATCCTGCTAAGCAATGCAATTTTTTTCTAAATGCTCAACAGTTATTAAGCATTTTCTAAGTGACTTAAACTTGCTCATGGTTGCCATGTCTTCCTAACCATTTCTTTACTTATTCTGGACTGCCTTTCCGTGTGCTTAGATTTAGTTGAACACAGCTCCCCTTTGGAAAGGAGACTTAAATAAAATAGAAGTAGGGCACTCTGCTCTCTCTGTCACTTATTACTGTCCTACCATCTTATTTAGGAAGTGGGCTTATCCTGTCTTTTTTCTTCCTTTCATCAGCCCTTTTTGTTACTTTTAGCTTCTCTTGTGAGCCTAAGTTCTTTTCTGTCTTTCTGCAGATATTAGCTGTTTGGTGGTACACCTTCCATTTCCTGTACATGCTCTTTTAACACTTAGTTTGAGGTTTCCTAAGCTGCTCTCTAATTTTTTTTGCAGTTATTTTTGCAGTATCTTTTTAAAAAGAAGTTTCCAACCATCCTGTGCTCTCTCTGACCTGAAGTTCTTGTCTAGTACAGGCTCTTTTGAGGTCTAGGACATGTACAATTATGCTACACTTTATATAGTATTCTGAACCCCAAGTTACATGGTCACTTCTTCCCTAGGTTGCCACTGCTTTTATCTCTTCCACCAGTTATTCCATATTACCAATCAAAGAGAATAATCCATATTAGTTATAATCAGATCTAGGACAGGCCAATCCTCTTGTCTGTTCTTCAATGATCTGGAAATGAAACAATCAGCATGATCACTGAGGAATTTTTCAGACTTTGCAGTCTTGGCTGAGTAGGTTTTCCCACAGATGTCTGGGTAGTTGAAATCTCCCAACATTACTATGTTTCTGTTCTCTGAAAGTTCTGCAGTCTGTTTTGGGGATATCCAGATCTTCTGCCTAGCTTGACAGACTATAGCGCATCTCTACAATAATACTTATTTTTGTTTCCTCTTCCATGTATTCTTATTAATGAACTACAGCATATAACATCAGTTTATTTATTTCCACATTTGTACACACTCTCAATAAAATGACAAACTGTCTTATTTATTGTATTATTATACTACTGGAGCATTTTATTTTTTTAAATCAATTATTTATTTAATATTTTTGTAATTCTTGTATGTTGTTGTATTGTTAACCACTGCAGATTGCCTTGCCTTGCCAGGAACATGCAGGTTCAAATGTGAAAATAAATACCCAGTTGTCCTCAAACGGATCTTTGTGCTCAGATTTCTGGACCTCAATATGTATATGCAACTGCTTCATATGTAATGCCATTCATTATCCCCTTTTCTCTGACCTATTCGTTTTCAGTGAGTTCTACATTTTAGTCCTTGCATTCCACTCTTGAGGTTTCTCTGTCCAGTTTTCATTAATCATCTCTATTAAATCATATTTGCCTTCCTGCATTGAGACTAATATTTTGTATGATTTCTACATGAGAATTTATCTCCGCAAGCCAAGAGAACCTTAAATAAAAATGCGTACTTCTAGTTTTTCCTGGTTGAAGACCTTAAGTGGTAAAATGGACTTTTTTTGCTTGTTGCTAGTAATTTTGATCCAACAAGGGTAATTATGAACTATGAATTAAAGGCACTGAGTGGGGCAGCTAAGCGAGAGTCAGTGCACAGTCCTGGTGCAATGTGGGGAACCCTAAGAGGGAACCTTCCATGCATTCACTCAGCGGCCCAGCCCTTTGCCCCAAATTTGACCCTTTACTCCAAAACCTGATCCTTACCTAGAGCTCTACCCTTTAAACAATACCTTGGCCCTTAATCCCAGGCCTTCTGAAACAGACAATCCAGAGATACAGTAGGAACAGGGTGGAGATGTACCTCCGAACCTGAGACACACAAGGGAAGAGGGAACACAAATACCCACCCCACTTAACCCCTCTTGACTTCAAGGAGATAGTGTAAAAGTACTTGCCGCTGGGATAGGGTCTCACCCCAGTGTTCCAGTCGATCCTGGACAAGCCCCCAACTGAAGGAGAAAATACTCCCCATGACCCAATTTATGAGTGGAAACCACACAGTCTGCTTGAGCCACGTTTATTTGAACAGCGCTGGGGACAGACCACAGGGTTCTGCCCACTGAAGGGGTTTACAAAAACCTTTACGTAATCGTATAATAAATGCTAACCAGCAATGATGTCAGATGCCAATCATAACATGGGTTAGATTTTCTGCTTATAGTGAGATAAGCAGAATAATAAAGTGGAGGTTGGCACTAGTCAGTTTTTGTGGTTAGTTAGTTCTTCCTAGTTCCCATTTAAAACTTCAAGTGCTGGTTTAAGATAACTGGTGAGCCAGCATCTGCAAATGCCTAAACCTCAATATTAAGGAGGCTTACTTGAGTTTAGAGGCCTTGGTAGTTTGGAGGCTTGGGTTTGGGTATTTGTTTTCTCCTTCACAATCAGTTTTTTGCCACTGCAAACTCTTTTGCCACTGCGGCTAAATATTGTTCTCTTGTTTCTTTGATTCTGTCATTTAAGTTAACTTTAATATTTGAAAATTTTAATTATTCCTAAATATAGGAAACAGTTTACAAGGGCCAGATGGGATATATTGTCATCTACAGTTATGAAAGTCTTGTTTTAGAAGTATACAGAACAATGAATGTATCTACCAATATGAAGCAGGTGAAGTACATTCATTAACATATTTTTCTTCCATAGTTTTATAGAGAGGATATATAAGATTTCTGTTTACTACTATAGCAAAATATACTGATAAATCCTTGCAGTGGTATCTATGCTGTTTTTAATGGGTATTAAAAATGGTAGGCACATTAGCTACATTTCCGTTCTCTGCATGAAATCTTATATGTGGTGGCTGTTTCATTTTTAGGATCAAGCGCAGCATAGAGATTCAACTGAACTATCTGACTGTGCGGTATATACGATGGATAGGCATTGGCTGAGTTGTTTCTTAATGCATATTTAAGATTAAAGGTAAGGCATGGTGAGTGACACTGTACTTTGGAATTTTAGATCTATTTTCTCATAATTCTTGGGTTTACATCTTTGAAATGTTTCTGACAGGGCAATGCTATGGAGCCCTTCTCAAAAATAAACTTCACTGAGTTTGGTAGAATTTACAGCAATTTTAAAATGCACTGGTTACCTCCTGAATGGATTACTGTAACATGCTCTGCGTGGGGCTACCCTTGAAAAGCATTCGGAAGCTGCAGCTGGTGCAGAATGCAGTGATGCAGGCAGTTACGTGCGCTCCTTAAGTGCACGTTACACTTATACACAGGTGCAATTCAAGGTGCTGGTAATGACCTATAAAACCCTACATGGCATGGGACCAGGATATTTGAGGGACTGCCTCTCCCCAGTTACATCTACTGTGCTCTCTCAGATCTGGCAGGAGAGGCATGTTACAGGTCCCGTCTACTAAGGAATGTCATCTGATGGGACCCAGGAAGAGAGTCTTTTCTGTCGTGGCTCCTGCTCCCCCAGTACTTAGATTGGCACCTACCCTTCTGGCCTTTAGGAAGGGCTGAAGACTTGGATGTGGGGGTCCAGCAATAGTGGTGAGCCTTGGCAATGGCAATATTAAATGGATATACGATTTGTATTTACCGGCTGACTATGATTATGTTTTATTAAATTTTTAATTGTGGTTTTAGGATAGTTACATGCTGTTTTGTTTCTTTATCTTTTACTGTTACTGTTGTGAGCTGTCCAGAGTCACACTTGTGAGACTCTGAGACAAGCTTGAACTCTTTTTTTTTAATTATAAAATCACTGTTATACAAACTGTCTCAAGGAACTGCTGAAACATTAACGTTCCCACGTAGAAATAAATTGGAAAGGTTACTCCTATGAGCTGAAAAAGTTTTAATTCTTGCTTGACTTAACACTTCTGAAAAAACTCCTGGGAAATATTTGATCTTGCCCATTATTCATAGGTGATGATGCACTGCAGTCATTTTATAATCAGTGAAGTGAAATAAAAGCATAGTTAGATGTATTTTTCAAAATTGATCACTTCAATTTTATTTTCTCTGAAAGAATTTTTCATTAAGGTTTACAGTAAAGATAGTAAACTGATTGAATTTTACATAACAAGGAAATGTATATATTGTCTATATATTCAGCTAATAATAGAGAATTTTGTTTAAAAGGCTGGGGAGTAAAATTTCTGAGCCTTTGAATAATTGGCTTTTATCAAGTCATCTGAAATGCTTTCTTAAAAGGCATCTAAAGCCTTTTAATACTTCAGGAGAAGTATTGGAGGATTGCATACTTAAGGCAGTTGGGACCAAATTTCCAAATGGGCACCACTCTGTTCTCTTTATTTGTTGGTCATCTAATTAATTTGTTTACCCATGGCCATTTCCTCAGTCTTTCACCCACATCCCCTTACATACACATTCGTCTATTATGTCAGAGAGCAATATAGCCTCAAATAACCCTTCTTACCCTCTCTCATCGTTTTTCACTCCCACAGACATACATACTCCCATCCTTTCCTTCCATCCACATCTTCCCTTTCACACCCAAGGTCTACAGCTTTGTTTTTACTATTCCTGCAGTTTTTGTTACTCACATGCTGTTTCAATCAATGTACCTCCTATGATGGGTTGGAAAATAGATACTTCCTTTTCTCTAAACTGTCAGAGAATAAAAGGAGGGCTGCTAATGGAGACAGAGAGGGCTATTGATTTATCTGTTGCTACCTCATTGGCTGAGATATATGCCTTGGGCTATACTGTATGGTGGCAGTATACAGTATAGCCGGGGCATGGTGGCTCAGCGGGTAAGACGCCAGGCTTGTCGATCGGAAGATCGCAAGTTTGGAGGTTCGAATCCCTAGTCCCGCGTGACGGAGTGAGCTTCCGCACTCGCCCCAGCTCTTGCCAACCCAGCAATTCGAAAGCATGCAAATGCAAGTCGATGAATAGGTACCACTTCGGTGGGTAGGTAACAGCATTCCGCGCGCATCATGCCGGCCACATGACCATGGAAGCGTCTTCGGACAACGCTGGCTCTTTGGCTAACAAACTGAGATGAGCACCAGCCCCTAGAGTCGGACACGACTGCACAAATGTGCAGGCGGAACCTTTACCTTTTACTATACAGTATAGCCATAGAGTATGTATGTAGATTGTTATATGTGTTCACATACACAAATTTTAAAATGTATGATTTCTTTCAACATTTCCCTATTAAATAAGACCGCATCGCCAAATTGGATTTTATATTTATTTATTTTTATTTATATTGATTTTAGATTGTAATTTTAGGTGTGTTTGGTTTTAATTACTGATTTTATTGTAAACCGCCCAGAGTCCCCCGTTGGGGGGAGATGGGCGGTGATAGAAATACGAATAATAAATAAATAAATAAATTTGAAATGTGTGAAATTAGAGGCTGATACAGTAAATATTAATAAAAATTAGTAATAAACAAATTTGAACCCTCCAATGGTTATGAAATTTGCCCCATTTACTTAACCCTATTTTGGAAATGGAACATTATTTATATTTAGTAGAACTATAAATGATGCCACTGTCTTTTCCCCCTCCCATATTTTCCTCCCCCCACTGTCTCTCTTCCTTTCTGTTTGCAGGCCAGATCTCTGGTGGTTGTAATTTATAGTAGAATAAGATTAAGTACAAGGATCCTGATATGAGTGACTCTGCATATATTTTGCAACCAGTTGCCAAATGCTGTGGCAGTTAATTGTTTCATCCAGAAGTTACAGAATAGGAAACTTTATTTGAATTTTATCATCCACTCTGAAATTTTTTTAGCATGTTAGGTGCCTTTTTTTTACCCTTTTCTCAATTGTAGATAAAGCTTTGTTCAAGAATTATGCAGCCAATATGTCTGTGCACTCCTAAAAATGATTCAGACGTGCTTCAGATCTTGTATGGTGTGATAATTCTCTGCTACTAATTAAAGCGGCCACATTTTTTTCATCCTTTCATTTGAGCCTGAAAAATTATGTGGCTGCTTTAATGAGTCAGCTTATTAAAGCAACTCTTAAAATAGACTTATCCTTTTTTTTTAGGTTCATGCAGAAGCCTGAACAAAGACATGACTACTGTAATGAATAACAGAGTTCTTGTGCGATCCATGAAGCACTTTTAAAGTGTGCACAGACCAAGCAACCAGTGGGCCTTAGATTTCTTCTTAAAAATTGATATTATTATGCTTTGAAACAAGACCTCAGGAGGAACATAAATCCAATAAAGTGATCAGTGTGTTAATAATTGCCACATGAAGCAAGAAGCCTTAATATAGCACTTGCATATTTGTTTTATTATTTATGAGAATATGTGAAGTCATACGTCAAAAGCAAAGTGTCTGCTCTGTGGACACTGGAATAAAGAATGGTGGATGCCATTTACTTGTGTCAGTTCCAACTTATTTCACAGTAAATTGGGATTCTTTGGGGAAAAGTGGAAGATACCAATATTTTTGGCTGCATCTGTAGTCTTAGAATTTTTCTGAAATTTAGTATTTGGAAATAGAGCAGTTACTAATTTATCTACCTCAATATCTTTCCACAAACCGGTCATGACTTAATTGTTTGTAACAAATTTAAGCAGTTATTCGTTAATATTTAAATATTTCACATTCATTTTATATACATGTAGTTAGGAACAGAGGAATTAAAAATAATAGAATTTCATCATGTGATAAAATGCTTTGATATTTAAAAGAAATGTGTTTGGAGCTTGGTAATCTACAAATACTGTCCTAAATTTTCATAACTCTCTACTTCACAGGTTCAAACAAGACGCTGGGTGGCATTCCTGACAAATGGAGAACTATTTCCAGACAGAGACTTATAACCTTGATAAGGTTTTAGATGAATTTGAACAAAATGAAGGTGAACAACTTTTGTTAGGACTGGAGACATAAACTGAATTTAGGTCTAGTGTTTGACTGTATTTCCCATCCACTGTAATATCCATTTGCTGGAGAAAGAGAGAGAAAAAAAAGAAAACAGCACTGGGTAACTTAATATTTTTATTAGGAAGAAATTAAATTAATAAAACACTTAAATTAATTGCTTTTATATTTTTAGCCTAATATGAAATATATTCCCATATTCATTGCATGAGAAATGTGATAATTACATAAATCTGCATCTTGTGATAAGGACTAGGACAGATATATTATTAATTGGTTATAACTCAAAAGATAAAGGATATAGTTCCTGCCATAAGGACTTGCATCCTTCTAACCATTATCTCATGTTATTCAAATTCACGATTATACTTAAGTGTTAACTCTACTTAATACACAAAGATGTCCTGCTTCTAGCATTGATAATCATAGATTGCTAATTCCATTGCCTCATGATAAGCTAAGACGGGGGTTGAATTTTATGTAAGTTTGCACATTAGGTCTGGTAACAGTGGACTTCCCCTCTTTTTCCTCTCTTTCCTCCCCGTGGTAGCCCCTTTAAATTACACTAGGTAAAATTGTGGAAATCCTGTTATATAGGGAAGCTACGATGTCAAGGGCTTGGGGATATGTAGGAAGCAATTTGATGGGACGTGTACCAATTATAGGGGGAAGGGCTTCGGGCTTCTGTCAATCCGTTTTGTTTGCACTGGTCCTTCATATAAATCCCAGAATAAAAGCAAGGAATAGTTGCAACATTTTAGAATTTTGTCTGTCTTTTAAAAATAATTTGATGGAAATAGTGGTTGTGGTAGGTTTGCCTTTACTGGATGTATTCAAGACTGAGAAATCGCCTGTTAGGGATACTTTAAAGTACAATGGTTTGGACTCAGTGGACCCTTCCATCTCTTTGAGGGTAACTAACTATACCGCTTAGGAAATATTCAAAGTATAGGAAAAACCCATATGCTTAGGAAAGAAAAAAATCTTTGTTAAATGAAGTATGTATGTGTTTTTGCCATTAAGCAAAGATATAAAGCATTAGCTCTGTTCTGGATGTTTTTTGTAGCACCAGGAAATATTAAAGTTTCACAGTGCATTTTAACTTTAAGTTCCTAATTAATGTATGCCTGTGATTGATTTAGTCTCTATTATTGTCTTGTATGTAGCTGAGTTAGAGTTGCCTCCCATATTATACTTTTTCTCCCAGCAGGAGGCCTTTATAATTCATCTGTTCCAGACTTTTTCTGTAAAGGGTTTCCATTTTCTTTTGAAATTGCTGCTTTGTTTAACATTGTTGTGCTATGAAATTGGATGTTCCCGATTATGCTTTTAAACCATTGGTTTTGTGACTGTTTAAAAAGTTTTTTGGTGAGTTTAAAACATATTACATATTGTCTTAGGTAAATGACAAGAAGGGGGAACTAAGATCTAAAATTGAATTTAAAAATTCATTTGTAAATGTGAGTTCCTCTGTAATGAAGATCTTAGGCTGGATAGGAATGATAATTTTGCAGATAGATAAGGTTATAACTTTGTAGTATATCCTTTATATCCTTGCATCCCCTTATATTCTTATGTCTTCCGTTCTGTTACATGAAGATTTGTAACTTTGAAAGTATTAAACAAACAAACAAACAAACAAAGTGCCAGTTTGAGAACCAGTTTGGTCTAGTGGTTAAGGCAACGGGCTAGAAACCAGGAGACTGTGAGTTCTAGTCCCGCCTTAGGCATGAAAGCCGGCTGGGTGACCTTGGGCCAGTCAGTCTCTCTCAGCCCAACTCACCTCACAGGGTTGTTGTTGTGGGGAAAATAGGAGGAGGAAGGAGTATGAGGTATGTTCGCCGCCTTGAGTTATTTATAAAAATAATAAAGGTGGGATAGAAAATAAAATAAAATAAAATAAATAAATAAAGTTTTGCTGGATCACACCAATCATTCATCAAATTTATCATTCTTTTTCACAGACAGATTAACTATATGCCTCTGAGAAGCCTATAAGTAGGTACGAAAAGAATAGTCTGCTCCTAATTTTGCTCCCCATGAGCAGATATTGAATGGATTATTGCCTCTGAATCTGGAGATTCTATTTAGGAATCAAGATTAATAACTATTGATAGAAGTATCTTTCATGAATTAGTATTTTAAGGCTATATAAACTAGTCACCATTACATTATGACAGCAGATTCTGTATATTAATAAATAGTAGTTAAGAGAAATATACAGCCTCTGGTGTTTATCTTTAGCTAACGTTTTGGGAATAATGTTTATTCACTAATTTGACTGATTGATTTTTTTTCTTCACATAGCAGTAATGGAATGGAAATGGTTGTTTGTTAGCAGTAATGGGAATGTGGTTATTGTGTTACAACACACAGGTCAACTGATTAATTTTCAGAAGATTAATTTTCTTTTTGTTGTAATGTTAAAGGTCATCCATCCAAACACAAGCACACCCTATTTCTGATGGCTATGCAAGGAAACAGAGAGCACAACAGCAGCTTGAAAAGGCATATATTACAGGGAGAACTGCTGGATAGATGGAAAGCAGCACCATTTGATCAGATGCATCTTTTGCTGCTGCTGTCTCTAAATTTTACATGCCATGAAAGTTGGATGGATGAAAGTAACAAAGCTCACTACCTTTTCCCAGATGTATAGAATTCAGCAGCTACCACTCCAATTTTGATAATGCCTTTGGAAGACATGTTGTCAATGAAATAAATGAATGAAGGATAACATTTAATTAAACCTGTCATTCATTTTGTGAATAAAAAAATAAATTTTAACTACAATTTTAACTGATATTTATTTATTTGCTAGTATTGTTGGAGATTTCTCTGTTGCTTTGTAGCTTTGACAAAAGGAAAGTTACGTATCTTTGATATGAAACAAGTTAAACTTGTACAAATTATGTAACAAAATATTTTTATTTCTATTTTCTATTTCTATTCTATTTATTTTGTTTGTTTTATTTATTTAGTTGTATATTTTAGTATCTGTATTAAATTTGCTGAAAATTGACTTAGATCAACTCTTTTTTCTTTGTTAGATGAAGCTATTTCACCTACATTGTTGGAAGCAAAGTGGAGTCAGATCCTAGATCCTCCTCCTCATCGGCTGACTTTAAACCCAGTTCTAGCCAATGTAAATGAATCAACAATTTCTAAGTGTCCAGAGAAATTGAAATCCTTTTCCCTGTCGCATATAGCCACTGCATCTATAGGAGGAGGGGATTACTGTTCTAATGGCAAAAATCCTAATATGAGCCAAGAAAGCACAAACATGTGGATTGATGACCAGGCAACAACAGATGATCAGCTGGTTATGAGAAATAGTAATCAAAATATTCAGTGTAACTCTGTGGATGATGAAGGAAAAAAACATGGCAGTATAGACTGTTTACCAGAGGAAAAAAATGTTCTAGTTGTAGCAGTCATGCATAACTGTGACAAAAACACATTGCAAAGTGATTTGCTGGATTGTAAAACTTACAGCAGCCCCCCTTTAATGGATACTGTTAGCTTTACACTGGATAATGAAATCCAACAAACCAATCATCTTCATATTACTGTAAATGGGTCTGTTGAAAAAGATACAGATACTGAAAAAGAACCAGTACTAGCAAATAGGGTGAATGCAGATGAAGATTCTGTTAACCATGCTGCTGCTGCTGCTTCAGATTGTTCATCCAGTGACTGTTCCTCTTCTTTGTTAAAGGAGAATGATAATGCAAATAAAGATTCTCAGTTCTTACAAACTGCTACAGCAGGGATTGTAATTCCCTTTCAGAGGCCATTTGACCCAAGCATTAAAATGCAAGAACGATATGCATCAGTTGAAGGTTTTGATACTGATGTAGTTTCTCAGAGAACAGAACTAGAAACCAAAAGTTCTTCACCTAGTTCACACAATGATGGCTTTTTCTTAAAGACTTCAGTAACAGAGCAGATAGCCTCAAAAGTTCAGTCAGGGATAGCTGAGTTCTCTACAACATGTCAGTTGAATGTATTAGGAAGTGGCAATCATTGTGAACCTTCTGGTGGATATTTGACCTCTCAGGATGTTACTGCTGTTGAAAATGAAGCTGGCAAATATGAAAAAAAACTCAGCACAAGTAAATTATTCAGCACGGCTGCTCATTCATCAGACTGTCAGGAGATGACAAATGAAGAACTGACTCAACAAAACGAGATGAGGAAACAAATAAACATGGAAAATGAAGCACAGTGGCAAATATGTAGTATCAGTGCTGGTAACAGTGATAGCATGATAGAAATAGATCTTGATTTAAAAGGGTCATCTGTAAATGAGCTTGAAAATTCCAGTCCAACTAATGTCATGGGTACATCATTGTCAAGTGGTCTGCCCAATTATTGTGATTCCTATGGAATACAGAACTCAGTTATTGCTCATATTCCAAAGACTTTGCCCTCCAAGGAAGACTCTGTAACGGAGGAAAAGGAGATAGAAGAGAGCAAATCAGAATGTTATAGTAATGTTTATGAACAAAGAGGAAATGAAGCCACAGAGAGAAGTGGACTCACTTTGAACTGCTCTGGTGACCAAATGAAAAAAAAATGTTTGCGTAATCTCTGTAGTCAGATTCCATCTGAATCAAGTGAAGCATCAGCAAAATCAGCAGCTAATTTACAACCTCTCAGTATTCCTTTTGGTGGTGCCCGACCAAAACAGCCTACAACTCTTACACTACAAATTCCAAAGCCATTACTGGATCATTTACAAAATGACTTGGTTCCTCCAAACTGTGGTGGGAATAGTAAAAATAAAAATGATATAAGTGAAAAAATAAAAATAAGTGAAAATGTAGCAACAAATATATATTCTGATGAAACAGTGCAGAATGCTCTGGTCACAGATGCTAGTGGGGAGCATGCAGATGAATATGATTCTGCGGTTTCTAATAGTTTGTGCCTTGCAACAGCCTCAGATAGCCCTGACAATGATCTTGGAGCTGGCCAGCTGGGTGTTCATACAAGAAAGCCATTTACTGCTTTGGGTGAAGTGGCTCCAGTTTGGGTCCCAGATTCTCAAGCACCAAACTGTATGAAATGTGAGGCCAGATTTACATTCACTAAAAGAAGGCACCATTGCAGAGCCTGTGGAAAGGTATGTTTATATTTAATTAGAAAATGTTATAAATAATAGAAGGCCCGGAGCTAAAACAGCCAATTCTAGCTCTCGGGTTTTCTGAATGTTTTTGAAGTTATTTTTAACAATACATTGTGTTCGTTCATTTTTTAAAGTTGCTGCAAGAAAACTAATAACTAATACAGATAACTACTGTTTTAATAAAGATGCACAATTGCTTTAATGTGATATTTATTTGAATTATTACTCTATCATTATTTTATTAGATTTAGGTGACATCCAACTCAAACATGACTCTGAAGACTCACAGTATTAAACAGATAATAAAATAAAAGCACAGTACAACATAATATGAATAAACAAGATGGCATCAGACACTAAATACATAATATGTACAAAGGGTCACCCAACAAGGGGACACCATCCACCGAAACTGAAGGCCTGGGAGAACAGCTAGGTCTTCAAGGCCTTCTGGAAAGCCGTTAGATTGAGAGCCACATGGATCTTGGGAGGGGTCTTGTTCCAAAGGGCGGAGGTCACAACAAGTGTGCCAACTCTGCCAGCTTGTACTGTCCAGGCAGAAACCATGGGAGGTAGGTGGTCCCCCAAATAAGTCTTTATAGGTGATTACCAGCACCTTGAATTGCACCCAGAAGCATACTGGCAACCAGTGCAGCTTATAAAGCAGAGGTGTCACATGGGCATACTGAGGAATGCCCATCACTGCCCATGCTGCTGCATTCTGGACCAGTTGAAGCTTCTGAGTGATCTTCAAGGGCAGCTTCACATAGAGTGCATTGTAATAGTTTGTGGAGTCCTTGGCTGCAAGGTGACTAGGGCATGAGTGACTGACTGAAGGGCCTCCCAATCCAGAAAAGGGTGCAACTGCCACACCAGGTTGGGCTGAGTAAAGGACTTTGAGAAGGAGCTGTGGGTCCAAGAAGACCCCCAGATTGTGCACCACTCTTGAAGTGCAGCCCCACCCAATATTAAAGATGGAGAATCTCCAATTCTAGGGTACCCTAATATTTACAGCCACTCAGTCTTGGTAGGATGAAATCAAAGTCAGTTTCTCCCCATTCAGACCTGCACAGCCACCAGGCATTGGGATAAGACCGTGACAGCACAACTTAGCCAGTTCAGGGTCGAAAGATGATTGATTGATTGATTGATTGATTGATTATTAAACTTTTCTGTTGCCTGACCCTGAATAATTGGGTATCATCAGCATATTGATGATACTGAATCCCAAAAAGCCATTGAAAACAATTGTGTTGACAGCTAGCTTACAGACTGATTATTTTTATGTATCTACATTTCACTGTGTTGTAAATTCTCAGATTTCTATTGGTAAATGGAGTGATTATTATCATTACATAATTCCTTAGGTGTGCCAAATACTACAGATAAGTTTATATGATCTTACAACTTTTTACTGGCAGACTTATTTTATTCCTTTATTTTATATTTAAGTATTTTGTTTTTATCGCTGAAAATTTTAGTTTATTCATTGTTTTATATATAGGGGACACTGATATATTAAAAAATAGCAAGAAGATATTTTATTACAGGTAGTCCTTGACTTATGACGGCAATTGGGACCAGAAATTCCGTCACTAAGCAATGCACTCGTAAAGTGCAACCACATTGCTTAGTGATGGCAATTCCTGCAGTCCTGGTTGTTGTTGTTAACTGAATCCCACGGTCATTAGGCAAGGTAACTTCCTGCCAGCTTCCCACAACCAAAGCCATTGGGGAAGCCGGCAGAAAGTTGCAAGTCCCAGGCTGGCAGGCAGGTAAGTGACTGTTGCCAGGTGTGGGAGGGAGCAAGGGGGTGCATCGGGTGTGGGAGAGGCTCAGGTGCACGAGGGGGTGCATCAGGTGTGGGAGAGGCTCAGGCGCACGAGGGGGTGCAAGGGTGCAAAGGGGGTGCAAGTGGCCGGTACGGCACAACCGCAGAGGGACTGGGGCAGGGTGCATGAGTAGGGGCAGCTTCCCCGTTGACTTTCTGGGGAAGCTGGCAGGGAGGGTTGCAAATGGCGATCACATGATTGCAGGGCGCTCCAACCAGTTGTAAGTGCAAACTGGTTGCCAAACGCCCAGATCGCAATCACATAACTGCAGGGGTGTTGGGATGGCTGGAACTCCAAGGACCGGTCGTAACCACCATTTGTTAAGAGCTGTCGTAACATCGAACGGTTACTGAACAAATGGTCATAGGTTGAGGACTACCTGTATGTTCATATAGACATGATGCAGTCATGAGTAAAGTGCTTATCTTAGTAAGTGTTGTATATATGCTGTATCATATTTAAGCAATTATAAATTGCTTTAGGTTTAGAAAAAATAACACATTTCAGAACTTTTCTGTCAACTTTCCTGGAATGAACTCTGATTTGCACAAGTGACCATCTTAACATAGAAATAAATTAATTTTTCAACTTTATTACAAGTCAACAATATATAATATTACATCTTAAAAATATTTTCTGAAATAATACAATTGAATAAAGAGCTTTGTTTAAAAGTAACAGTCCATTTCAAGGTCAAGTCCATTCTTTGTCATGAAAGCTCTTGGAGGAGTTTGAGCCAATCAATATCTCTTAATCCATCTTGCCTTGTTGCTGTGGGGAAAACTTTGGTTGGAGGGTTACTCAATCTGAAACCTACAGTATATAATGACTTTTTACACTTGTATTAAGCAATTTTGTTTTATGTTCTCGCACTTTAATATTAGAAAAAACTAGAACATGCTTTTCTTGGAAATATAGATAGAGCATTCTGTCTGAATGATTTTAGTTATATGTGACTTAAATATTTTTTTCTTATTTTACTTAAGGTTTTCTGTGCAGCGTGCTGTAGTCTGAAATGCAAATTGCTATATATGGATAGAAAGGAAGCCAGAGTGTGTGTAATTTGCCATTCGTTACTAATGAATGGTAAGTAATATAGTTGAGACAATATTCAAGTTCCACTAGTTTTGTGGTTAGCGGAGCCTTTCTATTATATGAGTGGGGGCTGTTGTGCAGTCCAGTTTATTTTATTTTCATATTGGATGTAATTTTAATAAAACTATACCTAATGATACCTATAATAATTCAATACCTAGAATGCACTATTGAGGTACCACAGAACTTTCCAATTTCTGAAAATGATATGTAGCATAAAGGTTGGATATAAAGGTAGTGGCTAGTGTGTAGTGTGTTGCCATGAAAAGATTTTTGTCAAAAGAGGTGAAAATGGCTGTGTACAAGAACATGTTTCTGTCCACTTTGTAGAAGTGAGAGTTGAGTGTGTCAGGAGAAACACAAAGGTAAGTTGAAAGCTGTGTAAATGGCATACTTAAGAGGTGTGTATGGTAAAACAAGAAGAAATATGATTAAAACTGAATGGGTATTGAATGAATTTGGATTGAATGCAAAGGTAAGTGACCATGCAGAGAGAGGAATGAAGATCACATCAGACACACACAAAAGAAAAAGCGAAAGTGAATGGGTTGAGGAGAAGAGGGAAGACTGAGAAAGCTGTGGTTAGATGAAGTTCCTCAGAAAGAAAGAGGTGGGAAGTTTAAAGAACAAAAGGCAATAGAGAAAATGTGTACTGTATAGACATAGTGGAAGCCAGGATCTTTTGCAAGGATGGGAAGGAATGGAGAGGTATATTAAATGATTGTGGTGTAAGCTAGATTTAGCTTTATTTGGTTTCCTTTTCTCTCCTACCTTTAATTTCTTTTGCTCACTACTTCTCATTCATTTTCTGCACTTCCTGTAACGTTGCTTACCCAGAAAGGGAATAGTGCAATGGCTGTGTATTTTCTACAGCATTTGTCATACAAGTAGATGTTGGCCTATAGCGATTGGATTGGATCCACATATTTACAGATCTAGTTGTCAGCCTATTTTGATTTGCTAATGAAAGATCTTCCACATTTGTCGAGAGTGAAAAATACTTATCACAAAGTACACATTCTGAAGCCCAGGTGCCATTATCTCTGCCCTCTGATCCTATAGCTGAAGTTCCTAGATCTCCCCAGATATTGTTACTAAATTGTAAGTTCAAATAATGATAAAAAGAGAAAAATTTAAATGCACACAGCATAATCATATTAACTCATTTCACCTACCCAAAGTGGGTGGAACCATAAATAGATTCAATTTAACAATTTAACTACATTTGAAATTAAGTTAAAACAAAATCACACTTAAACTGACATCAGTAACAATCGAAGAGAATATACTGATTGACATCAGTAACTCATGCCCTGATGCCCTCCCGACTGGATTACTGCAATGTGCTGTATGTGGGGCTGCCTTAGGAGATGATCTGGAAGCTAGCTACAGCTGGTACTAAACGAGGCAACCAAGCCCCTAGAGGAATAAGCCAAACACTGTTGAATTACACCTGTATTAAGTTGTTACGTTGATTGCCAGTAGGATGTGAATTCTATTCAAAGTTCTAGTTGTTTCCTGTAACAATTAGCACAGTATTGGGCTATATCAGGCATTGCCATGCCATGGCCAAATCTACACATCTAGAGAATGCCTGCTGAAATTTGAGGGACCTGAGGTAGAGGTGAAGTAGCACACCTTCTCTGTAGTAGCCTGCACTCTGTGGAATACTCTCCGTATATGGTCTCCATACTACCTAAAGTCCAAATGCAGTTTTTAGTCCCCTCCCACCTCAAGTTCTGCTCCTCTGCTTTATCAGCTTCTGAATTCGTGGCTTCTCTGTTTAAGTATTGAAAAAAAATGTGTAGCAAGCTTGACTACATAAGGACAAATTCAATCATAATTCAGCAAGCGTTGTTTGAAAAATCTGGCAAAATTGGTGTTAAAAATCTGTTATTAACCGCCTTGGCTGTGTAATCCTAGTTCCATAGGGATAATAGTTCCATGCTGGCAATCTGAAATAGCTAAGTCTTCTAACTTAAAAACTTACTTGCTTTGTTTGCCTTAACACCATCTTTACTTGCTATGGCTAATGAGTTCATTTGCTGTTGGGCTAACGCTACCTCTGTATTTCTAATAAAAGGAAAACAATGACCTATTAAATTGAAGTAATTTAATGGTTATTATTATTTGGTAACAGTTGCCTCTTTTGTATTTTTATCTTTTCTTAGCTCAAGCCTGGGAGAATATGCTGAGTGCCTCTAGTCAGAGCCCCAATCCTAACAATCCTGCTGAATACTGTTCTACCATTCCTCCCTTGCAGCAAGTCCAGGCTTCTGGAGTGCTGAACTCTCCACCACCTACTGTTATGGTACCAGTGGGAGTCTTAAAGCATCCAGGTACTGAAGGTAAGGATCCTTGAAAAGTTATGCCTCCCTGGCCAATCCTGTTATTTCTGCCTGTTTGTGAACTAATTTGAGTCACATCATAAGATTTAGCTTAGGCCAAAAATACCTGATTTCAAATTACTATTGGACTATGCGTTTTCTCAACAAATAATTATGCCTCTTCTTTAAACCACAGAATCTGACCTCATGGAATTGTATAGTCATCTTGCATATGTGTGAGTGATAATGAAAACATATTTGCGTAATTTACCTGTAGTTCAAAGTAGTAACATACGTAGATTTGTTGGATTAATTGTGGTCTTGGAACATTTATAAATATTGTTCAGATTGCATTAGAAAAGGTGCTACTATATATTTCTGTATCACTGTTTTGTATATTAAAGGCATTTAGCTCCGCTTCTTCTCATGGATCTATTTCTTTCATAAAGTTAATCTCATCTTTCTCCATAGTGGCTCAGCCTAGAGAACAAAGACGTGTTTGGTTTGCTGATGGGATCTTACCTAATGGTGAAGTTGCTGATGCAGCCAAATTAACAGTGTCTGGAACAACTTCCACTGGAACACTTGCAGTATCACATGATCCAAGCAAGCCTATAAGCAACAACACTTTGCCAGAAGAGGTGAATGACTGCCCTGGTTTATTATATAGCATATTGCACTAGTCAAATGGCACGGGAAAGAAAATGCTTTAGATCTCCTTATATACAGCATAGAGCCAGTTTGATGTAGTGGTTGAGACACCAGGCTAGAAACCAGGACACTGTGAGCTCTAGTCCCAAAGGCACCCCACCAAAAAAAAACCCAAAACAAAAAACAAAACCCAGCATAGTTAATAGTATATAACAATGGCTGGATAAAGAAATGCCATTCCTCAAACAGGGAGACTTCTTCCATAAAAGTTGAGGAATACTTAAGCAGCATGGGAGATGACAACAACAACAGTAATAATTAAAAAACATGTATGCTGCCCGACTCTCAACAATTCTGGGTGGCTCACAACAATCAAAAAAAGAAATTACAATCAAATCAATAAAACATAAAAGATAATAGTAAAATATGCAAGCACGATGAAGTAAGGGGTCTTATTCTACCTCACCTAAATCTAATGAAATAATAATGATACAGTAATAATGTCTTGGTGGCTCTTCTAAACAACAGCAGAGTGGAGACCATCTGGATCTTGGGGGAGGGCAGACCCTGCTACGGAGAAGCCACGCTTCCAGGGTCCTCATAAATGACATTGTTTAATTGAAGGAACCCAGAGCGCGCCAATACTGCAGGATCGAATCAGCTGGCAGATGTTATGGGAGACAGGTGGTATGTATGTAGGACTTTATAGGGTACAACTGGCTCCTTAAATCGCATCCAGAAGCAAACCAGAAACCAGTGCAGCTCGCGAAGCAGAGGTGTTACATGGGCATACCGAGGCATGCCCATTACTGTTTGTGCCACTGTATTCTGGAACAGTTGAAGCTTTTGGATGGTCTTCAAGGGTAGCCCCAGGTAGAACACGTTGCAGTAGTCAAGCCGTGAGGTGACTGCTGATATCTGCTTGTCAAGTAGGAGCTGCAAGTCCCAGAAGACCCCCAGATTGCATACCAACCTTGAGGGAAGTGCTACCCCATCCATAGTCAAAAATGGAATATCCCCAGATCTGGGTGGCCCAGACACTTGCAGCCATTCAGTCTTAATAGGATTGAGTCATATGGGAATGAGAAATTAATGAAAATGGCCTCCATTCTTCCAGCATAACATTCATGGGAGCTCTAAATCGTGTTTTGTATATATTGAAAAAATAAATTGTATTTGTATCCATGTATAAGAAAGATGATTCTATCAGATTATAGATACAGTATATAAGAATACTAGTTGTCTTGGTCCTCTTACATAAGATCCTACTGTTGTGTTTGTACCTTATGTTTGTAAAGTAAAGATTAGATTAAGTTTTATTTAATTTAAATCATTCAATTTAGACACCGCCAAATTCCAACTGACTTTGGGTGGTGTACAATAAAACCAACAGAATAAAAACAAAATACTGTAATTATAAAAGAATAAACAACAAAAACTGATGGTGGATCTAGTTAACCATACCCACAGACAATCTGGCAGGGGCCCCAAGAACCCTAACCCAAGGCTTGGCAGAACAGTCAGGTCTTTAAGGCTTTCTAGAATGCCAGCAAGGTGGGAGCTACACGGATATCAGGCTGAATCTTGTTCCAGAGGGCAAGCACCATGACAGAGAAGGCACATATCTGGGCCCCTGACAGATGGCATTAATTGAAGGGACTTGAAGTGCACCAACTCTGTTGGATCGAACTGACCAGGCTGATACACCATGGGAGACAAGTAACCAGGCCCTATGACATATAGGGCTTTATAGGTCACGGCCAGCACTTCCAGTTGCACCCAGAAGCATACAGGTAACTAGTGCAGCTCATTGGCAGAGCTGTCACAAGGCATGCTCATCAATGCCTGCGCCTTGCATTCTGGATCAGTTGAAGCTTCCGAGTGGTCTTCAAGGGCAGCCCCATGTAGAGCACATTGCAATAGTCATGCTGTGAGGTGACTAGGGCTTGAGTAAGTGTACATTTACATAATGATGTTTGTTATATCTTGTAGACTGAAAATACACTTGCATTTTCGAGAAATATAACTCAGGTTGGAAGTCCAGTTGGCAGTGCAATGAATCTTATTCCAGAAGATGGGCTTCCTCCAATTCTCATCTCTACTGGGGTAAAAGGAGGTGAGTGATGAATGCTATGAAAAAATAAGTAAATGAAATAAGTAAATGAAAAAATACAGATATTTGAATTATATTTGCATTATATTCTTTATAACACACACAGTGTAAAGGTCCTTCATAGCTTTGGTTTTACTGATACAGTTTCATAGCCAAAGCATTCTATGATAATTTTTCTCATATTTGGTGTCAGTCTTGGGTCAAAAGGCTTTCCTCTGTCTCATACTATGTAAGACCAAATGTTATTTCCTTGTAGATTACATGTATTAGATTCACCAACCCTTCCTTCTTAATTAATGGTTTCTGTGTCACAACAGGTTGAAACAATAGGTTTGCAGGTTGAGCTTAATAAAGAATTAAGGAATTCCTATTGATGCAAATGCAAGTAGATGAATAGGTACCACTTCGGTGGGTAGGTAACAGTGTTCCGCACACGCCATGCTGGCCACATGACCACGGAAGCGTCTTTGGACAGCGCTGGCTCTTCGGCTAACAAACGGAGATGAGCACCGGCCCCTAGAGTTGGACACGACTGTGCAGGGGAAACATTTCCTTTTATTGATCTGGAATGAGTTCAGATCTTCAGAGCCAGAAGACTATTAGGTGATCCATAGTTAGCTTGAAAACTGTACTCAGCAACTGATCAAGAACTCATCAATTTGGAGTGTGGGATCAAGTGGAGTGTCACGCAGTTCAGACCTGGATCCAGTACTCTTCAACATGTTAAATGATTTGGGTGGACAGTTGGAGAAAATGCTTACGAGATTTGCAGATCATAGAAAATTAGGTAGTATAGCTAGTACTCTAGAACAGGGTTCCAATGCTGGCTGGAGTATTCTGGGAGTTGAAGTCCACACATCTTAAAATGGCTGAGGTTGAGGAACCCTGCTCTAGAAGACAGAAACCACATTCAAAATGATTTTGCTGAAAAAAAAACAAAATGAAATTTAACAGACACAAATATAATAGTTTGCATCAAGTAAACAAAAATAAGAAACATAGGTATAAAATAGGGGATACGATCCATCCATAACCTGTTCTCTCAAGTCTCCCAATGGTGCACTTATCGCCACTGTAACTGAATCCAGCCACCTTGCTGCTGGTCATCCTCTTCTCTTTCCTTCCACCTTTCAGCATTAGAGCCTTTTCCAGAGAGCTGGGTCTTTGCATAATGTGTCTCAAGTAGGATCATTTGCGCCATTTGGGCCTTGAGTGAGAACTCTGGGTTGATTTGTCTGATGTTCCATTGGTTTGTTTTCTTGGCTGTCCACGATATTCTCAGGAGTCTTCTCCAACACCAAAGTTCAAAGGCATCAGTACTCTTCCTGTCCTGCTTCTTTAAAGTTTAACTTTCACTTCCATAGAGTGAAAGGGACCGTGGTGGCTCAGTGGTTAAGACGCTGAGTCAGAAGCCATTAAGGCTGAAAACTCGGCAGTTCGAAACCCAACAATTAGTAAAATCAGTCCCAGCTTCTGTCAACCTAGCAGTTCAAAAGCATGCAAATGTGAGTAGATAAATTAGGTACCACTTCAGTGGGAAAAATCACAGGGACATGAAAGGAGCCTCCTTGGGCATCCCCAGGCAACTGTGAGGCAAATCCTTTCACTACAGAAGCTAAAGCTGCTGACACAAACAACAACTTCCATAGAGTGCCACAGGGAATACCATGGCTTGCATGATTCTGATCTTTGTAGGTACAGAAACATCACAGCATTTAAATATCTTTTCCAAGGCCTTCATGGCTGCCCTACTGAGTGCTAGTCTGAGGCGTATGTCTTGTCTGCTTGTTCCTTTACTGTTGATGGTTGATCCTAAAAGGCAGAAGCTATCCACCACTTTGATAACAATGTGATATGGCTAATATAAAGTAAATGCAATTTTAGGCTGCATCGACAGAAGTACGGTTTCCAAATGATGGGGAAAAGTCCTCTTAATTCTGCCTTGGTCAGACCTCATTTTGAGTTCCAGCTTGGGCACCATAATTGGAACAGCTTAAGAGAGTGTGATAAGGATGATTAGGGAACTAAAAACTAAATTCTATGGGGGGAGATTAAATAAATTAGGAATCTTTAGCCTTGAGAAGACGTGAGGGCATAGGTTCTATGAAGGAGGCAAGCGGGACCAAGTGATAAAACATGCATAATGATGTAATGATACAAACCCTGTGCTTTAGATACTTGTATTGGATGTCAGGATACAAAGTAAGTAAGGGCAGATTTTGCAAACGCTCATGAGGGAGGATGAGTATGATAGCACTGCTCAACTACTTGTTCTTTATTGTCTTTGAATACAAGACTTGATATAATGGTCTTGTTTACAGATTTCAATTGAATGTTGGGAAGAAACTCCAAACTACCTTGTTCAGGCAAAAGCTGGATAGACATTTGTTACAAATGCTTTAATTTGGATTCCCCACCCCCCACCCTGAGCAGGGGATTGAATTTGATAGCCTAAATTGCTGTTTCTAATGCAATGATTCTAATATAATAGGTATTCTTGTACATAAAACCTTGTACATTTTCTGGTAAATGACACACAATCTTTTTTGTTTTAGATTATACTGTAGAAGAAAAACCATCTCACATATCAGTGATGCAACAGCTGGAAGATGGTGGCCCTGATCCTCTTGTATTTGTTTTAAATGCAAATTTATTATCCATGGTTAAAATTGTGAATTGTAAGTCCCCGTTATTTTGAGTAGATAGGAAATATATAATGCATCAATTACACATTTTCTCTGTTGTTAGATTTCTGTTAGCAAACAATTATTCTTCAGTAATGGTGGGCTGGTTCTTAATAGCTACTGTTTGCCAAAGTCGAGAAAAAGTTTGTAGGGTTTTTTAGGGGAGGGTGTGGGTAAGGGACACATTCAGAAATTGTAAAAATCTGCTTATATTGGTACTATTGATTTCTTGGCTCAGGAATATGACAATAATGTAATAGAGAAGAATCTCCATTTAATGTTCTGAATAATAATGAAATCGTTAAAATTGTATTTTTATCTATCATTTGTTAGATGTGCAACTAGATAGCATGCTTAATTTAAAATTTCACATAATTTGTGCTGCAGAAGATGCCAGATTGGATCAGAAATATTATATTATGTAGCACTTTGCAAGTTTGTTTGAAAATAGTAGCAGTGGGAAGAAGAGTTAAATGTATATAGGTATTATTATTATTATTATTATTATTATTATTATTATTATTTATTGTGGTGGTGGTTTTTATTTTTTGTTTTTATTATACATTACTCAAAGTCTTAATTCAGTGCTTTCCAAAGTCCCGCTGTTGTTGACACATCAATGGCGGCGGTGGCCTCGTGTGTCGCTAAAACCTGGAAGTGCTGATGGTGCGCTGCCGCCGCCACCACTCACACCGCTGCTGCGCGCGCCACCACCGCTGCGTGCGCTGCCGCAGGGGCGGCGGCAACGCACCATCAGCACTTCTGGGGTTTGTCGCAACACACTAATGTGTCGCGACACACAGTTTGGAAAGCTATGTCTTAATTGTTTGGGGTGATTCATAAATACTGTAAATCAATAAATTCCTGACCATCCAGTGCAGTGCTCCTAATCCATATACTGTATACACCTCTTATGGATAATGCATATAAAATATCTATTTTGACAAGCAAATAACATTCTGTAGTATCTGAATTCACTTAATATTTCAAAATCATTATATTTTCTTTTTTGCAGATGTGAACAGGAAATGCTGGTGCTTTACTACAAAGGGAATGCATGCAGTAGGCCAATCAGAAATAGTAATTCTTCTCCAATGTTTACCTGATGAAAAATGCTTACCCAAGGATATTTTTAACCACTTTGTGCAACTTTATCAAGATGCCTTGGCAGGTAAGAGAATTGCCCATTTAAAAACTACGGTGATTGATGGCCCCTTTCTTAAATTGTTAAATAGGCCTTTTGAGGTTCTGAGCACATTTGGAATATTATGAAAATATTTGAGGTGGTTGGGAGCATCCACCTTGAAATAATTGCCATAGTGTATGTCCATTCATAAATTAGGTGGAGCCATTTCAGGACTACCTGAATATATGATGCATTTCAGAATAGTGCCAGCCTGCATTCTATTTGATTTGCCATTTGGCTATGTTGAAGGTTAGTTCCTGCCTTGAAACCAATTGACTGGTTGATATTTGAGGGGAGGGGGCACTATTTAAGAGTGGAGATGAGGAAGGTCTTCCTTCTTCTTGCTGGGCACTATAGTGCAGGGATTTTTTTCTCACAGCGTTTTACAAGACCTTGGAGGCATTGTTGGTGTTCACAGCTGGAGTGGGTAGAAATAGAACATACAGTGCATCTTAAATGGTCTGGGGGAATCACTTTAGATTGGTGGCAGGCATGCTTGCAGTACAGCCAAGCTTTCCTCCACTGTCTGCTATACCAAACTGCAGTAAGCTGTAACCAGTTAAGGTTATTTATTTATGTATTTTATTTTTAGTCCACTGCAATGAGTTGTCTCTCATTAGTATCTTAAAGCCTAGCTGGGTGGCAATGCCTAGCCAATCTTGTTTGAAGTCAAAAGCTAAAGTGTGTTGGACCTGGGAGGCTATCAGGGTTATAGGCAAGTGTGGGAAGTTGAAAAAGAATCCCAAAAGAAGGCAGTGGCCTTTATTCTCTGTTTTAAAGTAAGGGATAAACTCTCAGAAATTACTTCAGTTTCAAAGTATACTTCAGTATGTAGGAGTTCTTGTTTTCCAGCTTATTAAGTGTCTGGCTAGACTTGTATGTTAATGTGTTGTTGGAAATAATAATTAAGGTATGATGACTAAAGCAGGAGATCTTGACAAGTTTAATGAATTTATTCATAATCTAGGCATATATAATCCTTACTATTTTATTTTTCTACTTTCCCTAAATACTAAGAGGCCCAGGTTCCATTTTCAGTTGTAAATCTTCTAAATATATGAATAATCTTTCTGGAGTAATATTGTTTTGGAATACAAGTGAGATGTTAAATACTGCAATGGTTTTTGATATTAAAAACTTCATATATGTGAAAAATTACCAATAATAAAATTTACTTTCCTAGTGATGATTTTTATGTATATGAAAATGTATATTTTATGAACCTAGTAACTTAACAGAAAATTCAAATGTATTTCACTGAAATGTATTCTGAAGGAGAAATAATATACCATATGCCTTTAAAGGGATTTGAATTAGTTCTCTAATTGGAAGATTAGCTAACTAGAAAAATTTGTGAAGCTTTAGCAGCTTTATAAAGAAATACTAGTTCCTTGTGAAAAATTGGCTTTTAAAAATGAAGAGCTTAAAGAGTGGTTTATTTCTTACATTTTTGTTTATTAAATCTGCTCAATAACCTAAATATTCATTTTAAATACGCATACTAATAAGATGCTTGCATATGCACAGTTGAATACTATATTCATGCATTCACTGACTGACTTACTCTGTTAGGCCAGGAGGGTAAATCTTTAATTCATTATTATTCCCTTGCAAGTCTCTTTTAGTTGTTATGTATGTCTACAATTCATGTATGACTTTACATTGTAAATATTTCATTAATTGTTGAAAACAATGAAAGAAAAAATTAAATTATTATATGCAGAAATTTTCTGAATCAGGTTTGAAAAATAAAGCATCATTGTTAATTGAGTAAAAATACTGCTTTCTTTTTGCTGTAGTCAGCTGTTAATTGGAATTTAGTATTAGAATGCTTTAACATTAAATAATTAATTTTGTTGTATGATTATTAGCAGAATAAGGGCTATATGCAATTTTCAGTTTACGTTCTTATGGTATATGTGCCGCTAAAATAACTATACTTTTGGTTTTGTAGGTAATGTTGTGGGCAACCTAGGACACTCATTTTTCAGTCAGAATTTCCTTAGTAGTAAGGAGCACGGTGGTTTCCTATATGTTACACCTGCGTATCAGTCACTGCAGGACTTGGTGCTTCCCACCCCACCATATTTATTTGGGATTCTTATCCAGAAATGGGAGACTCCTTGGGCTAAAGTCTTTCCAATCCGACTGATGCTAAGACTTGGAGCTGAATACAGATGTAAGTCCTATTTTTTTCATTAGAAATATAGATATGGCTTATGCTACTTTGGGGAAACAACATCTATGGAATGGCATAGAAAAGAACCTTAACTGGACTTGACTCTTTTTTGGGCGATAACATTGTTAGTTTTGTATCCTGGCTCTATTCCATGAATGGAACAGAATTTTCTTCTGTTCACATAAAGGGATCACTTGGGGTGCATTAATCATCCCATGATGAAAGCTCTTATTCATGGACCATATTGATGTGATCCAAATTGATATTTTTAGGAATCTTTAAAATGGGATTCTGTTGGCTAACGTTATTTGTAATTTGACTTCCATACATCCAATAATGTATAAACAAGCATTGAAAATTTATTCTTAAAATAATGAGCCTGAACAAATCAATCATTTCATAGTAAATGGAAATGAAACTTAGAGGTAAAATATCCCCATATTACAGCTGGAATTTAGATTTTAGAAACTTGAAGAAAACTGCTCAGAGACCTATGGACATGATTGTGAGAACTGTTACAAAGCAATACTGAGATGTATTGTCGAAGGCTTTCACGGCCGGAGTTCAATGGCTGTTGTGGGTCTTCCGGGCTGTGTGGCCGTGTTCTGGAAGTTGTGGTTCCTAACGTTTCGCCAGCATCTGTGGCCAGCATCTTCAGAGGGCAGGAGCACAGACAGAGATTTTGCTTCTATCTGTGCTCCTGCCCTCTGAAGATGCTGGCCACAGATGCTGGCGAAACGTTAGGAACCACAACTTCCAGAACACGGCCACACAGCCCGGAAGACCCACAACAGCCAATACTGAGATGGCTTATTACTAAGATAAATTATTATCTACCCACTTGTTGAAGATGTCAGTAAAAAAAGGCTCCTATATCATAAACGTGGCAAAAGTAATTTAGTAAGCATAGAAATTAGTCATGTAATAACAAGTATATTAACATGAAAATCCATTTGATCCAGCTTTATTTGTAAAATTATATGAAAGCATAAAATACTAATGCAGTGTTTCTCAACCTTGGGAACTTTAAGATGTGTGGAATTCAGTTTGCAGAATTCTCCAGCCAGTCATTATCAAGTTGGCTGAAGAATTCTGGGAGTTGAAGTCT
This sequence comes from Charina bottae, assembly GCA_023362775.1. Lineage (NCBI taxonomy): Eukaryota > Metazoa > Chordata > Lepidosauria > Squamata > Charinaidae > Charina > Charina bottae. The sequence continues at coordinate 54,520,905 of JALMGJ010000003.1, read as the reverse complement.
ACACATCTTAAAGTTCCCAAGGTTGAGAAACACTGTACTAATGTATGGTTACTGACATAATTATATTTATATGATAAAAATGTACGTTTCCTATTGAGTAAAAATAAAATTGGAATTTGTTCTATTTCAATATTGCATACTGGCTTTCAGCAAATGCCAATGAAGCACTCCTGAAATTTTATCCAGATAATCTCCCAGTGCTCTGGAGCAGATTTGGGGAAGTACAAGGGATCTGTCATAGGATGGATAATCCATTCCGTAGTTGTGTCCATTTTGCTTTAAAAACACAGATCTGGTTCCAACATCAAATTAAGCCATAATGTGGTATATTTGCATAATATGTTCTGTGAACTAAGCCACTGTGGTTGTACATTGTGTTTTATGGGTTAGTTTGATGTGTGAATCCAGCAGATTGTAATTTATTCAGCAAAACAGCATAAAGCAAATCATAGTTTAATCATTAAGTCTTAATGTACTATGTGAATGTTGTTTCTTTTTTCTTCTTGGTTTGAATCAAATAACTTAAAAGTTTTTTAATGAAAGAAACAAAGTTTTAAATGAATAAGATTGCATTTTTTTACTCTATGTATGCTTATAAAAAATACAAGGCAAATCAGTTATAGAGCTGACTACATTAACAGCTTATTTCTTAATGAATATAGGGATTGAGACAATTGACACATTTTTTCAGACCTCTGTTCAGTGTTTCTTTTGTGTGTGTACTTATTTGAGAGGCAAATGAAACTTAAGCCGATTTGATAAGTAAATATAGATAGAAAGACTAGTACTGAAATCAAGCGCCTAAGGAGTGATGGTACCAATATCTCTTCTTTCTATTTGCAATAAGTACATAGCAAGTGCTGCTGGAAAAAGCTGGTATTTTAACCCAATATATATCTGGTGTCTTAACTCAGCCCAAGGAACATTTGTTTCAATAAAAGTTCTGGGCACCAAAATGATGTAAAGATTCCAATTGACCTATTTATGTGTGACAATACAACATTAATAGATAATAGCTATTATTTTAATACTCCTGTTAATTTTCTGTATTTACTTTTCTAACCATCATTTACATGGGTGTTTAAACTTCTCAGAAGATAAATCTGAATTTGTTTGGGGTTTCTTTGTAGTGTATCCGTGTCCACTTTTCAGTGTCAGATTTCGTAAGCCATTGTTTGGTGAGACTGGTCACACAATTATGAATCTCCTTGCAGTAAGTAATAATTACAAGGGTTTTTTTCTTTTGCTCTGTCATATTTGAATAAAGAAACTGTGTTTTGGTTTTCTCATTTACATACAAAATTATGTTGAGAAGGTTATAATACCTACTGTATATTTCATCCAGCATTGAAATACTAGCTTTTTGTTTTATTTGTATGAATACTAAAGATGTGACTTAATACATATCATAAGATTTGAATTGTATCTTCATAGTAGCTGTAGACATACTGCTCATATTAAATACACTCATATTAACCCATAAAGGTAAAGGTTCCCCCCGCACATTTGTGCAGTCCGACTCTAGGGGCCGGTGCTCATCTCCGTTTGTTAGCCGAAGAGCCAGCGTTGTCCGAAGACGCTTCCACGGTCATGTGGCCGCATGATGCACACGGAACGCTGTAACCTACCCACCGAAGTGGTACCTATTAATCTACTTGCATTTGCATGCTTTCGAATTGCTAGGTTGGCAAGAGCTGGAGCTAGTGCAGGAGCTCACTCTGCACGCAGGGCTAGGGATTCGAACCTCCGAACTTGTGATGTTCCAATCGACAAGCCTGGCATCTTACCAGCTGAGCCACTACGCCCCTATATTAACCCATACTTGTAAATAAATAAAGAAGTTTTCCATTATATATTTAAAGTGAGAAGATCTAGGTTGCTGCCTAGTGGATTTATGTTGCCTAAATAAGACTGTTGCTTTCTGGAACCAAAATAATACTTTGGGTCTGTCATTTTTTTCATTTAAAGGATTTGTGCTAAATGTATATGCATTTATGCTAAATGAATAGTACTTTCTCAGTCTTCAGGAAGCAGAGTTGCGGTAGGAAGAAGTAGATAGTCACATGGGTACTTACTGCTTAACCATAGGGATCTTCTTTTCACTCATCAGGTGATAATTCTATTGTATAGTTGCCATTTAAGAAACTATCTCACTGGAAACCTACTTGTCATCATTTATAGATCCCTCTTTGATTTTTCATCTTGCCTCTGAAATCAGTTGTATTCTTTGATATTCTTTAGAGAACAATAAGAGGATAGTAGTTACAGGTAGTCCTCGACTTATGACCACAATCGGGACCAGAAAACTCGTTAAGCGGTGTGGTCGTTAAGTGAGGCATCACATGACCACACCCAATTTTGCGACCTTTTTTGATGCGGTTGTTAAGTGAATCTGGCTTCCCCATTGAATTTGCTTGTTGGAAGCCGGCTGGGAAGGTTGCAAATGGTGATCATGTGACTCCGGGATGCTGCAACTATCGTAAATACATCCAGTTGCCAAGCACCTGGATTGTGATCACGTGACCACAGAGACGCTGTGATGGTTGTAAGTGCGAGGATTGGTCGTCACTTTTCCCAGCACTGTTGTAACTTTGAACGGTCGCTAAATGAATGGTCATAAGTCAAGGACTACCTGTATTGCAACAGAATTAAATAAAGCATGTTATTAAAATATTTCTGTATCAATTCATAATACATAATGAAATGTTAAAGTTTAACTATGGTCAGTAACTATCATGATTTCAGTTATTCTATGTGTGACAGGACTTCAGGAATTACCAGTATACATTACCAGTTGTCCAAGGCTTAGTGGTTGATATGGAAGTGAGAAAAACTAGCATAAAAATTCCCAGTAACAGATACAATGAGGTATGTGGCATGAATAAATACAATACAGTCAGTTTTGAAATCCAGTACAAAGATGATTTTATTAAATGAAATTCTGATTGATCTTATTATTGTCTAGGCTTCCATTTAAAAAAATAAATGACTTGTTTTACTATACCTTGTATGTAAATCCTTTTTGAATTAATTTCCCTGTTAAATATGCTACCAAATAATTTATGATGGAGAAATGACTCTTTAAAGATTGTGTTTTAAAGATTGTTGGGAGGAAAAATATAAAAATAACTTAGCAATAGCTTTGAAATGATTTTGCTAAGGCTTTACAGTGATGAGTTAAAAGTTTGTGAACTGTTTACTGTAATCTTGTCTGTAATCCCATGGTACTGTGACCTTTAATGTGATCTGAATATTTAAGTTCTGTTTAAACAAACAACACCCAAAATACCTACTGCCATGTCTTTATTGAACACACTGAGCCACCATTCACTCTCTTTGTGGGAAAAAAGTATGTGGAGCTTTAGAAATAGTAACTAGTGACACCTTTTTTGGCACAATGATTTCAGCCAAACATTTTCTGTACCTGTTGATCAATCTTGCACATCAGCTTGGAGGTTTTAGGCCTACAGTATTATTCTTTACATTGATATTTGGGGGTTATATTGCATGAATTATTCACTTCAGGTCATGCTGAAACATTTCAAACGGGTTAAGGTCAGCCATTCCAAAATGTGAAATTTCATGTGCCTGGGACATTTTATTGTAAATTTACTCATGCATTTAAGATTGTTGTCTTGCTATATGACTCACATGTATTTCAACTTCAGCTTATGGATGGATTCCGTCATAGTTGCTGATACAATCTAGAATCCATTGTTTCCCTTGATTACTAGCCATTCTATTTTCATCACCATGCATCATGGTTGCGATGATGTTCTATTGTTAGAAAGCAGTGTTTTGTTGCCTGACTATGGATTGAGAGAGGGCAAAGACTCTGGCAGTGATACTACTGCCATTTCAACCTTGTGAGCACTGATGACACTTTTCTGAAGTCTGCAGAGATCTCTTTCAATCAAGGTATGATTCACTTCCTGCTATGTATTTTTGTGGGTTTTTTTTCTTTTTCTGTCATTATTTTATAAATAAATAAATAAATAAATAAATAAATAAATAAAGGTATGACCCACAAACCTGTGTCATGAAGAATAAACTCTAATTGTGGTACCCCTCAATCGGACTATCACACCTAATAGTGATCTCATAGATTGGAACATTTAACTGAGTTTACCCTCTTTAAGAGGATATTTATCTTATATTTTACATACTTTATCCAACAAAGAGAATGAATGTAGCTCAGGATATTCATCAAAGAGAAAATACAGGATACTGCTTTGGGTGTTGTTTGTTTAACCAGAAACTCTTTATCTATCAATAGGATAGATGAAGCTCTGATCAAATTGTAGATCACTATATATCAGGATTATGGAAAGTTCTAAAGGATTTATAATAATTCAACACTGTATATAGACTTTCCTCTAGGAATAATACCAGGGAGACATTTTCACGTGTATCAAAATGTTTGTGTTTAAGTCATAGCCCATATTACGCATTAATGGCCAATGCTCTATTTTGGGGGGGTTTGTTGCAGATGATGAAAGCCATGAACAAATCCAATGAGCATGTCTTAGCAGGTGGTGCATGCTTCAATGAGAGAGCAGACTCCCATCTGGTTTGTGTGCAGAATGATGATGGCAACTATCAGACTCAGGCCATCAGTATTCATAATCAACCAAGGAAGGGTGAGAGTTGTCGACAGTGTTTTCTATATAAATGCTGATTTCTTGAATGATTTCCTTTAGTTTTTAAAGCTGCTATTGAGCCTTTAATTTTCTAAGTGTGTTGTTTTGTTGTTTATTCGTTCAGTCGTTTCCGACTCTTCGTGACTTCATGGACCAGTCCACGCCAGAGCTTTCTGTCGGCCGTCACCATCCCCAGCTCCCCAATGGTTGAGTCCGTCACCTCCAGAATATCATCCATCCATCTTGCCCTTGGTCGGCCCCTCTTCCTTTTGCCTTCCACTTTTCCTAGCATCAGCTTCTTCTCCAGGGTATCCTGTCTTCTCATTATGTGGCCAAAGTACTTCAGTTTTGCCTTTAATATCATTCCCTCAAGTGAGCAGTCTGGCTTGATTTCCTGGAGTATGGACTGGTTTGATCTTCTTGCAGTCCAAGGCACTCTCAGAATTTTCCTCCAACACCACAGTTCAAAAGCATCTATCTTCCTTTGCTCAGCCTTCCTTATGGTCCAGCTCTCGCAGCCATAGGTTACTACAGGGAATACCATTGCTTTAATTATGCGGACCTTTGTTTTCAGTGTGATGTCTCTGCTCTTAACTATTTTATCAAGATTTGCCATTGCTCTCCTCCCAAGAAGTAGACGTCTTCTGATTTCCTGGCTGCAGTCAGCGTCTGCAGTAATCTTTGCGCCTAGAAATACAAAGTCTGTCACTGCCTCCACTTTTTCTCCCTCTATTTGCCAGTCATCAATCAAGCTCGTTGCCATAATCTTGGTTTTTTTGAGGTTTAACTGCAGCCCAGCTTTTGCACTTTCTTCTTTCACCTTCGTCATAAGGCTCCTCAACTCCTCCTCGCTTTCAGCCATCAAAGTGGTATCATCTGCATATCTGAGATTGTTAATGTTTCTTCCAGCGATTTTAACTCCAGCCTTGGATTCATCAAGCCCAGCATGTCGCATGATGTGTTCTGCGTACAGGTTGAATAGGTAGGGTGAGAGTATACAACCCTGCCGTACTCCTTTCCCAATCTTAAACCAGTCCGTTGTTCCGTGCTCTGTTCTTACTGTTGCTACTTGGTCGTTATACAGATTCCTCAGGAGGCAGACAAGATGACGTGGTATCCCCATACCACCAAGAACTTGCCACAATTTGTTATGATCCACACAGTCAAAGGCTTTAGAATAGTCAATAAAACAGAAATAGATGTTTTTCTGAAATTCCCTGGCTTTCTCCATTATCCAGCGGATATTGGCAATTTGGTCTCTAGTTCCTCTGCCTTTTCTAAACCCAGCTTGTACATCTGGCAATTCTCGCTCCATGAATTGCTGGAGTCTACCTTGCAAGATCTTGAGCATTACCTTACTGGCATGTGAAATAAGTGCCACTGTTCGATAGTTTGAACATTCTTTAGTGCTTCCCTTTTTTGGTATGGGGATATAAGTTGATTTTTTCCAATCTGATGGCCATTCTTGTGTTTTCCAAATTTGCTGGCATATGGCATGCATCACCTTGACAGCATCATCTTGCAAGATTTTAAACAGTTCAGCTGGGATACAGTCGTCTCCTGCTGCCTTGTTATTAGCAATGCTTCTTAAGGCCCATTCAACCTCACTCTTCAGGATGACTGGCTCTAACTCACTGACCACACCATCAAAGCTATCTCCAATATTATTATCCTTCCTATACAGATCTTCCGTATATTCTTGCCACCTTTTCTTGATCTCTTCTGCTTCTGTTAGGTCCTTACCATCTTTGTTTTTGATCATACCCATTTTTGCCTGGAATTTACCTCCGATGTTTCTAATTTTCTGGAAGAGGTCTCTTGTCCTTCCTATCCTATTGTCTTCTTCCACTTCCGCACATTGCTTGTTTAAAAATAATTCCTTATCTCTTCTGGCTAACCTCTGGAATTTTGCATTTAATTGGGCATATCTCCCCCTATCACTATTGCCTTTTGCTTTCCTTCTTTCTTGGGCTACTTCCAGTGTTTCAGCAGACAGCCATCTTGCCTTCTTGGTTTTCTTTTTCTTTGGGACGTTTTTTGTTGCCGCCTCCTGAACAATGTTGCGAACTTCTGTCCATAGTTCTTCTGGGACCCTATCTACTAAATCTAGTCCCTTAAATCTATTCTTCACCTCCACTGCATATTCCTTAGGAATATTAGTGAGCTCATAAGTGTTCTAAGTGTATGATTATACAAAGGCAGAATTTGCAGGTATTGATTTTTGGTAAACTAGCCATCAGACTGGTTGTTAATTATTTTTTGATGCTGGAATTTTGGCACCGGGCCTCCAGTTTGTTGGATGTTGGTATTGCACTGATTCTATTTCTTTCCTATTCCCTTAAAATTAAAGCATCATTAAGGAACATTTTTTTAAAATTATCAGAATAAGACTTGTGCTTTCTTCCTCTAAAGGAATCTTGGCATATTTAAATTTATTTATTATTTTTTGGTAGTCTTTCTCTGAGCAATATGATGCAGGTGGGTTCATGACCCAAACTAGTAAGTTTCTCAGCACTACTAAAAACTCTGGGCATGAAGTGGAAAACACAACAATAAATGTGCGTCTTACATAATAGATCATAAAATGGGTTAATGATCAAGTCTTCTTTTAACTCTCAAACTTGCCAGAACTTTTCAGTTGGCCTAAAAATATATTACTCAAAAAACCTTTATTTAAACATTAGATATTGGTAGTTGCATAATTTGGTTTTTGTTTGGATTATTTGCTGTTCTGTTAATGAATTAAATGGAAATGAGCTCTTGCAGACAAGTATTTTTTTTTAATGTGTCTCATTGTTGCAGTGACTGGAGCCAGCTTCTTTGTATTTAGTGGAGCTTTAAAATCTTCTTCAGGCTATCTTGCAAAGTCCAGTATTGTAGAAGGTAAGACTTCAGTCCTTTATCTGTTTGCTTATTCATGAAAGTATAAACAAACTGCTTCACAAAACAGGCTTCATAAAAACAGCAAGCCAATAACAATGAACAGTTGCACAATGATAAAGGTTGAGTTTCTTTTACAGATTATGCACTGTTTCCTTAATCCCCCCTATAGAGTGATGTTTTTCTAGAGTCCAGTCCAGTTCAGCTTTCAAATAGCAATTCTTGCCAAAGTGAATGCTATATTAGAGGCATGGATATGATTTCTTGTTCACAAAGACAGACGTGGATGGGCACTGAGGACTCTTTTGTAGAATAAGACTCTGATTTTAGAAAAGCAGTTGCTGAATGAGGGATTAAATGTATTTTTTAATTCTGCACTATTTCTTACTTTACCAAGTCTGCCATTTCTTTAACGATGAATAATAAGGCTAAGAGTAGATTCAGGTAATAATGGATATTAATATATCCAATTTAATGTTAAGTGTTTTTGCAAAAATTCTTGATTTTTAGACAATGCCACAATATACAAATTCAAGGCCTTCTGTCATTGCAACCTTGTCAGCAGTGAGATGAAAAATATTTATCTGTCTGATATCATGTAAAAGGCTATATAATTTTTCCTATGAATAACCTCCAAAGGAAATTGTGTTATTTCTACTGATGTTGACAATAATGATTGTTTTTTGAAAGTCTCTCCATTTTTAAACTGTTTTTCCATCCTGTTGTCTTCCATAACATTTTAGTATTTTTGTGGCACTGCCTTTTTGAAGAATCATATTTTTAATTAATACATTTAATTTTATATTTATTATGATTTAGTGTCTGTAAGTGGCTGTGTTACGAGTTCTCTTTTATCATTTTAGTGACCATTTTGGAGTTTTTGCATTAAATAACCAGTATATTTTATAGTAAAATGGGTTTTACTATTTTACATATAATTTCTGACTGACTTCTTGACATCCATCATGATTCTAATAAAGAATTTTCTTGTATATATGTTAGTGTGTATGTATATGTGTGTCTGTGGATGGATGGATAGATATGATAGATATAGAACTAAATTGAAGATGGACTATGTGAGTTAAATTTGATAGGTTGAGGCTATTGTAGGTATTTGCCACAGCAGATCCAAAAGAAATGGCTACAATACATTTATTGACTTAAGTCTGCCTTCTGCTAGTTTCGTTGTGGCTATATGAATGGAAGAATGGTGATAATTAGAATTTATTTTGTTTACCAAATACTGAGTTCTATTTTTAAATTAAGTAGTATGTTCCCTTAGAAGTTTTGAATGTAGCAAGCCCCAACGGACAAGTTTAAATAAATAAAAAAGGGTTTAAAAGGGGTAAGAACTGCTCTTACGTTAGCAGGAAATTCCTGTACTCCTGCTTTCTCTGTTCCTTCCCAAGACTTTGGAAGTTGTCACAAATTAAGGGTATTTTCTTAAAGAAAAAAAATACAAACAATATTAATTTGTCATGTGTTTGCTAGGAGCACTATATATCAGATTAGATTAATCTTGCATTACCCCATTTAGAGGGGTATAGGGGCAATGTGGTCCATATTTTAGGGAGTAACTTACTCAGGAACTTCACTGAAACATGGTTTATAGCAGTCTTCTGCGTTAAACCATGAGTCCCAGATTGGGGAAGATTAGTTTGCAGAAATTCCGAATATATAACTTTAATAATTTAATTTATATATCACAGGGTTTTCAGATTTCCAGAATCACAATTGCCCATTGCAGGCTTGGGCAGACAAAGCAAGGAGCAAAACCTCAAGTTAGTTTAGGCAGCATTTCTGCTGTACCTGTGAAACCTGATCAGGATTTTTAAAAAGGGTGATTCCCTCCCCTCCACAATTGCTTGCAAATACCTGGTGGTGAGTCCTGATTCAGTTTAAGCACCTCAATTATTTATTATCGCTTCTGTGACACCCGGCTCTTAAAAGCTAAGGCTTACCTCAGCACTATCAAGGGTTAAAAAAATAAACATTAGTCCACTGACAGTGCCATCCAGGGGGGCTAGATTAATTCACATTGTCCCCAAACATTATCTTGAAGAGCCAGGTCTCCACAACTGTTCAGAAGCCAACAGGGAGGGAACAGTCTGGATAGCTGGAGGCAATGTATTCCATAGAAGGCAGGCCAACACAGGAGAAGCCTTTGTAGAGGATATGCACATATATACACATGCAACATGTATGCTCACCTTTCAGTATATACAGAAAATTACATGTGAATGAATAGCTAGAGTATGTTGTCCCATTCTTAAGTGGTGCTGCTTTGGATTTCTTTAGTGGCATACATAGAACCAATTGTGGCAATCTTATCTGTATAATAATATGTGACAAATGTGAAATTCAGTGGTCAGGATCCTAGGCTCTTGCCAAGGAGGTTGTCCTTTTTCATACTTTACACATCAGTCCAACAATAACTATATTATGTGTGGGTTTTTCTAAGTGCTTGAATTTTTTCATATGTAGATGGTGTGATGGTACAGATAACAGCTGAAAATATGGACTCCCTGAGGCAGGCTCTGAGGGAGATGAAAGACTTTACAATTTCTTGTGGAAAAATGGATGCTGAAGAACCTCAAGAACATGTGCACATTCAGTGGGTGGATGATGACGAAAACTTCAACAAAGGGTAACTCGACATCTTTTAGTTTTATTTGGTTTTACTGAATTGTTTCACATGTAATGCTGAGTTATAGTTATCATGTGAACCAACAGGAATCTGCCTGCACATAATGCTCTGGTGAAGCACTGTTTCCATTCTATTTCCTGCACAGCCAAAAGGAGGAATAAATTGCAGATTGGCTTCATTTTAGCAGACCGTTATTTCATATGAAACAGGAATTGTAGTTTAAAATAAATTCTAAATAATTGAATTGCTAAACCAAACCAACTTTAAGCAGTGGAACTTTTTATAGTTTAACAAACCATTTTATTTTAAACACTGTCGTTCATAGTGAGAAGCCAGGGATCTGCTAAAACGAAATTCTGGTTGTTCATTCTGTAGTGTTTGTCATAAATGTTAATGCATGAAAACCTCCTTCCTTTTCTATATAATAGCAAATTGTGGCTTAGTATTATGTGTAAACTGGACCAATTATTGCATTTACAAATTACAATAAGCTAGAATTCTGACTTACCATTAACAATCTCAGTTACTGCTGCTTGGTTCCACAAAACAGGATTGCATTTTCTCTCTCTTAAAAAGCCAGGAACAAATTATGGTTTCTGTCTCTAACTTATTAGGGGAGCAAAGGCCTCCTAGTTGCACAATATTCTGAACAAACACTATAGTGGGAAGAGAAAGTAGGAATGACCGAATTACTACCCTGCTTTATGCCCAGCCAGAGTTATTGTGTTTCCTGACAGTGCATGCTCATTGAAATATTCAAATTAAGTTAGATAATGTGTCCTACATAATGTTCCATATACTGTATATGTTTAAAGTCTACATTCAAAGCTGGTAACTTCATTTACTAATTTATAGTACTGTACATGTATTTTGTTTTTTATGTAGTAAACTAGAATAGACCAAGCTTAAATTAGAACAGTTGTTTAAGTTTCTCTTACATGAAACAAGCTACTTAATGGTATAATTCAGTGTTGGGTAAAGGTAAAGGTTCCCCCCGCACATTTGTGCAGTCGTGTCCGACTCTAGGGGCCGGTGCTTATCTCCGTTTGTTAGCCGAAGAGCCAGCGTTGTCTGAAGACGCTTCCACAGTCATGTATCATTCAGTATTACTCTCAGGGAACTTCTTATATATGGCAGAGGTGCAACCATACGCTTAACAGTTCTGTGGATGATTTTTGGCTCTTCATGTTTAAGCACATTTACTTGACCGGAAATGGATGCTTGGATGAAAGTTGTATCACCTAAAAACCCTCTGGTGTCAGATAAACTATTCTAAATACGTAGCATGTTTTAACTGCTCATATTTCAATATGCCTCATTTTTCTTTTATATTAATTTATCTTGATGAACAGACTCTGTGTTTTACATTGTTTTCTAAATTGGATCAGCATTCATAAATACTTAAGTCAGGGCTTTCCAAAGTGCCGCCGCTGGCGACACACCAGCGGCGGCAGCCCGGCGGCGGTGTGCGCACGCACGGTGGCGGCGCGGGGGTGTGCGCAGCGGCGCGCGCGTGCATGGCGGCAGCCTCCGCTAAAACGTGGAAGTACTGATCCCGCGCCGCTGCTGCTGCCGCCGTGCACGCGCGCCGCTGCTTCCGGGTGGTGTGGCGACACACCACGCTGTGTGTGGCGACACACTTTGGAAAGCTCTGACTTAAGTATATGAAAACATTATGAAAACATGACTTAAAGCAGAATTAAGTCCTGTTGCTAACAGAGCTGTCTCTTCCTTCCACATTCTAGTGTTGTAAGTCCTATTGATGGAAAATCTATGGAGTCTATAATAAGTGTGAAGATATTCCATGGGTCAGAATATAAAGCAAATGGGAAGGTCATTAGGTGGACAGAGGTGAGGAAATCACAGTTGCGTGTGTGTAAAAACTGGAATCTTTACTGATTTTAGTGTGTTAGTAGCTCATACATACGAGAGCCAGTGCAGTGTTGTAGCTAAGATGTTGGACTTGACCAGGGAGACTCACATTCAAGTCCTTACTTGACCACACAGCTCATTGGCTGATTGTGGGCTAAACTCTCTCAGCTTAACCTGCTTCATATAATTGTCAGGGTATACCCCCCTGTATGCTGTCTTGAGCTTTGAAGAGAAAAGATAATATATACATGCAACAATAAATTAATAAACTTTACATAGATACTAACATGGAAAAACCCCTTCGTTATCAGAAATGGGGCATCAAAAGAGTTGTGTTATATTCTACCAGTTACTCCATGGTTGAATGTGAACATATTCTTTAACATTTATTTATGAGAAACCATTTGTGTGTGTTTTGGAATGGCTGCAAGCACATTTGTGTATCACAGCTACAGCTTTATAAAACTTTATTAGGGTCACTTTTAAAGACATGATTATTTATATGTAATTTCCTTTCTCTTTCATAATACTAATGGTATGAACAGATGCCTTGGACAGAAATTTAGTTATTTTTAAAGGCAAGCTTTTATTTACAATTGTGAAGAATATCTTGATATGCCACAATGTCTGTCAAAATAATTAAAGTAGAAGGATTTTATTTCTGACATTAAGACATTTGACAGTCACCACTTTTCACTGCATGATGCTTCATGTTTACTTAGTTGGTTACTATTCAGACTCCAACTCCTCTTAATTTTCTTTCTTAGACTGCACTTCTTGCCATTAACTGAATTTTAAAAAAATTGGCAGTGTTCTTAAGTTGCAAAACTACTGTTGTGATACAGTATTATAAACAGTTACATTTATTGGGGCTGAATATGGAACAATTCTTTTTATCTTAAGGTTTTCTTTCTGGAAAACGATGACCAACATAATGGCCTGAGTGACCCAGCAGATCATAGCAGGCTGACTGAAAATGTGGCGAAGGCTTTCTGCCTGGCCTTATGCCCTCACCTGAAGCTGCTGAAGGAAGATGGAATGACCAAGTTGGGTCTACGAGTTACACTTGATACTGATCAAGTAAGTAACAATTCTGGGAGAAATACTCTTTGCTTCTTTGGTATGAGCAAATGAACAAAATAAATTTTCTATTTGTTTAATGAATAGGATCCAGTGGAGGCTTCCTGCTGGAGGAAAGGAGTGAGGCAGACTATAAGATCAGTACCAATAGATAATATAGTACCAATAATAAAGTTGTGCATGCTTTAAAAGTGCTTCAGAAGAAGTGTTTTAGACCTTGAACAAGTGCCAGAGTTCTCCGATGTTCATTAGGGTAGCCTAAATTTTTCAGGCTTCTGTATGCTGCTGGTTTGAAAGTTGCTGCTGGTTTAAGGGCCACATTCACTTTAATGAGTGGATTCTTTAAAACAGTGGCACCATTTTTCAGACTTTCACAGAAGCCTGATAAAGTCTGATTCCTGTAATGAATAGCAGAGAGATACTGCATCAATGTGAATCATGTTCAGAGCATGCACAGCTATAATCAGTAATGCATACAGTGGAGTATCAATTCTAGCTCCTCTTGAAGTTGACCATGCCTGTAACTAAGAGTATATAGCTAATATATAATACTCTAATATTCTGTATTTATGATATGCAACGTTTTGAGGCCTATTTCTGAAATATTTTATGTCCATAATTGCTTAATGGGAAACCATGTCATCAGCTTTTTCTACACTCTTTATTCCTTAAAAATAATTCTTTTTGATGAGTATCTTTCTTGGAGGGACAATCACTTTAGAGCCCACATTTTCAATACTAATGCACTTTTGTGTCATTTGCCTATTATGTTTCTGGAAACTCAGCAAGTTTCTTTTCGATACTGGATTATGATTTGAACATATCCACTCTTTTAAAGGCTCACTTCAAGGTAATACATTTGTAGACCAAATTTTGATGCTTCAGAAGGCACTTAAAACCACTTCTTTTCCAATGGGCATTTAGCCCAGGATAAAAATGCTCTGCAACCATTTTATTTTTTAATATTATTTTGCTTTTACTTGTTTCTTACTTGTATACTGCCCAGGGTCTGTAGGATTGGGTTCATCTATAAATATTGTAAAATAAATTATGTTTCTTGATGCTCTTGCCCCACTCACTTTGAAACAAATTATTCTTTCTTTTCTTTTCTTTTAGGTTGGCTACCAGGCTGGAAGCAATGGCCAGCCCCTGCCCGTTCAGTACATGAATGACCTGGACAGTGCCTTAGTGCCAGTGATCCATGGAGGGGCATGCCAGCTGAGCGAGGGCCCAGTCATAATGGAGCTTATTTTTTATATTCTGGAAAACATCTCATAAGAGGACTTCATTTTCTTTCAGACCTGTTCCAGCAGCAGTTGTATCTGAATCATTTGCACTTTAAAACTGGAAAATTAAGCTTTTAGTTAACACTATTGTGAGGGGTGGGGTGGGGTGAGAACAGTTGTTCCATAATTCTGAATTGTCTATGCATTTGTCAACAAACAGGATCAGGGCAGCTTCTATGTTACAAAATGGCTATGCTATCTTTGCAGCTAATACACTTCTGTCATGAATAGAAATAGAAACCAATAATGGTCATGTTTTAAAGCAATTGCAGTCATGTATTTGATGCTCAAAAGGATGCAGAGATCACTGGGGAGTAAGGAAAAGAAATGTGTCAACATTTAATGTTTGTAGATAAACTTATTTTGAAGAAACAATCAAGACCTCCATTCTGACCTCATTATACTGCTGTTTATGGTTAATTTCTCTAGACATTTAAGGTATATTGTTTACATTATTGTGACCACTTTATTGGTCAGAGTACCTCCGGGACATGCTGGGCTATTCTACAGAGATGTACAGAAATAAAGACACATGACAGAAAGATACTTTCTACATCTGCCCAAACAAAGCAGAAATATTTCCAGAAACTGTATGTAAATTAAGCTTGCAGTTTTCTGTGTTTTACCTTATTTTTCTTTAGTTGTGAAACGGTCTCCCTTCATAAGAATGAAATTGGCCAACATCTGCCATAACAATTTTTTTCTTCTCTGCATTTTTGAAGAAACCTGCCACAGGCATAAGACTGACTTACTAGTCTTAAAAGAGCAGTTACATGAAATTGCTGTTCCTTTCTGACTGATCCTGTTTTTTAAAAGGAACGTATTTCTTAGTTTTTCTGATAGGTGTGTAATGTACTTAAGTGATCCCTACCATTAAGCCTGCACTTATTAACACTTTATAGTAGCAGACCATGTAAAGCTGTCCTCCGAGAACTCTAGCAGGTTTGGCTGCTGTTCCATGGTTTGCTTTCACTGCAGAAAGGCTGGAAGGCTTGCACCTGCCTCGCCTGAAATGAACTCTGAGTGGACAGCAGGTTGGGCCTTCTTGCTGCAGTATATCAGGCTGGCAGTGACAGTCAGCAAGAGAATATGAGCATATTCCTGTTAACGCTACGTTTCCTGAGAAAACAGTAACAAGCAGAAAGAGCTGTCAAAAGATTGAGAAAGTAAATTCAGATGTCATTTGGACAATGCTATCCAAATGATTAGCTATCATTCACATGCAAGGAGATAAAGGACTGAGCTTTACTAAATACAGATTAAAAACTGGAGTAGCAAGTTTGTTTGTATTGAACAGCAAGTATGGACAGCAGTGTGCGGAGCAGTGGCAGCTATGACTAATTTTCCTCTGTAGATAGCCATATATAACTGAACATATGTAGATTTCATTTCTGAATAAATTGCCACTGCATCCTTAAATTAGTAAAAAAAATAACACAGCTGATGTTAAACTGCAACTGGAACAAAAGATGACAAGGGAATTAGATCAAAAACTGGAACAAAAGATGACAAGGGAATTAGATCAAAGCCTCAAATTAAAGGACAGGAAAATGAATCTTCTAACAATTAAAATAAAGGCTAGCCACATGTTCATGTAATGTTAAACCTATATATGTTGTTCAATGTACTGCCAGGAAAGAGGGAACTGGACAGACATGAATGGGCACCTGTGAAATCATGTGCAGAATAAGGGTCTTGCTAAGCAATTTTAAGTTTCTTGTTCTTTCTTTTCCTTGCACATAAACTCAAGTTCCTTATAAGCTTTCTCTCCTTCTGTGATAGCATTGTTTTACAGGCTGAATTGCCAAAATCAATACAGTTCTTTATAACTGCTGTAGAGTCTTTCTTTAGTAGCTGCATCCGTGTTTCACCTTAGAAGCAGGCTTTTCAGTAACTTAGCTTTGCATTAAAGTTATTGACAGATGGAGAAAGGCTGAACTTTTCATCCCTCTGCAGAGAATCATTTGTTTGGGCTACGTTTGTGCAAAATTCTATTGACTGACCGGTTTGCTTCAACCACAGCCTTTAAATGACCTTAAGATTACCATATTGTTAAGAATTGAGTACTTGTTTAAAGAAAAAAATGTACTTTTAAAATTCAGTTAACACTGCAAAGACTGCATATTATATTTTTATTTTCAACATGTAGTTTTGTATATTAAATTTATTAAAATTACAACAGAATGCTGCATTGTCTCCACTGACTTAAGACAGAAATGAATGCTGGCTGCATGGCAGACTTAAGTGTATGTACGAAGTCACACACATATTGTGAAAATCTTCTGCAACTCCCCTGCTGGAAGCCATGAAACTGCAGAAAAAGAAAGATAATTTGGATCCCTAGTTGTGAATTCTACTTAGGAGGCTGGCAACAATCATGTTGTACTTTCAGTCAAATTGTTCTGTATTTATTTGCTGAAGCAAGATCAAAATCTTGATATTCTTAAACAGTAAGCAGTTTTAGTTCTGCCTCAGTTAGGAGAACAAAAGGAGTACAAAGAATAAAAAAGGAACTATTAACTATCTCACATTTGACACAGGTTCCCCTTTGAAAAGATTTGTGCCCTAGTCACACTTGAGCAACATGGATGCATATATGAAGAGATGTACAGTAACTTAAAATCTTCATTGCAGGCAATGTAAAGAGATACAATCACAGCTCTTTAACCTACGCTTCAGTAAACAAGACTATCATTATTCCATGGGTAGGAAACACACTATTTTAATTGCAGGTTATATAACACACGAGCTGCTGCATCATATCTTAATTATACTGCTATTTATTAAACTTTTTTTGTCCACACTTACCAACATGTCCTTTATTTGCTCAAGTCAGCAATCACGTTAACATTTATGTATTACCAACAATTTTAGCCTCAAGAAAGGTTAAAACAGGTCAGTCTCTTTGTGGATCAGAACCTTCATTCCTAGTAGTAGACTTACAAAGCTTACCAACTCATACTATATGATAGTTATGAAAATAAAGATGTTATGTTTAGTAGTGCATTCACTGAACATCTTTGGTGCTTGCAGAAACTCCATGTAAAGTCCATTCTGCAGCTTTTAGCATTCCTGGATCTGTGGGTGCAGGGAGGAAAAATTCAACATGATTTTATACATAAGAGAATAATAAAACAACATCCTATGGCTGTAAATAAAAATCTACCATCCATTACTGAAATGCAGTGACTTTCCACCATACAATCCAAAAGCAATTCCATAAAAATTACTTTTAGTGGAAAGTGTTAATAAATTTGTTGATTTATTATAGAGTTGCATCTCTAACAATATATCTGACTGCATTATCACCACTTTGTGGTGGGTGGCGGTGATCCACTTGTATAATGTACCTAGGTTTTTTTAGTGTTTTAAGTCTTGACCACCTTCAGTGGTGAAGTGATAAAAGCCTAAAGATAAAAGTATTTTTAAATAAAATGTGT
Organism: Charina bottae; assembly: GCA_023362775.1. Classification (NCBI taxonomy): domain Eukaryota; kingdom Metazoa; phylum Chordata; class Lepidosauria; order Squamata; family Charinaidae; genus Charina; species Charina bottae. The sequence continues at coordinate 54,503,060 of JALMGJ010000003.1, read as the reverse complement.
TTTATAAAAATCAAAGTGAAGTTACAGATCTGCCTATGAAAAGCACTTCTTATTCAGAGTTAAAGACTGGACTGAAATCATTTTTCCCACCTACAGTATAAGATTACAGAGGAAAGAGAAGAGTTCCTACCTTGGGCGGAACTAGTGTTCAAGGACTATCCAGTTTTCTGTAATTGTCTGAAGATCCTGCCCAGTAAGTGGCTCCCTAAGTCTGACTTTTACTTCTAGTTTGCCTCCAGTAGGCTTCCTACTGTCCAAAACCTTAACAGAGAGAGGAAAGACATAATCGAAACATAACACAACAAAATTCCAAGATCCGTGCAACTGGCTTTGAACACACTAAAACTTAAGCATATTTTTAGGATGACCTATGACAACATGCTGCACTGAGGATTCTTTCCTCCTTTTACTCAAATGAGTCAATCCATTCCTCTTCCCACTCTCTCTGTTTTTCCATCTCAACAGTCAATCGTTTCTAGCCACTAAGTATCTTCATGGCCTTTTAAAAAAGATGTTCTAGGTCTGCTGAAAACACTAATTTGTGTGTGTGTGATATAGTTTCGGCTATGTAAGTATCAGTACATATGGTTAAACAATATAAAGAGAAGGAACAATAGTCCAAAGTTACAAGGACAAATTAGCATCGTAATTTAAAAGGTTATTAAACAAAAATATTTTTTTGTGTTCAAGCTTTCCCTTCTTACTAAGATTTATGAACTGATAACCATTATCAGAAGGCTTATTAGGAAATAGCAAAATATCTACTAATGTACTACATTAATTAAGATATGTAATTCTACAGACCTTTAAGTACAAAAGTATGGATTGTGATCTGACCACCTAGAGCAGAGCTTTCCAAACTGTGTGTCGGGACACGTTAGTGTGTCGGCTGCAGTATCTGGGTGTGTCGCAGCTGCTGCTGCCTCTGAGCCCTGCCAGGATTCCACGCAGGTCCTAGTGCCTGCCTTGTGCCTTGCTGCCTCTAAACCTGTGATTCCGCGCAGGTCCTAGTGCCTGCGTCCTAGTGCCTGCCTTGTGCCCTGCTGTGAGTGTGTGTCTCGAAACGATGCATGTCTAAAAAGTGTGTCACCAACATGAAAAGTTTGGAAAGCTCTGTTCTAGAGTCAACTTCTTATGCATTTAGATTGCACAGAAATGTGCAGAAGGGGAGGTGATTACGGGAGGTGAACTATTTTGGCCAGCACATAATTCTTGTATTGTACCAAGCCACTCAACAGAAACATTATTTGAACATTTCAATAGAATTTCCTATCCACACAAACACAACCCCCCTCCTCCAAATATTTTGGAACCAGCATACAGCAAAGATAATGTAAGAGAGTGAGGAAAAATGCTATCAATGAACTGCCAGGGACAGAAAGTCAGTTACAGTAGGTACACCCTGTTTTACAATATACCTTCTGAATACAAAATGATCCAAAGAAAATATCACTTTAGTATAATTCAGTTCAACAAACTTGGCATTGTACCTCAATGATCTCTCTAATTTCACATTCAGATTCCAATTTGTCCAGTTTCAAATGTGCTGCTCCCACTTGCTTATCACTCCTGAAAAAGGACCTGGGAAAAGGGAATCATCAAAACGAGAATTAAGCTCCCTTAACAACTGGGTTGGAAACAGCAACAGCATTCTATATTCATTCAGGATATGAAATTATGACACAAATCTTTGGTTCATTTATTTCTTTGGAGTCAAATACGGATATAAAACTGATAACTAGAAGAAAGCTGATCAACTGCATGTTTTATGCTAAGAAATAATAGCCATAGCTTATTGCCAAATGGGCTAGGAGAGATAAGAGATGAGCCAGTTATTCTTCATGGTCCATATGCATCACACACACACACATACACACAAAAAGGGGGGCTGGGGTTGGGCCCCGCGCAGAGACATTTTACAACTTGACTTTTTGTTGGGACGGCATTCCCTCAAGATTAATGTCAAGCACCTTAGTTTTTCTTTGTACCATAAGGATTATTCTCTGTCTGTTTTTCTTGAGGCATAGCAGGGCTTTATAGCTTTGCTCCTTTCCTTTAGTATGTTTCTTCTATCTCTTACACTGGGAGGCATTTCCCCACAAAATTCCTCTTGGCCTAAGGCCTCAAAGGTATCCCTCCCCCCCCCCCCTTAAAGTGCATAAACTGTGGAAGTCCCCACCCTGAACAGGGATTCTTGTCTTTTTTCTACAAGCAAAGTCAATCTGGTCTTGGGAACACTGCTGGAATTCTATCCTACAATTATATGACAATAATTCATCCTGGGCTGGGCCTCACTTGAGTCACAACACTAACCTCTTTTCAGTGTCAGCCTTCAAGACAACCTCATTAAAGTTTGGGTTTGGCTCCAATTCTGAAAACCTCTTTATAGTACCACAGCCTTTGATGCTCAACTGCAGCACCAGCAAAGGACAAGGCAACCTGCCACTCCCAACAGCTACACCTCCCTCTCACTCTAAATTACTCTGGTATTGCTACTGAATGTTGATCCTGAGCCACGCTGCCATTTGCTAAATCTTATGATTCTCAAATTTGAAGAAATAAAAGTTTAGCCTCTCAAACGGCTGGACTGAAAGCATCACAAGAAGCCTGTTTTTATAAGCAATTTGGACTCATCTACTTTTGGCTGTCCAGATACTGAAGCTGAAGCTCAAATACTTTGGCCACCTAATGCGAAGAGAGGACTCACTGGAAAAGACCCTGATGCTGGGAAAGACTGAAGGCAAAAGGAGAAGGGAACGGCAGAGGATGAGATGGTTGGATAGCATCACCGATGTAACGAACATGAACTTGAGTAAACTCCGGGAGACAGTGGAGGACAGGAAGGCCTGGCGTGCTATGGTCCACGGGGTCACAAAGAGTCGGACACGACTAAACGACTGAACAACAACAACCAGATTAATCTACACTAACATCAGTGCTAATCTTAGTCCTGACTTCACTTCCAATTGCTATATTTTATAATGTCTTTGTGACATACCCCCAGCGGTTAAATGGAGATGGAGTCCAAACAAAATACTTGTCCACTATCTGAAGTTTGCTAAACTAAGGTCTGTTAAACCAAGAGTTTACTATATATTTTTTTTTTTTTGAGTTATGGTAGGTTACTGACATTGACGTACTTGGTGGAATTCTTGCTGAAAAGCTCAGGTTTCAGAGCATTCCAGAACAGTGGAGAAGGTGAGAAGCCTGCTACTCAGAAATGAAAAGGCTGGATTTGACTATGAACCTCAAGAGCACTGAGACTGTACTACTGCGCTTCCTGCAGGGATTATTTTAATTTGAAATAGGCTGATAAAAAAGGAGTAATGTTACAGATTACCATTGCTGATATGCATTGGAGCAGCAAAGAAACTATTTCTATGTACCCAGAAGGGTAGGTAACAGCCTTCCATTTTCCCCTCCATCAAGAGGAGCCATGACATGTAGGAGTTTAAGGCTCCCCACCTCCCCCAGCCTTCACGCTGGCAATTAGAAGCTCCTGTTTCTAGTTCTAGCAAGTTACACATTTGCTCTCAAGGAATAATACACAATTCTTGACTGTGGTTTGGCCCCAATGCAGCTATCTAGAAGCAGCAGCTTTCAATCCCTCTTTCACGTAAAGTAGGGAGTATGCATTTTTAATGACAAATACTGGCTTCTCATTGTATTTGCATTAAACCCATGTGTGGAAATTGCCACGTGAGACACTAAAAACAGGGGCCACCATACATAAACCCAATCTATGTCTTTTATTTTGCCTCCATGAAATAACTTCTAGAAGCATACATTAAATATTCCTCAGCATTTTACAGTTATTATAGACTATTCTTTATTTAGCAAGTCCTTTTGGCTAAGATATGCTCTACTCATGCTTCAGTATTGAATGTATTCTAATTTTGCACAATTGAATGCTGAGACCATGCTGCATATAAGGGCCACTGACCTTATTAAAATTTGCCCAAATGACAGCAATATTGTATCCCTATTTCACAATCTGCCATTGGGTGTTGCATTCAGGTTCACCGGCTTAACTGAATTAAACAAAAGCAAATGTTTAACAGGAAGACTGAGAAAAGTGTTGCAAGAACGACATATAGATTTCTGTATTTATCTGGATACTAGTCTGTGCTTGAGGAGCAGCACAGTATCCATGGGTTACAGGCACCGAACGCACTTAGTCTCAGTACTTAGTAAAGAATAATTCTGTTTTTACAAGAGAACAAGGATTGGGGATCCTGCCAAACTGGTGTATCCAGCTTGTGGGGCTTCGAGCAAAGCCACCTTTCCCAAACATATCCTGTTGGTGTACTTGCAGGGTTGGCTCTACTTCACTCATACCCCACCTTTTCCCTTAAGGGGAAAGCTGCTCTGCTTCATCAGCATCGAATTCTTCTTCAAGGGGAAAAATGCCATGTGAGTGAAGCTGGATGGATTCACTCCTGCAGGTTCCCTGACCAAAAGCCCTTCCTAAATGTAGAAGGGAAAGACTAACAACTTTTGAAGTCCCCCCCTTCTCCAGCATGAGGAAATGGATAGTGCCAAGGGATGGCACTTAACTGGTTGACACTGTCAAGCAGTCCCCTCCCCTTGTCACCCTACCTACCTGACAAATGAAATCAGGGGCTGGATTAAGCCATTTCTTCACTATTGCAACAGAGTAAAACACAGGAAGAAGCTTCATGGTTTGTGAAATTATTTAAATACCATCCTTTAGTTTTGTATAAAGACATAGAAGTACAAAAGTCTAATAAATTTAATTATATTTCTATCCATCCATCCTTACAAGGTATTCAAAACAGTAAGAAAAATACAACAGTAAAACAACAGATCAGTAGACTATATTGAGATCTGTATGGTTTTCTCCAGGTAACCATTTGCGTCAAATTTTCAAATACAATATGGCAAACATCTAAAAAAATCAACTATGCTCTATCTATAACAAAGATCCTGCAATTTGGTGGGTTGGTGGGTACATTTAGAACATTGACAGCATGTTATGGGTACTGTCACAAAACTGCTGCAAAACTGGTAATTCCTTTAGCTTCCCAGGATGTGCTCTACCACTTCTTCTCAACCTGGCCTTTTTTCTGGGAAAGTGGCCATGCTGTCAGCTAAAACAATGAACTCCATACGCTTCTGAGGTCTATGCGAGACCCAAAAGCTTTTACTGATTATGCCTGACAATGTTGCTTTGCAGCACACTAGTTTCCCATTTTAAAATAAAAATTAATGTTTTTAAACAAAAATCCAGGCTCTAGCGCGAGTGCTACAATTATTTGAAGGAAATATAGTTGTTGCAGGAAGTTGCTGGGAGTCGGGCAGCATATAAATTTAATAATTTATTTTTATTATTATCATCATCATCATCATCTTTGCAAACCTCCCCCCCCCCTTCTTCCTGATTGTACATGATGACCAGGCCCCATAAAAGTATTCCAACTGCCACCAAAAGTAACAAAATGCCCATTGCTATATTTATGCAAATTAGAAATGATAGTTCTAAACTTTGAAAAGCCATTAGAGTCATAGAATGTGTCCCCTCTTTCTCAAACAGAACATGTTGGTTCTGTTTCATGCAACTAACTGAATTGCCATCCCCTGGGCATGCACTTACCCTTTGTGAAAAATCTCAAATTTGATTCCTTTTGTTTGAATTGCTCTTCGGAAACCTCTGTGATTTCGATTAATGTTCAACTTGAATAGCTGATTATATTCTACAAGCATAAAGAAAGATGCAAAAAATACCTGGAACAGTTAAGACCATCTGGAGTCATTCAAATCTCTAGCAGAACATGTAGCCAGTGGTGCAAAAGGAATAGATATTTTGCCACTTTATAGGGAATGACTATGAGCTTAGTTCAGTTCTACAACTTAAACAATATTACACTTCCACAGACAGAATCTAGGTTACACAAGGGATCCATTTCAGGAATCCTTGCATAAGCTGATATTTCCACATATTTGGGTTATCGTGTGTGATTCAATAGCAGCTGTCATTTTGCATATGCACAAAAATGACAGTTGCTGTTTTTGCTCCCATTGCTTAAGGTCAAGTTCATCAGGTCTTGTATAACCTGGGGATCCCCTGAACTTCTGGACTGTACCTTAATTTTGTTATTCCATGAACATATAAACATCTAGAATACCAGCTGAATGACTTCATTTTGATCTTTATAAATCTTAAATAATTTTTAAAAATATATGCTAAATAGTTGTAAGAATCATAGATCCAGGAAGAGATCATGCAGTTGGGGAAATTTTTATTTTATTTCTCTTAAAAATAATTATTTGGAAAACGGACAATGCAGACCAGAACGTCTTGGATTTGTAATGGACAGAACGCAGAGTTCTAAATCCTTAGGACAAAGACTGCAGTTTGGAGACCTATTACACTCCTATAGCCCAATACAAGTTCCCAGGCCTAGGGCTGGGTGATCTCCAGTTAAAAGAATCTCATTTAAGCCTCTGCTTCTGACTTTTGAAAGCCACTATCAAGCAGTAGACCAGTCTCCCGATCTTGGCTCAGGTTTAAAATGAAAACCTCTGGGGGTACCAGGTTTGGGAAAGCTGCAGTCAACAATATTGGGTTGACAGAGCTGAATGTGAAACAGAATTATCCCTTTCCCTCTGGTTCTGAAACAGCCAAGCATCAGAAGGCACTGCTTCTCACCAAATGTAAAGGAAAACCCAATGCACATACCTGGGCAGTTGGTATTTTTAACCACTGATGTTTTGCTTTTCTGAGCTTGCTCCTGGTTTTGGAAAAAGAAATATGAAAATGTTTATTTAAGAAGCAACTAAACTAACCCTACATCAATATGTAAGATTTGATACGTTTTTATTTTGGAAAAATGAACTACAGTGACATGAGTAAAATTCACTGAAGATACAATACAATGCAAAACTTTAAATAGAAAAATATGGAGGTTAAAAAATAAGCCAATTCTAATGAAAACCCTGGATCAAATGGACAACTTTTGCTACGATTCAAACACAAAAATACTTCTCCAATGGATTTGCCCTCCTTATCCTTAAGAATGGAAAAATTATGAATGATTGATGATTAACAAGATGGCTCTGTTAATAAGATGTGAAGAGTTATCAGAAGAAGGAAATAATGCCTTGTCTTATAAAACTTAACCCCCGTTATGTTCCAGGGCCAACATGAGGTATAAAAAGAAAAGATTAAAAAGACGTCTAAAACCAGTGACCTGTGAATTGGCAAGAGCTTTTCATAACCCAGTGCTGACTAAAAACTTACAGTCTGTCTTAAGCAAAAACCGACAAAGGGAGGAAAGCTACTGAACATTAGCCCAGCTGCAGCCTTATTGGTTTTCTCACATTTGAAATCAAAAGAAAGCATAGAAGATTCTGGCTGGACTGAGTGATTATACCATGAAAGACACGGTTCCTGGGTCCCCTTAGATTGCATTTGTAAATAGAAGGAATCTGGAGCATGCCTACCCTCCCAGACCTCGTGAAATGTGTAGGAACAATTGCAGACAGGCATTCTGGGAAATAACCCAGCCCACAGCACACGAAAGCCCACTAAGAGCTACAGCAACTTGTAGTGTAGAGGTGTTAGGTGGATGAACTGAGGGACACCCATAACTTATCCATGCTGCCGCATTCTGGACCAGGTACAATTTCTGAGCGGTTTTCAAGGTGAAAGCTAGCACTTGAACTGCACCGGAAGCCTACTGGTAACCAGCACAGCACACAAAGCAGAGGTGTTACATGAGCATGCCGTGGCATGCCCTAACTTCCCAAGCTGCAGAATGGATTAGAATGGTCCAAACAGGAGGTGACCCAAGCATGCACGACAGCAAGCAAGGACTCGTGGTCTAGGAACAGGCACGACTGGAATACAAAATGGAGCTGTGCAAAGGCCCTCCTAGCCATGGCTGCTACCTGCTCCTCAAGCAGAAATGGGGAATCTAGGAGCCCCCCTGCCCTGCTGATTGTGTACCAGCTCTGACTGGGGGAGTGCTCCCCCATTCAGAGACAAAATGGCAAGATCTCCATTCTGGGAGGTCCTAGAATCCATACCACTCAGTCTTCCTTCCCTCTCCAGGCCCCTACAACCTCCAGACACTGAGAAAGCTCCTTGACAGCATCACTTGGCTTATTAGCTTGGTCTACTCCTTTTTTTTTCTGTATCCTGTAACATTCTTTCTTTGCACCATGAGTAGTCCTTTACATCTCTTTTTTTTAGCTTTTTTCCCTTTCTCAATTTCCCCACTGATGCAGAAAACTATTTCTGTCTTCCTAAATCTTATTCAGTATTCTCTCTGTTTTCTTCTGTAATCTGGATACGATATTTCTCATGTGCCGAACAGAACGGTTATGAGGATTAATGAGATAATGTGGTGCTTTGAGTGCTAAGGAAAATAATTTATATATATATATATATATATATATATATATATATATATATATATATATAATATATATATTATCAATCACAAATATGAGAAACTAGGGTATGGCATCTCCAAAGTTCTTGTGCTTGACCCATTTTCCTCTGTTTCTGTCCTCTCATCAGCACTATCTCCTTCAATCAGGCTGTGGAGGAGAAAAGTATGAATTCATATATACTACTTATACTAACTCTCCAGGATGCTGATAACTGAACACCCAGAAAAAACAAAATAATGACATTAAGAATCAGTCCCCAAATTTGGAATGTAAAAGTTGAGAGAGATCACAAGCTTGATGCATACTTACTGTGTTAGGATAATGAAACTCAAATTTCACAAATGCATCCAAATCATTAGGCGCCACACCTGGGTAAAAAGAATAATCTGGCTGAGTGTAAAGTACAAGCTTCCTTATGGCATCAGCAATCTCACAGAAAATAAGAATTAGTGGATTATTAAGGATGCTGCTGGTTACATTCCAAATTGTTTGCAAAATTTTAAGAAGCTCAACTTTTACAGATCACATGAGATCAAGTTCTAGCTGTCTCGGCTGCATACCTGATAGAAGCAATAACTACGAGCCGCATTTGCAGTGGCTGGCTCTGATCCACTTCAGTAGATTCCAGATGTTCTGTTCAATGCAACCCAATGTAAGATATTGCATTTGTGCATACTTTTAACATTTCCTTTGCAAAGTAATCCCACTGCAATAACTACATCACACCCAATACCTGGAAGACCACCTTTTTGAGGGAGGAAAAAAAGTTTGAACAGGCCTTTCAGAACATTAGGTATTACTGCAGCTCTTCAATCCCACAAGAGAATTTAGAAGTCACCCAAAGCAGGAACAATTTAATATTCAGCATCTTAAGATTCACCTTTCTTGGAGTCTGATGTCGTTGAAGGGAAGCCAGTGCAGGAGAGCCGAGCCCCCCCCCCCCGGTGGAACTGAAAAGGCACTCTTTGCTTATGCCTCTCTCTTCCTGAAGCCCCCTCACCCCGCCATGCTGTTTGAAAGCCCATCAGTTTCCTAAAGCTGACTTTGATATAGTTTAAACAGAAATATAAAATTGGCAAGAAGCATTCTGCGAATAGAGCTAGGTATTCTTGAACCTGAAGTTCAGTGGTTTAAAAACAAATGGGGCAAATTTAAAAGGGAAGAATGGTTCCCAAAAATTACATGTTGGCTATGAATTACCTGCTGGAGCTGGTAGATTGATTCCTCTGACAATGATGAGATGCATTTCAGTGCTGCTGAGTTCTGAAAATATTCTACAAGGCAAGTTAAAAGAATATATGAATGACGTCACTTTCTAATTTACCCAAAGTTTTCAAAACCAAGTTTTCAAAACCAATAGAGGTGTAGAAATCCAAATTATAGAGAAAAACATAACATGATATGGAAACATTAAGCAAAATTGCAGGGAGAGTGTCAAAAAAAAAAGAACTTAGACACAACATGGATTCCCATTTTAGGTGGCAGCTACTTAAGTTCTTGTCATGCTTCATTCTGCTCTGAAATGGATTATTTAGAAAAAAACAGTTTTAAGATTCAGAAATGCCAATACAGAAGTCCACAGAATTCTAGACTGCATACTCCCAAATAGTTCATAAGGGATTCATAAAGTTCATCAAGGTATATGACAAAAGAGTTGCAATCTTATCACTGCTCACAGAAGATCAGCCCTTGGCTGTCCATACCTTACAATCTTAAAGGTTCGCTCTTCAAAGTGATGGCTTGGGGGATCCAGCCCCTGCTTCTGTGCAAGCTGTAAGATCTCCAGATCCTTTTTACAATGCTGAGCTAGCTTTTCAAACCTGAAATACAAAGAAAGGAAATGGGACATATAGTAAAGGTGACAAACAGAGGAAGTACATTTAGGAACAGCCTTTATTTCCGGGCATGTATTGGTAAGCATGAGATTCCAAGCTGCTAAATTCCTGGGTAGCACTTCAAATAAGAGCCTGGCTGTTGACTGAAACTAAAAGTGATGGTATCAAGGCTGATGAATAACAATCAAAGTGACTCCGCTTCTATTACTGATGGATTTGGAAATCAACCATTTAAACCTAATTCTCTCTATATAATAGATATATATTTAAAGCTGTACCAGGTATGGAGGGAGCTTGGTTGATAAAGGGAAACATATAAAGCAAACATATTATGCAGGCAGTAGCAGGAACTGGATAACCGTGAAGAAACCTCCTGAAGAAAACTCTAGCAACCCTATGAGTTGAATGACAGTCCTAAACTGGTCAGAACTGGTCCTTAGCTACAGATGAAGAGAGAAGGTTTATACCAGTGTTTTTCAAACTTGACAACTTTAAGATGTGCGGACTTCAACTCCCAGAATTCCTCAGCCAGCATGCTAGTTGAAAAACATTGCTTTAAACCAACCATTTCCCCTTAGGAGTCTTCAGATGATAGTGGATTATAATTCCCAACATCCCTGAGAAAGATGCTAATTATAGTCCAATATCATTGGGGAACCTAGGTTTTGAAATAGTTTTACATTAAATTTCAGCTCTAAGTCCATCCAACTGAACAAAATTAGAAGCAGGACACTACCAGTGTCTAATTTGGGATGTGTCTTAGTGTAAGCAGAGTTGTCACACGTTTTTCTCTTGGCAGGTTTGCATAGACCGTGAGCACTGAGGGCTTTCAGTACCGCAGCAAAGGTTTTACCTGCTGACTTTCGGTTAACATGTATCTGTTGAAAATACAAGAGAAAAAAGACTACTTCCAGTCGGAGGGCTCCTAGTGCTCACCTGGGCCTCTTGTGATGCAGAGAGTTTACATGACAAAACTTATCTGCAAGCATGTAAAGAACCTCAGAGAGTAACAAGTCCATTCCCTTATCTCCATTACTAGCTGTGCCTTGCAGACAGGTTGGGACTTTTGTTGTTTATTCGTTCAGTCGCTTCCGACTCTTCGTGACTTCATGGACCAGTCCACGCCAGAGCTTCCTGTCAGCCGTCACCATCCCCAGCTCCCCCATGGTTGAGTCTGTCACCTCCAGAATATCATCCATCCATCTTGCCCTTGGTTGGCCCCTCTTCCTTTTGCCTTCCACTTTCCCTAGCATCAGCTTCTTCTCCAGGGTATCCTGTCTTCTCATTATGTGGCCAAAGTACTTCAGTTTTGCCTTTAATATCATTCCCTCAAGTGAGCAGTCTGGCTTTATTTCTTGGAGTATGGACTGGTTTGATCTTCTTGCAGTCCAAGGCACTCTCGGAATTTTCCTCCAACACCACAGTTCAAAAGCATCTATCTTCCTTTGCTCAGCCTTCCTTATGGTCCAGCTCTCGCAGCCATAGGTTACTACAGGGAATACCATTGCTTTAACTATGCGGACCTTTGTTGTCAGTGTGATGTCTCTGCTCTTAACTATTTTATCAAGATTTGCCATTGCTCTCCTCCCAAGAAGTAGACGTCTTCTGATTTCCTGGCTGCAGTCAGCATCTGCAGTAATCTTTGCGCCTAGAAATACAAAGTCTGTCACTGCCTCCACTTTTTCTCCCTCTATTTGCCAGTCATCAATCAAGCTGGTTGCCATAATCTTGGTTTTTTTTTGATGTTTAACTGCAACCCAGCTTTTGCACTTTCTTCTTTCACCTTCGTCATAAGGCTCAACTCCTCCTCACTTTCAGCCATCGAAGTGGTATCATCTGCATATCTGAGATTGTTAATGTTTCTTCCAGCGATTTTAACTCCAGCCTTGGATTCCTCAACCCCAGCACGTCGCATGATGTGTTCTGCGTACAGGTTGAATAGGTAGGGTGAGAGTATACAGCCCTGCCGTACTCCTTTCCCAATCTTAAACCAGTCCGTTGTTCCGTGCTCTGTTCTTACCGTTGCTACTTGGTTGTTATACAGATTCCTCAGGAGGCAGACAAGATGACTTGGTATCCCCATACCACCAAGAACTTGCCACAATTTGTTATGATCCACACAGTCAAAGGCTTCAGAATAGTCAATAAAACAAAAATAGATGTTTTTCTGAAACTCCGTGGCTTTCTCCATTGTCCAGCGGATATTGGCAATTTGGTCTCTAGTTCCTCTGCCTTTTCTAAACCCAGCTTGTACATCTGGCAATTCTCGCTCAATGAATTGCTGGAGTTTACCTTGCAAGATCTTGAGCATTACCTTACTGGCATGTGAAATAAGTGCCACTGTTCGATAGTTTGAACATTCTTTAGTGCTTCCCTTTTTTGGTATGGGGATATAAGTTGATTTTTTCCAATCTGATGGCCATTCTTGTGTTTTCCAAATTTGCTGGCATATGGCATGCATCACCTTGACAGCATCATCTTGCAAGATTTTAAACAGTTCAGCTGGGATACCGTCGTCTCCTGATGCCTTGTTATTAGCAATGCTTCTTAAGGCCCATTCAACCTTACTCTTCAGGATGTCTGGCTCTAACTCACTGACCACACCGTCAAAGCTATCTCCAATATTATTATCCTTCCTATACAGATCTTCCGTATATTCTTGCCACCTTTTCTTGATCTCTTCTGCTTCTGTTAGGTCCTTACCATCTTTGTTTTTGATCATACCCATTTTTGCCTGGAATTTACCTCCAATGTTTCTAATTTTCTGGAAGAGGTCTCTTGTCCTTCCTATTCTATTGTCTTCTTCCACTTCCGCACATTGCTTGTTTAAAAATAATTCCTTATCTCTTCTGGCTAACCTCTGGAATTTTGCATTTAATTGGGAATATCTCCCCCTGTCACTGTTGCCTTTTGCTTTCCTTCTTTCTTGGGCTACTTCCAGTGTTTCAGCAGACAGCCATCTTGCCTTCTTGGTTTTCTTTTTCTTTGGGACGTTTTTTGTTGCTGCCTCCTGAACAATGTTGCGAACTTCTGTCCATAGATCTTCCGGGACCCTATCTACTAAATCTAGTCCCTTAAATCTATTCTTCACCTCCACTGCATATTCCTTAGGAATATTAGTGAGCTCATATCTAACTGATCTGTGGGTCTTCCCTATTCTCTTTAGTCTGATTCTAAATTTTGCAATAAGAAGTTCGTGATCTGAACTACAGTCAGCTCCAGGTCTTGTTTTTACCGACTGTATAGATGTCCACCACCTTTGGCTGCAAAGGATGTAGTCAATCTGATTTCGGTGTCAACCATCTGGTGAAGTCCATGTATAAAGTCGTCTTTTAGGTTGTTGGAAGAGAGTGTTTGTTATGCACAGTGAGTTGTCTTGGCAAAATTCTATCAGCCTATGTCCTGCTTCATTTTGTTCTCCCAGACCATGCTTGCCTGTAATTCCAGGTGTCGTCTGACTACCCACCTTAGCATTCCAGTCTCCTGTAATGAAAATAACATCTCTTTTTGGTGTATTATCCAGTAGGTGCTGCAGATCCTCATAGAACTGATCTACTTCTGCTTCTTCAGCATCTGTGGTTGGGGCGTATATTTGGATCACTGTGATGTTAAATGGCTTACCCTGAATTCGAATTGAGATCATTCTATCGTTTTTTGGATTGTATCCAAGCACTGCTTTAGCCACTTTATTATTAATTATGAAGGCTACTCCATTTCTTCTGTGGTCCTCTTGTCCACAGTAGTAGATCTGGTGGTCATCTGATGTGAAGTGGCCCATTCCAGTCCATTTCAGTTCACTGACACCTTTGTTGTTTATTCGTTCAGTCGTTTCCGACTCTTCGTGACTTCATGGACCAGTCCACGCCAGAGCTTTCTGTCGGCCGTCACCATCCCCAGCTCCCCAATGGTTGAGTCCGTCACCTCCAGAATACCATCCATCCATCTTGCCCTTGGTCGGCCCCTCTTCCTTTTGCCTTCCACTTTCCCTAGCATCAGCTTCTTCTCCAGGGTATCCTGTCTTCTCATTATGTGGCCAAAGTACTTCAGTTTTGCCTTTAATATCATTCCCTCAAGTGAGCAGTCTGGCTTTATTTCCTGGAGTATGGACTGGTTTGATCTTCTTGCAGTCCAAGGCACTCTCAGAATTTTCCTCCAACACCACAGTTCAAAAGCATCTATCTTCCTTTGCTCAGCCTTCCTTATGGTCCAGCTCTCGCAGCCATAGGTTACTACAGGGAATACCATTGCTTTAACTATGCGGACCTTTGTTGTCAGTGTGATGTCTCTGCTCTTAACTATTTTATCAAGATTTGCCATTGCTCTCCTCCCAAGAAGTAGACGTCTTCTGATTTCCTGGCTGCAGTCAGCATCTGCAGTAATCTTTGCGCCTAGAAATACAAAGTCTGTCACTGCCTCCACTTTTTCTCCCTCTATTTGCCAGTCATCAATCAAGCTCGTTGCCATAATCTTGGTTTTTTTGAGGTTTAACTGCAACCCAGCTTTTGCACTTTCTTCTTTCACCTTCGTCATAAGGTTCCTCAACTCCTCCTCGCTTTCAGCCATCAAAGTGGTATCATCTGCATATCTGAGATTGTTAATGTTTCTTCCAGCGATTTTAACTCCAGCCTTGGATTCCTCAACCCCAGCACGTCGCATGATGTGTTCTGCGTACAGGTTGAATAGGTAGGGTGAGAGTATACAACCCTGCCGTACTCCTTTCCCAATCTTAAACCAGTCCGTTGTTCCATGCTCTGTTCTTACCGTTGCTACTTGGTCGTTATACAGATTCCTCAGGAGGCAGACAAGATGACTTGGTATCCCCATACCACCAAGAACTTGCCACAATTTGTTATGATCCACACAGTCAAAGGCTTTAGAATAGTCAATAAAACAGAAATAGATGTTTTTCTGAAATTCCCTGGCTTTCTCCATTATCCAGCGGATATTGGCAATTTGGTCTCTAGTTCCTCTGCCTTTTCTAAACCCAGCTTGTACATCTGGCAATTCTTGCTCCATGAATTGCTGGAGTCTACCTTGCAAGATCTTGAGCATTACCTTACTGGCATGTGAAATAAGTGCCACTGTTCGATAGTTTGAACATTCTTTAGTGCTTCCCTTTTTTGGTATGGGGATATAAGTTGATTTTTTCCAATCTGATGGCCATTCTTGTGTTTTCCAAATTTGCTGGCATATGGCATGCATCACCTTGACAGCATCATCTTGCAAGATTTTAAACAGTTCAGCTGGGATACCGTCGTCTCCTGATGCCTTGTTATTAGCAATGCTTCTTAAGGCCCATTCAACCTCACTCTTCAGGATGTCTGGCTCTAACTCACTGACCACATCGTCAAAGCTATCCCCGATATTATTATCCTTCCTATACAGATCTTCCGTATATTCTTGCCACCTTTTCTTGATCTCTTCTGCTTCTGTTAGGTCCTTACCATCTTTGTTTTTGATCATACCCATTTTTGCCTGGAATTTACCTCCAATGTTTCTAATTTTCTGGAAGAGGTCTCTTGTCCTTCCTATTCTATTGTCTTCTTCCACTTCCGCACATTGCTTGTTTAAAAATAATTCCTTATCTCTTCTGGCTAACCTCTGGAATTTTGCATTTAATTGGGCATATCTCCCCCTATCTCTGTTGCCTTTTGCTTTCCTTCTTTCTTGGGCTACTTCCAGTGTTTCAGCAGACAGCCATCTTGCCTTCTTGGTTTTCTTTTTCTTTGGGATGTTTTTTGTTGCCGCCTCCTGAACAATGTTGCGAACTTCTGTCCATAGTTCTTCTGGGACCCTATCTACTAAATCTAGTCCCTTAAATCTATTCTTCACCTCCACTGCATATTCCTTAGGAATATTAGTGAGCTCATATTTAACTGATCTGTGGGTCTTCCCTATTCTCTTTAGTCTGATTCTAAATTTTGCAATAAGAAGTTCGTGATCTGAACTACAGTCAGCTCCAGGTCTTGTTTTTACCGATTGTATAGATGTCCGCCACCTTTGGCTGCAAAGGATGTAGTCAATCTGATTTCGGTGTCGACCATCTGGTGAAGTCCATGTATAAAGTCGTCTTTTAGGTTGTTGGAAGAGAGTGTTTGTTATGCACAGTGAGTTGTCTTGGCAAAATTCTATCAGCCTATGTCCTGCTTCATTTTGTTCTCCCAGACCATGCTTGCCTGTAATTCCAGGTGTCGTCTGACTACCCACCTTAGCATTCCAGTCTCCTGTAATGAAAATAACATCTCTTTTTGGTGTATTATCCAGTAGGTGCTGCAGATCCTCATAGAACTGATCTACTTCTGCTTCTTCAGCATCTGTGGTTGGGGCGTATATTTGGATCACTGTGATGTTAAATGGCTTACCCTGAATTCGAATTGAGATCATTCTATCGTTTTTTGGATTGTATCCAAGCACTGCTTTAGCCACTTTATTATTAATTATGAAGGCTACTCCATTTCTTCTGTGGTCCTCTTGTCCACAGTAGTAGATCTGGTGGTCATCTGATGTGAAATGGCCCATCCCAGTCCATTTCAGTTCACTGACACCTAAAATGTCTATATTTAATCTTGACATCTCACCAATAACCACATCCAATTTGCCCTGGCTCATAGATCTTACATTCCAGGTTCCTATGGTGTGTTGATCTTTAGAACATCGGATTCGTCGTTCACCACCAGCACCGTCGGCCGCTAGCCGTCCTTTCGGCTTTGAGCTAGCTGCGTCATCACATCTGGGGCTAGTTGAACGTATCCTCTGTTCCTCCCCAGTAGCATTTTGACCATCTTCCGACCTGGGAGTCCCATCTTCTGATGGTATACCGACATATCTGTGGTTGTACTGATCCATTTAGTTTTCACGGCAAGAATACTGGGGTGGGTTGCCATTACCTTCCCCAGGGATCGTATTTAGTCTCTCTGCCACGACCTTCCCGTCTTGGGTGTCCCTTCACGGTTTTGCTCATGGTTTCATTGAGGTGCTCAAGCTCCAGCACCACGACAAGGTAACGATCTCCTTTGCTGGAGAGGTTGGGACTACAACTCCCCAAACTTCCAGTAAGCATAGAAGTCTTGTACAAATTTAACTACAAGTCCAGACTAACATGCAAACACCATGGCCAGTAGCGTACAAAGCATACCGAACAAATTCCCCTAAGCTTCAGATATCAAGGCAGAAGAAACATCTTTCTTCCAAACAATTTAAAGCAAAACTTAGAACAAGAAAAGGAAATCTACTGCAAGCTCCCCCAAACTGCATTTGTATTAAGCCCCAGATTTTTAACGTTACTAAACACAACAAAATACCTTGAACTCCAAACCTACCTTGTAGTTTCAGTTACATTTCCCAGGTGCATAAATTGTTTGGAATACTGCATACATTTCTATTAATGGAAAACAGAACAAATGTTTAAAAATGATTTGAAAGAAAACACAGCATTGATCCAGTCTGATGTGCAGAATTCTGGTTTATTCCAATTAAGCAATCACACTGCTACATGTTGCTTGGCTGCACCTAGTTGTTTCCACCTGCTTGCAAGAGAAGCTAAAGAAACACACAAAACCCCAACCCCAACCCTTTGAGCTCCCTCATATTACCCTGAGATCATGAGGCAGTGATGGGTACGGATGAAATGTGGAGCAAGGAAGGTGCTGTGCTGCTCGGTGGTACTGCATCTGCTTGCATCTTGGCTGGTGAGGGAGGGTGAAGCGTCTGATTGGGCCTTTCTCTCTCCCTAGAAGTTTGTAAACTCCCTTTCCCCAAAGGAGGCCTAGCCCCATTTGCTCTACAATTAAATGAGAACAGATGATTCTACAGAAGAGGTGAAGGAGAGTGAAGGGGAAAAATCAATTCACTCCAATGGGCTGTGGTTTCTCAGTGGATGACAGTATTCCAATAAGCAGAGGACAGCATGGCTCATTTCAGACATAACGATAACACAGAGTTAAGCACTATGTGCATGAGCAGTAGCGTCTCATAATCACATGCTTTACATTCTTTTGTTTTCAGACATGGCTATACATGGGGAAAGAGAAACATCTTTTTTTTTTTTTAAATTGCCAGCTTGAGTGAATCTTGATTCATTGGAACTGTAGTTTGTAAAAAGCCAGGTTCAATGACCATGGCGATTCTGGCTTGTTCAAACAAGCCAAAAATTAAATCAGGGGTGCAAAAAGTGTAGACCCACAGCATCCTTTTGAAGTCCCCAGAGCTCAGGCCAATTTTTTTCTGGGGTGCATGATTTCAGCATTTTTTTTAATTTAATTTTTTGAAGTTTTAAAAAATTAAGGGTCAACTGTCTTGCAGAGATGGTACCTAACCTCGCCTACTTTTGGAATGTAGCCCTCAAGATGGTTAGTCTGGTGCAGCCAGCCTTCCAGCTGGCACAAGCTGTGCCCTCCTGAATTAAACCAAAAAGCGTTCCAAGGCAAAGCTGTATGTAAAGAGGAAGCCTGGCATCCCTCTGAATGCCGCCTTTTTGCTGTCCTGGGCTGGAAGGGAGTGGGAGAGAAAGTGTGCGACCGTGACTCCCAGGACTTGCTAGTGAACTACGGTTTAGACCACCTCCACCTACCTCATGCTGGTCTTTCAGTAGATTGATGAGCTGAATGTAAACCTCTTCTACTTTCTGAGACAGTCTGACATCCTCATGATGTATGAAAATAAAGTCACCCTCATCATCCGTAGGAGGCGAAGGCAGCTATACAGCAGAACACAGAACATGTCAGAGATTCCCTGGAAAAACCGTTGCTGAGACAAAGAAAGGCCATTCATATTAGACTGAAAAAGACTGGAGAGAAAATGAGGAAAGGGCAACAGAATGCTTCTCTTGGAATGCAATGTTTGATCTCAAGGGCTCACGGGGGTACAATATATCGGTTTTCTTGGGTTTGCAGGCAGTAACAGAATGTGATGCTACATCACACTGAATTGCTCTCAAAGGCCAGTGATCCATCTATGAGAATGCCAAGAGAACCCCGGTAACTGAGGCTGTGAGGAACTCTAAATTTTATCATTGCTTTAGCTGTGTGATACTTCTGATTGCTCTTTAGCATCATGCTAAGCACTGATACTACCATAATGATCGACCTCGATAATGCCAATGCATCAGGGAAGAAGATTCCAGAACAAATTGTACAGCTCCCTCAGGCTATCATGCAGGGTAAAAGTGAAGCCACTGCCTCAAGCAGTAAATGATGGAGGGAGAACGGTAACAGTGAGAGACTGAAAGACTGAGCTATGGATGCTATGCAGCCTGCCCCATCTTTCCCCAAGGTTTCGTGGATAACACTTTTCAATTCGCAATTGTGAAGCAATATTCAACCATTGTTCAGGTTGGCTCCTGTGCTGGAAAGGGGAAGGGATGTTCTACTACCCTTTTCCTCCTCAGCCCAAAATGTTTTGGACTCACTTTGTATCCATGTCACTGTACATTCAATGTGAGAACTTGCACATTACTGATTTTCAAGAAACCATGGCTTAAAGAAACCCTGAATTATATGAAAATGCAACCACTAAAGTATCTCTCCCCCCACCCCACCACTCAGTTAAACTGATCCAAACATGTTTCTATGAGCAATAAATTACGTGAAGAAAACTGTAAAATCTTCCATTGAATGTTAATAAAAAGACTCGTATAATTCAAGGTTGGTGAGAGGAAAACAGCTGGGCAGGTGGATAGTACAAATATTTCATCTGCCCCAACTTTAAAAGACCGTATTTCCTTCTTACTGGTGAATATATACAATATATGAACACACACACACACATACTCAAAATATGCCAGTCTTGCTAACCTTTGAAATATCAACCGATTTGCCATTTTTTGCCATCTCAATTTTTGGATCTAAGCTCTTGGCTGTTCTTAGGTAGGCCTTGGCTTGTTCGAGATCATTTTTCTTCTTCGCCTGAATTGCAGCCTTGAGGTATTGTTTCTTTCTGTTTTCTAGAAATTCAAGATGCTCCTTGGCTGAAAGGAAACAAAAAAATTCCTCAGTTTAAAAAATGTTTCAGATGCCTATCTGACCCAACCAGCAGGCTTTCATGTTTTTGATTTAATCTCATAGGCAAATACACACAAAACCAAAGATCAAATACAATTGTACAAAAAGGCACTGAGATTACACCGCACAAATGTGTGAATAATTTCATCTGTATCCTGATGGAAGATGACAAATAAGTCAAAACACCCAAGTACATTTTCCGCTGTCTTTTACGCATTCTGTTTTTTTTTTAACATTATTCCTAGGAAGAACCTCCAGATTCAGAGACTGAAGAAGGGTAACTATCTTTGGGCCTCGTCTCTAAGTTTCCCTGAAGCATCTGCTTGGAAGAAAGCAGGAGTGGACAATCTTTTGGTTCCTGAGAATCTGAAGCAGGTCCGACAATGATGCAGGTTGAGGTGTACTATAATTTCCTGTGGTATTTTCTCCATTTCCCTCCTCTAAACTTCTGAAACTATATCTCTTTTAGGGCATCCCCTACAATTTTTATATGCTTCTCACCTCAAAAATTGTGGGAAAACATGCCAGTTGTAATTGAAATGGCTCCAGAGCTACAAAGAAAAGGGGCCAAATTGACTTATTTGATTAGAGAAAACACATTATCTACATTTATTGCTGATTGGAAACCCCTTATAGACTTTTTGCATGAAACAGAAAAAAAATGAACTTATGACTTAGGGTTTTGATGATTAGAAAAAAAAGAAATAGATTATAGAAAAATTGAGTGTCATGTTGTAACCACAGAGTAAGAGGTAAATTTATACTTATAACTGCTGTAAAGAAAATCAGAAGCTACTTCTTTATATTTTCTTTCTTTTCTTTTTTCTGCCTTTTGGCTTTTTCTTTCTTTTCCTCATTCTATATTAGTTTTCGTTAATTTTTTGTCTTTCTTTTTTAAAATTTTAGTAAAGTTATTTTAAAAAAACAAAGAAAAGGAGTTGAGAGTCATATGTGGAATGGGGACTCAAATTGCCCATTTGGTCTAATACAACAGAGCTGTTCTTATCATCACAATGTTATTGTGTAAACAAGAAAAATACAACTGATGGGCAGTCAGCTATCTCTGCAAACCTTACCAGCTGAAGGGAGGTACTCAATGGATGTAGATCTCTCTGGTGCTGTTCCAGGGTTGGACAGAGAATTATCTTTCTCTGAAGTGGGCTCTTCCTGGCTTACATTAGATGGCACCACTAGTGGCTGAACAATTTGCACAGGTTTCCTAGGTAGCTGGGTGGGCTTTTTGGCAGCTGGAGCCTGTGTGGAAGATTCACCCTACAGAAACGAAACAGAAATCAAAAGCCATGTGCATGAAAGCTAGATTTAAGTAGGTGACCGATATTGAACAAAGAGATCCCATTACAGCAAATATCTGCTTGGGGTTGTCTAAAAAGGAAAGGCCTCATCCTTAAAAGGTGGCCTTTTAACAAAACAATTGAATGCAGCCTTCTCCAGTTTAGGCTTTCCACAAAGACTGGACTATAATTTCCAAAATTCCCACATGCATACTGGCTAGAAATTTTGGAAACTGCAGCCCAACATATTTTGGAGGGCATCAGAGTGGGGAAGGCTGGATTTAGAGTACTCCATTGTGCAGCATGGGGTTGATGAGATGACGAACTAGTAACAGGTACTCAAACATGAAGTCTTATTAACTGACATTAGCAAGGCAAGAGTAATATTCTGACTGAAACCAGCACAAGGAGTTTTCATGATACTGTATGTCCTAAGTCAAAACAGGAATCTGTATCAATAGGTCACCAAAAGAACTGTACGGTTAAGCTCATATTTATTTTAGTAATATACCTCATCATCATCATGATCTTTGTCATTGGTTGTTTCTCCCTCCTCTTCCACCTTAACCAGCTTGTTAGCATTTTCCAGCATTCCAGCAACTGTGCCATCACCATCTACAGGAGCCATTCCAGGAATTGGAGGAAATCCTAAAAAAATACAACGAACAAGTCTCAAAATAACTGAAGGAAGACACATAAACCACACACATTTAAGGAATCCAAGATTTTAAAGGGAAAGGGCTTAACATTTTAGTTGTATTCAAAAGTTTCAAGATCTTAGAGTTTGTGGGCTACAATAATAGCCCACAAAACAGACAATGCCCAACAATTAATAATATCTCTGGAAAAGCTCTGACACACAAAAGAACAGCAATTAAGTTGAAGCTGAACTTTAATTTACTCTAAACAGGAAAATATGAATACTGAAAATCAGGAATGATATTCCACATCCGTTATGTTTATACATAGGGCAACTTGCCCATATTAGCTGTATGGTTTTAGATATAGGACAGAATTTTGTTCTATCTTATAATTTTACCCATATGTACTATAATGCTTGTGATTACCCCATTTAAAAAGATGCTAATGTTGCAACTTCATCCTTCAAACTTTGCAATATGAATGGAATATATAAGCAAATGTGAATCACAAAGCCTGCTTTATAAGGCTTATTTCAAAAGAGTATATTCTCCTGATCACGTATATGAAGGGTTTTTCACAGTTCTCATTTCCATAAAATTCACAATGATGACAACAGGAGAACAGGAGGGGTTGATCTGGGTAATTACAAGTTTTACAATTTCTGCAAATACATTAAGGATAAAGATCTTTAGGGAAGTAAAACTTTCAAGCATTTGTTTGTTGTTCAAACCATTCCCAGGGTTTAGAGGTGACAGCAGGACATTTTTCTGCCCATTCTGTAATGCTGTCTGTCTCAGTCTCACCAACAGGGCAGAACCTGCTGAAACGTTTCTGGTACAGAGACGACGCTTATGCTAGGATATTTCACATTATGCACAGCCCTGATAGTTGCCCACTTACCAGGGGGAACTGGTAGTTCAGCAAAATTAACTTTTCTTCCTGCTTTATGGGCTCTTATGGCATCTTGATATTGCTGCAATCAGAGATGTTGTTTAGACTCGGCATTTAGGGACAGAATAGCTCTTTTCAGGGAGGGAAAATACATATTTATTCCTCATTTGCTGCCAGAAGTGAATATACCTTCTGGAAATTATCTTGTAACAAAAGAGAATACTCGTCATACAGTTGCATGCAAAAATTAGGTAGCCTTGGTCAAATTATATGCTTCAATGAATCTCTAAGTAAACAGAAGCTGACACAATCTTGACATGGTATACTTAAAAAATAAAAAAGCACTGGCTCAATTCGAAGAGTGTCCAATCTTCTGCACCTGCCATATTCATTGTTCCTTATTTTGAATGTGTAAAGAACTTCATATAAATAGTAAGTATGCATTCAAATTTGCAGAAAGATGCTACATTTAACTTTGTACCATGAACAAGTTGTCAGCTCCTGTTCACTCGTTGAAACACACAATTTGACCATGTAACTTTTGCATGCAGCTCTATCTAGTAAAATGCTTCTGTTGCATGGTACTCAATTGCCACTGTGCTTTTTTGGCAAAGAATATTCACCCGTGTTCTTTGTGATTTAATTTCATTGTCCTTATACCTGCTTATTCAGAATTAAGCCTCACTAAGTTCAATGGACCTTACTCTTCTGTAAGTGGGTATGCTATTGCAGTTCAGTATGAAAGCAGATTTTCATACCCAGTTGTGTTGTGCAGAAAACAAAGGAGCCAGTTTGGTCTAGCGGTTAAGGAGCTGGACTGGGAGAAAGGAAACCAGAGTCCCAGTCTTGCCTTAGGCATGAAAGCGAGCTGAACAACCTTGGGCAAGTCACCAGCCCCGTCCTAGGAAGATTGCAATGGCAAACTGCTTCTGAAAATGCTACCCAAATAACTGCATGGACTTGTCTGTATACAGGTAGTCCTCGACTTACAACCATTCGTTCAGCGACCATTTGAAGTTATGATGGTGCTGAATGACTGGTGGTTACGACCGGTCCTCAAGAGTTCTGGCCGTTCCAGCAGCCTTGTGGTCACGTTATCGCAAACTGGGCGCTTGGCAACTAGCTTGCACTTACAACTGGTTGCAGCGCCCTGCGATCATGTGATCGCTATTTGCGACCTTCCCTGTCAGCTTCCCCAGAAAGTCAATGGGGATGCCGGCAGGGAAGGTCACAAGTCGCCGGGCTAAGTCTCTCCCTCCCACAGTCCCTCTGCGCTTGTGCCGGCCACTTGCGCACCCCCCCCAAGCCTCACTGCACCTCCACCACTTGCGCACCCTCCCCAACCCTTGCCACGCCTCCCTTGCACCCTCACGCCTCCCTGCGCACCCTCCCCAAGCCTCCCCACTCCTCCCTCGCGCTCATGCACCCTCCCACCCCCTCGCCCCACACCCTCCCGGACCCTCGCCATGCCTCACGCGCCCTCTCACACCCTCCCCCACCCGGCAGCAGCCACTTACCTGCCTGCCGGCCTGCTTGAGAGCCACCTGGGACTCGCAACTTCCTGCCGGCTTCCCCACTGACTTGGTTGTGGGAAGCCGGCAGGAAGATGCCCCGCCTAATGATTGTGAGATTCCGTTAACAATGGCAACCAGGAAATTCCAGTCCCAGTTGCTGTTGTAAGTCAAGGACTACCTGCAGTCAGAGTTCAAGATCTGTATAGTTCAAGACTAATTTGAAGTTTAAAAAAAAAAGCAGAAAACAACCTCCCAATTATATTTTGGGGACAGCACATGAAAAGTACTGCTGAACATGAGTCCCATGATGCTAAATCAATACCTCACAGGAAAGACATTAGCAACACGGAGCTATTGCTGGCATCGACCCAACCCCCACACCTATTTTTGTTTTAACCTTGGCTATTCTCTCGTGCATCCTACTTTTCCGACCGTCACCATTTGCTTTGGCTTGAGCTGCTGCTGATTTGTACTTTTCCAACCGCTGCTGCAAAGCTTCTAGCACCGTTTTTGGCTGCTGCTGGGAACCTGTGAAATGGATGCAAAAAAAAAATACCATAAGGGCACAGCCATGGAATGTGTTCCTCTTTCTTCTGCTATAATCAAACCACTATTACTTTTTGACAGAAAAAAAGCTGAAAGCAGCTTTAACTTTTGCAGTATGTTTAAGATTGCCCTTAAAGGTAGCCGTAACAACCACCACCACCTCCACCACAATAATGAAGCAACTGTGTTTCTAATTTTAATAATCTAATTCATTACAGGGCCATATCTTTAAGACACATCTCACCTGAATCTTCATAACTTTGAGAATCTGGTTTAGTTACCAGCTGAGAATTTTCCACAGGTCCAGAGGGGGTCTGTATTGAGGTAAGCTGCACCTCTTCTGGACTTTCAAGTTCTGAAAAAGTGTTTATAAAGACCAAAAAAATGTCTGGCTACATTTCATAATAAGCCAGGAAATAGTGATAAATAGTTCAGTTTAACTGCAGCACAATTTAATAAGACCCCAGGAAAACAAATCAGTGTTAAGAACATCACAGATTAAAACAGCCCACTTAAAACGGTATCTATCAATCATGGGGGTGGTTGGCGCCTTGATGAGGCCCTGAGGAATTTTATTGAGGCTATTTTATATTTATATTTTTATGATGAACCTGTTTTTATGGTATTTTAATCTTTTATTATTTTAATCTGATTGCAAACCACCCAGAGTCGCTTTGGCAAGATGGGCGGTGAAGAAATGTGAGGAATGAATGAATGAATGAATGAATGAATGAATGAATAAATAAATAAATAAATAAATAATAAATCTACCAAACATCTTAAATGTGCCATTTAACAACAACTAATTTTAGTAATTTGTTGGCTGTCCAAGTAGCTACAACTGCATGGATGTGAAATAGAGGCAATGGCTTATATTCATTTGTTTACTAAGAAAAACCAGAAGGTCTATTTATTGGAAACAAAACAGCAATGGAAATAGAGGCAAGTAACAAGCACGCTTGAGGTACAAGATTACACACTTCTGAGGAATGAAAAATGCAAGGCATCCAGATTTAAGCTTAGGCATATCCAATAATAATAATAATAATAATAATAATAATAATAATAATCATCATCATCGGAAAAATGTTCAGCAAGAAAAACAGCATAGTGTCAGTACTTTTTGCAAAGGTTTTAAAAACACAAGTACACAATGTTTACAAAGTAACTTTATTTATTTATCAGATTTGTATAGCCGCCCATCTCACAAGAAGTGACTGGCCGGCGTACATCAAATTAAAAACAACAATTATATAAATATAATCATCATAAATATATAAAACAACAATTATTAAAAATTAAAATATATTAAAAAGTAAAATATACAGAAGCCTAAAAGATCTACATGCTCTTTTCCAAACAATTCACAACTTAATAAGACAGATGAAAAAAATCACTAGCCATATTTACTATGTAGATCCAGAGTCACTTTTTAGGTTCTGGAAACGAAACTGTAAGTTACTGGAAAATTTAAAACCTGAAAATCCAACGGCTCCAGACTCTCAGGGTTTGTATGGCTGGTTATCTGAAGGTATATGACTGCAAGGTGGCCAGCCTACTGCCATTCTTCATACTTTATCCACTGTCTTTTTTTAATTACTGTGTTGGCTGAAAAAGAAATTCTCTCTTACCTTCCAAGGCAGGAGGCATATCCCTGAGGTCTATTGGCTGCCCACAATCCAGTGCTTCTAAAACCAGACTAAATTTCTGAAACATAAAGATATGGTCTCAGAAGGTTAAAAGATCTATATGCTCTTTTCCAAACAATTCACAAGGCAGTGATTTCACATAGGACACCAGAATATTTTCAGAATCCAAATCAAATTCAAAATCTTCTTCCATTTAAAGTAAGACATGCTCAAGTTTCTAATCCTCTGAGTGACAAAGATTGCACTTTAAAAAATGAAGACAGAAACAATACGGATTTTTAAAAACTCATTAAAATAAATTTCACTATTGGCCTGAAGTCTTATTTTCCTCTCTCTGTGATAGTCATTTGTCTCCATCACAGGTACATTATATCTTATCTCCTACAGCATCATTGTACTTGCAAACAATTCCTAATTATATAATGTCTAGATAAGTGGACAGCTGAAAGCCAAGTGAAACACATACTTCTAATTTGGATAAATTATTCTGACTGCATAACCTATTTACTGTATCTGAACACCAAGTAGAGATTTTCTAGTGCATGACTCTGATACTATAAGGCAGGGCTTTCCAAAGTTTTCCCGCGGCGACACACCAACCGCTGTTGGTGTGTTGCCGCGGGAAAACCCGGAAGTGCCGCTATTGCGGCAGCGCGCAAAAACCCGGAAGTGCTGCTGCCGCTTTTGGGGTTTTGCGCGCCGCCGTTGGTGTGTCGCCGCGGGAAAACCCGGAAGCACTGATGATGATCAGCACTTCCGGGTTGTGTGGCGACACACCAGACTGTGTGTGGCAACACACTTTTGTGCTAAGCTATAAATAGGTTGCTTGGTTTTAACTTCACAGAGTTTTGATTAAAGCCATTTGAAATAAACCGGGTTTATTCAATTAACTGTAGATGAGCAAATGTTAAGCAAATGATAGCTTAGTGCATGTGTGAGGTCAGTGCTTGAGTCTCAACTGTTACATATATTTTTCATTCAATTTCACGGTAGCTTTTGAAGAATGCTGAACATTTAGGTATAATGGATTCAAATCCTTCAGCCAGCTCTACTTCCCAATACATAAGGAAAACAATATTCCTTGAGATTCCAATAGCCATGATGTAACTTATAAACTTGCTCAGAGGAGAGGAAATACTCTACTGCAGTGTTCTCCAAGTCACTGCTGTCCAGATGTGTTGGATTACAACCACAATCATGATGGAGTTGGACAGCCTATAAATCAATCAATCAATCAATCAAATCACCCTAACTGGGAGTGAGGGGTACTGTAGTCTGGATTATTTTAATATCTAGGGGCCATCAAACTGGGGAAGTCAGGGAAGAATTGTCTAAAGATTCAAAAGCCTAACACAAATTCTGGATTGATAAAGCTGCCTTGACTTGTGAATAATGGAGCCTCACCTTCCCAGTCCTCATATATTCTTTTGCCTTCTCAAGATCACCTCTCTGTTTGGCTTTCAGAGCCGCTAATTTGTACTCCTTCTCTCTTGTCACAAGCAGTGCCCGTGTGCCAAGGTGTTCGGAATCTGAACAACATAATAAAGCCAGCCAATAAAACATCTCCTGCAGAAGAACAACAAGTTTCTTCCTCTTCAGTTTGGCCCCCGCCCCCACCCCGGAAGGGAAAAGCAGCAACATGGCTTATTTTTGTACATGTGTAGAATGGATCCTTCATGAAAAGGCATCAACTAAAACTACTTACTGCTTTCAAAAGAAGCCTTTGTTCCCAGAGCATCTGTATTTGCATCCTGATTCTGGACAGCGGTTCTGTTTATAGACAATTGCTGATCACTGGGATCCTTTAATTTATGGGCTGCTGCAAGGCCTTCCTTTCCTTCTTCCTCAGGTAATGTTACATCACCTTCATCACTTGAGCTTTTAGGCAAGTCACTGTGAGGCATGGCTTGTGGCATAGACGAAGAGCTCTTCCCAGATGCTACAGGTGGTGGCATTTCTTCCTCATTCACTTTTTTGCCATTCTTCAGTGCAGTCAACATGGATTCCAGTGTCTAACAGCGATTGCAAGATAATGCCAACTGATAAGTGTAACATCTCTTTACAGATATCCTAATCAAGCTCATTCACTACAGATATACTGGCAACACATACTGAACTGTAAGCAGAGCAAATAAAAGAAACATACATTTTTAAATATGTATATGTTTCATCGACATATACATTTTTAAAGCATCTCAACATTGCTGTAAAACTATATTGTTCCAATTAAGACAACTAACCAATCAATCCATGACCATTCAGGATATCATTAAATGGGATGCTTCCAAAAGTATTAAAACTGATGCAGATATTCTATTATATCTGCTTTAAGATCTGATATACAGTAGCCATGAGGCAAGTATTGATTTGAATTGCTTCTGCTGGCACTCTCTGGAGCCACAGAACATAAAAGAAAATTCTACACAAATCTGATTAGAAGTCCATCCAATGCCAGCATATGCAGGATTGCAGCTCAAACTCTTTAAGTGATCAGCTAGAAATTACATGCACTGTAGAAACCCCAACTGGTAGATAAGGATGAAATCAACTATTGAAATCAACCATTAGCACCACCAGTTTTTACAGCAGCAACTGAACAAGTGAAAACTTTACAGATTAAGGCATTCATTGAAATGCCTAGGAGTTATTTTTCCAACCTGAATGAATACTCCAGGTTGCTCTGTGAGATGCTCAAATTGTCACCACACTGTCATGGGAATAGCACTGGTGTCAGAGCACTGACAACTAGGAAAATGTTCCCAATTTACATACAAAAAACTGTAAACCCATTTATTCATGCATGATTATGTCGGCATACGCGTGGGCAGTACTGGGCTCTCCACAGTACACCCACAAAGCACTGCTGCTTTGTGAATTTCATTGGCTCCCAGTTGGCTTGTGGGTGCAATTCAAGGTGCTGGTTGTCACCTTTGAAGCCCCACGTGGCATGGGCCAGCTTACTTGCATGACTGCTTCTCCCCAATGGTTTCTACCCATCCCATTAGATTAGGCATGCTCCGGGTCCCATCAGTGAAGCAGTGTCACTTGGTGGGTCCTAGGAAGCATCCCCTCTCTGTCATGGCACCTGTCTTGTGGAACTACACCCCCCCGCCCACAGACAGCCCCAACCCTGCTGACCTTCCAGAAGGCTGTGAAGACCTGGCCATTTCCCTAGGCAACACAGGCACAGCCTGTTGAGGCATGTGGATCTTGTCATCTGGGGCTGGGGTGCTAATGGAGCCCTGGTGTGGATGCTAGTGCATTTGCTATGTTGCTAGTGAGATCTTTTTGGAGTCTCGACTTGGTTTTTTTTTTATGTAATGGATTGTGATTGTGATTTTGTTTTGTTTTTATTTGTTTGCCACCCATGGTATCTTTGGTAGAAAGGTGGCAATATAAATATGTTAAATAAATACATATATAATTACATAAATAAAATCTGCTGGCTTTAAAATACTAGTAATCAGTAGGAAGACACCTCTGCTCTCTTCTCAACTACATGTACATCAGATCTCTTAATATATCCTCATGAACAAAATTGGGACTATCGAAATTATCAGAAAATATAAACTGTAACAGCAACAATCAAAGCTACCCTAAAGCAAGAATATTTTTATAATTTAATTTGTGACACTTGGTTAAAAATACCTATAAACTATTTTAATGCTAGACAAATGTTTAACATTTAGCCTGAGCTAATTTTAGATTCCCTCTATTTTCCCCCCAAATATCCCCTCTGACTCTTTTAGACATGGCCTATACTGTGCCTGCTACAATTATTTTTAAAGGTTACCTAAATATCCAGGGAATTATTTATCAAACTTAGCTCTACCAAAGGAAAATATACTTGAACAAATCATTGCCTAAGGTATTTCCTTTTTGGTTGTTGTGGGTTTTCCGGGCTGTGTGGCCGTGTTCTGGCAGTTTTGGTTCCTAACGTTTCGCCAGATGAAGATGCCAGCCACAGCTACTGCCGAAACGTTAGGAACCAAAACTGCCAGAACACGGCCACACAGCCCGGAAAACCCACAACCACCATTGGATTCCGGCCGTGAAAGCCTTCGACTATACATATTTCCTTTTTATTTAATGCAACAGAAACATTAAGAAACATGTGTAATTTATCTCCAAAAATTCAATCTGTACAAAATTATAACAGAGTATGATTAGCATCCAACTGAAGTATGAAACTAAAATGAACATGATGCAGTTTGTTCTCAGCAAATTCTGAGACACTCCTGGCCTGCTTGAACAATTCCTCCACAGGAAAAATGCAGCGCTTCTGTCCATAATCCAACATACCTTGAGTCCTCGCTCATACCGTCGCACTTTGGCATTCTCACCAGCCTCCTTCGCATTCAGTATCGCTGCCTTATAATTAGCTATCCTTTCTTCTACTGTTTTCTGCAATCCACTGGAAACAGCAGGAATCATCTCAAAGAAGAA
Organism: Charina bottae; assembly: GCA_023362775.1. Taxonomy (NCBI): domain Eukaryota; kingdom Metazoa; phylum Chordata; class Lepidosauria; order Squamata; family Charinaidae; genus Charina; species Charina bottae. The sequence goes on along the minus strand of JALMGJ010000003.1, from coordinate 54,471,829 downwards.
AAATAAAAGAGAAAGTAAAGGAGACAAGAATAAGATCCAAATAGGCCACTCAAGCATCAGTGCAAAGCTGCTACTTCAAACATGCACAGCTTGGACACCAGACATAAAACCAAAGATCCTGAACAGAAGAGCATTTATTCCTCAGCACCGCTGGGCCTTTTGCCCAGAGAAGCAGCAGAGAGATGGGTGGAGTGCCTCCGGAAATTATGCAGCCACAGGATAACTGTAGGGAGAGCTTGAAGAATCGAAGTCTCAGACATTTCAAGTAAAGGCTGGACACATAGCTATTTACAGTATAAAAGAACTATTCTCTCCTGTAGAAACAAGGGTGTGAAACAGTTCTCAACATTATGTCTACTTACAAAATTCTTTCCTTCTATTGGGAGGGAGAAAATCCAACAGGAAAGCACTATATTCATTCATACAAGAAGAATTGGTGGCAATTACAAATGTTCTGTCAAGAGACTGACAGCCTAAGTAAATACCATATCAGCACCACTGCTTCTCATCAAAACTGATAGCAAACAGAACTCTCAGAGTAGATTCAAAGGGAAAGCCACCACACCAGAGAAACACATCAACGGAAGAGACTGTCCTGAGATGATCATCTTCATTCATGTTGCTTACAGACTGCTTGAAAGCTGACATCTCAAGAGGTCCTTGATCATACTTATTTGCAACCATCCAAAAGATGTGCTCTAAATACACTATCAAGATAATAAAACTATATTCTTGCCTTTTATTATTCCCTCCTTTGAAAATGCTAATGAACTTCGAAACTGCTTTAGAACAAAAGCCAAAGGCTACGTCCCAGTACAGAAGGCAGAAATCTTTTAAAGAGGAACAAGAAACCTCATGCCCTTCAGATGTTTTGGGCTATAACTCACTTAGCCAAGGCCAATATGCCCAATAACTGAGAACAATGGAAACTGTATCCAAGGGCACTAGATTGGGAATGTATTTATGATATGATGAATGCACTGAACAATTTGGGGTAATAACTAGATGATTATGTTGTTTCTTTCAGCCATAGTTACCTGTGTCTGCATATCAGTGTGCTGCTCTGTGGTTACAGGAGACACTTCCATTGTTTCTGTGTCATTCTCCCTGGTTTCTCCTCCATGTTCCTCTCCCAGGACTTCCTGCAACTCTGCCTAGAGTAAGAACCATGGCAGTTATTGCCGCAGAAGAGCTACTTCTATTCTTAGCCCCATGTTAGAATGAACTACAGAAAATATAACGTATTGTCCCAAACTTGGTGCCCTCTAGGTGTGTGCACTTCAACTCCCATAATCCCTAACCATCAGGGGCAATAATAAATAAGGTAAAGGTTCCCCCGCACAGTCGTGTCCGACTCTAGGAGCCGGTGCTCATCTCCGTTTGTTAGCCGAAGAGCCAGCGTTGTCCGAAGACGCTTCCTCGGTCATGTGGCCGGCATGGAAATAAAAACTTCCTTAAGTGCCACTGATAAAATAATTCCTGAAAAAAACAATACTTTTTTATTTCAGAAATTATAAAAACCAGTATTGATAAACGTATCATATAATATGCAACTGGTTATTTCAATTAGCTAAAAATTATTCTAGTTAAAACCTGGTATTTGGCATGGGAGGAATGAGAGAACTATTCTGGAATTTTTTTCCTCTAAATTCAGGTGAAATGTATTATTTAAAGGCATCTAATACATTTTTCAGTAAATTATGAACCTGTGCAACACACTCCTTTATGGATGCTATTCACAACCAATAAAATGAAGTGCCACAATTCAGCACACAGTTATTTCCCAGAACTGCTCCTGCATTGATTGTATATAGTCTTAAATCGTAGCCTTCTTGCAAGACTGAATTCTAGATCTGCCACCTCTTAAAGTTGCAGTTAAGAATAGTTTTTTTTTTCCAAATTCTACCCAGGCTCTCAGTCATGGTAACATTATGTCAATTCCCTAACATCTTTCCTTCAAAATCTTATCTTGGCAAATATTTTAATTTGCTGTAGACATATTAAGGGGAAAAACCTCTAAAGAGCAGAAAGAAAAACACTACTTGCAAGTTTTCAATTTCCCACACTTCTGCATCCTTACTATCTCCTGCAGGCACATGAAAGGCTAGCAAAGCTTGTTTCATATCTTAAACTGGGCTTGCTTGTTATGAGACCAACCAGAAATATTGACACATACCACTCTCTTCTTAAAATTCAAGAAATCATGTCTAAATTTATTACTCCTACAGCACACAGTGTAGCATATGTAATATTTCTATATTACATGCCCATGTGTATCATTTCTGTTCTTCTGACTCCCAGAAACATCATTTCAGAAAACGACTTTTGCTCTAATCTGATGCGATACTGTGGAAATTCTTGTTTTATAATTAGTATAGCTTAAAACAAACCAGACGTTCTTACATTTCCCTCTCAATACTCCTCAAATTCAACCTTTGAGGCAGTAGAGTATTATGATATCCAATCTTCCTTATAAGGCATCCTGGTGAATTTCCAGTGAATTGGGCTTCAATTCCCATAATCTTCCAGCCAACATGTCTGCTTTCTATTCTGGTTGTAGATTATAGGATTTGAAGTTTAATACAGTCTGAGAAAATGGTGTAAAATGATGGGGCCTCTTTAGAACTAAGGGGGAAAAAACAGTCTTCCAACGGACTCCCATATATACCAAAAGTTCGGTATCTTCCTCCAGACCTTCATCATCTTCCTCATCCACGTCTTTTATGCACTCAGCAGCCATCTTTTCAATATGATCCATGGGCAGAGGGGCTGCAGAAAATCAAAACCAAGAAAGCTGAAGGAAAGGAGCTCAACATTTACAAAGTGTAATTCCCATAAACGAAAGGAAGAAGGGAAAGATCCATAAGATTGCAGCTGAACTACAATTCCCAAGCAAATGTTCTTAACTTTTCTCCTTTTGTCAGCATATGTCCTTACATTTTCCTTTTGGTTTGGTTTTTCCAGTAGGCAAATCCTCTCCAGTAATAGCCGCTAGCTCAGCTTCCAGATCCCCATCGTCTTCTAGATCTAGTATCATCTCTTCAGGATTGAACTCTACAAAAAGACCCAGCTGTTGACAGGAAAATAAGAACAGAAATATCCATGTTATCTACAACATACAGTGTAAGGACTGTAACAGCCACTACGTAGGACAGACTGGCAGAAGACTAGCAGAACGATCCACGAACACCAACTAGCAGTCAGAAGACATGATGAAAACTCCTTAATCTCACAACACATGGACAGACTCAACCATACTTTCAACTGGGAAACTGTGAGCATCTTAAACCAAGCCAAATCCAAAAACGCTAGAGAATTCCTGGAAGCTTGGCACTCAGACAAAGCAGCCATCAATAGACACATAGAGGTAAACAACATTTACATACCATTCATAAGAGACAATAGAAAAGCCAGAAGACCAGAACACCTCCTTGCCAGCAATCAACAACCAGATAGGCAAAGATTAACAGCAAGATTAGTACAGAGGAGCAGTCAAACAACACAATAGACCCTAATCAAGGAACTATTAACTCAGTCAATCAACCAAGCAACAAACAACAACCCAATCAAGGTACTACCAAGGAGAGTACAACACCCCCACCAACACAGGCAGGACAAGCCAGGGTATATAAACAGAGAGCAAGTCCCACTCCCTTTTCGCACTGAAGATGTTGCCTAGCCTGGCAATGAAACATCTGCAAGAAAACAACAAGGCTCAGAGAGCACCATGGACTCCACAGTTCAACCCTGAGCTACAAATATCCTCTTCAATTGATATCCATGTTACACAGATGTCTATGCAGGATAAATTAAATTGGTAGCACTGCTTTAACCTGTTTCACCCAACACTGGTATAAACTTAAGGAATGGGGATTCTATAACAAATGCCATCTGTTTACAGCAGCCTTTCTCAACTTTTTGACCCTGGCGGAACCCTTGAAATATTTTTCAGGCCTTGGGGAACCCCTGCACATTCAGGTTCAAATATAGGCCAGAAGTTACAAAATTATTAAATTTGTTTCATGTGTAGGCCTATATATATGCATGAACAGTGTTCTTAAAGTAAAAATAATGACACTTACTTCTTTAATGTGACGTTGCCTGAATTTGAAATAATTTTTAAATGAATCATGATCTCCCAGGGAACCCCTAGTGATGTCTCACGGAACCCTAGGGTTCCATGGAATCCTGGTTGAGAAACCCTGGCTTACAGAGTTCTATGACATTTTAAGGTAACATGAACTCTCTACTGAGATTTGAAAGGTATTGTGATTTTTATCTTTTGGAGCTACCCTATTCATCTCTACCCCCAACTAAATCAAGTTAAAATGTATGCAATTTTTAAAAACATTTCTTCATTTTTAACTTTATTTTGTGATTTAAAACCAGTCAAGTTTAGTAAATATTTAAGTAATTCGAGTAAAGGAAATACTTAAAACAATTAAGATCATGTACAGTTTTCTGAAGAATACATTACATGACAGGTATCACATTTTAATACTAACCTTCCTTCTAGGAGCAAAAAGTGATATATCCAATTAAGGTAAGTGCAATTTGGGCTTAAGATTCTTGGGTTCTCTAATCTAATGTTCCTTCAACTGAAGGGGTTCCATGAGCTGGTCCCACTCTTGAAGTCACTCTTGCATATGACTGCAGCTCAACCATCCTGCACCAGCAGGATGTGCGTACCTGACAATTCCAGCAACCGTATCTCTGTGTTTTCATTTAATTATTCTGCTTTTCAACTATTCGGAGCAAGAAGCAGAAACAATTTCTTGACTTTCATTAAGAGCTTGTACTCTGTATCTGGGAGATCCAAACCTAACAACTCTTTCTAAGGCCTCTTCCCTCTCAAAGTCTGGGGTGAGGGATGTCTGTTCAGGTGGAAAGTCTGTACAACATATTTTCCTTCCTTCTGTTGAGAGCTTAATACTTATTTTAAAATTCCATCACTTCCACTCCCCACTTATTTAATGAATATATAATGGGAGTGCTTTAACTTTTTTTGCTTTTATAACCATTGCAGGGAAAATGAAGGCTTTGATTGGCGTTTCTGGGGCAGACAGGCCCCCAAGTTATGTTCAACTTAAAGATTCTGTAGTGAAAAAAGGGCTTGGCGAACTTTTAGCCAAGAATTAACACATGGGCTTTGTTCATACATAATGGTAGTTAGCCACTTTTGGTTAGTATAAACCACTGCTTATCGCTGGGCATGATACAAGTTCAGCATTGTAAGAATGAAACAAAATGAGCATTGGAATTGGAACTCATCAGACCACACCACAATTCCGAACAAGAGACAGTGTTATTATAAATCCCTTGCTAGGCTTTGATTTAAATCTAAGAAAACCTGACATTGCAAAGGATGCATCGAACTCAGTCAGTGCATGTCTCCTATCAGCAAGTGAACTTCTAATGAATTTAAATGGTGGGTTATTGAAGAAAGCACTACTTCTCAAAGCATGAGGTCCTCCGTGGCATCTCTGAATCACAGTTATAAAACCAGACACTGTGTAAAGGAAATCATCCTTAACTGATTATACACAGCATACAGGGCTGACAGAAGACATATAAGGGTCCCTCCTGGAGGGGGAGATGGGCGGTGATAGAAATTTGATAAAATAAAAAATAAAATAAATAAATATACCTGTTTTGCAGCAGCTCCTGCCTGACTCTTGGCCTGGGGGCTTTTCCTGGGTCTTCTACCAAGCATACTGGTTCACCAACAGCCAACAAAGCCAGGTTGCGGAGTCCAGAAAGTTAAAAGTTATCTATAAATAATGAGATCCAAATACAGCAAGATATATTTGCAAGAGCAGCATATAGACATTCTCAGTTAAAAAAACTAAAAGCATCCTGATTGAAAAAAGTCATCAAGTTACTAGGCTGCTGCCATTCCCACTTGTAAATCTTAATTCTAAAATACACATTGTAAATACTATTTCCTCTAACCATAGCACAAGCAGAGGAGATGGGCATCACTGCTTCTGGAACATACTTATGGCTTGGATTTTCTTGTTCTAACAAAGGTGGAAAGGCAGAATTATCTTTCTAAGATCATGACCACACAACTCCTCCTAAAACAAAAGAAGACTCCCACACTCCAAACTGTTTACAAATCCAATAGAAGAGAATATATTTGTAAAAACTGTTTACAAATCTATCGAGTAATATGGAAGTGGAATATTTTCAGATTTTTGAGGATTGGGGAGTGGGCAGTCAGAGGCAGGGCTATAGCTCAACAGTAGAATCCATTTGTTTAGGTGTTAAGAACTCAGGTCAATGCCAGTATGCCTAGTTAGAGAAACCCAGAATCCCAATGACCAGTATATACAGTAGCATGGGCTTGGCTTTCTGTTTATGCAGTAGGAAGCAGACACTCAGTGCCTTCCACAAAGGCACTACCGGGTTACTTTTCAGATGTGTTGGCCTTCAACTTGCATAACTTGCATATATGTCAGCTTGCAGATTATGGCCACTGAAATCCAAAAGGCACCAAGTTGCCTACCTATGTTCTAAAGAATTGCTTATCACATCCAAAATCAGTTCCAAAATTCATCTGGGCTCAAATTAACCCCTAGATCTTCAACATCAGGAAAGAAGGCGGCCACTGCCGTTCACGCGAAGGACAGAAGTTGGGTTCAAGCAGCTTGACATGCCCCGTCCACTCCCACCTGAATCACGAGCCTACCAGATGACTTGCACATATGAAACAACCATTACTCTCCTCACAAGAGGCAGAGCCTTCCTATCAGCTGACCTCAAACACAGGCCGATTTCAGGAGGACGCTTTCACACGCACAAATACACCCAGCAAAGTGCATGCACGTGTGAATCCACACACAGTAGGCTCTAACCGAGAAGGGGGCTCAGCAGCCGGCTAGGACTTAATCCATCCAGAGAAGACCAAGAACGGAGAGCTGCTGCTTTCAGTTCGTAACAAACCTTCCCACTGAGGAGGAGATGGCAACTGTTCCCTCTCGGGCTCCAGGGAGACGAGAAGGCGGCCTATCTCCCTTCCACCAAGGCGAGAAGCGCCCGGGGGCACGAGTCCACCTCTTGCCGCAGCCGACGGGCCGCCCAGCGGAACAGAGGCCCCGGCGAGACGCGCGGTTCCCCTCCTACTTCGACTCAGCTTGGGGCTGCACCAAGGGGCCCCGCAACGCGCAGGCGCGGAGGTTTATTCATTTAGAGAGCGAGATGGAGGCGCCGAAGTGGGCGGAGCCAGAGCGCGCGAGGCCAAACAGGGTAATTGACTCCGAGGCCAAAGCAAGACGGAAAGATTGAGGGGTGGAAGGGGCGTGGCCGAAGGTGCTGCGCCTTTCGGTGAGATAAACGTACAGCTGTAGTTCACCCTTCCCAACCTCCAGATGCATTGGACTTCAACTCCCATCATCCTCTAGCCGAAATAGGGGTTATGGGAGTTGATCGAACACACCTAGAGGACGCCAGCTTAGGGAAGGTAGTTATAAGTCAGAGCTTTCCAAACTGTGTGTCGCGATACAAAAGTGTGTCGCCACACACGGCGCGCGCGTGCACGGCGGCAGCGGCGCGGCTTCCGCGTTTTAGCGGAGGCTGCCGCCGCTGCCGCTGCCGCCGTGCGCGCGCGCGCCGCCGCACGGCCCCCCGCGCCGCCGCCGTGCACGTGCGCCCCCCCCGCGCCGCCGCCGTGCGCGCGCCCCCGCCGCCGCTGGTGTGTCGCCAGCACTTTGGAAAGCTCTGTTATAAGTACTGCTCTTTATGCGTCATTATTTATTTAGCAACTACGTTTGATTTTTTTTGGGGGGGGATGATATTTCTGCTGCAGAGCCAGAAATTAGTCTGAACAGCCACTTCTGATAGACTTTTTCAGGGCACTTCTACAAATTGTTGTTTATTCGTTCAGTCGCTTCTGACTCTTCGCGACTTCATGGACCAGCCCACGCCAGAGCTTCCTGTCGGCCGTCACCATCCCCAGCTCCCCCACGGTCGAGTCTATCACCTCCAGAATATCGTCCATCCATCTTGCCCTTGGTCGGCCCCTCTTCCTTTTGCCTTCCACTTTCCCCAGCATCAGCATCTTCTCCAGGGTATCCTGTCTTCTCATTGTGTGGCCAAAGTACTTCAGTTTTGCCTTTAATATCATTCCCTCAAGTGAGCAGTCTGGCTTTATTTCCTGGAGTATGGACTGGTTTGATCTTCTTGCAGTCCAAGGCACTCTCAGAATTTTCCTCCAACACCACAGTTCAAAAGCATCTATCTTCCTTCGCTCAGCCTTCCTTATGGTCCAGCTCTCGCAGCCATAGGTTACTACAGGGAATACCATTGCTTTAACTATGCGGACCTTTGTTGTCAGTGTGAGGTCTCTGCTCTTAACAAATATCTACCCCGCCCCAAAAAAAAGCTCCATAGGCCCAGTATTGATAAGCCTGTAGGATTATGGTTCCTGTCTTGAATAAAAGCAGCCTTAGATCTACCTTGCAATGGAAACTGGCTTTGCTGACTTGAGTTTATCTTTACAGTGAAAGTGCAGCCCAACTGATGCTCTTCTCTGTAGCTGTTCATACCTTCTTCAACCATATTCTTCAGGATACACTCTGGACTGATTGCAATCTTGACTGGGTTGTATATTGCGCTGTCATAATGTAGCTTGAGTATGTACAATATGAAGCCAACCACAATGGTTTGTAGAGCAAGGTTTATGAAGCAGTGAAATGTGTAATAATTCCATTTGCTTAGATGATTAATTCCAGATAATGCAGTGGTCAAATGGTGGTAACTGCTGGAAGCTGTAATTGAGCAATATCTGGAGGGCTACAGAATTCTCCTTTATTCCATATTGTATTATTCAACATATATGTGAATCTGCTAGGTGAAGCCATCCCATGAGATGGATGAATCAGCAATAGGCCCACAATGCACACCTTTTTTTTCTCCCTCCCTGTTCAATATGGCTAAGAGTGCCAAATTCATGTTTCTAATGTGGTTTCTGTGATTTTAGCTTGGTGTGATAGGTTGTGTTAACCTAACAAGGTGCTTTGTAACGTAGTTTATGACTTAGCATTATGTGTAAACCAAAACACTGAGGTTCTTCAACAAATCATAGTTAACATAATGTGCCTGGTGAACCCAGTCAATGGATGTCCTGAACCAGTGACAGAGACAGTAATATACTGGATGATGACTAATAAATAACCTGAGAATGTCAGATTTCCCACATGAAAATTGTTTTGGCAAATTGTTTTCTATACAAAGCACAGCTTTCTCATGGTGACATGACATGCAGGTGGCCAGATAACAACTGTCACGTGTGTATTGTTTTGGCTAGTTCTAAACGTTTGCATGGGAACAAGTCCTCCTGATTCCCTCTGTGGGAAGTCTGCTGGGGGGGGGGGGGGAGCAGAGGGAGGGAGGAGACAGCATGCTTGCTGCGACACTGCCACCTATTGACAGGTTATGCTTTTGGCCTAACCCAGGGGTCGGCAAACTTTTTTATGCCAGGAGCCATTTTGACATGCTCGAGGACATTTTGACATGCTCGAGGGCCAGGGGGCGGGGTTTGCGGGTGGGGGCCAATCGCGCGGAAGGGGGCGGGGTTTGCGGGAGGGGGCCAATCGCGTGGAAGGGGGTGGGGTTTGCAGGCGGGGGCCAATCGCGTGGAAGGGTAAGATATAGGGCTGTGCTGCGCTGCCGCTTGGCTGGCCGCCCCGGCCCTTGCGCTCTCGTCCCGCTGCACCCCAGCCGGAGCGCCCAAGTGCCAGGCGGGCAGCTCCGCCCGCGCGCCTCGCCCAGACATGCCGGCAGCAGCAGCAGCAGCTCCCAAGGCACGCCGGTCCCTCCTCTGTTGAAGGGAGCGGCAGAGAGCCCCGTGGGCTGTGCGTGAGGTGTGGGTGGCTGCGGGTGGCCCCGGCCTTGGAGAGCGAGAGCGCGTAAGAGCGTAAGAGTTTGGGGGCGGGATCCAATCGCGTGGAAGGGGCGGGGGTGAGTTCAGCTGCGGAAGAGCCACACTCAAGGGGCCAAAGAGCCGCATGTGGCTCGCGAGCCGCAGTTTCCGACCCTTGGCCTAACATAAGTTTTCCTCCAATCAGAAAGCTGGAAAAAGCCTATTTCTATCCATGCAAAATGGTGTTCTATGCTTCTTGACTTCTGTCCGGTCTTTTAGCCATGTTCGTGTGTGTGTTCTACTTCTGAAGACTGGGAAGTGCGTAGCTATGCGTGGCTGTGTGTGTAGGCCATGGCATGAGCCCCTTCATGTCTGTCAATGGAAACAATACAGGAAACTCTGCTTGTAAGTTTGTTTTTCCTTTTTGCAATAATGTAACTGTATATACATTTATTGCCTTTATTACAAGTAAACATTTTAGCCATAAAAGCTGCACTCTGTCTGTTTACTCTCAAGCCTTGATTTTTCCCTATAAGCTAGCATACATCCTATCAGAGAAATGCTATTAAAAAGATCCCATTTGAATGGAGTGAAGCCTAAGTTGAAATAGACTATACTTTCTCTAAAGATCAGGTCCATACTGGTTTGATCCAAGTGCAGGTTGCCTCTGTGGTTTGGAGCACATTTTTTTAAAAGGATGAAAAGTGATTTCATCATCTCTTGGATTACTTCAGTGCTTTATAAACAGAGTTGCCTTGGAGCTTAAACTGGTTCCAAAGTAGGGCAGCAAGTTTGTTCACTGAAATTGGTAGGTACAATATTATGTGTTTTGCTATCTGCACTAGCTATCAGTCTGTTTCCAAAGTACTGATACTACATTTAAACATTCTAAATAGCAGGTTACCCAAAAAGTTACTATCTTCTGAGTACTTGCATGTACTTAGTTAAGTGTTTCGAGGAGGCAGCACCTTTGTTGTAGCATGTTTTCTTCCAAGCCGCTGGGTCTTTTCCATGCTAGGTAGACTTTTATTTTCCTAGCTTTTTTATTTTAAAGAGTCCCTTGCATGGGAGATGGGCGGGGAATAAATTTGAAAAATAAAATAAAATAAATAAAAATGTATTTAAAAACTCTCATCACCCCATCAGCCTTTTTAAATAATCAATTACAAAAATTATAATTAGTTTTAATTAATTTTAGATTTTTTCTATTTTTTTTCTTTAGAGAAATGAAAAACATGTTTTGTTTCAACCTAGAAACAATTATGTTCTGGAAGTTCTACGAAACTGTTTTGGATCAGCCACAACTTGGCAGAAAGAAAACCCAGAATATTTGGGTTGTTCTGGGTTTTGGCCAAGGGAAAATCAGAGGGATTTACAGGTTGCACTGCCACCTATTGATCATATTACGTAGAAGAAACATTTCAGGTTTAATTCAAATAAAATGCAAAAGCGTGATTAGATGAATAATACATCTGGAGAATATATGCTTCTTTTCTCCATTTTCTAGCTTTGATTAATTAAAGTTTTCCATGATATTTCAGTTGGTAAACTAATACCAGCATTTTATTTCCAGCTAAAATTGTAAATAGGTTTACAGCAATCAAAACTGAAGGCTAAGCATAGTTATTAAGTTTTTGAAAAGCATTTGAAAGAGGTGCTTTACAAAGTGTGGCTACCATTGTCACGAATGGCACCCTACCTTGGTGCCATCCTGACATGACGCCAGCCGGAGAATGATGGCAGACGTGCAGGAAGTAGGAAGCCAATGTTGATTCAGCACCATGGACCATTAAGCGCAATGATCAAGAGGCGTGAGATGAGAGGAGACACAGACTTAGAGCAGGGGTGGGGAACCTTTTTTCTGCCAAGGGCCATTTGGATATTTATAACCGGGGACCGGGGGGGCGGGGTTTCTTGGATTTCTGTGGACCGGGGGCCGGAGTTTGCGGGCGGGAGCCAATCACAAGCACTGGGGGGCGGGAGCCAATCGTGTGGAAGGGGCAGGATTTGTGGGCAGCAGCCCCGCGGGCCTTATACGGCCCTCGGGCCTGACGTTGCCCACCCCTGACTTAGAGCATAGCTTTCCAAACTGTGTGTCGCGATACAGCACTGTGTCACCTGCGGTGTGCAGGTGTGTCGTGTGAAAACCCAGAAGCGCTGATGGTGCGCCGCTGCCGCATGCAAAAGCACATGTGGTGGCGCACCATCAGCGCTTCCGGGTTTTGCGCGACACACCTGCACACCGCCGCCGTGCCACTGCTACATGCGCCGCTGTGCCGCCAGCGCCAGTGTGTGTCACCAACAGGAAAAGTTTGGAAAGCTCTGACTTAGAGGAATTAGTTGAAGGGGGGGGGGAATGCTTGTAATTATACTGTTACTTGTAAAACTGTAGTTACTCGAATCTTTAACTTGCTTTGGAATCACTGCTCAATAAAGACTTCTAAACTGGTTCGTGTCAGAAGTACTGATTGGGCAAAGGATCGGAGCCTTGACAACCATGAACAAAACACGGCTCTTCAAAACATTAAAGCAACTGTGACGGATTGTTTGCATAGCTGCTTGAAGACTGTCAACAATTGTCTGTACAGTACGTTTGCTGGGACCTCTAGAACAGCAGCTGTGCAGACAGCTAAGAACCTTCAAAACAGCTGCTGAAAATGCAGCTCCTTTAAGGCTTTAGGAAGGGCATTTTGCTCACACTGCTTTGCAATGAATATTTTTCCAGTGTTTTGTACAGGCCTAATATTTTGGATATCATATTTTGGAAGCTATCTAAAAATGGGACATGTTGAATTTGCATGAACCTCCATGGAATAAAGCCATGTTTTAACTAAACTTGAACAACTGGAGATAGATTTATAAATGAGAACATTTTGAACAATTGGATTATTTTTTAAATAGTTATAATTATAAACACAATACAAAAATAGCTAAAATAAGTTTAAAAATAAAATTTCAAGTATTAACCAGCATCATTATTTAAAATAAATCTTATTAAAATTTAGTGTTTTTGGCATCCTGATCTTGCTTGAGTGCATACATAACATCATTCTGGCTAACATTGAGTCGAACTCGCATGCTGAGGTATTTAGCACTAGACTCTGCTAGCAAGAGTTTAGAAGCACTAAGTCGGGAGGAAATTGCCATTATATCTGATACAGTAGGTGTTGACAGGCCTTCAATTCTACACAGAGCAACATGCTGACGAAATACCTAGAAGGGGAAAAAACAAAACTGAAGATGAAAAACAAGCAAGTCAAGGGAGTAATTTCTAATTATGTCCCTCATCTTTCTATGGCAAAGTAACTAATGAGATACACCATTTTTCAGAATTGTATATATTCTGAAAATTATATTAAAGATTGTCAAATAGACTCTCTACATCAGTGGTCCCCAACCTTTTTGGCACCAGGGACCGGTCGGGGAAGAAAATTTTTCCACGGACCGGGTGGGGGTAGGGTTTGCAGGCAGGAGCCAATCGTGCGCACCGGGGGGGGGGTTGCAGGCGAGAGCCAATCGCGCACACCGGGGGCGGGGTAATCACACGCACCGGGGGGCGGGATTTGCAGGTGGGAGCCCTGCAGCCCACTTCCTAACAGGCTGTGGCCCATGGCCCACAGGTTGGGGACCCCTGCTCTACATTGAATATATGCAATTTGGAAGAATTTATAATAGTCATGGTCCAGCACAGAGAGTTACATTCAAAATATAAAAATAATTTATGGGCTCAAGGAGAACTGCTGAAGACCTGAAGCACAAGGGAAATCTAATCTTGGCTTAGTGGTTTTCCTCCTTTTAAGAACAGACCATTTCTTGGATTTTTATTTTTTATTTTTATAGTAGTTTTAATGTATAGGTTTTATCTTTTATATTGATTGTAAACCGCCCAGAGTCTACCATGGTAGAGATGGGCGGGGATAAATCCAATCAATCAATCAATCAATCAATCAATCAATCAATCATGCATATTTGTGAATTGGGATAAAAGCTACACTACACTGTAGTGTCCCAAAATATATTAAATAGTAATTTCCAATGAAAAGGTACATCCCCAGAATATAAGTAAAGCTTTCTTGAAAAATTAGCATTTATTTTTACCTGCTGAATTGTAGCTTCCTCCAGTCCTGACCTGTGAAATTCGGCAATTGTGGCTTTCAAGAAGATTTGCTCCTGCAGTGAAGCATTCCTGAAAGAGAACAATGGAACCCCAACAAGATTAATTAGCAAAATAAAGAAAAGCACATCTAATTGTGCCAGTACACTACTTATAGCTTCTACATGGTGGGATGCAAGTAACAACATGTTGACGTACAGGGTAGACACGTATTCTGTACACAATGTATGAATGATGTTATCTCGATTGTTGTAGGTGCATATAAAAGTAGGAATTCATATGTTGGTGGAGGTTGTAAGTTACACTCCAGTGAATGGTGATAATGGAAGAAACAAGGATGAGTTTGGGGGAAAAATGTGTAACTCTGCAAATGAGATCCAGGGAAAAGTTTTGCTATGTAACATGAATAGATGGGTGGGACCAGGCTAAAAGTGTACAAAAAAAGGAACCCAGCTATTTAGAGAATTGTGAATGAGAACAGTGACTGTTTGGTGAGTATCTCCTTAAGAAAAGGTCTGTTTCAAATACAGGTAGTCCTTGGGTTACAATGGCAATTGGGACCGGAATTTCCATCACTAAGCGATGTGGTTGTAAAATGCGACATCACATGGCCATGTTGCTTAGCAACAGCAATTCTGGCAGTCCTGGTTGCTGTTGTTAAGCAAGAACCGCATGGGTTGTTAAGTGAGGACCCCATGTGACTGCGACTTCTGACTTTCTGGCAGCTTCCCCATTGATTTTGCTTATGGGAAGCCAGCAAAGAACGTCGGAAATCGCGAACACATGACTGCGGTTTGCTGCAACATTGTAATTGCGAGCTGGGCGCTGAGTGCTCAGATCACAACCATGTGACTGTGGGGACGCTGCAATGGCCGGAACTGAGGATCAGTCATAAGTACCATTTGTTCAGTGCCATTGTAACTTTGAATGGTCGCTGAATGAATGGCCGTAACCCAAGGACTACTTGTACATGGTTTAAAGATAAATAAATTTTTGTGTACATATGAAAAAGGAATGAATTGGAAAGCATGACTGATTTGAGTATCTGCATTATTTGAGAAACACAGTAAAGCTTTATGCTGGGCAGATGTTGCACAGGCCAGATTTTCCTCTATGGCACTGAACAAAAGAAGGTTTACAGGTAAACTATTATATTACCTAATTGTATTTATATATGGAGATGAGAACATTTCATCCATGGCTTCCATAACATGTGCCATGTTGACTAATCCAGAAATGCTTCTTTTGCTATCAAGTTCACAGATCTCAGTGGACCTTCTGCAGATATCAAGGCAACGTCTTGCATCACCAGACAAAGCTGCAACCTAAAATATATCAATTAAAAATGAAAGTTTAATTATTTTCTCTACACTGCAAAATCCAGAAAAAATTATAGATATTTAACTATAGTTAATGTGGGATATTCATCTCAGCCAGATATTCCCCCTTCTCCATGCTAATTTGGTTTCCCTCATTTGTTGTCACCTGTAATGCTGAAATCTGGAAGTTGCCTTTTGCTTAGAAAGCAATATATATACACACACACACACACTATATACATATATATACAGTGTGTGCGTATGTATGTATGTATGTATGTATGTATGTATGTGTGTGTTTGTGATGGGATATACGCTGGCTTAAAGGGAAAAAACTTGAGGCTTGAGAATAAACAGACAAGAATGCAGCTTGTAGGGCTAACAGTGTTTACTGGTAGCCTAAGGCAATAATGTATATACAATCACATTATCGCAAAAAGGAAAGTTGAATATACATGGTACAGCATTGTCAAAGGAAAAACAAAAACAAACTTATAAGCAGAGTTCCGTGTATTGATCCCAGGGCCAGAGTTCCTGCCACGACCTATACCCAAAGCCAGGCATAGCTCACTCTGCCCAGTCCACGGGAAGTGAACACGTGAAGAACTACATGGCTAAAAGACACTAGAAATCAAGAAGCATAGAACACCATTTTGCATGGTTGTATATTCAGTTCTTCTAGCTTTCTGATTGGCTGGATGTTAGCTGTGACACACACCAGGCCTAAAGCATTAGGCCTAAAGGACACAGCATGACCTGCTATTGGGTGGCAGTGCTGCATCTAAGCACTGAGTTCCCCCCCTCCTTGCTCTCACAGGGCAAGGCTTCCCACAGAGGAAATCAGGAGGATTTGTTCTCATGGGAAGATCCAGAAACTAGCCATAACAATACACACGTGACCGTTGTTATCTTGCACCTGCACTTCACGTCACCATGAGAGGCCTTTGCTTTGTAAAGGATGCAATCTGCCAAAACACTTTTGCTTTGTAGAGAAACCCAATTTGATAATCTCATATGAGAAATCTGACAGTTTGTGTGTGTATGTATGTATGTATCTATATGTATATGTGTATATATGTATGTATGTGTGTGTGTATACACACACACACACACACACATACATATGAATGAATGAATGAAGTGGAATAAGCAAAATACAGGGAGGCAGACAAACACTACTAGGAACAAATATGATTTTCTGATCAAGTTCTAAAAAGAAAAGTGATCATTTTAAACAGAGGCTTTCAGAATTCACACAAAATGTCTTAGTCATCTCCCAGTTGGACTATCGTAACAAGTTCTACATGGAGCTGCCCTTGAAGAGCATTTGGAAGCAGCAGCTGGTCCAGAATGCAGTGGCATGTGCATTAGTGGGCACATTGCAGTATTTATTTATTTATTGTTCATATTTCTATTACCGCCCATCTCCCCTGACGGGGGACTCTAGGAGGTTTACAATAAAATCATCAGTTAAAAAAGATACAAATATAAGATCAACTATTATAAATACAAATAAATAAATATAAATATAAAATCCAAGTGGGAATATGATGTCGTATAGTAGGGAGGATCTACGGCACCAGCCACCCCCAGGCGGAGCTGTTACCTTTCCCATCCCAAGCAAGGTGGCAGAACCAGGTCTTCAGATGTATGACCATGTAACACCACTACTGAGTAAGCTGCAATGGCTCCCAGTAGGCTTCCAGGTGCAATTCAAGGTAGAGCCCTACATGGCATGGGGCCGGGTTAGTTTTCGGACTGTCTATTCCTGGTGGTTTTTGCTTGTCCCACTAGACCTGGCAGGGTGAGCATGCTCCGAGTCTCCTCAGTGAAACAGTATTACCTGGTAGGGCAGAGGAAGTGTGCCTTTTCGGTCATGGCCCTTGCCTTATGGAACAGTTTCTGCCCAGAGGTATGGATGGCCCTGACCCTGTTTGCTTTCAGGAAAGCACTGAAGAAGAAAAAAACTTTTCCTCCGGGAACTGGGGCCAAGGTGTTGATGGAACTAGCATTGTATGGTTCATGAATGCAAGTTTTATTGGGGCCTCAATGTTGTTTTAAATGGCTTTTTGTTTTGATTATATTGTGGTTTTAATTTTTGTTCGCTGCCCAGAGTTCCTTCTGGTAGATGGGTAGCTATATATGTTTGCTAAATAAATAAATAGAAATGGATTAATTCTGTGGATTTGATTAACGTTGTCTTCACTGTCCTCAGAACCCCACTGGAACAACAAGAGTGTATTTTAAAACCCAGACATGATAATGCAGAACGTCTGTAGCACTTCTTTAAATTTTCACTAATTTATGATACAGACTTAGATTCATCAGCTCCGGTATATATATTTGTACTGCAGTTAGAGTTTTTTTAAGTATCAGTCATTAACTCTTAAGAGCAGTGTTAATTTCAAACATAAAATTCAGCACAGCTGCCGCTATAGTAAATTTACCTTTCTAGAAATGAGCTGAACTGCATCCTCTTCAAATGCTTTTAACTGATTGATCCTGGATGAAATAATTTGCTGTAGCTGCTTGTAGGTGTAGGGCTGGAAAGACATTCGGGTAAGGCCCTACAAGAAAGAAAACCAGTTTTGTCCAGTGGTTAGAGCCAGTTTGGTCTAGTGGTTAAGGTGCTGCGCTAGAAACCAGGAAGCTGTGAGTTCTAGTCCCGCCTTAAGCATGAAAGCCGGCTGGGTGATCTTGGGCCAGTCACTCTCTCTCTCAGCCCTAGGAAGGAGCCAATGGGAAACCAGGAGACTGAGAGTTCTAGTCCCGCCTTAGGCATGAAAGCCGGCTGGGTGACCTTGGGCCAGTCCCTCTCTCTCAGCCCAACTCACCTCACAGGGTGGTGGTTGTGGGGAAAACAGGAGGAGGAAGGAGCATTAGGTATGTTCGCTGCCTTGAGTTATTTATAAAAATAATAAAGGCAGGACAAAAAATTAAATAAATAAATAAACAAACACAAATGGCTAACTTATCATGAGATACTAGAATCCTGGCAAGGGGAACGTAAAATAAAATCAAGAGGAGAACTGGTGGCAGAGGGATATAGTTGTCAATGGTTCCCTTATTTACAGTTATTAGAAAGATATAAAGTAGACAATTTTTTTTATTGTTTTGAATATTGTAAGACTGAGTTTGAAATAGAATTGTGTACAAATGATGAACATGTAATTGCTAAAATATATAAATTTTTTTTGAAATTTGAAACAGAAGAACAAGTGAAAGAATGTATGATAAAGTGGGCTAAAAATTTTGGTTATAATATACAGAAGGAACAATGGGAAAATATGTGGCTGAAAGGATTGAAATTTCCACTCTCCCGTTTGAGGGAGTTGGGCGGTCATATAAATTTAAATAATAAATAAATAAAATGTTACAATCTTAAAGTTAATTTTTATAAAATGATGTACTGTTGGTATATGTCACCAGAGAAACTGTCTAGAATGTATAAAGGCACTTCAAATTTATGTTTAAAATGTGAACAACGAGAGACATTTTATCAAGTTTGGTGGACATGTAAAAAAGCTAGAGAATTCTGGATTCAAATACACACACTGATTCAAAGGATTTTAAAAATTAATATGCAATTGAGACCAGAGGTTTTTCTTTTGGGATTGATGGACAATCAAACAATTTCTTACTTTATATTAGCCTATTAGTTGTTATCTTCCTTCTTTAAAATATTATATATCACACACACAAACCAAACATAGGAGTTTTTGTGGTGCCAGAAGAAGGAAGGGTTCCGGTGTAGGAGTTCTCAAGCCATAATAATAGGCATGAATGCAGTAGAGTTCTGGAATAAAATACCTGCAATAATATCACCACAAATTCTGAATAAAACATTTCAGTAGTTTACACCTAAAAATGTGTGACTATTTAAAATGCATTTTCAGTATGTATGTATGTATGTATGTATGTATAGACATACACATACACAAACATATATATACATACATACTGAAAATGCATTTTAAATAGTCACACATTTTTAGGTGTAAACTACTGAAATGTTTTATTCAGAATTTGTGATAATATTGCAGGTATTTTATTCCAGAACTCTACTGCATTCATGCCTATTATTATGGCTTGAGAACTCCTACACCGGAACCCTTCCTTCTTCTGGCACCACAAAGACTCCTATGTTTAGTATCCAGTTCTACCAATGGCCAGCTTCAGAATTCCACAACATAGAAAAATACAATAAGCAAATGCATAACACCATTATTTAAATTCTCAGTAAATAATATTTACCAAACTTTTCTTCTTTCAGACCATATCTAAAGTGGCACACACATTAGCAGTTAATTTGGGAATATAAATGGAATTTTTCTCATACCTGATTGCAAAGCACAGTAATAGCTCATTCCCTCCTTTTCCTTTAATCTCTGTAAACATCATGAATGCAACATAACCACAGTAATAGATAGAGTTGAACAGACATACCAGCCTGCTGGCTACTCTTTTCATCATCATTCTTTCAGGCAAATCCATAGTGTTAGCAATGGCCAAGACAATTAACTTGGCATCTTTCTGGGTGGGCCAGTCAAAGAGGTTGTACATCACATTTTGTTTTCGAGTCCACAGGAGATCGAGCTAGATTGAGGAAGAAATTGATACAAAGTTACAAGTAAAGAGAAGATAGGCAACAAAGATGTAAGAGATCTGGTTCCATTTTTTTTTAGTTTTGCATTAAAATGTTATTTTGGATTAACCTTATTCATATACACAGAATAATGTGTATTATTTTTAGTTTTCTTCACCTATGGATAATTTATTTATTTACGTATTTATTTATTAGATTTGTCACCGCCCATCTCCTCCCACCAGAGGCACTCTATAATACTGCACATGTAAGTGTATAAAGAAAAATGTATTTCCTTCTCTGCATCAGTACATTGAAGAACAAGCACGTGTTAGGTAGCTGAAACTGAAGTCTGGAGTTAATCCATAGAAATGTATCAGGTTAGGAATGAGTACAGAAAGTAGATTTTCCCTTTTGCTTTTGTGTCATATTTTTCAGATTTTAAAATCAGCAGAGACGGTTGCTATTTTTAATTAATCTTTGTAAGCCCCTTTGTTCAGCTGAAGAGAATAAAAATATTTTGAAATAATTTATGGCATTGTTTTCATCCACAAGGATGTTCAGACCATTAAAATCTTCAACAGCCCACGGCTTTGAAATACTTACAAAACAGGCTAAAAAACTGTCTTCTAATATAAGAACTCCCACATTACCTCATCCACAACAAGTACTACAGTTTTCCTTTTTGATCCAGGTGTGCAAAATATCTTTTTCAGAAGTTCAGCAGCATGATTGGCAGTTGTCTTCTGGCCTGTCAGTAGCTAAATAGAGTTAAGCGGAGACTGGAGTTAAGATCTTGTGCAGCAGTAATGAATTCTGCTATAGCGACAGTGTAATTCTATGTATGTTTATCTAGAGGTAAATCCTACTATATTCAATGTGGCATGTTGCCAACTTTGGAAGGACAGGTGGAAGAATTAATTTTGAAATGCATCTAAAAAACTATAATTTTGCAGAATTATACTACTTCCAATTTGTCATAATTGAGCCTAATATCCAGATATACTTCCTGCCTTTCAACATTAATTTTTTATGTTGAGTAGCTTCAGATTGTAAAGCCATAAACGCACTTGGAGCTGAAAATACTCAGATTAATAAAACAGACATAACCATTTAACAAGACAGGAAGGGTGAAAGGAGATGTGCCAGATAATGGAAGGGCATAATGAATTTTTTAAAAAGCTAAGCAAAGGCAATTGAGATCAGACAGAACCATCCTTGTAGTACTCCATTTTTAGGAATGTTTTTCATATGCCCCATTATTTTTCTCATGTGGGAGATGAGAAGACTTCTGTCTCTTCCTGCATTGAGAAATACCAGACATCAAGGAGAAATCTTTTCCCCTCAATATCTACTTCATCCAGCTTGCCCATAGTGGCCAGATCTTCACCTTTGCTTTAAATATTAAACTGTATTGTAAACTTTTCAAAATACTCTGAAAATGAAAACTTGATGCATAGTTAGGATTTCAGATTGTTTGCTCATTTGCTTGTTTTCAGGAAAGTTTATTCCCATTTCTAGCCTTGTTAGTGGTTAAAACATTTATATTTGTTTCTTTTCAGGTACTATAGTCTTTTATGTCTTGTTATTTCATTGTTCTCTCATATGTAGGCATGTTTTAGTAAAAAAATAAAATTATTTTGGATGCAAATAATTACTTTTACTATGTGTTGTGTGTTTAGGAGTAAAAGGTACATTTCAGGGAGGGATAATTTGGTGCAACTATTCTATATATGTTGAGTTGTGTTCAGATGTTTACAGAAAATCCCATCTGCACTAACCAAATCTGTTACATTATTCTTTAATAGGCATATCTTGGAATGTCGATGCGGTATACTTCCCCTTTACTTATGTGATTCAAGTATTATCTGAAATCGTGCACAAATTGTAATATGCATCCTGAATCCTCCTTGCAAAATCTTGCCTGAGAATCTAAAAAAGTAAAGGTTCCCCCCGCACATTTGTGCAGTCATGTCCGACTCTAGGTGCCGGTGGTCATCTCCGTTTGTTAGCCGAACACGCTTCCACGGTCATGTGGCCGCATGACACGCGCGGAACGCTGTTACCTACCCACCGAAGTGGTACCTATTCATCTACTTGCATCTGCATGCTTTCGAATAGCTAGGTTGGCAAGAGCTGGGGCTAGTGCGGGAGCTCACTCCGTCATGCGGGGCTAGGGATCGAACCTCCGAACTTGTGATCTTCCGATCAACAAGCCTGGCGTCTTACCCGCTGAGCCACCACACCCCTTCTGAGAATCTAGTCATTAATAAACTCCAAATATTCTCCTGGAATGGTAACAAAAATGGTGAAGCACGTCTGTCAGCTCATATACTTATTCAGTCTTGCCAACTGCACTGCCTTTAATCCCTGTCACCTCCAGAAAGCAAGGCCAACAGCTGTTAATCTGGCTGGGTGTAACGGCAGGAATTTTTACCCAACAGTCAAAAAACATCTACAGTACCTACCAACCTCCACTGGACCAATGTGGTAGATTATGGTCCATAACCTTTAATGATGTGACCTTCATCCTGCAGATTTGGGCTGAAAATACTATCGGTCACATATCAAGAAAAAAGTCCACACACACAAAACTTATGGCTTGTGTAAACACACACACACACAACACACACATCTATAGACGACAGGCAAGCTCACCCTTTGAGTTTAAGGAACTAATGAAAGAGCTTCTTGCCTAATTCCATTTTTCTCAAGCATATTCACCTTTAAGATTAGCACATAGGCTTGGTGTGGATCAGTCAGTTTCATTCCGTTAATCTCTATAAACTGGAAAGATGGTATCTCTTCATTTTCTGCTGCCTGCTGAAGATAATGAATAGCTTCATGGACTGTTGCTGTTTTGCCTGTTCCAGGAACTCCAGAAATGTACATACACCTGAAACAAGAGAAAGCCAATGCTAATCACTTTCTTCCTGCAAAGAAACTCTCTAGGAATGAGTTACCTAATCCTACTTAAAACAAAAAATCGTTACTTAATCGTTACTTCTTAAAATAAAAATAATCAGACAACCGGATTGATTTGAGAAGCTTCTACATGGATAGTTCCAGACCCACTGGATTGGGTAATAAAGGTGATCTCAGAAACGGAATGTACTTAGCAAATAGCTGCTAAAACATTTATTTATTAATAAACAAGCTATTTCTTTGAATCTGTGTAACAAGAAGAGTGCATGACTTTCAAGAGTTTTTAAAAAGTGTTGTAATCTTAGAGAAAAATAACTTTTAAGGGAAAACTTGCTATCACTGTTTTGGCACATCAGCATGACCTGGATTTCATTTCTTCCTCCTTCTTTAATGAAACTGAAAATGCATAAATAGCATGCTAAGAAACGCTCACCCTCCTGTCCCGTCAAGAAGTTTGCTTTCTATAAAGTTACAGATATCCTGGAATTCCTTTTCACGGCACGGCAAAGACTCTGGGACAGCAGACACGTGCAGTCTGTTAATTAAAGCCAAAGAGGAGGAAAAAGAGGTCAATACTAAAGGCCCTGGTTATATGATTTCTAACCAAGCTGCTGGGCACAGAATAGAATTTACTAAGAATGGTTATGCAAATGTTCTAAGAATTCATTTCAAAATAGTGCCTTAACACTATGGCTGAAAAAAAGTGACTTTATAACTTAACCAGGGTTGTGTGGAAGCGTAGGGTTCCACGAGAGGTCACTAGGAGTTCCCTGGATATCATGATTTATTTAAAAAGTTATTTCAAATTCAGGCAACTTCACATTAAAGAGATAAGTTTCCAGACCACGCTGCAGCCCTAAAGGGACAATAGGTCGAGCCTTCCCCATTTCTGAATCACCCTATGTATATACAGTATATTTTAGAGGTTTTTTTTACCCTAAGAGAGGCTTTCCACAGCAAGAAGAAACGATCTCTCTTGGTGCTCATCGCTATTTTTTGGATTAACCTTAAAACTTTCTTGTAGTTGCTGGCTTATTTCCCATTTAAATTTTAAGGAGGACTGAGAATAAATAATCATCTCCTCGTTACTATTTTTGTAATTAATTTGAAGAACTTAACATTCTTCACATTGATTTTGCTGTTTTGAGACTTCAGTTTTTCTATCCACTTTCTTTGGGTCGCCTTTTAGTAACCCACTAGCTTCTATCTGTGCTAAATATTCAGGGGGCACCTTAATTTTCTGCCTGAAACATGGACGACCGTAAAGAAATACTCTGAGTTTCGCTCCAAGCTTCGTTGTGACTTTAAACAGCTTCTCCATGATACTTGCCAAACTATTATGCAAGATATTCGGGATATTGTACAAAACATCAGTTTTAAAATGTGTCAACTGGTTGAGGACGCTTTGAAGGAAGAAGAGAATCAAGAGCAGGATGCTTTTATTGACAATGAGATTAGAGGCTTTGAGGAAATGCCAGGAGATATACTTTGGTGTGGAAGGAGTTAAGACAGTTCGACTTGCAATATATTGTTGGTCTTGTCTTTCTGAAAGATTGTTTTGAGAACGAAGCAGTCCCTTTTTGTGGGAGGTTTCCAGCTGAGGAATTTGACTTTGTAAGGAGGGCAGTTGGGCTGGGCTGTTTGATTTCTACGTAAAACTTGCCTTATGTGTAATATGGAGACATGTAAATGTTTTGGTTAACTTAGAGGTGGGATAAGAAATGAAGAATACAGTATGTATGTGGATTGATAAGGCTTGTATGATTCTATTTTTCTTTAATGATTTGGATTAAAAAGTATTCTATTGTTTTTAAAGTTTGTTTGATCTTTTAAGATTTATAAGATACAATAATTAGAAGAGAATATTTGTAGCTCAGGGTTGAACTGTGGAGTCCCTGGTGCTCTCTGAGCCTTATTGTTTTCTTGCAGACGTTTCATTGCCAGGCTGGGCAACATCTTCAGTGGGAAAAGGGAGTGGGACTTGCTCTCTGTTTATATACCATGGCTTGTCCTGCTTGTGTTGGTGGGGGTGTTGTTCTCTCCTTAGTAGTTCCTTGATTGGGCTGTTGTTTGCTACTTGGTTGATTGAGTTAATAGTTCCTTGATTAGGGTATATTGTGCTGTTTGATTGTTCCTCTGGTGCTAATCCTGGTGTTAATGTTTGCATATCTGTGTGAAGATTGCTGGCAAGGAGGTGTTCTGGTCTTCTGGCTTTTCTATTTTCTATTCTCTAGCGTTTTGGGATTTGGCTTGTTTTAAGATGCTCACAGTTTCCCAGTTGAAAGTATGGTTAAGTCTGTCCATGTGTTGTGAGATTAAGGAGTTTTCATCAATTGCTAGTGCTTGGTCTATGGATGTAAAGAGTGCAGTGACATCAAATGACACCATAATTGACACCAACTAGCAGTCAGAAGACACGATGAAAACGCTAGAGAATTCCTGGAAGCTTGGCACTCAGACAAAGCAGCCATCAACAGACACATAAACAACATTTACATACCATTCATAAGAGACAATAGAAAAGCCAGAAGACCAGAACACCTCCTTGCCAGCAATCATTCTATTCATTATCTTCAGGAAGCAGCAGCAAACAGCCCAATCAAGGAACTACTAAGGAGAGAACAATACCTCCACCAACACAAGCAGGACAAGCCATGGTATATAAGCAGAGAGCAAGTCCCACTCCCTTTTCCCACTGAAGATGTTGCCTAGCCTGGTAATGAAACGTCTGTAAGAAAACAACAAGGCTCAGAGAGCACCAAGGACTCGACAATAATTAGAGTTTGGTTATAGGTTTAATAAGGTTAAGATTATATTAAGTATAAAAGTATTGTTAAGTACAAAATTTAAATATAATTTGATTTTTATTACAGCGATTAGAAATATATAGAATAGTGGTAGGAAGGAAATATTAAATAAATTGGTTCTTTTTGGGGGGGAAGTGGATTTAGAGGTTTATATATTTGTTTATTTCTTTTTATATATAAGGGGAAAGAGCAGTTGTTTTTAGTTTTATAATGTGTCAATGGATTGACTTATAGAAATAATGTGATTTTGGTTAGATATAAAGTGAAGGATTATTTATGGAAATTGCTGTATATTCTTGTTGAAAGTCGGAAGTCATCTTGATATGTAATCTTCCAAAAATATTTTTTTTCTGTTTTCTCACTCTTTTTGCTTTTTGTAGTTTTTATCTTTGCTTAAACTCAATAAAATTCTTATTAAAAAAAAGAGGTAAGTTTCATTGTATTGTTGAAGGCTTTCACGGTCAGAGTTTCACAGCCCAGAAGACCCACAACAGCCATAAGTTTCATTCTTTATTTTTAGTTTAAGAACACTGTTCATGCATATATACAGGCCTACCAATGAAACAAATATAATAATTTTGTAACTTCTGGCCTATACTGAAAGCCGGCTGGGTGACCTTGGGCCAGTCATTCTCTCTCAGCCCAACTCATCCCACAGGGTTGTTGTTGTGGGGAAAATAGGAGGAGGAAGGAGTATTAGGTATGTTTGCCGCCTTGAGTTATTTATAAAAATAATAAAGGTGGGATAGAAATATATATATATATATATATATATATATATATATATATATATATATATATATATATATAAAAGCCTGAATGTGCGGGGGTTCCCCAAGGCCTGAAAAATATTTCAAGGGTACCTCCAGGGTCAAAAAGTTGAGAAAGGCTGACTTAAACATTAATCCAAATTCAAAATATTCTACATACAAACATAAAACAGGAAGAATGAGACATTCATAACAGAACAGGTATTTGTTTAAAGGTACCATTATATTATCTCTTGCTTTAATAAAATAAATACTGTTTATTTATGTTTCGCACTGAAGATGTTGCCTAGCCTGGCAATGAAACGTCTGCAAGAAAACAACAAGGCTCAGAGAGCACCAAGGACTCCACAAAATAAATACTATTTATATCACCCTCAAAGTCTAATTTTCAGTTTGCCCTCCTATATCTACAATATTATTTATTTCTTCCCTCATGAAATACCAGGAACATTTTACTTTACCTCATTCTTGCCTCTTCTAGCACACTGGCTGGTTTCTGTGCAGTTTGGTTTCGGCTGCGAATTCTTGGGGTGGCATTACGTGGAGTTTTCGGAGTTCTTGGCTTAGACTGCAAGAAAAATAATTCCCCTAAAATTTAATGCTGCATTTGCTGCACTGACTGTGTGCCAAGTAATAGCCCAACCAGTGTAAAAAAAAAAGGAACCAAGTAGTTAAAAATACCCAGGTCCTACAACAAATCAGACATTTGTAATTAAATTTCAGACCTCTGAAAGGTCTCTGAGATGAGGCTTACTTGCATGATTCTCACCTTTCAACTTATTTGCAAAAGTAACAAGCTGTGGTGAAAAACTAAATAAGCTGTCAGTTCTAATGGGACACTTCATTCTTCTATTTCTTTACTTGTTAATAAACACACACACACACACTCCTCAATTCTGTTTAAGATGTTTAAACATTCAGGTTTTTAATTTGTTTTCTCATTTACAAACATAATTGCTTGCATTTTTTCTGTTTGAAACTGCTGAAAATCAGAATTAACTGAAAAAAATTAAGCCAAACGTTTTTAATGTTTAGCACATTTATTTGGCATCAGATTTAAATGAAAATTCAACAGAAGAGTGGACTGAAAGAGGGAAAGGTCCCTGGAAACAGTTTTACATTATTTCCTTTTTGGAATTTTGTAGTCCACCTTGACAGCCAGTTTGGTGTTATGGTTAAAGGCACTGGGCTAAGAGCAGGGAGACTGGTATTTTCGTTCTCCCTTAGGCACAAAAGCCAGCTGGGTGACTTAGAGTCAGTCACTCTCAATCAGACCTAGACTGGGAAATGAAAAAAATAAAATCCCGAAGTATTGGCAAATCACTTCCGAAAATATTGCCAAGAAAACTGTATTGACCTGTTCATGTCAAGACTGATTTAAATGACCATAACACACACACAGCCTAGCTTGATGAATATGGTATTTTTTTTTGCCTGAAAAGGATGCAGAGAATGAAGCTCATAAATTACTTGACTCCAAATATAGCCACTATCTGTTCTTCTCAGATATATCCATTTCTATATTCCATCCCTGAAACTTTAAAATCAAGACAGTTTATTCTATGTAAATATGATTGTTGAAAGTAATTACATATTTTTTTTTAGAAATGCCTACAGCTCTTACAGTATTCCTTGGAACCTTGGTAGGCGTTCCAATGGATTGGTTCTTTGAGTCCTTAGGAGTGAATTTTGTTTGCCTTTTAGGTGTATCAAGCATCTTGATGTCTTCTTCATCACTGCTCTCTGAATCAGAACTTTCCAAGGGAGTAAGACACTTCCTATCCTTGCCTTTATCTTCAGCTGCATTTAAAATACTAAAGAAAGAAATTAGATCCATCGTGTTTAGAATTTTGGACAATAAGCATAAAAGGAGACTCCTGGAGCAACACTGGCAGAAGACAAGGAGAGGTGATGATCAGACAGATATGAGCCCATGTTCAGGCCTAGCCTAGATGTAGTGACAGAATCCTGCTTCACCTGGGATTCTTTTGAGTGCGTGATGTCTAAGGAAAGGGAGGAGGGCTATGGGTTGAGCTCCACCACCTGTAAATTAGATCCCTGTTCTTCTTGATCAATATGGGTTGCTAGTGAGGGCATAACATCATGGATCCAGGGCATGTTAAGTGTGCTTTTAGTGGATGAAACAATGTCACGGGTCTTGAAGGAGGTGGTGGTGTGCTTCCTCTTCAAAAAGGCATGGAAGGCCCAACTATCCTAGAGAACTATCATCCAATCTCCAAACTACTATTCTCTGAAGGAATGTCTAACAGAACCTGGTAAAGCAGAGAGGGAAACAGGACTGTTGCAAAGGATCCCTCAGCCGAGGGAAGGGGAAGCATGAGAAAGACATTCAGAGTTACTTCACCTTAATCACACTAGGTATAGGCTGATCTGGAGAAGTGTTTTGACAGGCTTTCAAGATTAGTATCAAGCCCTTCGAGGCAAGCAAATTCAGGAAACAAGAACCACTTGGAATTTTGTAACTCTCTTTTTTGCTAATAGGGTATTGGAAGAGGATCTTGCAAGCCTGTCAAACACTTCACTGGGAGCTTTGGGAAGGGAGGTTAGACAACAAAGAACAGATGTCGGCAACTTGATGTCTCTGTCAGGTATTTGGACTATACCTCCAATAATCCCTGACCAATGCTGGCAAATGGATATGGAAATTTTAATTCAAAACTCTGGACGTAACCAAATTGCCTACTCCTAAGTAAAAGAATAGAGGTGAGATTACATGCAACCATTTTTTGTTATTTAAACTTAATGTTACAAGGTAAACAATGTCCTGTGAATGAATTACAGTGAAGGTTATTGATCTTACATTTACAGAAAGAACAATCAATTTTGGACCAACCTTTTCTTTTAAAAAAAAAGCCTTTCTATTAAACAACGTATTTGTGAACACGCATATATAAAGCAAATATTTCCACCAATAATTTGTCATGTGTTTTAACACACTAGGCATCTCAGGGCTATAAACTGTCTACAAAAATAATATGTTGTATGGATAACAGTCTCACCTAACTTGTTCTGCAATTCGAGCAGCAGTCACTCGTGTACATTTTCTGTGTGAACGTGGAGTCGCTGCTGGATTCGTTTCCAATTCATGTTCTTCATCTAAACTATAGAGAAATGTGACTATATAATTATATACCCTACGGAAAATACACAACACCTTCACCAACAACTTCACAGTTCTCCATTATTCAAGAAACAGAGAATTTTAAGACAATCTGGCAGACAAAATTTAACCTAAGGAATCATATTCAAGTATAGTTATTATTAATCTGTTAACTTTATTCCCACTATTAAAAAGCTAACATTTCTGCATGTCAGCAAATTACTGCAGAACAGAAGCAAATTCATATTAAACCCACAGAAGGCATCCATTGGGGATACCTGTGTCTTACTTCAAGAAAAACAGTATGTTAACATAGAAACAGGAACAATAGGTTGTTCAAAAGACCACACTTCAGAATTTACGACATAATGCTGGCCCCTACCCTTTGGCACTTTGTGTCACAGCAGAACGCCTGATTTTCAGACTGGAATCTTGATTCCTCTGGCATGAAGTTGGTAAATTTGTTGTAGTTCTTTCAGGCTGCTCTTCAAGTGGTTTGATATCTAAAAGCAAATCATCAGAAGCACAAGATATTTTTTTTGGAGAACCTTTAATGCCAGTAAATATTACTTTTCTTTTAAGGGCTGATCGTTTTGCAGTTTCAGTGCGACCATAGTCTAGAAGCTCGATCACATCTTGCTGCTCTGTAAGCATATTTCTAGGAGATTTTGTAGGAGCTAAAAGGAAAAAAAAATAGGTTAGAACAAGATTTAATAGGATTCATTAGGTAATAATTTCTGAATACATATGTCCCCCAGAAGCTCTGGGGCTAAATACAACCCTTAGCCAAATTTCTTCTGGCCCGCAACCTAATTTCTAAAGCCTTCTTCCAAGAAATAATTTCAGACCTTACTGATTTTTCACAAATTCCTGAAAACCTAGTTGGTCTCCGAGACCTTGAGGTAGAATGGTTGAGCCCCTTTAGGTCTTTTGGTTAGATATTTTTCAGTTTTCTATTTTATGGGTCAGTCTTCTGGTTGGCCATATCTTCTTTCTTTTGGTATACATTATTTTTAATTTTAATGCATTATAAGCTCCCCAGAGTTGTTGTGGAGTTGTATGGCCTCGAAATTGGAATATCAAATTAACTAAATTACAGATTAACTTGCCCCCTTCTCTGGCATTTTGCCATTTGGAGAGAAAGGAGAGAAAAGAATCAGGAAAAATAATAATCAGGAAATGAATGAATGGACCTAACTGGCTACTGCTTTCTTCAGTTCTACCTATTACTGGCATGCTGTCCCAGCATATTATTCCCAAGGAAATACAGCAGCCAAAGAAAAATGGTTCCTCCTCTCTAGTTTAAAGGGAAAAAAATGCAATATATGAGCATTTAGCAGTATAGAAGTATCTAAGAAGGATCCACATGACAGAGCTCAGAACTCAAAAGCTTTTTTGGATTACTAATTATTATTGATTAATAGGTGCTTCTTTTTTAACTCCAAAGATCTGTTTCTTTATTTTTGCTTCTACATCCAACTACAGGTAGTCCTCAACTTACGATGGCAATTGGGACTGGAATTTCCATCACTAAGCAATGCGGCCATAAACCGCATTGCCTACCAACGGCAATCCCTGCAGTCCCAGTTGCCGTTGTTAACTGAATCCCATGGTCGTTATGTGAGGTAACTTCCTGCTGGCTTCCCATAACCAAAGTCAGTGGGGAAGCCAGAAGGAAGTTGCAAGTCCAAGGCCAGCAGGCAGGTAAGTGGCTGTTGCCAGGTGGGGGAGGGAGCAAGGGGGCGCATGAGGGTGTGGGGGAGGCGCAGCAGAGGGTGCGTGAGAGGCACCACGTGGATTGGGGAGGGTGTGCAAGAGGCGCTGCGTGGGTCGGGTGCAGTAAGAAGCCAGAAGTAAAGTAAGCTACCCTTTATAACCCTTACAATTTATAAAGAACTGTACAGTATATAAACCATATATCAGCTTCCAGAGCTATATCTTCTAACAATGAAGACAGCAATACTGAAGTACAGAATCATTTGTAAACATACTGTTTAATTGTAATCTTTTCTTTGCTCCAGGGATGTCACCACTGGTCAGTTTTGGGGAATGTCTCTGCTTAAACAAGGAAGACTTAGCAACTGAATGTCTCGGTTTTACTTCCGCAGCACTTTTATTGCTTCCTTTGGTACTCTGAGTGACATTTTCAGTGGTTTCTTCCAGAGAGCGGGAGGGAGTCAGGTGGCACTCAGTTGCAAAGTTTATCTCATTCTTTATTTTCACAGAATTTTTCAGTTCTGCCAGTAATTTAGGCTGCAATGGCTTCAGCTTTTTTCCATCCCAGGATTTCCTTACAAACATAATTTGCTTATCTTTTGATTCAATAGGAAATGTTTCACGTGGTGACAAGGGAATAACCTAAAAACATAGTAAAACAGCAGAAAGTTGTTTATTTTACACAAAGATTCAAGCCCAAAGAACAGTGAAATAATGTGATCAAGCTGTCAAAACTTAGTATAATTCAAAGAGACTAAACCTCAGTTAGTTTTAAGCATACCAAAAGGTCAAATTAAGGAATGCATTCCCTCAAAATGTAATAAAAACTGGCTTGTCCCTTGAAGACAGAAATATTTAACAAAACAGTGGAAACTATAACTCACATTTTTAGAATTAAGTCTCTGGATTGCTAATGGCAGCTACATGCAATTCTCATGCTATAAAAGATGAAAGCAAAGATGCTGTTGAGCCCAGTTACTAATGGCTGCATTGATGTAGTTTACTTGGTAGAATTAATGGGAGTAGTTTGCTGCTTTGTGGATTTTCTAAAAAAAATCCCCAGCCTAGCTGAAAAAACTGGGATGGTGCCTAATCGAAGTAGTAACCAGAGGCAAGCCAGCTTAGTGGCTACCTACTGCCACCTGGTGAAGTCATCCTATATACCTAGGGCTATTACCATTAATATTAATTTAGGGGGCGTGGTGGCTCAGCGGGTAAGACGCCAGGCTTGTCGATCAGAAGGTCGCAAGTTCAGAGGTTCGAATCCCTAGCCCCGCGTGACGGAGTGAGCTCCCGCACTCGCCCCAGCTCTTGCCAACCTAGCAATTCGAAAGCATGCAAATGCAAGTAGATCAATAGGTACCACTTTGGTGGGTAGGTAACAGCGTTCTGCGCGCATCATGCGGCCACATGACCGTGGAAGCGTCTTCGGACAACGCTGGCTCTTCGGCTAACAAACGGAGATGAGCACCAGCCCCTAGAGTCGGACACGACTGCACAAACGTGCGGGGGAAAACTTTACCTTTTTTTATCCAAGAAGAAATGTCAAGCCAGCCCTGAAGCTGCCGGGAAAGAGCTATCTCATGTTTACAATTATTGCAGAACTACATGATAGAATTTCTGAAGAAATTTTCCTTTTCTTGCCTTCTCACATTTGAATTCTCTACTACTCACCATAACATTACTAACAATAGATGAAACAAATATGTCAGCATCCCATTCAGCCTTTTCATTCAAAAATATCTCTTGAGAAGCTTTTTGTCCCACAGATTTTCGGAGACCAAGAGGTATTTCTTCGATACGAGAGAACCACTCAACAACTGCATGTTTCTCCTGAGTACCTGGGGTAGAAAAAATATTACTTTCCAAGATCCCTTGAAGATTTTTGAAACATACATTTCTTTGGTTTCATTAAATGTCAGTGAGAGTAAGTAAGTGATTCTTTCACGCTTTCTACCTTTTGCTATCAACTATTGCTAAGATGGTCCATTTCATTCAAGCAAATAGTTGCAGACAGGTCGACGTTCATAAATAGTTGCTTAAGATTACCGATCTTCTAACCGAAAAACACTTGACAAACTTTTAAGGAAACCAAAATTTTCCAGAATGTACTTTGAATATCACTGACCAGTGGAGAGTCAAGTAGATCTTTGCTATCTCATACTCAGTTTTACAGATAGGCAGCATTTGGATCTCAAGTGGGCAAGGTGCTCCTGATCACTGTGTTCCAATCTGCTGGACCTGTCAGCTGCTCCTTAAAGGAGCTGGGTCCTTTCCTGGCTTCACATGGTAGCTGCACTAACTTAGGAAAATAGGTGTTTGAGTCAAGGAGGCATTACATCTTCTAACTCAAATGAGTATTTCCCTGATACTGCGTGGCTATTGTGCAAGCCCAGGGAAAGACACAGCCTATTCAAGGAGCTGCTATCAGGTACAATAAGAATGCCCATGCCAGATCCAAACATCCACAATCCAATATTCAGAATTAGCTTAAACATAATCTTTCACATATTTCATGACTTTTCATTCCCCTTGTTAGAGTTATACTTCGCAAAAGGAAACAAAATAGTTATTAGCTATTGTGAAATAAGTAAAAATGTAATATATAACGATGAGGTAGTCCTCACTTAATGTCCATTCGTTCAGCGACCACTCGAAGTTACAACGGCACTGAATGAATGGTACTTACACCTGGTCCTCAAAGTTACGGCCATTGTAGCACCCATGGTCACGTGATCAAAATCTGGGCGCTTGGCAGCACACCCGTATTTATGGCTGTAAGGTGCACTTTAACTCCCCAACCCCATCTCCCTCACTTATGCCCTTTTGGCCACCTTGCACTCTGCCGTCCATCACCCCTGCCTCCCTGCACTCCGCTCTGCACCCCCACCAACCTTCACCGTCTTCTTCCTCCCACTGCTGATGAGGCACACCTGGCCTGGCCCTTCATGAGGCAGCTGCTGGATGCATGTGGCCTTCTTTCCAAGGCCTCGGAAAGGCTATGCGTGGCTATGGGAAGAAGGCCACGCGTGGCCAGCAGCTGCCTCATGAAGGGCCAGGCTGGGTGCACCTCGTCAGCAGTGGGAGGAAGAAGATGGCGACGGCAGCCGGGAACAGCAGGGGTGGGGCAGCGCAGGGGTGCGGGGGCAGCAGAGCGCAGGGTAGCCAAAAGGGCAGGGATGGGGGGGAAGATAGGTGGGTGGGGGGAGTTGAAGTAGAGGCGAACATGCCCCCGCAGTCATGTGATTGTGATCTGGGAGCTCGGCGCCTGGCTTGTGATTATGACATCACAGCATTCTGCAGTCACGTGGTTGCCATTTGCAACCTTCTTTGCCGACTTCCAACAAGCAAAGTAAATGGGGAAGCCGGCAAGTGGCTGCAAATGGCAACCACGTGACATCCTTGCTTAACAACCTGCGATTCACTTAACGATGGCAACTGGGAGTGCCAGCATTGCTGTTGCTAAGTGGCGCAGTCACGTGACTTTGCGCTTTACGACTGCATTGCTTAGGGATGGCAATTCCAGTCCCAATTGCTGTTGTTAACCGAAGACTACCTGTATAGACTATAAGACTGATTTATAAATAAAGCAATGATACCTATTACAGAAATAAGCTTGAGAGCTATACTTTGTGTCTATACTGGCTACAGTTCTATAATTCCTTAAATATGAATAGCCTTATATCCTCTCAATGATTTTGAAAGAATAATTCTTCAAGAAGAGGAAAATTCTAAAGGGGCAATATCAAAAATTTATAGTGTTCTATTAAAAGTCTCTAGAATGAAAACGCAGTTTGAAAATATTAAACATAAAGACATAATCAGTTTTATACTAGTTGCAGCAAGGATACCTACAGCCTAGAAATGCAAACAAACTAGTATTCCAAACTTAGATCTTTGGTACTTTAATTAGGAATAGACTTAATGGAAAAACTCATGGATACAACACATAAAATGTAGGATATTAGGCATAACAATCCATTTAATCCAACTTGGAAGGACTTTATTCAGTTTGCTAAAAATGCAGAACCATTTAAGAGACATCTGTCATCAATGATGATGTGGATTTTGTGGGGTGTGGATAAATGATCATTTCAAAGTGCAGTATTTAAAGAGGAAGTCAGAAATCAGCCATGTATTCTGGCAATATTATACTTTTTATATATTTTTGTATTAGTTAATTACCTGAAGTTTTTAGGTATTTTAAATTAATCTGTTAATAGTTAATGGTGTAGTTTTAAATCTATAATAAAACATTTTTAAAAATTAATTCACTGTGTAGCATTACATAGAATGTTTAAAAGCTCAGTATTTTAGTATCCTATATTTTAGAATCTGATATACTTAACAGTTTAGTAATTTAGTTACTAAGTATTGAAGATTTTCTGTAGCATTTTAATATCTGCATTTATATTCCATCAAGGTCAGTCTTATGTTCTACCTTAATCTTAGTCGTTTAGAAAATTTCTTTGCATCCTCTTATGAGTTCTGTAACCCTTTACTAAAGTATTATTTTTTAAAATAAAATTAATTATGATTGTGCCATCTTAATTGTAGATCAGATCCTTGTGCTATTATTATGGTTCTATAATCCTAACATGAATGTTTAACATTTATTTTTCAAAAACTGCTTAGCTTCTTAGTATCATATATTACTTTTTAACCAATCTCTTTTAAAAATATTCAACAAAAGAAATTTATCTTAATTAGCATTGGAAAATTGTTATATAGGGAAGAGACATAGAAAAAAACCTTACCATCTTCATATAGCTTTAAGAGTCTTGCCACAAAAAGTTGGCTGTATCCTCCTTCTTCTATTAAAATAAATTCTCCAGGGAAAATACAGATATCATTGATATTTTTTTCACATTTAATAGATATTCCCCTAAAAATGGATAAATAATTTCTTTAGAATCATTAGATACCATTAAGATTGATTTCCTAGTCTTGACCATTTCATACCCGCTATTACTCTTTCAATTCCTAAAACTTCAGCTTTCAGAAGGTGTGATAAAACTGTTACATCTTTCTGCTACTTAGGCTTGAAATCCCCGCTTATTTATATGATATGTCTCCTCTTACCTTTAAATCCTCTCACTAAATATGTTTTCCTATGTGGCTTAGCTCTAAATTCCTGAATCTAAGCCTAAATATTAAGTTAAAAAAAGGGTAAAGGTTCCCCCCGGCACATTTGTGCAGTCGTGTCCGACTCTAGGGGCCGGTGCTCATCTCCGTTTGTTAGCCGAAGAGCCAGCGTTGTCCAAAGACACTTCCACGGTCATGTGGCCGCATGACGCACGTGGAACACTGTTACCTTCCCACCGAAGTGGTACCTATTCATCTACTTGCATTTGCATGCTTTCGAATTGCTAGGTTGGCAAGAGCTGGAGCTAGTGCGGGAGCTCACTCCGCACGCAGGGCTAGGGATTCGAACCTCCGAACTTGCGATCTTCCAATCGACAAGCCTGGCGTCTTACCCGCTGAGCCACCACGCCCCTTATAAATATTAAGTACTGGAGACATATTAACTCCCATTCCCCATCTTCTTTCCCTCCATTGCCACCCTTTTGTCAACTTTTAGACACTGACTGGGTTTTTTTTTGGTTCTTCCTCCATAAGGCACCATGCATACTGGCAGTACTATATATTAATTATTTTTGCCATACTGACTCATGTAGTAAGGTTTTTATATTTACTACTGATCAATTATCTGCACTATTACATTATTACACATTTTTCCAGAACCTAGAGAGTTTGCTCTCTAACAAGAAATAACTAAATCAGACTGACACACCTATAATGAGAGATCTGCAATTGTCTGTCTGTAGATATAGCCTTGCCAACCCATGAATAGATGCGTTTTTTCTGGCTTTTTGTGTTCATGATATCTATGGGGAAAAAAGCACAAAAGATCAGATCATATGATATACACGATATGAGCAAGAGAAAAAGTACTTAAACATCCGGTTGCTTGGGCATCGCTCAATTCTCAGCTTCGGTGTTATTCTCCCACCCACCCCACTTTCTAACCATAATGGAGAAGGAGCTCAAGAGAACGTAGAGTGCAGATGAATCTGCCAGTTAGCTTCAATACATTACTGTCCTTAGAAATCTAGTAATGCCATCGTCCAACAAAAATCCCCTTACGTGGCAACGATTACCTCCACGAGGGGCTGCAATTCACTCTTTCGAGTCCGACGAAACTAGACAGAAAAATTCCAACCTCCGGCTCAGAGCGACGACAACTTCCCTCTTCCTCCAGCGAGATGAAACTTCGCGCCAAAGCTCAGTCGCCCCGCCCCGGAAGAGAAACTTGCGCGACCCCGTAGACGCCATGTTTGTTTCTGGCTGGCCTCAATTCTTCTTTCCGCAGGGGCAAGAGCAGGCGGCGGAGGTGTCGACTAGCTGCCCTCGCTTCCTCTGGAAGTAAACCCCGAGCGGAAGTGAAAATGGAGGGGGCGAGCGGCCCTGCTCGGTAGGCCGTCCTGAGTCTAACTCCCTTTTTTTCCTTTTCGAAACGCGGCCCGCTTAGGGCTTTGTGCCAAACCCGGCCATGGCAAACCGGACGGTAAAGGACGCGCACAGCATCCACGGCACTAACCCACAATACCTGGTGGAGAAGATTATTCGCACTCGGATCTACGAGTCCAAGTATTGGAAGGAAGAATGCTTCGGTCTCACAGGTGCGGTTTAGCGATGTGGGCATTGGACCCGAAGCAACGGGAGTGGATCGGGAATCAGTGGACAGTTTGAGGGACCATTGGGGCTTTCAGGGGATCGGTAGCGAGAGAGGAGATTTTGGGAGCTGGAAATAGAATGAACGGTTGGTGAAACGAGAGGGCACCTACGTGCCTCTGTGTTTTAATCAAGGGCAGTGGTCTGCTTCTTCCAGGATTGTACAGCAGCATTATTATTTTAGCCTCCCCAATAATCTAAACCACGTTAAGAGGGAATAATTTGTGCGCTGAAACTAATTGACTAGGAATTTAAACTAGATTCAGATCTAAGGTAACTGCTAAGTGAAGCTTTGGGAAATGAGCAGATATTTTCAAAATCATTATGATAGATCTGGAAGGAAGTATGTAGACCTCTTGAGTCCAACCTCCCTGCTCAGTGCAGGAATCCAAATTAAAGTATCTTTGACAGGTGACTGGCCTCAGCCTGAGCATATGTATATGTAGGTATGGGTGCAGGGAACCCATCACTAGTGATGTGCAAAACTGCATGACCATTTACAAAATGTCAATTTCAGGAAGAAAATCTTGAATGTTCCAAATGGTGTTTTGTGAGATTTAAGATATAATATAGCCCGCAAACTCTCATTCCATGTGTAAAAAAATTGAATGTTCTAGGAAATGCAGTAATGGATCATAGTGCTTTGTACACCCCTGCCTATCATCTTTCTTGGTAATTGGCTTGACTGTTGAACTATTCTTAGTGTGTAGGAAGCCTTTTAAAATATTAGTTGGAATCTGCTTTCTTGAAATTTAAGTCCATTATTCCATATCCTGTATTCTGGGGTCATAAGAGAACATTCTTCTGTGTGATACCTCTTCAAGTTCCTGGAGTTCTTTCATACCCATTTCCTTCAATTTCTGTTTAACCTGGTAGTTCTTCCTGACCCAGTTTGTGTGAATGCTTTTTAAATATGGTCCCCCAAAATGGGCACAGTATTCAAGGTAAGGTCTCACCAACACACAATAAAATGGAACGGTGATATGGAAACAATATTTCTGTTGATGCAGCCTAAAATTGAATAGTATGCTGCTGGTATGTGCTTAGTTTGTAATCAACTAATATTCCAGTATCTTTTTCACAAACACCATTACCGAAACATATTCTTTTTCTTAAGCAAAGAACTTTGTGATTGTCTCTGTTGAATTTCAGTTTGTTATTTCCAGCCCATTTCTTTCACTTACCAAGAACATTTTGAATGTCATTTGCATCTTCTGGTTATCCCATCTAATTTTATATCATCTGCAAATTGAGTAAGTATTCTTTTGTCTCTTCAACCAAATAATAAACAAAAATATTGAAGGGCAGGGAACAGGACTGAACCTTGTCAGATGGTTTGCTGAAATCAAAATATATTATGTCTACATTTCCACTATCTACTAAGGAAGTCTTCTGATTTTAAGAGAGAGAGAAATAGTATGGCAGGATTTGTTCTTGACAAATTTATGCTGACTTTTGGAAACTGGTGTGGTTTTCACAATGTTTACACATTCACTTAAGAATCTACTCAAGAATCATCCCTGATATTGCTCTCAGACTGGCTGATCTGGAGTTACCCAGATCCTCATTTCTCCCTTGTTTGAAGATAGGGACAGCATTTGTCCTCATCCAGGCATACAGATAATGGATAAAAATTCAGCCCTATCTTAGCATCTTTCTTCACTACCCTAAGATGTAATTCATCTGGACCTGGAGAATTAAACTCAAAGTAAAGACATTTTCCTTACCTAAGTGTTAATCTCAAGCTTCAGTTCTTTTGATTCCCTGATGGAACACATAACTTATCAGAGCTGGCTGAAATAGAAGTTGAGTAATTCTTCCTTTACTTTCTTATCTCATGAGCATTTTGCTTTCTTTATTGAGTAGCTAGTATATTCTTTTCCTTTGATTTTGAACATATCTGAAAAATATGTTTTTCCCTTGTTCTTCTCAACTTCAACTCAGTCTGATTTTTAGTCTTTAGGAACCATCTTTCAACTTCTGGGCCACCTGTGTCTCTTCTTCCTTGGGTACTATCTCTCCATCTCCTATATGTATTCTTTCTTTTCAGAATCACATTGCCTTCTGTTGTATTTCCCCTTTCCCCCTCATTTCAATTGTTTGCAATTTTGCATTTAATATCTCCTTTTTTAGGAACTACCACCCATCTTCAACTCTTTTTCTTATTAGCTTTTCTTACCATTAATCCCACTTGTAATTTATACAAAGTTTAGTAACATCTACTTTTTTGAAGTCTAAGATACATATTCAATATATTCACTTCTGATCCTTTAACAACAAGAACATCATTATTAGATGGTCATTTTAGAGTCCCCTTGTGGGGGGAGATGGGCGGTGATATAAATCAAATAATAAATAAATAAATAAATAAATAAATAAATAAAATTTTCTCCCAATGGTCCTGCTACTTACATTTCCCTGAGTAAATGTTCCCTGTTCTTCAGTATCAGGTCAAGGATAGCTATTCCTATTGTAACTTTCTTCATTCTCTGAAGAAAAAAATTATCACCAAGGTAAGTCATGACTATGATTAGCAGAGCATCCCAGCGGATAGTGGGGTAATTAATCATAACTGGAAGGTCTGTTTTGTACTGGAATGGAAACCTAGGCAGTACTCTTGTGCTGTCAGCACTGCAATTAAAAGAAGCTGTGAGACTGTCTCTTCCTCTTCCTTACATCTTTTTTTGTTGTAAGGCACAGGAAGGTTACAAATAGAAAATAACATCCAATTCTTATAAAATGACATGGAAGCCACAGGTTGATTATATACATGTAGGTCTCAATTACTGTGGTTAACAAAATCCCATGAAATGGTCGCATTATTTGAATTTGCTCTATTCAAAGTGCTTTTTCTATGGAAAATATGGTAATTCATTCCAGCTCAATGGAAATAGACAATGAAAAATTTTAAACATAATTTTTATATGTATATTACTGAAATATTACAGTAAAGGATAAAAAGAATATACTTTTAATTTAAAGTTATGATTAACGAAGTCACAGAGTAGTAATAGAAAGCAAAATTAAAAAAAAATTCTGCTGTAGATTCAGGCATTCTAACATCTCATCCTATTTTACCATTGCTATGGCCATGTTCGTGTTGTTCAATTACATCAAATTTTTGCTCTAATGTAATAACGAGCCTTTTAAAACTTGTACTGTTTTCCTCTGATGGAATCTTTTCTCCATTTTGCACACACAGAGATTAGCAGCATCTAAAACCTCAACTGAAACTGTGCATGCACAGGCCTCAATTGTGTACATGGTAGCCTTGCATTAACTGAATTTTGGGTTGCATTAAACGCAACCTGGTATCAATTCAATTTGCACTAAATCAAATATTGCA
Source organism: Charina bottae (assembly GCA_023362775.1). NCBI lineage: Eukaryota > Metazoa > Chordata > Lepidosauria > Squamata > Charinaidae > Charina > Charina bottae. The sequence goes on along the minus strand of JALMGJ010000003.1, from coordinate 54,430,529 downwards.
TTATTCAAACTCACAATAATTGTGACCTACCTGTAATACACTCCATAATTATTGTGTCTTCTGATAAATTTTACCTAGATCGTTACTGGTACTGCCTCACTAAAAATGAAACAACCAGATACTGTATATGATTCTAATATTAAAACCTGGACTTTTCATGATTTCTTTTGTAGCTGAATTGGTTGTAGATAAAGCTATGGAACTGAGATACACTGGTGGAGTTTATGGTGGAAACATAAAGCCTACACCATTCTTGTGCTTGACTCTGAAGATGCTGCAAATTCAGCCTGAAAAAGACATAATTGTTGAATTTATAAAGAATGAAGACTTCAAGTAAGAGAAAAAATAATATGGTGTAATTTAAAGCAATTAGACTTTTATTCGTACTTTATTACATAGATCAGGGTTCCTCAACCTCAGCCATTTTAAGATGTGTGGACTTCAACTCCCAGAATACTCCAGTCAGCAATGCTGGCTGGAGTATTCTGGGAGTTGAAGTCCACACATCTTAAAATGGCTGAGGTTGAAGAACCCTGATATAGATGGTACTTGTTATTCATGTTTTCACATATCTGTGTTTGGTAAATACAAATCAGATTTTGTTCTCCATGGTAAAAGGTTTTGGGTAACAGTGATGTTTGGCTCATAGTTCTTATCCACCCATCATTTTTTGCAAGTGTAAAAGTACATATTGGGCTGCTGCCCAGCCATTTTTTTTAGCAACCTGCTGCCAATCCCACCAGATAGCCTGTCCTTAGTCTTCCTAGCCTGTACCTTTCCATTTTTGCAGCAGTTCTTTTATTCTTTTCTATCAGCCCACCCTGCCCCAATCTGCACAGTACCCTCTCAACCATTTTTGGAGCTCCAGAATCTAACTCTCCCCCACCCCCAAATTTCATAGATTCGAGGTTTCATTACGCACAGCTATAGGCTAGAACAGAACCCCCATAGATAACAAGGACTGCCTATATACGGATTCACATTAAAACCTCTGTTGTTTCTGCATACAGCTAGTCTTCACTTAACGGCAGTAATTGAGCCCGGAATTTCCATTGCTAAGCCATGCAGTTGTAAAGCAAGATGGCATCACTTAGTGACGGCAATCCTGGCAATTCCCCTTGCCATCGTTAAGTGAACTTTACCTGTCGTTAGCCTGAGCACCCGCCCCAATCCAAGCCATTCCGGGCTTGGTCCCTCCCAGCCCCGAACACTGCCTTCAACTCCGCCACTCACCTATCTGCCCTTTTGGAAGCCCTGCACCCTGCTTGCAGGGCGGCAAGCCCAGCCGCGGCGCGTGAGGCCACCTGTACCATCCCATCCGCACCACACGAGGCCACCATAGCAAGCTCCAGCCTCCCCAGTCTGCATTCCTTCACCCAGCTGCCTCCTCTCCCAGTTCCCCACACCTATTTCATTTTTGTCCAGCTGCCGCAGGCGAAGCAGCACCTGGCTGCCTTTGCTGAGTCTTTTTCAGACCCAGCTTCTCCGGCAAGCATTTCCTCCACATGACTCCCTTCAGAATGCCATCTTCTGAAGCTTATGATATCTTCTCAGAGCCTTTGGAACTCTGAGCTCTCCAAAGAGCTCTCCAGGAATGCAGGCTGGGGTGGCTGAAGCTTGCTATGGTGGCCTCAGGCGGCACGGGCGGCCTTGCGTGGCGCGGCTGGGCTTGCCGCCCCGCAAGTCAGGGTGCAGGGCTTCTAAAAGGGCAGAGATGGGGGTAGATAGGTGGGTGGGGGGAGTTGAAGCACCCCTGCAGTTGTAAGTGCGGGCAGGCTGCCAAGCTCCCAAATTTTGATCATGTGACTGCGGGGGTACTGCAACAGTCGTAATTTCGGGCACAGGTCGTAAGGCCATTTTTTCAGTGCAGTCGTAATTTCAAACAGTCGCCGAATGAATGGTCGTTAAGTGAAGACTACCTGTATATTTGTTTATGCTCCGCTACCTTGTTATTAACATGGTGTAAGTTTCTGCAGTCAAAACTCTTGAAAGTGCTCTTCAGCTCTGTTGTAAATTTTGTAATAGTTCTCAGAGGTACCATTGAAATCTCCCGATCACAGATGCATCAGTCATTTTCAACAAAAGCAAAGTCTTGTACACACAGAGAGAACTGTTGTATGGGGTGGAAGTAAAGGAAGAAATAATACAGGGAGAAGTAAGGACTACCTATAAGCTTAAATAAAGCAATTTGGTATGACGTGAACATTTCTGAATTAACATCCGTAATGAAGTAAGAACTCAGAATTCAGATTGTATTATAGAATACTTTTTTTTTCAGATAATTATACTGGAAAAAGTAATTCTAAATTAATGTTTCGCTTTTGCTGCTTTTCAGATATGTGAGATTACTAGGTGCATTATATATGAGACTGACTGGGACTGCCACAGACTGCTACAAATATCTTGAACCTTTATACAATGATTATCGAAAAATAAAAAGCCAAAATAGAAATGGGGGTAAGTGGCCTGACTTTATTCAATCATTTATAAAGTCCATTATCTATCAGATTTGAATGTGTAAGTAGCACATATAGAATAAGTTATATATTCATCTGGTTGTCTTAAGTGGTGCTATATTCTTGTTTCATATTCAATAAAATGTTTGCTTTGGAACACTTTGGACAGTAATAATCATATATCAGTCAGGAGAAGGGAAGAAACATGTAGTATCATCCAACAACCCAAACTTTAATGCACAAACACACACATACATATATACTGTTTATTTTCTGCAATTTTATCATAGCTGTTTTTATCATCATAAAAATTAAGAATATTTCCCTTCTTAAATATTTCCCTTCTTCCCTTCTTTTCCCCCCAGAGTTTGAGCTCATGCATGTGGATGAGTTTATTGATCAATTGCTTCATGATGAGCGTGTCTGTGATATTATTTTACCTAGATTACAGGTATGTAATCAATTATATCATAAAGAAAATATAAATCAAACTTCCGGTACTAAAAAGGTTAGCGTTCTATGTATACAGTGCATGATGGAATCTTTTCCTTTTGAAGTACTGTCTGCATTTAGAAACTCTTTGTTCTCTGTAGAAAAGATATGTTCTGGAAGAAGCTGAACAACTGGAACCACGGATCAGTGCTTTGGAAGAGGATATGGATGACGTAGAGTCTAGTGAGGATGAGGAAGAGGAGGATGAAAAGGTTTGAATCTGAAGTTTCTATTTTGAAATTGAAGTCCTCTTATATAGTATACCCTGACTTTATAATACAAGAATGTCACACCTGTTCTGTATGTTTTGAGGGAATATTATGAATGGTGCTTATTAGCTAATGAGCTTAAGAACTGGAATCTGAGGTTACAGGAGGATCTTATTTTTCTCCTCTTGCATCCTACACACATCCTCAAAATCAGTTTTTTGGGAAGAAGAAATGGTTTATATCCTGTTACATGAGCTGAAGCCACTTCTGCTCATGGAAATATGTCACCAGATTCTTCCCAGTATTTCTGTCTTGATTAATCCCCCTTCCCTTCTATATATGGCACAGCTTTCCAAACTGTGTGTCGCAACACTTTAGTGTATTGCAACACAGAGTCTGGTGTGTCACCACGGAACCGGCAGCGGGGGTGTGCATGGCGGCGGCGCGCCATCAGCGCTTCCGCGTTTTAGTGGAGGCTGCTGCTGCTACCGCCGTGCACACCCCCGCACCGCCAAAGTGCAACGGCGGCACTTTGGGAAGCACTGATATATGGGTTATTGGAAATGTATTCAAAATATAACATTGAATCCACTGAACCTGCTTGTGCATACATTTTGAACAATTTTTAATCTCCTTTGAAGTGTTGCATTGTAGTTTATTATAGAATGTTTTATTTACATGTTTTCAGCTGGATAGAGCCCCTTCACCTGATCACAGAAGAAGAGGATACAGGGATTTAGACAAACCTCGTAGATCTCCAACACTGCGCTACAGAAGAAGTCGAAGTAGATCTCCTAGAAGGTAGCATTTTGGGATCTTTCAGCTATTGCTGACCAACATATGCTAAAAGTATTATAGTAAATAACATTTTGTCCCCTCCCCTTCCTGTTTAGGCGAAGCCGATCCCCAAAGAGGAGAAGGTAACCATGCAAGATATTTGAATTTATATTTTATTTTATTTATTTATCTATTTAATTAAATTTATATAACCGCCCATCTCCCCCAATGGGGAACTCTGGGCGGTTTACAATAAAATAGTTAAAACAAAATAAAAACATCAATATACAATATATAAAAATAATAAATAATTATAAATCCAGATGGACGATGGAATTAAAACGAAGGACATTGTAAAGTTAAGGAGTTAGCCACCCCCATGAGGAACTATACTATCCTCCTTCCCATGCCAGGCGGCAAAACCAGGTCTTCAGCTCTTTCCTAAAGGTCGGGAGGGAGGAGATCTGTCTCAACTCTGGGGGCAAGATGTTCCACAGTGTGGGTGCCACCACAGAGAAGGCCCGTCTCCTAGACCCCATCAGATGGCATTCTTTGATTGATGGGGTTCGTAGCAGGCCCTCTCTGAATGACCTGGTGGGGCGGGTCGATAAAATAGGGATAAGACGGTCCTTCAGGTATTCTGGCCCCATGCCATGTAGGGCTTTAAAGGTAATAACCAACACTTTGAATTGTAACCGGAAGCAAACCGGCACCCAATGCAGCTTGCGGAGCAAAGGTGTTATATGTGCCAATTTTGGTGCACCCAAAATTGCTTGCGCAGCCGCATTCTGCACCAGCTGAAGCTTCCGGATAGTCTTCAAGGGTAGCCCCATGTAGAGCGCATTGCAATAATCTACATGGGAGATGACGAGAGCATGAGTGACTGTTCGGAGGGCGTCGCGATCCAGGAATGGGCGTAACTGGCGCACCAACCGAAGTTGTGCGAAAGCCCTCCTAGCCACGACTGCCACCTGCTCTTCGAGCAGGAGTCGTGAGTCTAGAAGGACCCCCAAGTTCCGCACCAGTTCCGAATGGGGCAGTGCTACCCCATCAAGAACCAAAGATGATAATTTCCCAGAAGACACTAGGCCATCAATCCACAGCCACTCGGTCTTGCTAGGGTTCAATTGTAGCCTGTTGTTCCCCAACCAGGCCCTCACAGCCCCCAGGCACTGGGACAGGGTGGTCACTGCATCACTTACTTCACCAGGGATGGAGATAACAATTGAGTATCATCCGCATACTGATGATACCTCATCCCATGGTGTCGGATGACCTCGCCCAGCGGTTTCATGTAGATGTTAAATAGGAGAGGAGAGAGAACCGAACCCTGCGGCACCCCACACGAGGGGCCGAGGGACAGATCTCTCCTCTCCTATTACCACCGACTGGGAGCGGCCTCGGAGGAAGGAGATGAACCAGCGCAAAACTACGCCGCCCATCCCCAACTCCCTAAGCCGCCCCAACAGGATACCATGGTTGATGGTATCGAATGCCGCTGAGAGATCCAAGAGAGCAAGGATGGATGCACTACCACCATCCCGCTCCCGCCAGAGATCATCCGTAAGCGCGACCAATGCAGTCTCCGTCCCATATCCCGGCCTGAAACCTGACTGGAAAGGGTCTAGATAATCCGCTTCATCCAGGGTCCTTTGAAGTTGTAACACCACCACTTTCTCAACCACCTTTCCCAAAAAGGGGAGGTGGGAGACTGGACGAAAATTGTCCAGGATGGTAGGGTCCAGGGCTGGCTTCTTGAGGAGGGGGTGCACCAATGCCTCTTTAAAGGCAGTTGGAACCACCCCCTCCGCCAATGATGTATTAATCATAGCCTGGACCCATCCACATGTCACCTCCCTGGCTGACTTTACCAGCCAGGAAGGGCAGGGATCTAAATAACATGTGGTGGAATTAACAATTTGAAGGATCCTGTCCACTTCCTCAGGTCCAACAGGACCTATATTTTAAATATAGGGGAGATATATATATATATACACACACACACACACACACACACACATATTTTTAAAATATTTAAAAAAAATATTGTAAGCTTGTCACTAACAGATTATTTCTTAACAGTCCATCACCACGGCGGGAAAGACATCGCAGTAAGAGCCCAAGGAGGCACCGAAGTAGGTCTAGAGAAAGACGCCACAGATCAAGATCTAAATCTCCAGGTATTTACACTTTAGAGAAAGGCAGTTGTGGATGGTTCCTTTGACATTTAACAATTTATTTGTAGTTTCTAGTAATACACAAACTATTTATGTGACTGTATAAATACAGTTAAAAGCTTCATCCCCTCTTCACCATACAGTACTGTATTATGGTTTGGAATATAGAAGGACTATGTAAGTATGAGCAGAATCAAATCAAGATTTTACATCTTACCTCAACAGGGCACCATCGTAGCCACAGACATCGTAGTCATTCCAAGTCTCCAGAAAGGTATATACTTCATATTCTGCTACTTCAAAATGATAATATAGCAGTTCTTCATAAAGCTTTTGCACTAGATTTGTCCCACTGGAATAATCAGTCTTTAAAACTGTGTGTTCAAGAAAGCTGGTATGTATTTGGATCAATATTATATTTGGATTTTATTATATTTATTATATTCTTGAACTGTTATTTTAATGTTTTATTTAATTTTATTTATAAAATAATTTATATAATTTTATTTATATTTGTAGTACAATTAATTATGCTTGATTGTAAACCGCCCAGAGTCCCTCTCGAGGGAGTTGGGTGGTGAGAAATCGAATAAATAAATAAATCAATAATAAATCAATCAATGATTAGATACAATCTTATTGTGCAAACTTGAATCATAACTTCCTGATTGTGAGATTTTCATTGAACTCAAGAATCAACTGAACACTGAAAAGCTTTTATTCTTCTTTCAGATCTAAAAAGAGCCATAAGAAAAGCCGTCGGGGAAATGAATGACCTTAACCTGTTTCATGAATTGGAGATGCTCTCTCTCTCTCTTTTTTGGGGGGGTAGATGAGGTCACATGGTAGATAGATGCTCCTCTGGCAGCTCACAATGTTTTTGCATTCAGAGTTTATTGGACAGTGTAAGCCCTGTTAAGGTTCAAAGTGAGGACAGGACCATACATGGTGGATTCATCCCTACAGCCCTATGTGCACCAGCCTAAGTCCCCTTACATTTCTGATCTCATTTGGTTTAATTACAGATTTTAAAAGACAGTTCTCTATATTCAAGGATCATAAGAGAATTCTTCTCACACTCAAAATTCATAGCTTTTCCCTTCAGACTTTCTAATCAACATTAAGGTTGTAATATATGGTCACAGGGTCACTGAGGATAGGTCCACTCCATCTGTTCCCATTCTGGATCCTTGAACATTTAGGTAAATGACTGAACCAGACTGCACTTTTATTAATTGCCCTGTTTGATATCTTTAACTAAAATGGACATCCTTTCAATGTATATTCTGATCACCTCTGTTTTTACAAGAATTATTGTAACTGTGGGGCAGGAAAAAAGCTTGTCTTGTAATTTCTTTATTAAAAAAGTTGGTACACAAGAATGTCTTTTTTAAAAAAACTTTTTTCTTGGACTGATTTACATTACAAAATATTTGTAAAATGAAGGTAATTGTTCTGAACCTATTCACTATTAATACATGCTGCAGAAAACCGGAGAGGGCAAATATTTGATTCAGTTCAAAAGCAATCCAATTGAACTGAAATAAAATTAGAGATCTGTGAACCAGTTTCAACTTCTGTGTATGTACAGAAAGTTTTTTCCAAGTTGATTTGGATTGATTTCCAATCTGAATTGCAAATCTGATTCAAATCAATTTGAACTGTGCTTGATATGCCTATTCCTAGAAAACAGTAATGCCTGTGACACAGATACAGGTCATTTTTATTAAAACGGGAGTACCACAGAGTTCCATTGGGATTATTTTAGAATTAGTGAGAATAAAATTGCAGGCTTGAAAACATGGGCAAGTTTAGTGTTATATTTTTCACTAACTTAGTAAAAGGATTTGAACATGTCTTCTAGTGCCTAGACCTAGAGTTTGCTTTAGATACCATGTATATTTAATTCATTACAGCACCAAGATTTTCATGCTGGTAAATTTAGGTATGCTTCCACAGGTTAGAAAGTACTTTTTATGTATCAATCCAAGCCTCCAAGTGGTATTAGCATTCCAGAAACGTTTGATTTAATGAAAATGGCCCTGTTAAGTTCTTCACTTGCTTCTTTTAAAAGGCAACTGACATCTCAGACATGCAGAGTTATGTACCAGAAGTTACCTGAAGGAAGGATAAGTCTGAATGTATATGCTGTCATGTCACAAACGGAATTCAGAGAGTTAAATGGCCAGAATTTAAGGGCACATATGAGGCTTCCTCTTTAATTTTTACTGCTGCAAATACCTTATGTAGACCTCTAAATCCAAAAAGTTTTTATATTCAAAATGCTAAAATAGATGTTGCCCAAACCTTTTCATCAAACAGCCATGTAGCATCCAACCACTAATATGAAAGGAAGTCTGGCTATGATTTAGGATTTTCCAATTTTATTTCTTTCCTTTTAAAAAAGTTTTTTGGCACTACATTGTTCAGTAAAGAAATCACAGGCTTTAACACATGAATTCCTTCTAATTTCTTTTTAGAATAGATAAAAGTCTGAACCAAAGTATGATAAAGCTAATAGAAAATAAACAACTTAGTTTTAAAAACTCTCTTTACAGTTTATCAAGATAAAATAAAACACAGTTCCCTTAAAAATAGGGTAATAAAATAGATGACATTTGTATCACTAATTCTTGTGATACTAGTAAAAACTATATTTTATATCTATGTACAAATTATACAGTTAAAACAGTTTTAAATAATCTTTTATCTAAACATGTTGCAGTAAGATTTTATTCCAACCTGATTTCTTCCCATCCCCTTAATTAAATTTCATTTCTTCTGCTGAATAAAATTCATGTTCAAGTGTGGATGTCCTTGAGACAGAAGTGAAAACCGCTGGTTCTGCATCAGTAAGCCAGCTAAAAGAAAATGGGTTACAGTTATTTCAGTAGATATTAACTAAATCCATTTTATTTATTGTGTAGACTGAAAAGTAAGTAAAAATTCTTGGAAGTGCTGCTGCAGAAAGGCAATGGTTCAAAAGGAAATAGACTGAAACACTGCAGTTTGTGGATTAGACTTATAAAAATCAGCTTCAATCTGATACTTTAAATATCCACCTTGAACAATCAATGGCTTAGTATATACATAAACCAGAAACCATGTATGTGTTTCTGGTATATGGAATACTTGCTACAGTAAGGTAGGTTAATTCAAAGAATTTCTTTAAGCATCAGTAAAAATTAATGTAGCAAGTTAAACAAGGAGGCAAGTCATATTTATTCATATAGCATATTCAAAAGTTACTCTATACAAAGTTCTGTGTGTCACAAATTTGTTACATGTTAATACAGACTCAAAAAGTCATACTGAGCTTTATTTCAGTCTATTTCAGAATAAATGATTAAGGGGGGAGCCCCAAAGAAATGGAAGATGTCAAAGTTGTATCACATAGTTAAACACTCCTAATACCTTGAGGATAGAAAGGTTTGTTCAATGGATAACTGGCATTTCCCTGCTGCATGTAGTTTGGAGATATATTGTAAGGCCACGTCCCTCGAAGGAGAGGAAAATGGGTAGTAGCTCCATGGTCCCAAGGCATAGGTGGAGGTGGATTTCCTTTACCAAATTGTTCTTGGAAGCCCTGATCTAATTTTCATTACAAAAGGAAGAGAGAGGAAACATTGTACATGAAATTGATAGTTTGCAATACACCAGCAAATAATAGCATTTACTCTTTGAAATCTAATATTTAGTATAAACATTGATGTGCTAAGTAAGATAGGATATATTATGTAGTTATTGATAATTATTATTTTGTACAAATATAAATTTCAAGAATAAGCTCAGTATAAGGATAACTCATATCCTTGTTTTAGATTAAGATCTTTATCATCCCAGCTATGACATCTGCAAAATCCCAAATTGAGGGAGACTGGCGAGAAGAAGCTACGAATTTTAAATTATTTTCAGGTGTAAAAAAAATATGTTTAATATAAAATTATGCATAATTGTTACACTGAGAATACTGAAAATAGCTGTTTGCTTATGTAGAAAAAAATTCTTCCAGTGTTTTAAAAAATATAGGAAATTTTACATCAAGGAAATTATAGTTAAAATTAAGCTACGGATCTGTTTTGAGGAATAATGGGCTTAATGCAAAAATTTTGAATAAAAGAAATGAAGCCATGTTGCTGATTTACAATATCTCATATATGCATACAACAGGTAGATTCTATAGCAGCTCTCATACATTTAGTTTCTTCAACAATACCCTAGGCAAAGTGCAAAGCAATCCTGCAAGTTAAAATCCTCTCTTATTTTGAACAGCATTTTTTTGGAGTCAAAGTAATCTTTTTGCTCAAAAACGAATGAAAAAGTAAATCGAACTGAGCCATTAAAAAGCAATATTAAGAACTGTCATACAATCTCCTATGTTATTTCGAAAGGCATATTCTGACAATACACTATAGTTAATAGGTTGCTATGAACACATCTGTTTGGGCATCTTTGAACTATCAAAGACTTGTTTAGAGTGTTGTATTGTCGGATTGGCTGGTAGCGGCGTCTATTCTAAGAAGAAAAACAAACCTAAAGTAAGCCATGGAGCCTTCTAGACTTATTTTTCTAGTTAGTGTAGATAGGAGTCACTGTCAGATGACAACAGAACTATAAAACACACCAGCAGTAAACACTGGTGAGCCATTGAGGAGGAACACACATTTCTGACCAGCCATAAACTATAATAAATAAATATATGTTACTTGAACACAGAAGTGATGGAGATGTAACAGCAAAGTTGGTAATATCTAAGAGAAAAGTTATAAAAATCTAAGCACACCCATGTTTTAAGAAAGTATTATGCAGGCTCTTTAAATAAATTGGATGGAGTCAAAGGGCTAAACACAAAGATGTGCTCATACCAGGGCCACCTTTCTTCTACCGCATATAATAACTCCCATCCCATCTGAAGCTATTTTTGATACTATTTTAGAGTAATATTAAGTGCAACATGAGAAAGTGCAATTGGGAAAGGAAATGGGGCAAAGTCCTTTCTGCTTATGCCGAGATCTGAGGTTTTGATTCTCTAATCCAGTTCATATTTGCTAGCAGTTTCTCGCTGAAGGCCAGTCTTCTCTCTCTCAATATCAAGTTTAGATCTATAATGCAAATGTTCAAACAAACACCTTTTTTTTTTTAACTTTTCAGCTATGTTAATATCTTGGCCTAAGAAATATGAGACAATTAATCTTCCTTAGAAAGTTTTCTTATAAGCAGCCGAATAGCAGAATCAGATGAACAAGCTCAGAAATGGTTAGCAAAGAAAACATCAGTGTTTTTACAAAGCAAGTGACAATAGAGGAAAGTTACCTGAGTTCCCCACTGTGCCATTGTTCACCAGTGAGTTTAGAGTCACGGGGTTGTGCCAGGGTCCCTCGTGAGAACTGCTGGGGATTCCCACAGACCTGGCAGCAGGCTGGGCAAAGATGATACTAGGATCATTCAAGCTTATGGTGCTCTGATTACTGGGTGGGTTGCTGCTGCCAGCCCTCACCGAAAATGGAACATTTGTTGCGTGAGGAGGATTACCCGGTGCAGAGTGAATAACAGGCCAGGAGGTGTTAGGAAATGGAACTGGGTGGTGGTGGTGGGGCATCTGAAATAGCCCCAGATTAGGCAAGGTGGAATACTGACCTGGGGGAGATTGGGCAAAGTTAAACAAAGGCAGCTGGACCTGGTGAGGTGGCTGTGCCCCTTGTTGGGGCGGCAGAGTATGCTTAGACTGGGGTATTGATTGAGGCGGAGTCTGGTTAATGGAGGCTGGTGGAGAGGAATTCTGGGTAAATTGCTGAGGCTGTGGAGAGTAAGATGACTGATGCGAATCGGACTGGAGAGGGGAAAAAAAAGGATTGGGTTTGGATTAGTTTACCAGTTAAGTGATCCACTGAGCTCCTGATAGATAAAAAGTTATCATAAAGGAACTTTTACAGCCCCATCTTTACTGTGTTTCAACTCAACAAAATGAACTAAATTGTTTCACTGGTTCGAGCTTTGTAAATAAGGCTTCCACTAACAGAAGATTTATCCTATGCACTCCATAGATCACGCTCTCTTTTAAACAAACAGCTAGCTACCACTAAAGTAAAACATGTAACTATAAACATGACCTATTAATTTTCACACTGCAGTAGCATATTAATCCATTAATTCAACTCTTTCAATTAATGAAAAAAATACCTTAATCTCTGATTTTTCAGTACACATTAATATATAACAGCTTAAATAAGACATTTATAAATATAGGAAAACATAAACTACTGACACGTACACAAGATGTTTCATTGTAAGAATCATCATAAGTACTGTTGCTAAAGCTTTTTGACAGTCAATGCTTGCTACTTGTACAAAACATATTCATAAAAACCCTGAAAATACAACTTACACATTCTGATGGTTGTCTGGTACGCAAGGGTCTTTCCACCTGCTGTTGAATTGATCCAGGGACTTGCTGTGAATTTGCCAGGCTTCTGACTAACTGAGAAGCTAAATGATAAAACATGAATAATCTGTATGTTTAATATAAATTAAGCAACCAAACAACAGTGTTCCAAATAAGTAATAAACATGCAAAGGCACATTTACAACCAGAATTTTATTCATGGCTCTTCAGCAGCAGTGCTTTATGCTAGAGACAAATCACAAAACAAGGCTCTTGCAATATTCCTAATTCCTCCTTGTTTAGATCCTGATTACACTTCATTCTTCAGTTACCAGTTATAATACTTATAATAAACCTTCATTTATTAATTTGGTTATGGCAAGATGTTACTAATTCAAGTTTGCTCAAGTTAATGAAGTGATGTTTGAAAATCTTTTTGAAAAAACATAGGGAAGGAGCGCTGCTAAATCAGCGTCGTGAGGGGCTTTGAATAACGACCAGCACTTGGAGACACTGTGAAGATTAAAATCAGAGTATGGCTAGAAATTAATACTGAAGGTCATGCAAAAATGGAGCATGAGAAATAGGCTAAATATATAGACCTAAATTTCAACAGTCATGACTGATAATCATGTATTTAGTTTGTAAAAGATGTTTAGGAAAAAGAAACTGTCCAGAATAATTATTATCAAATATTAGGTGGAAAGAATAATTTAAAACAAGGTGGATAAACCTTTTTTTCTATTTAATCCAAAGACAATTGCAATAATTAGCTTTGTATTAATTAATTGCATTACAATTCTTTACTGTATTATAAATAAGATTAATAAAATACATTGCTTGCGTATTATTCTTCCTGGACTCACACTATTTAGATTTAAATAACTATTGATTAACTGGAGAAATAATTAACTATTCTAAAGATGTTAGCTGTTATAGATGCACAGCTGCTTTTTCTATTAGTGTAGGGGCGATTGGGCATCACAACTGGTAATGTTGGGAACATCTTCCAGTAAGCACCATCTACTAGTTACTCATCTTACCAACCATTTCTAGGGGTAGGGAATTCCCTTGAAATTCCTGAGTGCCAAGTGAAATTATGCACAGACCTTGATGAAAGACTATCTTAGCAAAAATCAGGAGAAAAGTGCAAAAACAGAACTGGAAATACAGGATACAAAAAGTGAAACTGGAGAGTCTATTTTACCTGGTATACCATTGCTTCTTTGTCTTGTCTGCTTGAATTCAGGACAATCTCTTCTAACATGTCCCATGTCACCACACATAAAACATCTCTTTTCTCTGGTATCTCTTTCTTCCTCTTTTACTTCCTTTTCATCATCTCTCTCATTCTCTTTTTTCTTCACCCTTAAGGAGAAAAAATATGAAAGGTATGCTTCAAAATATCCTTGAAAAGTATGACAAAGTGTTAAAAAAGGCAGCAAAAATGTCAACGAGAGGGTGTAAGTGCAAAGAAAAAGAAGGAACAAATGTTTTGAGGATTTCAGGCTCACCTTATGAAAAAGAGAGAGAGAGGTATGTGTTTTTACTCACCTTCTTCTTTTAGGGCAGTCCTTCATGTAGTGACCAATTTTGCCACAGACACGACAACACCGGTCATTTGGGGCCAGTTCTCCATCAGTTAATACTTTGGAATTGAAAAAGTATTCCTGAAAGAGTTGGGAAAATATGTTTACCTAAAAGCATTCTGTATTCATTTTCCAGTACAGATAATAATACTTGCACTTCTTACTAATGAAGTCATTTACTAAGAAAGGTGTTCCAACCAGTTATTCGAAACATCAGCCAAAAGCAAATGTGTTCATATTTTTCCGTGTGTGTGTCTATATATAACTATATCAAACTATATCAGGCTTGCATTTCCAAGACAGCATGCACTTCTACCTAGTATCCAGAGATAGATAGATAGATAGATAGATAGATAGATAGATAGATAGATAGATAGATAGATAGATAGATCTGCAGCCAATGGCTTCTGCAAAGCAAAGATCCACTTAAGAGAAGATTTTAAGATTTGCAGACCAGTAATTTTATTTTAGTGATTTCATGAATGAGGAAATAAAACACTTTGAAAAACAGAGTGCTGAGAAAAGCATGATTCTATCAAGTAGAACCTGCTCTATCAGCACAATACATATATCATCAAACCAATTAAATGGAGTATATAGTGCAAACTAAAATGTAATGTATTTGAAATATCTTATAGCACTACAATAAAGATACTTGCTCATTTGTAATAAGAGCAGAAGAAAGGAGAACTTACAGCTTCTCTTCCTGAGATTGGATAGAAAGGGGTACCAAATAACTTTCTCCCGTTGATTAATGCTTTCATTATGAAATTGGTCACTTTGGATTAAAAAAAAGACATTTTTTTAAAAAAAAGCTATATTGGTTTTGAAGTTCATTCATGTTGAATGGTACTTTTTCTATACTTACTTTTTCTAGAAACTCCTGCACCAAGATTATGATTCAGGTCAAAGGGATCTGAGCAATGGTAATAACAAATATTAAAAGAGGATTTATTTAAAAAAAAGACAGTACTGTACAAATCTCTTCATAAAAACTACAGGTGCAGGATAGACAGATTTCAAATATGTTAGTACAATGCAAATATAAATGAGGAAGACTCTTCAGAAGAACAAATTAATTTATTAAACAAGAAATATTCAGTAACTACCTTCAATAGCAATGCATTTGGATGTCCACTGTTTCTCAAATGTGGTTAACAGCTTCTTCTGCCGAATGCTGATGACATACTCTTTGAAGTCAAACTCTTCAGTATAAAATCTCAGTAACCCTAACCAGAGTTCTCCCAGTGACTCCATGTTTTTCCCAAGAGAAGGTAAACGTTTTTTCTGTACAAAAGTTATAGTGGTAAAAGTATAAGAGAGCCAACTTTTTCTTAAAATAAATATAATGGTTTTAACCAGAAAGCTTCTAAAGTAGCACAGTGCAAAATATCTACTGCTGATTATCTGTGGAGTCCTTGGTGCTCTCTGAGCCTTGTTGTTTTCTTGCAGACGCTTCATTGCCAGACCAGGCAACATCTTCAGTGTGAAAAGGGAGTGGAACTTGCTCTCTGTTTATATACCCAGGCTTGTCCTGCCTGTGTTGGTGGGGGTGTTGTACTCTCCTTGGTAGTTCCTTGATTGGGCTGTTGTTTGCTGCTTGGTTGATTGACTGAGTTAATAGTTCCTTGATTAGGGTATATTGTGCTGTTTGATTGTTCCTCTGGTGCTAATCTTGGTGTTAATCTTTGAATATCTGGGTGATATTAACACAAAGATTAACACCAAGATTAGCACCAGAGGAACAATCAAACAGCACAATATACCCTAATCAAGGAACTATTAACTCAGTACAACACCCCCACCCACACAGGCAGGACAAGCCAGGGTATATAAACAGAAAGCAAGTTCCACTCCCTTTTCACACTGAAGGTGTTGCCTGGTCTGGCAATGAAGCCTCTGCAAGAAAACAACAAAGCTCAGAGAGCACCAAGGACTCCACAGTTCAACCCTGAGCTACAAATATTCTCTTTGAAAGTTTATCTGTTAACAGGGTCGGAGGAAAAAGTAATTACAAGTATTTCTCTCTGCATACAAAATTCTCTACTTATGCAAGCTCAAGAGAAGCAATCCCTCTCCCTTCCTAATGATCTTCAGGTAGAGACAAAACATTTCTTGGCTGAAATATGCATTTGTACTGAAAAAGGAATCTCTGCCTAAAATATGACACAGAGCACCCTGTTTTCTTTTTGCCCTATTGGCTGATCAGAATCTCTCTTCTGTGGTAGCCCTAGGTTGCTATATCTACTGTACATTCAAAAAACAAAGCACAGCATTTTCCTTTGAAAAAATAGAAATGAGGAAGCATGTAAGCCACATCATGCTAATCTTCAGTACAAAAATAGCAATGACTCTTACTGCCAGTCCAATTCCAACCCTTCCCCGTATTACCTCAGCTCCTTTGTCCAACAAGAACCGACTGGGGAGAAAGTTCCTTTTTTAATTTCCAAAATGGTGAACATGTTGCTGGCACTTTCATCTACTTATTAAAACTATACATAGTGTAATTAAAGCAAACCTAAGAGCTAATCGATTATTCCAGAATGGGAACTTTACCAGCTCATCGGTATCATCAAAGAAGAAAGCATTCCAACCATCAACCATTCTTTGAGGGATCTGCTGCCCATCAAATATCTACAACACCATGAAGAACAACAGCAGAAAATTAGGAAAACTGAACATATTCCAAATACAAAAATATATTTTTCTTTTAAAAACGTATTACTTATCTGATTCTTTCTAAAACTATGAATAATAAAAGATCCTCTGCTCAAACGTTCAAGAAAAGCACACCCTCTGACCCAGAATGCCAGATATGTGCGCCAGAAGGGTGGGGGAAGGTGATATGATTGTGTTACTTAGTGGTAAGGGTAACAACGGAGCATATTTTTGCTAATAAAGAGACTTAGAGTAAAAAAGGGTTATCAAGCAGACAACTTCATTTGATTTCAGAAATCAAATTAAAATCAAATGCTTACTACTTTAGCAATAAGAATAAAAACATAATTTCTCGGCTTTTAGTTGTAGGCAACCAAGTCACTTCCAGATGTCTTGAACTACAATTCCACAATAGCTAATTATTAGCCATGCTAACTAGGGATTATGCAAACTAAAGTCCAAAATATTCAGACAGCAGGTTGCCTACTCCTGGTGTAGATAATGTTCATACTTTTATTGAGAAGGCAGCTTTACATGTTATCAGGAAAACTATACACAACCCATCCCTTTGTTGAAATTAATATTCTGCTACATGTGAGTCACTGGAAAAGACCCTGATGCTGGGAAAGACTGAAGGCAAAAGGAGAAGGGGACGGCAGAGGATGAGATGGTTAGATAGCATCACCGATGTAATGAACATGAATTTGAGTAAACTCCGAGAGACAGTGGAGGACAGGAAGGCCTGGCGTGCTATGGTCCATGAGGTCACGAAGAGTCGGACACGACTAAACGACTGAACAACAACAACAACATGTGTAATATCAATAAGATTGTGTAATAATCATGAATATTGATCTAAATATAATAGCAATTAAGAGAGATTTATGTGACAAGGAGAACTTGTGGAATGGCTGGGAAAAGATGCAGACTTGATTCCATAATTCTTCAAAAAGAACCCCAACCAACAGTAATCTCAGAAGCATAAATTAAATGAAAAGAGACAGAAATCTCAAAACTGTTTTCCATCAAAGTTTTTTTTCTTGAAAACCTACCTCTTGCAGCACTGGGATTACTGGTGGTTCTCTCTGTTGTAAGAAGTATAATACCATGAGGATATAAGCATATGAAGAGAGACTTCCTCTGGATGCATCTCCAATATCACAGCGCTGTTCAGTACATTGTCAATGCAACAAACATATAGCAAGTTATTTAGGTTAACAAATACAACACTAGAACAGAGATACTAAGAAAGGACATTTTATGATGCTGGTGCCAAATCAAAATATGTTTTCAGTAAAACATAACCAGAGTCAAATGCACACAACTTCCTATTACTGAACTTTCATACTTTGATTTAGGAATTTTGTTCTAGGAAGCAGCTATACAGTACTGGCATCTTGAGGAACTACTAGGAGCATGAATGTCTCAAGAGAGTGTAGCAGAGCACGAGCCATATTGTTTATGTATTTTATCCACTGATAAAAAGTCCAATCATTCACTTAAATGGAGTTGCTTCTGAAAAGATGCCAGAAAATGACACTGGCTGTCTGATGCCAAAGGCATCACTGAAATACTCAGAAGGTGGTAAGAGACTTATTAAACAAGGGAAATGGAAGTCCTGGTGGGGAAAAAAAGCCTAATTCTGAAATATTTCCACATCCCAACAAATTTTTAAAAATCAGAATATTGTAACTACCTTTATTTTATTTTCCCTCTTGTCTTTAGCAGATTGTCTTTTTAAAAAACAGATCTAAGAATTATCAAGGAACTACAAGTTTCCTTAAGATTTCTTTTTAAAACCAAGATAAAGCCCCTGCTTCTTTTGTCTTCCCCATCCTAACAACAATTCCACAACTATTGAGTCATGCAGCCATGAAACTGTAAGCGCCAATAGGAAAATGAAGGCACCACTTGGCCTTATTGTGGTCAAATCTTTGCTCGGTACAAACATGCAAATTAAAGCATCCCTAATTAAATTTATCTAGCCCTGCTTGAACACATGCTGCAAAGTGGAGTCCAACAACTCTCTTAGTAAAAAATTCAACTGTCAAACGTCTCTTACTGTTAGAATAATGAATTGTGTTTTGGTAACTTAAGACCACTATTCCACATTCTGCATATGGGACAGGTCATGGTCTTCTTGAATAAAACCTGCTTTAGGTACTTGAGGAAGGCTGTCATGTACTCTCTCAGTCCAATCATCATCGTTGCCCTTTTGACACCTGTTCAAATATGTCTGAATCATTAAAATGTGCTTTCCAATACTTGAGCTGGGATCTGACCAATTGATTGGAACAATGAATTGAATGGAAGATGAGAATTCCTTCCATCTTGTCCAAGTCTTTACAAATATTTAAAAGAACCTGGTCCAGGACAAAAATCAGCAGAACCCCATTTGATCACTCTTTCCAGTTTGATCAGGAACTGACAAGCATGTTCTAAATAATGTTTTCAAGGTACCTAAAATACATGCCACCCAGCCTTTAGCAAACTTCCTAATCGGAATATTAAGGCACTATTATGGGAAATTCTGTCAAATGCTTTGCTAAATTAATACATACACATACACACAGAGAGAAAGATACATACACCCCAGTTCCCTACAATCTACTAAAAAATTAAAACAAGTTAACTTTTACAAGGCTTGTTCCTAACAAATCCACATTGGATTCTGGTATATACCACACTATTTCCAAGAATAATCATGTTATAATCTTCCCAGATATTAATGTCAAAAGCATGATCTACAGCATAGCTTTCCAAACTGTGTGTCGCAACACTTTAGTGTGTCGCAACACAGTTTAGTGTGTTGCGACACAACCAGGAAGTGGACGTGCGGGGGCGCACGTGGCATGCACTGCGGCAGCGGTGCTTCCGCGTTTTAGTGGAAAACACAAGGCTGCTGCCGCCATGCGCCCCCCGCGCACCCCTGCGCCACCGCCGTTGGTGTGATCTACAGTTTCCTACCACTACCGCACACCTTTTTGAAAAATCTGCAGTTTTTGGAAAGCATTATTCTTATATTTGTTGAAGACAAAATAGTACTGTTTTATTCCATTCTTCCAGATAATCTCAACAGTGTCACCATGTTCATTCCTTTGGATGTATATGCAGGTGTGAATAACTTTAACATACAATACAATCCTTTCGTCTCTTCCATTGTTTCTGTTATTTTCAGCAAGCTGTAGCTGTCTACTAATCATGTGGATTTATTTATTTATTTAATTTATTTGTCAAACTTCTTTGCTGCCCATCTCGTGTACCACGACTCTTTCATCTCTTTCTTATCTCGTCTTCATACAGAATTCTGCTGAGAGTCTTTTGAACTCTTTGGACAAAACTATATGGGGGGCCCTTGTGTCTGAGATAATTTTTTCTTCAGCTTAGGGTTAATGGAGTTAGTAAACATACATACATACATACATACATGCAGTGGGTATAGTAACAACGCCATTTTCTCTTCTATAATTTAGATTGATGTTTTTGGGGTATCAAATAAATCAATGTACATTTTTATAGCTTGAATGATTGAGCTAGTTACTCTAATTTCATCTAGGTTTGAATGGTTATTCTAGCTAATAAATCTATACTCAGAAGTAGCTTTTTCCCAAATTAATGAAACTTATCACACAAGTTTGCATGTGTATGTAAATGGAGATCAAACAGGAAAATTGTTCAAAGGCCTGCTTTGGATCCTGATTTCTATATATTTCATTTTGATTGAGCTCCTGACATTGGAAAATACTAGCAGTCTATTAAAACCATATCAAAAGACAGCCAATAATACCACCAAATTTCTAGCCCAAAGTAATAGTTATCTATAATTAGAAAACAAAGAGAATTTGAATTCACAAGAAGAGTATGCAAATGACACACTTGTACAAGGTGCAAAAATGTGCCCTAGGATATATACAGCTCACTACCATCACTTTATGGAGATTTTTTTTTGCATTTTTTTGGAGTTTTAAGGGGAACATGGGGGCCTTAAGCCTTACAGTTTTTTAAGGTACCTATTTGTCCGCTTAAAGTTCCTGAACCCCACTCCTAAAATGGCTTCTAGTCCTACCTGCTTTTGGAGTTTGGCCCTTGACATGTTGTTCATCCCAACTGAAGCTGCATAACATTCACTAGTGTATCTAAATCCAACAGTATAGCTGATGTACAACTGTACAAACTTCCAACAATTCAACAGAGGACTCACCATAACTTTTAGTACCATTAAAAAACAACCAGTACATGAATTAACATCAATTGTTTGGAGGAGGCACTGTTGAACACAAAACAGCTTGTATTTTAAATTCATACCATTATTGTATTTACCTTTGCAAAAACTTTCATTGTGTATCCCAAGTATTGCACTCTTGGATCAATGGCTGCATAAGTTGCGAGCATTCTTGTATTATGCTGTGCCTAGAAAACAAGTCAAAAGATTAAAATATCAGACTGTAGTTCAATTCAGTAAAATTAATGTGTAATCCAATTATATGGATCATGTAATAGCTGAGACCAGAGAGGCAAGGACTAGCAGTTCCTAGGCTAGAGAACTGTAATGTAAATGTATCTCTGCTGACTCTCAGAACCATCAAGAGGCGAGACAAATATCTATTAACTTGGAAGGGCAGGAGGGAAAAGCCTAGAACTTGGAACATAGAGAGAGAGAAAGAGAAGGGTGGGGGTGGGGCTCTGACTTCTTTGCACTGCAGTGGACAATCAATTTTATGTTTAAGGCTTCATTCTTGTCTGCAAGAAAGATTCTAATCATAGACATCTATACCTGACCATACAGATACCAAAATGATGAAATGGCACTGTGACATCACAATGCAAGCTTTGCCTTTTCAAACTTGCATCCCAGTCTCATATGCAGAGGCAGAGTTTGTAACACATCATAACACATTGCCTTGCTTGTTTCCCCTTCTCTCCTGCAGACACCCATGATTCTAACCTATCTGACTCATGCCTGAGAGTTTTCTTTTAATGGTGAATAGGGGTCAAATGTCTGGAGAGCTGTGATTATTATTTTATTTATTATTATTTTACAGATCATTATACAGATTATTATTTTATTTATTATTATTTTACAGTAGGCTAAGGCCTACTGTAAAACTTAACAGATCATCACAGAGCAAGATTTTATGTGCATCTGATTGTTGTAAGAGTTTAAATGTATCATATGAACCCCAAAAAAATTAAGAATGCAATAAATGAATGACATTATGTAATAAGATAAACAATGAAATCCTTTTCATGCTTACACAGAAGTAGCATCTTATGAGTAACATATAACTAATTTGTCGATAAAAAACTGCAACTACAACTCTAGGGTAAACTGCTGTTTTTAATTAACTTTATAATTCAATAATGTACATTAAAATATTGTTTACTTTTTCTAGATACTAATTGCAATTTTTAGACTTGGCCTGGAATACACATCATGTTGAAGGGAAGAAGGGACAACTTTGCCAGCTTAGGGGTCATGCCATGTTTTGCATGGCATAACAATCCACATTTTAAAAAAGGGAGGGAGTCTTAGGGATGTATCCTGAGAGCTGAGAGGGATATATGACAGCATTCTACAAATACCTGAAAGGATGTCACAATGAAACTAGTTTTCTCTCATTCCAGAATGCAGGATATGGAATAAAGGATTTAAATTACAGGAAGGCAGATTCCAATTAAATGTCAGAAAAAAAGCTTCCTAAGAGTAAGAGCAGTTCAACAGCACAATAAATTACATAGGGTGGATCTGGACTCCCCTTTGTTAGATGTGTTTAAGCAGAAGCCAGATACACTTCTAACAGGGATGCTTTAGATTCTTGTACTGAGTTGACTCAATGACTTGTATGGTTCGATTTATGACTTCATGATTCCACAAATATTATGGAGTGAAAAGGCTGCCAGAAACATCTGTAAAACTTAAAGCACCAATTTTGCTTCTCAATCTCTTCCAAATACAAAACAGGGCCCAAATTTTGATCAAACTCGTGAGGGTGTGAGGTTCTGGAATCACAAAAGGGATGTTGATAAGTTGCCCAGCTCCCAGGCTGCACATTTTTGCATCCCATCATAAGTCATTGCTTGTTTTAAACATGGCTTGCTGAGTAAGCCATAACTGAGTTGGGTTCACAAATAACATTGCTGATATGCTATACATCAGTGATGAATAATTTTTGATGGCAGGGATTATTACACCTAGCATTTTGGAAACCAATGATCTTTATATGTATACAGCCAAATGAATATTATATGTAACATTTCATTGCATCTATGTAAAAATGCAGAAAAATAGCTTATCTATAATCATTACTTCATTATACTGAGAATTTTTCTTAATACATATTTTTAAAAGTTATTTTTAAATTAGTCTGTAACTTCCAAGAACATTCTGAAATATTAAGTACAATTGAAATGTTAGAGAGCATGCATTACACCCTTATCAATAACAATATTCCCTAATATTCTTTTTCACTTCAATTTTCAATCAAGATTTTAAATCAGAGCTTTTCAAACTGTGTGTCGCGACACAAAAGTGTGTCGCCGCACACAGTTTGGTGTGTCGCCACACAACCCGGAAGCGCTGATCATCATCAGCGCTTCCGGGTTTTCCCGCGGTGACACACCAACGGCGGCACGCAAAAACTGAAAGTGGCAGCAGCGCTTCCGGGTTTTCCCACGGCGACACACCAACGGCGGTTGGTGTGTCGCCGCGGGAAAACTTTGGAAAGCCCTGTATTAAATACTACTTGCAATTTTTAGCTTATGCAGAATTAGAACGGTCAGCCAAAACTGTTCACTACAATAACTGAAAGATACTTGCCAGTGTGTTATATAAGCTGATATCACCTTCTAAGCCACTTTGTCTGTGTTCAAATTTTACTATAGGCACTTTGGCTGTTGTTATAGGCAGAATGTTTCTTAAACCTGAAAAGGTAAGGTAATATTTCTTAGAACTAAGGAAGTTAAATATTATTTAAAACTAAACAACATGTATAAATGCAAATATTATTCAATATGCAGTACCCTATAATTACCTGGATGTTTCTTAAGAACTTTCGCCAAGCTTTCAATAATTTCCTTACAATTTAATTTCTAGAGAAAATGAATAAAAGCTCTGTATAAGTGTTCCAAATACTTCCAAGAACAAAAGTATGCAAATGTATTTTCAAAAGAACTACCTCTGCATTTTCATAGCCTTCTAGAGTCATGCAGATATCCAGGTCACTATCACGGAATCCAAATCCATTCTTTGAAGAGCCAAACAGGCATAGCCTGGCCTTGTCTGAGCAAGACAATAAGAGTAAGAGATGCCCATAATGGAGAAAACATTTTCAGAGTCAAAAGAATTCATACTCTTATAGTCCCAATGTAACCTACAATGGCCATTTACGAGCAGTTCGCTTTTTCCAGTGGCCTGATGCATGCTCTAACATCCATGAATATTTGATTATGAACTGAAACAAATAATGCTGTCTTAATCACGCATATAAAATAGTACCTGTGAAATACCTCAGAATAATTTTAGTCTGCAATAAATGCATTTAAAATGCAAAATACACACACAATTGAGCCTGAAAAAGTATGATTGTTTTTATCTAGTTACTTTTCAAGTTTACTAATGTACACATGTAGCGACCTATTGTAGTGCTAATCAGAATGTTTTTCACTTTGTAAAATCTTATTAATTACTGCTGCTTGTTATCAACTTCTGTTTTATTCCAGTTTGAAAGCACAGAGCTTTTAGAATATTTTCTTAAAGGATGTGGAATTCCCAACATGTTCTTGGCATCTGTTATCTAAAATATTACCTCAGTAATGTTAAAGAGATATGTTAAAGTATAGGGCATTAAGGTGCTATTAGACAGACAGACAGGTAGACACAGAGACACCTTAATGCTTTAGAATTATGTGATTTTGATACTGTGTTGTCAATGCACCATATTTTTCTAAGCAGACAACCTTAGACTGCATCCAACATGATGCAAACACATTTTCTTCCGATGCCACAGAAATATTCTTCCTTTCTTCCATCTAAACCCTCCACAATCCACGTTAAATCTACTCTGAGGCATCTTCCAATCCTTAGGAGCAAAGTCCATTTCATTGAAAGTTGAACAGAATTGGATATAACTAGTTTAAATATTAATGCATTAGACCCAGGTTTCGCTAAACTTTTAAAAGTCCACTGAAATCAGTAGAAATTATGGTACTTGTTATTAGTATGACTAGATCTAAATACAATTTTATTTATTTAATATTTGTGGTAAATCACCTTAGGATCACTGCTAAGATGGAAATATACCTTAACATAAATTTTTCAAAGGACTGCTTAGGTGACTATAACATATGCTTTTGTTTACATAAAGATTTCTTATTATATACCATTATATTCTTTCCGAATGAATCTTTCCAAACTTGCCAGAATCTGCTCTCGATTTTGTTGTTCTGAGAAAGGAGGTGACAATTCATCTAAACAAATAAAAATTAATTGAGGTATTTGCAGTATCTAGTATCAAGCAGTATCAAGCATAAGTATTTTTCAATTATTTTACTTATCCTTTTATTAGTTCCTGTAATTCACCACAGCTATCTGGTGGTATCATTTTACATTTAGAGTATGACCACAGTATCTATGAACTTGTACAATTATTCTGTATTACAGTATTTTACAAGGGTTTCATACAACAGCTATTTGCAACCTCTCATTTTTCCTATTGTTGTCTTAATCTTCTGTTCTCTCCAGAAAAAAATCCATTTTAGAACTACAAAATCTGGTGACTTCAGCTACCAAAAATACAAAATGTATCCTTGACAGTTTGATACATGTTACTGTCAAATACATGGCAAAGACCAAACTATCACATTTACCTTAATAGGAATTAGAACACAGGAGTGTGTGCTATTGTTAGTAGTACATACATATATTTCCACTGAATTAAGCAGGGAAAATCTCAGAATAATGGGAGCCTCTGTAAAAATTACAACCTATTCAAAAAAGCAAAAATATTACTTACCAAAGCACCTTTTACATACAAGATCGAGTATTTCTCTAAATCCATTTGTCATTGGTGGTAGTGGGTTTAAATCAATTTTCTTAAAATCTTCTGGGCAATCATTTTTGGAATGGCCATCCCTTTTGCAGATACTGCATACTATAGTTGGAGGCTATGGCAAAAACAAAACGATAGTATTTTATAATTTAAGCTGTGTTATTTCTCTAAATGATATGTGTATGTGTCAATTTGTATGTATGTATGATAGTGGAAATGTATCTTTGTATAGTTTAATAAGAAAATGAAAATTAAGTAAGTGAAGAAATAGTTTAATAAAATACATCTTAAAAGGACTTTTGTTTTCATTTTACCTTTCCAGAAGTCAGAATAAATTTATCGAACACATAATGCATGTCTTCTGTGGTGACTTCATCTCTAATGTCTTGAATTTCCTCTACTGCTTTGCAATTGTGCGAGGTAGCTGATATGCTAGTGCCTGAGCACATGCTATTTGTTGGATATTCCATTACTGCATCCAGTCTTTCAGTGTCAGATAATTCACTAACAGAATCTGCATCAAGGGATTTATGTTCATTAAAAACACAACAGTGGCTTAGCTCTTCTTCAGTTGAAAGCTCCTGATCATCCTTTCTTTTAAGTGATTTTTGTTCTAATTCACAGCATTCATTAGTAAGAAGAGATACAGTTTCCTCTCTCTCTCCAGAGTCTGTGTTTATAATTTCCGAGTTTACTAACAAGCTTTTAAGTTTCTCAGTACACCTCTTAGTCATAGATTCCATTTCACTACATTCATTAAACTTACACTCCTGTAAATTACATCCATGACCTGGTTTATGTTTCCCTGCAATATTGGCCTGCTGTGGAAGGCAACAGTTGATTACAGGTTCTCCAGTTCTTTTGCTACCAATTTTTCCCTTTTCCTTTTTCTTGGTATCTGGTTTGGGCTTAGTCTCATCTTTACTCTGGGGACATGCAAAGTATTTATATGCTGTCCTGAACCTCTCCAGGATGTATTCAAACACCATCTGGCTGTTCAGACTCCGTGCAACATTTCTTTTTAGTGCAAAGGGATCTAAAAAAAAAGGAAACAAAATAAAATTGATACTGCTTTTCAATTAGGAATTTCAAATATGATGTCAATATATTGCATTTTAAATAGGCCTGTAACATTTTAGTTGGTTAATTGGTGAAAACATTTTAACTTACTAATAAATTGCCTACAAGTAATCAGCAGATTTTTTAAAAATATATATAATTATTTTAATATAAACATTTATAAAAGCATTAGATGTTAACTGCCATCTTAAAAGAAGTATATAAACAAGCAAAGAAATGCTTTTAATTTTTTTAAAAAATAATGGAATTATTCTTGTCATTTTCAGAATTTTTTCCCATATTTACTTTATCAGTTTAACTAATCAACTCTGTAGATACCCATTATTTTTTATAATTAAGTGATAACAATACAAAACATATTTTATCTATAGATCATATGCAAAAAAGTGTTTTCTTCTTGAATCTCCTTTGTCACAAATATATTAAAATATCAAAAACAAAGAACAAAAGAACAAAGGCAGGCTGCCATTCTCCTTAGCATGCGTACCCAAAAATTTCCTGTTCTGTGTTATTTCTGTCTACATCAACATCAAAGTGTGAGGAAAGGGGAATGGAATAATTCTTTCCCCAACAATTAATTACTTAATAGCAACCTAACATCATTAATCCTCTATAAGTATGAACTGTTTCGTTACAGAGACAACTGAATGCAATTCAGTGTAAACTTTTAAATTAAACCTTTCACTTATGAGCAGGCCAGCTCTGTCAACAAGGTCAAGAATGAAAATACGCACATTTACAAACTATAGTTAATACAGCGTAAGTCAATATTTTATATATGGAAAATCGGATAAATAAGGCGATTGGTAAATCATTCATAAGAACTTTTACAAAATGCAGTGCCATACCTTCAATGGCTATTCGCCTTTTAGGCCAGTTCTTGTTTTCTCTGGTTAAAAGTTCTTGTACCCGTATGCTGATAACATATTCCTCCAAAGCAAATTCCAGTGTATAAAACTTCAACAATTCTAACCAGAGTTGTCCCAGAGATACCTGGTGTGGTGTTTCCAATGCCAAGGGAGACTGAAAGAAGTAGAAAAAGAAAAAAAAGAGCTTAACATGTTTTATTCTCAGGTCATTAAACTGTGCCAATTCAAGAAAAGTGTAATAATAAAAAGAGCACTTAAAGAGCAATTAAAAGGAATCACTTACATGGCCTTTTTTCTCCTTTGGATTATTCTGGACATCTGGCTCCAAGGCTGATGTACTCTTGCTACCATTTCTGTGTTGTTCTCCTTTAGTTTTGCCTTCTACAGCATTCACATTTTTCCCTGCTCCATTATTTGATAGTTTGTATTCCCACACTATAAACTTCTTGTCTTTTATTCCCTTCAGTTGGTAATCATCAGCCTTCTTAGAATCAAAGCTTTCAATCTAAACAAACAAAGTACTTTTCATATGTAATCTTATAAGTCTTATATGATTAAGACTTATAAACAGCTATATTTTACTATAAATGATATATCTATATCTAGTACTGATATGAATCCAAAAGCTTCTTTAGATATCTTCCTTGCAATTTTTGAATAACCCCTCTGTTCCACAGAATAAATCATACGGTTCTTTGAGTTAAAAGCTTACCCAGTTGCCTAAATATGATGGTAGTATACGTGGTTCTCTTTGTTGAAGGAAAAATATCACCATTAAGGCAAAGGAATATGAAGGGATCCCACCTTCTGCCTGGCAGTCAATATGACATAGCTATAAAAACAGAGAGGAAAAGACAGATCTTTCTTCTGTTACGTACTATTTTTTTTTGTACACCTTGAATTTTCCAAGCACTTTTCAGTTATACACTGTATATAACTAGGCTAACGGCAAATATAGCAATATAGAGGCTATACGCACCTAAAATTCCAAAATGGAAAAAAGGCTGGGTATAAAAAACAAAACAAATATAGATACATCTGTAACCTAGAAGCCTGACAGAGGTAATCAGCATACAACATTTAAATAACACATTTCCTTAACTAAACCTGAAATAAAACTAAACATTTAACTCAGAGCTTTCCAAACTGTGTGTCGGGACACGTTAGTGTGTCAGCTGCAGTGTCTGGGTGTGTCGCGGCTGCTGCTGCCTCCAAACCTGCTGTGATCCGCGCAGGTCCTAGTGCCTGCCTTGTGCCCTGCTGTAAGAGTGTGTCGCGAAATGGTGCCCTGCTGTAAGAGTGTGTCGTGAAATGATGCATGTCTAAAAACTGTGTCACCAACATGAAAAGTTTGGAAAGCTCTGATTTAACTAGTAAAAAAAATTGAACAAGTGGAATGCCATTACATAAGCAAGATTTAAATGGAAGGCACTCATTAAATTCAGAAATTCTCAGTATTCAGAAGATGGAATTACTGTACAGTCACATGCATAACATATTTTTATATGCCAGACTGTAGGTGTCAAAGACATCCCTCCAAATATAAACTAGAGCATGGGGAGAAATTATTTTTAATCAGACAACTGCTCTTTTTCTTCATTATTTGCATTTACATTAATTTAACAGTTACCCTCAGAAAACACTAGATCAGTGTTTCTCAAACTTGGCAACTTTAAGATGTGTGGACTTCAACTCCCAGAATTCCCTAGCCAGCTATACTGCCCTCTGGAATAGCATCCCCCACAGAATTCTATGTGGCTCCCATGCTAATGGTGTTTTGGAAGTCCTTAAAAACCTGGGTCTTCTCCTAGGCTCTGAAGAAGGATGGCTGTTGAGCCTTTGTCGGGTGTATTTTGTGTACTGCTTGGAATTTACATTTGGACATGTATATTTCTTTACTGCTTTTTATTCTTTATCATGTAAGCCAGGGGTTCCCAACCTTTTTGGCACCAGGGACTGGTCGTGGAAGACAATTTTTCCATGGACCGGGGGGGGGGGGCACGCCGGGGTTTGCAGGCAGGAGCCAATCGCGCGCACAGGGGATGGGGTTTGCAGGTGGGAGCCCCATGGCCCACAGGTTGGGGACCCCTGATGTAAGCCACCCAGAGTTGGTCTGGAGTCAGGCGGCCTTAAATCTAATAAATAGATAACTATGTAATTAAAAGCACTGAAGTTCACTAAAAATGATTAATTTTATTTATTTAGTTACAAATACTGGTTAAATGTTTTTGACGAAACCTTGTGTGTTTTGACTGAAGCTGAAGACAAATTCAACTATTAGTTACATTTCCAATAGGGGTGAAACAGCTACTATATTTAATTGCTATAACATTCCTATGTATATTCTGTTATCTAATTAATTTAAGCTATTAGGTTATACATTTACCTTAATATTTTGGCCATACAGATTTAATAAATTCATTATATTTTTTCTGATACAACCCCTGCCTTTCATAGTATCTTGTTTAATAAAGATATTCTGAGAACAGAAAAGGCTGACCAGAGTTTTGTGCACATTTGGCTAGTCCTAATAAAGGTAATGCCCAAGTAATGTTTTCAGATTGGTGGGGAGCGAACCACAGAACTTGCTTTATCGACAGTTTGATTCAGAAAAAGAGATTTTCTTCTAACAGAAATATATAAGTAAAATGACTGTTCGTTATATTACTTACATTAAACTATTATCATTACTATTTATATATTAAGTACATGCAAGGAACAAATACATATTTTAAAAACTTACTCTAGCCCAGTAGCGAAAAGCCAACACCAAAGGAACAAGGACTGGCTCTAGTTTGCCGAGTGCAGCTAGCAGGTCAGTTGTAAGGCAGGCCACATCATTTCCAGCACTTACTTTACAAGTTAGACCACTGACATTGAAACAAATTTTGAGAAAAGATGTAAGTTCTATCACTTCTTGTGAGTGAAATTTGAAAAAACAAAATCAATAAACATGCAATTCTTTGTTTTACATATGCAATTTGCATTAATTTATTTCCATATAGAAATAAATTAATTAGTCGGTTCCCTTACCCCTTCCCTTAGCACGCGGTTTAAATGTATGAAATGTATAAAATGAAATGTATACGATGTATGTAAGCCGCCTAGAGTCCTCCGTTAGGGAGGGGATAGGTGGGGTATAAATATAAATATAAATATAAATAAATAATATCCAGCAGATATTGAAACCTATTTATTTCATTATTTTTAAAGCCCCAGTATTTTTAATGGAAAGACTATGAATATACTGAGATCTCTTCTTCTGAAATCAGTTTGTCAAGTGCTTAATATTTTGTCTGAACTGTCATTGTTGATTCTGTGGTAGCTGTAAATATCCTCCATAACAAATTGAGAAAATAATTTTAAATTAAATCCTTTGCAATGAGAAATGTCCCACAACATTCTAAACCTAAGGTGGTATCTTAGCAATTATCTTTTGAAGATGAACATACACAAAAAATACACAAACCTTTTAACATCTTTACAAAAAACAACAGGAACTTTGGCATGGAAATCTGATTCCACATCAGAGTAAGTTGCTGAAAGAGGAAAAAAAGTGTATGAAGAAATAATTGTTTCCATAGTACTCCCATGCTGATTTAAAGTCATCTGAGTAATACATACAGTACATATATATCTCTGTCAGATCCATTTTCTCCACAACAGATTATGAAGAAATTAAGCAAGAAATAACGAAGGAGCAAACTTACCACTGTTTTTTAAAATATCAAGCACTTGTATCAGAACATCTGGATGACTCATCTAAAATAATGAATAAGAAAGTTTTTTATTCTCACATTGATTCTATTGAATACAAGTAGCATATTACCCAATCCTCTTGTTTCTTGGCACAAGTAGAATACAGTATATTTTGTATGTACAAACAGAGATGAAAATATGTCTACATTTAGAAATTTGATCCTGGCCTTCAAGAGTTGTACACACTAACAACTCTCCCTACAATGTTAACTCGGTGTCAGCCTTTTTCCCACCCAGCACACTACACTAAAAGGCTTGAAGCAAAGGCCAAGGGACAAAGTTGACCAGACAAACTAATTCACTAAGGCTGGGAGGAGGATGGTAAACAAACGGCATAAAAAGGAGCCAGAGGTCCAGACCTGGGAATCTTCAACCCTATCAAGTCCTAAGAAAGCATCAACTCATCCAACTTGTGTGGTTTCCAGTCATTCCAAAACAATCCCCACAAGGGACCAGAGTTTATATTTTAATTACTACTGTATTGATAACCCACCTGGCCCACGGGGATGTAGCTGCTAAGTTATATTCCAAGATATATATATATATATATATATATATATATATATATATGATATATATATATATGAGATATATATATATATATATGATTTTTTGCAATTAGATATGATTCTTTTGCAATTATGTCTTTTGTTTTCTTTTTTGTTGTAGCTGCATTATGCAATAACTTTTTTAAAAAGCCTGTACAGATGGAACATAAGATAACCCCTTATTCAGAATCCACTTTGGAGATGTAAACAGAATCAAGGTGATAAGAGTTAAGAGTTGCTTGGACTTCCAGTGGGAACATAGCGGACTGAACAGCTGTGCTTGCAGTGGCAGAACTGACAACGCGGCAGTTTTTTTGGGCTCAGGCAGGTTTTTCCTGATGCCCTGGACTCTGGAGTGTTTTTCTGGACAAAGAAAACACTCGGAATCATCCCATCTGTCCTCCAGAATGGCGTCTTGAAGCCAGAGGATCGTAAACAGCGTTTGCACTAATCTGGTAAGAGACGCAGGGAGGCGGGGACGTCACCATGGTGAATTGGAATTTGAAGATTTTAATATTTTCCTACACGTTGAATCTGCTGTTTTGAATATCCAGATTTCTGCTGCTACTTCCCCTGGGGAGCTGCTTGTTATCATACTTTCACTTGTGTAATCACCTCTGGGTAACTTTCCATTCTCTTCTACTTTCGCTGGTTAAGTACCTAGGGGGCGCCATAATCTACTGCGTGAGACATGGAAGATTTCAAGCAGACGTTCTCAGATTTCCATCGAGATTCTTTTTGATTCTTGTCAAGTCATTATGCAAGATATTCAGGACATTGTAGAAAGTATCAGCTCTAAAATATGTCATCTGGCTGGGGATGTTGTGGAAGAAATTGAAGAGCTTGACAATTATAGAAATGTTTTTACTGACAGCGAGATTGAAGCTTCTGTTGAAATGCCAGACCACTACTGGATTGTCAAGTTGAAGAAATTAAAGGGACAGACCGAATTGCAAATCTTAAGTGAAATTGTCTTTCTGATGGAATGTTATGGGAAGGAAGGGGTCGTTATCTATGGGAGGTTTTTTGCTGAAAAGTCGGGAGTCTTTAAGGGGGGCAGTTGGGCTGTCTGATTTCTTTATGAAAAATGCTTTGTGTGTACTGTGGAGATATGTAAATGCTTTGGTTTATTTTGAAGTGGGGTAAAGGTTTAAGAAGGTTCATCTGGATTGCTTTCAGGGCTTGTTTGACTTCATTTCTTTCTAATGATTTGGATTAAGATTAATAAGGTATAATAATAAATGCTTGGTTTTAGGTTTAATATGATTAAGATTGTTATAATTGTAGTATTATTTTTATTTATTTATTTATCGAATTTTGCCACCACCCATCTCCCCCAAAAAGAGGGACCCTGGGCGGTTTACAACAATAAGCACATTAAAACAATGAGCATAAATAACAGCTTAAAAAATACCAATATAAATATAAAAATAAATATAAAATCTAAGTGGCCTAGAAGATCTAATTCACTGAGGAGAGCTCTAAGGCGCCAGCCACCCGCAAGAATCACTACTCCCCTCCCCGCCCCAGGCGAGACGGCAGAGCCAAGTCTTCAGGTTCTTCCAGAAGGTCAGGAGCGATGCGGCCTGTCTCACCTCTGGGGGCAGAGGGTTCCAGAGGGCGGGAGCCATTGCAGAGAAGGCCCGCTTCCTGTAATGTAATCCTTAAAAAAAAAAATTCTTCCTGTGTTTTCACACTTTTAGTTTTTTTTGTTTTTGTAGTTTTTTTCTTTTTGTTTTTGTAGTTTTTCTTCTTCTTTGTAGTTTTTACTCTTGCTTTAAACCTAATAAAATTCTTATTAAAAAAAGAGTTAAGAGTTTCTTACACTTCCCTCTTTCTCAGGACTGTGTAATCGTTTCTGTAAATCCCTCAATGGCTTGTTCATTCTTTCCTTATGGCCACAATAAAATCTACATCCCTTTATACCTCTATGGATTCCTATCTTAGAACTCCTAGGTGTCAAGACCTTTCCTTGAAATTTGAATTAGTTTGTCTTTGGACACCTTCTCACTTTCTTTCCTTTTCCTTTGCACGTGGTCTGCTTAATGAGTCTGCCTGCATATGAATGAAGCTTGAATTTACAGTTTGGGGATTAGCCTGATAGATTCTACCACAACAAGTTAAGAATTGCCATTTGTGAGGCCAGGAAAAGACTTAAGTGAACACTGATGCCTGCATATGTAGTGCATTAGACTTGGGACCAAAACTCATATTTGGTTGTAAAAGTAAGTTCCTTAATGCCTCCACTTCTTTGTAGTTGTGAGATTTGGATGAATGCCTTCCACATTGTTTCATATATTTATAAAATGAATTATTTCCACCAAGCTCTGGTAAATGTACATCTCTGATGACAGTGGCTAGACTCAGTCATCCAGGCTCTAGAAGACTGGTCCTTGAGGGGAGAAAAATGGTATGATGGGAAAAAATGACAGAGCATTTGAACTTCTGAAAAACCATGATTTCAGTGTTCATTAAGTATGACTGAGGTCTGAGTTTACTAAGTGCCCTGGAGATGAAGTGACTTGACAAAAAATCATTCAGGAGTCCTTTGGATCAGGAGGCATTTAGAGAACCTGAATCTCAGCTTGTCAATTATTGGCAAGGCAAACAGGACAAGATCCTTGTTGGAGAGATGGGAATATGACCTGGCCCAGCCTATATTGCTCTGAATCTGATTGCCAGCAACTGTCAGCTAAGACACTGAGAAAAATTGTGTATTCTGTTCCTGTTAACCCAATTATTGCCCCTAAATGAAGGAAATAAAGTATGGTGCCTCATTTCTTAATTAGGAGAACATCTGTCTACACAGTACTTTCATCTGTAGTAGAACATGTCAATTCTAAGTTAGCAGAGTAAAATGCTGGAATTGCTCAAAAGTCCAATCCAAGCTATGATTAGATTCTAAACTATGGGTATTCCTCTGGGTAGCTTGATCTCAACAATGAGCTTTTAGCCTGAGTAGTAACTATGATTCTTGTAGGACTGTGAATGCTATATCCCTGCATATTTCACATAAATGGCAGTAAATAGCAACTGAAGGGGGTAATTCCTGGCATTTTGTTCTAGTGTAGGACTAGGTATTGCAGCAGGTAAAATGGATGTACCCAAACTGAAACTCCAAAAAGAGGATTAATTTTCACATTCAGATGGCTATGCCTCTTAAAATTTGTGGCACTCCAAAAACTTGTCATTATCCTACTTTAAAACTGGGATAATGACCCACTTTTCTTTCAACAGATCTGTAAAGATAACTGAATAGATTCTAAGGATAATTTTTGAGTTGGATAGCATCTATAGCTCCTATCTAGATATAGTGATTTCTATACGCTGTTCTATCATTTGGTCAGAGTCTAGAAGTTTGGAGATGGTATAAACTTAATTTGGTCCAGATTATCTATGACACAGATTTCTCTGAGAACTTCTAGGTGAACTACTGAAGTCTCTGTCCAACAGAAGGTTGCAAATGTCAGAATTGCTGATGATTATCCCCTGTGGACTAGAGATGATTGCAAAGTATCACTTACATAGCTATAAGAGTTATATTTGTGTATCTGTATGATCTAACAATTTATGTAGCAATTCTTGTAACAATCCATTAGTTTGCAATGTAAGCATTTTAATGTATGACTGGAGAATGAAAGCCTATTGATTATGTATTAATCATTGCTTATAAGAAGGATTCGTATATGATTAAACTTGCATTTGTGTTTTTATAATATATTAAAGCATTTTTTAAAAGATGACTGTGTGCAGAAAGGAATAAGAGATGGAACACTTTCAGATGAACAGCAAAAACAAAAAACCACAGGGATCCTATGTGAAGCCTACTTAAGTAAACATTGATTTATAGACGTATGCTGATTTCCAGAACCAGTTAATGGATATCACAGAATGTTCTTTGAGAAGATTCTAGAAGGTAGCCAACTAATCAAAATTCCCTTGCTATAGCAAAAAAGGTTCCATCTGCAAAAATGGGACCACCTGCATGGAATTTCGTGTTCTGCCTTCTGTTACACAATTGCTTTGGCCTAGCTTTCGAAAAGTGTAACAATGTGAACAATTGAATGAAGAATTAGAATATAAGATTATTTGGATTTACAACAAGCTAAATTTCTATCCTCTGCCTTTGTACAGTCTTGTGTTGGATTACTCAATATCCCTCAATATCACATAGCCCTGTCTGGAAATAAAATACATTAAATTATGCATACATCTCTAAATAACATGGACAGAATACTGATTTTTTCCCCAAGCATCAGAGTTTGCATTTACAAGTAGATGTTTTCTAGTTCTGCTAGAAAAACACCTTTTAGAATTCCCAGCTAAAATCCTCCCTATTAGCATGAGATGTTTCCTCAATCTATGATCAGATTGTTCACTACCTTCCTTGTCTGAAAACGTCTAAAACTGGGACCTATAAAATTAAATGTCAACATTCCCTGGGAACCCTAGCCTTTTGCATATATGGTTTCTCAAGAGTACGATGAAAGGATCTGAAGATTCAGCAGAATAGTTATCCGAGGAGGGGGATTGCTTTGGCAGATTTAGGTTAGAGTTACCACATCTAGGCTGCAAAACTCCTGATGAAAAACAGATGACAGCAAACACCTAGAGTTTTCTCTATCTAATGGTCATCCAGATTTTTGCAGTAAATATTATTGTCAAGTAAATAAACTGGACTGAAATCCAAATCCAGAGAAATCTCTCTTATTGAGCTTGGTAAAGCTTCAAAGGGGATGCTATGATTCAAGACTGGATTGTGTAAAACATCCTTCTGAAGCTGCTTCATGAATTAACTCTTGTTTCCACTTTTACAATTAAAGCAAAAATTGGTTTGTTTTGTCTTGCCTCAAGGTCTCATTCAGCAGTTATAGGAGCTGAACAAGGCTTCTCCACATACACAGAACCTCTTCTAACTTTTCTATCACCTACTGGAAGCACTGGACATAGCCTCAAATTGACATGAAGTGCTTCATCTGCCCAACAAGGAAAATCACACCAGTTCAAGAAGGAAAATTGCACTCCCTCTGGCATAAATAGCTCCTTGCTGAAGCAAAACAGTCTCCTTGCACAGGCCTGTATCTTGGTATGAAAAAACATTTGAGACCACAGATACAGTATATTAAACTACAGTTTGTTAAATAATGTGACAAATATTTAACTTACCGTGGAGGGAAATTTTATATCAATATTAACATCACTGGTTTTAAAAGCAAATCTCGTTAGACAGGATCCATACATCCTCAATGAACACTCTAGAAATAAAGAAAGAGTTCTGTAAGTGATCACATGGCTGTGATCAACTTTTCCCTCACACTTTTATATTATTACAGCTGTCACCTAATTATGTTAAGCCATAATTCACTGTTAAATGCACAAACAGGAAGTACTTATGGAAGATGAAGGTTCAGATACTCCACTTTTCTTGTTTCTTCCACATAGACAGGATGAATGAATCATAATTCAGTTTTGGTTTATCAGATTCCTGATTTTTATTGTTACATGTAAACTGAAAATAGTGGTTTAACATAAAATCTGGAGATTCTTCCATCAGAAAAGGTGATTCTGAGACACTTCTATATGTGTATCCATATATGTATGTGTATATATGTACTAGCAAGAGGACATATAAAAAAAAGGCAGAGTCAGGACAAAAAAAAAATTAGTGAATGAGTAGGGACTAAAATTAATGGCCTGGAAAAAAAGGCACCTCATTTGCAAAATTAATTGATCCCCATTTATTTATTTATTTCAATTTATATGGCCGGCCATCTCAACATCCTGATTTTGGGCAGCTAACAATTAAAAACACAGTATAACAATAACCTCACAATAAATACATACAGTAATTGGCAGCCAAAATAAAAAACCATCACAACCATCAGTATAACCATTCCATGGGCTCTGCCATACCTCTCAGCTCCCATGCCCAGTGATAGAATCAAATATTCAAGGCCTTTTGAAAGGCCAACAGGATTGGGGCTAATCTGATCTGTGGGGGATGATGTTCCAAAGAGCAGGCACCACAACAGAAAAGGCTCTCCTCGAGTCCTGCCACATAGCACTCTTTATAGACAGGACCCATAGCATGCGTCTCATGTCGGATCTGATGGGATGGATAGACACAATTGGGGAAAGACATTCCCTAAGATACACCAGCCCCATGCTATGGATGGGTTTATAGGTAACTACCGGCACCTTGAATTGAACCCAGAAACACACTGGCAATCAATGCAGCTCACGGAGGTGTAATATGCGCTGATCGAGGAACGCACATAACTGTCCGCGCTGCTGCATTTTGAACCAGCTGCAGCTTCCAGATGCTCTTCAATGGCAGCCCCATGTAAAGCGCATTACAGTAACAGTACTCCATTTGGGGGGTGATTAAGGCAAGAGTGACTGTGAGCAGAGGCTCTCAGTTCAGGAATGGGCACAACTGGCGCACAACACAAAACTGTGCAAAAGTATCACTTAGTCAGTCAGGGTTAGAGATATAAAACTGGGTATCATCAGCATACTAATGATACCTCACCTGGTGCCACTGAATGACCTCACCCAGCAGCTTCATGTTGATAATAAACAGGAGTGGGGAGAGTGGCAAGCCCTGTGGGACACAGCAAATTAGGGGCTGCAGGCTAGATCTTATCCCCTATCAATACTGACTGGAACTGGCCCCAAAAGGAGGAAGAAAAGCAGCACAACACAGTGCTGCCTGCTCCCAACCCCCAAATCCAATCCAGAAGGATATGATGATCAATGGTATTGAAGGCCACTGAGAGGCCAAGAAAAGCAAGGATGGATGCACCACCCCTATCCCTCTCCCACCAGAGGTCATCCACCAGCACCTGAATCCCGACTGAAAGGGGGTTTTCTGTATACCCTCACATGCAAACTGTTCTCTCCCACACATTCACACAATACACAGAAAACACAGAATGTAGAGGTCCCAGATAAGCATGTTTAGAACTTCTAGTTCTGCTCAGTCAGAGCTAGACTAGTTTTATCTTGTTGCTCTATACATGAAGATGGAAAGTGTCTAAAACAGGGCTTTCCAAAGTTTTCCCACGGCGACATACCAACCGCCGTTGGTGTGTCGCCGCGGGAAAACCCGGAAGTGCCGCTGTTGCGGCAGCGCGCAAAAACCCAGAAGCGCTGCTGCCGCTTTTGGTTTTTGCACGCCGCCGTTGGTGTGTCGCTGTGGGAAAACCCGGAAGTGCCGCTGCCGCTTTCAGCTTTTGTGCGCCACTGTTGGTGTGTCGCCGCGGGAAAAACCGGAAGCGCTGATGATGATCAGTGCTTCCAGGTTGTGTGGCGACACGCCAGACTGTGTGTGGCGACACACTTTTGTGTCGCGACACAGAGTTTGGAAAGCTCTGGTTTAAAATGAATAGCCTCTTTATCCATGTGGACTCTAAACTGATTGAGGATCCTAACTTTTCAAAGTTGTCATTCACATGCAGTGTCTCTGTACTTGAAGCAACAACAGCTCCTCCTCGTGTTTCACCCACTTACCTTCATTATTTGCACCACTTTCAACATCTTCCTCTATTATTGTATTTTTAGCAAATGTACAAAGATACCCTCTGCCCAATTTTCTTTTCATGTAGATAGAGCAAAATATAATTAGAATGAAAAATGTTTGTCTAGTGCTTCTTTAGGAAAGACAGTGTGCTTCAATATTTGGAAGCAGAAATACAATGTGCATTGTAAAGAAGTTGTTGTTTTATAAGATCACTATTATTATGAGCAAACAATACAATTTGCAACTGTTTTAATTTCATGTAACAACAGGTCATCTAACAACAAGTTAATCAATGCCTTGTTGATATTGTTTTCTATTATAAGCAATCTTCTTAATTTTGCTATTCTAATTCTAAAATGCCCTGCTAGGTGGCACCACCTAGCTAACTGGGCTGATCTCAAAAAGCTAACCATGATTAGACCTGGTTAGCATTTAGATGAAAGATACCATGAAGTTACCTGGTAAGTATTGCTGAATTATCTTTTCCATATCATATACAATTTCTTGGCGGACTTTGAAATCATCATCTGATATTCCTTGTTCTTTTGCTGCCTCCATCAGCATAAAATTCAAAGCAATAACTTGTGCAGGGGAAGGGGAAGGGAGGGCACGGAGCTCATTTTCTTCTTGCTTTTCCTAATGAAAAACACAAGGTAAAAAGTAATGTTTTGTTCTTTAACAAAAAAAATCCTCCAAATGTCAATTTAATTCTTCAAAAACCAATTTAATGATTTATTTTGGTATACTGACAAGTACTGAAATCTCTAGGCAGTCTGCAGTTTAAAACCTAGACCAGAGCTTTCCAAACTGTGTGTTGCGACACAAAAGTGTGTCACCACACACAGTCTGGTGTGTCGCCACACAACCCGGAAGCGCTGATCATCACCAGCGCTTCCGGGTTTTCCTGCGGCGACACACCAACGGCGGCGCGCAAAAACCAAAAGCGGCAGCAGTGCTTCCGGGTTTTTGCGCGCTGCCGCAATGGCGGCACTTCCGGGCTTTCCCGCGGCGACACACCAACGGTGGTTGGTGTGTTGCCGCGGGAAAACTTTGGAAAGCCCTGACCTAGACACTAAAACACTGTAAATAGCAATTGAAACAAGAAGAGTTAACAAGTAAAGGTCTATTGAAAAACATGTGTTTTAAGGGCTTTTTAAAATTTTAATAAAAATGATTTTGCCCTCAATTTTGTAGGGAGTGCATTCTAAAGACCTGGGAATGGTAACTGAGAAGGCTCATTCCCTAACTGCCACCAGATGAACTCGCAGCAATTAACAGGCCAACCACTTCAAATGATGTCAGTAACTGTGGGGGCACACACAGAGAACTCACTACAAGAGTCAAATATGGAAGTTCCCCGCACTACAGCTTTCTGGTAATTTTCTTCCAAAAACTGATGCAGCTGCTCTACCAATCAAAGCTACGGCCAGTGAATGAAGGCACTGCTGTTGCTTGAATCTGGGAAACCAGAGAGAGATTTGGGTTTAGAAGCACTCCCAAACTGCATATATGCTCCTTCTGGAAGATTGTAATTCCATTCAGAACATACAGATCTACCACTTTTCTGAAATTATGGTCCTCACAAAAAGCACCTCTATCTTGATTGGACTAGTCTCATTTTATAATCCCATATCCAGGTCATTACTGTCTGCAGGTAGGCATTCAGAGACATCACTCCATTTCTTAAAAAGGTTAGAGAGAAATAAATCTGGGTGCTATCAGCACACTGATACCACCCAGTTCCAAATTTCCTGATGATTTCATGTAGATACTGAAAAGCTCTGGAGTCACAATGAAGCCCTAAGGAACACCATACAATAACTCCCATTCTAAGGAGCAGATGTCTTCAGTAGCACCAACAGATAAGAATAGAACAGTTCCAAAACCATGGGCCCATTCCCCAATTGTTCAGGCAATTCAGGAGGATACCATAGTTGACAGAATCAAAAGCCGCTGAGAGATCAAAAAGAGCCTACACATTCATACTCCTTCCTGTAGTCATAATCCCCAAAGATTTTCCATCAGGTATGAGAAAGCCTCAGACCAAAGACAGAAGCCAGACTATCATAAGCATCATCATCATCATCATGATGCCAGGGTGAAATATGGAGGTTCTGTAATAAGATGCAGCCAGCCTGAAAGGAGCAGTTACCCAAGGCACACAGCCTGAGAGGAGAAGCAATGACAAAAGGGAAATACTGCTAGAATGCAGAAAAGGAGAAGTACCAAAGGGGACAGAGAGAAAAGCCAATGGCTCAATTGTACACATATGTTTCAAAGCTAACAAGGTGCAAAATAAGTCAAAAAAAGAAAAAGGGCCTTTAGTCTCAGCACGTGGGCTGCAGTGCTACAAATATAAGGAGAGAGAACCAGGAGGAAACTGAGAAGCCTCAGGATCCAGACCTGACATCTTCCAACACCCCAGGCTCTGTCTGCCCAACAACAGTCATAGGGATGTGTGGTGGGTATTCTGCATGTCTGTGAGTGTGTTTGAGGAACATAACTGCTTTACTTTAGTAAAGAAACTCTCAATTATTGGGAAAACCTCTCAGCATCCCTTGGGAACCTTAATGCCAAGGGAATAGTTTACTTAAAAAACTCATGAGCCCTCTAAATGTGAGAATGTATGTTTTCCAATTAATAAACCCATTGTATACCAGGACTGGGCATCATTCCTCTCTCTGCTGCCTCCTGCTCTTAGGATAGGGAAAAACCTGTGACCCTTAGAGTAAGAAAAGCATTGGGGAGAGGTTGGCATTCATGTCCTTATGGCCAGTGAATGAAATATGAGCGGGACAGGGAAAAATTTGTAATGCAGGCCAACCACAGAAGTATCAACCCTGTAGCCTGTCTTGAAGCCAGTTTGAAATGGTCAAGATAATCTGCTCTCTCAACTGTCTGCAGTTGAGAAGACACCACTTTCTCAATCAGCACCTCTTAATCATGGAAAGTTAGAGACTGCACTATACTGCCCATCTTAAGATCTAGGTTCTTAAGAAGGTATCTAATAATTGTTATCCTTAAACAAGGAGACATTCTCCCCTCCTCCCCGAGGGACATTTATGAGGATAACTAAGGTGTCTCTAAAAACCTCTGGGCTAGACGTTATAAGCCAAGTTGGGCAAGGATCCAGAGGATATGTAATGAAACATATTGTTCCAAGCAGCCTCCCCACTTCCTCAGGTATCATGAAAATGATCCACTCTAATTATACAAGAGAAGTTAATAGATAACCTCATAAAGTTGCACTCTGACCATTCTGTACATGAGAGATTTTATCTGCCAAAGGAAAAAACAAAAC
This sequence comes from Charina bottae, assembly GCA_023362775.1. Taxonomy (NCBI): domain Eukaryota; kingdom Metazoa; phylum Chordata; class Lepidosauria; order Squamata; family Charinaidae; genus Charina; species Charina bottae. The sequence goes on along the minus strand of JALMGJ010000003.1, from coordinate 54,387,663 downwards.
CCACTGAAAGTGTTGCAACAAGTCTTTGAGAGTTCTGCAATAGAACTAGGAGAGGAGGAAGAGCTGTCAGTTGCTTCACAATCCAAAACAACTCACAGGCTGTAAGCTTCCTGATGCATTGTATGCAGAAAAAATGTTTCTTTGGTGCACATATCACCTCAGAATAAACTTAGCAGGTAACAGACTACTTATGGGAAACTGTGTCAACCACTCTAACAACCTTCCTATCACAAGAACCAACCAGGGCATTGATAGCACCACTGGTAAAAGAAGCTCCAAGACCTTTTGGAATCCGACTAGATCTAACTGGACCCAAAAATCTTTTTGGGCAGGCTATGCTAACAAGTCCACTACCTTAGGTGGGGTATAGCTACATATCCAATCTTAACTGCATGGTTAAGGTTTGTTTGTTTGTTTGTTCATTCGTTCATTCATTCATTCACTCACTCATTCATTCATTCTTTCGATTTCTATCACCGCCCCATCTCCCCCAAAGGGGAATCTGGGCAGTTGGGGAAACTTGAGGTATCCTCACCCATAGAACACATCTCTAATCAGAATAAAATACCAAATTGAGTTTGTGCCCTGTGACCAACTGGAATAGGCCCATGCTTGTCATGGCTGCTATCAAATCCTGAGACACAGCTCCAAGTAGACATTGAAATCCCCCAGCACCATAAGCCTAAGAATCTCCAACATCAACTCTGAGACCAGCACAGCTTAGGCAGGAATTCCATTAGGCAGCAGGTTAGGTATAATAACCAAATCCCTAATCCAGAGCTTTCCAAACTTTTCATGTTGGTGACACACCTTTTAGACATGCATCATTTCACGACACACTCTTACAGCAGGGCACAAGGCAGGCACTAGGACCTGCGCGGAATCCTGGCAAGGTCGGAGGCAGCAGCAGCCGCGACACACCCAGACACTGCAGCCGACACTAACAGTTTGGAAAGCTCTGCCCTAATCTATCCCTGTTCACAAATCTAGGAACCTGTTCTTTCACAAATATCCTGGTGAGATATTGCTCTCAGGGATCACGCCTGCACCTCTGTCCTCTGGCTTGTAGGGTACAAAATAGCCAGACAAAAAAGCAGGGCCCATACTGGCCCATTTGCCTTTCTCTGCCATTTTCGTTACATGCCAGGTAGATCAATACCAGTTGAAGGATCTTTTTTTCACCATCAACCATATTCTTATGAGTACAGCCCTGTACCTATTCATCTTGCTTGCTACCAACCAATGTTTAAAAATTGTATCATGCATTTAAAACCAAGAGTGAACTTCTCAGCAAAATTTCAAAACTTATTCTAGCACTTACCATGATATTCTTTTTATGGCGTCTTTCTTTAATGTGTTTATGAGCTCCCTGGATATTTTCAATGTGAACTGAACACAGCTTACATAGGTACTGGCAATTAGAGTACTCTGGAGAGCGCTGTGGAAGAAACCACGTATTTAAGATTCAGCAGCCACTTAATTATGTCTGGTTTTTTTCCCCATCATAACAATAAAATGCTACTAAGTACATTTACCACAGAAGAGCAAAGAGACTGTCCCAACTCACCATACATAGTTACATTTTAAAATATTTCAGACATACATCTTTCAATTTTTAGTAAAGCTACCCGAAGGGCTAGCTTGGCAAATACTGAGAAATTATAAAATATCAAGAACCTGTATTTATTACTATCTATCATGTTCATAAATATTCCAGAGATGCTTATGGAAAAATAAATAGAAGAGTTTAGGATCATGAAGACCTAAACAAAATAGTGACCCCAAAATTAAGAACATAAGAACTGTGCTGGATCAAATCAAAGATTTATTTAGTCAAGCATTCTGTCAAAAAGCCCCTAAGAGGAGTATGAGTACTTGTGATTTCCATCAACTAAGTTTGAGAAGTATACTGCCCCGGTTGATGGCAATATATACTAAGCTATATACTTGCTATTCATACACTTATCCATGCTTTTTTCTAACTGTTGTTTAAAGTCATCCAAGTTTATAACCTTCACTTATCTTGTGGTATCATTTGCATTCATTTCATTTATTAAATGTATAAGGCTGCTCAACTGTGGCATACAATATTAAAACAATTCAAAAATACAGACAAAATAATAACAGGTATCTAGAAAAACTTTTCCAAAGTTTAATTATGTTAATAGATGAGAAAGTACTTTTTTTTCTCTTTAGACACTCCCAAATTTCAGATATACAATGATCAAAGGGGCTTCTACCTACACACCTTTTCTCCATAGCAGAAAAGCACCAAAGTTGAAAATTTTCCTCTTGAAAACTGTCTTGCCCCTTTATCATGCTAACTGCTCTTTAATGCTCCTTTTCTATATTTACAATGCTTTTGAAAGGTTTGGTAATCAGAATTGTATGCAATATTCCAAGTATGATCATACAATCAATTTGACTAAAAGTGTTGTGAAAACCAGAAGTTTTACTTTTAATTCCTTTCTTAATGATCTCTCCAATATGAAATTGTCTAATTCCATTGTACAATACAGGTAGTCCTTGGCTTATGACAGCAATTGGGACTGGAATTTCCATTGCTAAGTGATGTCGTCATAAAGCACGACCACATTGCTTAGTGATGGCAATCCCTGCAGTCCCAGTTGCTGTCGTTAACCGAATCCCACAGTCATTAGGGGAGGCAGCGTCCTGCTTGCTTCCCACAACCAAAGTCAGTGGGGAAGCCAGCAGGAAGTTGCAAGTCCCAGGCCAGCAGGCAGGGAAGTGGCTGCTACTGGGTGGGGGAGGGAGCAAGAGGGTGCGTGAGAGGCGTGGCATGGGTCAGGTACACGAGGGTGCGAGGGGGTGCATGAGAAGCGCAGTGCAGTTCGGGTATGTGAGGGTGTTAGGGGAGGCGCAAGTCAGGGAGGGGGTGTAAGTGACCAGCGTGGCACAAGCACAGAGGGGCTGGGGAAGGGTGCACCTGTGGGAGAGACTTACCCCAGCAACTTGCGACCTTCCCTGCCGGCTTCCCCACTGACTTTCTGGGGAAGCTGGCAGGGAAGGTTGCAAATGGCGATCCCATGATTGCGGGGCACTGCAACTGGTTGTAAGTGTGAATGGTTGCCAAGCACCCAGACTGCAATCATGTGATTGCGGGGTGCTGGGATGCTGAGGACCGGTTGTAACCAACATTGGTTCAGTGTCATCGTAACTTTGAACGGTTGCTGAACAAATGGTCATAGGTCGAGGACTACCTGTAAAACGTCCCATCCTAAAGTACAGTAATTGTTTCAATATATAAACAATAGACTGTTTATGCTTATGTACATGAAACAGCAAGATCAAACTTATATATAACAGGGACTATGAAAAACCCATTTTTCTGCAGTAAGCATTGCTAACCAGGATTTATTTGTTCCTAGAGCACATGATAGTCATGGAAAAACACTAGAAAAATCTGTGCATGTTGATTTCCAATATACTTCAAGCCTGACATGCACAAAATCAGCCCAAATACTATATTCAATGTTTCCTGACATGTGTCAAAGCAAAAGTATACATAAAGTGATATTATGCACATATGTTAATACCTTATCACCAACTATGTATAGTGGTTACTATGAACTTCAGTGTTTACCATGAACCCAGAAATGTATATAATTCCTTCCAGTTAAATGAAAAATTATCTATGGTCTCATCTATTATAATATGAAAGGCAATATGCTTCCTGCCATACTAAAAAATAATAATCCAGAATACAATTTAGAAGAATTTTCTAATTTAGGAAAATTACTTCATACTATAAAATTTAAAGACAAAGCCTTCTTTTAAACTAGATATGCAGTCTAGCTTAAATAGTCTATAGTAGACATGAATACAAATTCAATTCTGAACTTACTTTTTCCAAGCGGATAATATAATCTCTTTCCAGTCGCTCTTCAGCTTGTTTCAAGCCTAACTGCTCTTCTGCCATCAGTGTTGATTCATCCATTACAGCAACATTTTCTAAATAATCAGCTTCTGACTTACTTTCTTTAGCAGAGTCAGAATTCTTTATTTTACCTTGTATGAGAAGGATGAAGAGAATGTTTAAAACATTTTTCACAGACTACCATAAATCTAAATTAAGGGACAGTGGAATGTACATATACTCTTTCTTTGAAAATTGTGGAAACTAAGATTGGAAATACTCATAACTAAAATTTAAAATTTAGATTCAAAGTTTTATTGGATGATGATTTACTTAGCGTAAAGAGGATACTGCATTTAAATTATGGCTCTATAGCTTTTTAAAAAATTCCTTCAAGTAGAAAAGCAGCAAAGTATGGAAAAATAACTTAAGCTAAAAAATGAACAATTAGAATTAGCTGGTTAAATTAAGAAATTACCACAGCACCAAAAATGTAGCAAAATGCAAGAGAGTATTTTCAATCAGAATTAAAATGATTTCTATACAGATCCACAGAAAAGCAGTATTTTTTAAAGTTTCCTAATTTACATTAAAAAGAAGAAATCATAGTTCCACTTAACGATGTATATACAGTACAAGTAACATAAGGAAAAAGTTTAATTTCTGACAGATTTGAAAAAAACACCTGAATGCACACTCACAGTAATCTTCAGACTTTTGTTCTACTGGTCTTAGATCCAAATCACTTTTGTGTGAGTCATTACAACAATTAGTATTAATTTTGGACGTATCCTGTCTTAGTGGATTTTCCAATTCAGGAGTCCCTCTCTGGGCAGTTGGTAAGGTTTCTGTGCTGGCACCATTCTCTAAAATATGAGAAGTTGGAAGGTTTTCACGCACATGCTGAAATTTCAGATTTTCTACTGCTGTTGATACATTTGGCAATCTTTTTCCTTTGCTATGATTTTGATCCTGAAGACCTGATCCCATGTCTTTATATCCAGAAATACAACTATTTGTCTTACGTGATTTATTTTCTCCTGACTTTTCAGGACAAACATCATTTTGCTTATTCTTTTTGAAACTGCTACCACTTGAAGAACTTTTCCCAGCTTCTTTTATAGATTTGTCATTTCTGTTGGTTTTATAATTTTGATTGGTTACAGCTCTGATAACCTTGCTTTCTTCACACACAATACGGGTGGATTTTCTTATGTCATGATTTCCACTTTTTGGAATCTTGCCTTCTTCCATTATTGAGACGACCTGCTTTGTCTATCACTTGAGACTATTTGAAATGTAATTTTGCAACAATTTGGATGGAGCAAAATCCTCTGTTCAAGCAGGGTATCTGGATGATTGTCTGGAGGAAAAAACAGTTAAACATGTAAATATATTACCACACAACATAAAGCAGTATTCCTCAATCTGATGTCCTGAACTAGGTACAGACACATGAAACAGATGGGAGTAGCTTCTACAGCAACCATGCAAGCCTGGAAAAAGACGAGGCTGCTTTAACAATTTCAAGAGGCGCTTCATAAATCCTCCTCCTCTGTGCTTCAAAGCATCTCCAATTGAAAGACTTCTGCAGGTCTATAATTTTATACTTCTTTCAGCCAAAATTAGTTTTCTATCACTATTAAAAAATAGATTTATATCATTATAATACAGGAGGGACTAGCCCCCGGAGTGTTAACTAAGAAAATAAAAACATAATTAGTCTTATCAACATGGCAGGTGGCTGCATCCCATCATAGTTTGCTTATATACAGTATATATCTAGATAGCTAGGAGCATTGTCCACAGTTAAGAAAACAGGGTCATGTTCATGTTACCCTTAGCTGTTAAAAGTTGAAGTTCTCTTCACGTGAGCAGAAATAATATATTACTAGACGAGATAATAAACTGTAATTGTGTTTTTTTTAATTTATTCTACTGAAAAACATAGATACAACTATTTAAAATTTTAGGAGGAGGAAAAGGATTCCAGCCAAATATAGTTTTTTCCAAAAATTTAAACTATTTTAAGTTGCAATAATAAACTATTTTGGATTTAAACAACTAAAAACCATCAAGTTTATATTTTGTTTCCTGTCAGTTTTTAAGTTTCATGTTGCATTATCTTCTACAAACATTTTCAATTAGGTAATATGTCAGTATTGGAAAAAGCACACTACAGAAATAGAAGCAATACATTTTTTTTTATAAAGAATTATGGTATTTACTTAGAAGAAAAATGATTCTCTCCCAATCCCCCAAAAGTAAGATTACCGTTTTTAAAAGCCATCTGTCTCATTACAATCCTCCAATTTTAAAGACAAATGATCAGGGAAAAATTTCCTTTCAGACAAATACTTGTCAAGCTGCCAACTGCACAATTCTGGGAAAAGTCACCACTGCTTAAAGAGTTGGAGTCAGGTGCTATGTTCATACCCCACGTAGCCCTAAGCATCTTTTTGTCTTCAGATCTGAAGCACTGTACATCTATAGTATATGGTTTTAAACAGCTAGCAAAACTGTTCTCAATGATGCTTTTCTGATTTACTGTAAATTTAATTCCTCATGCTGGTATTAACTGGATGTAGTTAATTTCAGCTCCGGGCAATTATAATTGGGAAAATAACACAGAATGGTGTTTAGTTTTGAAAGACAACATTAAAAATGATTTATTAATATTGAATTAAAACAGAGGAGTGTTAAGGCAATTAGATCAAAGTACATGAAGAAAATCATTTAACAGCAGCTCAGTGACAATCTGTTGATAAGGCAAGTAGATATAAGGATTCCTTATTTCTGTATTATTATTTATTTTTATTTTTTATTTATAATTTGATTTATATCACCACCCCATCTCTCCCAAAGGGGACTCTTATATATTATAATGAAGCTATTGAACTGGTGGATAGCTTCTGCTTTTTAGAAGCAATTATCAACAGTAACCAGCAGTCAAGGAACCTGTTAGATTAGCACTTGTTAAAGTAGCAATGGAGGCCTTGAAAAAGTTATTTAGATGCCAGAATATGTATACACCTACGAAGATCAGAATGGTGCAAACAATGGTTTTACTTGTAACAGTCTATGGCAGGGTTTCTCAACCAGGGTTCCATTGAACCCTTTCCGCAAGAGGTCATTAGGGGTTCCCTGGGAGATCACGATTTATTTAAAAAAATATTTCAAATTCAGGCAACTTCACATTAAAGAGGTAAGTTTCATTCTTTATTTTTAGTTTAAGAACACTGTTAATACATATATACAGGCCTACACATGAAACGAATATAATAATTTTGTAAATTCTGGCCTATATTTGAGCCTGAATGTGCAGGGGTTCCCCGAGGCCTGAAAAATATTTCAAGGGTTCCTTGAGGGTCAAAAGGTTGAGAAAGGCTGGTCTGTGGAATGAAAGTTGGATTTTGCAGAAGCAGGCTAGAAAGTTCTGATATTTTCCAAGTTTGGTGCTGGAGAAGATTTCTGAGAATATCAAGAATAGCCAAGAAAATAAATGGATCATTGAACAAATCAATCTAAAGTTCTTACTTGAGGCACAAATGGCCAGGCTTAAGTGATAATGCTTTGGACATATGCAAGACGTAACTCTCTGGAGAAGTCTATAAGGAAAGAGGGGATTTCTAATGCATACTTCGCTCAGATTCATTCCAAGTTGGACTCCAAGCGTGAGACAAGATCTGGGGAGATGCCAGGGGCTCGTACTTACCACGTTATCTGGGAACAGTTTGATCCTGTTGCGCCTGATGAAGTAGACAGGATCCTCCGGATTGTAAACGCCACCACATGCCAGCTTGACCCATGTCCCTCCTGGCTGGTGAAATCAGCTAGTGAGGTGACATGTGGCTGGGTCCAGGCGATGATTAATTCGTCCTTGAGTGAGGGGGTGTTCCCGGCGGCCTTTAAGGAGGCGCTGGTGCACCCCCTCCTCAAGAAACCTTCCCCGGACCCTACAATCCTGGGCAATTTTCGCCCAGTCTCCCACCTTCCCTTTTTAGGAAAGGTGGTTGAGAAGGTGGTGGCGTTGCAACTCCAGAGGATTCTGGATGAAACGGATTATCTGGACCCCTTCCAGTCAGGTTTCAGGCCGGGATATGGGACGGAGACCGCATTGGTCGCACTTATGGATGATCTCTGGCGAGAGCGGGATGGAGGGAGTGCGTCCATCCTTGCTCTCTTAGATCTCTCAGCGGCTTTCGATACCGTCGACCATGGTATACTTTTGGAGCGGCTCGAGGAGTTGGGAGCGGGCGGTGTGGTTTTGCGCTGGTTCGCCTCCTTTCTCCAGGGCCGCTCCCAGTCGGTGTTGATAGGGGAGGAGAGAGCTGACCCGCGACCCCTGACTTGTGGGGTGCCGCAGGGGTCGGTTCTCTCTCCACTCCTATTTAACATCTACATGAAGCCACTGGGCGAGATCATCCGTCACCACGGGATGAGGTATCACCAATATGCTGATGATACCCAGTTATACATCTCCGTCCCGGGTGAAGTAAGTGATGCGGTCAATGCCTTATCTCAGTGCCTGGAGGCTGTGGGGGTCTGGATGGGGAACAACAGGCTTCAACTGAACCCTGGTAAGACGGAGTGGCTGTGGATTGATGGCCCCCCTGGATCCGGGAAGTTGTCATCTTTGGTTCTGGGGGGGGGTTGCACTACCCCACTCGGATCCAGTGCGGAATCTGGGGGTCCTCCTGGACTCGCGACTCCTGCTTGAAGAGCAGGTGGCAGTCGTGGCCAGGAGGGCCTTTGCACAGTTGCGAGTTGTGCACCAGTTACGCCCTTTCCTGGATCGGGAGGCCCTCCGAACAGTCACTCACGCCCTTGTCATCTCCCGTATAGACTATTGTAATGCGCTCTACATGGGGCTACCCTTGAAGAGTATCCGGAAGCTTCAGCTGGTGCAGAATGCAGCGGCGCGAGCAGTTATGAGTGCCAGAAGATCGGCACATGTAACACCTCTGCTTCGCGAGCTGCATTGGGTGCCAGTTTGCTTCCGGGTCCAATTCAAGGTGTTGGTGATTACCTTTAAAGCCCTACATGGCATAGGACCAGGGTACCTGAGGGACCGTCTCGTCCCGATAACGTCGACCCGCCCCACCCGTACATGCAGGGAGGGCATGCTTCGGACCCCCTCAATAAGACAATTCCATCTAGCGGGGTCCAGGAGGCGTGCCTTCTCTGCGATAGCGCCCGCCTTGTGGAATATTCTGCCCCCGGAGGTGAGACTGGCCCCCTCCCTCCTGGCCTTTCGGAAGGCCCTTAAGACCTGGCTTTGCCACCTGGCCTGGGACGACGGAGGTGGTAGTGCCTCCTGGGGTTGGCTTGCCCCATAGCTCTACTATCTATTCTGCGGGTCCAAGCCCATCCTGGATTTTATTTTATTATGTTTTGTTTGTGTTTTTAGATATTTTGTATAGTTTTAAATTTTTATTTGTTGTAACCCGCCCAGAGTCCCTTGCATGGGAGATGGGCGGGGAATAAATTTGAATAATAATAATAATAATAATACTTATAAGCTTTTTACAGCACACAATACAGGAATTACTGTTGCAATTTCATTTGGTTCACCTATGTTAGCAGTTGTCACACTCGAAGAGAATATTTGTTGTCACACTCTGTGGCACCATGAAAAGTATTAGGTTGTGCAAGAAATAAATATACTGCTAATTTTTAATAATTAAATTCCAATCTATATGTCACAGGGGTTCCCAAACTTTGCAGTACCACAACTGTACACTGTACACAACTGCATGCACAAGCAAAATGAGGAGCAAAGCGCAGAGCAAGTTTTAAGAGTACCCATGTGCAGACAAAGCAGGAGCACTGTCAAAACTTGTTCCTGCTTTGCCTGGGCAGGTCTGCAACCAGTTTGCATACACAAAACACAAAGCACAGAGCAACTTTTGACAGCTCTCCCACTCTGCCTGCACGAAGCATGACTTTTTTAAAAAAAAATTGAGATCCCCTTCTAAATTGCTTAAATGAACTCTAATTTAAAGAGAAAATAATTTAGTTCACAATTGGATACACTATTAACTTCAAACACAGGATAATGTCCCTTGGGCACTAAAAGACCAAATGAGGACTGTGAAATGTAATACAAGGCTTTATACCACTATCTTCAGAAGATCTGTTAATTTTAGAAAAGTACCATTTTTTTCAAAGTAATTATCATAATAAATGAACACTATTATAATCAAATTATGCATTTATAATATTGTAAATCTAGGAAAACAATTAAATGTTACTTTTTTAGGGGACTATCCTTAAGAAGCATGTATTTATGTTCACAACTTTTCAAGCATGTTAAATTAATATATAAACAATTTGCAATATCTTCATTTTTTGTTAAGTCCTGAATTAAATAAGAACAGTGCATGCTACTGATTTGTACCATCTGAAATAAAGACATTTAATATAATTTTCAAGTGTTCTACAGCATATACAAATATATTTGTTGTTGTTCAGTCGTTCAGTCGTGTCCGACTCTTCGTGACCTCATGGACCATAGCACGCCAGGCCTTCCTGTCCTCCACTGTCTCTCGGAGTTTACTCAAATTCATGTTCATTACATCGGTGATGCTATCTAACCATCTCATCCTCTGCCGTCCCCTTCTCCTTTTGCCCTCAGTCTTTCCCAGCATCAGGGTCTTTTCCAGTGAGTCCTCTCTTCTCATTAGGTGGCCAAAGTATTTGAGCTTCAGCTTCAGCATCTGTCCTTCCAATGAGCAGTCAGGGTTGATTTCCTTTAGGATTGACTGGTTTGACCTCCTTGCAGTCCAAGGGACTCTCAAGAGTCTTCTCCAGCACCACAGCTCGAAAGCATCAATTCTTCGGCGCTCAGCCTTCCTTAGGGTCCAACTCTCACAGCCATACATTGCTACTGGAAAAACCATAGCTTTAACTATACGGACCTTTGTCGGCAAGGTGATGTCTCTGCTTTTTAATATGCTGTCTAGGTTTGCCATAGCTTTCCTTCCAAGGAGCAAGCGTCTTTTAATTTCATGGCTGCAGTCACCATCTGCGGTGATCTTGGAGCCCAAGAAAATAAAATCTGTCACTGCTTCCATTTCTTCCCCTTCTATTTGCCAGGAAGTGATGGGACCAGATGCCATGATCTGGGTTTTTTTAATGTTGAGTTTCAAGCCAGCTTTTGCACTCTCCTCTTTCACCCTCATCAAGAGGCATTTTAGTTCCTCTTCACTTTCTGCCATTAGGGTGGTATCGTCTGCATATCTGAGGTTGTTGATATTTTTCCCGGCAATCTTAACTCCGGCTTGTGATTCATCCAGCCCGGCATTTCTCATGATGTACTCTGCATATAAGTTAAATAAGCAGGGTGATAATATACAGCCTTGTCGTACTCCTTTCTCAATTTTGAACCAGTCGGTTGTTCCATGTCCGGTTCTAACTGTTGCTTCTTGACCCACATACAGGTTTCTCAGGAGACAGGTAAGGTGGTCTGGTACTCCCATCTCTTTAAGACTTTGCCACAGTTTGTTGTGATCCACACAATCAAAGGCTTTAGCGTAGTCAATGAAGCAGAAGTAGATGTTTTTCTGGAACTCTCTTACTTTTTCCATGATCCAGCGAATGTTGGCAATCTGATCTCTAGTTCCTCTGCCTCTTCGAAACCCAGCTTGCACTTCTGGTAGTTCTCGGTTCACATGCTGCTGAAGCCTAGCTTGTAGGATTTTGAGCATAACCTTGCTGGCATGTGAAATGAGCGCAATTGTACGGTAGTTTGAACATTCTTTGGCATTGCCTTTCTTTGGAATTGGAACGTAAACTGACCTTTTCCAATCCTGTGGCCACTGTTGAGTTTTCCAAATTTGTTGGCATATTGAGTGCAGCACTTTAACAGCATCATCTTTTAGGATTTTAAATAGCTCAGCTGGGATACTGTCTTCTCCACTAGCTTTGTTGTTAGTAATGCTTCCTAAGGCCCACTTGACTTCACTCTCTAGGATGTCCGGCTCAAGGTCAGTGACCACACCATCGTATTTATCAGGGATATTAAGATCTTTCTTGTATAGTTCTTCTGTGTATTCTTGCCACCTCTTCTTAATCTCTTCTGCTTCTGTTAGGTCCCTGCCTTTTTTGTCCTTTATGATGCCCATCTTTGCACAAAACGTTCCCTTGATATCTCCGATTTTCTTGAAGAGATCTCTAGTCTTCCCCATTCTATTGTTTTCCTCGATTTCTTTGCATTGTTCATTTAAGAAGGCCTTCTTATCTCTCCTTGCTATTCTCTGGAATTCTGCATTCAGTTGTTTATATCTTTCCCTTTCTCCCTTGCCTTTTGCTTCCCTTCTTTCCTCAGCTATTTGTAAAGCCTCATCAGTCAGCCACTTTGCTTTCTTGCATTTCTTTTTCTTTGGGATGGTTTTAGTTGCTGCCTCCTGTACAATGTTACGAACCTCCATCCATAGTTCTTCAGGCACTCTGTCTATCAGATCTAATCCTTTAAATCTATTCCTCACCTCCACTGTATATTCATAAGGGATATGATTTAGGTCATACCTGATTGGTCTAGTGGTTTTCTCTACGTTCTTCAATTTAAGCCTAAATTTTGCAATAAGAAGCTCATGATCTGAGCCACAGTCAGCTCCAGGTCTTGTTTTTGCTGATTGTATAGAGCTTCTCCATCTTTGGCTGCAAAGTATATAATCAATCTGATTTCGGTATTGACCATCTGGTGATGTCCATGTGTAGAGTCGTCTCTTGTGTTGTTGGAAAAGAGTGTTTGCTATGACCAGCGTGTTCTCTTGACAAAACTCTATTAGCCTTTGCCCTGCTTCATTTTGTACTCCGAGGCCGAACTTGCCTGTTATTCCGGTTATTTTTTGACTTCCTACCTTAGCATTCCAGTCCCCTATGATGAAAAGGACATCTTTTTTTGGTGTTAGTTCTAGAAGGTGTTGTAGGTCTTCATAGAACCGGTCAACTTCAGCTTCTTTGGCATCAGTGGTTGGGGCATAGACTTGGATCACTGTGATGTTGAATGGTTTGCCTTGGATTCGAACTGAAAGCATTCTGTCGTTTTTGAGGTTGTACCCCAGTACTGCCTTTCCCACTCTTTTATTGACTATGAGAGCTACTCCATTTCTTCTAAGGGATTCTTGCCCACAGTAGTATATATAATGGTCTCCTGAATTAAATTCGCCCATTCCTGTCCATTTTAGTTCGCTGATTCCCAATATGTCGATGTTCAATCTTGTCATCTCATGTTTGACCACATCCAGCTTACCTTGATTCATAGTTCTTACATTCCAGGTTCCTATGCAATATTGTTCTTTACAGCATCGGACTTTCCTTCCACTTCCAGACACATCCACAACTGAGCGTCCTTTCGGCTTTGGCCCAGCCGCTTCACTCTTTCTGGAGCTACTCGGAATTGCCCTCCGCTCTTCCCCAGTAGCATTTTGGACACCTTCCGACCTGAGGGGCTCATCTTCCAGCGTCATATCTTTTAGCCTTTTGATACTGTCCATGGGTTTTCTTGGCAAGGATACTGGAGTGGTTTGCCATTCCCTCCTCCAGTGGACCACGTTTTGTCAGAAATATATATTATTATATTACAAATATATTAATATATTAATATATATTTAATATATATTATATATATATATATATTATATATTATATATTATATATATATTATATATTATATATTATATATATATTAATATAATATATATTATATTATATTACAAATATATTAAATATGATTTATTAACTTATTTCTGTCAATTATTTCACTTCAGCTCCTTTGGTTTAGAAAAAAATTCTGACATTTACATAGCATATAGCACTTTTTATAGTTTTGTTTGTTAAATCGGGTAAAATGAAAACTGTTAAGTCAGAATCCCCTTAATTTAAGTCAGAAGAACATTTTTCCAATTCAAAATTTTACAGAAAACCCATATTATTGGATAAACATATAAACTGGTAAAAAAAAAAGCAGTAATCATATAAATAGTTTTAGATTTAACATAAATATTCATGTTTATTCCCTTCAGTTTTAAGATTAAGAATATTCTTAAGAGCAGAGCTTTCCAAACTGTGTGTCGCGACACAAAAGTGGTTTGCCATCGCCTTCCCCAGTCGTAATTACCTTTCCCCCAGCAAGCTGGGTACTCATTTTACCGACCTCAGAAGGATGGAAGGCTGAGTCGACCTGAGCTGGCTACCTGAGAACCATCTTCCACTGGGATTGAAGTCAGGTTGTGAGGAGTTTCGGTTGCAATACTGCCGCCTACCACTCTGCGCCACAAGAGGCTCATTTACACATGAAACAAATATAATAATGTTGTAAGTTCTGGCCTATATTTGAGCCTCAATGTGCAGGGGTTCCCCGAGGCCTGAAAAATATTTCAAGGGTCCCTCCAGGGTCAAAAGGTTGAGAAATACTGACCTAAACACTAGAAGATCCCCCAAATTACAAAAAAATCCAAGATCTTGCTACTGGAATAAGCTGTAAATGATTGTCCAATTGATTAATTAATTCAGTGCTTTCCAAAGTGCCGCCGTTGGCGACACACCAACGGCGGCAGCGGGGGTGCTGGGGGGCGCGTGCGTGCACAGTGGCACGGGGGGGCGTGCGGCGGCGTGTACGGCGGCGGCCTAGGTAAAACGCGGAAGCGCTGATGCCATAATTATCACTCTCTTTAAAAAGGGTGATAGAACAGACTGTGGAAACTATCGAGGCGTCTCCCTTCTAGCTACAGCAGGCAAAATCCTGGCAAAGATCATCGCAAACCGTCTCCTATCTATGTCAGAAGACATCCCCCCTGAAAACGCAAAATGGCTTCCGCCCTTCCAGGGGAACAGTAGATATGATCTTTACTGCACGACAGCTTCAAGAAAAATGCAAGGAGCAAAACCGCCCTCTGTACATGGCGTTTATTGATCTGACTAAAGCTTTTGATACTGTAAATCGTACTGCTCTCTGGACCATCCTTCTGAAAATCGGATGCCCTGATAAATTTGTGAACATCTTGCGGCTACTCCATGACGACATGATGGCAACAATCCTGAATAACAATGGCTCTCAAAGTGATCCATTTAAAGTGGAATCCGGCGTTAAACAGGGATGTGTTATTGCTCCAACCTTATTTGCTATCTTCATCATTATGATTCAACCTTGTTGAAGAGAAACTTCCTACTGGTGTAGAAATTATATATCGAACAGATGGAAAGCTTTTTAATCTTAGTAGGCTGAAAGCAAAAAATAAGGTAATTACAACTTCTGTTATAGAACTTCAATATGCTGATGATAACGTAGTCTGTGCACACTCCGAGGAAGATCTTCAAACTATCCTAAACATCTTTGCAGAAGCATATGAAAAGCTCGGCCTCTCGATTAACATAAAAAAACCAAAGTGCTTTACCAGCAAGTTCGAACCAATCCCTCCGCAGCGCCATCAATCCAGCTTAAAGGTGTGTCACTAGAAAATGTCGACCACTTTTCTTATCTCGGCAGCCATCTATCTACAAAAGCCGACATCAACGCTGAAATTCAGCATCGCCTGAGCTCTGCGAGTGTAGCTTTCTCCCGAATGAAGCGTAGAGTGTTTGAGGATCGGGACATTCGCAGGGAGACCAAAATGCTTGTTTACAAAGCCATTGTACTACCAACCCTTCTGTACGCCTGTGAAACATGGACCCTCTACAAACGCCACCTCCAACTTCTTGAAAGATTCCATCAACGTGTGGGGTGATGGTGGCTTTTGGGGTTCCAAACAACGTGTTGTAAGGCTAACAATATCTTTATTGAGAGCATAAGGCAATAATGGATGTATGGTGCATTATTGCAAAAAGGAAAAAACAAAGCATAAGCAGAGTTCCATCACCAGAAGTGAGGAAAGAAAACATCATGGTCTGTGCAAAGACCAGGCATAGTTACAGTGCAGATACAAGTACATGTAGATAGCAGTCTACATAGAATAAGCATAGGAAAAACATAAGTGAGATGAGTACCCATGGTTCATAGCTGAATTATACCCATGGTTCAGAATTCTGATTGGTTAATATGGGCTAGGCAACTCTTTCAGCCTAACATTTTGGTAACAGTTGTACTTACTATAAACCGCCATGGGGTGGCGGTGTTGCATATTGGCTTTCCCTGGAGACTCTATTTTCATGGGAAAAGGACTGATAACCTCCAAATGTTTTGGCTAGAACAGCACCTGTTGTTTATGAGCTTTTTGTTATGGAAACGTGCTTGCAACAGAGGGGCTTGGAAATTTCCACTTTCCAGGCTAGATTTTCATAGTGTAGAAAATGCCATGCGTTTGATTCTGCATAGAATAACTTTACCAAATAACTTTAACACAACGCTGCCTCCGAAAAATTCTGCAAATTACTTGGGAAGATAGGCGGACTACTGTTAGCGTATTAGAAGAAGCGAAAACCACCAGCACTGAAACAATGATCATCCAACATCAACTTCGCTGGATCGGCCATGTTGTTCGAATGCCTGACCATCGTCTTCCAAAGCAGCTACTTTACTCCCAACTTAAGAATGGAAAACGGAATATTGGTGGACAGCAAAAGAGATTCAAAGATACTCTCAAAGCTAATTTAAAAAAATGTAATATCAGCATTGAGAACTGGGAAGCCCTAACTCATGAGCGTTTCATTTGGAGGTCATCCTTTATGAATGGCACTATGGACTTTGAAGAAGCACGAGTACAGGGCGAAAAGGAGAAAAGAGCTAAAAGGAAGGCACGTCAGGCAATAGGTTTCGGTTTCCTTCTTTTGCTTAGCATAGGTTTCGGGTTTCCTTCCTTTGCTTAACATAGGTTTCGATTTCCTTCTTTTGCTTAGCATAGGTTTCGGTTTCCTTCCTTTGCTTAACATAGGTTTCGATTTCGCCTTGTTCAGCGTCAGATTCAGACTCAACTCTTACATGTATAGATTATACTTATTTGAAATACTTTTATACTGTTTCCTAATTAAATAGTAAAGGAAAAGTCGTCCCCCCCGCACATTTGTGCAGTCATATCCGACTCTAGGGGCCGGTGCTCATCTCCGTTTGTTAGCCAAAGAGCCAGCGTAGTCCAAAGACACTTCCGCGGTCATGTGGCCAGCATGACACGCACGGAATGCTGTTACCATCCCACGGAAGTGGTACCTATTAATCTACTTGCATTTGCATGCTTTCGAATTGCTAGGTTGGCAAGAGCTGGGGTGAGTGCGGGAGCTCACTCCGTCACGCATGGCTAGGGATTTGAACCTCCGAACTTGCGATCTTCCAATCAACAAGCCTGGCGTCTTACCAGCTGAGCCACCACTAATTAAATATGTTAATAGCAAATGCCTTTGTTTTATATTGATGGATTTATACTAATATGTTCTACTCTTTTCTTAGTATAGTGCAAAAGCAGGCTGAATATTGTCAAATCTACTTACATTTGATCTCAATCTCCCACTTAAAAGTCAATGACTCTGATTCTTTCTGCCAATTAACCAAAATACATTCCACTAAATAAAAATTGACATTCCACTGTTGTCTTAAGAATACATTTATATAACTTTTTCTGGAATTCAATAATAATATTAAAAGCATGATAGTATTCCCATCACTATATACAACAGCATGGAAAAACATTGCTTTATTTTGTTTAAAATCCAAAGATATATTGTAAAAGGCAGTTATACTAATGCAATAATACTCAGAGATACTATCTAATAAACTAGTAAATTCAGCTAATGAGGCAGACCTTAACATACATTCCTGAAAACGAAACACCATATAAGGTGCAGCAGGATAAACATATTATGCAAATGGCCTCAGAATAACCTATACAAGGAAATTTAGAGAACATATCATATAAACCTATTCACTTATAAAGAACACACAGTAAAGGGACTGAAAGGACTTCACTATTTTCTTTGGAAAAGTGGCATTTGTCGAAAAAAAGCAACTCAAAACTGGCATACTAAAACTTCTTGCTGTAAGTTGACTATCATACATGATATTAACACTGTTGCATAGTTAACCTGATTTTGCTTCTTAAATTCCTTCAGTCTTTGGAAATATAAAAATGCCATGAACTTATTGCAAATAAATATTAACACCCAGAAACTGGGAAATAACTTTAACATTGTTTAGAAGAAACACTTTTTCATACAAGGAATAATAAAATTACAAAATTTGCTACTATCAGATGTGATGTCTACTAATAATTTAGTTTTAAAATATAAGAAATATAGGGCTATCAATAACTAGACTTGATGTCTGATTCACAGGCAATACATTTAAATACTAGCAGCTGGGAAAAACTGAGTTGGAAGGCTATTACCTTTCTATACAAGCTTACAAGCTTCTTGAATATATTTGGTTGACTACTATGTGACACACAATGCTGTACTCAATGGGCTTCTGGCCTGATCCAAAAGGTTTCTTAAATTCTTATGATTAGAGTTGTCAGTACTTAGGGTTCTTGATGTATGTATCACCGTATGTACCACTTAGTGCATGCCATAATATAGCCAAATAATATCGCACAAAGAGAACAATATTATCACTTGTAAATTTTGTTCCTCTTATTTGTGTATTTTGCTATCCTAAACATTTTAATATAAAATAATAAAAAATAATTTAAAAATCTACACTTGTTGCCAGACACCAACTTACTTGCTGTCAAAAATGCAGTTATACATTTCTGAAAGCTCTCTTCCATTACAGTACCGCCCAGAGTCCCTCCGGTGAGAGGAGATGGGCGGTGACAAATCTAATAAATAAATAAATCTCTTATTTTAACAGATGACTGACTCTTAAAACTATTAGTGTTTCTTTAACACTGAAGTATTCATGCACACTTGTATACAAATCATATACAGTAGAGCAGAGCTTTCCAAACTTTTCACGTTGGCGACACACACCAACGGCGGCAGCAGCGCGGCCTGCAGTGTCCTGGTGTGTCGCGCAAAAACCTGGAAGCGCTGATGGGGGGAACTGGAAGAAGCAGCACCCCTGCCAATCAGCGGCGCTGTTGCACTGGCAGCGCCGCTGGCGCTGATTGGCGGGGGTGCCACTTCTTCCAGTTCCCCCATCAGCGCTTCCGGGTTTTTGCGCGACACACCAGGACACCGCAGGCAACACAGTAGTGTGTCGCGACACACACTTTGGAAAGCTATGCAGTAGAGGGATACTGCCAGAAAAATATCAGATCCTTTCAGCCAAGGGAGATTTCCCCCCCTAGTTCCATGTTGGGCTATCACATAAGAAAAAAGACTAACTCTTAAAAACACTGACACAGAAAATGTTGACACAAACTCCCTGCAATTTTAAAAATGTTTTGCCAATCTTCATATGGTTTAAAGAATATCACAGTGGGTTAACATTAAGCAGGAGCACAAAGAAAAGCATGCCCATATGAAAACTTTTTTTTTTATTTTGGCTTGACTGTGAAATTGGCATAGCCATTTCAACTGATGCAGTGAAAACAAGTACATGCACAAACTGTACTATATACAGAGTCATAACTCCTTACCTAGTGTTTTTGTGGTGTACAAAGCAGGCATGAGGTAAATTTGTAACATTTGGTGAAGTGGGATGCCTCAGTTTTCCTGTTTGCAAAATGCAGATAATTAGCCTTTTAACTGGTTGAAGTCAGGAAAACTTTTTATTATGAGCATATTTAAAGAGAAAACAAAGTAAGGCTATGGCAGAAAGCCAGAAACCTTGACCATCAACAACTTTTAATATAATGTACGATTGCTTCTCATTTTTTACCCAGTAGACTTCTCAAGGAAGGGATATCTGATTTTTGTTCATGGAAGTCTTTATAGACCCCACTAGTCTTTATTCTACTCTACTAAGGGGCTTGCAGAGATCTGAAATTCTAAAATCAACACGTAAGACCCTAGATCTTAAAGAAAAAAGCCCTTGAATATGCCCCAGGAGCTCTTCTAGCAAAACCTTCAAATAGCATTCTCAGATTAGACTTTTGTCTCAACATCGCAACTCTTCATAGGACTCAGTGGAAACGTTTCACTCCTTATCCAAGGAGCTTCTTCAGTCTGAGCAAAGTTAGTAAGGGAATCCTAAATATTTAGGATTCCCTTACTAACTTTGCTCAGACTGAAGAAGCTCCTTGGATAAGGAGCGAAACGTTTCCACTGAGAAAATAGAAGTCCAGTTGACATGATTCAAGCTACAGACAATTCCACCTGGATGACTGAGAACCTTCATAGACATCTTCATAGGACGCCACACTAGAGAAAATCCGCCGCATCTGTAGGGAGTCTTCCATGGTATATCTCCCCATGAACCCCCAAAGTACATGTGCAGGTCAAAAGCGGCGGTTTTTAATATTCTGCATTCTTCCAATCAGTAACCCCCAAACCAACCCTGCTGGGCATGCATGCCCGGCTTCGCTCAGGCCTTTGATTCGAAACCTTCTCTTCCCCGCCCCCAGAAACAAAAGCAGGGAGAGGAAAGTGGGGTCCCAAGACCTTAGTTGGGAGGACCTCTGAGGAAACAGAGGACCCGGTTCTGGATCTGTCCCCTAAACAGAGACCCTCCAAGACGACTTTAAAGGAGGTGTGGGCGAAGAAGCGTTCGCGTAAAGAGACCCACGACCCCCCACCCGAAAAATACTTCAACCCCAAGGAGGAAAGAGCCAGCAGGGGCCAACGCATGCAGGGGCGTTTGGCAACAGCGGGGTGGGGGTGATCGTCTGTGGCCCCCTTCTCCCCCTGGGGCGCAAGTACCTGGCTGTCACCGCAGGGATGTCCCGGCCGCGTTCCCCTCCATGTCTTGCTCCGGCAGTTGGAGGCCCCGACAAGAGCAACTCAATTTGGGCCGGCCGCCATGTCAGCCGCGGCGCGCGTTGCATTGTGGGGGAGAGGAAAGGACGGGAACACCGGACTGAGGGAGGAGAGGAGGCGGCAGTGGTTCGCTTCTGCCGGGCTATCTCGGGGCCGAGAAAGTCAGACGGCTCCCTTAGCTACAAAAGGGGAGCCTCCCCCTCCTCCTCCTGAGTTGAATTTCTTTCTTTTTCCACCCGGGAGACCTCCAAAAAAGGGAAACGCCTGGCGCCGGGACAGGAGCTCCTACTCTTGTCGGAGCAACCGCTTCTGGTTCGCCCCGCTACGCTAGGCCTCCGGGCGTCCGCGGCGTAGCTCCGGTCGGCCCAGGGTTCTTCCCTGGGTTTAATTTGCCGCCCTAGTGCATCCGCCTTCGAGGCAGTTCTAACCCCACGGAAAGTGCGAAAGAAAATAGGCAATAACAAAGGCTGGATTCAGTGCCTGATGTTTTTGTAAAGGGAAAGCATGGTTATCTGCTTACGGATTTGGAAACTTGTAGCCAAGAAACTACTGGAGCACACTTCCCACGGTGATTCATGGAAACAAATCTTTCGTGAAGGTCACCCTCCTGCCCATTATTGATGGAGTGATTTATAAAAAACTGAAGATGAAAGAGGCACAATTACATTTAAAAATTCATTTTTAAATGCATTCCGAAGCCCCCTGCAGATACTGTTTGTTTGTTTTGCTGCAACCAAGTACAGTGCAACAACTAATGTATCCTAGATTTTTCTTTTATTTTTTTCTTATTTACCTAGATTTTTCTTTAATTTTTTTTCTTATTTATTTAATGCATTTATATATTGCTTCATATATTGAAGCATCTTAAGGAGTTTAAAATAAAAAATACCCATAGAATATGTAATAAAACAATGCCTCAAACAATATAAAACAACAGTATAAAACATTCAGAAAAGCAGATTCATTAAAATGTGCAGGGGAGGGGAGAGTTATTTTTCCAACATTCATACCTCGAAAACTAGATGAAGAGAGAAACTTTTTTTAAAATAGGTGTTGGACCGAAAGTTGGTCCCGTGTCCAAGCACGTTTAACTTGGTACGAAGAACCCACAATAAATTCACACCAAGACGAGAAATAAAATAACCCTTTTCATTGAGCTCAAGTAATAGGGGGCGGCTTCCTCTGAAAAGGAGCGCCCCAGACAAAAGAAGCATGTTTTTATACATTTCAGATCTCTAACACATATAAGACACCTGATACAGGTTTTATGATTAACAGAGGTTTAAGTCAAAATTTAATTAGATGGTTACAGATATCACAAGTTAGTTATGAGCACCCTGGAGTCTTGGTAAGAAAAGGAGAGGGGGTCCGGTGTTAGGATTTTATCTCACAGAGTTTCTGTGAGATAAACAATGGTGGATTCCCATAAGGGATTAACCACTTGCTTTATTTAAGGCAGAGCTTTCCAAACTGTGTGTCGTGACACAAAAGTGTGTCGCCACACACAGTCTGGTGTGTCGCCACACAACCCGGAAGCGCTGATCATCAGCGCTTCCGGGTTTTCCCGCGGTGACACACCAACGGCGGCACGCAAAAACTTGAAAGCGGCAGCAGCGCTTCCGGGTTTTTGCGCACTGCCGCAACGGCGGCACTTCCGGGTTTTCCCGCGGCGACACACCAACGGCGGTTGGTGTGTCGTGGCGGGAAAACTTTGGAAAGCCCTGATTTAAGGTTTCCTGTGAAGAGATTATGTTATTTGTTTTATTTAAGATTTTCTGTGATATCTGCAGTTCATACATTCTGCTGAGCACGCACACATTCCATGGGGGGGCGGTTAATAGAGTTCAATCCTTCATAGGCAGATGTGAAATATGCAATAGATTTCTGTAGAGTCCATGTCAGATTAATGACAATACAGTACTGCACTAGGGAGGGAGAAGAAAGATCAGTAGGATTTCCGGGCAGGCTGGGTCTGGTTAGGATGCGGTCCATGAAGAGAGATGCAACATGTGATTAAGTGATAGTTTTGTCAGATCAGAATGTGAGGGCCATTAAATACTTTAACCACTAATGTGGGTGTTATTGTAGCTATATCCAAATGGCACTGTGTTTTAAAGTGTTTGAAACTGACTGATTCTATGTATTTTTATTCTGCAGTAAATTCCAAAGAATTCAATCACTTGTTCTTGTAAGCAACAGCATAGAAGTGTTGATGTTGGCTTGATTGTCTGCGTCGGCAATCAACAGGACCATTCAAGCTAGGGTAGAGACCTTCCGTATGATGATATCCTCCAACACATTATTTATTCATTTATTTACTTCAGCTTCAGCACTGCCAGACTCCAGGCTGAGATTACTGTAATAACATTTGTATTCTTAGCCATCATCGACTAAGACTGCTGCAGACAGGGGGTTACTGTCTCCTAATAGCCTAATGCAAAGGTTCTCAAATGATAGGTTGGGACCTCCCCAGAAGGGTTGTGTGTGACATAGAGGTGGGGGGGAGGGGTTTACCATTTTTGGGAAAAAATCTGTATCCGGCTGCTTCATAGCTGCCCTGCTTGCCAATAAGCTTCCAGGTGCAATTCAAGGTGCTGGTGGTCACCTATAAAGCCCTTCATGGCACAGGGCCTGATTACATGTGGGACCTCCTGTCTCTGATTATTTCCCTATATATAACCCTAACTGATATGAGGTGACAGGGTAAGCATGGGTCCTATCACTCAAGCAGTGTAATCTGTTGGGACCCTGCAGACATGTATTTTCTGCTGCCACGGTTGTCCTATGGAGCAGCATTTCTCCTGAGATTTGGATGGCTCCAACCCTGCCTGCCTTTTAGAAGACTCTGAAGACCTATTTTTCCCCTAGGCATGGGGTCAGGAGGTTTTATGTCAATTTTGACAGCTTTTGATTATTTTTAGTTGTTTGAAGTTGCCTCTGGTGCAATCTGTTTTATCATTGTTTGCTATTTTTAATCCTGTACAGGGCCTGAGTTGCACAGTGATTGGGCAGCTATATAACTTAATCAAATAAATAAATAAATAAAAATCCAGATTGAAATCCTCACTGGGTATTGTAGTCAATTACTCTCCCAGCCTCATCTATTCTGCAGCATTGTCATAAGGGGCAAAAATTGGAAAGGAAGGTATTTATGCTGCTATGCATTCCTTGAAAGAAGTATGGATAAAATTGCATGAAATAAATTGGAGATCATGTATCATAATACCACTGGTCTTTAGAGTGGGTTGGTGGATTTTCAGGACTTACATGTTTGTTTCTTTTTTGTTGTTTAAAATGTAAATAGAACGTGAAGTAAAAGGTAAAGGTTTTCCCCTGCACAGTCGTGTCCGACTAGGGGCCGGTGCTCATCTCCGTTTCTTAGCCGAAGAGCCAGCGCTGTCCGAAGACGCTTCCGCGGTCATGTGGCCGGCATGATGCACGTGGAACGCTGTTACCATCCCACAGAAGTGGTACCTATTTATCTACTTGCATTTGCATTCTTTCGAATTGCTAGGTTGGCAAGAAAGAAACATAAAAACAGGAAGAGAATATGCAGGAGAAGAATGGAGGGGAAACCAGATAATGGTGCCCATCCACCATTTCCTTTAAGGATGGTTGTTGCAGGGCATACTGAATCTGAAAAACTTAAGGTTGCTGTACTACATCCCACTGGCTACTATTATGCATTCATCCTACATATAAATATTTATTTATTTATTATTTAAGTTATTTATACCCCACCCATCTCGTATTACAATGACTCTGGGCGGTTTACAAACAGTTAAAAATCAAAAATTAAAATATCAGTAGAATAAATATAAATATAAATACATAGATATAAAAATACAAGATATAAAATGTATAGTCCAAGATGGTGAATAAGATGTTGTTATTGGCCCCATCAGGGTGCCAACCACCCCCATGATTGACTATTCCCCCCTCCCACCCCAAGCGAGGTGGCACAACCAAGTTTTCACCCCCTTTCAGAAATCTGGGAGAGTGGGGGCCTGTCTTACCACTGGGGGTAACTTGTTCTAAAGGGCGGGGGCCACGGCAGAGAAGGCCCTCCTCCTGGATCCTGCCAATCGACAATCTCATGGACAGGGTCCATAGCATGCCCTCTCTGCCTGACTGGGTGGGACGGGTCGATGTAATGGGGGTGAGGCGGTCCCTCAGGTAACCTGGACCCATGCCATGTAGGGCTTTAAAGGTGATAACCAACACCTTGAATTGGACCCAGAAGCAAACTGGCACCCAATGCAGCTTGCACATCAACAGTGTTATATGTGTCCTCTTTGGGGCTCCTAAGACTGCTTGCGCAGCCACATTCTGAACCAGCTGTAGCTTTCAGATACTCTTCAAGGGTAGCCCCATGTAGAGTATGTTGCAATAGTCTATGCGGGAGATGACTAGGGCATGAGTGACTGACTGGAGGAACTCCCGATCCAGGAAGGGGCATAGTTGGCACACAACACGAAGCTGTACAAAGGCTCCCCTGGCCATGGCTGCCACCTGCTCTTCAAGCAGGAGTCGTGAGTCCAGGAGAACCCCCAGGTTCCGCACTGGATCTGTCTGAGGCAATGCAACCCCATCCAGAGCCAAAGATGGTAAGTTCCTGGATACCCGGGAGCCCCTAGCCCACAGCCACTCTGTCTTACCAGGGTTCAGCTGAAGCCTGTTTTTCCCCATCCAGACCCCCACAGCCTCCAGGCACCGAGGGAGGGTGGTCACAGCATCACTTAAGTCACCTGGGATGGAGATGTATAGTTGGGTATCATCAGCATATTGATGATACTTCATCCCGTGGCGACGGATGATCTCACCCAGCAGTTTCATGTAGATGCTAAAGAGGAGTGGGGCGCTTGTCTTCTGAGGAATTCTTTTTAAGTTACTGTGATCATCTCATATTTAATAGATGATGATGATGATGATGATGATGATGATGATTGATGATGATGCAATCAATGGCACATGTAAGAGACATTTAATGTAGATTTCTGCCTGGTTATCATGACACAGTCTTAGTTATATCCAGATTTAATTAGTGTAACACGCTGTACATGGGACTACATTTGTGGAGTATACTTTAAGGACTTCTTCTTCCCATTCCCACTGCTGAAGAGCTGATGGAGATGTCATTCTCTTTATTGCAAGTGAGATGGAGCAACATTTCCTTTAGAAAACAGGAAGCTGCATGTAAATATTATAAGGCTCTGTTCCATACATTTTAGCTTTTATACCACGGCCAAGTCTGAAAGTATTGAATTCATTATTTTTATTAATTGGCTAAACAACTAAACTCAAGATACATTTGTAAAAAGGTTTTGTATCTGTAATATTATATTTATATTTGATAGGTTTGGCATATTTCATGGATATTTTGTGCTGAAAAAAATATAGCTCCATGTTGGGCAATTTTGCTCATTGACCATTTAAGTTACCTAATCATGCTGCTTAAGCTTCTGTTATAAAAAGCTCAGGATTTAGAGAACTGCTGATGACCATTAAGGAGCTAGTTGACCCTGAAAATCATGTAAATATGTGACTCATCATTATATGGATAATCTCTGAGCTGACAGTCTCACTGAAATTTGAATTAATGCTTTATATTGATTAAAGGAATATATTTTTCAATATAATATGGCTTTATGAACTTTATATTGCATTTGCATTAGTGACAGAAAGTCTGGTGGCAGTTCTCTAATCCAGAGTTTTCCAAACTTTTCATGTTGGTGACACACTTTTTAGACATGCATCATTTCGCGACACACTCTTACAGCAGGGCATCATTTCGCGACACACTCTTACAGCAGGGCACAAGGCAGGCACTAGGACCTGTGTGGAATCACAGCAGGTTTGGAGGCAGCAAGGCACAGGGCAGGCACTAGGACCTGCGTGGAATCCTGGCAGGGCTGAGAGGCAGCAGCAGCCGCGACACACCCAGACACTGCCGCCAACACACTGCCGCCGACACACTAACGTGTCCCGACACACAGTTTGGAAAGCTCTGCTCTAATCCTTTTGACAAAAGCTCTTAGCAAAAGCAAAACAAAAACCAGAGACATAAGAAACTTCCACTGAAATGCAGGAAGAAACCAGTAACACTAATAACAAAAGGAGTAATGTTGCATTTTGACAATTCTGTTCAGTTTTGCTCGGCTGGATTTAGGTTTATAGTTAGATGTACACTGAAATAAATGGGCATGTATTAATTAAGGTCCAATACATTGCAGTGGATCTTTTCTAAATATGGCTAAATGTTTTTGCTTTTGTTAAGCCTATTCTGAACCTGCAGGTTGATGTGAACTTGTGAACTGATCAAGTAGTAGAGATATTCTGTTTTTTTGAGTTCTTATTAATTAACATTAATCCTTAATGGTTAAAGTGAATTGGATATGATGTTTAAGCTTAACAGTTCACCCCAAGACAGGCACCTAATGTCTGAAAGTATAGGACTACTGTCCCAGGATAACAAACCATGGTTTCACTGATCATAGTCCATATCAATTTAGCTGAAAATCATAAAGCAAAGTTTCTACAGAACTCTCCCATCATTGTTCAACACTCTTGCTCGATAAAGAGTTCTGAAACTCAATTGCTTGTGCAGTATAGCATACATTTTCAATTGGCATTATAAAATAGCTGCTTTACTATGAATTTTGGATTTTTCTTTACAAAATCAAGTCCTTGCTAGACGAACTCTTTGTCCAAGATGATGATTCCGTATCCAGAAAAACCTGCTTTATTTTTTCATTCCTTCCAGCAGCCGTAGCTTCTTTCCCGCAATGCTTTGCGGTAGTGAGGACGTCAGTAGAAAGCTGTGCAGTATGTTAGATCCCGAGGACAGTGTGGAGCACGAAATTGGCTCTTCCTTTCCTAAATCTTTTCTCATCCCTATAGCCATGCTGGTCGTCATAGGAGGACTGCTGTTCTTGGCGTTTTCTGCCTCCGAGCAGAAAGAGGACAATTTTTACTCGTTTAAAGTGGTCAACATCTGGGGCAAACTAGTCTCCCTGGACAAATACAGAGGCTCGGTAAGTCTGGGAAGGAGATCCGCCTCTGCTGCACCAACTAACCAGCGAGCCATCGCGGCATGCCTGCATGACGGACGGGAAAAAGGAGAAGGCGCACTGAACTGGCTTAGAGGGTTTGCGGGACGGATGGCTTGTTGGGGCTCCCGGTTGTCCGCGACTTTGCGTCTACGGTTCTGTAAAGCGCTATTAAAAAGTTTACGGTCGGCTCTTTTCCCCTCTCTTTTTCTGCGCGTGTGCGCGCGAGACTCCCTCTGCTTTTTGTGAACAGCCGAGTCTGCGTCTACGTGGCAGGCGGGCAGAACTCCCTGCCTTACATTCGAGCATGTTTCTGACGGACTATGCGAGACGAAGACGTAGGGTTGGGATCTACTCGTAATCTTTTTAAAACGATTTACCGAGCTACGTTGCAAACCATCTGCTTTCTTTAATACAAAACAAAACAAAACAATTGATTCACTGGGACGAAGAAAGAGGAGTGGGTATCGACGTAACAAAGACAGCTGCCGCATCAGAATTTCTTTTAAGCTAATAAAATAATTGTTCATTTGAGTTCTAACGCTGGGTGTTTCTGTGATGTAGAAAGTTAGTCTGAAGAAAATCCACGAAAATTAAATCACCTAGAACTAATGATTTAGAACTCAGAAATTGAACTTAACACTCTCTTTCTAGAGATGTGAATTGAATTAAAACTCAAGAAGTTTTTACCATATAGCAGCTAAGAAACATATATTTGATACTTATAATTGTTAAACAGCACATGGGGTAAAACCTGCTTGAAAACTATTTTTAGTTGTGAGTCTAATATTGAAGTTGCAAACATCACTATATTTCTACTGTACTAGATATGAAAGTATCTTGCTCTTCAGATGTTTTGAACTACCATTCCCATAAGATCAAGCAAGTACAGCCTAAATTTAAGGATTATGGGATTTATGGTCCAAAACATCTGGAAGACACTGGGATGCTTACAGCTAGTCTAGATACAGGCCTTTCAAGATGTTTCTAGAAAGAGTCTTGTGGCACCTGAAAGATTATCATATTTAATTTAATATTTAATTTATCCCCCTTTTTTCTTATTAAGAACATCCCCAAAGTGGAATGGTTATGTCATAAGTTGTTGTGAAATAGAATCTGGTTTATCACATTGTAAAAAAGGTAAAGGTAAAGGTTTTCCCCTGCACAGTGTCCGACTCTAGGGGCCGGTGCTCATCTCCGTTTGTTAGCCAAAGAGCCAGCGTTATCTGAAGACGCTTCCGCGGTCATGTGGCCGGCATGACGTGCACGGAATGCTGTTACCATCCCACTGAAGTGGTACCTATTTATCTACTTGCATTTGCATGCTTTTGAATTGTTAGGTTGGCAAGAGCTGGGGTGAGTGCGGGAGCTTACTTGTCACACAGCGCTCGGGTCTTGAACCGCTGACCTTCTGATCGAGAAGCCTGGCATCTTAACCACTGAGCCATCGCGCCCCATCTTATCACATTGACGAAGGCTTAATCCTAAATTACCTGTACATGGATGGGGGAAGAATGGGAGCATTGGATCAAAGAGTAGTAAAATGCATGAGTATTGATAGCCGCAAATGTTATGATTTCTCAGCCTGTTGAGAAATTCTCCATTAACCTAGTATAAATGTGTGCCAGTTCCTACTTATCTATTGCAAAGGGGTTCATGCAGAATACTTTCTCAGTATGTTCCATAGGGCTCCAAGCTGGCTGGAGAATTCTGGGAGTCCATACATCTTCAAGTTGCCAAGGTTGAGAAACCCTGTCCTAGTTAGAGATTTAGGAGTAACATGGAAAACACAAATACTGTGTTTGAAGTAGCATTACTTTTAATGAATTGCACAAAGAATTATGGTTCCAAATCCATGTAGATAAGTAATCCTGTATAAAGTAGTTTACCATAATGTATATTGATCTACATTAAAATTTATTCATTACTGCCTGCTGAAGCTCTTAATTACTAATATAAATAGGAGGTGATGATGATGGTGATGACAACATCTTTATTTAAAATCTGAAACCAAATAAGTAAATAGGTATTCGAAGGTCTTAATTTTAATTTTAAATTAAAGCCTAATTAAGAACTTAATTTATTAGGACTCAGTGCATAGAAAACCGTTCATTGAAGTGAATTTTTGAGTGGATTGAAAATAACAGTAATTGTTACTATCTTTACTTCCTGCATTTATTTTCCTCTGATGTTACTACATACCCAAATATGTGTATATAATTCACTATACTGTTAAATTAAACCAGGATGCATGGCTTTTATGCTCTCTGTTTCTTCCACTTTCTTTCTCTCTTATGCACACATGCACACACATGCACACACACACAACCACTAACACTACCACTTATTGAGGAGTTCCTGTGGAGAAAAAAAATACTCAGTGACAACGTGACAACAGTGACAACGAGATCATAGACATATTGACAACGAGATGCTTTTGGGTATTTATCTTGCACTTTGGATACTAATTTAAGAACTCACAAAGTACATTACTGTACTATAGTTTATCAATCTATAAATAAAATCTATAAATCTATAAATCTATAAATAAAAAGCCTTTATCCAGTCTTTGATGCAAACAGTCTGATATAAAACTGGTTGTTTACACTAACCAAGATTAAGCATGCAGCTCTTGATGGTTTATGAAAAATGCATTGGGACAGGATTCACTACCCAAAGTATTTTCCTTTTATCATTTTGGATGATACTTATTTTATCAACTCCCTAATAGATTACTTTGCCTAGATAGGTAATAAAATGTATGACCTTGGTTGGTCTCAGAAGCTAAGCAGTATAGCATACAGTATATAAGTACTTGGGTAGAACATCAGGAAATCACAGAGTTGTAGTCTAGATTGGGAAGTAAAAAAAAAAACCCAATCCAAGATGGCAAACGGCTTCTATATCATTATCAAAAGGACCATATGGATGTGTCCATGAAGTCATCTGATGTCAATCTTGACTCAAAGGAGGCTGATTGAATGATTGATTGATTATGTGTTGGCTCTTAGCAACCACACAGATAGATTTTCTCCAGGATAATCTCTTCCCAACCTGGTGCTGTAATTGAGTCCATCCATCTTGCTGTTGGTCACCCTCCTCTTCTTTTTTTCCCCCTCTTTCCCAGCATTAGAGATTTTTCTAGAGAGCTTTGTCTTCATATAATGTGTCCAGAGTATGATCATTTGAGCCTTGTCATTTGTGCCTTGAGTGAGAAGTATGGGTTGATTTGTTCGATGATGCATTTGCTTGTTTTCTTAGTTAACCATTATATTCTCAGGAGTCTTCTCCAACACCAATTCAAAAGCATCAATTCTCATCTTGCTTCTCCAAAGTCCAACTTGTTCTTCCATAGACTGCCACAAGGAATATTATTGCCTGCATCATTCTGATCTTTGTAGGTATAGACATCTCCCCGCATCTGAATATCTTTTCCAAGGTCTTCATTGCTACTCTACCAAGTGCTAGTCTGTGGTGTATTTCTTGACTGCTTGTTCCTTTACCCTTGATGGTTGATCCTAAAAGGCAGAAGCTATCTATCACTTCAATATCTTCATTGACAACAAAGGAGGTTACTTTTACTTTAATAGACTTCTTTAGAATACTTCAGTTTCTACCAATATGCTCTTTACATTTCTCACTGCCCAAGAACGTAACATTTATGAACACCTTTAATGGATTTGTTACATTTATATCCTATATTTCCTCTAAGGCATAGCTTTCCAAACTGTGTGTCGTGACACTGTACTGTGTCACCTGCGGGGCCCAGGTGTGTCGCGTGAAAACCCGGAAGTGCTGATGGCGCGCCGCACACCAGGACACCACCGCCGCCGTGTGCGAAAACCCGAAAGCGCCGCCAACATCACGGCGCATCCAGGTTTTCGTGCGCCGCCATTGGTGTGTCGCCAATGTGAAAAGTTTGGAAAGCCCTGCTCTAAGGAGTGCAAGCTAGCATTAA
Source organism: Charina bottae (assembly GCA_023362775.1). NCBI lineage: Eukaryota > Metazoa > Chordata > Lepidosauria > Squamata > Charinaidae > Charina > Charina bottae. The sequence continues at coordinate 54,355,991 of JALMGJ010000003.1, read as the reverse complement.
TAGTCAATAATCCTCACTTTTATTCTCACAACAGTAACTAACTCAGTCACCCACTGAGTTGCAAAGTACTTGGCTAATTCCAGATAGAGGCTTCCTAGCATTACTATAGTTCAGCTATTCCATCTTTCTCTCCATGGTAGATTTTGTAAAGAGAAAGACAGAAGAAATAAAAGAGTTATAAGTTGAAATTGGCAACTTCTCATAAAGTCACTTGTAAAATCAGCAATTGTATAATGAAAGTAACATCTGAAAGGATGCCTGAAAGAAAAAAAAATGTATTGTTGACAATTTCACAGCTACTTCCCAGATAGAATGCCACATCTTGTCCTTTTTATGATACCAGCTGATATATTTTCTAATATTATATGCCCTGATAATTTCTTCTTGTTCCCTCATATATCTACAGAGATAGTTCAAGTGATCAGAATACTTGGTAATATATATTCTGACCACTAACTAAATGTAGAGAATACTTTGCTTTGCATATACAGTAACTAATTGTTCTCCTTTTCCTAGGTTACAAACTTATAGTATGCATTGTTTCATTCTCAACTCCCTGTTTTAATACACACATTAAATGCACTCTTTCAACATGTTTAGAAGTGCAAAGTGTGAGAGGTTACGGTGTCCACTAGATGGCAAACTTGATTCACATTCAATTTGGATTTGTTGTCCATTGGTGGTAATTTAACTCTCAGCTGTTACCATGAACTTGCTCCCTCCTGTAGTTACTTCACTTAAGGGCTAAGCCCTCCACAATCTGGCACTCTCAAGGCATGTGGGGTGACAAATCCTATTATTTCTAGCCAGCATGGCTGTTGGCTTCCTTAGACTGAAAGGATAACATAGGGACAATTCTACATTCACATTTTCTTTGATGGCATATCAAAGCACGGATTTTCCATATTTATCATCCAATACTGTAGCTGGTCCTTTACAAATTCTGGTTATCCATACAGTAACCTTCCTGTAATGTTGCTTTCCAGATAAGCTGCCATCCCTGCCCCCAGAATCACAACTCAGCAGCTGATGATGCTGAGTAGGAATCTTGGGAATTGTAGTCCTAATACATGGCAGGCTTATCCCTGGCATGCTGAACTGGAAACAATTCAGTGCCACACAAGAATCCAGGAGCTTCTGATAAGGAATTTTTCCTATAGAGCAGGGGTCTCCAACCCCCGGGCTGCGGACCGCTACCGGTCCATGGCCTGTTAGGAACCGGGCCGCACAGCCTGCCCATCGAGCTCCGCCCATGGCCCGCCCATGGCCTGCGTGGCCCGCCCATTGAGCTCTGACCATGGCCCACCCATGGCCCACATGGCCCGCCCATTGAACCCTGCCCATGGCCCGTGTGGCCCGCCCATGGCCCGCCCATGGCCCGCATGGTGAAACCGGTCCCTGGTGCCAAAAAGGCTGGGGACCGCTGCAGAGGGCCAAGAAGCCATTGCAAAAGAATTCCAACCCCTGCTCTTTATCTTACAAGAATTCAATGACTCAGTGAACTCAATGTTTCTCCCACCCAAACTCTCTATTTGCTGGACAGCTTTCACTGTTGAGCAGAATGCCTGATTTCTGTCTGTCTCTTTTTTTGCTAATGGCCAAATCTGATATCAGGTGGTCTTCCTCTGACCATGTGAGAAATAACTCTAACAATATATCTGAAGAACAGCTGGTTGGGAAGGTATTTGATATATTAAAGCCATTCAGATATAGACACTCATTGGCAAATTAGAATCCTTCCTATTTACTTATTTGGTCTCAGACCATAAATAAAGTTGTTATGATTGTTGTTGTTTTTGGTATTACCTCCAGTTAGATTAGGAGTTAAGAGCTTCAATGTCATTTAGAGAAACAAACACAGTTAAAAACATTGGTGATTCCAGCATAGAAAATGTTCTGCCCCCACCCCGAAATCCTATTACCACTTCTGTTACTTCACATAGTTTACCCCCAAAATGGCATATGAAATTAATCACAGGTAATTAATTGCACAATGCATTTGTATGTAAAAGTGTAGTCATCCCCTGATTAAATTGTACATTTGAATTAAACCTTAAAGTGAACAGAAACTGACACAACCTTTACATGATATAAAGTTAAATATGTCACCTTCCTGCAAATTTGATTACATAACTACTATTTAGGCGGAGTTGTTTATAGAGTCAATTTTTTTTAAAAAACAGTAAATATAGCAGTTGCAGCTGACAGTACTTTGTAACACCTTTGGTAGAAAAGAAATTTTCCTGTAGCCAACTAAGAGTTTCTATTCTTTTGGATGTTTTTCCTATTCTTCCTTGCAGAACCCTGAGATCTCCTTTCAGTGTTTCAATAATAATAATAATAATAATAATAATAATAATAATAATAATAATAGGCTGACCATACGTACCATTTTAAATGGGACAGTACCGTTTTTTTTCACATTTCCCGACTGTTCTGTCGTTTTAATATAAATGTCAATTTTGTCCCGTTTTTTAAAAAACCATTACTTAAAAATTTGAAAGTCATGGAGTGTGAGAAGTTTTATGATAAGGTATTGAAAGACCAAAATTTCCTGCATAAGATTACTTCATTGGAGAAATATTCATGGTACGATCGTGGTGAAATACAGTCCCCTTCTACGTCTACCTAAATTTTTGTATGAGTTCTGTCACTGAAGAATAATTGTTAGGTCAATATGTTCATGTAATAAAACTTTTTCATTTTAATGAAAACAAAAATATTTTTTATATATACAGTAATCTGTTTAAGGACCAGCAAATGGATCTTAAAAGCTCTTTAAAACTTTTTTTATCATCTTATTTTTCATGAATACAGAATATTACATAAGTTTAACCCCATCCCATTTTTGTCATCCCAATGTCCTGTTTTTGTCTCAAGGAAATATGGTCAGCCTAAATAATAATCAAGTTATTATGGGAAACCCATTTAAAAATTGTTATCTTTCTTTCCTCTAAGTACTTTAGTAAAGTAAAGGTAAAGGTTTTCCCACACACAGTTGTGTCCGACTCTAGGGGGCGGTGCTCATCTCCGTTTCTTAGCCGAAGAGCCAGCACTGTCCAAAGACGCTTCCGCGGTCATGTGGCCGGCATGATGTGCGTGGCACGCTGTTACCATCCCACTGAAGTGGTACTTATTTATCTACTTGCATTTGCATGCTTTCGAATTGCTAGGTTGGCAAGAGCTGGGGCGAGTGCAGGAGCTCACTCCGTCACGCGGGTCTCGGGTCTCGAACCGCCGACCTTCCAATCGGCAAGCCTGGCGTCTTAACCACTGAGCCATTGCGCCACTAAGTACTCTAAGTACTTTAGAGGATAGTTTTTCACAGTTGAAATTGCCAGCTGGAAATATTTAGAGATTTTTAAAATAACCTCTGCTTTGTAAGAGTGAATTGTCTTTGTTTTCAGATGCTCTGAAAACTATTTAGAGGAGCCCTTGATTGTTGAAAGGAGACAGACTAACATTCAAAACCTGCAAGTTTAGAAAAGTTGGAGTATTTGCTCATCAGTGAAAAATTCCCAAAGCAAAAATGAATAAGAGACCCTCCGCTGACTACAGGAAACGTTTAGACGCTGTTATTTTACCAAAGGGGGTGTTACAAAGTATTGACTGAAAGGGTGTCCAGACTTCTGCACCTGCCAGGTTTTTACCTTAAATTTGTAAATGACTGCCCATAAATAATTATGCACTCAAAGGTGCAGAAAGATATTATGTTTAACTTTCTACTGTGTAGAGCAGAGCGTTTCAAACTGTGTGTTGCGACATGTTAGTGTGTCAGCTGCAGTGTGTAGGTGTGTTGCACGAACGTAATGAGAAACCTCTGAGTCGGACGCTCAGAGCCTCAAGCACCTCGCTGCTGCTGCCTCCGAGCCCTGCCAGGATTCCGCGCAGGTCCTAGTGCCTGCCTTGTGCCTTGCTGCCTCCAAACTTGCTGTGATTCCACGCAGGTCCTAGTGCCTGCCTTGTGCCCTGCTGTAAGAGGGGAGCTCTGTCCAAGCCTTGCCCTGCTGTAAAGGGGAACTCTGTTTTCATGAGATATGTTGTGTCCCCATACATTTCGCTATTACAATTTATGTATGTGTCCATATCTCTTATAAGTTAGTTAGTTAGTTAGTTTATTTATTTTCTATCCCGCCTTTATTATTTTTATAAATAACTCAAGGTGGCGAACATACCAAATACTCCTTCCTCCTCCTATTTTCCCCACAACAACCACCCTGTGAGGTGAGTTGGGCTGAGAGGGAGGGACTGGCCCAAGGTCACCCAGCCGGCTTTCATGCCTAAGGCGAGACTAGAACTCTCAGTCTCCTGGTTTCTAGCCCAGTTTAACCTCCAGTTTGCTAGTAAAACTGAATTACTGTGTCGCGAAATGATGCATGTCTAAAAAGTGTGTCACCAACACAAAAAGTTTGGAAAGCTCTGGTGTAGAGGTTGTGTCAGCCTCTGTTCACGTAGGGAGGAATTGAAACATACAAATTGATCAGAGATACCTAAACTTTGGCATGCAACTGTAATTCGGATATGCAAATATCCAAATCAGAATTAAAAGTTTTAAATCTCAAAGTAGCTTTTCTCTCCTTATCCCTTTCTCCAACTTCCAATCTAGAAAGAAGGAACTGCCATTAGGTGTGAAGTCAAACTGTTCCACTGCAGCCTCTTCAGGAACACTAGCAAAAGCTAAAACTGAAAATAATTATTTTACTGGTAATGAATCCATTACCTTCCCTTCCCCTAAATGAATTATTCAAGAACTCTTCCTGTATGGTTCTGATCCAGGAATTTTACTCTTTTAAACCTGATGTAAGAGCTAGTGGGGCATCATGGTTAAGGTGTTGGACTAGGACAGGGGAGAGTCAGGTCTATCTTCAGCCAGGAAAGCTGGTTGGGTGACTTTGTTCCAGTTCTCTCTCATGTTCCAGAGTACCAGGCAGGGTTGTTTTGTGGGGGGAAAGGGATGCTGCCCTGAGTTCGTAGTGAAAAGGCAGATATAAATCCAATAAATAAGTAAATGTTGTGGAATATTCTTTTAAAGTCGCAGGCCTAGTGGATTATGTAGTTGAATGGCTTTTTCATAACTCTGTTGGTACATGAAAATTCCATGTTTCATTTTATGGACTGCAAGTGGCATAACAGATTATTTATTATCTATTCAGATAAGATTCTATATTACCTACCTATCATCTAAGGGTTTTTGAACCATTTGCAACCATTTCTAATTGTTGCCTTATTAAAAAATATTTGTTTAGTTATTTAAAGATTTATATGGCTGCCCAACTCACCAAAATGTGATCAGAAGCACAATACAAATCATAATATCAACAAAAAACCCAATAACAAAAACAAATAATACAGTTGGGGCATAACCACATATATTCCATCTCCCAGGACAAGCCCACCTAACATCCTGGCCCAAACGCCTGAGTTGTTTCCACTTTGAAGTGGAAGCCCATGGGTTTTAGAAGAGCACCAGGAGGCTCCATTTAATCCAGATAAGGAAATATTATTATTCAGAAAGAAGATAAAATGCCACTGATAGCCTTGGTTACAATGCAAACAAATTTCTAGCGGAGGGAGGGCAACCTATGTCCTGAGGTCTACAAAAACATTGGTTGTCTCTCCTCTAGTTAATGCCTAAAGGTACAATGGCTTATTTAATGTGTAGGTATCTCTCTAATAAACTGACTGTAGCATATTAGAGTTTTCAGGAATGACATGTATTGCCATCATGGGCATCCATGAGGGGTCAAGAAAGTCAAGATGGCAATCACAAACACACAAAACCCTGCCCCTCTTATGCATATTTGTAGCCATATCACATGCACATTCAAGGGGGCAAGGCCATAATCTCTCCTCCACCGATACCTCTGAATTCCATAAAGGTATTTATCAGTTTAAGTTCAAGAATAAACCTGTGTTGTACAGTAAAAGCTTTATTTTATTTATTTATTTATTTATTTAATTTTTATCCCGCCTTTATTATTTTTATAAGTAACTCAAGGCAGCGAACATACCTAATACTTCTTCCTCCTCCTCTTTTCCCCACAACAACAACCCTGTGAGGTGAGTTGGGCTGAGAGAGAGTGACTGGCCCAAAGTCACCCAGCCGGCTTTCATGCGTAAGGCGGGACTAGAACTCACAGTCTCCTGGTTTCTAGCCCAGCACCTTAACCACTAGACCAAACTGGCTCTCTAGCTTTACCAGACAATTACCCATTTTATAAGACAATTGTCCATAGAACAATGGCTAATGTGTTCCATTGGTGAAGAGAGGGGGGAAAAATCTGCAAACATATCCAGTTTCAAACAAGTTAGATACGGGTCTCAGAAGGATCCAGTTAATTACTTCATCAGTATGTATGTATTACAGCAATTAACAAAACAGTAATTGAAGTCTAAAAGCAAAATATTATTCTTCTCAAGCTGCTTGGATATATAGGAAGTAAAGGATGCTATACTTCTGAAAGTAGAATGCAGAATGTGTTATGACTTGTATTTTTGTTATTTCTTCCATTAGGTATCATTAGTTGTCAATGTTGCAAGTGAGTGTGGATATACCGACAGTCACTACAAAGCCTTACAAAAGCTGCAGAGAGAACTTGGCCCCTATCATTTTAATGTGCTAGCATTTCCCTGCAATCAGTTTGGACAGCAAGAACCCAACAGTAATAATGAAATTGATAGTTTTGTCCGACAAACATATAGTGTTTCCTTTCCTATGTTCAGCAAGATAGCAGTGAGGGGCATCGGGGCAAATCCAGCCTTTAAATATTTAATTGGTGAGTATTGCAGATAGGTTGAATCAGCTGCAAAAACTAACTTTATTGTTATTCCTTGAAAACTGCAGAAGTTTATGATAACTATCAATGATAGTTTACATTTGAGAGGTTGGGGAAGATTAGTAACTGAGTTCAAAAATAATTTATTTGCTTCTGTTAAGATTACATAGTAAAATAAATGGATGTTTTGATATATTTTTTTTGGTTATTTTCATTTTTTCTCCAGTATCCTAGGAAATTAATAGGGTCAATAGGAATTCAGCAAAATTTAGTTGCCTTGTCCTTTATCTCATAGTACCACATTTCTGAATCACATGTAACTCAACATAATGTGCCTTGAAAAAATATAGCAGGGCACAAATCTTTTTTAAAAAAATGTGTTATTGCTTTAATGTACCAGAGATAGTGAGAGAGAGAGAGAGAAAAGGAAAAAAGAAAATTAAAAATTGGGGGGGGGGAAAAGATGGAGAAAAGGATAAAGGAAAAACATGCCTATTGGTCATGATGGCTAGTGATGATGGAAATTGTAGTCCAACACATCTAAAGGGCACCAATTGGGAAAAAATGACGTTAATAAAAAATAATAAAAACATAAATGACACATACATTAAAAAAATACATAGATGAATGATCAACTGCAGTTGTAAGGTTCTATTTTGCTGAAATGTTCCATTAAAATGCTTGAAGCACTGAGTGCTTTTGTCTTCCAAACCAAAACCAACACTTCTAAGATCTGTGATATCTTTATTTCTATATTATTTAATATTTGTTTTCCTTTGGACAATCAAATTCCTCTTTTAATCTTGCATGTCTTTTAAGATTGCAAATATGCAACATTAAAACATTATAGGTGATTCCCACCTCTGATATTTATTTATTTATTTATTTATTTATTTACTTTATTTTTTATGTAGAATCCACTGGAGAAGAGCCAACATGGAATTTCTGGAAATATCTTGTGGATCCAAGTGGGAAAGTAGTAAATGCTTGGGACTCTACTGTCACTATTGAAGAAATAAAACCTTATGTGACCGAACTTGTGAGGCAACTCATTCTGAAGAAAAAAGAGGAACTCTGATTTTTTGAAAACACACATTTTTGTATTTCTATTTTTGGATCATTGTGGTAGTTCTTCATATTCCAACAGAGAAATAACTTTGATCAACCTGAGTTAGCTTCCACCCCCTAAATATAAGTATTTGTTTCTCTTACAGTATGTTCAATCCATTTTCTGAGTAAATCATAGAGAAATTGATACCTAAGAAGAAAAGTAAAACTAATGAAAGGCCAGGTTTTATTTTCCTTATAAATCACTGATTGATTTTAGTGAAATGAAATGCCACATAGGATTTCTAGGCAGCAAACTTCAGTTCATATAGAATTCCCTAACTAAATCTTACTGGTAGCTACATTCTATCATGAACATTATCACGAGAGCCATTTTTAAAACAGAAACCAGAATAGGAAAACTTGATCTTAGCTTGAGTGTAGCTATAAGAAGCAGTGATTATGCTAAGGAAATATAGTACACTCCCACATAAGCTATGTTCTCACTTATTGAAAGCTTTCATTCACCCATATATTCCTGAAAATCAGTACATCTCAAGAATCCGTGAATGGAGTTTCATTCACCTATAGGCTGCTCCAGAAGAATACTAATGCTGTGATTTTCACTGATTCCCCTTTCCCCTTGTGACACTCAGATTTGCTGTGGGAAATTATGAGATATCAAGAACAGCATATGAGATATGTGGAGGGAGGCGGCAGGGAAGGATGAATTGCTGAAAATAATCTATCCCATTGTCTGAATCAAAGGTTCTTCAGTTCTTGGACAGAGTTCTTTATGAATGAAAAGAGACTGTTGAATCCATACCATTAAAAACCGTCCTGCTTTTTTCCAAGGACGACTTTATTTTTTTTCCTTAAAAAAATGTGTTGCAATACTGCTTTTGTCATTTGCTCACCCAATGCCCCTGCAGATGCATGTCGCTAACCTTCAGATTCTGCATGACAGACGGACATGACACTAGAATAGTTGCCTTTTCTCCTAAAAGGTACGGAAAAAGGCTTGACCTGGTAAAGCATAATTTATAAAAATATAACTTTAATTGTTGTCTAGAATCATCCACACTTTTCTTCCATAGTAATGATGTTACTAAAAAATTAAGTAACTTTATTTGGAATGGGACCAACTCTGCTTACAACACTGTGAAAAGGCGGGAATTTTCAATGATTGAACAATAATAAAAAGGGGTTCTTATGTAATTGAGACCTGTGTTTGTGAGCTTCCTTTGCATTCCACAGACAGAAAAAATATTTCTACCATTAAAAGGTAAATAAGTGACAATGGTCCATTAAATAACCCTTTGAAGAGATGTCTTTAAAAAATCTTGCCAATGTCTCTCATTTTAAATTGGAAGAATAAATATACTCTTTGGAGTATATATATACCCTATATGCACAATTGTCAGGTAACGCATGCAAGAATCACAATATAATAAACGAATGGATTGTGTAAATGAGACAGAGAAAACACCTATTTTGTTCAATGTGCTTCTAAGAAGCTTTGAAGTACAGCTGTGATGTTCAGTAAACTCTCAGCAAGGAATTACTAGAAGCCCAATGATCCATATTTGGTTCCCCAAAAGTGTAATACTAAGTGGTGGACTATGTTCTACGGTATTTTTGTCTTAAGTACTGATCGTTTTTTTAAATATTGTTTCATATTGTTTCACAATATAAATTGCTTTTCATTTTAATTGATGTATAGAAAATGGGATGTTGATATGTGCAATCAAAGAATTGTCACTTCTGGACCCAGCAGAACTTTACTAGTGTATAACCTGGTTCATATAGTGCCCTAAGCCATAGCTTACTTAACCATGGATTATTAAATAAACAACAATTAGCCAGAATCACACACAAGATGCAAAGTCAAAAGTCATGTTTTATATAATTGAATGGTTTATATAACACTCCAAGGACACATTGCAACGTGGTCTACCAAACCATAAGCTAGCAGAAGAGTATATCAGGATAACATTTGGTGCCCTGATCGCCATCCCCTGTTCTAACACATTCACAAGGCCAGTGACTGATGCTGTCCTGACCATTTTAATGGGAAACTAAAGGAAACTGATTGGTGGCTTTTCCTGGCTTTGCTTCCTCTCCCTTGAAGTGTCACCCACTAGCAGAAGAACAATAATCAGTCTCCCCAAAGTATGTAGGGCAGAGTTGGGCAATTGTAGGTTGGTGCTTGGAATGTGTATTCAATGATCTGTCAAGTTGTCTTACCATCAGGTTTCAGGCTTGGAGGTATTTGTGCTTGTGTTGGTTGGGTTACTTCTGAACACAGATCAAGCATTCTTCTGGAAGAGCACTAAACCCACATCCAAAAAAGCCTGGCTGACAAATATGAACATGGAGCGAAGCAGGAAGGAATAACTGATAACACATGAGCTTCAGCCTTGTCTAGTGCTGCAAGGTAATGGCAGAGCTGGCAGCAAGTCTTATTTTTGTTTTTGTGGCTAGCAGCACCTGGAAGTAGTTTGTGGAGAGCTGTAGAGCTGGAATGGAGCAGACAAAGTTACACTGCCCTCTCTCACCAAAGTAATAAAAACAGTAAATTGATGTCTGTGTGAGGCCCCTTGTTTGCTCAAGCAGCAGAAAATCTGTAATGTACTCAGTGGTGGCTCAGTGGGCTTCCTTGCACAGTTGGTTGGCCACTGTAAGAAGGTGGGCCAAGGGTCTGATCCAGCAGGGCACTGCTTATATTCTTATGTTCGTAACAGCAATACACATATGGCAGGACACAGCTCCCTTTCCCAGTTAATCACAGGACTAGTCACCTTCCAACGAATGCTAAACTTGTGTTTATAAGGAGCCCACATAAGATCTGACTACAGCTTTGAAAAGTGCTGATCAGGTATCACATATACAGATGCCTCTTTGGAAGACATATGTCTAATCTCCTTTGTATCTCAAGCCAAAGTTACATGGAGGACAGTTCCTAGCAATCGAGGGAAGGGGGTGTGTCTGCAGCAGCCAAAAATGGTCAGTAAGAGCTGGACAGTTCCCATCCTTGACTGCATCAGCAACCACATCATCAGTGAAGTGTGCTAGATTACATCCATGGTGAAAACTGTGTTCGGAGAAGAGGGGAAATGTTACTTTAAATAACATTTATAGGTAGCTTTCAGCCTACTGGATTTGAAACAGGCTGCAATATAAGAAATGCAGTATGTAAAATATGAATTATGGTATTCATGAATGTAGTCATAAACAGTAAAACCATTAAAATGGTCAAGAACATTGAAATTTTAACATGGTGACCCACAAATATATGGCAACTCTAACGATATTTCTGATCTGAATGTGAAAGTTAACATTCCTTTAAGCAGACCTAAATATGCTGCCTTGGAGAATAATCATATTTGCTTATCAGATCCGAGGTGTCTAAACTTGGAGTCTAAAATATGGCTGCATCTATACTTTCACATTCTATTATCTAAGCCCTGTTATTAAGACTGCAAACTATATGTAGTTAAGTAAGAAATTTCTTATGGGAAGATAGAAAACATACACAGTAAAAAAATCTGGGAATTAATTAATGAATAAATGATTTTCACATTTATAGCTTTATAGCTAATTTCACTGTCTAGTCAAAATGCTACATTTTTTTTAAAATATATATTCTCTCTCTCAATGGATTGTCAGTTCTATCAATGTTGTATCATTTTGCAATAATGTCAACAAAAAATGGGCTAATGATTTAACCCAGAATCTTTCTTTAAAAGCCCAGGGGGCCGAGAGGAGGAAGAAATGGTCCAGATGAATTGCATCACATTTTTGCTACTGTTTAGTTAGCTAATTTGAATAGATCTCATAATTTACGCATCTCTGGAATAATTCCATTTTCCTTCCCATTCTTGATCATCTTCATTGTCCTCAAGAGGAGATGTTTCAATAGGGTGATGAGAGGCACCCCCTATGTCACTCTGGAGAGAAAATGTGCGGAAAAGATCAGATATGGGCTCATCAATGTATGTTTCACTTCGGACCGTTTTTGGCGAGGGGGTGTCTCTGATCCCATTGGACTGCTGACTCCGCCTATCTGATTGCTTACTTCTCCCAGAGTGGTAGCTTCTTATATCCTGAAATATACAGAAATATATAATGCCTACATATACAGAAATTCACAAATATAGACATATATGCACATATACTCTCACATATCCATGTTTCTTATCCACCAAACTGATTATTATAAAGATCTTACATATGCAACATACAGAAGAACCCTTTGCCTTAATTCCAGAAAGATAAAGGAATGATTTAGCAAAGTTAAAATAATTAGTTCACTCTATCTAGTTAAGACAGAAAGCAACCTTTAAAGCACTCTTTAAAGGCTGGCTGGGGAATTCTGGGAGTTGAAGTCCACACATCTTCAAGATGCCAAGGTTGAGAAACACTGCTTTAAAGGGAAGGACATTACTCATGTTGACCAAAGTGGCAATCCTTTTCCCAGTTACTTAAAAATAAACATCATTAAAGGCCTGCACCTGAGCTATAAGCTCATCACTCTGAGGAAAAATATAAAGTCAGTGGGTAGATCATGCTTGAGAATGTTTATGTGAAAAGATTCTCCATACATCCTATATAATATGAACCCTGCATAGGTTTGCTCTGCACATAGATTAAATCTGAGGAGGGGGAAAGGCAATATATGTGAGGGTTCTATCCCAACACAGTAACATTCCCTCCTGCCCTCATCCTTGATGTCTTCACTTTCAGTAAGGTAAAGGTAAAGGTTCCCCCCGCACATTTGTGCAGTCGTGTCCGACTCTAGGGGCCGGTGCTCATCTCCGTTTGTTAGCCGAAGAGCCAGCGTTGTCCGAAGACGCTTCCACGGTCATGTGGCCAGCATGACGCATGCAGAATGCTGTTACCTACCCACCAGTGGTACCTATTCATCTACTTGCATTTGCATGCTTTCGAATTGCTAGGTTGGCAAGAGCTGGGGCTGGTGCGGGAGCTCACTCCGTCACGTGGGGCTAGGGATTCGAACCTCCAAACTTGCGACCTTCCCATCAACAAGCCTGGCGTCTTAACCACTGAGCCACCACGCCCCCCCAGCAGAAACCTAGGGATGAACTAAAAATAATTGCAAATCACCTGTGCTGTGCCTACTTAAAGATCTACCTTGTAAGTCTAATAAAGCAATAATTCATAGAGTGAAATGAAGGCTTTCCAGTATTAATCATGTCAGTACATTTATCATGAACCTTCATGAAGCATTATACCTTTTCATCATCTAAATGTAACTCTGCTAACATTTCCTCAGGTGCTGCATTTTGGCCTTCCACTGGAACAATCTCTTCCAAGAGATTTGGCTCCACAGCAAAGAGTATTGCATCATGCAGAGTAGGAAAGAACCGGGCTTTAGTAACACACAGGTCAAAGAAATCATGCTTTTCAAAAGTTTTTATTAGAGTGGCTGTGAGATAAAAAGGCAGAAATATTACATGCAATTGTATGATTTTTTTAAAAAGGGGGTTTATTTATTTATTTCTATTCATGCTATAGCCACAATTCCTGCATAGATAATTACTGTGCCTATACTCACAATGGCAGGCAGCTATCAGGACGGTGATTCCGATGTTCTGAAAGACATGACAGAGCTATAGAAGGAAGCCATTATATGATAATTAGTAATAATTTCACTTTCATAGGCTGATACAGTCTGATAAAACAGCCTTCTCCAATCTGATGCATGGAGACTAAGTCTCCCACAGTTCCTAACCAGCATAGCCCTATTGGCTGGGATTTTGATAGCTGAGTATACTCCCATCATGATGAATCTATTTTTCTTTTGCAGATCATCAGCCCAAACATCTGGTGAAGTTTAAGTTGTGTCCTGTATGCTCAGGGGTGTTATATAAATTCTTATACCTCTTCAGTAAACAATGGCATGTATGTGATGTCCAGAAACAATGCACCTATCTTATATTTCTAAGCCAAATATGTTTTTTGATATAACTTAGTTCACTTGGCCAATATATCTGAGGACTGCTTATATCATAATAACAGCCCAACTCCCCATATTAAATAATTAACACTTATTGAAAGTAAGATAGTTGATTACTAAATACCCATGCAAATCTACCAAAAGTCAAAATAGAGGCAGTGTGGGTGAACTGCTGAATACTGAATGTTAGTTTAGTAGCATGTCTTTAAAAAGCAAATCTAGTTTTTATGAAAACTTGAGGTGGATCTGTGTGATGTGGGTGAGTGTCTTTACAATTGTCATAAAGACCAGTCATTCAACCTTCACAACCAGCATCTCTAGATAGCAGAAGGAACTGGATGTTCCTGTGATTGATTTCCTGCAGTGTATTGGGTTATTGATGCTGTTGGTGGATTAACCAAAACCTACTCCTGATTCTAGTGTCTTGTTCATTGAGTTGGAAAAGACCCAACCAAGGTCATATGTTTCTCTAATCAAAAAGGAGTCAATGTGGATTCATCCTGGACTAGCTACTCAAATTATGCACTAGGCAACATCTCTGTTCATATTTGGACAAACTGTATTGTGTGCTTCCTGCACGAAATCTTTCACAATTTTTGCTTTAGGTGGCTTGGATAATAATCCCAGAATTTTATACTCGGTGGTATCTGAACATGAAAGATTCATTCTACTGTTGGGCTTCTATTCTAGAGAGAAACTAAACCAATTGAAATTCATGTCAGAAGGTTGGCTAAGGTTGAAAACTAGGTTAAAAAAAATAGCCACAACAAATTGTAGAATAAAAGCACTCTCATTTAAGTTTTCCTGTTATAAATATGTATATTAATTGTCTTTTCCCATAATCTCAGGTGAATGCTTTCTTGCTTAAGCTATAGTAGTAAGCAATTAATGAAATGTAATAATATTAACATGATAGATCCATGATAATGTAATGCATAAATTGTTGGACAAACCTTTCATTACAATGTATGTTCTTTTTGGTTTCAACTATTAACAAATTATACTGGTACTGAAGCTATATAAAATGAAAACTGTATACAATTGTAGATTACTATTATTATGCTGATGGTACAACTCCTTCAGTATCTATTTCTAGTTTCAATATGTTAGAATATTTCTTTTAACATTTCTGTTGTTCAGTTTTGTTTTATTTTCTGTCTTTTCTGATCAAGTTACATCATCAGTATCATCAAATTACCTATAGAATTTTAAAATATGTGTTCTTTAAACCTTTATGCTATAAATTAGATGTCTTAACATTTTGGGGAAGCATCAATTTTGTTTATTATCTGGAAGGCCATATTATTCATCCAGTTTCTTCATCACTTTGTGATTTCTTTTGAGATTCATAAACACATTATTTTAAAACACTTATTGCATATTTAGCTAGCTAGACCAGGGGTCGGCAAACTTTTTATGCCGGGAGCCATTTTGACATGCTCGTGCACATTTTGAAATGCTAGAGAGCCAGGGGGCGGGGTTTGCGGGCGGGGGCCAATCACGTGGTAGGGGGCGGGGTTTGCGGGCGGGAGACGGCGTCCACCCGGCCCAGCTGCCCGGGGTCCAGGGAGATCAGCTCCGGCGGGATCTGTGGCGAAGAGCGGCTGTGGGGGGGGGGGGCGGCGACGACAAGCGACGCGCTTCAGGCTTTCAGCGCTGGAAGGAGGCCCGCCTTCCAGCGCTGAAAGCCTGAAGCGCGCCGCTTGTCGTCGCCGCCCGACCCCCCCCCCCACGGCCGCTCTTCGCCCGCCCGCGTTGAACAAAGATGATGATGGAGGGTGGGAAACGAGGCCTGCCCGCTTACCTGCCTGCCTCCCTCCCTCCGCGAGGCCCCCGCTGCCTTCCCGGGGTCCAAGCCGGATCGGGGGCCTCGCGGAGAGAAGCAGGCAGGCAGGTAAGCGGGCAGCCCTGGCCTCCGCCGCCGGGCCCGCCCCCCTCGGCCGCTTCCGCCTGCCCGCGTTGAAGGAAGAAGACGATGGAGGGTGGGAAACGAGGCCTGCCCGCTTACCTGCCTGCTTGCCTCGCTCCGCGAGGCCCCCCGCTGCCTTCCCGGGGTCCAAGTCGGATCAGGGGCCTCGCGGAGAGAGGCAGGCAGGCAGGTAAGCGGGCAGCCCTGGCCTCCGCCGCCGGGCCCGCCCCCCTCGGCCGCTTCCGCCCGCCCGGGTTGAAGGAAGAAGACGATGGAGGGTGGGAAACGAGGCCTGCCCGCTTACCTGCCTGCTTGCCTCGCTCCGCGAGGCCCCCCGCTGCCTTCCCGGGGTCCAAGTCGGATCAGGGGCCTCGCGGAGAGAGGCAGGCAGGCAGGTAAGCGGGCAGCCCTGGCCTCCGCCGCCGGGCCCGCCCCCCTCGGCCGCTTCCGCCCGCCCGGGTTGAAGGAAGAAGACGATGGAGGGTGGGAAACGAGGCCTGCCCGCTTACCTGCCTGCTTGCCTCGCTCCGCGAGGCCCCCCGCTGCCTTCCCGGGGTCCAAGTCGGATCAGGGGCCTCGCGGAGAGAGGCAGGCAGGCAGGTAAGCGGGCAGCCCTGGCCTCCGCCGCCGGGCCCGCCCCCCTCGGCCGCTTCCGCCCGCCCGGGTTGAAGAAAGAAGATGATGGAGGGTGGGAAACGAGGCCTGCCCGCTTACCTGCCTGCTTGCCTCGCTCCGCGAGGCCCCCCGCTGCCTTCCCGGGGTCCAAGTCGGATCGGGGGCCTCGCGGAGAGAGGCAGGCAGGCAGGTAAGCGGGCAGCCCTGGCCTCCGCCGCCGGGCCCGCCCCCCTCGGCCGCTTCCGCCCGCCCGGGTTGAAGGAAGAAGACGATGGAGGGTGGGAAACGAGGCCTGCCCGCTTACCTGCCTGCTTGCCTCGCTCCGCGAGGCCCCCCGCTGCCTTCCCGGGGTCCAAGTCGGATCAGGGGCCTCGCGGAGAGAGGCAGGCAGGCAGGTAAGCGGGCAGCCCTGGCCTCCGCCGCCGGGCCCGCCCCCCTCGGCCGCTTCCGCCCGCCCGGGTTGAAGAAAGAAGATGATGGAGGGTGGGAAACGAGGCCTGCCCGCTTACCTGCCTGCTTGCCTCGCTCCGCGAGGCCCCCCGCTGCCTTCCCGGGGTCCAAGTCGGATCAGGGGCCTCGCGGAGAGAGGCAGGCAGGCAGGTAAGCGGGCAGCCCTGGCCTCCGCCGCCGGGCCCGCCCCCCTCGGCCGCTTCCGCCCGCCCGGGTTGAAGGAAGAAGACGATGGAGGGTGGGAAACGAGGCCTGCCCGCTTACCTGCCTGCTTGCCTCGCTCCGCGAGGCCCCCCGCTGCCTTCCCGGGGTCCAAGTCGGATCAGGGGCCTCGCGGAGAGAGGCAGGCAGGCAGGTAAGCGGGCAGCCCTGGCCTCCGCCGCCGGGCCCGCCCCCCTCGGCCGCTTCCGCCCGCCCGCCCGCGTTGAGCGAAGATAATGATGGGGGGCGGGAAACGAGGCCTGCCCGCTTACCTGCCTGCTTGCCTCTCTCCGCGCAGGGGCTGCTGCGGCTGGAGATGGCGCTGCCTCCCTGCTGCGCCGGGCCTCGCTCAGTGCGAGAGCCAGGGGGCGGGGTTTGCGGGCGGGGGCCTATCACGTGGAAGGGGCGGGGGTGAGTTCAGCTGCGGAAGAGCCACACTCAAGGGGCCAAAGAGCCGCATCTGGCTCGCGAGCCGCCATTTCCGACCCTTGAGCTAGACCATATACATTTAAAAGGAAACCTTCAGATCTGGATGGCTAAATATAAGTAGACAGACCATATAAGTAGACAGACCATCTTTTTGCTGCTGCAAGAAAAATAATGTATAGATGAAGGAACTGTCAAAATAAACATATTGGTTATATTTGGCCATGCTGCTTGTAGCTGATCTTGCTTATTAGATATCCACCTATAAATTCCAAATACAGTCTACCCTATATATATATATATATATATATATATATATATATATATATATGGTAGACTGTATTATTAGACTGTATATATATGTGTATATATATATACACACACACACACACACACACATACACACACACATACACATACACACTAAATAAAAGTTATAGATTAATAAAATTATAAAGCAATACAAGTGACTTACCTCCCGTAATAAACAAGAAGCTTGTAAATCAACAAAGTGCACCATGCTGAAGTCTAAAATAATAGTGTGAATCATATGCATTGTACACTCTGAGTCAAGTGTGTACAACTGAGTTGTAGATCTTGTTAAAGGAGGGTTTGTACAAAACCACATTGTACTCAGGTCTTCTTTCCTCTTTGCATACTCGTATGCCCTTTCTCTTCCTGGGGTTTGGATGTATTGTACGTCAGAAGAATATCTACTCTCATTTCTTGTCCAACGTACCAAGGCCAAAGAAGAAGCAGAAAATGATTCATTAGCAGCATGAACTCGCTTTAGAAGTTTCTCTCTATAGGGTACCTAGAATGCAAGAGAATTAGAGATTCTAGAACAGAATAGGGTGATATTGTAAATCATTTTGTATTTCCTGTTGCTCTTTACAGACTCAGCATTTTCATACACTTAGATATTCTGCAACTCTCAATTTAATGCCATATTTATCATCTCAGCTACAAGATTTCTCGGATTTCTCCCCTAGAGGTTGGAGAAAGGGCTTTAACTTTTGGGAGGAAACCTAACATCAGAATTCCCTCCTTCTTTCTGACCACCATGAAGAAATTCTGGGGACAGGAAGGTTAAGAAGAAATTGTAGAGTGGCAAGGGGTAAGCTGGGAAGGGTTAAGGATCATCTGAAGTCTTTCCAGCCCTTTGCCATGTTCCTGATTGGAGAGAGAATTTACAGGAGCCATTGGGTGATCCATCCATAGTAATTCCATCCCACTGAGAAATAATTCTTAGAAATGGCAGGGAGGGCATTCCACCTGCTGGTCCTTCCCTGCCAGGTATCTGGATTCACCAGAAGACTGGAGTTATGATCCTCCTTTCATATTGGGACAGGTCTTAAGCTATCTCTCAGAACCATAGCATGGAAAAGAGTGGGTGGGTTTGCTTTGGGGATCATGAGCAAAATCACACTTCGGGCAACATAGGGTTATTCTATGGAGGAAAGGATAGGCTAAATACATTCTTGATCTTTTCCCATGTATTCCCTATTTATATGGCTGTAGGTTTAAGTGTAAGGAAGTTGAAAGCAATTGCCTCACTACTATTTGTTTAAGAATTATGAAAGGTTTTGAGTAAAACCAGTGCATGCCCACACAGACAAGGAACGCCTCTGACCCTGGGTAGTGGTTCCGGTGGATCACAAACACAGGCACAGTTTAAGTCCTTCTGCTGTCCTTTAACACTGGACATACTGACTGAGATCAAGGCTCGCATCTCATTTTCATCCAGAGGGACCGCCTTCATATCCATCTGAAACAGAAAGAGGGTTAGAGTGATGTTTTTAGGAGTGCAGAGCTTCTGGACTGCTTTATTAGGCGAGGACAATTTACCTTTTTCAAAATGTAGGCTTTGAAATGTTTCATGTTTGCAAATGAGATGGAAGCACAGCACTGGAATATTTTCACACCCTGAACTTCTATGGCCTAAAGAGCAAACGAAATAGAACTCTTTAGATGTGGAGCCTTTTCCAAATGTTACCACGTGGCGTGGAATTCTTTGGAATTCCAGCCAATAGTGCATACTCCAAAGCTGCTACACTTGATTGCTGAACATACTGGATATCCTCCAAGAATCATGCTATTATCTCCTTCTTGCAGGTACACAATGCCACTTTGGCTAAATAAGGATGCGTGCTTGGAAAACACACACACACACACTCACTCACACACACACACACTCACACACACACACACACACAGAGTTGGTCTTGTCCCTGCTAGGAAAAACAAACAAACGAAACTATGAATTGCTGACTCTAGAAATCTGTAGTAGGATTTTATTATAGAAAGATAATGTTTTAACAAGTATCTAAATAGGTATTTTAAGATTTAAGTACATAACCATTTTAGCAGTTTTCTTGAAATTATTTGCGAATGAAATGGCAGTTTGTATAGAAAATCAATTTGCACTTTTAACACACTCTAATACCAGGTACATTTAGGCAGATACAGTAAAACAGCATTTAGATGATGCATAAATAAAATATAATTAATAAAACTGGTATTAATAAAATCTACTTTCATGGCTGATATTAGGTTAAGAAGATGATAGGAAGTTGTACACATTATAACCATTAACTATAGTCTATTAACTATAGTCTATTAACCATTAACTAAAGTCTATAGTTTATATGTTTTTCAGTGTTGCTGTCAGAATGCCAACAACTCTGCTTTTTGAAGTATGACATTTCTTTATCAATCATAATTTATTATTTTTTATTTTATATCCCGCCTTTATTATTTTGATAAATAACTCAAGGCAGAGAACATATCAAGTACTCCTTCCTCCTCCTATTTCCCCCACAACAACAACCCTGTGAGGTGAGTTGGGTTGAGAGAGAGTGACTGGCCCAAGGTCACCCAGCCGGCTTTCATGCCTAAGGCAGGACTAGAACTCACAGTCTCCTGGTTTCCCATTGGCTCCTTCCTAGGGCTGAGAGAGAGAGTGACTGGCCCAAGGTCACCCAGCCAGCTTTCATGCCTAAGGCGGGACTAGAACTCTCAGTCTCCTGGTTTCTAGCCCATTGCCTTAACCATTAGACCAAACTGGCTAATAATAGTAATAATAGCTAATAATAGTAATAATTATATGCATTATAATGCCCTGTCAAAATAGGAGTCAGGGCTCAGTTAGTGGCTGGAAAATTCCATCTTAACCTGATGGATTTATCTGAATGGCAGAGCTGGAATGCAGAGAATATCCGTACACAAGCATCTGTCATAAATGAACATTATGAGCACTGGAGATAAGAGGAAATCCAAGTCTTGACTTCAAAGAGTGCAAAAGGTTTACAATGCACCTGGGTATACAGTAAATTCTAAGCTACCTTTCCTGCTCACTGAGAAGCTGTCAACTGTTATGGCTATCATTTCATGAAATGCAGTTAAAATAGTTTCTAGCCATGTTCATCACTGTCTCTATGTGAGCCTGACACTATCATTTCTGGAATTAATTTATCTGGACCTGTCAGCTGCTGGTATGCTAGTAATGGGAAATGATTATAGCAAAAAAAAAAAGTATATATTTTATCTCCCTCTTACCTCACTGTAGTCAGAGAAACTGCGATAAATATTTGTGTTTGGAATCTGACCCAACGTCATCATCTTCATTCTGAAACAAGGTATAAATTGGATCTCCTTTCTCCTTAGAAATAGAATAAAGCTAATGGATTCAAATTTTCCAACCCATCTCCCCACCCTGGAAATATGTCTGAAATAATTTCCTTACAGAAAAAGGAGAAACAATGATAAACACAAATATTTGAACTATGAATGTGTTTCTACATAATGCTATACTCATCTATATGAGATGCAGACCCCTTTCTATTATTTTCCCACTTTCTTATCTACATGGAGAAGGGGCAGGAAATAGCCTGATCCTATTTTCTCCTACCCAATGAAAACAGCTCATTTGGTGAAACATAGAGAGGCTTTGCTACTGCCCAAAATAAATATATTATGTTGTTGCTCTGACACTGAAAGTTAGTCATTTCTTCTGCATTAGGTTACCAGCAATCACTGGTGCTGATTTTTTTTTAAAAGGTCTGCATATCATACAAGAGCACTTCACAAACAGTGAAGTATGGGACTGCTTAATGCCCCTGGTGCTACATGCTAAGTGTTTTGGTATTTGTCCCAAATAATTTGCCACAAAGTAGAATACTCAGCGGGTAAGACGCCAGGCTTGTCGATCGGAAGGTCGCAAGTTCAGAGATTCGAATCCCTAGCCCTGCGTGACGGAGTGAGCTCGCCCCAGCTCTTGCCAACCTAGCAATTCGAAAGCATGCAAATGCAAGTAGATGAATAGGTACCACTTCGGTGGGAAGGTAACAGCGTTCCGTGCGTGTCATGCGGCCACATGACCGTGGAAGCGTCTTCGGACAACGCTGGCTCTTCGGCTAACAAACGGAGATGAGCACCGGCCCCTAGAGTCGGACACGACTGCACAAATGTGCGGGGGAACCTTTACCTTTTTTTTTAGACTAATCCTGCAGTTAATTATTCTAACAAATGGGAGTGGAGTAGAGATTGGGGACTGGGTTAATGCATATAGGACTGCCCTGGAAAGCTCTGTTTCTTTTGCCTTGCTCAAAATTTACCATGGTTCTGTTTATATTTTGATAAAAAGACTAAGATGCTGTTCTGATTAATGCATCATAAACAAAAGTTACAGCAAGAGAAAGAATTGGGTTATCCACTGATTATATGGCTCTAATGAACATTATCACATCCTACGCCTGCTACTCCAATTGATGCATATACATTAAAAATGCAGGGTATAACTTTTTTATGCAAACTAAAATTGTGATAATGGGAGGAAGGATAATTTAAAACCTCTCTAACAGACACCTTGCTCCAAAGTTTTCCCAGTAAATGATTTTTGTTATAGGCTGCCATCAATCAGTCCTGACATAACCTAGTTTTCCAAATGGGGACTTTTTGTCCTTTCAACCAAGGGTTTCTTCTAGAAAAAACAGAACTAAAAGTACATTGGAACTTCCTGCCCAAAGACCAGAAATACAAAACTTAATGAAACTTGTATCAGTTCTAAAAGACATGGATTTCCATTTGGGACAGGTTTTAATGAGAAATTTACCCAATAGAGCCAAATTTCTAGGAGCAGACTGGAAAAGGAAAATATAGGGAAAGCACAGGAAGGCAACAATTAGTACATCAGTTAAAGTAGTCACTTATTTCTACCTTGAATAAGCTCTTGCGATCTTCCGATCGACAAGACTGGTGTCTTACCGGCTGAGCCACCACGCCCTAGGAATAAGCTCTTAGGTTTCAGTATATGCTCAGAGTTCGTTATAGAGAGGATAGCTGGAGGAAGAAAGTCTGAGCATCCCACTGAGATGTTCTTAGGCAAGCCCTCCTTGTTCCTTCTAATGCAAAGGATAAGGGAAAGCCAGCATTTGGGGGAAGACTGACTGTGGCTACATCTAATCAAGCAAAATTCTCCATCTCTAATGTCCTGAGGCTAGCCAGCAAATCAGAAATGATCTAGCAGTTAAACCAACCCGCCTAACAACTTTGGTGGAAAGATACCAGCACAGTCTAGTTTCTACAGCTCTACTTTTGTATAAATGGGATTATATAAGAGAGGCTTTTTGGAAGGCCTCTCAGCATGGGGTCTTTTAACATAAAATAAAATAGCTTAAAGCAAATACAGCAATTATTTCTGGGATAACATTTTTGTGTCAATCCCATCCATTTCTCATATTCAGAAAACCACAGAGCAGAGAGAACAAACAGGGTAGAAGTAGGGCATGAAATGTAGGAGAGGATTCAGGGAAAAAGACCAAGGATACTATCTTCTCAACTTCCCAGTGTACATACCTACACTTAGAGAACTAGAATAAACTATTAACGTAGAAGATTACTCTTGAGTTATATTATTGAACTAGCAATGTCAGTCTCTCAAATATGTCTTTGAACATGCAAGATTCTCAAGGAATTATATATGTTAGTATATTAGTTTGGTGAGATAAATAATCTTTATGAACCAATATAAGAAAAGAGGTCTCTCCTAAAACAATTTGAATAAAAAAAGGAACAGGAATGGCATTGGCCAACTAATATTACCCCCTGCTTGGTGAAAGAGATCCAGAGTTAGAACAACTCCAACAGATGGCAGGTTATTATCTGCTTGATGATGGAAAGGAAACTCCCTTAAGTATTTGGTTTTATTACAAAGCTGTTGTTATCATCAAATATTTTTTCCAAAAGTTCAAGTCGGCTTACAGCAGAATGATCAGAAAAGGTTAACCTTAGAACTTGGCATGTGGAGTAAAACAACAGTATGGTAGGAGAAATACCTGTGTGATCTGACACTTATTATAAAAAAGGCAAATCCCAAAGCAATTCCTAAGCCAATATCCAGACCAAGGCAGAGGACAACCAGAAAGGTCACAATCCAAATTCCCTTAAAAGATAAAAACAGGAACACTATTATGAATAACAATAACCATAAAGCAAAGTACATTGTTGGTATGATAAAGCCCCCATTTCTTGCAGTTTAACTATAACAATTATTCTCAGAGTGATTATAACTTGCACCACCATACACACAGACAGGTCCAGACAAAATATATACTACATTTAAAAAAGCCAGCTGATATACACATTTTAAAAAGAGGCAAGGAAATACACAAAAACATAGCACAACGAAAATACTTTCCTTATTCACCCTGACCTCTCTAGCACTCCCTGGAAGCACCATTGCTTTGCAACTTTTTTTTCTCATTTTTTTCCACATTTTTTTTCTCAACAGGTGAACGTATTTCTAAACATAAGCATAAGACCTATGCTACGGTCTCCAATCCATCTTGGATTCTATTTTATTTTATTTTATATCTGGATTTATTTTTATACATCTTCTATTTTGTATGGTTTTAAATATTTTAAATTTTTAAGTTTTAATTATTGTAACCCGCCCAGAGTCCCTTGTATGGGAGATGGGCGGGGAATAAATTAAATAAAATAAATAAAAAATAAATAAAAATAAACAGAGCACTGAGCTACAGTGTCCAGATATTTTATTTTTTAAGAATGTATATGGGGCCAGTGTGGGACGTACAGACCCTAATGGGAATATACCATGCTAAATGTCTATTAACTGATTCTCAAAAGTTAAAGCAATATAAAAAAATTAAGATAGGGCAGGGAGCCTTGTGACTGTCAAGGAAGATGTCTCATGGACACCATTGGGGACTTATCCTTAAGGAGTTCTTTCTCATCACAATTCTGCTTCAATACAGTTTACTATATATGACTAAGTCATTAACTAAAGCATGTCTCAAAGACTAGAGCCTTCACATGGAAGCACAGGGTCCTTCTGATAAGCTAGAACTTGGTTTCTCTTGCAAGATAAATAGCGTTATCTGAGCAATAAAACTCTACTCTCAAAATTTCTGTGTTGGATACAAGAGGTTCTGAGTCTTTATTTCCAACTGCTTCAGTATAAGCAATGGTCATGTTTGAAGTTAAAGCTTATATAATACTCTTGTATTACTTAACGGTAAAAAGCATGAAGCACCTTGCTCATAACTAATGTTCTAATTCATTTATTTGGAGGTATCTCTTTCTAGAAGATCAGGAAGAACTGATATGGAGACACTCAGAGAGGGCTCTTTGGTATCACTGGAGTACTGTACTTTGGTCAAGGCTCTGATGGAGAGGACTTGTGGCAAGGAAGTAGATCTCATGAAGCAAGTTGTGAGATCCATCAACTGCTTCACTGGGAATGCTACCTTGTTAAGCAAGGCTAACAACTAAGACTGGAGATCCAGAAAGCTGAAGAAATTCTGGTTAAAGTAGTGTTGCAATAGTGTTGCAGTGGTCTAAACTACTGTATGTTGCAGTCTCAATGTTCAATGGGTCTTAATCTGAAACACAAGAAATGCCAACAACTAGCTAGCTAAGAATCAAGGATCTGTCCTCCAATAGCTATTGAGCCCAGAACTGTCCCAGTAAACTGGAGTCTTCAGAAAGGTTTCAGACATACTTTTTAAGGATTAATACACATATTGCAGTATCCCCTAGAAATATACTTAAATTATTTGTCTTTGGAGAAAGTGCACAGTGAGAAACCAATTAATGCTCTCTCCTTTGGTGCCATAATCTTGATCTAAACTGGGGCACCTGAAAGGCTTTTCTTTTCTTTCCTTTTCCTTTTCCTTTTCCTACTTCTGTCTTTACAAAAATGTACATCTGATCTCTATCATCTTATCTAATTTAGTACCAAATTCATTCTTTTGACTAGCAAAGCTCCAAGATCCAGGGTATTTGGCATACTGGCTCTGCTCCATTGGTATGCTAATTAATCTGCTACCCAGTTTCATCTGACTCTCTAGCATTGTTGCATAGATCATGCAAAACTTACAAAATCATATTTATCTTGTCTCCACAGGTAAGGGACATCCATAAATTTTTCAAGAAATGGGAACATGTTGACCAGTACAATGGCAGCCAAAACAGCCTGGGCAAATTAAAAAAAAGTGATACTTTTGTTGCCAATTCTGGATAATATTATGCAAAACATATATATAGAAAATGCTAAACTGTGTTGTAGCAACTAAAAATATTTCTATAGAAATTAACAGTTTGATTAGCTAGCAAAATCATAGTATTATATGCTTTTGCAAAGGTCTAGAAAGTTTATCATTATATTTACATATTCCAATTTTCCAGAAATATGGTAACCTCCAAGTACCAAGCTCTTGAAAAGGCCCTTCATCTATCATCATCACCATCACCATCACCATCATCTATCCCTGTCCAATAAATGCTTTTTTCCTATAATAAAAAGGGAGTTCTTTGGATAAAAAGAAAAGTGCACAACAAATTCATTTAATGTCAGGATGAGTCCGAGGAGGACGGGCCAGTAAGGGAAAGAGTGGGAAAGACCTGGGAAGGTGCGAAATTCAAACCAGGTGGTGGGTCGGATTCGGAACTGCTGATTGGGGAAAGCCAGGAGGAAGAACTATCTCCCCCTATCAGCGTGCGAGAAGAGGTTGGAAAGGTGGGCCGAGCAGTGTGAAGCACAATTGGCGTGAAAATCATAAAAATAAAAAGGCTACGGAGCCTGCACAGGTTGCTGGAGACAACCGTTCTAACTGTGGTACACCAACACCTTGAGACTCCATGCCAGACCTGGACCCTGAGCCTTGCCTTGCCGCCGCTCCAGTTTACGAGATCGAGCCCTGCCTTGCCACCACGCCAAAAGAGGACTCCTTGCCTTCCATCGCCGCCACGCCGGTCCAAGAGTTCCAGTCTTGCCTTGCCGCCACGCCGATCTGGGAGTTTCCGCCTTGCTGCCGCATCGGATCCTGAACTCCAGCCCTGTCTTGCCGCCGCGCCGGGTTTGGAACTCAAGCCTTGTCCCGCTGCCGCGCCGGTCCCTGAATTCGAGCTTTGCCCTGCTGCTGCGTTCGTCCACAATCTCAAGCCTGGTCTAGTTACTGCATCGGGCTCCAGATCTGGCTCCTGTTCTGCTACCGCACTGGAGTGCAGCACAAGGACCTGACTTGCCGCCACATGGCGGCTTCCTGCGCTTGTGCCGGTATTGGCTATTTACAATTGTGCTTCAGAACTGTCTGCTTATAACGCTCATTGTGTGTGTACTCTTTTGTAAATAAAGATTATTATTTCACCCCCTCCTGCATTGGGTCTTAGTCAGAACAGGACATTTAATTCACCAACTGTTAAATCTTACTTTAAGATTTAGTAAGTAGGCATAGGCATTTCCATCAAGTAAGTAAAACTTTATAATGGTCATAGATCTAACACAGTTAAGGTTTCAGATAGATAAACATTTATCCTCTTAGTATATACCCAAATACCTATCAGTATCTCTAAATCAGTCATTCTGTCCATAATAGTGACCTTCTGACAGGGTATCCTTGTCTCTAGGCAGCAGAATTTGGCAACTACTGTATGTAGGTAACATTGAAATTTCAATCTGCTGTAAAGTAACATATCAAATGTCTCTGGCAATTTTTTTAGCATCAGCCAAAGTAGCCTTTCTCTCAGCTTGGAATAAAAATCACAACATAGAAAAACAAGTTCCCTAGATTTGTGAGGGAATGAAGATGGGATTGCTATCTGTGCTTTGGAAAAGCAGCTGCAGCCAGGCAGAAATGCTTCCCACCCCCACTTCCCTCATGCATCCATACATTCACTCACAACTTTACTCAGAAGCATCCAGGTCCGTGTTCCAGCTGCCTGTGATAATTGAGCCACACCCTGGCGTTTTCAAGGACGTGCTGACGTCCAGAGGCAGCCTCACCCCACCTAGGCCCTTAGCTTACAAAAACAGATGTTAAGACAGAGTGGAGAGGGGTGTAGGAAAACAGGTGATAAGCAAGCGGCATGCAGATGGAGAAGGAGAGGCAATGTCTGGAGATTGGCAGCTATTACAAGTAGGCAAGAGGACTATCATCCAGCGATCATTCTCTTCAACTATCTCTTCAACTATCATTCTCTTCGATTGGTATCATTCAGCTGCCAGGACCACAAGTTATGGTGAGCAGCATAGCCTAGTGGGACTCCTGCTTGGAGCTTGGAGCTTTGCCAGGAGCTCAGTAGCAACTAGAAGAGGAACAACCCCACTGAAGCAGCATCTCATCCCAGCTAGAGTAAAAACATTTGGAAGAAGGCAAAGGTTATATGCCACTTTACAGACTAATAGACTTTTGCTTGAACTAAGTATTAAAGATATATTTACATGGCAACATCACCTTGCAAGTCCTAGAAGGGTGGAGAGCAATAGTCTATTGTTGGGGAAAGTGTGTGCTGCAATAAAGTATTGTGTACATATTTGCTACGCTGTGGTGTGTCCCGTCCTTGGAAAGCAAAGAACCCTCACAAGATTCAGTGTGGCCTGAGCCATATGGGCATAATTTCCACAGATAATGGAGTTTTACTGAATCTGTTCTCCAAGACTGCTGAAGGGAGAGCAGCAAGAAGGCCTATTGGTAGTTGTTGTAGTTTTAAAAGGGATAAAACACTTTTAAAGTCCAGGACAATGAGATAACATTTGGAAGTAGCTCAAGCAGATGCCTCCCTAATTCACTGAACAATGAGAAAGTGGAGGGGGTACAGCACAATCAAACATGCAAGATTCTGTTATTATAGCCAAACTCAATAAAAGTCATTTTAACTGCGGAGTTAGGAAACTTAAAAGTTAGGACATTTCCTGATCTGGTCTACTTAGTGAAGCTGACACCTTGAGAATTTGGCATCTCATTAAAAAATATCCCCCAGTCATATAGAATGTATCAATATTCTGAAGACCTAGACTTTAAAGAGAGCAAACTTCCATATTGGCACAACATTTACATATCCAATTTGTTTAGATTTTCACTTTAACTTACATTTGGAAGGGTCTGGAAGTAATCCCCCAATTTTAGTGCTATCACCAGCATTAAGGAGACTCCAATCAGAGCTGCAAGCTAATTTAAAAAATGGCATTAGAATGTTGATCTGATGCTGATAATTTCCCCCCATATTTTGTAAGTCAAAACACTCCACCTCAGTCTATTTTCCTCAGAACACTTACAGAATGACAAGTACAATGCTGATTAATGTGATGAAAGTTCAATTAGCATCAGATCAATAAAGATTCTATTAATGTGATTAAAATGTCTGCTCTTGATAATGTGCCTGCCAATTCCTTGTTTTGACCTTGGATTCCTAAATCTATTCATGACTTGCCTTCAATAATGTTTATTGTTTTGAGCTTAGATGATCTTGACTTGGACTCAAGGTGTTTCCATATGCCAGGGATTCTCAAACTTTGAGGTAGGATATCCTACAAGCCCTAGCCCTGCGTGCGGAGTGAGCTCCCGCACTAGCTCCAGCTCTTGCCAACCTAGCAATTCGAAAGCACGCAAATGCAAGTAGATGAATAGGTACCACTTCGGTGGGTAGGTAACAGCGTTCCGCGCGTGTCATGCGGCCACATGACCGTGGAAGCGTCTTCGGACAGCGCTGGCTCTTTGGCTAACAAACGGAGATGAGCACCGGCCCCTAGAGTCGGACACGACTGCACAAATGTGCGGGGGGTACCTTTACCTTTACCTATCCTACAAGCAACTTGGAGGGGAGGGGGGAGATTAGCAGATTTTTAAAAATCTGGTGAGGCTTGTTCAGGCAAAACCCATTCCAAGCTGTGCTCCCTGTTTTCCCCAAGCAAAGTGGAAAGATGTTTTGGCAGCACTTATGATTTGTCTGTGCAGGCAAAGCAGGAGCCATGTCAAAACTCACTCTGCCCTTTACTCCTCATTTTGCCTGCCCAAGCCTACAGAAGGCAGTTGTGGTTTCACAAAGTTTGAGAGCCTTTGTGGTATACAGATTAAAATTTAATTTTTACATATACATGGTGTATTTATTTCTTGGGTTTATTCATTGGATAAGAGTGTCACACAAATTCATTTACCATTTTAGAAGTGATGGTACCTCAAACTTTGAGAACTTGGTTGAACCAGGAAACCATATCCAGACTGCAAAATCCAGGATAAGACTAGATGGCTAATAATAATAATAATAATAATAATAATAATAATAATAATAATAGAATGGCTGTGGCAAAAGAAAGCAAAGATAGTACCAATAGTAATAGGCACCTTGGGTGCAATTACAAAACATCTGGAGCACCACTTGAACACCATTGGCATTGACAAAATCACCATCAGTCAATTGCAAAAGGCAGCTTTACTTGGAACAGCTTACATCCTGCGATGATACCTTTAATATTATTGAACAACAACATCTGCCTATTCCAGGACCTGGGAAGGACTCGATAGGTGGAGAAAAATGCCAAATTCAAACATCTGGCTGACTGTGCGACCAATAATAATTTATTAAATGTATATGCCACCTGACTCCCAGTGACTTTGGGTGGTTTACAAATTGTTAAAAACATTTAAAAACAAGGAAACAACAAAAAATAAAAATAAAGATGGCAGAAATGCGAAAACCAAATAGGAAGAAAAAAGAAAAAGGGGGCTTCAATCACTCTCGCAAAAGGCCTGGATGAAGGGCCAGGTCTTCAGGGCTCTTTGAAACACAAATAGAGTGGGGGCCATTTGAATCTCGGGGCGGACCTCATTCCAGAGGGCAGGCGCTGCTACACAGAAGGCCTGTTTCCAGGGTCCCAATAGATGCCATTGTTAAATCAAAGGAACCCGGAGTGTGCCAACCCTGCCAGATCGTATCAGCCGGTGTTGATGGTGTTAGCTATAGTTGGTGTTTTCTATAGCTTTTTACTACCATCTAGTGATCCTCCGAGGGGCATGGTGGCTCAGTGGGTAAGACGCCAGGCTTGTTGATCGGAAGATTGCAAGTTCGGAGGTTCAAATCCCTAGCCCTGCGTGCGGAGTGAGCTCCCGCACTAGCTCCAGCTCTTGCCAACCTAGCAATTCGAAAGCATGCAAGTGCAAGTAGATGAATAGGTCCCACTTCGGTGGGTAGGTAACAGCGTTCCGCGCACGTCATGTGGCCACATGACCGTGGAAGCGTCTTCGGACAACGCTGGCTCTTTGGCTAACAAACGGAGATGAGCACCGGCCCCTAGAGTCAGACATGACTGCACAAATGTGCGGGGGGAACCTTTACCTTTACCTTTTTTAGTGATCCTCCAGAGTTTGCAACTTAGATATGACATGCCGATGCTTCCTGGTTCAACCTTGGACCACTTGCCTCATTCCTGACATACCACCCTACCTGAATAGCAAATTCTTGAAAATGTACCATGCTGACCATCTATTTCTTAATCTATTTATTATTTAAATATTTTTTTAAAACTGTAACATGAAATTCTTATTATGTTTTAAACATTTATTTAGATGGCAATACTTAGTCAGTCTTTCTTGATTTCAAAGAGGCAAATGTTATCAGACTTGTTTATTTCTTGGATGGGAGACTAAGAAATATCACACTAATGAGTTACACTGAGAAGTCAAAAAGACATTCTGAAAGGTGGCAACTATAAAACATTTCTGACAGTTGCCATGAAAACCTGTCAATGAAGTCACCAGGAATTGAGCTTGATCTGAAGGAGACTTCACCTGTCCTGTTTTAAATGCAATTATATTTTGTAATAACGCTAATCAAAATTTATGAAGGGTCAATTTGCAACCATGTAAGTGTAAGCATATGATCCCATTGAGGTTAAAACAGATGTCTGCCCATGACTGCCCATGGGGCTTCTGGGACTGATAATAATGCACCAAGGGCAGCCTTTGAAGTGATTTTACAAATCTTCAAATGCTATAGTTGTTTAACCCTTTGCTCATGCTAACAAACTCCATAAAGCACCCCTTTTGCATGCTTCAAACAGTGTCCTAACAAATACACCTAAATGAAGATTTGACACAAGCAGTGGCTTTCAAATCTATCTAACTCACCTGTGTTTTTCCACCTGTCTTCTCCTGAATAACAGTTGTAGAAATTGCACAGCTGACAGAAAAACTCTTAAAAAATGAACTGAAGACATTGCATAGCCCAATTGCCATTAAATCCTGTATATGATAAATAAAAATAAACCTACTGGTATTCAGATTACTATACTGTGAAAACATATGTACTACAGATATTTCCCACAAGAAAAAGTAATGATGACACACTTCAAAAGACCAATATATACATACCTGCCATTTGTAAGCAAAAGGTGTTGCTGCTTTAGGGAGACATCCAGTCATTACAGTTAATGTAACTCTTAAATCAACAGTCCCTTTTTGGAAAAATGGTTCCTACTGCTTTCCTGAATATGCTTCGGTTTGCACAATGCCTGGAGAGCTCAGAGGAGTCCACAGAGAGGGTCAACAGCATCACAATGGTGAGTGTGACTTCAGAAACCAAAGTCCCATCCCTTTTTACATGCATGTGATATGTGCAATGCTTATTCAGAAGGAGATTGGCTTTGACTGCCAAGTTCTGTTTGCAATTTTGATGCTGTTGACATGCCACTGTGGATGCCCCTGGAATCCTTCTGCTTAATCGTTTTAAAAATGTGTACAATATAGCCTAATGGATATGATCACCCTCCCCTATCAACCATAAATAAAATAAATGAGATTAAGCCAGGTGAGTCATCTGAATAGACTGGCCAATAAAGTTATATTGCCTGATATTGTCCACTACCTAAATCATGAGAAAGTTGTTAGCTACCTGAGTCTTGAGAAGAACAGTAAGACACTGCTCTTCAGAGAACATTGTGACGAAGTGTTAAAGAGGCACACATTTCCTTTCTTTCTTCCTTTTAGTTTAAATTCTGCTTTTTTTTAAAAAAAAAAAAGATATGAAACTATGCCTATCTAATCAAGGGAAGAGAAAAAGAAAGCTAAGTGGAGGAAGAACAAAATATGCCTCCAGTGGGGTAAATGAGAAGTTTTAGGTAACTCTGCATAAACTCTTTTCATGACCAAGAACTAGATTTCCATAAATATCTCTGTTCTGATAGATGAAGCCATACTTTTAATGGGCAACTGGATTTTTTTTTTGACTTGTAACTTTGATATGATTTTATGAGCTGTGGTGGGCTTAAAGACTTTCAGAATGGTTTAATTGCATTGCTGATGCAGTTGCAATTTTAATCATGAGCAGCCACAGGGATTCAATTAATTCAATTAATTTAATTTAGATGCCACCTGATTCCAAACAACTCAAGGTAGCTTGCAATATAGCAAATAGAATAATATACAATACAACTCAAAACCAAACCAACAAAAAACAGATCAGAAAGCAGATAAAGAACAAGATGGCAAATCTGGCCACCAACAACATTCACAAGGGGTACAAACCTCCCATGGTCTGGGAGGAGCCAGGTCTTCAAGGCCCTCTGGAATGCTACCAGGGTGAGAGCCACCTGGATTTCAGGGGGAACTTCATTCTGGGGGACAGGCACCACAACAGAGGAGGCACGCCTCCTGGGTCCCGAAAGATGACACTGTTTAATTGAAGGGACCCGAAGTGCACTAACCCTGTTGGCTTGTACTGGCTGGGCAGACACCACAAGAGATGGACATTCCTTCAAATAACCAGGCCCTATGCCATCTAGTGCTTTATAGGTCATAGCCAGCACCTTGAATCGCAACCAGAAACAGACGTGTAACCAGTGCAGCTCACAGAGTGGATGATGCATGCCCATCACTTCCCATGCTGCTGCATTTTAGACCAGTTGAAGCTTCTGAGGGCCACCCCACATAAAGCACATTGCAACAATCAAACTGTGAGGTAACTAGGGCATGAGTGACTGTCTGAAGGGCATCCTGATCCAGAAAAGAGTGCAACTGGTGCACCAGAGGAAGCTATGCAAAGGCATTTTATTAATCAGTTAAATTAGTTGATCAATAAGCAAATAAATACTGAAGAATTGCTTTGTTTTTCATATATCCCAATGTCTCTCTAATGTCCTTGGAGACAAATAGTGACGACAGAGCTGCATCCCTTCCACAGATCCTGCAAAACTGTGGAAAAGTATATTTAATTACAATTTCTTTATTCTCCCAGAGCTCCATCAACTTCTTGAAGCTTCTGCCATGTGATATATAACTATTACCTGAGTGTGTCTGATGTGATAGTTGTGAATACTTGCATACTTCTTTCCTACAAAAATGAGAAGGAAATAGCTCACTATTGCCAGAGATGAAGCATGTAACACAATTCTGTCCAGTTTTGAGAAGTCAGGTAGTGTAGGTTTCAGAAACCTGAAACAAAAGAGATGCTTTAATCCTGTATTAATTGCACAAAGAGCATCCTTGAACACTCTGATCAGGATATAAGCTACAGTTACACATGCTATAGCTCTGTTGTTATTTATTGATCTTCTCTTTCAACCCATAATTTTGTGCACCAAGCAAGTGGTGCTAATGGGATATGTGCTGCTGGGCTTCAAACACTGAATTTTATGTACTTATTGTTAGCCATCTTAGAAACTTTTTCTGAAAGCTAAAACAAGTAACTTTTAAATAGTTTAAAAGTTTAAATTGATAGACAAAATCTTTTCCAGCAGAACCTAGGTGGCCTGTGCAACACTTCAGATTTGATCTCCAAAAGGTGCTTTAGACAGCGAACACAACATCTCTCTGCACTCAGTAAAGCAGCTGTCTCTTTTTCAGGGATCACACAACTGCCCTTCACAGCTGCCACATACAGTAATCCTGGAAAGGAGATAGCTGTTTTAAGGTGTTACACAGACATTCCCATGTACTCCAAAGTGAGTACACAGAGATCAGTTTTGACGCTCTGCACAGCACTAGAGAAGAGCCAATTTGTATAATACATTATTATCCTTAACTCATATTAAGAAGTATACAGTAATTATGGTTCTTTATGAGCAGTGATGGTTCAAAAGTGACAGTATGGCTGGAACAAAGAATCTTTACACAGATCAGTAAATGTTAAATCCTGTCTCCATTGGGGAGCTCTCAATAGGGAAATTATATATAATATTTCAACACTGTTGGATTGTCTAAATGCAGCTGACATGCACGTGGCCACCATAGCAAGTAGAGAAAGGCAGCATGGATTCGAGTGACAAAATTGGTAACACTGAAATGTTTCTACGAATAAGATTTCAGGTTCATGCTTTGGCAAACATTTTACAGGAATTTCAAGCTGGGGTGTTATTACCAAGAACACTTCTTTACTCAGTTCTTCAATTTCAATTGAAATTGCCTACATCACAATTTAGTATAGTAATACATTTCCTTTTCCATTTTCTTATTTCATTATTTTAATTTCTTTGATTTATTATTTCTTATTCCTTTTCTCTACCCTGCATATCTTACCCTGAAAGGGAACAGCATGATGGGTACATATTTATATATGTATGAATGATACATAATACTAGATTTAGATTACATACCTGTGGGGAGTCATTTTAAAAATTCCCTGACTGGATTCAGCATATAGATGTGTGTGGGTAGAAAGTATTGCAAATGTAATCATCTGTAAAATAAAATAAAATGTATTGTACATTACTTGAGCTGAATATTATTTATTTAAATGTATTTATATATTACATTTCTGTACCCCCAAATTCAACCTTAACTAATGGCAATTGTGATGTCAATATCTCTCTAAGCATTATGGATTAATAATTGTCCTGTTTTGGCCAGACATTGAAATGGATTGTAAGAATAGTATATTCAGTTGTATAATGGCAAACAAGGCAAACTTTTGTTTAGTTACCACGGGCAGTAGGTCACAGTAACCTGTGCAAAGATTAGTATTAGGAGGAAAAAAAGCTTAACGGTCAGAAAAGCATTTTTCCCCACAGCAAGTTTCACTGATACTGAAGCTTAAGGCAAAATGTTTAAACCCCCATTCCCCAACAATGGATTTCTAAGGATAATAGACCACAACATCCTTAGATAAAATTGGGTTTGTCAGAACCTTGGACAGAGCATTCTTCCTGTGTCTGCAGTTAAGGCAAAAAAGGGATGATGTAGTAGCCTCTGAATTTGAGGAAGCTGATAAAACAAGTTCCTCTGACCTGAAATAAGTTATAATAAGGGAAAATGCTTCTTTCAGATGCAATGTTTCCATATCCTTCTTTGTGGAGAACTTAAGGCCAATTAATATACCCAAAACAAAAGAGTAGCAAAATACTTAAAATGCATTCCAAGAAGTTCTGTACTAAAGAAACACAATGTTTGAAGGAAACTGTTCTGTGGATCATTCTATGACTTCAAGTCATTTACAAAACTGTTGCCTTTGGGGGCATAAATGTAATTTTATTGACAAATGTCAGATATTTACCAAAACAAGCTCCATTGGAAACTCAACAGGATAGTGTTTATAAGTTATTTTAATGCATTTGCTGACCCTCAGCATTAGTAAAGAAAGCAAGAACAGCAGGATACTGGTGGAATTTGCTTTAGGAAGACCCATGCAGTAGTATACCAAATTCTGAAAAAAGAAAATGTCAGCAAAAATGTTCAGAATTCATTCTTGAATATTAATTCGCTGCTAATAGGATCAAGATAAACATCCACATAGTTTTTTAAATGACAGTTTTTGCTTCAGAAATGAATTCAGCAAAGTGGAAAGTACTTCACTATGTTATTATAACATATAACAGCTTTATAAATGCTTCCTTTTTTAAACAAGAGATATCTTTATATATTGTGCATTGTCCATGAACCTCACATCTGCATATCCCACATAAGTACCCCAAATTTATTTATTTATTTATTCAATTTATATAGCCACCCATATCACATACATGGCTCTGGGCAGCTTACAATTAAAACATAAACAGTACAAAAAATAAAAAATAAAACAGCCATACAAACAATACAAACATTAAAAACATTTAAGCACTTAAAAGCCATACAGTACAATCACTGGGAGAGCACAGCCATTCAAGAATGGTACAACTCCACTCTCTGATCCCCAGGCCAGATGGCAAAACCAGGTCTTCAGGCTCTTCCAGAAGGCCATCAAAGTTGGGGCCAGCCTGACTTCAGGGGGAATTATGTTCCATAGGGTGGGTGCAGCAGCAGAAAAGGCCTTCCTACTGGGTCCCGCCAGGTGACACTATCTAGTGGACGGAACCCACAACAAGCTTCTTCTGCTAGACCTGATGGGATGGGTAGATGTCACTGGGGAGAGGTGACCCCTCAAATAACCCGGCACCAGTAATGAAGAGCCTTATGCTACAATTCTTTGATACTACTCAGAAGTTAAGTCCCACTGTGTTTAAAGAGGGTTGATTTGTCCTCACCGTTTTAAGAAAGGCAGTGGCATGTCATAAATAAAATAATAATATCTAAGAATGGGGAAGTTAAGTTAAACCACCCAGAGTCCCCTTCGGGGGAGATGGAGCGGTAATATAAATTGAATTATAAATAAATAAAAATAAATAAATGAAGTCCCTGAATGGTAAGATGTATTCCAGTTAAGATTCCTCATGTGTTGTGACCACTTGTTATTAGGTCAATTCAAATGAAGGAATTTGATAACACTTTTAACTAATATCTAGCACCTCTCCATGGGAAATATATGAATATAGAGTTCTACTTTCCCCCATCCCTGTCAAGAAACAAGAATATTAAAAATGGTGGATTTACTCACATAAAAAAATGACAATGGGCCGGAATGAAAGTCAATTACAATTCCAAAGATGAAAGAGAACTGTGATATAATCACATGTAATGCTGCTGCCGTAAGGTAAGCATTCATGAGACTCTCTGAGACATATGTTGTGACAAATCCCAAGCCAATGATGCCCAAAAGTAGCTAGAAGGAACAAAAGAGATGGTTAAAATAGGGGGGGAAATGGTATTTTAAGGAAGTCATAAACCTCAGCTTGCCACAATAGCTTCCCTACTTCTGCAGGAGTTTGATATTGCACACCTCGAGTTTAAAGAAGCTATGCCTTCTTTCTAGAATCCAAGTGAATTATTTTGCAAGGACAGAAAAAGTCATCTGTTTTATGTCTCCAAATTAGTCAACTTTCTGAGATAAGTTTAAGTCAGGGGTCAGTAACTCTTCCTGGCCCTGAATACCAAAAAACATACAAACAAAACTGGTGAAATTTCACAAGAAAACAGTGATCTTGGGTGAAATCTTATGAGCTCTCATATGAGATAATTGAAACCTTGTGTAATTCTGGTGAACTCTTGAATGATTTCAATTTCATTGTCCTCATGCAAATATCACCAGATTTTAGCAGTCTCATGAGATTTCAGCAATTGTGCAAGGTGAAGTGTCCCTGGGTATTAGATAGTAATCCCTAAGTTTGTTCTCTCCTCCTTCCTCTCAATTCAAGATCTAATTTTCTTTCCATGTTATTCTTAACCCTACTATAAAATACAGTGTACAAAGAATAAAAAATAAATTGTATTTTAAAGGAACTAGAAGGCTTGTACAAAGCCAAATAATTTACTTATTTTTTTCAGTACATCAGAGTCAGAAATTAAAATGTTACCTAAAATTACTGGTGCAGACTTAGTATAGAATTTTTATGCATCCAAAAAAGAATAATGGAATCTAAAAATACTGAGATTTTAGCAAGTCAGTTGTGGATTACTTTATTAGACTCATCGCACAATCCTATATTTGTTTACTCAGAAGAAAGGTTCTCTATTTTCAGTAGAGCCTACTTTCAGGAACACATGACTCAACTCCTTAAATGCTAAGATTTAATTTTCATTCAACTTTTGTGTTCAAGTATGTATCATATATTACATGTTATTGAAATCTTTTTTCTCTCTTTGAAAATACCAAGAGTTCCCACTCTCCATGAGGTGAGATGGAGGGAACTTAGAAGTCAGCATTCTCTGCCAGAGCTCCTACCCTTATGGAATCAGAAATAAGCTTAGTGTCCTTGTCACTGTCATTCAGAAAACACTTTAAGACCAGGGTGTTTATGCAGACATTTGGGGATTTAGGAGTCAATGGAGTATATACCTGGGATGTTTGTGGGTGCTGTTCCTTATTGCTTTATTGCTATTATTAATGTGCATATATTTGATTTATTTTTATTATTATTTATTTTATTAAATTTATATTACTGCCCACCTCCCCTGTTGGGGACTCTACACACTCCCCCACATACCC
Source organism: Charina bottae (assembly GCA_023362775.1). Classification (NCBI taxonomy): domain Eukaryota; kingdom Metazoa; phylum Chordata; class Lepidosauria; order Squamata; family Charinaidae; genus Charina; species Charina bottae. The sequence goes on along the minus strand of JALMGJ010000003.1, from coordinate 54,316,999 downwards.
CACACACATATATACACACACACACGCACACACACACACACACACACATATATATAATATGCACACATATACACACACAGCATTGTTAACTTGACTAAAGTGGCATAAAAGCAATTGTAATAAATAAATAAAAATATGTTAAGAAAAAGAAATGATAATTCAAGTGTGTTTCCTACCTGAATAATCCCAGCTAAAAATGTTGTAGACGCAGTGTAAGTTATTGCTTCCATATAATTCCGCATAAAATTTTCATCAGAAATGTTGGCCAGAGTGACATTGCTTGGTAATTTAATATTTAAATTAAGACTACTCTGAAAATTTGCTGCCATTGCATTCAGAATACTGAAAGAACCTGTTGCCAGAAGTGGAAATTCAAGATAAAAGCCAAAGCCAATAGAAATTCAGCTACCATATTATTTATCACATGGTAATTCTCACCATTTCCCCAAAGAGATTAAGGTATAAAATGCTTTCAGAATGTTTCATAGAAAGTATAAATAGTTTCTCTGCATACTATTCCCTCTAGAATTCTGATGTCAGAAATTACATCGCTGGGACTCAACAGCGGTAATTCTCAAACTGTTGTCCATAGATCATCAGTAGTTCAGAGAGATTCACCAGATGGACCACAGTATCTCTGTGTTCACCCCAGTCAGTTGGCTAGAGCCTGGTCCTTATTTAAGTCTCCACCCCCAACTCATGTTCAGCATTAGTCAACTCCTTTGATGCTATATAGTTCCTCTAAAGTGCATCATATGACTTTTATTTCAATCAAGAGATTTGTGGGGTTTGCAGACTAGTGGCACTCAACTGAGTATTTTGCTTTTTACTATCTAGGCTCAAGAGACACTTTTGGGCATCTGCAGCTCTGGTTGCTTTCATCAAAATAACAAAAGCAATATCCTGCTGTAATGCCACTAGCTTTGCAACTTTTGGAGGTACATGCAACATCACAATGCACCTATAAAAGAGTGGGGCTTGTGTCATGATGGCATGACATTGGTTTCATCAATGACATTGGTTCATCATCAATGATGATGAACCATGACAACGGTTCATTCATTTGACCAATTTGACATTTCCCCCCTGCAGGCACCACTGGAAACACTATTGGCAACAAGGAGTATGAGACTGTGACATCTTCTCAATCCCAACCTGTCTGATTTCTAAAAGTGTCAGAATAGTTGCTGTTTTGGTTTTCACAATTTTTTAAAATGTTTTTTGAGAGTACTTTTGGTGTCACTTACCATCCTGGGTTATTGCTACCCGTTTGCAAACATGACAGAAAACTGGTTCATTGAAACACAGAAATGATAAAATAAATAGCAATATGAGCACTGAAATTCAGAAAACTGGTAATAGGGAACAGGTCTTAAATGATGTCATTAACTGTGCGTCTACCTATGCTGTGCTAAGCGGAACTGTGATGTCACACAAGCAATGTGAAAATCATAAATAGGAAATACACTGAGGAATATTTAAAAATAGGAATTTATTGGCTGGAGATCCACCTCCCCTTGGGGCGGTGGATTAACTTGTCAAATGATGCCCTGAAACTACAAGTTGTTATTATATGGCATAAGGTACGTAAAATAATTCAAATGATCAATATTTAATTTTGGATTACATTTTAGGGGTATAAAATATAACTTCAAAAGCCTTTTAACATGGAGGGGATGGGAAGATACATACAAAAGGAATTATAATAATAATTTTATTTGCTGAAAAATCTGAATTCCCATTCTCTTAAAGGAAAAAAAATGTACAGAGGGTACTTTTGTTTAATAGGGTGGTCCCTGTCTTTTTCAACATTTGTTTAGTGGCCCATGAATTGCCATTGAACTGTCAGAAAGACCTAATCATTTACAATTTGATTCATTATAACAGTCACCAATACCTCATAAATTAGTGTTAAATACCTCATAAATTCACCAATACCTCCTAAATTTAGCTGTCAAAGGCTCAAGAAATTTAACATTATAGAATCCCAGAATTGGAAGGAGCCATTATGCAAGCCTTCCATAACTTACATTCATTATTTTGTATCCTGCCTTTTGGAATGTAGAGAACATATTCATGGAGATAAATTGGTTCTAAACTAAAAGTAGTTCAGTTGCTAGAAATATTGTAAGCTCATCCCATTCATCTCAATAAATCTTGTTAAAGAAAACTCTGTCAGAATTGTGCTTGGAGAACAATCACTTCTGGTTCTCAAACAGCTGCCAAAAAGACTGACAGGCCTATTGACTGAGGCACAGCAGAGTGGAAATGAGAATAGAAATATGTACATATGTAGCTTTCTTTTCTCTTCCCAAGTATAAGGGCTGAAGTTGGCAAAGCAGGAACCAGTCATTTCCTAGGCTAGAGAATCATTACATAAACATTTCTCAGCTACCCAAGGTCACTAAATCAAGTATCCATTAACTCAGAAAGAACAGAGGGAAAAGCCTAGAATTTGCAGCATAGATATATACAGAGGCTTTGACTTCTTTGTACTGCAATAGACAATCAACTTCATTTTTGTCTGGAAAACAGATGCTAATCTAGCCAAGTCATGTCTGAGAATCTTTTGCCAAATCAAGTGATGAATAAGGAGTTAAGTATTTGGACATCTGTGATTTACTGCTGCACTCTGCTGTGAAGCATTAAACAGAGGTGTTTTTGGAGTGTGAAAAGGGTGAGAGACCCACTTTTGCCAGCAATTATGCCTGGACTTCAGAGAAGAGCCCTTTACAATTTATTCTCCTCATACAGTGTGAGGTGAAGAAATTGCAAAGAGAGCAATCATTTATTTAAGTTTGAAATGTTTACAAATAAATCCATGTATCTAAATTTAAATAAGTGTAAAATACCGCTAAGAGAAGAATCATGGGGAAATTACAAGAATCATTCTGTCATAAAAAATAATCAGTTGATTGAACAGATAAATCAAACCTGACATAGTGGCTTTTTTCAATATTTATACAATTTTATTTACCTAATTATACAGTTATTTGATGACAGATAATAAAAATATGGTATGAACAGAACACTTAGAGATAAATAAATATGAAACAAACATCAGTATGTTTGAAAGTCTAAATAAAAACAAGTTTTTAAATGAGTCAGTATACTACTTCTAATGACAAATAACCCCATACACCTTTAAATTATTAAACCCCATAAACCTTTAAATTATTAACAGAGTAGCATAGTACTTACCAATAGACATATGTTGTGAAGTTCCAAATATAACATATGTTAAAGAGCAGCAAAATGCAGAATAAAAATTATTCATAACTGGAATTGGTAATCCGGTTAATGCTATTCCTGACAATCCTATAAGGAATGTACGGTATGTTTTAAAAATATACTCTTAAAACTGATACAAAGCAAAAAGTTTATTACATACTTGTAGTGGGGGGAAAGCCAACCTGCCCTCTTTTATTACAACTTATTTTAATAAGTAATCTGTTATCCATTTGGCCTAAGATCCAGCTCCCTAGAAATCGATAATTCTGGGAAAGGTGGAAGGAAAGAGAAGAGGACAACCAGCAGCAGTTACAGTGACAATGACTGCACTATTGGAAGACCTGAAGGACCAGGTTAAGGACAGATTGTGGTTGTTAAGAGTCCACACCAACTTGATGGCACATCATCAGTCAAGCAATCTTCATTTGGCCCTGTCTTCATTCTCTATCAATTGGTTCCACAATACATGTTTGTTTCTGTCTGCGCTTTGATGTGCTGACAGAGTTATTTGGATTAGTTTGATACTTGAAGTATTTATGCTGCTTGTTTAGTAGCTAATGTTAGGGATAATTTAGTATAGTTTTTTTGTTTTAATAATTCACTATTATATTTCTGTTTATAATTTCTTTACCATAAGATTCTTTGAAAATGACATAAAATTTTCTAAAACAATAATGATAATAATAAACTTAGAGCATTTTCAGAAAAACAATTAACATATCAGTACCAATCGAAGAGAATCAATTAACAATTAACATATCTGTCCTAAATTGCAAAGACTTTCAACCATGACTGCCTTAGGCAGCTGGGCCTTAAATCTGGGAAAAACAAAGAGAACATCCACCACTGGTATGATGTATCTAAGTAAAAAGCCTGCTTTCTTCCCTTCCAAATCTCTCTGGATGTTGCCTATCTCTTTCCCTCCAACTATCTTGTTAGTCACACATAAAGGGGAATCTAAGCAGCTCAGCTATTTTCTCTTCTTGTGTTCTTCCAGCAGTGGGGAGGGGGAAAAAACTGTGGCAGTTGAGCCACATGACCGCGGAAGCGTCTTCGGACAACGCTGGCTCTTCGGCTAACAAACAGAGATGAGCACCGGCCCCTAGAGTCGGACACGACTGCACAAATGTGCGGGGGGGGGGGAACCTTTACCTTTTTACCAGTGGTGGATGTTCTCTTTGTTTTAACCTTTACCTACAAGCAGCCCAGCTATTGTCTCTTCTTGTGTTCTTCCAGCAGTGGGGAGGGGGAAAAAACTGTGGCAGTTGAGCCACATGACCGTGGAAGCGTCTTCGGACAACGATGGCTCTTCGGCTAACAAATGGAGATGAGCACCGGCCCCTAGAGTCGGACACGACTGTGCAGGGGAAACCTTTACCTACAAGCAGCCCAGCTATTGTCTCTTCTTGTGTTCTTCCAGCAGTGGGGAGGGGGAAAAACTGTGGCAGTTGAGTGATGAATACCAGAGGTGGGAAATGTGGAGGGTGGATTGGAGTGAGCTTTTTAATCAACCTTTCCTTGATTATTTGCAAGCCTGGAATAGCTCAGAATGATTGGCTAGCTGAAGGGGCATTTTGGACACAGATGAGATTTAGACTCAGATCTTCACTTAATCATGAAGTCCATTAGGTGGTCTTGGATACATCAATGTCTTGTGAGAATAAAACAGGCAACCCTTGAGAGTTGACTGGAAAAAGGGTAGACTGTAAACATGTTAAACATAATAAACATTTATGTTGCTACTACTACTCGATATGCATCAAGACTAGAATGATCTCAGTTGCTGCAAACACACAAAACAAATATTTTCAATGAAATAGCCATGGCATTTTAGCATCAAAAAAAAAACATTGGACTCTTAAGCTGCCATTTCATTATCCAGCTTTCATGAATCAGAGTCCACTTTGTCAGATGTATGAAGTATGGCCCTGAAATAACACTTTATATGTACACAATTGTTGGAGACAGGAGGGACAAGGGAATGGAGGTTTTGTGCCCATTGCAGTCTCAAGTTAATTGCAAGGCAGCAAGTTTTATTTCTATTGGAACTAGAACTAAGAACCACTACTAATCTTTCTGGTGAGCTTGCCAGAAACACTGATGATTGTGAGATGAAAAGTACAATTAGTGGGTCCCATGCTATATTCTTCCTGTTGCTGTATCTGGAATACAGCACACAAAAAAGACCACTTTTTCTATGGTAGTAGATTATAGTGCATCATAGGCTACATTCAGATGTTCTTTAATAATGTATGAGCAAATGTTGTAGCATGTAAAGGGAATTATTTTTTTCCAAACTATCTATAAAGTATCTTAATTTTCAGAATCAGAAATTGGTTTTTTTATATTGCTATTTCATTTGAACATACTTTGGAATCCATTGGATTAATTCTTGTTTCATTACTTGAGGTAAGAAAAGAGTGTTCTTATAGGTTAATACAAATTTAATCACCGGGAGCTGAACTTAACTCGAGGGTGCCTTTCTTTTTACAAATCCCTTTGGTTTTCCCTTTTTCAACTACCATAGGCTGTTTTTGTTATCTGAGACCAATCCAAATACTGTATACTTCTACTTACTATAGAATAGTAAAGAGGGCTCCAGTCTAGGATATACTGGCATGTATGGCAAAGAATGGAGAATTATCCACCTTGAAAGCTTTTAAACAGGAGAAGATAAGAAATGGACTTATTTACCTTGAAAAATCTGCACCATCCCTACATTTATGCCAGCGTGTATGTCTCCCAGAATCCATTCTGTAACACGATAAGTACAAAGCCAGTTTAAAACAGGAAACATCTTGACTATGAATTTCCTGAACCGTGCACATGAGAACCTGAAATAAATTTGATTGTTCAGCAAGGCAATCTTTTACCTTGAGGAAAAAAAGGCTCAGTTGTTTTTATGATACATAGTGAGGTGATCTATAAACCAACAAGATACTCTGGCGGTTGTCAGCACTGAATGTTTTTGTTAAATGATAGCAAAATTAAGAGATTTATAATTCAGATTGTAATCCTATCTACACTACCCTCAAAGCAAGACTCATTAAATGTAGTGGAAACTAACTTCTGAGCAAACACATATGGGATTGTGCCAAATGAGAATAATCTTAAAATGATATATCTGTATTCCATTCTAGTTATTTATTAATATTTTATTGTGTGTTATTATTTTGATAGTGCTTTTCTGCTAAAAGCCATCACAATTTTTTTTACAATTTGTGTAATTCATGAACTGGAAGCTATACTACATTAATTCAAATTAAGATTAATTCTTCAAAGACTTCTGAACATGTATTTTCTAAGTCATGCCCCTTTCTAAATATAATAAACCCTAACAAATCTGGTTCCTTTATAATTTTTATGTTCATGGCTGGCTGGGGAATTCTGGGAGTTGAAGTCCACGCATCCTCAAGTTGCCAAGGTTGAGAACCACTGCTCTATGGACTATGGTGGAAAAAAGTAAAGCGCTTGTAAAACCAACAGGGACACACTGCCCTTCTCCAGGTCTCAGCACAGATCAGGTGACTCAAACTTGTGGTCCACAAGTTGCAAGCAGCCATCCAAGGTATTTTATATGGCCTGCAACAATACTTGGAAGAAAGAGAAAGCCCTGTGGAGTCCCTGGTGCTCTCTGAGCCTTGTCGTTTTCTTGCAGACGTTTCATTGGCACTCAGACAAAGCAGCCATCAACAGACACATAGAGGTTAACAACATTTACATACCATTCATAAGAGACAATAGAATAGCCAGAAGACCAGAACACCCCTGGGCCAGCAATCAACAACAAGATATGCATAGATTAACAGCAAGATTAGCAGCAGAGGAGCAATCAAACAACACAATAGACCTTAATCAAGGAACTATTAACTCAGTCAATCACCCAAACAGCACACAACAGCCCAATCAAGGTACTATCAAGGAGAGTACAACACCCCCACCCACACAGGCAGGACAAGCCAGGGTATATAAACAGACAGCAAGTTCCACTCCCTTTTCGCACTGAAGATGTTGCCTAGCCTGGCAATGAGACGTCTGCATGAAAACAACAAGGCTCAGAGAGCACCAAAGACTCCCCAGACGTTTCATTGCCCGACTAGGCAACATCTTCAGTGTGAGAACAGAGAAAGCCCTGTAAGGGAAATATCTCTCAGCTGGAGAGGTGTAATCCAAAAGATGTTCTTCGCATAGACATCCCTGCCTATTTCAGCTGGTGTAACAAGAGAAGCAAGAGCAGATTGGACTGATGGGCTGATAGAATCAAGGAGGGGAGGAGGGTACAGGCTTGGCCATGATCAAGAAGCTTTCTATTGAAGCTTCTCTCACCATTTACACTGCAGGAAAGGAACTGCTGGAATTAGAGTAGCAGCTTGCCAATCTTGGCCAGGCACTGTGAATCCTCTCCGGGGCCATAGCTGAGCACAAGTGACTGGTGGTTACGTACATTCACCAAGTTCATCGCAGACACCGAGGCCAATTACTCAAGCTGAGAAGAAAGTGCAGCTTTGCACTTGGGCAAGGCAGCCCAAGGGACAGCTATACTCGTAGCCCTGCCTGAGGTGCCACTGCAGCCAGGGCAAGATTGGAGCGTGCGTTTCCCCATGTACTTGCTCCCTCTGCCATTGCTGCAGCTCCTCCTTGCTACTAGTGGTAGCAATCCAGGGACTACTCTAGGGACTAGAGACATTTATATCTGTGTATGGAAAGACTTCAATGCTGTGGCCTCCGAGTAAATGAACTTGTCCTAATGTGGCATTTGTGATGATTGAGTTCTAGAGCTCCTTCAAGGCAATTAAACATGTTATGTCCCCTGAGCTTGGTGGGGTCTAGTTAATCCATATTAATCAGAACACTTGGAGCTGGAAAGCCACATGTTCCCAAGCATCGTACCCAGGTACGTCTTGGAAGCAGGCCAGCAATTGTCCAATATAGAATCACTTTAAGGATTAACAACAGATTTCTCAGTAAGCAATGTGGTCAGCAGCTGCTAATTCTGCCTTACCCAGTGCTGCCAATGAAGGGGCAGGACTCTCTCAAGTGGAGCCATGGAATATGTCATCAATGGCACCCTGCTGTGGAGAAAGGTCTATCACTATCTAAAAAAGGTAAAGGTTCCCCCTGCACATTTGTGCAGTCGTGTCTGACTCTAGGGGCCGGTGCTCATCTCCGTTTGTTAGCTGAACAGCCAGCGTTGTCCGAAGACGCTTCCGTGGTCATGTGGCCGACGTGCGTGGAACGCTGTTACCTTCCCACCGAAGTGGTACCTATTTATCTACTTGCATTTGCATGCTTCCGAATTGCTAGGTTGGCAAGAGCTGAGGCGAGTGCGGGAGCTCAGTCCGTCACGCGGGGCTAGGGTTTCAAACCTCCGAACTTGTGATCTTCCGATCGACAAGCTTGGCGTCTTACCTGCTGAGCCACCACGCCCCTGTCACTATCTAGCCCATCTTAAATTGGAACTGGGTTTTTCCACAAATTTTCCACTGTTGTCTCTCTTCTCTTCATTACTGCATTTTTATTACTTCCGATTTCTTGAACCACTGGGGCTAATTTAGCTCCACATAAAAGAGAATAAACTGTTTAAAATGCATTTGAAACAGTTTTAAAAGAGTCTACCTTTTTGTCAAGGTTATCTACCTACCTACCTACCTAAAATTACTGCAGAATAAACTTGGGGTGATATACATGTATACACTGGTAATCTTAAAGAAAGATACAAAAATTTAAGTATCTTTATTCAATTATTTCTACCCAAAATGTCATTTATATAGATGGAGGTAATCTATAAAGAGTCCCCTTTGTGGGGGGAGATGGGTGGTGATAGAAGTTGGAAAAATAAATAAATAAATAAATAAATAAATAAATAAAGATTTAATTAATGAATCCACTCATCCATTAATTAAATTCTATAAATAAGTTAATAATTTTGATTTATTAATACATTAAATGACTGTAATAATATGCCAAATTATTCATTAATAATTTATTTGCTCAATTTATCCCTGCCTCATTTCAGGAGGATGCTAGGAGGTGTACAGATATTAAAACATTATAAAATAACAACAATAATGTTTTATAATATATTAATACAATACAGTAGTGTAATATAGGTGCCAATGACTCTATAACTAAATTCCAAAGGCTTTCCAGAAAAGCCAAGTTTTTACCAGCTTCTGACAGGCTATTGGGAGTGGGGGTAGCCTAATCCAAAGGATTAAATGTAATAAAATAAATAAATAAATAAATAAAATAAAATAAAATAAATAATGGAGATCAATTTGAAGAAAACAATAATTAACTAAATAATTATTCAAGATTCTTTGCTGTATATATTAATTTTTCAGCCAATATTGTTTCCCATACTTTTAATTATCACTGAGCCAAGAAAAATGTGCTTTAGTTTTTCAGTGTTTTCTTATAGTAAATCTGGAAGCTAATGGCAGAAATTGAAAACTTACTTCCGTTTTGTATAAAGGAACTTCCTTTATGCACAGGTAAAGTTTGTAAACGGTGATAGCAATTTCTAATATGATATAGAAAATTGGGGATTATAGTGTGATCTATAAACATAAGCAAGCAATTGAGTGTTATCTTGAGAGGAACCATCATCCTGACTAATCCTTACCTGCACTGGATCCTTCGTCCAGGTTGAGGGGTTTCAGATTCCTTGTTGAATTGGGAATACATATTTTGGTCATGCTCTTGTTCAAATTCTTCTTCATTGTACACCTTTCTGTTGATGTTATATGTCACCCTGAGTGGCACTCTCTCATTGAAAAAATTGATATCTGGCTCCATTTCATTATCCTGTTCCTGACAGTTCAAAATAAATCTATTACATCAGTAGAACATTTTATTTTGTGTCTCTTTTATACTAGTGTTTCCTGGCCCAGAATACCTCTGAAACCCAAAGACTCATGCTCAAACAGAATGAGGCTGGTTCCTACCAATTAGCCTCATTGTAACATAAGAAACATCTGTTCCCAGAATTAGAAAACCATTAAGGAAAGAAATCATTTGTGAAGTCTCAAATACAATTTAAAACAAAAGGTGGAGTGTCACCTCTGGAACTCTCCTACCCCTCATGCTTTTTCTTAAAAGAACATTTATTTAATGCAATTTTATCTTTTATCTTTTTTTCTTTTAATCCGCAGGATACTCAGAAATGGGTCCCCTTTGACCCAAAGCATTCAGGCTATGTGAGAAAGCAAATGAGAAAAAAGCAAAAATATTTTCCCTCTTTTGCTCAGGACTGAAAACCATCCTTAGTTAATGACATGAAAGCAATTAATGTGGATGTTTTTAAAATGTTAATAACTTGAGAGGGAGAGGCAGACCTGGGGAGAAACCCCTATTAGAACTATGCAACGCAAAGGGGAGTTTTAAGCATGGCTAAAAATGTCTCCCTCTAGCTGTGTTTCTCAGCCTCAGCAACTTTAAGATGTGTGGACTTCAACTCCCAGAATTCCCCAGCCAGCCAACTCAACAAATTGTTGAAGTTGAGAAACACTGCTCTAGCTACTAGGTGATATTGCACAAATTGGGTTAATTGACTATGGGCCTTTCTCCACTTCAAACTATCATGGCACAAACACTGGCAACATTTCCCATATCCTCATGACATTACCTTTATCTCCTCCCCAGGTTATAAGTGAGCCACTTGTTAAAAGATTACATTTGAATTTTCTACTCAACATAGGAAAACAAAGTTGGGGCGGCAGCCACAGCTGAGCAATCAAAGCCCCACCCCTTTCTTTACATGCATCATGTTGGGCATAAAAAGGGGCGGGGCTTGAATCACACTACTGCAGCCACCATCTTGATTTTTTTTTACACCCACCCCCCACAGAGACCCCTGAGGCAAAGTGAAGCAGCTGCCTCAGTTGGCTGGTGTAGGCTAAATCGTGAAAAGGTAGCAAAATTGTAAGTTACTTGAACTTACTGAATTTTTATTATCAGAACAAGGTTGTTGATTTTCTGCCATTGGTGCCAAGATATTTTCCTATTTACAATTTTTTTTACAGACTTTTATATCTCCTGCATAAGAAATACAAAACCATCATGAGAATGCTGAACATATTTGAGAAAAGTAATTTTTGCAATGTTGGTTTGTTTGTAAGATATATATCCCACCTTTCCTTCAGGAGCTCAAGGGAATGTGCATAGCGCCCCTTCTTCCTATTTTTCCAGCAATACAATAATAACCCTGCTGAGAGAAAGCCCCTGGCCAAAGTTACTTTGTAAGCTTCCCTGGCTGAGGATGGACTTGAACCTGGATCTTCCCAGTGCCAACCCAACCCATGAATTACTATACAACCCCACACTGTCTCTTATTGTGTGGCTTTTCCTATTTTCTCCTCCTCCAAGAAGAGTAATCTTAATTCCCCCAGCAGTGCATGTGATACAACCCCGTGGGTCTGCTGCTTTAACAATTATTATAAATTTAATTTGGCCTAGAAGAGAATTCTAGTGGATATATTGTTGACCTAAGGCTTTTCAGGGCTTTGACTGTTCATGGGCCTCAGTCAAGCTAAGATGCTTCTTAAACAGTGAGTACAGGGTACGGAATGACAACATGAACCAACCCTAGTTTCTAACAATGTTACCTCCTAGAGGCAGAATCTGAATCTGCAGCCAGCTAAATATCTTACTGGTCTGAACTGCCTAATGATTGCTCATCATACTCATGCTGCTGAAACGCAGATTGACTAGGACTCCTAAGAGGAATATGCCAACTCTTGTCTTGCTATATTGTGAATTCTGTATGGATTTACTGAATAAAATATTGCAGAGATGGTATATCTGCACATTTGCTCCTTATCTGGCAATGGCTGTCCCCTGCATAAAGAGGCATTTAGAAAGAAGTTCAGAGGAATCAAACCAGCCCTGCCTTAATGTACATACTGATAGACGGGGTGCTAAAATACACTGCTCCCTGCCCCTCCACCCCCCATCGTTCACTTACCATTTTTGATCCAACTCTTTGTTCTCGTTCTTCTCTTTACATGGTTGATGTTGCTGGTAACTTGGTAACAGTTAGAACTGTTTAGAACCTCTGGTTTTTTCAAAGTATTATCAATGCCTGTCATTCTCAGATGCACACAGATTAAACATTCTATTGTCTCATGAGAAATGACCAACTTGTTTAGCTTTATGCAACCATATCCTCCAGGGCCAGGATCATAAAGTGCAGTCAGTTATCTCTATGTTGAGAGTCTATTTGGTAAAGATTATATGGAAAAATGTATCATCTTTGTATTATCTTGTAGAATTGCTGTTATTTTTAAGTGTTACTGTAGTCCTGAAGCACTGTGTTAATTGGGGGGTGAACTGGGATATACTTTTCTTATATGCCACCTGAGAGCTATAGAACAAATTACCTATGTATCAAACTCTTTAGAGCCAAGTATACCCCAAAACAAGATTCTCACAGTGGCATTTCCAGGGGCACGGAATCATGATTGAAACCCCATTCCTTTTGTACATCCATCCACATACAGACAGTGTGCGGCATTGACTGGAACATTGTACCTGCCATCTTGCAGATTTTGACCACATCTTCACCCCCTGGGCTTCTCTAACCAAATTTATTAAAGGAGAAAAGGGATTAGATTCCATCAATCTCAACAATGGAACACTTTCACTTCTAGGACCCAAATTATCTTTGAGTTTGCTAGGTCAAAGCTTTCTTCAGGATTAGATTCCATCAATCTCAACAATGGAACACTTTCACTTCTAGGACCCAAATTATCTTTGAGTTTGCTAGGTCAAAGCTTTCTTCAGTCTCTTGATAATGACCCCTTAGTGAACAGAAAATCTAGGTATCTATTTTCCAGATAAAGAAAGAATGTGCAGATGGTCTGAACTTGCAGTCTATTTTCCAAGCCACCCCCTTTTTGAAGCACCAAGACGACCATAATAACAGGGCTGTCAGTGATGGTATGATTTAACTTGTGAATTTATAGCTAGAGCTCCAAAATGAATTTGACCTGTAATATTTGATGACCTTAGGACAGGCAGATAATCTGGGGTGCTAGAAAGGAACAGCAATGACTAGATGCAGCATTTTTACAGTCTGGGATGAATAAATTAAAAACAACAATTCAAAATGTAGCTCTAAACTATGAAGGAAAATGTTTTTCTTTCAAACGAACATTTTGCAAAGTGAGTTGACATTTTCTCAGATTTTCTATGAGATTTTCACTGATTGAGTTAACTGATCTTTTTTGGAACCTTTCCCTCTGATTCTTAAATATTATGCACCAGACAGTGGGGAGTATTCATCATTCTACCGAAGGAAGCAGAATTTGTAGGGTGGCCTCTATGGCAAAGAAAGAAGTCCCACATAGAAACTGAAAGCTGTATATATAAATGGAAAATTGAATGAAGCAAAGTTCCTCACTTAGACTCAGCTTTAGTGCTGGGCCATTTTTATGTGAGTACCAATTAGAACTAAAGCCACAGCCTGAAATTGCCTTATAAGGATAAGTTCCACTGTGGGGCATTTTTCTTCCATGTTCTGAAGCAAAGGAGAGAATGGGAAAAACAGCAGATTTTATCCAGCTCCTGAACTTGCAGAATACATTGGGTGTAAGGTCTGTGAACTCTCCTACTCCTCTCCTATCACTTTAGTTTAAAGGACACAGCAAAGGATTCAATAGTTGCATGAAGGTACCTTTTGGGATCAGATTTTGATACTGGGTGGGATTTTGCCTCCTTTGGATACTGAACTTGTTTGGAGTTGAGCTTACTCCTTTTCAAGGACCATGATCTGCAGTTTAAGGTATAAATCGATCCAGCTTTATTATTAGAGATCCATGTGGCTTCTCATAGCTCAGTGATGCATTGGTTCTTTCCTTGTCTAAATAGAGTTAGCCTTGCCGTCGTTATTCAAATCCTGAAACCTCCAGGATACATTACAGTGAAATATTATATGAGGGGCTGCCTTGGAAGACTCTTCTGGATCGGTAAATGAGGCTGAATATTTGGGACATATTTTTCAGTGCTTAAAGCTACATTGATTCCTGTCCATTTCCTGATGTAATTAACAAGGCTGAGGCTACCCTTCAGAGCCTGGAAGTGAGATATACTGTATGAATAATCATCTATGCCTCCCCTTAGCCTACCTGTCTTGTCACTGAAGCTCTCATTATTGCTGAAGCCCATCAACCAAAGCACAGAGGATGGTGACAGAAAAGGGTGTCTTGTCAGTGGTGGCCCTCAGCCTGTGAATACTTTTTAGGGAGGGTAACAGATACTGCTACCTTCTGAGGACCTGTTTAGGCCTCACAAACAAAAGTGTTTATCTGTCATTCATGGTTAATTGAAATGTCAGGCTTACCTTCTAGATCACAAATCCAGTTTGAGTGTATGTACGTGAAGGCTTTCTTAGAAGGACAAGCAAAAGGAGAAAGCCAGACATAGACCAAGTCTAGTTTTCAGGAGAGAGTCCAGTGGCAAGGAAACTTCATGACAGGAATTGATACTAGGCTCTCACAGCAACATTGTTCAAGTGGCTCCAGCTTTTTCAAACCATTTCAGAAATAGCAACAGCCAGTAGCTCCTCTTAAGCACAGTTGACCCTGGCTGTTTCTGGGCTTCTCACAGATGAACTCTGCTGGCTCTGTGTGTGTCCAAATACTCCTTTCTACGATTCTGCCTTCTATAGTTCTCTTCTCTGGAACCAGAGTGTTTCTGGGCTGGATAAAAGGGGCTCTTGATCAAGATCAGTCTCTCATGTCTTGGGTAGCATGGTGGACTTGGTTCTTGGTTCCATCTTTTTGCTGGGCCATGACAGCACGGGGTAATCCTCCTGCTCTTCTTCCTAATTTGAGGATGGTACCTGAGACCAGGTCATCCCAGAACCTTTTTTTTTTTTTTTCAAATCTCCCACTCCATTTAATATGGGGCGTGGTGGCTCAGCGGGTAAGACGCCAGGCTTGTTGATCGGAAGATTGCAAGTTCGGAGGTTCGAATCCCTAGCCCTGCGTGCGGAGTGAGCTCCCGCACTCGCCCCAGCTCTTGCCAACCTAGCAATTCGAAAGCATGCAAATGCAAGTAGATTAATAGGTACCACTTCGGTGGGTAGGTAACAGCGTTCCGCGCGTGTCATGCGGCCACATGACCGTGGAAGCGTCTTCGGACAACGCTGGCTCTTTGGCTAACAAACGGAGATGAGCACCGGCCCCTAGAGTCGGACACGACTGCACAAATGTGCGGGGGTACCTTTTTTACTCCATTTAATAAGATTAAAAAGCCCAAAAAACCTTGAACTGATTGGTTTTACCTACTACTGCTTTTATCTCCTCTTCTTTCAAATACAATCTCGTGAAAAATAGGCTAACTTGATTTATAGAAGACCTGCTTCTAAAGGGGGGGGGGCTGTTGCATAGTTAAGGCCCTCCACCTCCAAAGATCAGACTTCTAATTAAAGAACCTCCAGATGTTGAGGCTACAGATCTAGGTAAGTTACTAGGCTGCTCTTATGGCCCTGGGTGTCCAGACGGGAATTGGCAACCAGCAACACCTTTCTCGGACTGTATTTTTTAGGACGGAAAACAGAAAACGCGCGGTTGGACGTCACCCGGTTCTCTTTTAGCTTCGTCTGAAGTCGCGGCCGGCGGGCAAGATTGAGACGGAGGGGCGGGGCGCTGGGCAGAGGGCGGGGCGTCGGGAGAGGCTGAAAGGAGCCTCTTCTACTGGAGAGCCGCCGGCGGAGGTGAAAGCAGAGCCCTAGAAGGAAGCACAAGGCAGCGAGGCGATTTCTCCGTTGCCTCGGCTCCGGTGGTGGTGTCGCTTCCAGCCGTTTCTCGTCCCCGAAAGTAGCCACGCGTCGAACCGCTCTGCTCCGCACGAGGCTCGGCTCGGCTCCCCCGGGCGGCCAGCGCACCATGAGCGCCGATTGCAGCAGCTACGTGAACGCCGACCAGGTGTTGGTGGGCTCCTTCAGCTGCCCGCGGGAAGACGGCGAGGCCGGCGCGATCTATTGCTGCGGCTTCCAGGATGTCAAGTACTGTTGCGACGACCCTAACAGCTTTTTCCCTTACGAGCACAACTACATGTGGTGGCTCAGGTGAGAATAGGGAGCGCGTTTCCCCGGTTGTCCTACCCCGGAAGGTAGACAAGTTGGAAAAAGGGGGTGCTTGGAAAAAGGAGAAAAGGAGGTGGCTGCTGCTGCTGCTGCTGCTTTAAGAGCAGGATCCGAACCATGGGGGAATAAGATGAAATTGTTATGCACTCTGCACATGCTCAGAAGGGAGATATTACCTTGGTGCCGAGAGTGAAACCAGAGGCTGCGCTCTAGCACCAATGCAGACGTGGGAGTTGCTGATCTCAGTTGCGGAAGGAACAGAATGGGATAGTTCTAATGTTACTGTAAAGCAACAAATGTAGGGGATGTGAAAATAGTAACATGGAACCTATTAAACTAATCTTCCCTACTCCTAATGCTCTTAACATGGCCTGCTTTTCTAGATGCGTTGGATCACGCTTCCCATCATCCCCACCTACCAAAAAGAATTCTAATTGCAGATGATAAAATTCATAAACTAACACATAGTGGTGCGTGGAGAAGGGTTAGGTTTTCTGAACTGATTGCCATGGAAGTTTGGAAGTTACTTGAAGTGGGTGAATTTTCCTTTCCAAGCTGAGGATGCAAATAGTTTCCAGAAGGAATAGAATGTAGTGAGAGGTATTTGCAACAGCATAAAATAAGTATGCCTAGGAGATAACTTAATGTAGAATAATTATCCTTTTCCTCTAGACTTCCAATGTAAGCTTTAAAAAGCCAATGAAGCTTGAATGTTAGTAAGATAGCTAAAGAAATCAGTAAGGATCACAGACCATAGAAGAGATAGCTTTGATGTAAAAATATCCCATTTGGAGCATTGGTTGAACAAATACTGTAGTCTTTGTGTAGTCCTTCTATGCTTGATCAGCTAAAGGTGATTCATAATTACTACAGGCAATGCCATGAATAGTTATTTAGAAGACTGCACTAATTATAGTAACAAGAAATGTGAAAAACTGCCTAATTTCAGGTCTTGTTCCAGCACTCCAGAAATAGGAGATCTGTCTGGCTCAATCTGAGAGTAAGTCTGGTCTCACTCAGTAACCGATCAGAACGAGATTCAGGAAAATAAAGCGCCCACTCTCCTGTCCTAGAGCACAGGAAACACAAATTTGGCTTTTTGTTTTTTCCAATCAAGACAGGCAGACTTTGCTGGCAGACTTGATAGTTATGAAGATATAAAGACAGCAAATTTCCTAGACCCTGTTGCAGGGGTTTGCAAGATATATTTCATTAAAGTATCAAATGCCTGTAGCTTTGTTGTTTTGAGATAGACTATGGAGAAATTACATCATCCATGCCAAATTTTAGTCAAATAGGTAAAGGGGATTTATGCAAAGGGGAAAGAAAAGTGGTCATAAGGATTGGTGGTGCTCCATCCTGGATGGGATGAAGCTGATTGTCTGACTTAGACAACCAACTCATGGGTCTTTTCTATAAATTAAATCTGCTTAGTTTTTGTAAGCTGTTTAGTTGTGTAAGTCAATCCAGCTCACAAAATTGGTGTGCCCTTAAGATGATGCTATCAAACATACCGTCAGTGTGGCGGTTTGCTGGTAGGCGTGCATATTGTCTGTGACTGGTTTGGGCTAACCAACACAGTCCTGTGGCAACCTTGCAAATGGTATGGTTGAAGTCAAGAAGTGCAGCACACCAATTCCACACCCCAGCATGATTGATCAGAAATTTCATTTTAGTATTTGTTATACTATAAAAGAATAAGACACTGTGTCCCACCCTAGCCTATTATCAGGGAAAGTGTTATCATTTCACCTAACGAGTGGGGAGTCTCTACTTTTCATTAGACAATTTTCTGGTGGTGAGCTATTAATTTAGAAACCTTTATGTGTGTGTATATTAAAATCATAGACTCAAAGGCAAAAATGGGGGAAAAAATAACTAATCCAACTGTTTGTTGATAGTCAGTTGCCCACACTTTCTGCAGATCAGTTTACTAAATGTTATCTGCTTTATCTAAAGCAGATAAAAAGTGCTTTTCATTAAGTTCCCTCCAAAATAATTCTTCCAGATGACTAAAGGAAAAGAAAAGAAAAAAAGGCAGCCTGTGTAGGAGAGCACACTACTTGTATTTTTATATCTTTACAACTCATTATTCTAGTCTAATATCATATTTAATTTTGCACTGGGGATACTCTTGGTAAAAAGAATGCATACCTGATGCACTGTGTAATTACAGATAGCCATAACTCTTTTCCCTATTGATTCACAATAGTCCAGACTGCACTATATTTTTGCTAGCTTTAAATGATGCATATTAATTTTCTCAAGGAACTTTTCTTTCTAACATCAACCCATTTCCTTATTCCCAAATGGTTTGCCCAAATATTGCTGAAAGATTTATCCTTATTGGATAATTCTGAATCCAGCCTTTTGCTTGTCTTCAGGGTATATCAGTCAACGGTATGGAATGCAGATTCATAAAGCAAGATTCTTAAATGACTGTGACTATTCAAATTGTTTTGAATAACAGGAGCCTCTCTTTTGCTCCATCTAAGTACCTTTTATTAAGTCTTACTTAAACATTCAGCCCACTTCTCCATATAATCATTCTGTGATTATATGGAAGCCAAATCACCATCTAGAGAAGTCTCTGCTTTCTCCATTTCAGCTTCTTTTTCCACAGTTCCCATTCTTCCCATGATTTCTTGATCATGGCTGCCTTTCCCCCCCCTACACATTAACTCCTAAGTGATATGTATCTATTCCTTTCTACATTCCTGTTCTCTGCTGTTCACAGACGGAAATGTTCAGCTTTGTCTTTGAAATGTTGGTCCATTCGACTAGAAAATTCTAGAAAATAGAAAAACTGGGTGCTTCCACCTGAGATGTTTGCATCACTCTGGATCAGATCCATGCACTTATGATTTCACTCAGGGCCTTTCCATTTGTGCCTAATCACTCTTTTGGAACAGCGCTATCCTGACATATCAGAATATTGAGAGGTCAACTGATAATCAGGCTCCTTTCAAATGAATTTGAGCAAAACACTTTTGCAAAACCATCATCAATTTTGACAGATGCCTAAATCAGCCAGTCTAGCTATCTGTCAAATCCAGCTATCCCTGTCTTAACATGCCCTCTACACAGTAAATAAGGACAGCATCATTTCCCAGCATCATATCTATGGCAGGCTAGGAATCACCAGCAGGTGTACGTACACTGGTATGGTTTTCTAATTGCTTGAGGACTGCTGGATAGCCCTTTAAATGAGACATGAGGAAGAGTCCAGACATATTTCTTCAGGAGTGGGGCTGATTTACAACTCTGAAGCTTATCATATTGATACCTGCTGGAATTGTAATATTTTCTTGAAATTTTCAGCTTGAAACATGTTTGGAACATGACCTCGAGTTGTGGGATGGGGCAGTGTAAAAATGGTTGTAATAAATTAAAATAAATAAGTAAACATACTTGAGGTGGGAACTTTTGCCTCACTCTGGCTTGGCTTCTGAACTTCAACCACGCTTGCAGCCCCCATAAAGAAATGCAGATTGAAGGGAGCTTTGTATCTTCCTCTTAGGCATTCAGGTGAAGCAAGGAGGGGTGAAATGGGCAAGATTCTTTCAGTTTTCCCCTTCTCTTCAGCAGATGATGTTGCTTAGATCCCCTCTTTTCTTTTCTTTTCTTTTCCTTTTTTTTTGTATGGAGTATGTATGAGGGCATTTTTTTCACTGTGTGACTAGCAAGATGAGGCAGTGATTTTTGTTCCCTTTTCTCAGCATTTCTCAACCAGCAGGTGTGAAATGATTTGGGAATCGAAGAACTGATGTTGTGTTGCCCTCAAGCAGGAATTATATTGTATGAGAGGCAACCACAGCCTTCAAAGCACTAAGGCAATGGATTGGGACAGTTTATTCTTTATGACGCCTCTCCCAAGATTCTGGTAACTACACCAGCAAAGGGCCTAATGTAACTAAGGATCCCTTTATTCCCCCCCCCCCCCCCAGGATAAGGTTGGAAGGAAATCTGGTAAAATGACTCTGTGAGCAGGATAACTCTTTAAAATCAGAATGGAACATGACAGAGTTTGAAAACAGGCTGAATATAGCTGGGGGCTATGGAGAAAAACATTGGGGGGGGGGAAGATCCCCTCAATGGATCCCTGGAGAGGCAGTTTGGCAGCAGCTCAGAATGCATCTGTGAAAGAAATGACAGGTAATAAGAAGCTACAGTATTTGTATACTAATTGCAGGCAAATTTGCAAAGTGTGACTACAAACATATATGAATGCAAGTCACCCTGGACCTTTGTCATTAATTCAGTGACAGAATGGAGCCTGAAACATTAGGGTTAAGTTGATTGTGTGACATTTCTGTATGTTTTGAATTTGCAATGCTGAAGATCTCATGGGGAGAAGGAAAACAGGGACAACTATCACATTGAATGAGGAAAGGCAGAGTTAATTTTATGCAGAATTCTAACCAAGGACTCAACGACTGCCTGACTTTAGCATTTCTTCCTTTGTGTAACAAGTTCATGAGCAACCCAAAGTTGCAATCTACAGTATCCCTGTGAGATTTAGCCCTTGGCATTTTATGATCAGTGTGTAAACCGTGTACAACCCTTGCAGGGTCACAGGCAAATGTTTGGTCTATTGTAGTGGTAAAAAAACAGTGGCCAAGAGTCTAAAGAGGAAATTGGGCGTGCTGATCTCAGGAAACTGATTCTAAGGCAAAGATTAAAAGGATCAGAGGCTGGTGGACTATTCCTGGTCAAGCAGAAGGTCAGACTCTGCCAGGGAGAGTACAAGAAGTCTATATGGCTTGTCTTTAGTAAGTTGCTCAGACAGAATGTTCAAACCTAGGCAGTTTTTCAGTGGTCAACTTATTTCTCTGCTCTGAGAAGTTCTACCTGCCATTGTTTGACCAGTAAGCCTCACCAGAGTCATTTCATTCACCTGCATATTGTCCTGTGGTGCAGGTAGTAAATCACCTGGCCTTGCTGCTTTTCCATAGGTTGATCCATTGGTACCTTAGAGCAGTGGTTCCCAACCTGTGATTTGGAGATGGCTGGTGATCAGTGAAGAGAATGTAAATAGTCCCTTATTTAGACACTTGACTCTTTAGGTATATTTTTAATGGTAAAAGTCTTGTGACGTTACAGTATCTCATGAGGGTTTGGCATTCTTGCCTAAATTGCACCAAGATTTCTGGTGGGAACATTACAGTCTTATGAGATGTGGCAATCTCATGGGATTCTGGCCATTTAAAATATGTATAAACAAATGATATTTATTCTTATTTAATTTTGGGATCACAATTCCATGTTTATGTGATGTTCTCCAGAAACTATACTGTATATGACAAATATAGTGGTCTGCATAAAGTGGAAAATTTTGCCTTAGATTGCATTAGCAAAGTGTGTAATTCTCCCAAATTTTCTGTAGTTCTTGATATCTTTCTGGATTATCTGCCTGAGATGAGAATTGGGATACATTTTATATATGTTTTTTTTTTACCTATAAGCTGGGCAAATCCAAAAGATATTGCTGAGGGATCAAGAGTTGGCAGAATTGCATTTCTGCTGTTTTAGTCTACAAGGTTCTCTATTTTCCCCATTATGATTTAACATCTACATAAAATAGCTGGGCAGAGTTGTTTGGATTTCTGCAGTAAAGGGCCATCAGTTTTATTTCTTGTTTACATCACTTGCAGAAAATTTCAGAGATGGAATAAAAATATAGAATGCTGAGACGTTGGAGTAGACCAAGTATACTTGGGATTCCTAATGCCATTTTCAATTGCTCTTCAATAATAAAAAAATTTCTGAAAAAGTAGATCACCGCAATAGGCCAAAGGGCTCAATTTGGGTTTTTATTCACAATGTGGAGAGTTTAAGTGTTCAATTCAACTTGCCTGTTACGTGCAAAGATGTTAGTACACTATGTTCTTAGGCTCTGTGGTTTTTAATTTTGGTGGATGGAAACTACCTAGTGGAATGATATTTAACTTGCTCAGAGACAAACTAGATTTGTGGGGTAGTCATATGACCCTGATGCTGGGAAAGACTGAAGGCAAAAGGAGAAGGGGACGGCAGAGGATGAGATGGTTAGATAGCATCACCGATGTAATGAACATGAATTTGAGTAAACTCCGGGAGACAGTGGAGGACAGGAAGGCCTGGCGTGCTATGGTCCATGGGGTCACGAAGAGTCGGACACGACTAAACGATTGAACAACAACAACAACATATGTATCATCAGCATGTACCTGCTCTGTAAAGAAGAATTGGGGGTGTACTCTTTATACAAAAAAGAAGCATGCAGTAAAACCTATGTTCTCTGCTTTTCATAGTTTCTGTGGGGTTTTTTGCTGCTTTTCTGGTTTTCCTCCCAAATATGGATTGCCCTTGAGATGGGTGGATGGGTTGTATTCTCCCTCTCTTGCCTCCCCCTACCCTGTATAGTAAGTAAACTGTCATCTTGATTTATATCCAAACAGAGCAAATAGTGGCCTTAGATATATACAATCCTCCCACCTGTATTTGTTTGGCCAATGGATGCAATGGATTCTGCATTCAGATTTTCATTTAGTTATGAATCCATTGGATGAAGTGATATAAATTATTCTGACCTTCAGTCCTGCTCAGAATGCTACCAACTACCTCATTGGGATTTATAAAGAAAATACATGAAAGATCATCAACACTTCATTATTCTTATGGTACTCCAAAATCAAAGCTAAGAGGCATTACTTAAATAATTGATAATAATTGTTTACTTTCTCTAGACTTATTGAGCAAAGCTTCTCTCTGTTTTCCATTGATTTATCTTGCTTTATTTTACTTTTGATTCTTTGCAAAGTTTACAGATGTGTATGCAAAAGGGAATCCTTTGCCTGTTTGAAATGTTTCAAGAGTGTATAGACATTTCCTCCCTTTATCCAATTATCTGTTTGACAGAAGACAAAGATTTAAGAAGGATTTCACCTAAATCGATTTTACCTAAATTTAATTCCACAAGTTTCAAAGGAATACGTCCTGATTTATACATGTTTAGCTAAGAGGAACATCAAGCGCAGTAATTCAAGGTAACACAATAAAAGCAGCACCTTAGGTGAAGTTTGCTCTACAAGTCTAATCTGGTCAGAGAAGGCTTTTGGTGAATTGTTATAATATAATTCAGCTCCTATGAGAACATGCAAGGTAAATCTATATGTCCCCATAGTGTCTAAACATCTGTCTTTCTCCATTAAATACATGCAGCACTGATACCTTTCAAAGGGTTTGACAATGCCCTTAAACTCATCAGCTCATTGCTCTTTCTTTTCTCAGTATTGGAGCGCTTATTGGCTTGTCGGTCGCAGCAATGGTCTTGCTGGCTTTTCTCATCACTGTGTGTGTTCTCTGTTACTTGTTTATCAGCGAGAAGCCACGCAACAAATTGGATACAGGCTTAACCTTAAGCTTAGAAGCAGCAGGTAAGATCTCCCTGTTCTGTGGAGAACATTCAGACATTTACTCAAAATCATTCATTGCTAACCAGTTTCCCATTTCACCTGGATTTGAAAGTGTTTCAACACCCACATTTCTGTTTATGAAAGCACTCAAGGAAGCTTGCAACATTCAAAACAAAGATGCAACATGTAAAACAAACATTAAAATCAGTAAAATTAAAAGTCAATCAACAATTAAAAGCTTAGTAAAATAGATAGTCTTTACTATTTTTCTAAATACTGGTAGAGTAGGAGCCAAATGCATCTCCATAGGGAGACCATTTCAAAGCCAGGGAGCTTCCCTAAATCAAAAGCAATTTTTCTGATCCTCCCCAAAGCAGATGGAATGAGAAAGCAGAAAGAAGAATACTACTCTTCTTGTAGTTCTGGAACACCTCAATCTGGCATCCTCCAGATGTGCTGGGATTGCAAGTCTCAGAATTTCCAGCCAGGATGGGAGTTGCAGTCCCAGTACATATGGAGGTCATCAAATTGGAGAAGGCTGCTGCAGGGAACCTAAATAAAAGGAAGAACTATCATTTAAAAACACTGCAGGAGACATATAACAAGAGAACATGGACCCAGCAGTGTTAGACAACTTTTGTCCAGTCTCCAACCTTCCCTTTTTAGGGCCCTGGATGAAGCGGATTATCTGGACCCTTTTCAGTCTGGGTTCAGTCCTTCTGGACTAGCTTCGGGGGTTGGGGGTGGGAGGCACTATTTTGCTGTGGTTCTCTTCCTTCCTCCATGGCCAGTTCCAGTCAGTGTTGGTGGGGGAGGAGAGGTCGAGCCCTAGGCCCTGCAATGGGGGGTGCCTCAGGGCTCAAGTCTTTCTCCTCTTTAACATCTACATGAAACCGCTGGGGGAGGTCATCTGACGGCATGAGTTGCAGTATCATCAATACGCCGATAATACCCAGCTATACATCTCCACCACTTGCTGGGCAGGTGATGCTATTGTGATGCTGGCTAAGTGCCTGGAGGCAGTAAGGGACTGGATGGAGAGAAACCAGCTTCAGCTCAACCCTGGCAAGACGGAATGGCTCTGGGTCTTTGGCCCCCCAGGCCTGGGTGATATGTCATCTTTGACTCTGGACGGGGTGGCACTCCCCCAGACTGAGCTGGTGTGCAATTTGGGGGTCCTCTAGACTCGTGGCTCTTGTTCGAGGAGCAAGTGGCAGCTGTGAATAGGGCCTTGGCACAGCTGTGAATAGGGCCAATTGCACCCTTTCCTGGACCGGGAGGCCTTGCTCACGGTCACTCATGCCTTGGTTACTTCCCGCTTGGATTACTGCAATGCACTCTACATGTGACTGCCCTTGAAGACCACCCAGAAGTTACAAGTGGTCCAGAATGCGGCAGCGTGCACAGCGATGGGTGTCCCTAAGTCCACCCATATTACACTCCTGTTGTGCAAGCTGCACTGGCTCCCATTTTCCTTCCGGGTGCAATTCAAGGTGCTGGTTATTACCTTTAAGGCCCTATATGGCATGGGACGAGGTTATCTGCAGGACCGCCTCTCCCTAAGGCAGGGCTTTCTAAAGTGCCGCCGCTGGCGACACGCCAGTGGCGGTGCGGCAGCGGCACGGTGGCGGCGTGGTGGCGACGCAGGTGGGCGTGCGGTGGCGCGTGCGGCGGCGCAGGGGGGCGTGCGGTGGCACGCGCGCGTGTACGGCGGCGGCTGCCGCTGCCACCATGCACGCATGCGCCGCCGCTTCCAGGTGGTGTGGCGACACACTTTTTGGAAAGCTCTGCCCTAAGGACATCTGCCCATCCAACCAGATTGGATAGGGTGGGCATGCTCCTAGTCCTCTGCCCTAGATGTTGCCATCTTATGGGACCTAGGAAGCATGCCTTTTCCCTGGCAGCCCTTGCCCTATGGAACACCATTCCGCCTGAAATTCGGCAGGCCCGTACCCTTTCAACCTTCCAAAAAGCACTCGAGATCTGGCTTTCCCCTCAAGCGCTGGGATAGGGTGAACTGTGTGAGATGAACCTGTTATGGGCTACATGGAAAAGTTTAGCTATTGTGCCAGGTCTTTTGGTTCTTAATGTTTTTGGTTTTAATATTTTTATTGTACATAGATGTGGTTTTATCTCTTTGTTGTGAACTGCCCAGAGTTTGGTACAAGATGGGCTGCTATATAAATGTTTTAAATAAATAAATAGCATGAAATCCATTGGGCAAGAACATAAAAAATACAAATCACATTGAATCATCACGAGTCTTCCATTTGTTGCTGACTGGAAAAAAAGGAATGATTGCTGCATTTTGTGTTTGACAATAAAAGATCAAGAAATGCCCCTGATAAAAAGCCACTCTGATAAAATAATCATTGTTGAATCTTATATTAGAAGGGGATGGAACAAGCATATGTAGATCATTGGGGGCATGATATTGGTCCTTCAGAAACTGCTTTTGGCTTTTGCATTCTTTCCCTTTCCCAAACAGAGACTAATTACTTTAAAGTAACCATCACTGACTCCATTTGAATTCAAAAATATTAACCTTGTGAAGCTTAATCGAGAGACCAGGTTATAGGAAATCTGATTTCTTTTGCAGTGGGTAGCCTGCGAATCTTAACATGCTGAGAAACAAAATAATTTTGCCTTATGAATCTCAGAACTTCTACTTGCATCCTTTTCAGACATAATGGTTACCTTGACTGAGAAATTAAAACTTCCTAGAATCAACCTAGCTTGCAAATATTAAAGTCAATATGTACTCTAGAAAGCAAGTGGGTTGAAAGTTACATAAAACGCAAAGGAGCCTATGTGCATTTAAAAACAATTTGGTCTATGTTGTTGTTGTTGTTGTTGTTGTTATTATTATTATTATTATTATTATTATGTGTTTTAATTCTTCTCTTTTTTCTAATAGATTCTTTGGGCTGCTGTTTTCATTTCTAAATAACCTATACTGCTTTTACTGTCCCATTTACTGTTTTCTTTTTAAATTATTTTCCATGATAGTTATCATTTTGACATACATGAATATTACTTTTGATATTGATCTGCTGTCTGCTTATTCAGTGTAACAGGCAATTAGACTTTCATAAAAGCCTGTCCCCTCTTTGCTGATGAACAAACACTTCTTAGACACTTAGGCTTTTTGAAGCAGGGGATGATCTAGATAAATTATGAGACTCAAGATGCCGGCTTCCTCCTAAAATGCACATGCTTGTTTGGTTTTGCCCGCTAACCATGTTGCAAAAATTGGGGAAGCACAGATCTTGAAGGATAAGTGAATATATTGCTTTGAAAATTAGACACACGTTTCCATCCATAATCCAAAAGATGCACATCTCTAATGAGTTGATCTGGCTTCAGCTGTAAACGAAAGACCCCCATTGGTTTTAGAAAGTTCTGGCCCGGGTAGGTCATTATCTCCCTTTGCTGCAAATAAAGCTTGTTTAAATTATTGAGTTGTAGAAAATTTCCAAATGTTTGTGCATTAGAATTTTCCACATTGTGGTAAATTACATTTTATGATAGAAGGCAGAGCTTACTTATAAAAATAGATTCTTGATTTTGTTGCCAGTGACAGGTATCTTAAACTAGGCTGCAAGGAATTAAATCATTGTATTTTAGATTGGACAAGGGAGGTAAAATTTCCTAACATCAAATTAGACGCAGAAGAGAAGAGAATCAGCTTTTAGGTGCAGTCTATATTTTATAGATCTTAAGGGCAGTGGTTCTTGATTTTAGTTAGCAAATGCCACAATCTTTTTTGGCACGGAAGCATAACAGCAAACCATCTTCCTTATTCTCTTTTATTAAGGACTCCTAATAGGAAGCTATCGAAAGATGCTAAGCAGAAAACCTTCCTAAAATCTTCTCAATCCTGGTATCCTCTTCTTATTATTACAACTATTTAGTTTAGGTAAAAGCCTCTGTTATGTGAATTTGGGAATATAAAAATAAAATTCATAATAATCCACTTTGCTGTTAACTATTTTACTTTTTCAAAATGGAGAGTTCTGTTTTATAATAGGAGTACTGAACAGCATAGCAGATAACCAAGAAGTAGAAAAAGTATTATCCACCTTGATGCATGTGACTTCTGAGGAACATCTAAGCATGTTCACATAAAGAAGGTTTCTTGTTCTTATACTTGCAAATAAATACTGCATTTTGTGGTCTAAAAACCACTTTATAATACACATGAAAATAACTCAATATTCATTAGGTTTTAATCTGATAATTTTCAGAAATATTGTATATTGTATTGTTTCAACACTCGTTTTGTGTGCTAGATCATGCCCACTGTTTGCTCAAAGATTCCAATTGCGGTCTGATATATATGACTACAGAACCGGATAAATTTAGATTGCAATTCCTACCAGAGATTAAATCTCGCTGAACTCAAAGGAACTTAATTCTGAGCAGATATCTATAGGATTGCACTATCCGATACAGATGGGTTTATTAACTTCTGATTATATACGTCTGTTTTGTTTGTAGGATAAATAGTAAATTATTTGAGAACGTTTTCAAGGCTTTTCTGCTGTGGTTTATCCTGTGCACTTGCAGGCTTTCTGATCATATCTAACAAAACAAATTATCTGTGATTTTGACCTTGTTTATGTACTAAAGACTAGTAAAATTTACTTGCCCCTGAAAATCTTTTTCCTCAGTATTCTTATAAATGAACTTTCTGCTCATACCTTAAAGCTACAATCCTATACCTACTTACCTACGTATCATGGAAAAAAGAATTACTTCTGAATAGAGATGATGGGGAGTTCTCCTTTGATGCCCTTCTTTACCCTGGCTCCTGTCAGGAATTTGTCACCCTGAAAAAAATGCATTGATTAATTTTATTACTCACATTGATTGTATGTAATTGTTTAAAACTATTTATTTTCCACTTTATGAACTGTATCGTTTGTTGCAGAATTATTGACTCATAGATTTGGAAGGAGTCAATTAGACCAAGTCCAGCCCCGTGCTGTGCAGGAATCCAAGTTATAACTTTCCTGACAGATGGCTGTCTAGTCTCTCTTAAATAGTGAAGGGGAGTCCACCACTTTTCTGGAGAACAGGTGAACTGCTCTTACTTTTAAGTTTTTCTTAACATTCAATCACAATCTGTCTTCCAATAACTTGAATTCATTCTTTTGTATTCTGCACTCTGGAGCAATGATGAACAGGTCTGTCTGTCTGAATCTTTAAAGTATGATGCTCAAACTGGATACATTACTGGGGAGAAGACAGATCAAGAGGAATTATTGCTTCCCATAATTTGGAAACTGTATTTCTGTTGATGTATCCTGAAATTGCATTTTCTTTTTTGCAGCCACATTATACTGCTGACTCATATACAGTTTGCAATTGAACTACAATTCCAAGAACCTTGGACTGGATAACACATTCTAGTTTGAAGAAGAACCATTAATTTTCAAGTCAATTATGTATCTACTTAATTGTCATGTCATCCAGCCAATACTTAACAAGCTTAGTAATCAGAATGTCATGGAATATCTTGTGAAATACCTGGTTGAAATCAAGGTATATTACATCTACCACATGCACATAATCTACTAAGGAAGTTATCCAATCAATTAATGAGGTAAATTTGGAATGGCAAAATGTATTATTCACAATTCCATGCTGATATCTACAATTATCACATTATTTTCCAAGCGTTTACAGATCAAACTCTTCACAATCTGCTCTAGAAACTTAACACTTATTGATGTCAGACTGATTAGACTTTACTTCATTGGAATCCTCTTTCTCTCCTTTTTGAAGATTTTGAAATCTTCCTGTCTGCGTCTTCACTCATTCTCCAGGATTTCTCAAAGATAATATACATATTGCATTGCACTTGTGATAATGTGTTTCTGGAAAGTTAGATCAAAATGCTTTAGAGTGAGCTATCTGAAAAACAGGGTCAAGGTACAATTTATATAGAGCAAATAATTATTAATATTTTGGGAAAAGAAGAGTTGTCACACTAAAAACATTAATCCTGACTCAGGACTATTTAGTCAAGAAACTACTTCAGTTAAGATCATTAGGCCTTGAAGAAAGAAAGAAATAATGCTTAGCCACATCACATTCAAATAAAATTAGAAAACCACTGAGAAATGTTTTCATTTTGTGTGTGTATGTGTGATGCATAATGTGCTATTGCCTGTGTACTAAAGACAGTGCACATCTATCAATTACTGGGGTTTTAAAACTAATTACTGATACAACTAGGGGGCATGATGGCTCAGTGGTTAAGACGCCAGGCTTGTCAATCGGAAGGTCGGCGGTTCGAGACCCGAGTGCCATGTGACGGAGTGAGCTCCTGCACTCGCCCCAGCTCTTGCCAACCTAGCAATTCGAAAGCATGCAAATGCAAGTAGATAAATAGGTACCACTTCTGTGGGATGGTAACAGTGTTCTGCGTGCGTCATGCTGGCCACATGACCGCGGAAGCGTCTTCAGACAGCGCTGGCTCTTCGGCTAACAAATGGAGATGAGCACCAGCCCCTAGAGTCGGACACGACTGTGCAGGGGAAAACCTTTACCTTTACTTTTACTACTGATACAACTGCAGGCATTTTCAAGGGAATTATTTCTCAGCATCTTGTGTGTCAGGAATTAATGGTCAGAGCTGGAAGGCAAATGAGTTCATGCAGACTTCTGGAGCAGAGTTTTTCAAACTTTTTTAGGCTGTGAAACCTGTTATTGAAAAACCAAAATTCTGGAATCCCTGGTCAAGAAGCCAAGCTCCAATTATAGAAAATTGGCTCCATCCAAGTGAACATTTGTTTGTTTTGCCCATGGTCTCTCATGGAATTCAATCAAGTTTGAAATACCCTGTTATAGAGTCAAAAATGCTTTCCAGCAGTTGCTGAGTTACTATTCCTGTCAGGTTCCCCAGCTCTGGCCTAGCTACTCAGCTGATTTTTCTAAATCTTTTTAGTCTGTTTATAAGGTGCTGACCCTTACAAATGTCTGATTTATTCCAGTTTGTCTGAGAACTGGATTTGTATTGTTGTTTTTCAGGTAGAGAAATTAGAAGAAATTCTTCAAGTTGAAGAAAGATATATGGAACAGGACTGGTACAACTGAGTTCTGCCAGCAATTAGGTACAGTGCTCTTTCTATGTACTTAACTCTGTAGCTGAGATCAATTGGCTTTTGAACCCAGGAGAGATGGCATGATCATCCTGAAAGTGATACAGTGGGAGAGGTGTTGGGGGGAAGGTAATGCAAAAGTTGCATTGGCCATAAGCTCCATCCCTTTTGTATGTGCTTGACACTGCATGCTTGTAGGAAAGCTGAAGTTCTTGTGTTGCAATGGTTCAACTTGGTTTTCATCAGTTTGATAAAAGTATTGGATCCTGCAGGCACCTCTGTGTAGTGGCATTCATATAGCCCTCTGGTATGTGTAATGAATTAATTTTGGAGGGAGGTTCATTTGAATATTGCTTTTGTTGTTGAGATGAGTTTGTGGAGAACCAATGCTGGAGTCATATTCTACATATCCAGATTACAGCTGTATGTCTTTCATTCAGGTCAAATGTTAGCTGTCTTTGAAATTCAGGGACTGAATTAATTTTGTTTGGTCATTGCTCATGAAGAAAGAAAGATTGTGAATCCTTTTGAACATACAGCTGCACAATGGATTAATACTTGCTACAAATAATAGTTTTGGCCTTCATGTAGAACTGAATGTTCAGGTTGCTCCAAGTTTACTCTCAATAGTTCTTACAATATTATTGTCAATGTTACTGCTATATTGGCACAATGGTGTTACTATCATTAACTTATTTTACACCCTTTAGTAAATTTATGGCAGAGGCAGGATTTGCTCCAGCAATTTGCGTGGTTCACAGCTTAGTCTCTCATCAACTCACTAAGCTGTACAAGCTGCCCCTTGCTGCTGTTCCTTACTTACACATGTCTTCCATACATCTGTAGTATCAATTCTGATTGTCAATGACTCTGGTATTGGCCAAATTAAAAATACAACTATATTCTTTTTTAATATACATATAATCTTATTAAGGATTTTAATTACGATAGTAAAATCTAATACAAATTAAAAGAAAGAAGAAAAAGTGAAAGGTGCAAAGGAAAAGAAAAAACATAGAAAAAAGAAAAAAGAAAGAAAAGTAAGAATACAGTAAAGAAAAAGAAATATATAAAGAAGTGACTTCCAACCTTCATCACAACAAGTATAAACAATTTTAGTAACTCTTAGTTTACAACCAATTATCTTTACATTCCATATCCCATCTCTTTATCTATAGACAAATCCATAAAGCATCACTTTTTCAGTCCTGGTGTCAGCAGAAAGCCCATTAAGGTTTACCAGAAATAACAACATGTCTTATTTCAACCTTGATCAAATAAACCAACTTCATATTCCTTCCTTTTACTTCTAATAATCTTAATCTTTAGTCCATTCAAATAATGATGTAGAATTTGATTTCTTTTCATTTCTTCTTTGTCCCTTCTCACAAGATTCTTCAAAGTTTTAACAAGCGTCTTTTGTAAATCCAATATAAAAAAATTATCCAGGTCACTCTCTTGGTTTATTATTTGTATTTCCCTTTTGATTTTTAAAACATCAACTGGTTTCTTTTGTATATCCAGTGAGATATCCTTTTCCATGTCATTCTCATAGTCTCTCATTTATAGATCCACTTTTGATGCCATATCTGTCTTGTCAAATAAAACTTGTTCCTCATCTGCCATTTCTTCCATAACATCTTTTGGACACAGTCTATCCATAGAAGCAAATGTCGCTATTGACATTGTTGATACTAACTTCTGATTCCACTTTTCAAAAGTGTCCTTCAGTATTTTCAATGTTATAGTGTTTTGTGTCATTTTATAAGTCCCAATTAATTAGCTGTCGATCAGGCTTATGTATTTTTCTCCTTTAACTAAAATATTTAGTTCCCTCTAGTGTCCAATTTTTAAAATTACTTATCTTTATTGTGTCTTGCAAAAAGTCCAAACAAATCTATTTCCCCCTGGAAGGATTCTTTATAATTAATTCCAAAATCTGGAATTTGGACCCTTAATCCATTTATAACTTTCTAGGATCAAAGTCTTTTTTAGCTTTTTGCTATTTATTTCAATTT
Organism: Charina bottae; assembly: GCA_023362775.1. Classification (NCBI taxonomy): domain Eukaryota; kingdom Metazoa; phylum Chordata; class Lepidosauria; order Squamata; family Charinaidae; genus Charina; species Charina bottae. Next base: position 54,284,154 of record JALMGJ010000003.1, on the reverse strand, counting down.
TTTAAAACTTCTTGTCAGGGAATTGGGGACAAGAACCACACTGAGAAGGGTTTCCAACTCTAGTTTCTTTATTGTTCTTACCCTTTGAACAGAATCTTGCCAGACTGAGGCTACCTACACTAAGCCAAGGGAAATAACTCCCTCCCTCTTAAAAAATAATCCATTTAATTTTTTTTTCTCTCTACTACTATTCTATATACTTCTGTCTACACAATAGACATCAAATTATAGAAACAAATAAATTGTCTGCCTTTATAATAAACAATCTTAACCCTATTAGATCTAAAAAACAGTATAAAATATTATTATATCTTATCAATATCCTTTAAGTTTTACAAATCTATAACCCTATAAATCCTAATCCAAACCATAAGAAAAGAAAAGAAAAAAATCATATTAGTCTCATTATCAATCCAATTAAACATTCTTAATTTTTATAAATTGTCTACCTTTATAATTAACAATCTTAACCCTAATTATGCTTAAAAACAATATAAAATATTACCAGAACTTGTCAATACTTTTTAAATCTTAGAAATCAAAAATCCTGTAAATCATGTTAACCTCATTATCAATCCAATTAAATATTCTTAATTTTTTACCCCTCCTCAAAATATACCAGGGCATCCAGATATTTCACCATTACACCAACAGCACTTTTTTACAAAGATCTAACAGTCCAATAGCTTCAAAAAATACAAACTTTCCAGCGAAAGAGAAAAAAAACTCCCACATAACATACTCTTCTTTCCCATAACATTGATTGAAATAGTTATAACATTTCCCCCGCTTGGCAGTTCCTTGTGCAGTCCTAAGGTTAAACAATCATTTTAATCCCATAAACACCAATCCAGAGTTTTCAGCTGAGAATATTTCATTCTCCCCCACAACAGTAAAAGGGTAATCTTTTCCAACGTCGTCGTCATCTTCTTCTATCATAGTATTTTCATATAGTTGTTTCATTTTAACTAGAATCTCATCTCGAATGTCCCAAACAGTCTGTATAATAATTTGACAACCCTTTGAAAAAATATCTTCTTGCTGGCAACGTAATTCTCTGAGATCTTCTTTAAAACCTTCCATTGTTCAAACGGTAAATTATAGCACACCCTAAAAAGTTAACTCACAAAAATAGAGGTTAATGAATTAATCCAAAATTAACCAAAGAAAATATACTAGCAGACAACTTGGAAAAAAGTAAACAGAAAGCCTAAAGTTTAGAATGAGAAATGTGTAGAAAGAACACTCCAACCTTGAAATTCAGCAACAAAGATAACAACGGAAAGGCAATGTTACAGCTCTCAATATAACCCAGATGGGAAAAAAAGCCAAAACTTTTTTTTTATAGTTAAAAATCTCCAAAAATAACTATAATCACCAAGAGATTCCACTTTTTCTTACTGTAAAAAGCTTCTCTTGAGATACAAAACTTAAAAAAACAAATTGGGTGCTTAAGATATGGGAAGGCATGACTTATTTCCCCTTTAAGGAGTTGCATACGTGGCTTAGAAAAAGATCAAATCCCAGCCTCCCAGTGTAGTCTTACTGCTCGGTTGCAGACGCTGTCTATGATCTCCTGTCAAATCAACTCTTTACTGCAGACAAATTCTGCAATTAACAAGATACAGGTATATGTAAAAATTGTGTACATTAAATATTTTAAAATTTTAATTAGATAACAAATAATGGAGATAGGATTCATCTGATCACCCAAGAAAAGGGTTAATAAGCAGCACTAACAACCTATTGTGGAAATTTGTGTAAAAATCACAGTATAATATGGTGTGAGGCAGTACTAGGACTGATTACAGCATTATAAAGAATCTCTCTGAATCTACTCTCAAATACTGCTTGAGACTAAGAAGTCAAAGCCTAGTAACATAAAGGTGTATGGTATTGTTGATCAATGTACCTAGCTGGTGTAAGCCCACAATTAATAGTGACTTGGGAAAATAACTAGATTGCAACATCAAAACTAGTGGGCCAAACCCTGCAGGAAAAATGTTAGCTTTAACCAGTAATTAAAGATGGTGATCCATGCCCTTGTCTCAGCTTTGCTCAATCCGTGTAGTGCAGAGCTTTCCAAACTGTGTGTCGGGACACATTAGTGTGTCGGCTGCAGTGTCTGGGTGTGTCGCAGCTGCTGCTGCCTCCAAACCTGCCCTGCCAGGATTCCATGCAGGTCCTAGTGCCTGCCTTGTGCCCTGCTGTAAGAGTGTGTCGCGAAATGATGCCCTGCTGTAAGAGTGTGTCACAAAATGATTCATGTCTAAAAAGTGTGTCACCAACATGAAAAGTTTGGAAAGCTCTGGTCTAGTGAATGGAGTATTTGGGATACAGCTTGTTGCCTGCAACAGCTTCTTCAAAGCATAGATGAAACAACATGGCAAGTTTAATACATGAGCTTAATTGAATCCCATAGAGAAGATAAGAGAGCACCTTGTCCTCTCATAGTGTAATCACAGTAGGGACATATTTGATTCCTCTAGTTATTAAAAAAAAAGCACATGATTGCCAGTATGTTCCATAAAGCATTTGGAAGCAGGGCTTTACACTTCCCTGTGACTTGGAAAACCATCCCTAGCTATTTAAAGCTGCTTGATTCTATCCCCATGGTCTAGGTTAGCTTTTTGGCCTTCTTGCAAAGTCCATGATCTTGATTTTATTAAAGTTAATCTACAGCAAATGAGCCTTACAAAAGAGAATCAAGGCCCTAGTCACGCTCCTTAATCCTATTGGGGTCCAGGATACAATAGCCATGTAATCTATGTGTAACAGGATTGCTTTTTGTTTATTTGCTAGCCTTAGGGAGATGATGTTCCGCTTTGTCTACATTATATTGAAAAAAGGTAACATTCAGGCCCAGCTGTCTGCATCAGACAGTTGTGATTCAGGAGGGTTTAGCCTTTAGAGGGAAGCTGTGTGAATAAACACTGATCCATGTGGACAGAAGGAGATTACTTTTGTAGCGGCAAAAGTTCATGACTTCGTATCTGAGCATGGATTTTTCAAAGAAACAAACCCAGCTTTGCAGATCAGTCTATAAGGATTTAGAGTTTTAAAAATGAGAAGCACTTTTTCTAACAGAGAAACGTGTTCCCAATATGTTTTTCAGTTCTTAACCAATAAATGAAATATGCTGCTTTATGGTAAAATGTTAAATGTTGTGCAATTTCAATCTGTTGTTTTCCTTAGCCTTCCCTGACTGGGTGGCCTCCAGATGCATTGGACTACACCTTCCATATTCCTAGCTAATACAGCACTGAGCATGCTGATCAGAATCATGAGAGCTGTAGTTAAACACTTGTGGAGGATGCTCTGTTAGGGAAGCCTGCACTAGAACCAGTAGAAACATGAAATGATCAGATCCATTATGGCGAAATGCCCTTGGTGATATGTAGAGGAATAGAAACTAATTTTTTGTATCCAGCTCTGCAAGAACTGAAATTTGTTCAGGAAAGAATCTGAATCCTGATTCACTTCATTTCTGTTCTATTTTGTAGCAATAAATCATTGCCACGGTGGTGCATTGGGGATATATCTTCTAGTGCTGCCCAGAAGGCTATGTCATTCTCTCTCACAAGATGATTTGGGTTTTGTTGTTGAATATAAGCAAACTAGCAAACAATTAGGACTAAAGTGGATGCAGTGTAGGAAATCTGTGAATAAGGACTTAAAGTAAATATTTCTCTAGTCTAGATATGTTAAACTTTAAGTCCCATAATTCTTACCCATCTAGAAGGCAGCACATTGGGGAAGGCAGTTTTATTGTTTTGTTTTCATATTAGGTGTCCCACAGGGTTTTCTTGCCATATGGGGGAAGCACTCGATAGCGGGGGTGGGGTGGGGAAATATGGTACAAAAATGTTCTTCCTGATTTTGCATTCTTTTGGAGTTATAATAAAATTATATAAGATGAATGGCATGAGATGAAGTATTAAACAACATCCACTTGGGAGCATTTCTTCATGAGAACTTTGCACCAGTTCAGAGCCATCTCTGGACTTGTCTGATCACCCAGATTTGGCTGTCTTTGAGAGCTGAATTAGTTGTCAGAGCTGAAAGCTGAATCTGCTGCCTTTTCTTTGAAACATACCTAATATTTTCTTTGACATTTTGTGGCTCAGTGGAGCTTATTCACGATCCATTTCCCCATTGGCTTTTATATGCAGGAGACAGATGGTGGCATGGATTTCCCCCCTTTTTTTTACAGAAGACTTTTCCTAGCATAGCTGCCCATCATAGCTACAAGGAAGGTGGCCATTAGGAAATGTTTTTTACTCTACTTTTGTATGAGGCATTATTCCAGATTGTGCCTAGGTTCAGTGACCATGAAATGCATCAAATAAGTTTTCACGCCTGTTGGTTAGCAGAAGGAAGCACTGTTTGTTCATGATGTACCTGTGCTTCAAGTGAAGATGATTGGCTTTGAATTGGTTTGGAAGGATTAGGGAATTAAAACAATTCTGGTATGGAAGTGCTCTCACACCTCAGAAAACCTTCAAATCAGTCCTATAGGTAACCTGTTAGTAAAACAAAACCAATAATGGTTTTCCTACGTTACATACTGTATGATTTGGTCCAGCCTGATTTGTTAATCATATTCTGTGTTTCATCCAGAATTATTCTGTTGATCATTGTTGAGGGGTGGTGTGGGAACGTGTATTGAAAAATGCATGAAGCTGTTCCTTTAAATAGCTAGTCTAGCCCCCTCTGCCTTATCCAGATGGAAGGAGAACACAATTCCCTGACTTTTCAGCTGGCCTACTAATCCCAGGCATTTGGAGGGTAGTGGGTAGGATGAAGGCAGGGCTCAAGTGTTTCTAGGTAGAAAACTGGTTCAAAGCCCTGTTCAGCCAGTTAATTTCAGTAGGGGTAATGGTGGACTCCCACAGTATCATTTGGCTGTACTGACTTCATAAAGATATTATGATAATTTAAAAAATCCTTGTATGCTCTCCTAAACTCTTTGAAGGAAATATAGTTTGTATGTGTGTTTATTGTGCTTCCTGTTTGTTTCCCTAGCAAAGAAGTGCATCTGTCCCAAGGCACCAGCAAAGTATTCTACAAATGAAGGCATTCTCTAACTTCAGACTGGACTGTGAAAATTCAATGCAAAAAGAGTACCAGTGTATGTGTGCACATGTGTATGTGTTTGTGTACTCTTTTGTTGTTTTCTTGCCATGGCAGTTGTTATTACGCTCAGGGCCAACCTGAATATATACCCAGAAATATAACATGCTTTTCACTATTCATTTAGAATTTTAGGCCCTGATCCTGTAATCCTGAAAAGACCTATATTGCCTTACACAGGCAAAGCAAGAATCTTAACCATTTTTAATAATCCAGCAGTTGTTCAAATACATAGTAAAAAGGATACTAAACAAAATCATACTGTACATGTCATTACGTCTGGGCCAAAAGGTGATGGTTTTCTTGGACTTGTATACTCTTTTGTAAAAAAAACTACAGATTTATTCCCGCACATTTGCAATCCTTTGTGATAAGCAGGGCTAGGTTAAAACTTGTGGGGGCATTGGGGTAAGCAACCTGTGAGGCCCTGCCAATAACACTTCAATGATAAATTACACACTGTATTATTAGACAGTAATATTAGGATGTTAACCAGATTTGGCTGTGTTTCACTTACTGATATTAATTTTTTTAAAAAACTAAATTGTCATTTACTCTCTTGGCAAAGTTGAATGTAACATCAAGTACTGTGGATAGTATACAGTATAAAACCCAGATTCCCTGCCCCCAAATTTCACATATCACAATAATTAAGAAAACAATCTTATTTCTTTAATGGTATTAATTAAATAAAAACAAAGTGGGCTAAAATACTTTTCATCAATAAATTATTATTATTATTAGCAGTAATAAGGAGTCTGATAGCACCTTTTCAGACTAACAAATTTTATTAAAAGGGATAAGCACAACTCCTGATTTTTGGCTATCATAGACCAACATAGCACTCATCCTACAATGTCTCTTATTAGCAAAGTAATTAACAGAATATAGAATAATATACAATGAAACTACATACATAAACCAGCCCTTGAGAAGGAAAAGGAAAAGGCAATCAAGATGCTTAAACAATGCTTTCGTTCAGCATTAGATCTGTAAAGGCTCCAAATTTATAATGTTCAGATTTTTCTTTGAGAACTGTGACGAAAAAGCCCATGCTTGCTATTTATCCTGAGAAAGTTGCCAGAGCAGGAATTATTCAAAAACAGGGCTTCTCCTGGGCTCACCAGGCATTTTATATTCAGCAGGAGCTTTTGTAGTATCTTGCTTGTTGGATCTGCATAGACATTGGGGAGATATTATTATATTATATATTCCTAAAGCCTTTTCTTCTGTGCAGTAGATCATCCCAGCAGTTTTATCATCCAATCGAAGAGAACCATGGACTCCACAGTTTTATCATCCTTTGACTTCCTCAGCTTTTTATGAACTGTAGATAGAACTGCAATTTCATTTTCCCCAATGTTTTCCTACGTTTCCTGCCAAATTTAACTAAGAGGGTGGTTTAATAGGCTCCATCTTTTCTTCCAACTCCTGACTAAAGCACTGGAAACTCTTTCTTCAGGTAGGCTTGAGAGAAAAAGTGTCCTGACTTTTAACACAATGTAATGTCTCTTAGGCAGGAGAAATACCAGAGAGGATTTGCCTGCTCTGCTTACAGTTTCCAGCCAACACACTGCAGGCCTCAACAGCTTCATAACAAGTTCCTTTATTATTCATTACTGTGCAGTAGATGGAGAACATCCAGCCTCTAAGAACTCTCAGGCAATTCTGCCTTGTTCCCAAGAACCTCAAAATGAAATAGGGAAAGGCCTCACTCAGGCTTTAGAAAGGAAAATATGCAGGCCTCTAATCTGCATGCACACATACAAACATTACACCCACCTTTATTGCCCTGCACCTTGTTAAATATTTAAATATGTGACATTCCACAATGTTATGGAATATATTATATGCCCATAACCCTGCTTGGGGGGCAGGAGGTGGGTTGATTGGAGACCCCTGAGCAAGCACCTTAATAGCCCCCATTTAATCCCACTCTGAGGATAGGCACATGGCTCCTTCAGAGAAAATAGTTTTCCACTCCTCCTTGATACCTTATTCATGATGTCACAGTGCCTGTTAAATATATGTTGATGATTTTTATAAATATGTTCCCATTTTTTAAATTGACATGGCAGTTCTATTTCATTCCAGCATATATTGTTTAAAACACTAACATAAATTACAATTAAGTTGTGTTCACATTGCAGAATTGAAAAGAATCTAGATTTGTTACACAGTTCTGTACATAAATTAAATTGGCAGTAATGAACAATTTTGTTTAATATAATTATCAGTTAATTTACCAGTTTACAGGAGTTTCAGCTGATTGCCAGATGTGTTTCAGACTGAACATCAACAGATCTTCACTGGTTTGTAATTAAATCCAATATAAGAAACACTATTGTGCAGCCTTTTCCATCATGACCAAATTTAAAATGTTGACTTAGAGTTCAACAACCTTATTCAAAATATACAGATGGAATCACCAAATAAAAACAAAAAAAATCCAAAAACCAGTTGCCTTACTGTTCAAAATAATTTTGTATTTCAACAATAATCTGACATAGAATTTAATTGTATTTGGAAACCCTTTTGGGATTATATTATATGCAGGTTTACACCACATCTGAAATTTGTGTTCTTCTTAACATAAAGTCTTTAATTGCTCAGACAGAAATTACTGTACTACTTAATCTCATTTTATGATTTACACTGTGCTGACTATTGCTGTTGATATTCATGAATTACTTGGATTTTAACAGTGATTTGTAGTTTTTAAAACAATATTGTACATTCAATAACTTAACACTAATCAATGAAATATTGAAATTTTAACCTAATTCTATAAAGCTTGTAAATTCCCTGTATTGTCGAAGGCTTTCACGGCCGGAGTTTGATGGTTGTTGTGGGTCTTCCGGGCTGTGTGGCCGTGTTCTGGAAGTTGTGGTTCCTAACGTTTTGCCAGCATCTGTGGCCAGCATCTTCAGAGGGCAGGAGCACAGACAGAAGCGCTCTTTCTGTGCTCCTCCCCTCTGAAGATGCTGGCCACAGATGCTGGCGAAACGTTAGGAACCACAACTTCCAGAACACGGCCACACAGCCCGGAAGACCCACAACAACCTTGTAAATTCCCTGTTTGTGCTTTATTTATCTCTCTCTTTTTTGCCTCTTTTCCCCTTTTTTGTGTGTATTTTTTTCCTTTTCCTAAAACTGCTTGATAAAAATATCATTATAAAAAACCTTGCTTGGTTGCCTATCACGCTTCTATAAATTTTCTGCAAATGATGTACACATATGAGTGTATAAATAAAAAATTGGAAATCAGTGATTGTCTACCAGCTTTTTTGCTCTGATATCAGTGTTGAAAAAAACAGCAAAATCACCGTTGAGATAGGCATCCATTAACTAACATAATAAACTGGTAGTTTTAAAAAATTGTTGGTAACTTTATATTCTATTTTTGATTTATACCTCTGGAATTCTTAAGTCTGCTCTTAATGGTGGAATAACTTTTAAAATGCAAAAACAAACCAAGCAAGCATATTGAACCAATAAATAAGCTATTCTTCAATGGAATTCTTCAATTATTCTTCACATCCTTTTTTCCTCAGTCTAAGATTGACATAATATCTATTCCACAAAGGAAATACATTTGTAGCACTTTCAGGTAATGGCTTTTCTATTTTTATCACTGTATTTATTCATTTATTTATTTTACCCTGCCTTTATTATTATTTTTATAAATAACTCAAGGCAGTGAACATACTTAATGCTTCTTCCTCCTCCTATTTTCCCCACAACAACAACCCTGTGAGGTAGTATATAACACCCAGATTTTCTTGTAATTTCTTCATAGGAAGATCTGTTTACTTCAGAAATATTAAAACCATATTTTTAGGCACAAAAATAGTTACTGTTCCTTTCACAGATCTACAAACTATTGCTCATATTCCACAGCAGTGACATGTGAGTCTTGTAAAAGTAATTATAAATGTTTGCTTTAAATAATGTTTTGGGTTCCCTTGACAAGGGAGCTAAGTGTGATTTAAGGGATACTATATGGAGCAAAAAATTTTAATAAAAAGCTCAGTGTGGTCAATGTGGGGAGATTCACCTTCATGAGGTCCAGATAGTAAAAAGATAAAGGAAAGTAGGCAGATGACAGATGGGTAGAGACCATTGAAGCCAGGGAAAATCAAATGCCAAGGAGACAATAAAAATGGTGAGTTTCCCCTCTCAGGTGAGCTTTTAGGGTTTGTATTTTCTCATCCAAAGCTATTGAAAAGCAAAGAAAGAGCTGCAGCAACCAGGCTGGAACCTAGCAAATCTGGTGTTAATTACAGTATAGATTCTGTTTTATTTTACTGGCTGTGTGAAGTTGTTCAAGTGTATGTGCTTGTGTAAGGTTGGGGGCTGAGGAAGCAGCTAGTCTTTGAGATGATAGTGACTAAGGTCAATCTCTTCAGACTGCAATTGTTCATTCCTGCTTCGTTTTCTTTTCTTTTCCAGTGTTCTTCTAGGTCTTTTATTAGACATAATAATTCTTAGTGAACAGTGGTGCTCGTTCTGGGGAAGGGATCTAGCCTTTAGCACACATCAGGGTAGGAAACTCAAGGATGGGGGTTGCCATTTGTCTTCTCTCTAGTAAATCAATGGCGGAGAGGTTTTATCTGGAGTAAAGTGGAGCAAAGTGTCCCCAGGAGATACAAGGAAGGTGCAGTAGGGTTGTGAGCAGTTTGAAAAACTCTCATAGGAATCAGCACAGGACCAAGCCACCACACCCAATGTGTCTGCACCCTACTGCACTCAGTGATTCAATATGTAACAGGTGCACACAGGCATAATAAGATAACAATTCTACCACTGCTCCAATATCCTCATTGGCTGCATATACCTGCAAAAACATCATTTGATTGGTTCAAATTACATCAGCTTTGGGTTGGTTCTACTCCCAGATTTTTTCTTTTGAACTGGTGTGCTATAATTCTGATCAGTTGACCTACAAGGCTGCACAACATCATCACTGTCTGAGGCCCTCCTGGGTTGGAGGCCCCTGATCAATGTCTCTTTCTAATTGTCTTGACCAGTGTGATGAGTCTGCATGAGTTCAATGCAACCTGTACAGCAAGCATGAGGGTTTTCCAGGCAAAAGGTTTCTGCGTTTCCTGGAAACTTTTTAATGTCCCAAATTAAATATTTAAATGTCATTTAATAACATTGACATATTTCTGTAATCCAGCAAAGATGGAAAGTCTAGGCCAGGGGTCGGCAAACCGCGGCTCGTGAGCCACATGCGGCTCTTTGGCCCCTTGAGTGTGGCTCTTCCCCAGGCAGGCGTGGCGGGAGTGGCGGGGGCAGGCGCGGCAGCGGGCGTGGCGGGGGCAGGCACAGCAGCGGGCATGGCGGCAGCAGGCCCTAAGTGTGCGCGATTGGCCCGCAAACTCCCGCCCGCAAACCCCGCTCCCACGCTGGATTCCCCACCAGCTTTACTTTGCCTGGACTGGGGGCGTGAGCGGCTCCGGAAGAGAAGCCACTGGAGCAGTCGAGCCTCTCTTTCCCTTCTCCTTCTTCCAAACCTCCCCCGCCCCCTTCCACGTGATTGGCTCCTGCCCGCAAACCCCCCCCCTTCCATGCGATTGGCCCCCACCCACAAACCCCACTCCCTTCCATGTGATTGGCTCCCACCCTCAAACCCTGCCCCCTGGCCCTCGAGTGATATTATAAATTTTATAAATGTCAAAATGGCTCCTGGCATAAAAAAGTTTGCCGACCCCTGGTCTAGGCGTTGTTGTTGTTGTTGTTGTTGTTGTTGTTCTTGCTTCTCCTTAATTCTTCCAGTTTGCTTCCATCTTTTTTGCATCATGATATGGTGTCATTCAAATAGAAAACAACAAAGGAGATATAAAATGAGTCTTGAGCAGAGGAAAATGTACCTCCCCTGTTGACAGAGAATGCTTAAATCCCTTCCTTCCTTCCTTCCTTCCTTCCTTCCTTCCTTCCTTCCTTCCTTCCTTCCTTCCTTCCTTCCTTCCTTCCTTCCCCACTCTCACTTTCAAATTTTCTAATTAATACTATAAAGCATTTTCCAGGTCAATATGTCTCAGCTATCGGAGATATCAAGGGAACGTTTTGTGCAAAGATGGGCATGATAAAGGACAAAAAAGGCAGGGACCTAACAGAAGCAGAAGAGATTAAGAAGAGGTGGCAAGAATACACAGAAGAACTATACAAGAAAGACCTTAATGTCCCTGATAAATACGATGGTGTGGTCACTGAACTTGAGCCGGACATCCTAGAGAGTGAAGTCAAGTGGGCCTTAGGAAGCATTACTAACAACAAAGCTAGCGGAGAAGACAGTATCCCAGCTGAGCTATTTAAAATCCTAAAACATGATGCTGTTAAAGTGCTGCACTCAATATGCCAACAAATTTGGAAAACTCAACAGTGGCCACAGGATTGGAAAAGGTCAGTTTACGTTCCAATTCCAAAGAAAGGCAATGCCAAAGAATGTTCAAACTACTGTACAATTGCGCTCATTTCACATGCTAGCAAGGTTATGCTCAAAATCCTACAAGCTAGGCTTCAGCAGTATGTGAACCGAGAACTACCAGAAGTGCAAGCTGGGTTTCGAAGAGGCAGAGGAACTAGAGATCAGATTGCCAACATTCGCTGGATCATGGAAAAAGCAAGAGAGTTCCAGAAAAACATCTAGCTTCATTGACTACGCTAAAGCCTTTGATTGTGTGGATCACAACAAACTGTGGCAAATTCTTAAAGAGATGGGAGTACCAGACCACCTTACCTGTCTCCTGAGAAACCTGTATGCGGGTCAAGAAGCAGCAGTTAGAACCGGACATGGAACAACCGACTGGTTCAAAATTGGGAAAGGAGTACGACAAGGCTGTATATTATCACCCTGCTTATTTAACTTATATGCAGAGTACATCATGAGAAATGCCGGGCTGGATGAATCACAAGCCGGAGTTAAGATTTCCGGGAGAAATATCAACAACCTCAGATATGCAGACGATACCACCCTAATGGCAGAAAGTGAAGAGGAACTAAAGAGCCTCTTGATGAGGGTGAAAGAGGAGAGTGCAAAAGCTGGCTTGAAACTCAACATTAAAAAAACCCAGATCATGGCATCTGGTCCCATCACTTCCTGGCAAATAGAAGGGGAAGAAATGGAAGCAGTGACAGATTTTATTTTCTTGGGCTCCAAGATCACCGCAGACAGTGATTGCAGCCATGAAATTAAAAGACGCTTGCTCCTTGGGAGGAAAGCTATGGCAAACCTAGACAGCATATTAAAAAGCAGAGACATCACCTTGCCGACAAAGGTCCGTATAGTTAAAGCTATGGTTTTTCCAGTAGTAATGTATGGCTGTGAGAGTTGGACCATAAGGAAGGCTGAGCGCCGAAGAATTGATGCTTTCGAACTGTGGTGCTGGAGAAGACTCTTGAGAGTCCCTTGGACTGCAAGGAGGTCAAATCAGTCAATCCTAAAGGAAATCAACCCTGACTGCTCATTGGAAGGACAGATGCTGAAGCTGAAGCTCAAGTACTTTGGCCACCTAATGCGAAGAGAGGACTCACTGGAAAAGACCCTGATGCTGGGAAAGACTGAAGGCAAAAGGAGAAGGGGACGGCACAGGATGAGATGGTTAGATAGCATCACTGATGTAATGAACATGAATTTGAGTAAACTCCGGGTGACAGTGGAGGACAGGAAGGCCTGGCGTGCTATGGTCCATGAGGTCACAAAGAGTCGGACACGACTAAACGACTGAACAACAACAAATGTCTCAGCTCTATCTAATCCATTATGCGCCACAGTACATGTACAAACACAGTGCCAAGATGTTAAATAGCAGTGGACATACAAATAAAACCAGCTGATGTCTTAATAATTAAAAGGGATATATAAGCAACAAACCAAAAGAGTGACCTGGATAACTTTCCTATATTGGATTTACAAAAGAAACTTGTTAAAGCTTTGAAGAATTTTGTGAGAAGGGACAAAGAAAAAATGAAAAGAAATCAAGTTCTAGGACATTATTTGAAGGAACTAAAGATCAAGATTGTTAAAAGTAAAAGGAAGGAATATAAAGTTGGTTTATTTGATCAAGGTTAAAATAGATATGTTGTTGTCTCTGATAACTCTTAATGGACTTTTGCTGACTTTAAGGATTTGTTTATAGATAAGGGAAGATGGGAGATGGGAAGAAGAGGTCATTTGTTGTATTTTAAGAGGAGGTGATAAATTACTAAAATTGTTTATACTTGTGATGAAGGGGGAAATCATTTCTTTATATATTTCTTTTTCTCTCTACTATATTCCTATTTTTTCTTTCTTTTCTATTTTTCTATTTTTTTGTTTTCTGCACTTTTATCATTTTTTCTTTTCTTTTTTTAGTTTGTATTTTTATCTTTTTAATTGTAATTTTAATAACATTACTATAAAAATTGTTAAATAGCAGCATAATTGCTGTACTTATATTTTATTTCTAGAACTTTTTATCCTCCAACTATCTAGACTGCTTTGATATTCTGAATGCAAAAAAGTGTGAGGATACAATACAAGAAATCATTATAAAGCAGCATATGACAGGATGGGGTCAGGGAAGAGGATCAACATGATGGTAAATCACTAAACTTCAATAACCTGCTAACAACCTGAGCTAAAATAAATCAGTGCAGCACAGAAATGTACTGTATATCCACCCTGAAATAGGAAATGCCAAATATAGTAATATAAGCCTCCAAATCTGTAGTGGGATTGGGAAGTAGCACTAACTATAAAGGGGAAAGAGCATGTAAAGGATTGCTTGTGCTAGTTGGCACACTGATGAAATGGATTCTGGAGAAAATATGTAAGCGTGAATTGGAGCATAAGCCGGAGACACGATCAAAGGACAGGCAACTTCTCTAAGCTAAAATGAAAAAAGATAGTTGAAAAGACTCAGGAAAAGACACACATGAATAACTTTGCTCAGCATTTAAATATAGGTAGTCCTTGCTTAACGACCATTTGTTCAGCGATGGTTCAGACTTATGACGGCACTAAAACCCGACTTGCAACTGGTCTTTGCACTTACCACCGTCACAGCATCCCACGGTCATATGATCATGATTCGGATGCTTGGCAAGCAGTTCACATTTACAACCATTGCAGCGTCCCACAGTCACATGACCACCATTTTCAACCTTCCCAGCCGGCTTCTGGCAAGCAAAATCAATGGGGAACCACATGAATCGCTTAACGGCCACATGGTTTGCTTAATGATCATGTGATTCACTTAACAACCACCACAAAAATGGTCGTAAAATCATGTCAGATTCGCTTAATGACTGCATTGCTTAGTGACTGAAATTCTGGTCCCAGTTGTGGTTGTTAAGCAAGGACTATCTGCATAGCCATTTAAGGAATATGTTGTACAATGTTGGGCATCTTGATTTCAGCCGGTTGCTGAAAAGCTGAAAAGTACTAAAGAAATTGCTATAAGTTTAGAAAACAAGTCATAAAACTAAAGTCAAGGGAGGATATGATGTTACCTTTTGAACATAAAAAGTATTTATAAATAAAAAAACTGGATCTTAATTTTTATCTGGTTGGATTAGACCAGTGGTGGGCAACTCATACCCATTCCTTCTGATGCCTACCTGATCAGGCTGCAGCTGAGTGGGCGGGCCCAGATTGCTGGTTCCCCGTTGCTGATAACAATGGAAACCAGTAAACTTGAGCAGAGTCACGGGGAGGGAAGGAAGTTTACAGTTTGCTTTTCGCATCTAGTAGAGGTCCATTTTCTCTAACTACAAAGCTTCTGTTTAAGCATTGTGCTAATAAAATTGGCAGACCCATAGATTTCTCTATTCCTTTTCAAAGGAGTCTTTGCCAGCAGTCACTGGGTTTCCAAAATTTGGCAATGAATTCTAAAAAAAAATTTCCTTGGTGTGCTATCCAATAACATCACTGTGAATTGTAGTTTTATGGTGGAGAGAGAGAAAAATTATGAATAGGGTTGAGATAATAAATAGAATAATTTCTCTCTCTCTCTACCGTGTTTCTCCCTTGGTTACCTTTCTTTTCACATTAGAAAACCAAACATCATTGGCTATTCCTTACAGGAAAAATATGCCATCCTTTTCAATAAGTTAGTTGCTACTCTATGTATCCTATGGAATTTTAGCTAAATAAATGTGTGCATTTATTTGTTGACTACATCTGGTGTAGTAGTCAGGAGGAATAATCAGAAGATGTAAGAGCAGAAGACTCACCGAAAACTCTTCTACGCGTCATTTGTTACAGCTCAAGGACTCCTATAGAGCCACCCAAATGTACAGTTTTGAGATATAACTATTTTGTGTGATAGGAATGCAGTTTGTATATTATCAGAAGTTTAATGAACATTCCTATGAAGGGGAAGAAGATCAAAGGAGCAGAACCAGCCAAGGAACTGGATCTTCAATGGAAATAAACAATCATCAACCTTACAAAACATCAAAGGGATCAATGAAGAAATGCAGAAAGAAATGGCTTTGAGTTTAGTATGACTAAAATATTTTCCAGGATATAACTGAAAAGACCACACAAAGCCTTAAGAATAGCAGTGAGCAAGATAAGTCCAGCCACCAAGTTTTTGTTTCAATAATATAAGGCAGGGAAAACAAATCAGAACATTCATTGAGGTGGGTAGATTGCGGCTAGGGCTAGAAAAATAGAAATGGGAGAAATTTTATTAAAAGTCATGAAAATGAAGTAAAAGAAAGAATGAAGCATGGCAACCTACAGTATAGATAAATGGATACTACTTTTTCCACAATCAAGGCTAGCCCATGGAGGTGCCTCACTTGACTGTTCCCACACATACATATACTCCCGCCATTGGCACCCACCATTTTGAATATTCTGCCCTCAGAGGTGAGGCGGGCCCCCTCGCTCCCGGCCTTCTGGAAGAATCTGAAGACCTGGTTCTGCTGCCTTGCTTGGGATGGGAAAGGTAACAGCTCCTCTTGGGGGTGGCTGGTGCTGTAGTATCCTCCCTACTATACAACATCATATTCCCAGTTGGATTTTATATTTATATTTATTTATTTGTATTTACAGTATAATAGTTGATTTTATATTTGTATCTTTTTTAACTGTTGATTTTATTGTAAACCACCCAGAGTCCCCCGTTGGGGGAGATGGGCGGTAATAGAAATATGAACAATAAATAAATAAAATAAATAAATACACTGTTTACATGCCAGCAAAAGAATGACACTACTTAGCCTCTACCTGACCAGCCAATTAGCAACCCAATGAACATTACTCTGAAGACTTTGACTCCAAGCCTGGCTGGCAACTCGACAAGTCAGAGTTTCTCAGAGCTCTGAGCTCTGAGACCTGGCTAACTTTCTATCTTGTTTGCAGGGGTCTACAGACCACTGAAGTTTCCCCCTGGAGAAGGGGGAACCAGAAGATTGCTCACAGAGCCATTGTAATTGCCCACTCCTGTTTTTCTTTGTTGTTTCCACCGCGGAGAAGAACGGGGTGAATGCAGTGAAATGGCCGAAGGAGGATCCTAGCTCTGCAGAGAACGTAAGTCTCTTGGGAGACACAAGAGTGACAGCCAGCTTTTAGACCACTTTATATTAGTTTTCTTTTTTAGATTAGTACATTTTTATTATCTAAAATTTATCTTTGGACTTCGTTCAAAATGTTGGCTAATTTTGTGTTTTCTTTGCTATAATTAATTTTGGTGGAAGTTTGATAGATTTTATTTTGGCAACATAGTGAACAAGTTTTGTATTTTTCTGCCTTTCTTTTGTATCAGAGAAATTGGGACTTAAGAGACTTTGTTGGTATTTCTCACTCGACAAACTAACTGACTTTTGAGAAATTGTTTGTTTGGGTTAAGCAGCTTGCAGCCTGAAGAATAAAGAAGAATAAAGAATAAAGTATAGAGAATGTGTGCCTCTCTACCTTTTTTTTTTCTTTTTCTACTTTTTTTTAGAAAGGACTATCTTTCATTTGGAATATATTTTCATCTTTCCTTTTACAAACTGTTTGAAATACTGCTCTGTGGAATTTTTTCATCTCTTACTTTAAAAGCTTTTCTCACTTAAAGAAATAGACATTATTGATAAATAATAGAACAGCTGTTCCCTGCTCCCTGAGAAAATTTTTTGTTTTGGCTACGGCAGCTGATTACGATTTGAACAACAAATAATGGCATTTCTCACAGCACTTCAGGATTTTAAGGAAGAAACCAGCAAAAATTTTTTGCAAATTAAGAAATCCATAGAACGTATATTAATAGTTTTGGTGGCTCAGGAACAGAAGATACAAGGGACAGATTTAGAAACAGAGGAAAGACCTTTCGAATCAGTAGAGAAACAGGGAAAGAGGACTTTGAATGTATTGGTACAGAAGAAGATTATGATATTTTACAGGAAGTGGTCTATTAAATGTTTGGGCATAAATACATTGTGGCAGCTGAGACAGGAAGATTTTAATATGCAAATTGATAGATATGGCAAAATAAACATTTTGATATCCCACATGAGTTACAGAAATAAACAAGTTGCATATTGTGATATTGGCATAACCTAAACAGGAGATTTATTGATATTGATTTGGAATGCAAGGTTAATGAAAATGCGGATTTGGTATTGTACACAGAGTAAGCACAGATATGAGAAACTTACAGATGCATAAAAACATGATATTTTAAGTGTAAGATACAAGATTATAAATAAATATGTTGATATTATATATTACTCTTTCTGGAGACACATTTATGAGAAGACAATGAGATGATGAGATGGAATTAGAATGTAGGTTATTACAAGAATATGTTGTATGTATTAGGTTATATGTTATGTTAGGTTTTGTATTTTTGCTATATTATGTATTATGTTATGTAATATGTTAGATTATGTATTAATGGAATATATAGTCATAACATGAACAGAATATACTGTATTTTATTAGACGTAGATAAGGCCTTTATTTGTTATACTAATTGGACTTTATTGAAGATATAAATATAGATGTAAAAATGGAAAGAGCAAATGGAAAACATTTAATTGATGCAACAATGAACATTTGATTACTATTCTAAGGAGTAGAAACCAGAGATGGATTGTTGGAAGATATCAAGAAAGGTGAAACCTATATGAAGAACAGAAGATTGGATTATAGAAATCATAGGGTATATGACAAAGAAAAGTTTCTGTGTATTGTATGAAGGACTAACATTTAAAGTTAATTGTTGTACTTAAAGTTCAAGGATAAATTGGAGGACATCTATTTTCTATATTTTCTTTGTTATTTTTTGACTTCACTTTTTCTTTTCCTTTTTCTTACTTTGTATTTCTATTTCTTTTCTTTTGTATTAGCTCTTAATATGTATTTTAAAATTTAATAAAACTTATGGAAAACAAAACAAAACATTACTCTGAAGACAACCTCAGAGTGACATGCTGTGAGAAGATGCTACGTTGCTTCCATTAATGAAGATGAAATGGATGTCCTCTTGTGAAGTGGATGACACATGGGGAAGCACGTTGCTCAGAACAGAAAGAAGGAGAGCTGGATCCTTAGCTAAAATAAAGTGGCTGCTCCCCATGGCAAGCTGGCAGGGAAACAGATAAGATCTTTGTTCATTTATTGCCTGTCCCAGTATACTGCCCCAAATAAATGCTTCATTCCATCTAATGAGAGAGTCAGTCCTAGTCACAGAGTTGGCGGTTCCTAGGCAGTGGGCCTTTTCTGCTGTGGCGCCTGCTTTATGGAACATCCCCCCCCCCCAAGTAAGGCTGGCTTCATCCCTTTTGACTTTCTGAAAGTCCCCCAAGACCTGGTTGCCTGCCTTGTGCCCTGCTGTAAGAGTGTGTTGCGAAATGATGCCATGCTGTAAGAGTGTGTCAAGAAATGATGCATGTCTAAAACGTGTGTCACCAACATTAAAAGTTTGGAAAGCTCTGCCCTATAACATCAGAATAGTAAATCCAGTCTCTTGTTTGATTGAATTTGAAACAGTTTTCTTAGAAATAAAAAAGAAGCAACTTAATAATTTAGTAGAAAAAATACAGTAGGTATTGACTTAATGAAAACAAGGTAGAAAAATAATTATTTCTAGTGATAAGATTCTTATTGCTGTGTGTACAAATGTTTCAATTTAAGGATTCTAAAGCAAAAATATATTTCAAAAGGTCAGTCAACAGGGAAATCAGCAGTCAATACACAATTTTTGTTTTAATTGAGCCATCACAGATTGCATTACAAAGTCATAGTGTATTAGAAAAAAATGCTTGGGCTTGCAGGTTACTAACGGCTATTTCTTTTTAATATAGAGCCCAGAGCTATATTTTTATTTAGGTTTTTGAAGGAGTTCTGGGTTCCCACATTGTACAAACTCACACTGAAATAAAGAAATTACTTCGTTGAGCAATCAATATTGCAAAGAGTTCCTTGTATCTTCATTTCTCAGTATATCTAGACTGCGTAACAATTGGGAAGATTAGAAATCCTATTTTCACCTTTATGTTAATACTTAAAACATTTTCTCCCAACCTAGTACCTTCCAGTTGTATTCCCTATAATAGACAGCCAACTTTGGGGAGGAAATTAATTATACCTAGTATAACTTGCCAGTGTTTCCTACCAACACTATTGAACATTGCTGAAGGCTCTTCTCCATTGTATATTGTATGCTACATTCATTTGTTTTAGAAAAGAGACAGAGTTGCACAGTCTTAACAGTCAAGAAGGTTTTGTTCATTGAAAGATACAGCATGCTATAAAAATATTGATTTACAATCTGTTTACAACAGTTCAAAATATTTCTCAACATGTGCAACATGTGAAATGGCAGGCAATGCACGGCATAGTGCATAGTGATTTAGCATACATACTGATGCTGAAAGGGGCGTGGTGGCTCGGACGCCAGGCTTGTTGATCAGAAGATTGCAAGTTCGGAGGTTCAAATCCCTAGCCCCATGTGACGGAGTAAGCTCCCGCACTCGCCCCAGCTCTTGCCAACCTAGCAATTCGAAAGCATGCAAATGCAAGTAGATTAATAGGTACCACTTCAGTGGGTAGGTAACAGCATTCCGCACGTGTCATGCCAGCCACATGACCATGGAAGCATCTTTGGACAACACTGGCTCTTCGGCTAACAAATGGAGATGAGCACCGGCCCCTAGAGTCGGACACGACTGCACAACTGTGCTGGGGGAATCTTTACCTTTACTGATGCTGACTTAAACTATTTCCCCACTTGTGGTTTATAAAATCTTTACAACATCACCCAGCCATGACTAATGTGATATAAATCCTGTCCTTATACCTGTTATTTTGGTACAGCGATGGCTGCATGACTCTAGGAGACCTTACAAGTTGCTAGTGGAGAAATGACAAGTGAAAAAAACACATCCTCCTTCCTAGAGTTCTGAGTGCTAGAGATGGGCTGGTAGGTGAATTTTGGAAACAACAATTCTACCAACTTTTACACTTCCTACACCACCCAGATAGAGAGTCATTTGCCAGAAACGGGGAGTGGACAGTAGAAGGGTTTCTACAAAGAGATCTTTCATAACTATTCGCAATCCTCTGCCACTGACCTATATTATTATTTGGGCGGAAAGGCTCAAACAATACTGTCTGTAGCTTGAATCATGTCAACTGGATTTCTATTTTCTTAGTGGAAACGTTTCGCTCCTTATCCAAGGAGCTTCTTCAGTCTGACCAAAGTTAGTAAGGGAATCCTAAATATGTTCCTAGGTAGCTGTGTGACCTTACACCTGGGGCTAGGTCATGGTTATATTGAGATGTAATGTTTAAGTCCTTTTATCATCTAATGGAGGGTCGTTAAAATCACCATGCTGCTGTTGAGCTTCTGAAATGGTCTTAATCTTCCTAGGCACAGAAGACAACACGGGGAGGAAGATGGGGGAGAGTTTGTGCCTGAGGCCCCCACCTCTATTCAAGGAAGGATTTTCCAAGTTGGCATAAATGGATTCCTTGACCCCTCTCTCAAACCACCTATCTTCTCTGTCTAAAATGTGAACATTAATGTCCTCAAATGAGTGTCCTTTTTCTTTTAGATGAAGATAAACTGCTGACTCTGGTCCTGTGGTGTTATTTCTCCTGTGTTGGGCCATCCTCCTGTACATAGGTTGTTTGGTTTCTCCAATGTAGAGTTCAGAGCACTCCTCACTGCACTGGATTGCATAAACTACATTGCTTTTCTTATGTTTTGGAGTTTGATCTTTGGGGTGTACAAGCCTCTGTCTCAGTGTGTTGGTGGGTTTGAAATATACAGGTATGTGGTGTTTGCCAAATATCCGTTTTATCTTCTCAGACACGCCAGCCATGTAGGGAATGACCAGGTTCTTTCGTTTACTCTGAGTCTCAGCCCTATCTGTCGCTGTTTTAGGTCTGGTAGATTTAGATTTGGTGAAGGCCCAATTTGGATATCCACAGGCCTTCAGGGCTGTTCTCAGGTGCTGATTTTCATTCTTTTTGGAATCCATGGAGGTGGGGATGGTTTCTGCTCTGTGTGACAATGTCCTGATGACTCCTAGTTTGTGCTGCAGTGGATGGTGGGAGTCAAACATCAGATATTGATCTGTGTGTGTGGGTTTCCTGTAGATCCCTATTTCTAGCTTGCCACCGGTCCCAATGAGGACTTCACAGTCTAGGAATGCCACAACAGACTGGCATTCCTAGACTGTGAAGTCCTCATTGGGACCGGTGGCAAGCTAGAAATAGGGATCTACAGGAAACCCACACACACAGATCAATATCTGATGTTTGACTCCCACCATCCACTGCAGCACAAACTAGGAGTCATCAGGACATTGTCACACAGAGCAGAAACCATCCCCACCTCCATGGATTCCAAAAAGAATGAAAATCAGCACCTGAGAACAGCCCTGAAGGCCTGTGGATATCCAAATTGGGCCTTCACCAAATCTAAATCTACCAGACCTAAAACAGCGACAGATAGGGCTGAGACTCAGAGTAAACGAAAGAACCTGGTCATTCCCTACATGGCTGGCGTGTCTGAGAAGATAAAACGGATATTTGGCAAACACCACATACCTGTATATTTCAAACCCACCAACACACTGAGACAGAGGCTTGTACACCCCAAAGATCAAACTCCAAAACATAAGAAAAGCAATGTAGTTTATGCAATCCAGTGCAGTGAGGAGTGCTCTGAACTCTACATTGGAGAAACCAAACAACCTATGTACAGGAGGATGGCCCAACACAGGAGAAATAACACCACAGGACCAGAGTCAGCAGTTTATCTTCATCTAAAAGAAAAAGGACACTCATTTGAGGACATTAATGTTCACATTTTAGACAGAGAAGATAGGTGGTTTGAGAGAGGGGTCAAGGAATCCATTTATGCCAACTTGGAAAATCCTTCCTTGAATAGAGGTGGGGGCCTCAGGCACAAACTCTCCCCCATCTTCCTCCCCGTGTTGTCTTCTGTGCCTAGGAAGATTAAGACCATTTCAGAAGCTCAACAGCAGCATGGTGATTTTAACGACCCTCCATTAGATGATAAAAGGACTTAAAAATTACATCTCAATATAACCATGACCTAGCCCCAGGTGTAAGGTCACACAGCTACCTAGGAACATATTTAGGATTCCCTTACCAACTTTGCTCAGACTGAAGAAGCTCCTTGGATAAGGAGCGAAATGTTTCCACTAAGAAAATAGAAATCCAGTTGACATGATTCAAGCTACAGACAATTCCACATGGATGACTGAGAACCTTCATAGACTCAAACAATACTGTTGTCTCAAAGGTCAAGGTGACATCTCTTTAGCCTCCATTTTGGTAACCAAAAGTAGAAAACTAAGGAGAAGCAGCAAGAGATGTGGTAGGCTCAGTGAACATTGAAGATAATAAAGAAATTATGGTGCTTTCTGGTGTCACATTTCTATCTTATTGATATCATTGATATGGCTGCCCATCTCACCTATGTGATCTGGGCAGCTAACAAGAATTAAAATACAATATAAATACAATGTATATTAAACAAATATTAAAAAATACCATGCCCAACCAACTAAGAGAAAGTGGCTCCTGAAAACAGCATTCACCAATAGTGTGTGTTCATTTACTCTCCTGGCCCCCATGCCTGGGACAACAGCTGGATCTTCAAGGCTTTCCAAAAGGTGAGTAGAGTTGGGGCCAGCTAAACTTGGTATGGTGCTCCAGAGGAAGGTGTAGCTATGGAAAAGGCATGCTTCCTAGATCCTGCTAGATGACAATCCCTAATAGGTGGGACCCGGAGCAGGCTCTCCCCAGCTGACCTAATGGGGCAAGTAGAAACAATGGGAATAAAGTGATTCTTCAAATACCCAGGCTCCATGCCATGTAGGGCTTTATAGGTAATAACCAGCACCTTGAATCACACCCAGAAGCAAACTGGAAGCCAGTGCAGCTGCCAGAACAAAGGTGTAACATGTGCATAGCAAGACACACCCATAATTGCCTGTACCTCTGCATTCTGGACCAATTGAAGCTTCTGGATGTTTTTCAAGGACAGTCCCATGTACAGTGCATTGCAGTAATCGACTCAGGAGATGTCCAAAGCATGAGTGACCAAGTGCAATGCCTCCTGATCTAGGAAGGGGTTCAATTGATGTACAACATGAAGCTGTGCAACCCCCCCCCCCGGCCACCACAGCTGTCACCTGTGAGAGGATGCCCACATTGCGCACTGTTTCTGTTTAGGGTAGTGTAATCCCCATCCAAACTCCGGGAGACAGTGGAGGACAGGAAGGCCTGGCGTGCTATGGTCCATGAGGTCATGAAGAGTCGGACATGACTAAACGACTGAATAACAACAACAAAACCCCATCCAGAATTAAAGATGGAAAATCAGGACACCTTAATACTCAATAAGCTGATTAGAATAGTCAGCCTTAAAATCAACAGGAAAAAGACTCAATACTTATGAAACCAATTCTGCCCGTGTCATGAAATGAAACTAGAAGATAAAATAACAGAGAAGGTCAATTCCTACATCTACCTCAGCCAAGAGATCAAGGCCATGTGCACAACTGACCAAGATATATCACACCAAAGAACTGTGGCATGGCTCAGCTTTAACTGCATAAAAGCAATAGTAGAACAGGTGGGAAACACCAAAGCAAGAATGGACACCTTCAGTGCTATGGTTATACTATTGATGATCTATGGCTATGAAGTGCAGAACCTAAGAAAATTGAAAGCAGAGAAGCTTTGAGTTACACAATGCACAATGGAGAGTTAAGTGCTAAATATCTCACTCAGAAATCGAATCTGAAATGTAGAAATTCAGATCAACTTTAAATACAGTATGTCATCAAAACAGCCCTAAAATGAAAGTGGGCAACAGATGGGCCTGAAAGAAAACATTCTGGTGGCCCTATAACTGTATGCCCGCAAGGTTGACCCTCCTATGAGATGAAGAGACAAAATGCAGATAAACCTTGGTCCCAGCTGGAACACTATAGCAATGGACCATATGCAGTACAAGCATCTGTTAGCATAATTGCTTCAGACAGTGAACCTACCTGAATGAATATGATGACTGAAATATTGATTTAAAAAACTCTCAAAACTAACAAACAAAAAATAATTACAACAGGTCAGAGAACTATTTGTAGCACTATCATAGAAACAATATTTTTAAAGAGGAGTTGCAAATTAAAAAAATATGTGCACTTGAAAACGCGGGGCAGTTGAGTTAGTGCCTTATTTATAACAGCAATATAAAACACTCAAGTTAGGAAAAGCAAGTTAACCAAAAATATTTTTTTTGAAATTTTGAAATATTCAGAGCAACATTATTCTCAACAAAGCAGTAACCTGTGTCATAGGGTCCAGCAACACCCAATTTGACAAGCATAATTACTGCAGGACCTTATCATTATATATCATTATATACAGTGCTTATTTCACATTGATTTTCATATATCCATGTAACTATCATAACAGAACATTTGTTCCTTTGTTCAAATGCAAGCTGCATTCTTATATAATAGAACCACTCAATGCCTCTCAGCCTTGCGAGGTAGTCCAGACAAGAAGTACACCCAGGAGTACTAGCTCTATCTTTATTGTAAGGTTACATTAACAGAATCTTGCAAGTCTGAAAGTACATCTCTCCCCCCTCCCCTTTACAGTCCAAGAAACTAGGGAGGGTCCCTTCTGAGACATTTGGCATGCCCCCGTTCCTTCTGCGGGCTCAGCTTCCTCTTATCTGACCGTTGCCTAGTCTGTGGCTCTTCCTCCTGTCTCCCAAGGTCATTCCCACATACCATTACAATGCCTTAGATTTACCTGCACCATGCTTCCAAAGGAAAAAAGGAAAGAGAGACACCATGAAAAATCCTAAGAGACCACTATCCTTCTTGTTTGGTTTTGCAAGAAAGTATAGGTCTTGGGAAAATGAACTGATTAACTCTTGGCTCAGATCCTGGGGATACCTACTGATGACAGTTTTGCAGCATTTCCTCTGCAGCAATATCCTATTGATGGGACCTCCCATCTTGTCCCACCTCCTATTTCCTAATTTTCTATTCCCTCCTGTAGTCCAGTCAAAGTGGCACCTTGCCACCATCCTTCTACCCTTCCCAGTGGTTCCAAGGGGCAGCTTTTCCCCTTCCCTGTGCACAGTGGCCAGTTGGGGTTCTCTCCTTCTTCCTTGTTGCTAAAAGCAAACATGAGAAGAGAAAAATGAGGGCAGGGACAAGCTAACAGCTGGGTTCCATTTTTTGACCTTTCTCATTGGGTCAGTGCACTGGTCATCGTTACATGGGAGGATTGAGCACAGCAGTGTGGACCCTTGTTCAGAGATGTGAAACTGCTATCAAGGCTATATGGAGTAAGACAGATGGCTGCATAATAGTGTCCTGAAGAGACAGCCTTCATTCAGTTCTCCAAGTCCTTTGCATTGCTTTATGGAAGGTATACTGGGATGGCATCTTTACTATACTAGAAATGTAAACTAATTGGGGGGCATGAAATCAAGACAGGTGAGAAAAGCATCCAGACCTTCTTTTGGGCTCACACAGCCATCCACAAAGTT
Organism: Charina bottae; assembly: GCA_023362775.1. NCBI lineage: Eukaryota > Metazoa > Chordata > Lepidosauria > Squamata > Charinaidae > Charina > Charina bottae. The sequence continues at coordinate 54,257,986 of JALMGJ010000003.1, read as the reverse complement.
GTTGGATCCCAGAAAAAGATGTGTATGCTTGAAAGATTTGCAGATAGATGCTACATCTGGGCCCTCATGCACCTCTTTGGAATCAAAACTAAAACCTTGAACAGCCAAGGTAGACATCTCATAAAATGCTTCCTTTTTGCTTTTCAGAAATTGGGCTACTTTCTTACTCTTTGACTGTTAATTGAGCTACCCTGAGTGGGGCCACTATGGAGTAGCAAGGGATTTACCCGAAAGGAACACAGTCGTGAATTTAAGATGACTTTCACCTAAATAGAAGCTTAGAGAGTCCCCCCTCCAATTATTTGCCTCCTTTACTGTATTCTCAGCTAATCTAAGCCCTCTTCCCCATTTCATATTATTAATCTTTCTTTAGGGGAATAAAGGACTTTAGTGCGATATACTTGCAAATAAATAAAGGATTATAGCTAGTATTTTAATATTTATGCATATATTTTTCCTTTTATTCATGCTCAAAGGGTAGAAAGCATGAAGGTGCTTTTTTTGCAATTGATTCAGTGATTGTTGTCACATTAAGAGAATCCCTGAGAGCATTTAACTGAAGGATTTTTTTTCAAAGAACCAGGATGGTTCATAGAGATCTTGTGTTTATGTTTTTCGAAGATGCTTCTCTTATAAAACTAACCTGGTTTAAAAGGGAATGCTTTAGCTGATATCTGGCTGATATCTATTTTTTTTAATCCAAAATAAACAACGCTTAAGCTTAAACCTTCAGAAGAATTTACCCAGACTCATTTTATGCAGCATCATATCCATTTATTCAATAACTCAACATTTCTATCTTTCAAACCCATGGGGTACATGTTTCAGGCAGTTTTTGGAATCACTGTCTACACAACGCTTCTGCCCATCCTGTTGGGTCTTCTACAGACAGCCTGCTCATGATCCTGCCGCCTTGGGAGTGGAGGGGGTTCTGGACCAGAAAGCAGGCCTCAGTGGAAGGCCCACGGTTTGGTATACCTTATACTCAAAGGTGCCCCTGGCTTCCTTGTTACTGACACTTCACAAGGCTATGAAAACAATATATTCAGGCAGCCTTTGAAATCTTAGGAGCAACTGAGAACAAAATATTGGCAGTATAAAAATGCTGATAAGAAATTATGAACATTCATTTGTCCTCTCAGACTGATTCAGTGTTTCTTACACATCATTCATAAAGGTGGCAGAAGAAACATATATGCATAGGTGCATATATGCACATTTTGGGGGAAGACTACTATGCTTTAAGGACAAATACAATATATCTGTACAATGCATATGTATCAACATAGACAAGAAGAAGTGATCTGTGTGCCTGTTTAATCTCCTGTCAAGTGGATAGCTCTTCTCATCAGTTCCTTTGTGATCATTTATTTTTAAATCGGAGTTGAACTGCAAAGCAGACTACGTGGCCAACCTCGATCAGTATAGATCTCTCTTATATTCAGGACATTCTACGTCTAGCAGTTCTGATACTTAGAGAGTCTCTTTGGTTTTATGGTTACTAGTGATGGAGTCTTGAAGGTTAATTAAAGAACTCCAAGCAGCTAACAACAACCTTGCAGAGTAGAAGCATGAACCAGCAGGGAACTTGCACTTTAAGCTTAATTACGTTCAGAAATAAATTCAGTCTTCACACATTAGTTAGATGAAGAAAAATAGAGATAGCTTCCATTTATTCAGTAGATCTGGATACGAGTAGATTCATAGTAGATCTGCATGCAAGTGAGATGAAATGGACGAGAGATGCATGGTGCAGCCCTCCTGCTTGCAGGTGTGCCCGAAGTGTAATGGAGAATGGGAGTTCCCAAACCAAGAAGAAGGAGGAAGAGGAAATCAAGTGATCCAGGTAACATCCCACAAGCACAGTAGAGATGCGTTTACTAGAAAGACCCCCTATTATGCTTATGAGACAATGCTGAGTTGACTCCTGATAATCCCAACAACTAGCAGGCTCTGTTCTCCTGAAAACACTGCATTTCAAATCAACATAAAAAGGAAATGAAGAAAAACAGTATAGGAAAACCAGTCTGATGTCCCAAATCAAACTGCTTTTCTTCAGCCTTGGATCCAGGGAGAAAGAAAACGAAGGTTGACATACTTCTCATAAATATTTTAATTGGAAATGATTTGCTAAGTCAAACATTTGCAATAATAAAGAGTTAAAAGGAAAAGAAAATTATGTTTTGTCCCACACAAAACCCTGCAATATTTTAAAAGCCAGGCAGTAGCTTAATTAGCCAAACTTACAGTATGAATAAAAAAATCCCTATTGCTCCTAGCAGATCAGCCAAAAAACAGCGGTTTAAAAACTATAGAAATAGATCTACTGCTTAATGAAGTGTTACACAGATGGCTGTGTGCAGTCTGGATCCTGTGGGAATCAGCAGACTTAATTGCCATTAATGATAACTGTTCCAGTTATTCTTTCTGATTTGGATCTTTTGGAGGGTTGTATAATTGACAGCATTATAGGCTCAAAAAATTCCTTTTTCACACTCCAGAAAAGAAACCTCTTAGGGATAGTAAGTTTTTGCATACAATCTCCTGCTGGTAAATAAAGCTATTAACAGGAAGGAGTTCTCCATGCAAATAGTGTTCTTGCTTCCCTGCAATCTATGTCAGTAAGGAGGAAACAAAAGCAGATGGCAGATTAAGTGGCAGGAATAATGATGCTAACAGGTAGTGAGCAATGCTGGGGTTGATCTTGCAATTATTAAAGCAACTGCCCCATCTCAAGGAGTTGCTGCATGTCGCTGGACTCCAAAGAAGAATGAGATCTAAGAGCATCTTGATCTTCTGAATATTTTTGTGATCAATCGGCAAGACAATCAGAGGACTGAAATGATGAAATGTGACAGTTCATGCCAATCTTGATATGAACACATTTAAAGCAAAAGGAGAGATTATTGATGTGCATCGAGCATTCAGGAACATGGTGATTTACATTTCTTACACACTGACACCCTGGATTCCCACTGTACCTGACAGCTGGGAGCTACCTTAGGGGGCATAGGACATATTGATTATGATTCAGTACCTCTAGCAATAGCTCACTATGGTTGTTAGTTATATTAGTTTTATGTTCTCTGTGAAGGTGCAGCTTCCATTAGTGAAGATACATGTTTTACTTTGTTATCAGAAATGAAAGTTCCTCTCTGTTTTGCACTAGTCAAAAATAGACAAGGAGTACATCCAGGTGGCAAGACTTTTAGATGCTCAACATAAATTTAAATTTCAAAGGCAGGCTGAGAGAAAAAACCTGCCTATTATTTCCAAATATAGTTTCATGCAGGTAAACAGTCTCTGTAATTCATTCTATGATTCCAAATTCTTTTGACAAAGGAACAATTCAGGAAAGGAATACACCAACTCCAGCAGAACCATAATTGAATCTTGAATAATACTATGGAAATAATATTTCCTGGTGGCCTGACAGAGTCACAGTAAAATCAAGTACCGCTATTCTTACTGTAAAGAGAGAAATACACAAATATGTCAATAAAATGTATTAGTGTTTCTTTCTTGAATGTATGCTATTATTCCTGCAATGCATGCTACTATTCTGAATTTGATGAGAATATGTGGACAGAGTGAAAGCCATACATACAAAACCATTTTATAGGTATTCTATAATTCTACATTCAACACTAAGTTGGTTGCATCACTTTCTAAGCAACTTTGAAATACTACATTTTAGGCTATTTAATATATTGATTTTATTAATTTTATTATATTATATCTTATTTATCAAATCTATATAGCCACCCATCTCACAAATGTGACTCTGGGTGGCGTACAATATAACAAAAGTTAATAAAATCTTTTATAAGTGAATGCTAGTTAAGGGAAATTTTTATTATATGCTTTTTACTTGTATATTGCAGGAACCACAAACACCCATCACTCTCCTTCTTTTCTGGAGGATATCCTTGAGATCCATTATGACTACTAATAATATAAAAGATACCCATGTGCATGGATGTTCACAAACAGAAGAATATATACATTGGCTAAATGTGATATTAGAAAAAAATTACAATATTTAGCTTCTTTCTTTCAGCATCACTGCCTTTGTAATACAGAGATTGCAGTTCTTGTCTAATTTGTAAAATGGTTGCAAAAATTACTAAGGGGGTGAGATGTGAGACTGATTTTAAGCATTTAGGGAGAACAGTGCTATGTGTTTACTACTGTATTGGCTCTAGAATTACAGGGCTGAAGAAAAGTCCTGGCCCCATCCACCAGCCAGAGAACTGTTGAATTGTGCGGGTGCAGGTGTGTGTTGTAAACTGCCATTCGAATTAATTGAAAGGTGGTCCATAAATCTTCAGAATAGGTAATTATACTTCTACAGTATAAGAACCTATGTGCATTCACCCTTAATTTACAGACTGCCATGATCTATTAAATGTGCTATGGAGAAGACATATTTTAGGAAGATTTGAAAACTCCTTAATCTCACAACACATGGACAGACTCAGCCATACTTTTAACTGGGAAACTGTGAACATCTTAAACCAAGCCAAATCCAAAAATGCTAGAGAATTCCTGGAAGCTTGGCACTCAGACAAAGCAGCCATCAACAGACACATAGAGGTAAACAACATTTACATACCATTCATAAGAGACAATAGAAAGGCCAAAAGACCAGAACACCTCCTTGTCAGCAATCAACACCCAGATATGCAAAGATTAACACCAGGATTAGCACCAGAGGAACAATCAAACAGCACAATGTACCCTAATCAAGGAACTATTAACTCAGTCAATCAGCCAAGCAGCAAACAACAGCCCAATCAAGGAACTCCTATGGGGAGAGCAACAGCTCCACCAACACAAGCAGGACAAGCCTGGTATATAAACAGAGAGCAAATCCCACTCCCTTTTCACACTGAAGATGTTGCCTAGTCTGGCAATGAAACGTCTGCAAGAAAACAACAAGGCTCAGAGAGCACCAAGGACTCCACAGATTTCCTTCTAGCAAGATTAGAAAATATACAGTACATAACTCTTTGCAGGTAATTAAGTTTTATTTGAGTTTGCCAGTAGCCATTCTACTGATTTAAAATACAGGTACAGGGAATTATTTCTCAGAAGATGATAAATGCTTTCAATTATTAACCAGAAAGCACAAAAATATTTTTTTAAAAAGGGCCAAGAATGCACAGAAGGTGAAATAATCCCCAACTAAACATAGATATTATAGAATAAAGACTTTTGCTTCTTTTTAAAGTGTTTGACTTTAAAATTATATATGACCAGGTAGATTAATTATTTCTACTGGCTACTGAGGATTAAATTTTTGAAAGCCAAAATACTTAAAGCTTAAGCTGGCATTTATAGGCTTTGACCAAGCCATAGTCAGAAGGAAATGCATGGAAATTTTGATTTGTTGAATATGCCTCTATTGGCTTTTACTACATTACATTCAGCAAAAAATGAATCAAACAAATGGTAGCTTAATGTGAACCTGGATCACAATTTGGAAAACAAATACATGCTACCTTGTTATTAAACTGGGAGTGTAACATAGCTCAAACATGTTATCTATATGTTATGTTTACACCTATAAAAAAGGAAAGAAATTAAATATGCTGTTATTTCATTCTCTTGGCTGGAGTGAAACATGAAACATGAAACATACCTTTACAAACAAAAAAAGTTCCTCAACTTGTCAGAGGGTTGGACTATATGATCTCCAGGACCCTTTCTATCCTTCCATTCTATGGTTCTGATATATTTTAGGTTTGTTGTTGTTGTTCAGTCGTTAAGTTGTGTCCGACTCTTTGTGACCCCATGGACCATAGCACACCAGGCCTTCCTGTCTTCCACTGTCTCCTGAAGTTTACTCAAATTCATGTTCATTACATCGGTGATGCTATCTAACCATCTCATCTTCTGCCATCTGCTTCTCCTTTTGCCTTCAGTCTTTCCCAGCATCAGGGTCTTTTCCAGTGAGTCCTCTCTTCGCATTAGGTGGCCAAAGTATTTGAGCTTCAGCTTCAGTATCTGTCCTTCCAATGAGCAGTCAGGGTTGATTTCCTTTAGGATTGACTGATTTGACCTCCTTGCAGTCCAAGAGACTCTTAAGAGTCTTCTCCAGCACCACAGTTCGAAAGCATCAATTCTTCGGCGCTCAGCCGAAATGAAATGAGCGCAATTGTACGGTAGTTTGAACATTCTTTGGCATTGCCCTTCTTTGGAATTGGAACGTAAACTGACCTTTAGCCATCCTATGGCTATTGTTGAGTTTTCCAAATTTGTTGGCATATTGAGTGCAGCACTTTAACAACATCATCTTTTAGGATTTTAAATAGCTCAGCTGGAATACCGTCATCTCCGCTAGCTTTGTTGTTAGTAATGCTTCCTAAGGCCCACTTGACTTCACTCTCTTGGATGTCCGGCCCAAGGTCAGTGACCACACCACTGTGGATATCAGGGACATTAAGATCTTTCTTGTATAGTTCTTCTGTGTATTCTTGCCACCTCTTCTTAATCTCTTCTGCTTCTGTTAGGTCCCTGCCTTTTTTGTCCTTTATCATGCCCATCTTTGCACAAAAGCTTCCACTGATATCTCCAATTTTCTTGAAGAGATCTCTAGTCTTCCCCATTCTATTGTTTTCCTCCATTTCTTTGCATTGTTCATTTAAGAAGGCCTTCTTATCTCTCCTTGCTATTCTCTGGAAATCTGCATTCAGTTGGTTACAATGAATCTATTCAATTAAAACAATTCACACTGACTCAATATCTGAGTGGAATTTTTGATTAAATGAACTTACTCACAGAGTAGATATAATAACTTCCTAAAATGGGAAAAACATGGGCTTTAATACATAAAGAAACAGATGAAAGCAGGACTGGAAATGGGAGTGATGTGGATTCCATTCAAAAGGCAGACAAACAAGCAAGTGCCTGAATTCAAAGTAATAGCTCATCATTTAAATGTCATTTTCTTACTTATTGTTGTAGTAAAAAATTTTCACTCCTCTGTCCCATACTGCACTGGAGATAATATAGTCTGGCAATTAACATAAAGATAATGGGCAAATAGATCTTCTTTCCTGACCAGGAGTTACCCAGCCTAAAGGAAGAATTCTAGTCCCCTTACCTGGTTTTCCAGATGTCATGTTAGAGCCATCAGATCAATAAGGAGGTCAGACTTTCCTCAGTGGAATTGGTTTGTAAACTGGGGGTCCTCCTAGACTCACTGCTCTTGCTTGAGGAATAGATGGCAACTGAGGCTAGGAAGGCTTTTGCACAGCTTCATCTTTGCACCAATTATGGCCTGTCCTGGATTGAGAAAATGCTCATGGTCATTCATGACTTGACCACCTCTCATTTGGAATTCAGCAATACACAGGATTGCACTCTACATGGAGTTGTACTTGAAGACTACTTGGAAGCTACAGCTCGTCCAGAATGTAGTGGTTTAGATAGCTATGAGTATTAGTCAGGTTACCAAAGTAGCACCGCTATTCTGAGACTTGCACTGTGTAATATTGACCTCCAGATGCAATTCTTTTTGTTTAATATAATTTTTATTAAGAATTTTAATTACAATAGTACCTCCAGATGCAATTCAAGGTGCTGGTTGTTGTTACCTTTAAAGCCCTCCGTAGCTCAGGAATATCCTACCCTGTGGAATATCTCCTGCAGAGACCTCAGGAGTGAGCATTCTCTGTCACTATTAAGATCTGGCTATTTCTGACCTGAATGTTTGCTGGTTAACTGAGTACCAATTGTATTTGCTAAGCAAGGACTACCTGTATACACTCATATACATACATACACACACACAAACACATACAAAAACATACTTACATATACACACACACACACACACACACACACACAAACACTTGAAGAGGTGGAAAAATTCTGGAATAAAGTGTCAGAAACCCCATATAACAAATCAGTAGTTAAGAGTTTTAAAGAATATCAAGTATGTTTCTTATAATCTTAAAATAAGATTAATTCAACAACAAATTTTCTTTCATACTCTCATTATGTTGGAAGTGTAAAATGGGTGAGGGGACACTCACCTGTATGATTTGGTTTGTCCCATTATTTCTCCATGTTGGTTTAATTTCTATGTGTTTGTTAATGCGATGTTATAAGGAGTAATATGGTTTGAAGAAGTTAATATAATTTTGAATTACATCCAACATTTGGAATTTAGCAGTTTGAAAAATTATGGATTTACCATGCATGGGGTGCAGCAAAAAAGGTTATTTTTTTGATGATGGAAAGACAGTCCACCCCAGGATTATAAGTTTGGATCAATGGTATGTGTTGACTTTCTTTCTGTGAACTGACTCCTTATTGGCCTAATGGAAAGGCTGACCATGTAGCCAAGGTTTAACAATATGTTAAACAATTGTGTGCAATAATATTTTCTATATGTAATATAATGTTTTGTGGATTCCTTTTCCCCTTTTCCCCTTGTAATTTTTATTCTATTTTCTTTTTCTATATATTAACGGATAAAAATAAATTATAATAATAGAAAAAAAAACTTCAATATAACTAATAAATACAGTAGCCTTCCAATTCACCACAGCAAATAGGACCCATTGTGACATCCAATTAGTAAGCAGCAATGCTTAGTTCTTGATGATGAAAAAAATATTGAGTAACTTCTGAACCAAAGTAATAGTTAAGAGGAAAGACTTGTAGAAAGGAAGGTTAATTATAAAAAGCCTCAAGCAATACTTTCAGTAGCCTTGAATTTTCAGATTCCATCTTAATCTCACCCACTAAGGCATAGAAGCATCCTTGTTTTCTTCCAAGAAATGTTGGGGGGGGGGGAGTTTGACTTCATACAAATTTTTTTTTTTTTTGTGCAGAAAATGCTTCTTGTGCATGGAAAATTAGGGGGAAAAAGAGGTTGGCATCATGTGAGCCTCCACCTGAAGTTTGAAGCAATTCAGTATTCATAAGTTTACAATAGGCCCTCGTGTGCTTAGTTTACAAAGAATATAATGCTTAGAGCACAGCTTTCCAAACTGTGTGTTGCGACACTTTAGTGTGTCGTGACACACAGTTTGGTGTGTTGCCACACAACCCGGAAGCGGTGGCGGGGGTGTGCATGGAGGCGGCACCGGCGGCGCACCATCAGCACTTCTGCATTTTAGTGGAGGCCGCCACCGTGCACACCACCTCCGCGCGCCCCCTGCCGCCGCCGTGCACGCCCCCGCCCCTGCGCACGGCCCCGCGCTGCCGCCGTTGGTGTGTCGCCAACAGCGGCAGATTGGAAAGCACTGGCTTAGAGACAAAAATACAAAATGAAATTGAAAGTATGGGACTGGTTTTTGCATGGAAGTGTCCTGCACAAACTACTATCTCAAGGGGCCTTTTCATTGCCTCTGGGCCTTCCCCGTCGAATAGACAGTATCAAAATGTTCCAAATATAGGCAATTGCTAAACCTAATCATCATTTTAATTTCTCACCATGTCCTTGATGTAGGGAACATTATGGAGATCAATTGGCTGCTCTGTACTATATCAAACTTTATGCTGCATTTTTTCCAAAAAAGGGAAGAGAGGGAAAAGAGAAGAGAGGAGGTGCAAGTTGTGGATGCCATCACTGTGGGTCCTGGAAGCTGCCCAAGCTTGCAAGTTGCTGACACTAGCCCTATGAAGTTGGAATACAAATACACAGATTTGCTGGCAACTCTGATTAAGTGTCATCTCTGTTTCTCTTGCATAGTAAGCTTTGGATCTAATCAGTATGCTTCTAGGTGTCTGTTGGGAAGAATCCTGGATATTTGAGATGATTGCTATTTGGAAAAGACCATTCACAAATAATAATATTGGTTCATTAGTAAAAGTTGTCCAGTTCCAAAATAATAAGAACTCATGTTACTCATATTTGCAGGAGTTTGGACTGCATTGTTTGATGCAATGAGTCATTTAGTCTTGGTTTTTGCAGAGAGTTGCTTTTGTAAATGTTCATTTTCAAAGAGCAAAAAGTCAGTGTTTCAAATGTCACAATCTACTTCTTTGTACATGTATTTACAGCACCTTACCATAAAGAACAACAATCAGAGAATTAGAATTCTGATGTTCCTACCCTTCTGGGCAGTGATTTAAAAATTTGTCTCACCGGAACCATTTTCAGCAACATTAGCTCTCTTTTTTCATGCATTAAAAAAGGAACAATTTCAAAACATCCCCATGGAGAAAAGAACATATATAGCAGTTACTATTGGTTCAGGTAGAGAGCAGCTTGTTCTGTACAGTGAAAAGTAATTTTCTATCAGTTGTTGTTGTTTTTTTCTATCTTACTCATCATCTCTGCTGCCATCAGTGAGATGACATATCCTGTATGTTTGTTGGCATTACATTCACAGGGTTTTCTTTTTAACATTTTACAAAAATATAACCAGATTTGTTGGATGCTTCATATTGCTGCTCAGTTGCAACATCACAACAGAAATCCTACCACTTATGTTCTTCCATCCAACACTGGGATGCACTTATAAAAGAGTGGGTTTGGGTTGGGATGTTTGGTCATTTTTCCGTCATCATAATTAGGTACAGAAGGCTGTGATTCTCCGTTGTGGTGCAAGCTGAACACCATAACGATCAAATGGTGTTGTGACCCGCATTGCAACTGTACAAAGTCAGAGTATATATTTATTTTTTCTGTGGATGAACAACTTCTTTTCAAGATAGTTTATTTATTTATTTGATTTATATAGCTGCCCATCTCTTTTATATGACTCTAGGTGGCTTTTATGTGACTCTAGGTGGCTTACAATAAAACAAATAAAATTCACAATATAAAAAACAAATAAAAATAAAACACATAGCTGTTGGTCCCAAAAAGGGATTAATTCGGTTCTGCCCGGTGCGATTTCCAAAAACACACAGGACACGAGAATTCTTCATATACTTCCGTTTATTGTAGATCTACATTAAAGGGAGACTTCCCCTTTAAAAGCAGGGAGAAGTCCCGAACAGCACCAAGCAATAACTTTTATACACCTCTAAAATTGTTATCACAAATGCCATTTAGCCATTAAAGCTTCTAATTGGCTAACTTCCTAGCGCAGAGCTTTCCAAACTTTTCATGTCAGTGACACACTTTTTAGACATGCATCATTTCGCGACACACTCTTACAGCAGGCACTAGGACCTGCGTGGAATCACAGCAGGTTTGGAGGCAGCAAGGCACAAGGCAGGCACTAGGACCTGTGCGGAATCACAGCAGGTTTGGGGTCAGCAAGGCACAAGGCAGGCACTAGGACCTGCGTGGAATCCTGGCAGGACTCGAAGGCAGCAGCAGTCTTGACACACCCAGGCACTGCAGCCGACACACTAAGGCAGGGCTTTCCAAAGTGCCGCTGCTGGCGACACACCTGGCGGCAGCGGCGACACGCGCGCGCACGACGACGGTGCGCGGGGGCGTGCAGCGGCGCACGCGCGCACGGCGGCGGCGCACGTGCACACGGCGGCGGCGCGGGGGGCGTGCGGCGGTGCAGGGGGTGGTGTGGCAACACACCATGCTGTGTGTGGCGACACACAGTTTGGAAAGCTCTGCACTAAGGTGTCCCGACACACAGTTTGGAAAGCTATGTCCTAGCATCTGCACAAAAGCCTTTAAATGTATACACTTCTAAAACAGCAAGGCTGTCCAGGTGCTGATCCCACTCCTCCTCCTCTCAGGCTACAAGCTCGTCTCTGCCCTTGACTCATTTCCATTCTAATGAAGGCGATTCACTCTTGAGCAGAACAATACAGGTCTCTAACGAGTTTGGTATGTCAGCATATCTCTAAGGCCAAGGCTTTCTCAGCTAATACACAATTAAAGGCCTTTGTTCTCTTCTTATCTTTTTAGGGCGGCAGTGGCTGACTGAAACTTTCTCTATTCTCTATCTCCCCAACCCTGGGGGTTGGTTCCTGTTAGGAACTGGGCCGCACAGCAGGAGGTGAGCGGTGGGTGAGCGAGCAAAGCTTCATCTGTATTTACAGCCGCTCCCCATCGCTCGCATTACCGCCTGAGCTCCGCCTCCTGTCAGATCAGCGGAGGCATTTTATTCTCATAGGAGCACGAACCCTACTGTAAACTGCGCATGCGAGGGATCTAGGTTGCACGCTCCTTATGAGAAGTCAGAATCCGACACAATAAATTACAATAAATGTAGTGCACTTGAATCATCCCGAAACCATACCCCCCAGTCCGTGGAAAAATTGTCTTCCACAAAACCACATAGCAGCCAGGCATATTCTAACTAATCATCCACACAACCCAGGAGATGGGCTCTAACCCACGCCCAGGGCCCCAGGCTCGGGTACAAAGCCAAGTTTTCAAGGCCTTATGAAAGGCCAGCGTAGGGACAGGACCAATCTAATCTCAGGGGGAAAGATGTTCCAAAGGGGGGGGGGGGTGCCACAGCAGAAAAGGCTGGTCCCTCCAAAACTCATAAGCTTTTTCTCTTTAACCTGTTTGGAAGAAAATATATACTTTCAGCTGGTTTATGGTTAATTAACTCTGGACAAGTTCACAAATGAATGCTTGGCTTGGAATACACATTACAGTCATAGAATAATAGAGCTGGAGGAGGCCATTTAGGCCAGTGAATCCAAGCCCTTGCCTAGCGCAGAAATTCAAATTAAAGCAACCCGGGCAGATGGCTGTCCAGACCCTGCTGAAACACATCCAGTGAAGGGAGCCCGCCACTTACTTGGGAATGGGTTCCACAGCTAAAACTGTTTTTAACAGTTACAAAAGTTCTTTCTAACATTCAGTCAGAATCTGGCTTCCTGGAACTTCAATCCATTATTCTAGTCTTGAATTCTGGAATGAGAAACAATAGGTCTTGACCTTCTATGTGTACGAGCAGAATCAGAAAGAAGGGAAGACAAAAGATAGATCTGCAAACAGACAAAATAGACCAGGTTAATCTTGGGTACAGTTTGTACTGGAATCAGGCCTGTTGAGAAACAGAAAGGCTGGTCATCTAGAAGTGACCTTAGTTCATTGACCTTAGTATTTAATAAATTCTACTTCTCCAATTGTACTTCATTCTTAGTGCTTCAAACTCCTTTTAATTTCAGATATTCATATATTTTTTTATTTTTTTATTTCAAATTTTGCCACCACCCATCTCCCCCCAAAAGAGGGACTCTGGGCAGTTTACAACACAGCTAAAAAGTTAGAACAATTAAAAAAAATAATCATAATAATATATAAAATATACTTATAAATACAACACATAAATATAAAATAACAATCCAGATGGCAATAAAGATCGTATAATTGTGGGGAGCATTTTGATGAATTATTCATGGTCTTTGCCCTCTACTGAGGACATCTAGGTCAAATCCTCACACAGCCATAGAGCTCACTGGACGACTTCAGTTTATGCACTAGAACACTGTTTCTCAACCTCAGCACCTTTAAGATGCATGGACTTCAACTCCCAGAATTCTCCAGTCAGCATGCTGGCTGGGGAATTCTGGGAGTTGAAGTCCACACATCTTAAAGGTACTGAGGTTGAGAAACACTGAACTAGAATATATTGCAGGGTTCTTATGAGACTAAAACTGGATGAGGAGGATATATGTATTACCAATCGAAGAGAATATTTGTAGCTCAGGGTTGAACTGTCCAGTCCTTGGTGCTCTCTGAGCCTTGTTGTTTACTTGTGCAGACGTTTCATTGCCAGGCTAGGCAACATCTTCAGTGCGAAAAGGGAGTGGGACTTGCTTTCTGTTTATATACCCTGGCTTGTCCTACCTGTGTTGGTGGGGGTGTTGTACTCTCCTTGGTAGTACCTTGATTGGGTTGTTGTGTGCTGCTTGGTTGATTGACTGAGTTAATAGTTCCTTGATTAGGGTCTATTGTGTTGTTTGATTGCTCCTCTGCTGCTAATCTTGCTGTTAATCTTTGCATATCTTGTTGTTGATTGCTGGCCAAGAGGTGTTCTGGTCTTCTGGCTTTTCTATTGTCTCTTATGAATGGTATGTAAATGTTGTTTACCTCTATGTGTCTGTTGATGGCTGCTTTGTCTGAGTGCCAAGCTTCCAGGAATTCTCTAGCATTTTTGGATTTGGCTTGGTTTAATATGCTCACAGTTTCCCAGTTGAAAGTATGGATCCGGTATGTAGATGACACCTTCGTCATAATAAAAAAGGATCAACTGGAGGAAACACATGAAGCCATCAACAACATCTTCAAAGGAATAAAATTCACAAGGGAAGAAGAAAACAACAACACACTACCCTTCTTGGACATCCTCGTCAGTAGAGGAAATGATGGCATTCTAGAAACAGAAGTCTGCCGGAAATCTACCCACACTAACCAAGTGCTCCACTACCAAAGCAATAACCCAACCTCCCACAAGAGGAGCTGTGTAAGAACCCTATTCAGAGGAGCACAAACACACTGCAGCAACCCAGAACACCAGAAAAAGGAAACAGACCACTTATATAGCATCTTCCAGCAAAATGGATATCCACGCAACTTTATCAAAAATTGCCTGACCACTCAACCCAACACAGCAAAACCAACAGAAGCTATGAAAATGATTACACTGCCATACATCAGAAACATTTTATTTATTTATTATTTTATTTTATTTATTCAATTTATTCCCCGCCCATCTCCCATACAAGAAACATCTCAGAAACTACTAATAGACTGTTACAACCACACGGCATCACCGTAGCACACAAACCAACCAAAACCCTTCAGAATATCGTAAGTAAACCAAAAGACCCAGTAGCCCAAGAAGAAAAAACAGGAGTTATCTACAACATACAGTGTAAGGACTGAACAGCCACTATGTAGGACAGACTGGCAGAAGACTAGCAGAACGCATCCATGAACACCAACTAGCAGTCAGAAGACATGATGAAAACTCCTTAATCTCACAACACATGGACAGACTCAACCATACTTTCAACTGGGAAACTGTGAGCACCTTAAACCAAGCCAAATCCAAAAATGCTAGAGAATTCCTGGAAGCTTGGCACTCAGACAAAGCAGCCATCAACAGACACATAGAGGTAACATTTACATACCATTCATAAGAGACAATAGAAAAACCAGAAGACCTCTTGGCCAGCAATCAACAACAAGATATGCAAAGATTAACAGCAAGATTAGCAGCAGAGGAGCAATCAAACAGCACAATAGACCCTAATCAAGGAACTATTAACTCAGTCAATCAACCTAGCAGCACACAACAACCCAATCAAGGTACTACCAAGGAGAGTACAACAACCCCACCAACACAGGCAGGACAAGCCAGGGTATATAAACAGAAAGCAAGTTCCACTCCCTTTTCGCACTGAAGATGTTGCCTAGCCTGGCAATGAAACGTCTGCAAGTAAACAACAAGGCTCAGAGAGCACCAAGGACTCCACAGATATATGTATTGCCTACAGCTCCTGGAAAAAATGCAAGAAAGAAAAATAAATACTTACTGGTATAATTGACTTTAGAGAGACTTGGAGCCCTTGCTCCAAAATTCATATTCTAGACTTAAAGAATTAATTCATACAGAATGCTGTTTAGGACTTTCAAGGCAGTTGTCCTCTCTAATGCTCTGCCAGGACACATTTGGAAAAGGAATTTACCCATTACTGCAAAATGAAGGTAAGATTTGGGCCGTATAGAAAATACGTAAAATAGTTAGATTTTGAGGAGCACTGCCTACTTGTACATTACCATGGAAGACTGCACTTGCTGTGCAATTTACAAGTTCCATGCCTAGTGAAGTGTCATGGGAGATATTTTGAGAATTATTTCAAGATAAAACTTCAAACTTACTCTGAAGCAAAACTCCAGTCATTCCTCTTATTCAATGTAGCAGATCAACTTTCCTCCTTGGGATGCTCTTTGCCATCATAAACATCTACTTTGGTCTATGCTATCAAGTGGTCCATCAAAAAAAAAAATCCACAAAACGTTAATCATAACTTTTACTTGTAGCAGCACTATCTGTTAAGCTACACCTTCAGAAGCAACAAAAAAGACACTAAGGTCTGGTGGCAAGAAATTGTACCAGGGCCGAATTGTGGCCAACAGATGCCCTAAGCCAGGGCTGGGGAACCTTTTTTCTGCCAAGGGCCATTTGGATATTTATAACTGGGGACCGGGGGGGGGTGTTTCTGGGATTTCCGCGGACCGGGGGCCGGAGTTTGCGGCCAGGAGCCAATCACAAGCACTGGGGGGTGGGGTTTGCGGGCGGGAGCCCCACGGGCCTTATACGGCCCACGGGCCTGACGTTGCCCACCCCTGCTCTAAGCGTAGCCCAACAGTGGTGCTCCTCAGTCCTTCCATTGCTTAACTGACAAAACATTAAGACTCAATAAGTGCTGAAAACTAAACTTGAGCATGGCAGTGAAAGAGTTAAGGGCACGCCGGCTAGGGGAAAGAACTCTATGGTGCTCCTCCCTCCCCTTAGTGCTCTAAGCGCCTGCTTATTTTGCTTAATGGTTAATCCAGGGCACTATTCTTGTCCAAGTAACACCAACAGTACTGGAAGATCGATGTTGACCCAACTGGACATAAATGCCTCTAGGAATTCATCACTTCAGTACAGCATTCTTCCTCCTTTATATTTTTCTTCTACTTACCATCACTTACCATCAACACTTGTGAGATTTTTTAAATTGTTTTGCTGGCCTGAGGCAGAAGTCATGCCTCATTTTCACTTAGGTATAACACCTGTCACCATCCACTATTGATGTTTAGATATTTATTTATTTTATTGACATGAATTACTCTAGGAGGCAACTTTTGCCTGGATGCCAGGATAAAAATAGAAAACTAGAATATGTCTTACCATGGGATATACCTTGACTATGCATATGAAGGGAAGATATCAAAAGTAGTGAAGAAAAGGGAGAATCAAGTGGTGGTAAAATCAAGACAGATTTTTAATCCATCTTTAGCCAGTTGGAAATGGGTTCATTTTGAACGTTAGTTTTGAAACATTAGCCTAAAATATCTCCAGTTTCATATATTGGTTCTCTACCCAAATTCACCTTCTCCTTCCACAGTACTTAATAGCAGAATAAAAAAAAAGAAAAACAAGCTATTACTTATAACAGCTTTTATAAGTTTGTATGAGGTATTTCAAGAATCCATTAGCAGCTGCTCCACACTGAAATAAATTCTAAAGTGCACTGCTGAAAATGGCTAAAATGCTGCTTTTAGGTCATTATGTAAGTTTAGAAATGAAGACCGCATTGTTTACAAAAAGTCAAGTGTTTCAATAGGTCAGTCTACCCATAATGCGTAACGTAGGACCCAAATTTAATCTGAACCTTTTCATTATACTTGGGGATAGAATTATATTATAATTATAATTCTAATTATATCAGAATAGAGTTGTCAAGGCAAGGAGTTACTCAGCTGCAGAATGATGACTATGGTAGAGTTAAGCCTTCCCTACCTAGCCTGACAGACCAGTTATCCATAGACCAGTAGAAGGCTGCTTGTATATAGGCTGCAAACTAAGGGCTGAGCCAGACAGCAACAGTAATCATGTGTTTCCTTTATGTCCTTGAGAAGGGAGGAAAGCATGGTGGTACAAAAAACGCTATACCCTGAGGCACCCACAAAATCCAAGTGTTTCAATGGAATGGTGTTGCAATGCAAGCTCCCCTACCCACCTGCTTACCTATGAGCATGTGACACAATATGCACACAAAAGGGGCAGGGCTTGCATCATTGTAATGCCCATGTCACAGTCTATGAGCAGTGTTGCTGACCTCGTCTAATAATATGAGAGTTTCAGGACAGCAATCAGAGACTTCCTAGCTGGTGGTAAAAGGCAGGTTGTTCTGCGTATGCAGAGTCCCCCCCCAGGACAGCCACTTCTTTTCTTCCACTTAAAGCATCTTTATAGCATCACCCCACCGTGATTGAAATGATATAAAACCTTACTCTTATTTGGCACTCTAATGGTCAGATGACTCTAAAAAGATGATGTAAGTCACTAGTGTGGAAGGAGTCTTAGTTAGATGCCATCCAGTTGGGTTCAGTTCCTGCTATCTATATGGACAATGCCTGCTATTGCAACCCATTTATGATAACTCGCAGCTTTCCCAAAACATTCCATTAATCTCTTTGATCCGCCATCCATCTTATTCTGCTGTCTTCCTTTCTTCTATTTCTATCAAACTTGCCAAGCACAGTACTTTTTCAAATCATAGGGTTGGAAGGGACCTTGGAGGTCTTCTAGTCCAACATCCTGCCCAGGGCAGAAATCCTCTTACTATCCCAGAAAAATGGCTGTCCAACCTTTGCTTCAAAACTTTAATTCAGAGCTTTCCAAACTGTGTGTCACAACACAAAAGTGTGTCGCCACACACAGTCTGGTGTGTCGCCACACAACCCGGAAGTGCTGATCATCATCAGCGCTTCCGGGTTTTCCCGCGGCGACACACCAATGGCGGCGCGCAAAAACTGAAAGCGGCAGCAGCGCTTCCGGGTTTTTGCGCGCTGCCACAACGGTGGCACTTCCGGGGTTTCCCGCGGCGACACACGGTGTTGGTGTGTCACCGCGGGAAAACTTTGGAAAGCCCTCCTTTAATTGATGGAGTTCCCTATGCTTAATAGCTTAATGGTACTCACAGTCTGGGATTCCTCCTGATTTTGAGTTTTGATCTCCCTCTGTAAAGCTTCTTCCTATTGGTTCTTATCATACTTTCAGGAACTATGGGGAATAACTCTACATCCTCTTCCTTGTGACAGCCCTTTAAGTATCTGCAGACTGCTATCATATCTCCCTGTAGCCTCCTTGTCTTTAGGCTAAACATACTCAGATCCTTTAAACCAGGGCTTTCCAAAGTTTTCCCGTGTCGACACACCAACCGCCGTTGGTGTGTCGCCGCGGGAAAACCCGGAAGTGCCGCCGTTGCGGCAGCGCGCAAGAACCCGGAAGCGCTGCTGCCGCTTTCAGCTTTTTGCGCGCCGCCGTTGGTGTGTCGCCGCGGGAAAACCCAGAAGCGCTGATGATGATCAGCGCTTCCGGGTTGTGTGGCGACACACCAGAGTGTGTGTGGCGACACACTTTTGTGTCGCGACACACAGTTTGGAAAGCTCTGCTTTAAACTTTCTTCATAAGATTTGGCCTCTAAGGCACTCACCATACTTGTTGCTCTTCTCTGCACTCTTTTCAGTTCCTTAGGATTTCTCTTGCATAGTGGTAATCAGTATCCCAGGTACAGTATGAGCAATTCATCATAAAACAAAACTGTTACTTCCCATAATCTTGACACAATATCTCCGTGGATGGAGCCCAAGATTGCATTAGTATTTTTGGCAGCTGCCGCACACTGCTGGCTCATACTTATCTGTGGTCTCCCAGGATGCCCAGATTTTTCTCACTGCCAAGCTAGATATCCCCTATCTCATACCTGTATGTCTGTTTTCTCCTACTTAAGTGCAGAACCTTACCTGTCGTGTCATTAAATTGCATTTTGTTGCATAGGGCCAATATTCAATTGCATCAATATCCTTCTGAATCCTGAATCTGTTCCCCCCCCCCCTCTTTGTGTTGTCTGCAAATTTGATGAACATCCCATTAATCCCCTCATCTAAGTCATGTATGAAAATGTTGAAGAGCACTGAGCTCAGAACAGAACTCGATACTTCCTTCCATGTTGACATAGAATCATTTAGGGTATGTGTTGGGTACAGCATTCTTTTTAGTTCTGTATTGACATCAAAGCAAGTTGATAGTCAATGATTGGCACCAGAGTTTTGATGGTTTACTATTTTAGGAAGGATTGATGGATGAAGGCTGTGGATGGAACGGAAGGTTTTCTGGTGCCACTGGAACTGTTAGTTAAGTTAGTTTTAAGAACTTAGCAACAGTAGCAATGGATGCTGGAGTAACTAGGAATGGCTCTGCAGGGAGCAGGCTCCTACTGTATATATGCCTGGAATCATCAAGATTGGTTCAAGAGCCAGTGAACAGACCAGAGCCAGAGGGAACTGGCCACGGGACACACTGAATTGAAGGTGCCACAGATCGGTTGCTTGGTGGCTGGACTACATACCAGCAGTGGCTGACTGTGTCTTGTTACTGTACATTGTTTACTGTACATCTGTGGCATCAGAGGAAGCTAAGACTCAACAGGACTAGGATTTTCAAACAATGATTTAGAAGGATTGTGGTGGATGCTTTTTTGGACTGGAGATAGCTGAGGAGATAACAGAAGGATATAGTTGTCAATGGTTTTCCCATTTACAGTTACTTGAAAGTTTTAAAATGGATAAAAAGATGTATGGTATGGAGCAAAGTAAGTCAGAATTTGAAATACAATTGTGTACTGATGGTGTGCATGTAATTGCTAAAATATACAAACTTCTGTTGAAATTTGAAATAGAGGAAGAACAGGCTAAAGAATGTATGATAAAGTGGGCTAAGAACTTTGGTTATAATTTACAGATGGATCAATGGGAAAATAGGTGGTTAAAAGGGTTGAAATTTATATTGTGTTATGATCTCAAAGATAATTTTTATAAAATGATGTATTGCTGGTACATGACACCAGAGAAATTATCTAGAATGTATAAAGGCACTTCAAATGTATGTTGGAAATGTGAACAGCATGAAGGGATGTTTTCTCATGCTTGGTGGATGTGTAAAAAAGCTAAAAAAAAATTGGATTCAAATACATTCTTTGATACAGAGGGTTTTAAAGATCAATATTCAGTTGAAGCCAGAACTTTTCCTTTTAGGATTAATGGACAAACAGTTAGAAAAAAGCCATGGAAGATTGTTTCAATATATGATTACTGCGGCGAGATTACTACTGTATATGCACAGAGATGGAAAGATTTGACAATACCCACCCACGATGGAGGAATGGTTAGTGAAGCTGACAGATTTTGCTGAAATAGATAAATTGACTTCTTGGATTAAAGAAAAGACACTACCTGCATTTATTGGTGACTAGAAGCCTCTTATGGACTTTTTGTGTAAAAATGAAAAAAATGAACTTGTGATTTATGGTTTTGATGATTAGACAAGATAGATTATAGAAAGAAGAGTAATATGATGTACTGTTAGAGAGAGAGGTAAATATATGCTGTACTTATAACTGCTGTGAAGAATATCGGAAGCCACTTTATATCTTATTTTCCCTTTTTTTCTATTTTTCCTTAATTTTTTTTCTTTTCTTGCACTTTCTGCTTTTTCTATGATTTCTTTCCCCCCCTTTTCCAGCCATAACCACTCTACTTTTTGTCAAACAACTGGATCAGGTTGAATAAATCTTAGTCTTATCACTGGAGAACCCAGCAACATCACTTTGACGGATTTTTGATAGACATGATTCCTATAATCAATATCTTTAATAATTTGTTTTACTCAAGCAACCCACTTAATTTTGTTTCGAGCATTCTCTACCGTACTTTTCATTAGAAGACTGAAGACCACCTTTTTTTTGAATGTTCAAGGTTGCTTATTAATTTGTAACTCCATTCAGCTTTACCCAAGAATCATGCTTTGTTCCTGCTATGACAGATCCTAATTTTATAGCTAGACACAACTGCATCTTAAATTACTATTACCTTGAAGAAAATAGCATTTTTCCCCAGTGTCCACAGCAATCAAATGTTTGCTCAAGGACATGAGATGAAGTAAAGAGAACCTTGACCCTGAAAGCAGAGGTGAATTGGTGTAGCTGCAAGATTAGCTATACAGAGGACATATGAAATAAGGTTCTTAGATCAAGTCACAGAGGTTGAAGGAAGTTTAAAATCCTCTGGTTTCTGAACTGTTTGCAATCCAGTGATACTTTTCTGATAGTTAGGTAAAGGGTAAAGGTTTTCCCCTGCACAGTCGTGTCCAACTCTAGGGCGGTGCTCATCTCCGTTTCTTAGCCAAAGAGCCAGCGCTGTCCAAAGGTGCTTCCGCGGTCATGTGGCCGGCATGACGCGCGTGGAATGCTGTTACCATCCCACCAAAGTGATATTTGCATTTGCATGCTTTCGAATTGCTAGGTTGGCAAGAGCTGGGGCAAGTGCGGGAGCTCACTCCATCATGCGGTGCTTGGGTCTTGAACCGCCGACCTTCTGATCGACAAGCTTGGCGTCTTAACCACTGAGCCATCGCGCCCCTGAGAGTTAGCTAATTATTTTTTACTTAGCTTTTAATTCAATCCATAATGCTATTCACAGAAGGTACGTTGGCTATTGCAAAGTTTCGTGTATGTTAATGGATCCAAATTGAAAGTAATAGAAATTAGTAAATCTCAAGACTGTTACAGAAATTGGCCTGCATTAATTGGAACAATGAGTTTGGCCTGCTCATGTCTGGAGGCTGTGTGGTTCTGGATGGGCAGGAATAGGCTTAGGCTCAACCCTGACAAGACTGAATAAATGAATGAATCTGTGAATGTTTGGACCTCCTGAGTCTGGAGTGGTTAGCTAATCTTTAGCCCTGAATGGGGCCATACTTCTCCCTTCAGGGCTAGTGCTCAATTTGGAAATCTTCTGGGACTTACAACTTCCTACTTGAGCAGCAGGTGGCCAGGAAGGCCTTTGCCAAGTTCATTTAGTGTACCAGTTGTGCCCATATCTGGACCAGGAGGCTTTTCCAGACAGTCACTAAGCTTTGGCTATGCACTAAGCTTTGCATCCATAATAGTGCAATGTGCTCTACATGGGGCTGCCCTTGAAGAGTACTTAGAAGCAGCAGGTCCAGGATGCAGTAGCAGAAGCAGCTGTGAGCAGATCATGTTATACCCATGTAACCCCTCTACTTTGTGAGCTACACTGGTTACCAGTTGGCTTTGGGGTGCAATCGCTCCTTATCACCTATAAAACTCTTCATGACATAGAGCCTGGTTATGTGAGGGAATCACCTATCCCTGTAATTTCTGCCCATCCCATACATTTTGACAGCGATAGCATGTTCTGGGTCTCTTTGATTAAACAGTGTCATCTGGTGGGACCCAGGAAGAGAGTCTTCTCTGTCATGGTCTCTGCCTTCTGGAACAACATTCCCCCTGAAATTCATATCCCCTCCCATTTAAACAAGCCCTCAAAATCTGCCTGTTTCCCCAGGCTTTGGATTAGAGTGGGTGACAGATCCCTTGTGCAGTGTTTTGGTTTTTAGCTGGTGTTGTTTCTCCAGATTTTTCATTTTAAGCTTTGTGCCCTTGTGCAATAGCAGTAGTTCCTAGTACTGATGACACATCAGCCAAATGTATTGTATTACTGTAGTCAGTTTTAAGTAAAGTAAAAACACCCAAGTCAAGTTGTAATCCTGGTGACCACATGGTATCCATGCAATTATCTTGGCAGCAATATGGAAATGTTTTCCCATTTATTTTTTCCAGAGGCAGCCTTAGGCAAGCCGTTATCTCCATGCTTCAGCCCTGTATCTGTGATGAGAGCATTCACACTGTGTGTTTGTTCGTGTGTGTGTGTGTGTGTGTGTGTGTGTGTGAGAGAGAGAGAGAGAGAGAGAGAGAGAGAGAGAGAGTTAAGAATTATTGCAAATATAGATACGAAGTACCCTGAGCATTTCAGAAAATGTTCTGCATAGAGACTTCCAGTGGGAATATGGCCGACTGAACAGTTCTGCTTGTGAGTGCTGCGGGCAGACCTGACAACATGGGTTTTTTGGGGGCACAGGCAGGCTTTTCCCAGTGCCCTAGAGCATTTTCATGGACAGAAAATGCTCGGAATCATCCCATTTGTACTTCAGAATGTCGCCTCATAGCCTGAGGACCGCAAACAGCATTAGCATTAATCTGGTAAGAGGACAACGGTGAAGATCATTCAGTGGCCTGTTAGAACCAGTGAATGGAGCAGAGCTTAAGATTGTGTAAACTAGTGGGCAGAAGAAGGAATATTGTTTAAAAACATAGCCTGTGAGCATGTTAGAGATTCAGGTTCTTATTCTTACACTTTTAGCCCACCCAAGCATAAAGAAACACACGCTTAGACATTGCAGGTACAAAAAGTAAGTACAAAAGAGTTCTTACATTTATTTGGTCCGGGTACAGCCATTTCAGTAGAAAATTAGTTTCAGTTCTTCTTTCTGTTCCCTAAACTGTATACCTCTGGCCCTGTTTGCTGCCAGAGGCTGCATGGAGAAAGGGGGCTTGAGGCCTAGCACATGGCCTCTCGATGGAGAGGACCAGCCACATGCTGCTTCGATGGTGGAAGAATCAGAGAGAGAGAAGAGGAAGTGGGAGGGGCAACAAGCAGCTTCCTCTAGCACAGAGTTTGCCTCCTAGAGCAATCACCCATATGCTAATGCGGCATGCTTGATTTGCCAGATTCCAACAGACAGGAGTCGGGGACGCCATCATTTTCCAGACCACGTTGCAGCCCTAAAGGGACAATAGGTCGAGCCTTTCCCATTTCTAAATCACCCAATGTATATATTCTTTAAGTTTTTCTACCCTAAGAGAGACTTTCTACAGCAAGAAGAAACAAACTCTCTTGGTGCTTATCGTTAAATCTGGATTAATCTTAAAATTTTCTTTTAACTGTTGACTTACTTCCCATTTAAATTTTAAGGAGGACTGAGAATAAATAATCATCTCCCCATTACTATTTTTGTAATTAATTTGAAGGACTTAACATTTTCCTACACGTTGACTCTGCTGCTTTGAGACTTCAATTTTTCTATCCACTTTTTTTAGGCTCCGCAGTTGCTGGTTAGAATACTTTCTCTTTTGTCAGTATCACTCAATTTCACTCAATAACTTTCAGAAGCCTTCTATTAACCCACTAGCTCCTATCTGTGCTAGCTAAGTATCCAGGGGGCGCCATAATTTACTGCCTGAAACATGGACGACCTTAAAGAAATACTCTCAGAGTTTCGTTCTGAGATTCATTGTGACTTTAAACAGCTTCTCCATGATACTTGCCAAACTATTCTGCAAGATATTCGGGATATTGCACAAAATATCAGTTTTAAAATGTGTCAACTGGTTGCGGACGCTTTAGAGGAAGAAGAAGAAGAGTCTACAAGAGCAAGATGCTTTTACTGACAGCGAGATTAGAGGCTTCGAGGAAATGCCAGGAGACGAATATACTTTGTGTGTTGAAGGAGTTAAGACAGTTCGACTTGCAAGATATTGCTGGTCTTGTTTTTCTGAAGGATTGTTTTGGGAATGAAGCAGTTCCTTTTTCTGGGAGGTTTTTAGCTGAGGAATCTGACTTGGTAGGGGGGGCAGTTGGGCTGTTTGACTTCTATATGAAAAATGCCTTATGTGTAATATATTGACAAGTAAATGTTCCGGTTTATTTTGAGGTGGGATAAGAAATGAAGAATATGTATGTGGATTGATATTAAGGCTTGTATGATTCTATTTTTCTTTAATGATTTGGATTAAGACATATTCTATTGTTTTTAAAGTTTGTTTGATCTTTTCAGATTTATAAGACACAATAATTACTGTTTGGTTATAGATTTAATAGGGTTAAGATTGTTATAGTATTATTAAGTAGAAAAGTAGAAATTTTAAATATAATTTGATTTTTATTATAGTGATTAGAAATATATAGAATAGTGGTAGGAAGGAAATATTAAATAAATGGGTTCCTTTTTTGGGGGGGAAGTGGATTTGGAGATTTATATATTTGCTTATTTCTTTTTTATATGTATAAGGGGAAAGAACAATTGTTTTTAGTTTTATAATGTGCTAATGGAATGACTTATAGAAATAATGTGATTTTGGTTAGACATAAAGTAAGGGATTAATTATGGAAATCGTGGTATATTCTTGTTGTTGAAAGTCGGAAGTCATCTTGTTATGTAATCTCTTTTTTTTTTAATATAATTTTATTAAGTTTTACAATACATAATAAAAGTTAGAATAGAAAAAAGAAATAGAAATAGAAATACAAAATAAGAAAAAGATAAAGAAAAAGTGAAGTCAAGAAATAATAAGCAAAGAAAATATAGAAAATAGATGTCCTCCAATCTATCTTTGAACTTAAAGTACAATAATTAATTTTAAATGTTAGTCCTTCATACAATACACAGGAACTGTTCTTTGTCATATGCCTTTTAATTTCTTTAATCCAATCTTCTAATCTTCATATAGGTTTCACCTTTCTTGTTGTCTCCCAATAACCCATCTTTGGCTTCCACTCCTTGAAGTAGTAGTTAAATGTTGAGTGTTCGTTACTGCATATTTATATCTTCAATAAAGTCCAATTAATATAACAAATAAAAGCCTTATTTACTTCTAATAAACTACAATATATTCTATTCATATTATGACTCATAACCTAACATATTACGTAACTTAATACATAATATAGCAATTCTTATAATATTCATACATATATGTTTCTATAATTTAGTTCTAATATATATATATATCTCCATAAAAAAAGAATTCTTATATCTCAATTATCCATCTATAATTTCCACTCCTTGTAATAGTGTCCATTTAAACTAAGTACATAACCTATCGTATCACTTAACCTAATACCTAATATATCAATTCTTATAATATTCATACATACATATTGATATATATCATCCTGTAGTAACCATCATTCTAATTCCATCTCATCATATCATTATCTTTTCATAAATGTATCTCTAAAGAAAACAATAATCTATAATATCAACTTATGTTTGTATTTAGCCTTATATCTTACATTTAGAATATCACTTTTTTATGTATCCATACAGTTTCTCATAACAATCCAAATCCATATTTTCATTAGCCTTTATATATCCATACAGTTTCTCATATCTTCTGTTTAGGTTATGCCAAAATCACAATACGCAATGGCAAATTCGCAATATACAGCCTGCTCCTTTCTATATCTCATATAGAATATCAGAGCAACCTTCTCTCCCTTTCCACGTATTTCACAGCATCCATCCACCTGCACACCCAAATTTTCACCCTCTCCACTGCCACAACATATCTATACCAAGATTATAATGTATAGCCTTCAGAATGTTTTTCTGAACTAATATATTTAAAATTCCCTCCTCCTGTTTCTCCTCTACTTCAAAAGCATTTTTCTTTTCTTTTCTGTTTCTATTTCTATTTTTTGCTCTTTCTCTTGGTTTTGCAAAGTTACCAACATTAATTCCAATGACCTTTGAATATCTGAAAGAGCCTCAGTGAGCTCTCTTCTGAACTCCTGAATAGCTATTTGGAAATCAATTGTTTCTGTGTCCTTCAAATAAAAATAACAACCCTTCTAGTCAAAACAATAGTCATGTGATCTATCCATGGAATACTACCAGCAGGATCTATTAAGCAAAACGTTGTTTTTTTTAAAGTTAAAAGAAAAAAGAGAGTTCCAATAATCCAAAATACAGGAGAGAATAATATTTTAAACAGTTTATAGAAGGAGAAATAAAAATATATTCCAAGTGAAACAGAATCCGCCCTGGGAGAGTGTAGATAAAGAAGAAGAAAAAAAACGTTTCCCTGTATTTTTATTCTTCAAGCTGTGAGCTTTCGTTCTTCAAGCTGCAAGCTGCTTAATCCAAACAAACAGTTTCTCAAGAAATAAATAGTCAGTTAGTTTATCAAGCGAAGAATTACAAAAGAAAGGTAAAAAAAATACAGACGTTTCATTATGTTGCAAATGTAGAATCCATCAAGCTTCCACCAGAATCAGTTAAAGCAAAGAAAGCACAAAATTAGCCAACATTTTAAGCAAAGTCCAAAAGATAGATCTTAGATATCAAAAACTTTCTAATCTAAAAAAAAATAATTTCCTAAAGTGACCTAAAAGCGGCTGTACGCTCTTGTGTCTCTTCAAAGAGACTTGTTCTCCCTGCAAGAGCAAGATATCTCTCGGCCATTTCCCTTGCACTTACCCCTGTTCTCTCCGCGGTGGAAATTACAGAGAAAAAACAAGGGTAGGCAATTCCAATGGCCCCACGAGCAATCTTCTGGTCTCCCCTTCTTCAGGGAAAAAACTTCAGTGGTCCACAACTTCTGCAATCCACTGCAAGCAAGGAAAACTCAGCCAGTTCTCAGCATTCTGAGAAACTTGACCGGTCGAGCTGGCAGCCAAGCCTGGAGTCTTGTTATGTAATCTCTAAATATATTTTCTTTTTTCTCACTCCTTTTTTTCTTTTTCTTTTTGTAGTTTTTTTCTTTTTTGTAGTTTTTATCTTTGCTTAAACTCAATAAAATTCTTATATAAAAAAAGAAAATGTTCTGCATAAATTCCAAATATTAATTTTTTTGCATTAACAAGATGGAAATGTCAAATTCCTCCAGTGATATCTTTTTAATCTATATAAACATTTGTGTCTGAGAAGTCCTGCATCACAGCAAAACTAAAAGCAAGGGTTGGTTGCAAATAAATTGTGCCAGACTAACCTTACCTCCTTCTTTGGTAGAGTTATTAGCTTAGAATCCCATTGAATGAGTGTACCTGAGTCTCCTTGGTAAAACGGTGAATATGGGCTAGATGATACTACTGTTAGATGGATTAACAGTTGGCTGAATGACAACACCCAGAAAGTGGCTTCACTTCAGCTTGGAGTGAAGTACTGAGTGGAATGCCACAGGCATGTGTCCTGAGTCCTATAATATTGAACAGTTTTATCCGTGACTTGGATGAGGGAGTTGAGGGGATGTTTATCACATCTGCAGATGACATAAAGCTGAGAAGTGTGATTTATACTATAGAGGAAAGAGAGAAAATTAAAAAAGAAAGTTCTACATCTGGGTAGCAAAAATGAAAGGCATTAGTATAGCATAGAGGAGATGAGGCTTGGCAGTGGTTGATGTGAAAAGGATTTGTGTGTCCTTGTCAACCATAAGTTAAACATGAGCCAGCAGTGTCATCTTCTTCTTCTGTGAAGTCCATTGAGCAGTCTGTTAGAACTACTGAAATGGAGCAGAGCTGCAAAACACGTGTACAGAAAAAGAACATTGTTTAAAAACAGAGCCCATGAGCATATTAGAGAGATCCAGGATAATCTTACACCTTTAGTCCACCCAAGCATAAAGAAAAACACACTTAGACATGGCAGGTATGAAAAGTAAGTACAAAAGAGTCCTTACGTTTATTCATTCCAGGTACAGCATTTTTTGGTAGATAAATGATGTTCCATTTCTTTTTCATTTCCCTAAACTTAATACCTCTTGCCCTGTTTGCTGCAAGAGATGCGTGTAGAAAGGGGGGGAAAATCTCCTAGACCCATCCATGGCCTAGGTTGGAGCAGCACACAGCCATGTGCTTGCTCCCGGTCCAAGGAGGAGAGAGAGGGGGGAATGAGGCCTAGCACATGGCCTCTCCATAGAGAGGAGCAGCAACGTGCAGCTTCCTCCTCGATGGAAGAATCAGAGAGACAGAAGAGGAAGTGGGAGTGGCCACAAACAGCTTCCTCAAAAGCATGGAGAGCTTGCATCCTAGAGCAGCCATCCATATGCTGATGAGGCATGCTGGATTTGCCAGAATCTCCAACAGGAGTGAAATACTGAGTGGAATGCCACAGGCATGTGTCCTGAGTCGTATAATATTGAAGTTTTATCCGTGACTTGGATGAGGGAGTTGAGGGGATGTTTATCACATTTGCAGATGACATAAAGCTGAGAAGTGTGATTTATACTATAGAGGAAAGAGAAAAAATTAAAAAAGAAAGTTCTACATATGGGTAGCAAAAATGAAAGGCATTAGTATAGCATAGGGGAGATGAGGCTTGGCAGTGGTTGATGTGAAAAGGATTTGTGTGTCCTTGTCAACCATAAGTTAAACATGAGCCAGCAGTGTCATCTTCATCATCTTCTTCTTCTTCTTCCTAGCATTTTCCCACTATTTTCACAGGGTCTGCTTTTCAGATCCTGAAACACCACTTTGCCCGATCATCCACATCCTCAGGGCGTAGCCCATCAATTTGCATGTCCTTATTGATGGTGTCCTGCCATCTCTGTTTTGGTTGCCCACATGGCCGTCGGCCATTGATTTTAAGATGGTAAGCTATTTTGGCGACAGTGGAGGGTGCTGCTCTAAGGACATGTCCATAGCAACGAAGCCGTCTTTCTCTTTTTCTGTGTAATTAATGAAATGCCTAGTTGTTGTCAAATGGCATCATTTGTGACGTGATCAAGTAGGGAGATGCCTGATATCCAACGGAGCATACGCAGTTCCATAAGATGGAGATGGCTATCTACACCCTTTGTTGCTGCCCAAGACTCGGTGCCTTACAATGCCACAGGGCGGACAATTGTCTTATAGATCTTAGATTTGAGATGGATTGGCATTTGTTTGTCACAAAGCACACCGGTGAGTTCTTGCCAGCGCAGCCAGGCCGCATTCACCCTTGCTCACACATCGCTGCTGATGCCACCATCGCTTTGGAGATGGGAGCCAAGATATCGGAAGATATCGACCTTCTTTAAATTTTCTCCAATTATTTGGAGCATTCCATGGGTGGTTACGGTCTTTAGGTTAGTTGCTAAAAAGGCGAATGCTAACTTGAGGTGGATTAACAAGAGCTAGAATCCAGATCATGGGAAGTAATTGTTCTACTGTACTTTGCTCTGGTCAGATTTCACTTGGAATACCATGTCCAATTCTGGGAATCATCATTCAGAAATGATAGTGACAAAATGGAGCAAGTTCACAGGAGGGCAACCTGGTAAGGGGCCTGGAAACCAAGCCCTGTGATGAGCAATTAAAGGTATATAAGTATGTCTAGTCTACAGAAAAGATGACTGAGGGGAGATACGATGGTACTCTTCAGCTATGTGAAGGGTTGTCACACAGAAGAGGAAGTGAAGTTATTTTGTATTGCTCCAGAGGGAAGGACCAGAACGAATGGGTTAAAATTAGAAGAGAGTAGGTTCAGGCTATCAGCCAGTGAAACAGTCCACTACATGAAATGGTGAGTTTGCCTTCATTAGAGCTCTTCAAATAAAGGCTTTTATGGTCATTTGACAGAGATGCTGTACTGGATCCTGCATGGAATGAGGGGTTGGACTAGATTAGTATTGCTCAACCTGGGCAATGCCCAGCCATGTGTCCTGTCCCAGCCCAATCACACGCAATACACCAGGGAGGCAGTTGTAAAACTTTACTGAGAAACTTATGAGGTAAACTTGTGAGGTAACGAACAGGCGGCAAGGAAGTGTGAGCGCAAACACACACACTCTAAAGAAACAAGCCCCTAAAGTCCCACGAGCTTGCCTTAAGGGAGTTTCACGTTCAAAACAAGATTAGTCAGTGAGTCCAAGAGTCAGGTCACAAGGTTTCCGATCAGGAGTCAAGGCACATGGAGTCCAGTAAGCAGACGGTTGTCTCCAACGAGGCAGACCTGGGTGGGGCTTATTTAGGAGGGCGGGGCTTTCTCGTGCGTAGCCTCCCCAACCTCCGCTGTTCCTCTCTCCTTTCCGCTCTCCTTTCTCGAGCACTGGGAGGGGGCGGCAGGTCGGAGTCTTCGTCCTCACTAATCAGCGGCGCCTGTGCCTGCTGCTCGCTGACCAGCCCCGCCTCCTCTGACTGCTCAGGCGGCTGTTTATCTAGAGCTGTCTGCTCGCCCTCCAACTCCACGTCAGAGGCTGGCCGCCCGTCCTCGTCGTCTGACTCTGACTCCGAGCCCAAACCCCCCCATGGACTCCGAGCCCGAGCCCCACATGACACCATGTTCCTTAAAATTTTCAAGATTGTTAAACATTTTTTAACATCGGATACACTTATGATTGTTTCTTTAAAAGGGGGGGGGGAAATGAATATTGAAATAGAATTTATTTAATAACATTCTTTATTTTCCTTTATATTTATACATCAATTAAAAATATTAATAGGATATTTGAGTTTGCATAATGGCATATTTCATAAATGTCTGCAGTGAGATTGTAACATTCAGTTTATTTCAATATTTTCAATATTTATTTCAATATTTCAAAGACAAATGAAATGGTAGTAGGTAGTTATAAGGGGAAGTGCCCCTTCCACATAACTGTAGCATCTCCACCTGTTTCTATATTTTTAGGCCTTGCTTTGCCTGTTCAGTCTCTTCTACCCTCTTTTTAAATCCAGATTCCACTGATAGCTGTTATATTACTGATGTTTTTTTTTATCATTTCCATTTCCTTGAATAAATGAGCTACATATTTCCTCCTGCAGAGCTTTTTCATTGATCCTCTCTAATTCGCTTTTCAAGGGACTTATTTAATTTGCTCCTATGACACGTGTCTCTTCTTCTTACCTTCCCTCTTCAGTTATCAAGAGATGCAAGTTACAGGTCATACTGCTAATAGTTTTAGCTTTTTCCTAATGATGTTAACAAAATACATTAAACTTAAATGAGAGAGGACACTGTATATTAATAAAAGAAACAAAGCATTTAAGAAGGCAGCAAAAGGAATAGTTTATACAGGTGGTACGGTTTGTGAATACAGAAAGCTAATAGATTTATGGAACAGTCCATCAATTACAGTACAATGCCTTCGTTCCCCCCCCACCAAGAGTAACCACATGGTTAAAAACTTGGGATATGAAACTGTGCTTAAAATTAGTTCCTTAGTTCCAAGTCTAATGATTATAAATTGCAGTAACAATCATGTTGCAGATTGGCTTGTTCTTTCTCACATTTGAAATCAGCCTCCTGAGGACCTGCTATAAAGTACATGTTGTAATGCAGATTTTAAACCTTGGGTGCCTCCTAGTGACAGAAAAAAATACAGAAGCAGACTAGTCGAAGACTGTTCACAGAAACATAGAACTGAAAGGAGCCGTTTAGGGTATCAGATTCAACCATCCTGCTCAGTGCTATTCTGAACAAAATAAAAATACATTAACAAACACATCTTGATTTAATCTGCAATTCTATACAGGTGCCACTGAAGTTGGGGGGGATTACTTCAGAGCAGACAGGATATCAGGACTTTGCTATACATGGATCACTAATTTAACTATTTCAACTAACTGTCAAAAATAAGAAGATAACTGAGAAATATATCAGATTATTTTCTGAAGGGTTTTATATACAAGCCAACCTCCCAGTTTATTCAGTAAGTATTCCAAACTCATGTCAGAGAGAGAATATGGAGAAACATATTGCCTCCACTCCTATTTTCGTGGCAGGAAAACCCAGGATCCATTTCTTCATATTAGTGCATACTTGAGTGTGGCTCCCTATTATATGATCTGGCCCTGAATTTTAAAAGAATTCTTATTAGCATCTCTACCTTGGCAGTTTCTATATGAAGCCATATTTTCTTTAGTAAGACTGCTCTTAAAAACAGTCACCCTTACATTAATTGCAAATCTCATCATCTGTCTTAATTTCTTCAGCTATATTTAAGAAACATTCCTCTGAACTGAAAGCATTTTAAGGTGTTCTGCGGGTTTCTGAAACCGGTCTGTTTCACCTGCAATATTACATCTGGAACACTTTGAACCACTTTCGGTTTGAAGTATTTACTTCTGGAATATGCCAAAGTGTCCTTTGTCCCCAGGATGACTTAATTTGGAGGAGGGTCAGCATGGCATGGTCCAAAAGGAAACCCAACATGTCAGATTTCTCTTGAGTGGTTGGTTTCTGAGTTAATGAATTTTGCACATCCTATATAAGAGACATACAGTACTATTATCTACTGTATATGCTTCTCACAATATACTTTTTGTTGTTTATTCATTCAGTTGCTTCCGACTCTTCATGACTTCATGGACCAGCCCACGCCAGAGCTTCCTGTTGGCCGTCACCATCCTCAGCTCCCCCACGGTTGAGTCCGTCACCTCCAGAATATCATCCATCCATCTTGCCCTTGGTCGGCCCCTCTTCCTTTTGCCTTCCACTTTCTCTAGCATCAGCTTCTTCTCCAGGGTATCCTGTCTTCTCATTATGTGGCCAAAGTACTTCAGTTTTGCCTTTAATATCATTCCCTCAAGTGAGCAGTCTGGCTTTATTTCCTGGAGTATGGACTGGTTTGATCTTCTTGCAGTCCAAGGCACTCTCAGAATTTTCCTCCAACACCACAGTTCAAAAGCATCTATCTTCCTTCGCTCAGCCTTCCTTATGGTCCAGCTCTCACAGCCATAGGTTACTATGGGGAATACCATCGCTTTAACTATGCGGACCTTTGTTGTCAGTGTGATGTCTCTGCTCTTAACTATTTTATCAAGATTTGCCATTGCTCTCCTCCCAAGAAGTAGACGTCTTCTGATTTCCTGGCTGCAGTCAGCGTCTGCAGTAATCTTTGCACCTAGAAATACAAAGTCTGTAACTGCCTCCACTTTTTCTCCATCTATTTGCCAGTGATCAATCAAGCTGGTTGCCATAATCTTGGTTTTTTTGAGGTTTAACTGCAACCCAGCTTTTGCACTTTCTTCTTTCACCTTCGTCATAAGGTCCTCCTCACTTTCAGCCCTCAAAGTGGTATCATCTGCATATCTGAGATTGTTAATGTTTCTTCCAGCTGTTTTAACTCCAGCCTTGGATTCATCAAGCCCAGCACGTCGCATGATGTGTTCTGCGTACAGGTTGAATAGATAGGGTGAGAGTATACAACCCTGCCGTACTCCTTTCCCAATCTTAAACCAGTCTGTTGTTCCGTGGTCTGTTCTTACCGTTGCTACTTGGTTGTTATACAGATTCCTCAGGAGGCAGACAAGATGATTTGGTATCCCCATACCACCAAGAACTTGCCAAAATTTGTTATGATTCAACCTCACTCTTCAGGATATCTGGCTCTAACTCACTGACCACACTGTCAAAGCTATCCCC
Source organism: Charina bottae (assembly GCA_023362775.1). Taxonomy (NCBI): domain Eukaryota; kingdom Metazoa; phylum Chordata; class Lepidosauria; order Squamata; family Charinaidae; genus Charina; species Charina bottae. Next base: position 54,223,325 of record JALMGJ010000003.1, on the reverse strand, counting down.
GATATTATTATCCTTCCTATACAGATCTTCCGTATATACTTGCCACCTTTTCTTGATCTCTTCTGCTTCTGTTAGGTCCTTGCCATCTTTGTTTTTGATCATACCCATTTTTGCCTGGAATTTACCTCCAATGTTTCTAATTTTATGAAAGAGGTCTCTTATCTTTCCTATTGTCTTCTTCCACTTCCGCACATTGCTTGTTTAAAAATAATTCCTTATCTCTTCTGGCTAACCTCTGGAATTATGCATTTAATTGGACATATCTCCCCCTATCACTGTTGCCCTTTGCTTTCCTTCTTTCTTGGGCTACTTCCAGTGTCTTAGCAGACAGCCATCTTGCCTTCTTGGTTTTCTTTTTCTTTGGGACGTTTTTTGTTGCCGCCTCCTGAACAATGTTGCGAACTTCTGTCCATAGTTCTTCCTGGACCCTATCTACTAAATCTAGTCCCTTAAATCTATTCTTCACCTCCACTGCATATTCCTTAGGAATATTAGTGAACTCATATCTAACTGATCTGTGGGTCTTCCCTATTCTCTTTAGTCTGATTCTAAATTTTGCAATAAGTTCGTGATCTGAACTACAGTCAGCTCCAGGTCTTGTTTTTACCGACTGTATAGATGTCCACCACCTTTGGCTGCAAAGGATGTAGTCAATCTGATTTCGGTGTCGACCATCTAGTGAAGTCCATGTATAAAGTCGTCTTTTAGGTTGTTGGAAGAGAGTGTTTGTTATGCACAGTGAGTTGTCTTGGCAAAATTCTATCAGCCTATGTCCCGCTTCATTTTGTTGTCCCAGACCATGCTTGCCTGTAATTCCAGGTGTCGTTTGACTACCCACCTTAGCATTCCAGTCTCCTGTAATAACATCTCTTTTTGGCGTATTATCTTTTTTTTTTTTTTAATTTTATTGGATTTTAAATATACAAAGCTAAAAGTCAAGAATGAAATGAAAATAGAACTACAAATTAAGAGAAAAAGAAAAGAAAAGTGCAGTAAAGGAAAAAAAAAGAAAGAAAAACACAGACAAAGAAATTGGATGACCTCTGATCCAACTATGGTCATAAGAATAAAATAGATAGTTTGTTTTTACATGCTGGTTATTCATATGACATTCATATACTTTTCTTGTCTATTATACTATATACTATTTATATATAATCTAATCATCAAATCCCCATGTCAGCTTTACTCCTCCTGCTTTTTGCAAATAGTCCATCAATGGTTTCCACTCTTTAAGAAAGTAACAATTTGAATTATCTTTTAATAAGCAAGTCAATTTATTATTTTCTGCCATCTCTAATAGTTTCAACATCCAATCCTGTATTGTTGGAACCCTTTGATTTTTCCAGTTTTGTGCATATAAGAGTCTTGCTGCTGTGATCATATACTGCATTATTCTAAAGAAATGTTTTTCTATTTGTACCTCCCAAATTCCAAGTAAAAAAAATTCTGGTTTAAATGGTATTCGTATCTGTAATATATTTTGCATCAGTGAATGTATCTTTTTGGCGTATTATCCAGTAGGTGCTGCAGTTCCTCATAGAACTGATCTACTTCTGCTTCTTCAGCATCTGTGGTTGGGGCGTATATTTGGATCACTGTGATGTTAAATGGCTTACCCTGAATTCAAAATGAGATCGTTCTATCATTTTTTGGATTGTATCCAAGCACTGCTTTAGCCACTTTATTATTAATTATGAAGGCTACTCCATTTCTTCTGTGGTCCTCTTGTCCACAGTAGTAGATCTGGTGGTCATCTGATGTGAAGTGGCCCATTCCAGTCCATTTCAGTTCACTGACACCCAAAATGTCTATATTTAATCTTGACATCTCACCAATAACCACATCCAATTTGCCCTGGCTCATAGATCTTACATTCCAGGTTCCTATGGTGTGTTGATCTTTAGAACATTGGATTCGTCGTTCACTACCAGCATCGTCGGCCGCTAGTCGTCCTTTCTGCTTTGAGCTAGCCGCGTCATCACATCTGGGGCTAGTTGAACTTATCCTCTGTTCCTCCCCAGTACCATTTTGACCATCTTCCAACCTGGGAGTCCCATATTCCGATGGTATACCGACATATCTCTGGTTGTACTGATCCATTTAGTTTTCACGGCAAGAATACTGGGGTGGGTTGCTATTACCTTCCCCAGGGATCATATTTAGTCTGACCTCTCTGCCATGACCTTCCCGTCTTGGGTGTCCCTTCACGGTTTAGCTCATGATGTCATTGAGGTGCTCAAGCTCCAGCACCACAAGGTAACAATCTCCTTTGCTGGAGACAATATACTTACAGTATATGGAGAAAAATAAACACTTATTTTCTTGTAAAAAATATGTATTACAGGATAATTCACTGTAACCCAAAACATATTCCTATCAATGCTTCTGATGCTGAAATTACTGTAATAAACTTGGTACCTTAATTTTTGTACCAGTTGCAGAACCATTCTCCAAGGGTGACCAACAGCAAGAAAAGGTCAGTGAAGTTCCAGCCAAATATAATTGTCTGATTACTGATTATGTGCCATCAAGTCGTTTTTGACTCCTAGCAACCACATAGATTTTCTCCATGATGTCTGATTATAACACCCCATTTTCTTCTAGCTTATAAAGCTGATTGTGCTCCTCTACCAAATATTTCCAGTCCCCATCTCCTCAATGTCTTGTGCTTATACACAAGTCCTCTCTTTTAAATTAATGTGAATATTTGGGACATTTGCCTGAAAAATTGATTAAAAACTAATACAATATTTTTAAGGCTCTAATCTAATCTACTGACAGGTAGAAGTTTTTCAGTGTAATGCTAAGCTTATGCAAGTGTGCATAGGATTCTATTTTTTTTTATAAACCAACCTTCCTTCCTTCCTTCCTTCCTTCCTTCCTTCCTTCCTTCCTTCCTTCCTCCCTCCCTCCCTCCCCTTCCCTTCCCTTCCCTTCCCTTCCCTTCCCTTCCCTTCCCTTCCCTTCCCTTCCACCATCCCAATAGATGGCATTGTTTAATCAAAAGAATCCAGAGCATGCCAACCCTGCTGGATTGGATTGGCTGGGCAGATGCTATGGGAGATAACCCAGCACTCTGCCATGTAGGGCTTTATAGGTAACGGCCAGCACCTTGAATCACACCCAGAAGCAAACCGGCAACCAGTGCAGCTCACATAGCTAAGGGTGGGCATACTGAGTCATGCCCATCATTACCTATGCCACTGCGTTCTGGACCAATTAAAGCTTCTGGGTGGTCTTCAAGGGCAGCTCTGTGTAGAGCGTGTTGCACAAGTCAAGCTTGGACACCCATACTTCTCACACAAACATTTTCTCCTACAAGGATCACTAGGAGGACTTAAAGAGGGCTTTAATTTCTTCCGTCCCCTACCCATTGATCCAGATGCGGGTAAGATTACTGTTTCCGTGCTGCTTTTCAGATTTGTGTGTTCAAGCACACACAGTGAAACCAAGGACTAGCCATGACTTGTCAGCTTCCAAGATGTATTCTAAAGAGTGCTTCAGTGCTGTCTGAAATTGAATAAAGGGCTTTGCTACAGAGCATTACAGAACACTACAGAACACTACAGAACACAGTAGCATTTGCTATTTGAAAGGAATAGATTCTATTGTCTTGCATGCATTTCTGCATCACAACTAAGGCTTGAACAGTTAGTTCTCTATGTGTAATTTCAAAATGCATGTTCAAGAAATAGTTCTCCATATTTTAATTTAAATATATCCTTCCCACATGCTGTCCTTTACAACAACCAAAGTAGGGAAAGTGTGCCGAGCATGGCTTTTGGAAATCTTTGGTTCTGTTCTATTTTAGAAGATAATAGGCAGAGACCCTAGACCTTTACAAATTTATTTCCAACATTCCACTGGGTTGGAAAGAATAAAAAGTAACATAAAATTCAGATATTTTTATTGCATTATGGAATAAATTACACAAAGTTACATTTTAAGAACTTACATATTTTGAGCATTCAAGATAATAGATTTAGAGATTAAATATCTGCCCTATTTAACAAAATACACTTCTTCAGAAAAAACTGTAGATTACTTGTATGGGCTTACTGTCCAAACGTTAAAGTATTTACAGCTGTGTTCTGTTCTTTGTATAAGGCTTCTGCTCTATTCTTTAAGGTTTCTGCCTTGGCATCATTCTTCTCAACTCCATCCCCCAGTTTGTACATTCGGCTAGCATTGGCACATGCCCACATGTGTCCCAAGTCACATGCTTTCAGAGAATACTGCAGTGCTTGACTCATATCCTTTGGTATCCCAGGGGCTCCTTGAAGGTAAATAGTACTTATGTTGAAACAGCTGGGGGCAAAATTACTGTCACAAGCTTTACTATAATAGTCCCTGGCTAGAGGGACATTGGGCTTCTCATCATCATTTCCTTGTCCATCCTGTACCAGTAATCCAGCACTGTGACAAGCGTTGATGGATTTCTTCCCACCTTTTTCACAAGATTTTAAAAAACAGTTGTAAGCAGTTTTCACATCTCTTGGAAGCCCCCCTGCAAGGAAAAAGCACAAGTTATTGAATAAAACTATAATTGGTTGGTTCATACAACCCAGTAAGCCATCAACCATGGTTTACAAAATACAATTGGATGAGTAGACATAAGCCCAAGATAAACAAATAATTTTATGGTTTAGAGTGATAAATGAATTCATCTTTTTTTTTTAATCACAGTCCTTCACATATATTAGTACTATAATCCTCATGACATACTTGTAAGTGCAGGCTGGAACCAAAAATAAAAATTCAGTGACCGTGGCTTTTGTGAAATTTCAATCAGAGAATTTTTGGTTTACAGTTCTTTCTTATGATCATATCACTGATCTTCAACCGATCCACACATATTTTCTCAACAGATTTATTTGAATTGTCTTTTACTTTAGAGATAATCTCAGAAACAGAAAAGGAAATACATTATCACCTTTTCCAGCCAAATAGTAAGTTCCAAGTTTGTAGCAGCTCTCACTGTGCAGATTATTTTCACAATTCTTCTTTAGAACTTTTGCAGCTCCTTCAAAGTTGGCTTTTACTCCAGCTAGATAATCAGCTAGACGATGGCACCCTGCAATTTTTCAAGGAAACAAATCTAGGATAAATTATGACTGTACTACAATGCTGTTTGCAAGCTTGTTCCCGCTCTCTTTTTAGCTTTTTTTGATACTATTATAATCATTAGAACAATAGTGGTTGTATCCTGCCAATGTGGCCAAAGGTATAATATACTGTAGTTGAATTCTCGGTTGGAAATTAAACTGATCAGTAGTTACTCAATACATGAATGTTCAAAAACTAATGATACATGCAATTTTAGTGTGGTTAATTGTATTTTTGCTTAATAAACTTAGATATAAAAATATTTTGTCCATATGTAATGCCCCTTCACAACTCTTGTCAGAACATGATCAAAACTGCCATTAAACCACACTTTCCTTCTTCATGGTTTACTTTCTCACCAGTTTTGGAACAAACTATTATGTTAAATTAGCTTCAAGTCATGGTTTAATATAATAGCTTATTCTAAACCCAATAGCCATAGTTCTCTGATTTAGAAAAAAGGAGATAATATGAGTAATGGTTATATTGTTTATCACCAAGAAGTAACCAAATTATGATAAACTGAATTTCACCAATATACACTTTCAAAAAATGTAGAGGAATACTGATTTCCCTAGCTCTCCATTTTTTGCCTATAATTCCCAAGGAAGTTACATAATTATAAACATAAACATAAATTATAAACATCTATTTGGAAGCCCTAAAAACTCATTTGAATTTCTTTTACTGTAAATGTACTCATGTTGCTTATTCTGCTACTCATTCCATACTGAAGATCCAAGAAAAGAAAATATAGTTATGCCTGAAGATGGGTAGAGGAGTTAATGCTTATAAAGATAACTAAATCATGTGAATTAGCATGAATGGCAGACCTGCCTGCCTTGTAGAAGCATATTTCTGTGATATATCCTTTACTCATGCATGCAACAAAATAACAGGAATTCATAATTCACAATAGCAACCGAGATATTAGATATCATCATATCCCTATACTCTGGCAGATCTCCTGTACCATAAGAAGCAAGTCAACTGATGCAAATCCACTCCGTCTCCCGGAATACAGGTACAGAAATAGAAAAAAAGAGAAATCCTTCATCCATTAAATTCAGCCGGTAATCCTAAACTGAAAGTGAATCGATTTTAAGAGTATTTAGATAACATTTCCAGAATTAACAGCATAATCCTGTTGAGAGATAAATTGCACTGCAGCCATGGTGATCATCAATTTCTAGCGCAGCTCCGACCTTACCGTCAGGATCGTGCTCCTTGTAGCACTGGAAACTATATTCTATTCCCAGATTTTCCAAATAAACTTTCACCTCCTCTTCATCTTCGAAGTTGACCAGCCCAGCCATTTGTCTTCAGGACAGAAAGATAAATGGGAAAGAAAAGCACACCCCACCTGCGCGACTCGCGCTAAAAACTGAAAGCGTCCTTGAATCCCCACCGTACCGCCTTGTTTACCGGAAGAAAATCGGGGACGGACACAGTCTGGATGGCAACTTCCTCTACATAATTTTACAGGAAAACCAAGGTTGGATGGGAACACAATGAATTGTGGTTATAAGTTCGACTAGGAAGTAGAAAAATTACATCGGAAGTGGAAACGTAGTTCTTCCCCAAAAAATTATATCAAGAGTTGAGTTTGACTCGGGGAAGTTTTTAATTTCATTTCAATAAGCGTTTACAGGAACACTGTAAAGTGCTGCTGTCAGCAGCAAATTCCTGGGCAATAGTCGTGTTGCAACGCTATCTTATGCATGCTTACTCAGAAGTAAATTTTACGGTGGGCAGTGCTTTTTCACCCAGGAAAGTGGGAATAAAGCACACCAGTTTAAGAACAATCTCTTTTGAACTGTTGCTTATGATTATCAGAAAGGGGAGGGAGCCTTGCAAATTCTTATATATAAATATTTTAAAACCCTAATGGTGGTATTAATTTTAGTGCAGATTGCCTTTAGGAGAATAGAATAGTAACATTCTGGGGAATTCAAATGTTTCTTCATTGTGATCTATGGTTTGGTTATAATAAAAATACAATACTGTGGCTTTTGAATGTTTTCTCTTTGGTTCTAGATTTACCTTCTGATTTAGTATAATCTGAGTCTCAAACAAAAATAGGGAGAAAGCTAGAGGTGTTTTTCCTGTCCTAATGGGACAGAAACATCATTTCCAGTTTGTATTAGTATATTGTGGTTGTCCCACTCTTGTTCTTTTCATGTTAATCAGAATTTGGCTTTGCTTGTCACCATCTACTCCAGTTTCTATATGGGTTATACATTTGTGTTGCAATAAGTAAAATATTACTGCTAACGAACTCCTATGGGAGAATTGTGTGAATGTATGGAAAGATTACCTGATAAACTTATTCATGTAAATCTCATTCTACATGCATATCTGCCCAATATACCTGTGCTTATAAAGTGAGTTCTTCTAGATTCTGGGCTCCTTATGCTACCAATCAAAAGGCTCAGGCCACAGGAATGTGCTAGGATGTTTTTCCTGGATTTTCTCTCTCTCTGCAGCCCTCAGTTGATTTTCAAATTTCATATTTTCTTGCTTGGTCCCATTCTGTTCTGATTTTGGAGAGTTATCCTGTTGGTTCAGAAATGGATGAATGGACCAAGCCCTAAGCCCTTTTACATAATTTCTTTCCAACACATTCCAAAACATAATGTTATGCATGTTTTTCAGCATGAAGCTTGTGTGTCCCAGACTCTAGCATGCAAGTTACAGACTATAATGTTTCCATTGACAGGGTAAGAAATCCTGTAACCACCTTGGATATGCATTGATGCCTACCTTCTGATGCCTTTGTTGTTTTTTAATCAGTTCAATTGTATCCGATTCTCAGAGACTGCCTGGACAAGTCCCTGCAGTTTCCTTGGCAAGGTTTTTTTTCCCCCAGAAGTGGTTTGCAATTGCCTCCTTCCTAGGGCTGAAAGAAAGTGATAGCCCAAGGTCACCCAGCTGGCTTTGTGCCTAAGGCAGGACTAGAACTCACAGTCACGGTTTCTAGCCTGGTGCCTTATTCACTGCACCAAACTGGCTCTCTTGGCCTTTGTTTACTTGGAGGTGAACCTAAAAGAGACCATCAGGTGGCAGTACCTACCTGCTTTTGGATGTCCTCTGAAGTTAAGAATGGTTAATCATGGTTAATACTTGGATGGGACATCCATATCGATTTTTTTTTAATCCATTCAATGTGTCTGATTCTCGAGACTGCCTGGATAAGTCCCTTCAGTTTTCTTGGCAAGGTTTTTCAGAAGTGGTTTGTGAGGCTTCCGGTGGGAATATGGCAGACTGAACAGCTGTGCCTGCAAGCTCCGCAGGCAGAACTGGCATCGTGGCTTTTTTTTCCAGGCTCAGGCTGGTTTCTCCTGTAGGCCAGAGCTTTTTCCGGACCAAGGAAAATGCTGGGAATCAACCCATTCGTCCTCTGGACGGTGAGTTGTAGCCAGGAGCTCGTGGACAGCGTGCGCGATCGACGGGTAAGACTTCGCTGGGAGGCTGGGATTTCACCATATCCGAGCCGCTGTGCAGACCTTAAGGGACAGTAGGTCCAGCCACCCCATTTCTAAACCACCAAATTTATTTTTCTTTTTAAGTTTTGTACCCTAAGAGAGGCTTTCTATAGTAAGAAGAAGTGGATTCTTGGTGCTTATCGTTATTTCTGGATTAAATTTTTAAAATCTTTTTACGTTTTGGCTTGTTTCCCCGTTGGATTAAGGAGAACTGAAAATAAATAATTGCCTCCCTGCTATTATTTTTGTACGAATTTGAAGGATTTAATATTTTCCTACACATTGAATATGCTGTTTTGAATCTCTAGCCCTCTGTTCACTTTCTCTGAGAGCTGCTTGTTAGTACACTTTCTCCTGTTTCAATTTCACTCAGAGGTCTTTCATTAACTAGGCTGACCATATTTCAGGATGGCAAAACAGGATGGGGTCTTATGTAATATTCCGTATTCATGAAAAAGACAGGGGTCCCTGCTCCCCAGTCCGCGCAATTGGCTCCCGCCTGCAAACCACGCGCCCCGGTCCACGCTCCGGCTCGGATCCTCCTTCCGCGCCATTCCCGCCGGGTTTGAAAAATGGGACAAAATTGAGATTTTTATGAAAACGACAGGATGGTTGAAAAATGCTTAATGTTTTTGTTATAGTGGACAGAAATATATAGAATAGTGGTAGGAAGGAAATAATTAAATAAATGTTGTCTTATGGGGGAGGGAAGCTGATTTAGAAATTCATATATATATTCATATAAGGGGAAGGAGCAATTGCATTAGTGATTCGTATATGTGCTAATGGAAGGATTTATAGAAATAATGTGATCTTGGTTTGATTTAGAGTAAGGGATTGATTTTGGAAATTGCTGTATATTCTTGCTGTTGAAAGACAGAAGTCACCTTTGTATGTAATCTCTAAAATTCTTTTTTCTTGTGTTTTACTTTTATTTTTTCCTTTTTTCCTTCTTTGTAGTTTTTGTCTTTGTCTTAAATTTAATAAAATTCTTATTTAAAAAAAAGAAGTGGTTTGCTATTGCCTTCTTCCTAGGGCTGAATGAGAGTGACTGGCCCAAGGTCACCCAGCTTCGACAATACATCCACCCAGCTGGCTTTGTGCCTAAGGCGGGACTAGAACTCATGGTCTCTCCTGGTTTCTAGCCTGATGCCTTAACTATTACACCAAACTGGCTGTCATATGGATTGTAGGTTAGACTAAATAGAAAATAAATGCCTGAAAGCAATGACAAATATTGCCTAGAAAGTGACAAATATTGCCTAGAAAACTACTTGGATGTGCCTGTGAAATCACCAGGGGCAGAGCTTGATGGAAGAGTGTTTTGACCTTTAAACCTACAAGTGGGCCTCTAGTGGTGGCAACTTGTCTGCATGATGTTCTTCCCCAAAAGATCAAGGAGACACCAATGTTTTTATTGCCTGGAAGTGCTTCCAAGCTTCTATGCTTTTTTTAAAAAAATCTTTTTAAGTTTAACCTTGCTACTGACCATAGCTACATTTTCCATGTTTGCTGCAACTTAATATTTTATGTACTTCAAAATTCCTTCACAAGCTATTTGACTACTATTTGATGAAAAAAGAGGTGACCTAGAAACATGATGATCACAAATCTATGGAGGGCGTTCAGGATACATTTTCGACTCAGGATTCATTCGCCTACCGTGGTTATTCAGTAGCAAGGGGGAGCACTCTGCACAAATCCTGGGACGCTCTTCTTCTTTTATTAACGACACCACAAATCCCGGAGTTGAACAGAAGGAGGGCAACTGTCAATCATTCCGCCTGCAATCTTACACTCACGCGAGGCTAAACTCCAGGGAATTCAGGGCGACTTACTTCTGAGTATGTGTGTTTGGAGCAGTCCGAAGCTTTTGGAAAAAGCCCTCCTCCCGTTTCTCTAGCCCGTCTCCTTTAAGGGCAAGCAGAAGCTCCCTGTGTGTATGCGTGTATGCGTGTGTGTGTGTGTGTGTGTGTGTGTGTGGATTTAACGCCGGCTCGGCTGAGGCAAATTCACTTCCAGGTCGAGGGTGACAGCTAGGCTGGGGGGCCCCGGCTCGCTTCTGCACGGTGGTCGGGGCCCGCCCCACAATAGCACAAACGGGAGGAGAGAAGGACGCAGCTGAGGGGTCCCTGGCGCAGAAATGGTGAGTGGGGGTATTGCCGTGGCTGCCTGAACAGGACGGAGAGAGAGAGCGCAGAAGATCCACATGGAGGGAGAAATGGAAAGGCCCCGGGGAAGCATCCCTCTTTCAGCTTCGGACTTTGGAATCTGGCATAGCTGTTTCCGATTTTTTCCCTCCCAATCTGTCACTAATGCGGATCTTGCTTTATTGATCTCCAGAAACCCGGCGAAGATGTCTCTGGATGTTGGGGGAGGGGATTTTGCTAAGCTTTACTTGGCCTAATTGGGTAAACAAATGGGTGGGTAAGGGGGTGTTGTGGTGTCTGACCCCTGCCTGATACCCTTAAATACGGATCTAGTGGAATGAGAATAATAGTGGTAGAAATCTGTGATTATAACTTCTACAGGTGATTGGAATGTGTACCAGTGGACAGCAGCAGCTATTGGATTCCATCATAGGAAAGTAGGGCTACATGTGGACCACAGCGCCCTGGATGACCACTAAAGGCAGCAAACAAATCCCACTGCTGTCATCTAGTCATTTGGATTTTTGCAGCCCAGATATGATAGCCCTAAGTAAGATATAACTCATGCTCAGGAGAATCTGTCCTTGCAACTCTGTTGATGTATTTGGGCCAGCAAATAGCTCACTTCCATTACTACATATTGTATTTACAATTGCTAAAGTGAATTGGAATCAGAATTTCTCATATATACGTGCATTGAAACCCAAGGGAAGAGACATCCATTCTTTTTTCACTGTGACTGTGAGAATAGCTTGTTGTTAAATTATAATTAGTAATCTAGATCATTTATAACAAGGTAGGTAGGCTGGCTGGTTTTTGTAAGGTGTGTCAGAAATTGATATAGTATAGTTTTAGTTGACAGGAATCACTGTGCAGTAAGAAAATAATTGCCAGCCTTACCTGAAATTGTGTGTATGAGAGAGAGAGATGGACAGAGTGTGGACAGACAGGGATAGATGGAAAGGCAAAGAATGGGTTCATGCAATATAGAGAAATTGAGGCCTTTAGCCATAGGGAAACCCTTGCTATGAAACCAATATAAACCAATGTGTTGCATACAATATAACCTACTGTATAGTATAAGCTTTGTTAGGTATAAGGAATAGGGGGAAACTATACAGTACTTATTGAGTTATCTCTTTCTCTGTAACTCTTAAACCTATAGGTACATTGTCCTTCTATATTGTTGGCTTTTGCCAAGCTATGATGATCTGCCAGTCTAATCCACCCATTATATATCTGATGTGTGATATCCTCCTGGTTTTGTAGTTCAAGGCAGGCAGACAGCAAAAAAATCCAAAACCAAAACCCCTCTATGAAGCCATACGTGACTGGTAGTTTGGGTTAGGCTTTGAGCACTACAAGCTGAGTTGGCATAAATTAAGGCAAAATGCTTGCATTTACTTTAAGAATGTGTTGTGAGCTTTCACACATCTGCCATACACTTCTTGGTGAGGAAGAACAATGAACAATAGAAATCAGAATGTAGTTTTGGTGTCAGAAAACAATGTATATAAGAATATTTGAGACATATTATAATATCTTAGTATAAAAGATGGATGAGTGGATTTTCTGGTGTATGCTTACCTGTAAAGTGGTTCTTCCAATGTGCTTTTTAGTGTAAAAAAAACTGCAGTATCACAGCAGTATGGAATACAAGTGATTTTATACACATGATCAATAAATATCAGATTGATTTTGGAATAACCTTATATAAGAAAAAAGAGCACCCACTATGTTCTCAGACAAATACAATGATTATCTGCTGGTGTTTATAACTTTTAAAACCATTAAAAGGTTGTATATAATTACCTTCCTAAACACCTAAAAAAGACACTCTGCAGTATGTAATAAACAGGCTTACAATCTTAAAAACAGACATAGGAAGGAAGAAAAATGTATTTAAAAAGACACAGGAATAATTAATGCTAAGTTAAAATCTCAGCAAATTAAAGGAAGCCTAGAAGAATAGCTATCTGAGGAGTTTCTAAAAAGACACAAAGGCATATTCAAGAGTCTGAAGGCAATGAATTCAGTAGAAAAAAAGATACAAAAGAATTTAGACAGGGTTACGAGACAATCCATGCAATCTGTGATCTAATATATTGGAGGTTCTGAAAGGAATACAAAGAGTAGTGAAAGAAGGGATTGAAATAGAAAAATGAACACATAAAATAACCATTTGGGCTTATGTATAGTCGTCAGCCCAAGACCCATCTTAGTCCAGCTTTTGGTACAGAGGCCAACCAGGTAACTATGGGGTGCTCACAAGCAGAAGATGGAGACATACATCTCTCCCACTGTTGTTCTCTTACAACTGGATTGGGAGGCATGCTCCCGCCAATCTAGGAGTAACACAAGTCTTCAAGACAAATTGAACTATTACTTGATCAGCCTGTTCTCCATGAACTTATCAAATCCCATTTTAAGCCCTCCAAGTTAGTGCCTATTACCATGTCTTGTGCCAATGACTTAATTATGTGTCATTGGCACAATTATATATACTTAATTTTTATTCATTTTTGTTTGTTCTAAATCTCCTGCCAGTTGGTGTTAATGGTCCTGGTGTTTTGAGAGAGGGAGAACATATTCTCCTTGCCCACCTTTTCCATGCTATGCCTGATTTTCTGTATTTTGATCATGTTGCCTTTAGTCTCTTTAGCTCAGTGTTTCTCAACCTTGGCAGCTTTAAGCTGTGAGGACTTCAATTCCCAGAATTCCCTAGCCAGCTTGCTGGAATTCTGGGAGTTGAAGTCTACACAGCTTAAAGCTGCCAAGGTTGAGAAACACTGCTTTAGGCTGAAGAGTTCCAAACATTATATCCTTTTCTTATAAGGAATATGTTGAGCTCCCTGCTAAGTTCAGTTGTCCTCTTCTGCATTTTTCCAGTTCTAGTGTTATCAAACCACCTTGTTTATCATTTATTATCATTAATGTCCTCAAATCAGTTTTGTATGTCCTCAAATATATGTATAATACAGTATATTGTCCTCATATAATATAATATAATGTCCTCAAATTTCCTCAAAGGAAAAAGGACACTCATTTGAGGACATTAATGTTCACATTTTAGACAGAGAAGATAGGTGGTTTGAGAGAGGGGTCAAGGAATCCATTTATGCCAACTTGGAAAATCCTTCCTTGAATAGAGGTGGGGGCCTCAGGCACAATCTTTTCCCCATCTTCCTCCCTGCTTTGTCTTCTGTGCCTAGGAAAATTAAGACCATTTCACAAGCTCAACAGCAGCATGGTTATCTTAACGATCCTCCTTTAGATGATAAAAGGACTTAAAATAACATCTCAATATAACCATGACCTAGCCCCAGGTGTAAGGTCACACAGCTACCTAGAAACATATTTAGGATTCCCTTACTAACTTTGCTCAGACTGAAGAAGCTCCTTGGATAAGGAGCGAAACGTTTCCACTGAGAAAATAGAAATCCAGTTGACATGATTCAAGCTATAGAACCAGAAGAAGCTGCTTATACTGAATACTGACAAATAGGGATTAAACTCTGGGTGTGCTGCTAGACACTTCCCTGGTGTAAACTTCAAGGCAGTGTAAGAACATTTCAAAATGGAAAAAACTCGGGTGCTTGGCCACTTTCCCAGTCCTAGTTTTTTTTGGCTTTCCCCATGCTGCAGCATGTTTGCCAGCCGTGTCCCCTTACCTCAGTTTGTGTTCTTCTCCCTACAGAAAGTGGGAACAATGCAGTCTTGGCCTTGCCATGGACCCCCTCCCTTCCCCAGTTGGGTTTGAAACAAACTCCTCAAACTCCCAAAGTTAGTCTGCAGTCCTCTTGAAGATCATTCCTGGAAGAGATCCAGCACCATGATAACCTCATTTGGAAGTTAGCACCAGGGAAGACAAAGCTGGAGAAAGGCAGGCTGGTTTTATAACACTTCCTTATGCTTTGCAAATCCAACAGGTGGTGGCATGCCAGGTGACTGTCAGAAAATGATCCACCTAGCCAAATATAGTTAATGCTAACTCTGGGATATCAGGGAGGAGTTTTTTCAGCCCTACCTGGAAATGTTAAGAATTGAACCTGAAACCTTCTATAAGCAAGGCCTGTGTCAATTTACAGAACGGAATTAAAGAGACTTCATGTCTTTTCTATAAACTCAGCTACATTTAAAGTCATTTTTGGTCTCCGTCTGCCCCCAACTCAGGAGAAATAGTAAAATTATATTTTACAGGTTTGTCAGAAGGAGTGTTATTTCAAGCTTACATAAACTTTTCAACACTGTTTTAAATCATTTTTATGAATTTGGGAATAATGTGCTATGTCCATAGATCATTTATAGTTCACCAAAATAAATGATTAGTTGCTGTCCATTGATGTTACATAATAAATAGTTAGGCAAACTCTTCACATTGAACACTTCCAAAGAATTGTTCCTGAAACTATTGTGAAAGTAACTTGTCATTCCAAGACAGCTTTTCCAGCCTGGCTGTCTTCAGTTGGGTAGAATAATGCTGAGTGCAATCCCAGAATATCTGGTGGATGCCAGATTGAGGACAGCAATTTTTAAAGTCCACCTTGTCTTAGACCGCCTTGAACAAGGTCACTTAGCTGTTCTATAGTGAAGTAAATCTGCTCTATGCTTTATGCTTTCTCCATAAAAATCCGCTACAGGACAAGCCCTAGATATCTGGTTTTCCCACTTAAATTTTCTGAAAAAGGAATATTCCTAGTCCATTCCCAAGTTACTTGTTAGAAATAGGCTGAGAATATCTTTCAGTCAGAAAATTATTAATAATATAGTTTTTGTTATATTTTTGCAGTAGAAAACACTCTCTTCTGGTGTTAGATGAGTAAGACATGTTGCCAAGAGACTGAAACTTTTTTTCTTGATTCACCCTGACTATAACTTTTAATCCATCTTGCTGGCTTTATTGATATTTTATCAGGTTGGAAAAATACTGGTAGTGGGGGTTCTACTTCATATGTTACTACTGCATAGCTGTTTGGTCTATATGTACAACCTCCAGATTGCAAGCTGTTTTAGTGCCATCTGTGTGCTTCACAATGATAACAGCAATAATATTGATAATTCAAAGTAAGCCATTACTGTACAATTAGTATGATAGCAATAAGAACTGTTTCTTTCCCTTTTCCATACTTTCGCTCTCTAGTTACTGTTTAATAACATTTTCTAGAAGAATGACAACACTCTTACGAATGAGATGTGTCAAATTGAATTATGTGTACAGCTGAGAGAATGAACCAGTTGTTGCATATGCTGTTCTTTAGGTATGCTTTTTGTGAAGCCTAAATGCATTTCATTTTAGCTCATCTGAGTTCCAAGGTAAGCTTACATGAGGCAGATAAATGAGGCAAAATTATATACAAAATTTCAAGCTGAAATAAAAGAGAAATACTACTGCTAAGCCAGACTGGTGCATTGGCTTGGAATTAAATTTTTAGTTAAAGAAATAATTGGTACAACTATTTTTAAAATTTTCTGTGGGAGTATGGAGCTTGCTTTCTTTTGTCTGCACTGAGAATGAGTCACAATATTTGTTTTACCCCTGTAAGCTACTGAAAGCTAAATTATTGAAAATGCCAGACTTGTATGTAGGATATAGGAAGAAAAAAAAAAGAAAAATACATGGATAATCTGAATAAGAAAGTGATCTTCACTTCAGTTCATGAATACCTTAGTTATTATAAATGATGTACACATTTTGCAATATGTTACCATAACAACATGAACCAGTGCAGAAGAGATGAGGATAACCCTAAAACTGTCATTGTTCAGTTTCAAGGTGTCCTCTATGTCCATTCTAACATGTTTCTTCAGCATGAAGAATAAAATTATAGGAATGTGCCCAAGAACTAATAGTCCACTGTCTGACACTGAAATCAACTTCTTAGTGTGTACTACAAAAAACATGGACTTGGAAAATGATCGGTTGAATCCACCTTAAAAACCACAAGTGTGGTAATGCTGTTCAGCCAGTTTTGTTGAACAGATTACTCTTGCTTGATGAGTCAGGATTCTGCTTAAGGCAGAAAAGGGTTTATTTTTATTACTTTGTATGCTTAAACACCATTTTATGTGTCACTCTAAAGTAATGGCCAGAGTTGTTAAAATTAGCTAGACATTGTTTACCGGAGTGTTGCTTCTCTAAATTTTTATATGATACAATAGAATCTATATAAATTACTCATAATTTAGGTTATCTAATGGTAGTTTCTGAATTGGAAATCATTTTTTATGATCTTCCTTTGGCTTTGAGTAATAAATGTGATTGGTATATTGTATTGTATGTCCATAAAGTTTGTTGCTTTGTTGTAATGATTCTTGTTAAGCTTGCTGAGAAGTGGCTTAGCAATCGAACAAATAAATGTATATAATGTCAGAATTTGGTAACTGATGTTGTATCTCTCCTTTCACTACTTGACAGATTATTTGATATCATAATTGGCGATCACTCGTAGCCGAGTAAGATTGTCTTCAAGCATTTGTGTGTCTGTGTGCTTCAGCATGTATCTGTTTGTGCATGGAGGGTGAGGGTTTAGGAAATAAATTACCTAATACAGAAAAACTACAATTGTTGGGGAACAAAACTAGATTTGGAAGGTGTAAAGCATATAGGATGGCCAATTATACATGCCAAAAAGGAGGAGATGCATCACCAAAAGGAGGACAGAGAATCATCAAATGTGGATGTGATTATTTATTTATTTTCTATCCCGCCTTTATTATTTCTATAAATAACTCAAGGCGGCAAACATACCTAATACTCCTTCCTCCTCCTCTTTTCCCCACAACAACAACCCTGTAAGGTGAGTTGGGCTGAGAGAGAGTGTCTGGCCCAAGGTCACCCAGATATAAAGGTCACCATATATAAACTCCAATTTATATGTGAAGGTACCGTTTTTGAAAAAATTACTGTAATTTAAATAGAAAGGCGGGACCTGTTGAGGGAGATAATAGCTGGTTCACATTTTTGCATTAAGCCATAATCTGATATGCTTGTTTTTGTCTTAGCAGTGTTGTATGTATTTAGCCATTGAGTGTGGGATCCAGCCAATGTGGCTTACTCAACATATCATGATATACAAAATCAGAACTTAATATCATGAGTGAACCAAGCCAATAACTAAATAACTTTTGTACCTTTTAGAAGCTGATACTGTCCATTATCTGCTATGCCTTTGACCTCTTACATAATATGGATATTCATGCACCCAACTTAACACAGCGTAAAATCCCGATTCTCCTATATGCTGACGATGCTGCCTTAATTTTGCAAACCCCCACTGGATTGAAAAGAGCAATTGCAGCAACACTAAGATACTGTAGACAAAATCACTTGGTCTTCAACTTTGATAAATCAAAAATTTTAGTTTTTGCTAAGAGAGCTAGGCAGCACTCCTGGATAGTAGAAGGGCACAAATTAGAACAGGTCAGTGTATTTAAATACCTTGGGGTGGTCTTCCACTCAAAAGGTATTTGGAATGCACACCAGAATTACATAGCCCAATCAGCCCTCAGGTCAATGAACACCATTAAAGGTTTTTTTTATACTGGCGGAGGACAATTAGTACCCGCAGCTTTAAAACTTTTTGAGGCCAAAACATTGGCCCAAATCCTTTATGGGGCACAGATAGGAATTTATACGAAGAAGGTGCCGCAGGAAACAGTCCAAACAAAATTCCTGCGATTAATTTTGGCCGCACCCAACAGTACAGCAAATGCCCAGTTAAGGCTCGAGACAGGAATGCCATCAATTCAAGTGAGGGTCTGGAAGCTGATGATAAATTATTGGCTAAAAATCCAATTTTTCCCAGTTTGTTTAACTCCTTTAGTCCTAGTAGACTTTCTCTTCACCCTGGAAGCAAGCGGTAGAACACAAGCTGGCTTCATATGGACTCTCTCCTCTTTTCTTAATATCATTAGGCTATGATCAAGCCAAACAAATAGTCACCCAAAGAATAAAGGACATGGAGTTCCAGAATGAACTTAGTAGGCTCCCACAACATAATAGAATTTGGATAAACAGGGGAGTATGGGAACCAGCAAGATATCTCCTAAATCTAACGTTCCCTAAGTTGAGAATTGCATTTTTTAAAGCCAGATTCAATATTCTCCCATCTGCACTACTTCAAGGCAGATACAACAAAGTCCCCGTAACTGAGCGCATCTGCCCATGCGGTGAAATGGAAGTAGAAACTATTTTACATGTACTGCTACACTGTAAATTTTATAGGGATATCAGGTCAATTTACATTGCGCCCCTAATAGAAAAACTCCCTGGGTATCCAGATAATTTTTACGTGAATTATCTACTTCAGGATTTAAAACCTTATATTACATGTACAGTTGCCAAATTTTGTGTTGCTGCAATGAAAATAAGACAAATCCAGACAAAAGAATAATTCCCTATTTTAAATGTATATTTTTAAATTGAAATATTTTAATTGATCATTTGTCAGGGGATATACAATTTCACTTTTCTGTTATAATTTCTTATTGTATAACTTCTAATGTTCTAGGCTTACCCCATAATGATAACAAACGTATTAACACAGTAATAGCAGAGTAAATGCTGTATTATTATGTGATATATTTTGTTAGTTTGTAGTTTATCATCGTATCTTCTGATTGTACTTTGTCTCTTTTTCTTTTAAATTTTGCTGGTCATTGACCGAAATAATAAAATTGCACTGCTATGCCTTCTTAGGGTTCTTTTTCTTTAAAATGTATTTGGAATAGACAGTCTTCAAATAGAGAGTAGTCCTTTGTAAAATAGAACACCTGTGTACAAACACACCCACACCCACTGGTGTTGTGATGAGTCCCGTTTCCCCGCTTCTTCCATTTGTATACTTTTAGACCCAAGACTAAAAGTAAACCAGTTGATATTCCATCACTTTTGAGGGCAGTGTGTATGTTCAGGCTTTGGCCTTTGCCAGTTCTGATCTTTTGATATTTTCCCACAAAAATAGAGATCAGAGTAGGAGATACCCTATTAGTAGTGAGAAAACTTCTTCCTTGCTCTCTGCCCATTTAGGTCTATAATTTCATTTTGAAAATAAATTACTTTTAAGTCCATGATTTGGAACTACATGATTTCAGCCAACAATCTACCTATGTAATAGGGCACTTATTACAATACAGATTCTCATCACTGACACGAAACAACCTCTGGTACCAACTTCTGCCCTCTAAATTTATTTTCAGTAGTGATGAGAATTGCAAATGCAGTTCTCCCTGCTTCCGTCAGTTAAACTGTGACAAATGCTGACTTTTTGAATTTCAAATGTTACACATTGGACTTCTTTCTGCAGGAAGAGGCTTCACCATACTCTCTGCTTGACATCTGCTTAAACTACCTAACTTCTGATCTAGAGAAGTTTTGTACAGAAAGGCACGATGGGACATTATGCTTGCAAGAGCCTGGAATATTTCCACAAGAAGTGGCTGACCGACTGCTGCGGACAATGGCGTTCCACGGTAAAATAATCCATCCAGGTCTGGTAATTGGGGACTCGATTTAAGCAGAAAGACAGCCTCCTTAGTTATTTAAACTAGGGCTTGATTTCCCTGCATTTTACTATGATCCGCCACTTGATTTGGTACGGCCATTTAGTTGAAGTGATGCAAAATTGGTGCAGTTAAGAATTAAATGGTATTCTGCACCAAGCAAATAAAATAGAATCAGAAAATTCTCTTTTATTAACCACTGTAAATTATTGTACAGCATTTAATGGTATTTGAGGCATAGCGGTTTTTGTGAGATTGGAGAATAGAAGCGACACAATAAAACCCGTTGTGTAGAAGTGCTCCAGCAATGGTACCATGCAGAAGAGGAAAGAATAAGATGGCATTGTAGCTTTCCAGTGAAATAAGCTTGTTAAAATCACACAAGACCAAAAAAAAAAAAAAAAAAAAGCTGGGGATGGGAAGGAGAAAGAGGATGCTTGAGAATAAGGAGTGCAACTGATTCCTACTTTCTCCTTTGGCAAGCATGTCTTTTCCTTCTAAGTAAAGGTAAAGGTTCCCCCCGCACATTTATGCAGTCGTGTCCGACTCTAGGGGCCGGTGCTCATCTCCGTTTGTTAGCCAAAGAGCCAGCGTTGTCCGAAGACGCTTCCACGGTCATGTGGCCGCATGACACGCACGGAACACTGTTACCTACCCACCGAAGTGGTACCTATTAATCTACTTGCATTTGCATGCTTTCGAATTGCTAGGTTGGCAAGAGCTGGAGCTAGTGCGGGAGCTCACTCCGCACGCAGGGCTAGGGATTCGAACCTCCGAACTTGCGATCTTCCGATCAACAAGCCTGGCGTCTTACCCACTGAGCCACCACGCCCCTTGTCTTTTCCTTCTAGTCTGGGCCATATCCCAAAGCTGAAGTGGAAATCCCTTAGTTGTAATATCTGGCTTGTTTTCAGTTTTAAAACAATATATGTGATAGGTCTGGTACTCTTTCCTCCCCTCAGGACTGCTTAATGATGCAACGGTGGGGATTTTTCGAGGCAATCAGATGCGTTTGAAAAGAGCCTGCATCCGTAAAGCAAAAATCTCTGCGGTGGCTTTTTGGAAAGCATTCTGCCACCATAAGTTGGTAGAGCTTGATGCTACTGGTGTGAATGCAGACATTACAATCACAGATATAATCAGTGGACTTGGCAGCAATAAATGGATCCAGCAGAACCTTCAATGCCTTGTGCTGAACTCATTAACTCTTTCACTGGAAGATCCCTATGAAAGGTGCTTCAGTCAGCTGATTGGTCTTCGTGCTTTGAGCATTACCAATGTTCTCTTTTACAATGAAGATCTGGCTGATGTGGCTTCGCTTCCAAGACTAGAAAGTCTGGATATCTCCAACACCTCAGTCACCGACATAACTTCAGTCCTAGCCTGTAAAGATCGCCTCAAATCTCTTACCATGCACCACCTGAAATGCTTGAAAATGACAACCACTCAGATTTTGGATGTAATACGAGAGTTAAAATTCCTGAATCACCTTGATATTTCAGATGATAAGCAGTTCACATCTGATATTGCACTTCGTTTGTTAGAACAAAAAGACATCTTACCTAACCTTGTATCTTTGGACATCTCGGGGAGGAAGCATGTTAGTGATGAAGCTGTTGAAACATTTGTTAAACAACGGCCCTTAATGCAGTTTGTCGGGCTTCTAGCTACTGATGCTGGCTATTCATTATTTCTCACTGGAGAAGGGAATTTGAAGGTAGGTATCTATTTGTTACAGCAGTTATGAAATAGATTTGATTTATTTAATGAAAACAAATCTTGGTTAGTGAGAAATGGGCCAGTTCTGATGTTTTAGGGTAGGAGAGAGTCATGGGGGCACATCCAGATGATGACAAGAACAGATACTTATCAGGCTCCAAAACCCATCCAATTACTCTAATAACGTTCCCTTCCAACACTGATAATTGCATGGGGTGCTTTTAATTTTTTTTATAATAGTGAAATCAAACAACTACAACACCAGCAGAAGAAAATACAGTAGTGGCTATCCAGTGAGAAAAGAACCTACATAACATTGTGATGATTCTAATAAACTAAATATAGCAAAGAAGAAGAATAAAAACAAATGAAAAAAGATTATTATTATTAAATCTAGATCATATGGAAATGTATTGCTTCACCTTCTCATTTTTAGAACATAAGAACTTTTCAAAAATAGGTAACAGAGTCATATCCTTGAATCTAATCCTTAGTATCAGGAGGATAAGCTTCTTTCCAGTTACTTTCGATTATCCTTTAACAAATGACAGATTCTATATTTTAGGGATGTACAGCTACTCATTTAGTGGCTACCTCAGTTAGCGACCATTTGCAAATATGATGGTAATAAATGGTAGTAAAAAATGAAAAAATGTATTTTCCCACCAGTGCATGCTCTCATGACCAAATTTCTGTGCCTGACTACAATGCATGCCGGAGTGAGAGTAACACTGGTATAGCTGTACAAGAGAACTTTATTTGAATGAGACAGAAGCAACCAGTGATCTTCGCACTCTCTCTCTCTCTCTCTCTTGTGTTCACTTAGCAACCATTTTGCTTAATGACCAAGGAACGGAACATGGTCGCTAAACGAGGACGGTGTAGTTTAACATCAGATGTACATCTTTATTATATTTCTTTTCAAAGTTGTATAACTTATGCTATGATTTGAAACCAAAACAAATGTATGGCTGGACAAGACCAAGTCATGAATTAAAAAACCATCAAATTTCCCATAATGCCACACAAAAAATTGGATGTCCAACGCTCTTTAACCATTTTTTGAGGAGTCCAATAGTCAGGAAGTAATGTTTTCTGATAATTAATTTTGTTCTTAAATTATAAGAAGTATGTTTTGTTTTTTAAAATCTAGAGCCATTGATTTTTTAGACTGGTATTAGGTATGTAATTAATTCTCTTTTTTAATTACTTATAAAACTAAATTGTTGATTTCACTAGTGCTCTATCTCTTAAGGATCCTAAGACTGCAGGTTCTTCTGAGGTTGCTAAAGCATCTGGACCATACTGTTTAATCAATACATGTTTCAATTGTAATTATTGCTAAGTTAAAGGTAAACATATTCAGAATGCAATCTCTGAGTCAAACAACCATTATAAATAAACCGTTTTATGGTATTTATCCCTTGTTTGGGCCAGGACTTTTATCTTCCCCTCTATCTTCAAGTTTGGTTTATTCTACAATGTCAATTTCTCATGTGATTCTGGATTAAAACATAACCACTTAGCTATTAATAACCAAATATGTCTAGCAACTTTCAAGCCTGTTTAATATACTTGTGGACCCTAAAATTTGCCAGGATTTCAGAGGGATTACACACTTGTTCTCCAAAGAAGCTCAAAGAGAGCAATATCAAAGTTCTCATTCCAGAAAAATTTAAAATAAAAGCCCAATGGCACAGTCGAAAATCTGGTATGTTAAAGCCACCTTCATTATAAGGCAGCCTAAATTTGGCCAAAGATGTTCAAGAGATTTTGGCCTGCCATAAAAATGTCGTCCTTAGTTTGTCCTAACGGTTTAAAATATCTGATAGGAATTAACATTGGAACCCCTCTTAAAATATACATTGATCTTGAAGTATTATTCATTTTAATTACATTAATCTTGTCCCAGAGGCTTAATGGAAGTTTTTGCCATCAGGTTATATCTGCTGAAATTGCATCTGTAGACATATTTAATTCAACATATTATGATATATTTGGAGAAAGATATAAAACCAAGTATTTCATGGAGTCTATACAAATTGTAAATCCTAATGTCTTGCAATAATCTACTGTATAGATATTGGAGATCCCAATCTACAATTGTACTTGTAGAATTGTACTTTTTACAACTGATTACATAACCAGAGTATAAACCTTAATTCTGTACAACTTTAATAAGCTTTAGTAATATATGAGGTATTGAGAAGGTGAAGTAAAAATGTAAGAACTAACATGGCTTTTCCTAAACTCCAACTTCAGATCCTGGAAGCGATGGAATGGTTGTTGGTGTGAGCCCAGAGTGGTTCCTGTTTTTCCAAAATGGATTCTGGCAAATCAAGCTCCTACTCATTCTGACTCTCAGTTACTCAGCTATTTCGTCATTAATTTCCATGTTTTGGAATTTTTCATAATCAATTTCACTCTAGTACTCAGCTGTTTGATGTGGAGTCTGCTTCTTCTTTTCCATAGATTTTATATATTGTATTTGAGACTGATTTACTTTTATTTACTTTTCTTTCATTGTAAGCTGTCCAAAAGGCTCATTGGAACCATATGGCTGAGTATAAAGTTATCTTAAAAATACACATCGTTATGTATGTGCGGGACACATGAGGGATGTACTACTGCCAAAGAAATGGTTTTTTACAACTTTCCTCAGTGTTGTTTAAAAAGAAGCCACTATAAAACAAATAATAAAAAGAAATGACTGCTGTATACATATTATCTTCCTCTGAGTAATTTTCATTTTTAAGAATTCTTGAGTGTAAAACCTTTTTATAGTGTGGAATATCTTCTGCTTAGAGAATGTTGGAGTTTTCTAAGCATTCTCTAAGTTCTTTAGGGAGGATTCAGAAAAATGGAGTGGCTCCAGAAATAATGCCCCATGTTCACCCTTGTATATCACAGCATGTGAGTGGGTGGTCCAAAAACTGTTTATTTTTTTTCTGTACCTCCATCTGTCACTTGCTTTTTCCTTCAGTGCATAAAATAAATCACATTGCTCTTAAACCCCAATATCACAACAGCAACAATAAGTTCACCTCACTTTTAGTGTTGCTAGCTAGTTTATTGGTTGGTTATTCCCACCACTTCCAATTTGCAGAACAATGAGATGTGGGTGCTGCTGCTTCATTAAGAAGAACAAAGATTTGCACTTGTTTATCATATTTAAGTTTCAAACTGGATAGAAAGTGGTGACCTGTTCAGTACAAACTGCTTATAGTGCCAGTCCTGGTGTAGTTGAATCTCTTTTTTAAATGTTTAATTTATACTGGTGTTTTAGTGCTTTCATAGTTCTTTCTATACAATGCTTGTATGGGCTAGGTTAACACAACAAGCTAAGTGACAACTCCTGGTTTGCAACAATTGCTGAATTCACACATGCTAAGCTAATTTCAGACAAACGCGATCTGTGGACTAGGTCATGAGATCCTTCCTAAATGTGGCTGACAGGCCAACTCTGCACATCTGTTCAGAAGTAAGTTCCACTGACTTAAGTGAGGCTTACATTGCTATAATTGTATGTATATCTGTTTCTGTGTGTATATTGTATGTAGAGATAAATATACATGCACTTGTACACAAATGTATACTATTTCTTTATTGAAATATGTATAGACCACTTCTTAGAAAAGTGATTTATTATAGAATTAAAGCCTCAGTTAAAGAACTAGACCTGCTTTAAAACTCTGATACAGATTAACTCTGAGGATGCTTGATCTGATAACAAGGGTCGCAATAATTTTGGGATATTCAGTGAATCTGTTATTTTGCATCTGCATTTGCAATATACGTTGTGTACCAGAGTTGTCTACTGGCTTAGAATTTGCAGCATGTTGAAAAGCAGATGTGCTGATACACCATTTATCCAGTTTATAGATAGTGTCATGGATGTGCCTCATTAAATATGATGATTAGGATGAGACTGGCATGGAAAAATAAAAATAATATAAATACTGTGTGAATATTGCTTAAAGGTAGGTAATTTGTTGGAAACTAAACTAAGTTTCAAAGTTTAATTATTTATGGTCATAGACCAACATTGGGGGAAAATATCCCTAATACATTTTGGGAAAAATCTGTCAGCTCTGTTGGCTTGGCTGGAATGGGTTGTGTTTTAAAGGCTAAAACCAACCTTTTATGCTGCAGTCCCATGTTGTCTTACCTAAGAAGAACCCTTGTTGAATTCAGAGTGCTTTAAAATTCTCAGTCAGCATATGTAGGCTGATTCCCAAGCCTACTTATATATAAGAATAATTCAGAAAAAGTAAGTTAAGTATGTGGAACTTTTCAGCAGGGTACATAACTTCCAGCCTTTTCTCTTGTGGTGGAATAAAAATAGATAATTTGAAAATATTTCTGTTACCTGTATTTTTGTCATAATTGCAAACTCTGGTACATTGTGTGTTCTGTATCTTGAAGGTTTCTGGAGAAGCAAATGAAACTCAGATTTCTGAAGCTCTACGGCGTTACAGCGAGCGGGCATTCTTTGTGAGGGAGGCACTGTTTCATCTCTTTAGCCTTACGCACTTTATGGAAAATACCAAACCAGAAATTCTGAAGGTAAAGCTATTTAAACTGATGAGGCGTCTCTCTAATAACATCCCAAAATGTGATGTACTTTAGGAAAGCAGAGAACGTGGAAGGTGTATGCACTGACAGATTTGGAGGGGTGATAGAAAAGAGAAATGCATTTTAGCAACAATTCAGAAGCTGTGGTCATCATGTTTACATCGGTTATGCCAAATTTACTTGTGGAAGAAGCAGGAGGAGTTGCCTGCATCCACAAAGTAGAACAGATATCTGTAGTTGTAGAGTAGGGATCTATTCATTCAGTAATTGTCAAGTGAAATAATGTCCAATGAAATTGATTAGCTTTCCATGTTGTGATGTGGCCAAAACTATGAATAGAATCAGGGCCTGTGAATATGGGTTGCTACAAAACAGCAGTAAAGTGGCAAGGTAGGAAGTTACTGTTTTCCTGCAGATATGAAAGGAAAATGGAGAAAGAGCTTTCCCTCCAAAAATTAGGAGTGCACTGCTCAGCCCTTTAATCTCTCCTCTAGTGGTTCAGTTTAATTGCTAAAAATCAATAAAATTGACACAATCCATGTTATTTCTATCATAATATAGATAGAAGTAGGCAGCTCCAGGGGTTTTTTTGGATTTGGGGCACAAATTTGTGTGGTGCTCATGCATTGGGAGACCATTCAAAGTTTTATTTAGTAAGTTTGCCTCAGGCCAGAGAGCTGTGTCCCTTTTCTGTCCACTTTATTTGGTATTAATATTAATGTTAATGTTCCCAGAAAAAAAGGTGGAGGAGAGAAGAGGGGCAGGCCTTCTGACGTGTTGACTCTAGTCATGGAAAGAAAAAGTTGGTTGGTTCCCTAGCTGGAAATGATCAAGATAGGTCTGTGGGTTGGAAGATACCTGCCAACTAGTTTAAAGAACTTTGGGTATGCTAAATTGATTTTATTTTTTTATTAATTTTTATTTATTTTATTAATCAAATTTATCACCGCCCATCTCTACCACGGTAGACTCTGGGCGGTTTACAACAAATTTTGCTTTGGATATGATAGCTGTTTTCATTGTAGATGATAAGCCAACTCACAATTTCCTCTCTTGATTGTTTATTTGTTTCAGCTTGTAGTTGTTGGCATGAGAAATCATCCTCTGAATCTGCCTGTGCAATTAGCAGCAAGTGCCTGTGTGTTTAACCTGACAAAACAAGATTTAGCTGCAGGCATGCCAGTTAGGCTTCTGGCAGACGTTACTCACTTGCTCCTTAAGGCCATGGAGCATTTCCCCAACCACCAACAAGTAAGCCTTTCCATTTTTTTTCGAGATAACGGACGTAGCATTTTTGAATCCTGAACTAGTGTACTGGATTTTTTTTAAAATCCTGTGTGAGATGAGTCCTTAGAAGAGGTGCACCAAGTGCTTCCTATATACTGTTGACTTTGATTATGGGTAGGCAGGTGTTAAAATGGTTTTTAAAATGCTTACATTTTATGACAGGAATGAAAGTGAATTGTGGAAGTCCTTGGTGCTCTCTGAGCCTTGTTGTTTTCTTGCAGACATTTCATTGCCAGGCTAGGCAACATCTTCAGTGTGAAAAGGGAGTGGGATTTATTTATTTATTTATTTATTAAATTTATATCACCGGCCTTCTCCCCCCGTCTTGCTCTCTGTTTATATACCATGGCTTGTCTTGCTTGTGTTGGTGGGGGTGTTGTTCTCTCCTTGGTAGTTCCTTGATTGGGCTGTTGTTTGCTGCTTGGTTGATTGACTGAGTTAATAGTTCCTTGATTAGGGTATATTGTGCTGTTTGATTGTTCCTCTGGTGCTAATCCTGGTGTTAATCTTTGCATATCTGGGTGTTGATTGCTGGCAAGGAGGTGTTCTGGTCTTCTGGCTTTTCTATTGTCTCTTATAATGGTATGTAAATGTTGTTTACCTCTATGTGTCTGTTGATGGCTGCTTTGTCTGAGTGCCAAGCTTCCAGGAATTCTCTAGCATTTTTGGATTTGGCTTGGTTTAAGATGTTCACAGTTTCCAAGTTGAAAGTATGGTGGAGTCTGTCCATGTGTTGTGAGATTAAGGAGTTTTCTTTGTGTCTTCTGACTGTAGTTGGTATTGTTGTTTATAAAAATTTGTGATCAGAGTTATAGAAAATATTAAGAGACAAGCTTGCAGTAAAACGATTGCTTTTTATTTTTAAAAACAAAAGAACAGAAAAGACTCAGCCAGTAAATCACATGGCTGATTAACATAAGCTACTCACATTTTAGAAACACAAGAGATAGCAGCAAGCAGGAACAAAAGCAGATTTACACTTTAAAAGCTTTTTACAATTGCAACTTGGCCGTATCTGAGTGGACAAGGCTTAGCATGTGACCAATCACCTAGGCAACTGATTCCCAATATGGGCAAAGAACAAACAGGTAATTCTCATTGGTTAAAACTACCAGACTAGCTGGCTCCAAGCCATCAACATTCCTGAGAGGGGGTGAACATGTGAACTCCCAGAGCCCAGAAAAAAAACTTCAAGGCTTGGCTTTTTAAAACTCAGCCTTCATATTTTTCAAGACATAAAAATATATGCAACACTCCCCTTTTTTATGACTAGAAAGAATATGGAAGCAAACCCAATTTGGTAACCAACTCACAGTGCCTACTGGAAACTAGAGGCTTGGTGAAAATATCAGCCAACATTAATTTAGTATCACAGTATTTCAAAATAACCTTTTTCTTGGCTAGAAAATCTTTAACAAGATGAAAACGAACATCATTGTGCTTTGTGCAATTTCTGGTACCTTCAGATAAAGCCAAATGAATACAGGCTTGGTTGTCTTCATGAATGGTTACAGGCTGGCTTAAAATAACTCCAATGTCTTGCAACAATTGTGTAAACCAAATTACCTCATTGCACAGTTGTGCTAAAGCATAAAATTCAGCTTCAGCTGTGCTAATAGCTACTACTGTTTGTTTTCTGGAGAACCATGCAATAGTGGACTTTGCAAACTGAATTACACTCCCAGAAGTAGACTTCCTATCACTGAGATCTCCAGCCCAATCTGAATCACACCAGCATTCTAACTTTTCCTCTGTGTCTGTAGCAGACAACCTTAAACAATAATCTTTGGTGCCCTGTAAATAACGAAAAAGCCCTTTTAATCCAGACTTTGCAGCAGATGTGGGATGTTCCACTTATCTGCTCAAAATGGACACACTGTTTGAAATGTCCGGACGGCTATTGTTTGCAATGTAAAGAAGACTACCAATGGCTGATCTGAAACTATCTCCTTCAGATAACTCACCATCCCCCTTTTCCCCCTCCTCTTTTAGAAACTCGGGAAGCATGGGGGAGGAGACAGACTTACAGTCTTGCATTTTAAAATCCTCCAGCAGTTCTTAATTTTACTACTCTGACTTATGAGAAAACTGCCATCTTTTCCCCTCTGAATTTCTAATCCTAAGTAATTGTTAACTGTTCCAAGACATTTCAATGTGAAATTGTTTTTTATACAAACCTCAAAAACACGCTTTTGTTCATCTGATGATGTGAGCAGCAACAAATCATCAACATACAAGCATAAGTACATTACACCTTGCTTATCATTTTTTACATACACACATGGATCAGCAATTCCCTTCTGAAACCCAAAATTTTGCAAAATATTATCCAACTTAATATTCCAACAACGCGGTGCTTGCTTTAATCCATAGATGGATTTCTGCAATTCACACACAAGATTTTTTTTTCATAACCAGGAGGTTGTTGCATAAACAATTTTTCCTCCAAATCACCATACAGAAAAGCAGTTTGAATATCATAGTGATAAACAGACAGTTTCTTCATGGCAGCAACCTTTAAAAGCAACCTGATAGATTCAGCTTTTGTTACTGGAGCAAAAGTTTTGTCATAATCCACATTTTTTCTTTGAGCAAAACCTTTTGCTACCAACCTTGCTTTATACTTTTGAATTTTACCATCAGAATCTTTTTTCAGTTTAAACACCCACCTACAACCCAAACACTTCTGATTGGGAGGTAGACTCACTAATTTCCAAGTTTTATTTTCCTTTAAGGAATCCAATTCCTGCTGCATGGCTTCATGCCAGCACTTAGCTATTTCAGGTGGCATCTCATTGATTTGCTCAAGAGATTGAGGCTCTGTGTGAATGTGAAAAGCCTTCACAACATCTACTTGATAACCATCAGGTGGAACCCCCTTATTAATCCTTTCAGACCTGCGAGGTAGGACAGGACTTACACTCTGAATCCCACCATTTCCTTCAGAAACCTCTGACTTCTCAGACAATTCAACTTCCTGCTCATTGACTTCACTAGGTGATTCCTACAAATCACCATCAACAAGACTTTGCTGTTCCCTCATGGATAAATCAACTGAAGAACTAGAGTTTATTTTATCCCAATTTTGCTCAGCAAAAGAAGCACTTTTACTAATTATCAGTTGATTATCCAGTATGAACCTGTAGCTCCTCTGACTCTGTTCATACCCTACAAAGATTGCTTTCTTTGTTCTGGAAGCCCCCTTACGTCTCAGCTGTTTTGGAATGTGGACCCAGGCTGTGCTCCCAAAAACTCTGAGATGATTTACTTTAGGCTTCACACCATAGAACAAATGAAATGGCACATCCTGAATTGCACTGTTAAACAGCCTGTTTTGAACATAACATGCTGTAGAAACAGCTTCTCCCCAAAACCTAAAAGGTAAACTGGCATCCTTTAGCAAACACATCATTGCTTCCTGCAGTGTTCGCCCTTTTCGTTCTGCAACAGAATTCTGTTCAGGTGTGTAAGGGTTAGCTAAAATGTGTTCTATCCCTTTTTCTAACAAAAAGCTTTTAAACTTTGAGGATAGATACTCTCCAGCTCTGTCTGATTGCAAGGCAGACACTGGCCTTGGGAATTTTCCATTTGCCCAAGTTACAAAATCTTTAAACTTGTCAAAGACCTCATCTTTGTGTTTCAACAAATAAATGAATGTGTACCTCGAAAAATCATCTATAAAGGTCAAAATGTACCTTGCTCCCCCAAGACTAGGAGAAAAGGGACCTATTACATCAGAATGAATAATCTCTAGAGGCCTAGAAGTAGACCTATCAGCAAACTTCTTCACAGGAGCCCTTGTGGTTTTATTCTCCTTGCAAACTGCACAATCCAGATACTTATCACAAGGTTTCAATTTTAAATCAGCAGAAAAACTAGGCATTTGAGATATGTACTTAAAATTAGCATGAGCAAACCTTCTATGCATTAAATGGATACACTGATCGTGTATGGGATTATTCCCAAACACAGTTTTTGCTATTTGCTGGTCAGCTTTCTGTACAATGTAAAGAGAATCTTTCTGCAAACATTTTGCAACCACTTTACCATCCTTCCTAACCTCACAACCTTCTTTCTTAAAAGTTATAACGTACCCAGAGGCTACTAACTGACCCACAGACAAGAGATTACTTTGAAAATTAGGCACAAATAAAACATTTTGAACAGTTTCCCCCAAACATGGAAGATTAATCTCACCTTCACCCATGATCTTGGATACAGATCCATCTGCTAAGGAAACTCTTTGTTTGTTAGTTTTAGACAGACAGAAAAGAATTTTTATTGTTACAGATATGAGTATTTGCACCGCTGTCCAGAATCCACAAGTCTTTATCATCACAGCTCTCAACAACTTTTGCATGTAGAATCTTCTTTCTAGATGTTGCTTCTTTCTTCTGAGAAATCTTCTTACTTTTAAACTGGTCACAATCCTTCAAAAGATGTGCAGAAGATCCACACTTAAAGCATCGCCGGCTGGAAAATGCAGAAGCTTGAAATTCAAAGCTTTTCCGCTCCCTCTGCTGGCCACGAGAAGACTTTATTGAAGAAATGGAGACAGCTTTTTCCTGCCATTTCTCCCACTCAGCAAGCAGCCGGGTAGACACTAACGATGGGGTTAGATCAGCTTCAGGGTTTCCCTCCATGGAGCAAATTAAAGTGTCCCAGGACTCATTCAACAAAGACAGCATAATGTAGGCTTTCATGAGAGGAGTAAATTCCATCCCATGCTCTTGAAGCTCCACAAAATAGTTCTGCAGTTTATGAAGATGCTCTGGTAAATTTCAATTCTCTGGCAAGTAGGCTTTGTACAGCTTTTTGGTTAAAATAACCTTGCTGCCTGGTGTAGTTTTCACATATAAATCACATAAATAGTCCCATAAGTCTTTGGAAGTTTCTCTGCCTCTTACGTGTATAAGCTGAGAATCTTCCACAGCCAAAATAATAGAAGCTTTGCATTTCTTATCTTTTCTCAGCCAGGCTTGATCTGGATTCTGAGGAATTTGTTCAGAAATAGCAGACCACAAATTTTCTCTCCTCAAGAAACTCTCCATTTTCAAAGACCAGTTCAAATAATTAGTATGAGAACGCTTTTCCAGGGGCATACCTTGAAAACTTGAAGTTGCTGCAGCGGCCATTGCTTCTTCTCTCCGCTGTTGGAGTAATCCACAAGGCTTGAAAAATCACGAGGCTTGAAACTCCTCCTCCAACTGAAACTGCTTTGTAACTTCCAGCAAGTTTCAAAAACAAACAAAACCTCTTCAAATGCAAACAAAACAGTTCAGCTTTCCTCTTTCCATATTTCCATAAGTTTTATCTTTGATCCAGAAAGCATTTGCTGGGCACAGAACCTATTGTTGTTTATAAAAAATTGTGATCAGAGTTATGGAAAATATTAAGAGACAAGCTTGCAGTAAAACGATTGCTTTTTATTTTTAAAAACAAAAGAACAGAAAAGACTCAGCCAGTAAACCACATGGCTGATTAACATAAGCTACTCACATTTTAGAAACACAAGAGATAGCAGCAAGCAGGAACAAAAGCAGATTTACACTTTAAAAGCTTTTTACAATTGCAACTTGGCCGTATCTGAGTGGACAAGGCTTAGCATGTGACCAATCACCTAGGCAACTGATTCCCAATATGGGCAAAGAACAAACAGGTAATTCTCATTGGTTAAAACTACCAGACTAGCTGGCTCCAAGCCATCAACATTCCTGAGAGGGGGTGAACATGTGAACTCCCAGAGCCCAGAAAAAAAACTTCAAGGCTTGGCTTTTTAAAACTCAGCCTTCATACAGTATTTTTCAAGACATAAAAATATATGTAACAGTTGGTGTTTGTGGATGCGTTCTGCTAGTCTTCTGCTGGTCTGTCCTACATAGTGGCTGCTACAGTCTTTACACTGTATGTTGTAGATAACTCCTGTTT
This sequence comes from Charina bottae, assembly GCA_023362775.1. NCBI lineage: Eukaryota > Metazoa > Chordata > Lepidosauria > Squamata > Charinaidae > Charina > Charina bottae. The sequence continues at coordinate 54,189,571 of JALMGJ010000003.1, read as the reverse complement.
TTTCTTCTTGGGCTACTGGGTCTTTTGGGTTACTTATGATGTTCTGAAGGTTTTAGTTGGTTTATGTGCTACAGTGATGCCATGTGGTTGTAACACTCTATTAGTAGTTTCTGAGATGTTTCTGATGTATGGCAGTGTAATCCTTTTCATAGCTTCTGTTGGTTTTGCTGTGGTGGGTTGAGTGGTCAGGCACTTTTTGATAAAGTTGCGTGGGTATCCGTTTTGCTGGAAGATGCTATATAAGTGGTCTATTTCTTTTTTCTGGTGTTCTGGGTTGTTGCAGTGTGTTTGTGCTCGTCTGAATAGTGTTCTTACACAGCTCCTCTTGTGGGAGGTTGGGTTATTGCTTTGGTAGTGGAGCACTTGGTTAGTGTGGGTAGATTTCCGGTAGACTTGTGTTTCTAGAATGCCATCATTTCCTCTACTGATGAGGATGTCCAAGAAGGGTAGTGTGTTATTGTTTTCTTCTTCCCTTGTAAACTTTATTCCTTTGAAGATGTTGTTGATGGTTTCACATATTTCCTCCAGTTGTTCCTTTTTTATTATGTTGAAGGTGTCATCTACATACCGGATCCATACTTTGGGTTGTATGCATGGGAGTGCTATCCTTTCTAGACATTGCATTACAATCTCTGCTTTGAGTCCTGAGAGTGGTGATCCCATAGGTGTTCCTTTGATTTGTTGGTATATTTGTCCATCAAACTGAAAGTAGGTGGTGAGGCAGAGGTTGATGAGGTCCATGGTTCTGGGTATTTTGATCTTGGTGTATCTAGTTAAGTCGGGTGTGTTGTGTAGAGCTGCTGCCATGGATTCAATTGCTACTGCTTGATCTATGGATGTAAAGAGTGCAGTGACATCAAATGACACCATAATTTCATCTTCATCTATTTTTAGGTCTTTGATTTTCTGGAGGCACTGTAGTGGAGAGTTGATAGAGTATTCGCTCTACTCTGTGAGATGCCCAAGTTTTCTTGTAAGTTCTTTAGCTATGTTGTATGTGGGGGTCCCTGGTAACGATACAATTGGACAGAGCGGTATGTCGGACTTGTGTATTTTGGGGCATCTGTAGAAGGGTGGGATGATGGGTCCACTGCTTTTCATCCGCCTCTGTTCTTCTTTTGTGATTTGACCTTTCTTGGTTAAGTCGTTGAGGATTCTTTTGACCTGGTTGTCCAGTTTCTGTATGGGATTGGTGTTTACTGGGGTGTAGGTTTCTTTGTCCTCAAGTAAGTCTTTGGCTTTTTGTATATATGAAAGTGAATATTGTCTTTTTAGAAATGTTGGGCTAAGCAGCTTCAGCGTAATATATTATGAATGTAGCTAATACTGGTCCATGACTGATGGATTTGTCATTCTACTGTTGACATTGCACTTGTCATGAAATAGAAGCATTTTAAAAAATAGCATTCAATGGAGATTACTCTAAATGTTGCAAAGTGTGCATAACACCAGAAGTAGACAACCTTTTGATGGCTTGAAACCCCACTTCACATTTTTGAAGGGGAAGGGGACAGGAGTATAAACTGTGTGAACTGACAATTACTTACACATAGGAAAGGCTGTAATTTCTTGGTTCCCCTACCCCCAACAGGTTTTTAACAGGAAAGTGGGTACGCATTTCTGGTTTTTTTTTTTAAAAAAAAATCTGTGTTAAAATTATGTAGGGCTACCATTAGTTTTCATGTGCGTCCTGTCCCAAAATGGCATGAGGCTGCCCTGCCGATTTTTGATTATTCTGGTCATAGAAGTCTTCAAGAGAATCTTGAAGTAGAACTTCCACATACATCTTGTACATTGTTTTCTGTTGTAATGCTAAGCCATAGTTTGTATTACAAGAGCAAGTCACTTTTCCTCTGGATTCACATATTCTCTTTACTCTGTTCTTTCATCATGGACATTAACAGGTTATAAGCTTCTGTTTAATATTAACCACAAAGTTAACTTTCATCTAGACCCAATCCTAATTATGGTTAGTAGAAATAAAAGGGATAATAAACTATGGCTTGAACTACCCTTTGTCCAAAGTCAAATGGCATGGCAAGCTGTAGGTAATAAATATTAGAAATTAAGATTTTCAAGCTCATTCTAATGGTGATTACTCAAAAGAGACTGAAGTGGCTGGAGATAGATTATCTTATATAAAGAACCTAGATAGTTCATTTTTGTGTCCATTTTTAAACTCTAAAATAAATTCAATTTGCCCCATGTGGGAAACCTAACAAATATTCTCTTTTCTTTCTGTTAAGCACACTGCAACACTCTTTGTTCCTTGAAACACACTTTTACCATTATTTATATAGAGATATATAGATACGGTATGTATGTATAGCTGAATATTTATAAGCATCCTAAATGCTGGTGTAGAAAATAAAATGAAGAGACTGATATTTATGAACACGTATGCACATTTTCATCATTTCTTTTTGTTGGATTTCATTTCTAAATAGCAATGTTTGTAAATGATAATATCAAATCTTTAAAGGAAATGGCAAGTTATCAATATGTTACAAGATTCATTTGGGAGGAATGAAATCCTGTCCTGGATGTGAAGTATTTTGTGCTGTGTTTTTTCCCCCTTATAGCTGCAAAAGAACTGTCTTTTATCATTGTGCAGCGACAGGATACTTCAGGACGTTCCGTTTAACAGGTTTGTTTTATTTTCCAAATTATGAAGAAAAGGGAAGAGAATTTAAGATTGCTGTCTAAATGCAGTCAATTTGCTTCTTCCTTGGGGAAAAAAATCTGACAAATTTAGGAACAAATTGTGACATTTAAATAATACCAGAATTTATACATTTTGTAATATTATTACATAATATAGTTGTGCAGTGATTTGGACTTAATTCTGAAAAAGTGGTCTGGAATGCACAAGAACACAGATGTAGCGCTTGTCAATGACTCGCTAAAGCAGCTACATTATTTTCAGGAGTGCATAGCCACACAAGCAATAGCTGCAGTGGAGGCCTCCCCACAAGAGCCATGCCACCCTGAAAAAACTACTTGATCCCACTGCTGAATAATTTTAAATAATTGCCCTTATTCATAGCTAATGGATGGATTTTCTATCCATCTTGGCACTTCTGTAAAAACTAAAGTCAGTCAGTCAGTCAGTCAGTCAGTCAGTCAGTCAGTCAGTCAGTCAGTCAGTCAGTCAGTCTATCTATCTATCTATCTATCTATCTATCTATCTATCTATCTATCTATTAATCAACCTGTCTTAAATGCCAACATTTTTCTAAGCAGGTATTAACACAAAATTTGGTAATTTATTCATTTACCATTTTTAAATGCTCAAGATTCTAACCCTAGTCCTAATCCTAGATTTAAAAAAATTAATCTGATAACTTGCAAAGGATCTTATGAACGTTGGCTGAAAAACACTTGGAAACCAGAAGGGGCTGAATATGTTTTCTAGTAGTTAGGGAATAACCCCTGACTGTGACTGCACTTTTCTAGTGCCTGGACCTATTATGCCCTTTTTCATAAACTACGCTCTTCGTTTCATCCTTACCTTCACCCCCACATTTTTTCCCCAAGCACAACATTTGGATGTACAAATATATCTACGGGCCTGATAAGTGAGATTTTTGATACAAGTGAAAAGTGCCATATAAAATAAATAAGAGCTAACTAAATAAATAAGAACTAAAGACAACCCATTAAAGCAGGGCTTTCCAAAGTTTTCCCGCGGCGACACACCAACCGCCGTTGGTGTGTCGCCACGGGAAAACCCGGAAGTGCCGCCGTTGCGGCAGCGCGCAAAAACCCGGAAGTGCTGCTGCCGCTTTCGGGTTTTTGCGCGCCGTGGTTGGTGTGTCACCACGGGAAAACCCGGAAGCGCTGATGATGATCAGCGCTTCCGGGTTGTGTGGCGACACACCAGACTGTGTGTGGCGACACACAGTTTGGAAAGCTCTGCATTAAAGGTTGTACAATCTAAAATGTTAGCCTGTGGGTGGTAGGGGTTATAGGTAGGAGAACAAGGACATTGAAGACTTTTCCTCAGTTTCATTAACAGCAGTGCTAAAGTGCTCTCCAGCCATGTATGAACAAGCAGAGAAGTAAACTGGTGTAGATTTTCCCATCCCCATTGCCAATCCCAATTGCCTCTATTCTGGCTTGCAGCAGAAGACAGTGTTTTCATTTCCCTTGCAGGCAAGATGGCCTTTCCTCCTTTTCACCAATTCGCAGAACCATCCACTAATCACAGCATGTGCTTGTGCCGTAAATGGCAAAGAGAAAGCCGCTTTGGAAGAGCCATTCCCCTTAACCTGCCTCTTCTCCCAGTCCCAGCACCTGACTGCTAAACCTGAATTCAAAAATACCCTGAAAACTGACAGGCACGGGGTGGTGGTGGTGGAATTGCATTGAGAAGCAAGAGAGAGAACCAGCTTACATAATCCCCCCATATCTGTCTGGGCTGCTTTTTAGGGTGGGTTTAGTGCTCTTCTGGCAAAGGGCTAAGCCATCTGAAAGCAGCCTGAACCACAGCTGAAAGACAAAGGGGATTGTGCTGTGAAGCAGTACAGAGAAAGCCCACTGTCTCTGTCCTGCAACACAGCACGCACACACACGCACGCACGCACGCACACCACTCAGCTGCTATTTGGCCCAGTCCAGGATTCTGAGCCAGGGATTGTCTTGGAGATTTGGCAGGGAAGGTGGCAGAGCTGGGTCTGAAAGTACCAGATTGACCTGTTGCCCAACAGAATAGTCTTGAAGGATAATGCCCAGGGACCAGAGGGGAGTGATGTGCCAATTTCTGCCTGAAGTGGCCTATAAATGCTGGGCTGATCCTGTCCCCTGGGATCACCAGGGGTGATTGTTGTGGTTTAGTGCAAGTGGGGAAAGGCTCCAAATTTGGCAATTCTTCCCAAGCCAGGCCATAACCACTCTGAGAGGGTTTTTTTCCTGACCACAAGGAATTTAATGTGATGTCAGAGAGAGAGGATATTGGCAAGCAGTTCCATCCAGGAAAGTTATGGTGATGTATAAAACACAACACAGAAACCACATTGTGACTTTAAGTCACGATGAATTGTTATGAAAACTCACGCCCATCTGCATACCAGGGGAAAATCCCTTCCTGGAGCCATCAGCCAGTGGTGAATTGGCATCTGTAGCAGTCTCTGCCCAGTACTAAAGTCTAGACCAGTGTTGGCTGGGGAATTCTGGGAGGTGAAGTCCACACATCTTAAAGTTCCCAAGGTTGAGAAACACTCGTCTAGACCTTGAAGATAAAGATGGGCAGATAGAAAGACATATTACTGGCCCAAAGTGGCCAATCTCTCTTAAATCCTGGCAAGGAGAAGTAGAAGGAAGTTTTTTTGCTCACTGTAAGCAGCTGATGCCAGCTGGAGGTTTTATTGTAGTTCTATTGAACATTACAGTATTCCTTTTGTTCTTTTTGGCTGGAATGTGGTAGCTGGAGTTTTTATTTGGCCTTTCTTAAGATTTGTTAACTTTCTGCCTGTTTTTTTTTCAGGTTTGAAGCAGCTAAACTTGTTATGCAGTGGCTATGTAATCATGAAGATCAAAACATGCAGAGGATGGCAGTGGCTATTATTTCCATTCTGGCCGCAAAGGTGTGAGATTTTAAGCTTCACCACTTTAGCCAGCGTTGAAACTTGCTTAATTCCCAAGCCTTACCTAACAGCAAACTGACATTTCTGTGTGTTTGTTTTCTCTGTTTGTTTGTTCCTTAAAGCTTTCAACAGAACAAACAGCTCAGCTTGGTGCAGAGCTCTTCATTGTCAGGGTAAGCAAGCAGAATTATTTGAAATGGCTGAAATGCTAATGTTGACTAAGTCCACACATTACAAGAATGTTGTTTGTTTGATTTCAGATGGGATGTTGCAGTAACTGTTATAAATTCTTTATACAGCTTATAAATACTATAAATAAATAAATAAATAAACCCAACCATTGTGCCTTTGAAATCATGTTTTGCTCAACAGTGTGTGAACTCAGTCTCTGTCTGCAACACTGTTAAGTGAGAATGCTCGATTTTCTTCTTGTTGAAGGAGGTGTTTTAAAAAATCTGGTTACTTTGACATACACAATTATTGCACCCCCTTCCCCCCAAAATTAAAGTGTGCTGCTACTGCTTCAAATTCAAGGGACCAATTAATAAAATCCATTTAATTTTAATTCTTACATTTTGTTTTTTGATCACATGCTCTTACACAGCCATCTTAAGTAGAGCATCACAGGTGTATATCAGTTGTGTACTTCATATGCAAAGCATTTGATCATGTTTCAAATGTCTTCAAAACTCACTATGATAATAGGATGGATAAAAGTGGTTCCTTGTTATCTTGGAAAGTCAGAAATGGCCCTTTTTGTTGGAGATTTGTATTTATTTGAAAAGATACTCGTTTTTCCAACTTGGCAACTTTAAGATGTGCAGACTCCCAGAATTCCCCAGCCAGCATGGGTTGAAATCCACACATCTTAAAGTTGCCAAGTTGGAAAAACACTGTTTTTAGACTATGGCAGAGCTGGATTCAAAGAAATGTGTCTGTTCCCATTGTGAATCTTATGCCTTTGAGGTTTGAAAAGAGTGAGTTAGCAATATCAATTGCTTTATTCCTTTTCTTCCTTCTCCAGCAACTTCTTCAAATTGTGAAGCAAAAAACAAATCAGAATGTAGTGGACACTACTCTTAAGTTTACACTGAGTGCACTTTGGAATCTCACGGATGAGTCTCCAACCACGTGTCGGCACTTTATTGAAAACCAAGGGCTGGAACTCTTCATGAAAGTTTTGGAGGTAGGAACTGAAGGATAAATGTCAACATCTGTATAGCTATTGTTGTATCTGCTTACTTCAGTTTCCTTGTGTAGATGCTGAACTCTGTAATTTTTTAGTCATGCTGCAGTATCTCTACTTGTGATAGGCTTCTTATTTTCACAACCTGCAGTCCTCAAACCAATTAACTAAGATTGCCCATACAAATCTTCTCTCTTCCCTCACCTCAAAAAACCATGACACCTGTCTCTTGTTAAAAGGATTAAAAGTCCTTTAGTATACTTCCTCTGACACAAATCCCTCTTGTTTTGGATAACAGTGACTGAAAGTTGAGCCTGTACTCCCAAAAGAATAATTATTTAATTTTGCTTTCTGATATGACTCAGTGGGATCTGCTTGTTATCCAATATTAGCATGGATCTTATCACTTATTAATGGTTGTCTATATTTTATTTTAATTTACAGTCTTTCCCTTCAGAGTCTTCTATCCAACAGAAAGTTCTTGGCCTTTTGGTAAGATGAACGGAATAGTATTTATTTTACCTGGATGTGGGCAATGCTTGTTTTCCCTATTATCTTTTCTCCTGCTCCCTCCAACATTCTACACTACTTAGAATACATTATTTTTAATGCCATTCTTTTAACTTTGGATCCAATCAGACCAACCCTGTTCCTTCACAATCTCTATTTGTTTCATCTTAAGAGGTTAGCATTAGAACACAACAATCCTGGTGAATCAGACAACGGATTAATCTAGACTAGCATCCTGTTTCCAACAATATTAAGGCATCTTTCTTGAGGACAGTCTTCTTCAACCCACTGTCCTCAAGATGCAATAGATTGCAATTCAACCAGCATGTCCAATCTAATGTCTAATATGTTGAGAAAATTGTTCTACAAAGCCCAGAGTGGGACAGAAATCAAAAGCCATGTCCACAACAGTAGCTTTTCAGGAATATCTGGAAAAGTAGCTTAATTAGGTACAACTGTTTGGCTGAAATCCCTCCCTTTTTTCATTTAGAACAACATTGCAGAGGTTAAAGAACTCCATTCTGAGCTAATGTGGGAAGACTTCATAGACCATATCAGCAAGTTGTTGCACAGTGTTGAGGTGGAAGTCAGTTACTTTGCAGCTGGGATTATTGCTCACTTGATATCGCGAGGAGAGCAAGCCTGGACATTAAGTCGCAACCAGAGAGCCTCACTACTCGAAGAACTGGTATAGATGTGGCTGAAAAATATTTCCTACTTTTCTCTCAGAGTTACCTTGTAAACATTTACAGTAACATCTCTTTCTTTGTTTTGCAGCATTCTGCCATTTTGAATTGGCCTACACCAGAATGTGAAATGGTGGCATACAGGTAACTACGGATTTGACATAAATCCTGCAAAAAATATTAATTCAGGTTCTGCTTAGTTTGCTGCACATAACACTACTTTTGCCAGAAGTGTGAATAGTCTGCTTGTCCAAATGTTCTGGCTTATGACAAAATCACATTTCTTGTTTTCAAAGATATAATCATGAGATGTTTTAGGTTATAATCCTGCATATTACTGGTGAGTAAATCCATTGAATTCAGTGGGATATTCTTAGTAGACATGTATTGGGTTGTTAGTCTGCCATATTCTAACGTGCTCAGTGGACTTAAAATGGATTTATTCTCCATTTTAAACCTACTGAAACCAGTAGTACTGTTGCTGAGAGAGAAAACTGAAGTCTTGGCAGCTTTTGTATTAAAACTGATCCAAAAGATGTATTTTCATGTGTATTTAGAATTAGTCTGTTGACACCAGTGCTAAAACAGGCTGAAGCTTTTAGATGATCAGATTTGGTATGAATGAATAAGTAGCTGCTTCCCATGATCTCTATGCCGTTTCGGAGTGTTGTGCTTCTGTTGTCTAATTATTGCTTTCTTCCAAACCTCCAAAAATTATGAAAAATTTAGATGACTTTTACTCTTCCTACCCCCTTCTGTCCCCCTCCTCTCTTTTCCCTTTGGAGGCTATGTGCTACCCACAATATAGGCAGCAGCAGCATTGTTTTTTTTAGTTTTTTTGCGGGGATGTGTTTAAATAAATCCAATTACGTATTGGCAACAGTATTCATGTCTCCACAGCAAGAGCTCACTAATGGAAAATAGGTTAGTTAAAATTGCACAGAGAGTTTTTTTAATTTAACACTTGAATAACAATTAGATTAATATTTAGTAGAATTACTGATATTTTCCTAAGGGGCAAAAGTATGAGCTTGGATAAATTATTTTATGGTTTGATGTGTATTTTCTTAAATTAAAAAAGATACAAAATAAAATTGAGCAGAGGTATGGTAGGGGTATATATATGAAAAGCTTGGACGTGCTACACTGGCAATTTTTCTGTTCCTCCCAAACTATTTTCCTCTTCACAAATAGAAAGATACAAATAGTCTGCTCACAGATTATTCTTCTGTTCAAAGTTGGAATCCTTTGATTTATTTGGTTTTAGTTTAACTTGTTCTGTGAATAAAGCTTTTGGTCTGTAAATATAATCTATGGCTTAGCAGTTTGGCTTAGCAAAAATGTAGCCAACTGTACTTTATTTCATAAAGTGATTAAACAAATCATGGCTTAATGTGATGATGAACCCAGCTTCTTTGTGCTTCCTGATTGGCAGTATGTAGAAAAGTCTATCAAAAGACAATGTGGCAGTATTTTGTGTTTTCCCCTTTAACAGACGTTCTATGATGAAGAATAAGATGGAAGAAATTTGCTTTGGAATTTGTTTTGAATGATGAAAAGGAGGTTAAAATTATAACTACATAAATAAGAATTGGTTGGAAAAGAAGTCTGCTGATCTTGTCTGGAAAATTCTGTTTAGAAAAGCCATGCATCATATTTTCTGATAGAATAAGTTATTTTCTTCATCTTGGTTCCAGATGGAGCAATATTCCCATGTAGTAACCTTAGATTAGGATATATCTTCATACCCTGGAATAAATTATTGCATGTCAGTTTAGTAGCAGAGAAAACAATAGGCAGATCTCTTGTGAGCTATGGAGACATTTGAGAGAAATGTGTGAAGCAGGGGAATGTTAAGAGCCAGTTTGGTGTAGTGGTGAAAGGACTAGACTAGAAGCTGGGAGACCATGAGTTCTAGTCGTGCCTTAGGCACAATACCCAGCTGGGTGCCAGCCCTAGGAAGAAAGCAATGGCAAATCACTTCTGAAAATGATGCCAACAGAGCTGCATGGATTTGACCATGTAGTTGCCAAGAGTCAAGAGTGGCTTGAAAGCCCTAAAAAAAAAAGGGGTGGTGGTGGTGAATGCTATACTTGGGGTCAAAATCTCAGAATGAAGGGCCTTTCCTTTTTCTCTTCCTAAATAGGTCATTCAACCCCTTTTTCCCCTTGCTTGGTTGCTTCATGACTCCTGGGGTACAGCTCTGGGCTGTATGGGCTATGCAGCATGTTTGCAGCAAAAACCGTATGTATTGACAAAAAACTCTGCATGTTAAGCAGTTCTTTCAACATGGAGTAACTGGTAGACACCAGATAATTCTCATGATATCTAGCAACACAGATTTATTTCAAATAACTTTAGGGGAAATGGGGAATCAAAACCATCTTGTAGCAATTCTGACATAAGCAAAGGACAAGTAATATGAGTGGGTAAGTGAGTTGTGAATGTTCTGGATTTTAGCAGACAATGGTGATGCAGTGGGTGGCATTTTGAACTTGGAACAGATCTAGCATGGTCTTTGTTTAACTGATAAATCAGTCTCTGTCTAACAAACCTTACAAGATACTTCTTGGCCTCTTCCCCTTACTGAGTTGAAGTGCTCTCCAGTCACCCTTGAGTAAACAGAAAACTCTTGTCAACATGAAATTTGCTTCCCCCATTGTCAATCCCTATCCTGCCTCTATTGCCTCTTTTTGACCCCTTGCTAAATGATGCTGCTCTGATTCTGCATGTGCAATGCATGATAGGTAAAGTAATTGAGCCTTCTGGCTTTGCTGTCCTCCTCCTTCTGTATGTCACCACCTAATGGGGAAAAGACCCACCACTGAGCTGCAACAGGAAGGAAGCAGGTCTGATTGCAGGAATCGATCTGATTTCTCTAGGCTCCTTTTGGGTGCCCTTATTCCTTCACCCCATTCTGTTGTGACCCAGGCTGGATAAAGCTTTTTTTTAAAATGGTTATCAAGGGTTGGTAACTATTGGTTGGTAATACCAATGAATGGTATGGCAAAAAGTAACAGATTTTATTTTATTTTATTTGTTTAATTTATCCCCTGCCCATCTCCCATACAAGGGACTCTGGGCGGGTTACAACAACATTTTGCGTACCTTGCAGCTGCTGTCGGATGCCAGTTGGTTAAGGGAGAAAATACTTGAACTGTGTTAAAGCTAAAGGTGACTTTAGCTTGTTTCTTCATCCCTGGGGATGAGATGAATGCAACATGAGGGGGACACAGCGGAAAAAAGATGCCAGGGCATGTTTGTGCCACGGTTAGGTGATATAGATTGGTGATATAAATTAGACCAGTGCTTTCAAAAGTGCCGCTGTTGGCGACATACCAATGGCGGCAGTGGCGGCAGCGTGCGCAGGGGCGGGGGCGTGCATGGTGGCAGCGGCGGCCTCCGCTAAAATGCAGAAGCACTGATGGCACGCCGCCACCATGCACGCCCCCACTGCCGCTTCTGGGTTGTGTGGCGACACACCAGACTGTGTGTTGCGACACAGTTTGGAAAGCTGTGAATTAGACTGATGAATAAGATCACTTGCTTAGCGCTGAGTCACCTTCCGAGACGGAACATAAGATTAAAATATATTTAAATCAGTGTTTCTCAACCTTGGCAACTTTTAAGATATGTGGACTTCAACTCCCAGAATTCCGTAGCCAACCATACTGGCTGGGGAATTCTGGGAGTTGAAGTCCACATATCTTAAAGTTGCTAAGGTTGAGATACACTGATTTAAACTAATCTCTCTAGAGAACTGTCGAGATCCATGCAGAGGAGTTATTAAAATAATTCTCTGCAAATGGACAGTTAGTAGATACTGTGGCTCTGGTATGGGTAACTGGGAAATAACAGGACTGGGGTGCACTTTGGAAGGGAGAAAAGGCTTCTGTGTATAGAAATAAGAGGGGAATACGTGGGGGTAGATTAGGTTGGAATGCTGAATGACGTTGTTCTACACTTTCTCTTCACTTCCCAATCCTTGGAAATAGGAAAATAATATGATGGGGATATTGCACAATGTACTGCCCTTCCACCGTATATAGAGTGGATATATAATCCTATTTCTTTTTTTTCCTATACAAAACCTCTTCCATATTCTTTAGTCTTAGGATGTAGAAGAAGTACTTACCTGTACATGCCATGTGAACTTACATCCACCATCTCTTCAATAAGCAAATAGTATAGCGGAGAACTGAAGATGCCTTGCCACAATTACATTTCGCAAAATAATTTTGCTAAATCCATATGCAGCTTAACTGGAATTTAAATTTGTAAAAGTTGTATGTAAAGATTGATGGAAACAGGCAATGAAATTCTAGACTCTTAATTTTATTGGATCTTTCTCTTTCTTTCATTTCAGCTGCCAGGTACTGCAGCATGTTAATTGAAGAAGGTGGATTGCATCATTTGTTTAACATCAAGGAAAACAGCCAGACCGATCCAGATGTTCAGCGAATTGCTGTCTCAATCTTAGATAGCTTAGAAAAACATATTTTGCGACATGGGCGGCCACCTCCTCATTAAAAACCAAATTGAATTTAAGCCAAATTGAACGAAAACATGTAACACGGAATAGGTGCGCAAATTATCCTCTAATAATCCCTTACTGAAATGTCTCTAGTTGGAATAATGTTGATAAAAGTGATCACCATTAATGTTTTGCCAGTTGGTATGGAAGCAGGGCTGGTATATATTATCTTTAACAGCCTTTGGCATTTAAGGGTTTTCAAGAGGATCCAGATAAATTCCTAACTGGTAATGTCTACTGGGATCACCTCTGGCTGTGGAAAAGTGGAAATTGTGCCATTCAAATGCCCATTCAAAATTAAACCTGTAGACTGTGTGAGTTCATCAGAAAATTGTTTCTGCTTGCTTCATCCCTTCAAAATAGTTGTGTTTTAATAGAACTGTCCACTGATTCAGTATTTGAACAAAACTGTTTGTGCTTGTAATGTCAGCACTATACAGCTCAAAACACTGTCATATATTCACACATTAGGACCCAGCAGGTTATGAGTAAGGTGACCATGGATGTTTGTTCCTCTGTGGACCTTTTAAACTCACGAAACCTTCAGATTCTACTAATATTTCATATAAGCTCTTTAGCAGAAACATCTGAGTTTCAAATCAACAGGTTTTTTTTTCTTCTATATACTATGATGAGAATCTCCTTAGAGGAAGAAACATAGGTTCTGCTCCAGGGAGCCAAAGACTAGGAAGGGAAAGAGTGAATTATAATTACAAAAAAAAAAAAAAAAAAGACAGCAAGAACATATTATGTTGCTACACTTGTAACTAAGTGTAAATTTGAAAAAAGAGTACAGTAGAGAAAACTAAAGTTTTCTACCAAAAGAATTGCTGGGAGAAATTTGCTCAATTTATGGAATTGTACATCTGATCACCTTATTTATGACAGACTATTAATAGCTTTGTTCTTTCTCATAAATACCTTGTCAGTATTTGTGCAGTGAACTTTAAGTGGAAAGCAATGCCATACAAAATCTCATCCAACATTTTATGTAAAGTCTGGTGTAAATTACATTCTTGTGTGGTCTATTAAAATTTTTTACATAAAACATTCCATGATTAAAAACTCAATAATGCATATGTGTTATGCTTAATGGAATAAGGTAAAAATAGCAACGGTATACAAAGTCCACTTTAAAATAGAATAGATGTCAGCAAACCATATTTTGAACTAGGTTTACTTCCAAAGAAAATAATGTGCTTCACCCAGTTGAGGTATGAGGAAGCTGCATGATGTCTAACACTAAATCATGGAGAAGCCAGCTTGGTTGCAAGAGAAATAACAAGTTTTCTATCTGTGAGAAGCTAATTGTGTCATTTTATGTATGTTAAGTTTGAAGTTCAATGAAACACTCTTGGAAAGTTTGCATAAGATTGCATCCTAAGGCTACAGTCTTGAACTTGTTATTTGGGAGTAAGCCCCCCCCCCCCGAGAAGAGAAAGAAATGTAACTTTTGAGATAGATTTATGGGTGCATATGTGTAAACCAGGGTTCTGTGGAACCTTAGGGTTCTGCAAGAGATCACTAAGGGTTCCCTGGGAGATCACAATTTATTTTGAAAATTATTTCAAATTTGGGCAACTTCACATTAAAGAGGTAAGTTTCATTCTTTATTTTTAGTTTAAGAACACTGTTAATGCATATATACAGGCCTACACGTGAAACAAATATAATAATTTTGTAACTTGTAGCCTATATTTGAGCCTGAATGTGCAGGGGTTCCCCAAGGCCTGAAAAATATTTCAAGGGTTCCTCCAGGGTCAAAAGGTTGAGAAAGGCTGGTGTAAACTATGGACATTCTTCATCATCATCCTAGCATTTTCCCACAGGTGCAGGATCTGCTTTTCGGATCAATAGGATAAACTATTAACATTATGGCCCCCTATCCTGATTTCTTTTGATAAGTGACATAAAAAGCAAAACAAAGGATGCTTCCCAACAAGACTTTGTATAATTTGCCCTGCCCTCAGACATGGGTCCAGATGATTGTTCCATTTATAAACCTCTCATGTGTCCCATTATTTCTGTGCTAAAAAAAACTGTTAAAAAGGAAAAAAAAGTACACAATACCTTCTGATTGATAATATTAAGTCTCTTTTATTCTGATTTTAATTTCAAATATGGTATGCAATAGTCTATCTTTACTAGCTGAAAACCCATGTGACTGAATGAATCCCAGGAATAATTAAGCTTTGTCTTTTGACTATACTTAGTGAGTATACAGGTAGTCCTCGCTTAATGACCATTTGTTTAATGATGGTTTGGAGATATGATGGGGCTACAAAAGTTAGTTACGACTTGTCCTCAAAGTTACGACCATTGCACCATCCCCACGATCACGTGATCGCGATTTGGGCACTTGGCAACCGACTCACGCTTATGACCAGTTGCATCGACCTGTAGTCACGTGATCTTGCGACCTTCCCAGCTGGCTCCCAACAAGCCAAATCAATAGGGAACCATTGATTCGCTTAACGACTGGGGTAAAAATGGTGGTAAAATCGAGTCTGGTCACATGATGCCTCGCTTAAAGACCACATTGCTTAGCAACCGAAATTCTGGTCCCAATTGCGGTTGTTAAGCGAGGACTACTTGTAAGTGATAATTTACACAACACTTTGAACTACTTAAAAATGTTCACCTTTGCTTTCAGAAGGGAAAGCTTTTTTATGGTAGACTGAAATCCTATATATGTTTATTTAGCAGTAGCACCTAACTAGTCTTAGTTGATCTTGAAAAGCTAAGAGGATCATGCATGGTTAGACTTGGATTTGACACCACCAAGAAATCCTATATCTGTAGTCTAGATTAGGACATTTTTTTAAAAAATCTGCATGGGTGGCAAGGTTAAACCACTTTCATGCTCTTGCCGAAAAAAGAAGATGATCATGTCCATGGAGTCACCAGAAAGTGACTTTGACCCTAGGGAGTCTTTACCTTACCACTACTGAACTTTGCATTACCACCATATAACCATGATTATGATCTGGCTCCCAAGAATTTGCATAGAATGGGCACAAGATTTTGAAGGACCCGTCTTCTCATGGGCAGCAATATTCAGACCACTGCTGAGAACCGTCAGGTACGGTAACGTTAATTTTCACCATCATCACATCTCCAAAATGATATTCACAGACTCACTGAGGGGAAATGAAAATGGCTGAGCAGAGCCATCTTAATTAGAGGTTTATAAAGCAAATGGTATAGTGACAACCAATGTCTGCCTGTGGAGTCCTTGGTGCTCTCTGAGCCTTGTTGTTTTCTTCTAGACATTTCATTGCCAGACTAGGCAACATCTTCAGTGCGAAAAAGGAGTGGGACTTGCTCTGTTTACATACCATGGCTTATCCTGCTTGTGTTGGTGGAGGTGTTGTTCTCTCCTTAGGAGTTCCTTGATTCTGGTGTTCTGGGTTGCTGCAGTGCGTTAGTGCTCATCTGAATAATGTTCTTACACAGCTTCTCTTGTGGGAGGTTGGGTTGTTGCTTTGGTAATGGAGCACTTGGTTAGTGGGTAGATTTCCAGTAGACTTGTGTTTCTAGAATGCCATCATTTCCTCTACTGATAAGGATGTCCAAGAAGGGTAGTGTGTTGTTGTTTTCTTCTTCCCTTGTGAATTTTATTTCTTTGAAGATGTTGTTGATGGTTTCATGTGTTTCCTCCAGTTGTTCCTTTTTTATTATGATGAAGGTGTCATCTACATACCGGATCCATACTTTGGGTTGTATACGTGGGAGTGCTATTATTTCTAGACGCTGCATTACAATCTCTGCTATGAGTCCTGAAACTGGTGATCCGATGGGTGTTCCTTTGATTTGTTGGTATATTTGTCCATCAAACTGAAAGTAGGTAGTGAGGCAGAGGTCGATGAGGTCCATGATTCTGGGTATTTCTATCTTAGTGTATTTGACTAGGATGGGTGTGTTTCGTAGAACTGCTGCCATGGATTCATTCGCTAGTGGGTGTAAAGAGTGCCATGACATTGACTCTATTTTTAAGTCTTTGATTTTCTGGAGGCATTGTAGTGGGGAGTTGATAGAATATTCACTCTCCTCTGTACAATGCCTAAGGTTTTTTGTGAGCTCTTTAGCTAAGTTGTAAGCAGGAGTCCCTGGTAATGATACAATTGGCCGAAGCGGTATGCCAGGTTTGTGTATTTTGGGGCGTCCGTAGAAGCATGGGAAGATGGGTCCACTGCTTTTCATCCACCTCTGTTCTTCTTTTGTGATTTGACCTTTCTTGGTGAGGTCATTAAGAGTTCTTTTTACCTTGTTGTCCAGTTTCTGTAATTCTTTAGCCTTTTGTATATATTGCGATCTGTCCATAATGACAGTGGTGCGGCCTTTGTTTGCTGGTAGGATGATGATAGTTTGGTCCATCTTTAGGTTTTTGAGTGCTGTTCTGTCCTCTGCTTTTAGTTGGTTCTATTTCCATGTCCTTCTGGTTTGTGGTATGATTATCTGTCTTACGTTCTCTTGGGTTTTTCTGGTAAGTCCTGTAGTTTTCAAAAACTACAGATCGCAATATATACAAAAGGCTAAAGAATTACTTGAGGACAAAGAAACCTACACATAGAGGTAAACAACATTTACATACCATTCATAAGAGACAATAGAAAAGCCAAAAGACCAGAACACCTCCATGCCGGCAATCAACACCCAGATATGCAAAGATTAACACCAGGATTAGCACCTGAGGAACAATCAAACAGCACAATATACCCTAATCAAGGAACTATTAACTCAGTCAATCAACCAAGCAGCAAACAACCCAATCAAGGAACTCCTAAGGAGAGAACAACACCTCCACCAACACAAGCAGGACAAGCCATGGTATATAAACAGAGAGCAAGTCCCACTCCCTTTTCACACTGAAGATGTTGCCTAGTCTGGCAATGAAATGTCTGCAAGAAAACAACAAGGCTCAGAGAGCACCAAGGACTCCACAGTTCAACCCTGAGCTACAAATACTCTTCGAATGTCTGCCTCATTTGGTCTTCTGTGCCCCAACTTGTTTGATTTTTTTTATCCTGCCTTCTTTCCTTTGGGGAATTCAAGCTATATCTGAACTTCTAGGAATGTCCCCTTCAAAAGGATATATCATGTCCACACTTTTCTGATAGGTGTACTACACCTTATGTTTGTATCCTGTTCTATAAATGCAGCACCAAATTCCTGGTTTAGGCTGTAATGGTAAATATCATAAATAGGTATGATAGAATACAATGGGACCTCTAAATTGGCATGCTCAGGAATGTGCTAGAGAAACCTGAAGAGATAAAACCCCATCTCAATTTCACTTAATTTTAAATTGACCATCATAACCCTAGTCTCAAATATTATCTTCGATTGATAACCCTAGTCGTCATAGAAGTTTGGATTAAGCAACACAGCTTCCCAACCTCAATATTTGTGAAAAATGAATCCATTATGCTTCTTTAGTGACAATGTATACATTCCTGGTACGTAGTCTGGCTGCATTGGCACAACACAGTGAACCACACACTAGCCAGCCACATCTTAATGTAACGTAAGAATCCAGCCCTGTGGCTAGTTCAGGTTTCAGGGAATCGTGCAAACCCAGAAAACTAGTTTTACTCAAACTAGTAAAACCTCTTCTCCTTCAAGTTCAGCTCCCCTCCTGGTGATTCTTGGACATGTCCATTTACTTGGTAATAATATGGAAGTATGTTGACATTACCTTCCTCCAAGATGTTTTTCAACTTCCCAGTCTAGTTTACAGCTTGGCACTTCCCAGTCGTCTCCCATCTAATCTGTGTTAACTACAATTAGGTACAGTAGTTGCAAACTCAATTCTTGAAGACTTCATAGACACGTCCATTCAGTTTTCTTGACAAGAGAAGTGGTTTGTCATTGCCTTATTCAGGAATGTTTTGACTTCTCAACCAATCCTACATCTCAGATCCTTGGTACTTCTGACAATCTCTCATCCACGTTCTAACTAGGACTGCCTCTGCTTTATTTCCCGAGCCTAGAAAACTTCGCCACGTGCAAAAAACTTACTAAAACCGTTCCTGCATCTAAAAAATACCTGCATGAAGTAATCCTAACCAAGAAAGGTATCTCGCAAGATTCAATCTCCCTTATTTCTTTCCAGCCTAGGCCTACCTTAGCAATACAAGCGAGAAGCAATTATATTTTTACACACAGACACAACCCGTTAAAGGAAAAGAATTGCGGCCGTTTCCATCTTCCTGCAGGAACGACCTCGTTCATCCATTGCTCGACATTCAACTCGGCTCACTGTCCAGCGAGACATTGTTTCCACCGCCTACAACGAATACGCGCCTGCGCTCTAGCTCGGCGGCTAAAGATTGTTCTTGTTTTCAGTCCGTGCTGCGCCGCTTCCGGTTGTTTCTTTCGCCTTCCGGTCTCGGAGAGTTGATGCCGGTTCTTTGCAATGGTGCGCTTCCTGCACATCCAGAACCGGCAACGAGCCCCGCTCACCAATTGTGGAGATTGCCCGGCCGTGCAGGTGAACGGGGCGGGAGGCGGCTCCACGGAAAGACGCGGGCGCTTCTAAATCCCGAGCGAGAAGGGAGAGGGAAGGGACAGGATGCGAGGTAGCGCGATTAGGAAAAGCGAGAGAAGCCAAGACTGGCTGATTTCGAGTGGCGAAGCTGCTCTGAGGACGAAAGAATCTCCTCCTCGGAGCAGGACATGTCTGGGAATCGGTTGCCGGGGCAAAGGAGCGGCGGGCAGGGGCCTGAGCTCATTAAAATACTTGCATGCTGGTTGCCAAGCACCCCAATCATGATCACATGACCGTGGGTTGTTCTTCCATGCTTGAGTTGTTCTTTGTACTAGGGCAAGGAGAAGGCAAGAAGTATTTTAGGAGGTGGTCTTGCTCACCCTTGTTTTCCTGTGGCACTGCAGCAATGTAGAGCTTTAGTCATGGTGTCTAATGTGCAGTCGTCAGGTTTCAAGATAAGGAAATTATCAGGGAGCAACCATAAGAGAAGACGTCTGCTTTTGCTTCCTGCTTATGACTATTGCTGGTAATATCGGGTTAAGATGTGTATCAACAGCATGTTACTACTACTGTACTAATAATAATTTATTACTGCCTTGGTTCCGCCAGACTCTCAATGACTCTGGGCGGCTCACAACAATGAAAGAAATTACAATAAAATCAATAAAAGATAAAGATAAAAGACAGCAAGCATGATGAAGCAAGGGGTCTCCCTCTCCCTCGCCAAAGGCCTAGATCAGAGCTTTCCAAACTTTTCATGTTGGTGACTCACTGTTTAGACATGCATTATTTCGCGACACACTCTTACAGCAAGGCACAAGGCAGGCACACGCATAATTTTGTTACACTATGAAAACCTTTTCAGATTAAGAAGGGGAAGTCCAAACTAACTAAGAATTAGCATTAAGAATAAAAGCATTTCTTTATATCGATGTGTCTGACATAGTGTCTCTTGACCCAGTGCATTCATTTGTTCATTCATTTGTTTGTTCATTCATTCATTCATTCCTATTTATAGACTACTGAATCCCTAAGGACTCTCAACAATACACTAAAGAATAAGTAAAAAAAAAGAAGGACCACAAACTAGTGAAAACATATAATAAAATTAAATTAACTGAACCAAGCTATAAACAAATTGGGATAGTATCATGACTCAAATATCCTCTGGAAATGCTGTGTTTTGACCACCTTCCAGAAGGCAGTCAGGGTGAGAGCCAACTGGATGTCCACTGAAAGACTGTTCCAAAGGATCCACGCTACCATGAAAAAGTAGTGCTGCTGAGCCTTGGTCCCCCTCATCTCCCTAAAGTGAGTTAAATAATTACAGGTACTCCTCGCTTAGCAACCACTTGTTCAGCAACTGTTTGAAGTTACGATGGCACTGAACAAGGAGACTTAGGCCGGTCCTTGAAGTTGCGGCCATTGCAGCATCCCCATGGTCATGTGATCATGATTGGGGTGCTTAGCAACC
This sequence comes from Charina bottae, assembly GCA_023362775.1. NCBI lineage: Eukaryota > Metazoa > Chordata > Lepidosauria > Squamata > Charinaidae > Charina > Charina bottae. The sequence goes on along the minus strand of JALMGJ010000003.1, from coordinate 54,169,106 downwards.
AGCATGCAATTATGACAGTCACAGCGTCCTGCAGTCTCATGATTGCCATTTGTGACCTTCACTGCCAGCTTCTGACAAGCAAAGTCAATGAAGCTGGCAGGAAGTCACAAATGGTCATGTGATAATCGCGCATAACAACCATGTGTGATTCACTTAATGACCACAACCAGAACTACCATCTTAAGTTGGCACAGTCACATGATTTTGCTTTACGACCACGTCGCTTAACAATGAAGTTCTCGGTCCCAATTACAGTTGCTAACTGAGGACAACTTGTAAACCAATTACAAGTAGTCCTCACTTACCGACAGTAATTGGGACCAGAAACACTGTCGTTAAGTGACATGGTCGTAAAGCATGATGTCACATGACCGTGCCGACTTACGATGGCAGTTCCAGCAGTCCCAGTTGCTGTCATTAGGTGAATCCCACATGGTTGCAGTGTTCCACAGTCACGTGATCACCATTTGCGACCTGCCAGCTTCCCATAGACTTTGCTTGTCAGAAGCCAGCAGTGAAGGTCACAAATGGCAATCATGTGACCACGGGACACTATGAAGTAATTGTGAGCTGGTTGCCAAGTGCCCAAATTGTGATCACATGACCGCAGGGACACTGGGACAGCTGCAACTATGAGGACCGGTACTAAGTCCCCCTCAGTGCTGTCATAACTTTGAACAGTCGCTGAAAGAGTGGTCGTTAAATGAGGACTTACCTGTAGGTATATGCCTTTGACCGTGTTGAAGCTGGATAGTTCATATCTACTGTATATCATGACTATTCAGGGATCTTCTCTTATCCTTAGGGTAATAAAAACATAACCTGGCAGTGTAATAAATCCTTGGAACTTTATTTTCTGGTTGATGTCATGATGTATTTTATGTATGACAGGCAGAAGCTTCTCCATATTCTCTACTTGACATCTGCTTGAATGTCTTGGTTGCTGATCTGGCAAAATTCTGTACAGAAAGGCCAGATGGGTCACTGTGCTTGAAAGAATCTGAAAGGCTTCCTCAAGAAGTAGCTGATCGATTGCTGCAAACAATGGCTTATCAAGGTAAGAGATTTCTATGCCAGAAGTGATAGAATGTTAACAAAGCATTGTTCTGAATATGGGATTGCTCATAAATTAAACTCTTAATTCTGTTTATATCACATTTTTGTTCTCTGAAGGATCTAGGGAAATAGTCCATGGTTCAGTGGCACATACAGTTACTTCATATATGAAGCATGCACATTTAAACAGTTTTAGTACTATGTAATTCTGTATTACATAGTATTACACAGAATTATTTACCATATGCTTATTTCAGGATTCAATTTTTGGCAGATAATACATGTAGTCTTCGCTTACCAACCACTTGTTCAGTGACTGAAGTTGCGACTGTGCTGAACAAGGGGTGCTTACAACCAGTCCTTGAAGTTCCAACCGTTGCAGCACCCCCATGGTCACATGATCGCAATTCAGGCACTTGGCAACCAGCTCACACTTATGACGGTTTCAGCGTCTCATGGTCACGTGATTACCATTTGTGACCTTCCCTGCTGTCTTCCCACAAGCAAAGTCAATGGGGAAGCTGGCATGGAAGGTCTCAAGTTGCTCGGGTAAATCCCCCCCACCTTCCTGTGTACTGCGCTGTGCCCTCCTTCTCTGGGCCTCCCTGTGCTCACACACACGTACCTGCGCCCACAGCATCCCCCTCCCCAACTCACGCATGGCCTGCGCCAGGGCCTCCCCTACCCCCCTGCGGCACCCCCATGCTCCTTACCTGGGACTCCTGCCGCTTCCCACTTAATGACCCGCACATATCTTGGGATTACAATGGCAACCAGGACTGCCTGGATTGCTGTTGCTAAGCAATGCGGTCATGTGACACGACACTTTATGACGTCACTTAGCGACAGCAATCCCGGTCCCAATTGCCGTCATAACTCAAGGACTACCTGTAGTCAGCTTGGATTACTTTGAAAATATAGGTACCATTTATTAATAGCAGCTGGCAGTACTTAGCTAACCTTGGCTGATTTTGGAAACTCAGTATCTTTGGTCCTAGTTAGTGCTTGGATGGAGGAACCACTTGGGAATTCCAGTGCTGTTGGCTAGCCTGTGAAATTGCAAAAAACATCCTAGAAGAAGGCAGTAGTCAGCTACTTCTGTAGTGCTGCCAAGGGAGTGACATGAATGCAGTATCAGGAGCCAAGTTTAACTTGGGAAATCTTTACCATTAATATACAAATAGGAAACAGTTGAACTGATTTCAGAACTTTACTTGCTCTGATATGTATATATTTTTTTCTTTACTGCCAGAGTTGTTAAATGATGGTACAGTGGGTATTTTCCAAGGCAACCAAATTCGTTTGAAGCAAGCTTGCATCCGCAAAGCAAAAATCTCAGCTCAATCCTTCAAGAAGGCCTTCTGCCATCATAAGCTAGTAGAACTGGACGCTGCAGGAATGAATGAAGCTGTTACCATTGCAGATGTTGTGAATGGACTGGGAAGCAGTACATGGATCCAGAACCATCTCCAGTGCCTTGTCTTGGACTCATTGACCCTTTTTCCTACGAATTCCTATGAAAGATGCTTTAGTCAGTTCCCCAGTCTTCGTTCTTTGAGTATTACAAATGTGCTGTTCCGGGATGAAGATCTAGCAGAAGTTGCTACCCTGCCAAGACTAGAAAGCTTGGATATATCCAACACTTCTGTTACGAACATATCTGCACTCCTTGCCTGCAGGAATCGTCTGAAATCTCTAACTATGTACAGTTTGAAATGTTTGAAAATGCCTACCACAAAATTCTTAGATGTAATAAGAGGACTAAAGTATCTGGTTCACCTTGATATCTCAGACGAGCAGCATTCTGTATCCGATATTGCCTTTTGTTTGCTAGGGCAAAAAGACATTCTGCCCAATCTTGTATCATTGGACATTTCGGGGAGTAAATATATTACTGATGAAGCCGTAGAAGCGTTTGTCAGACAGCGGCCGAGAATGCGGTTTATAGGTTTATTAGGTACAGAAGCTGGATACACAGAGTTCCTTTCAGGACAGGGAAGCTTGAAGGTTGGAACCACTGAAACGTACTGCAGCTACAATGATAATTGATAATCCAGCAGATTGCATGATTTGAAAGCCTAACTCTAGTTCTAGTTAATTTGTTCATTCGCAGCACAGAAGTAACAACACTGATATTACTGCAGTTTCTTTCTTTAAAATGATTATATTATTTTAAAAAATGAGTTTAAAGAAAATAACTAAATAACTAACAACTTACTTGTACTAACACAAAAGATTTGCTTTTATGACTTTTGCCCGTTGATCTCAAACCAGAAAACAGATAAACCTGCTGCTAGCGGCAAACTATTTTCTTCCTTCTTCAACTGAAAAAGGATCTGATTTAAAAATAACAAAACCTGAAGGCTGATTTTTATGTTGTTATACAAATGCTGTATAATTCCTGAAGTTCCTATAAAATCGAACAGGCTGCCCCGAGTTCACTTTTAATAAAGGCAAAAACTAAGCAAGCAATAAATTTGGAGGGAAAGTAATACATATCACAGAACCTTTGGATCAATTTTTGTCTAAAGTCTGTGCCTTGGTCAACCTCGCTGATTAACTCGTAACTCAGTATACCTCAGTACGATATACCTTTTCAGCCTAGTGGAAGGTTGACATGATTTTCTGGCTTGAAGTACTGCTTAGGATCGGGTGTTTGCCTCCCACCTTTATTGTTGCAAGACTCATGTTAACTACCACATTTATTAGATATGAAATGAGAATTCTGAGCAGAGTTACGCTAAAAGAATGAAATCTTCATATGTTAAAAGGTATCGGGGGGAGAAAATGAAATGCAGATTTCAGAAGCTCTGAAACGCTACAATGAAAGGGCAACGTTTGTGAAGGAGGCCTTTTTTCATCTTTTTACGCAAACCTGTTTTATGAAAATTACAAAGCCTGAAATTTTAAAGGTAAGGGACTTTAATTTGAAAGAAATAATTGCTTGCCAATTGCTGAAATTTTGACCATATCCAATAAATATCATTATTTAAAATTTTCACTGGCAACTTAAGAATATTACCGTCTGTTTGTATCTCAAAAGATACAGATAACAGCTTGTGCCCTTTTATTTTTTTCCTACCAAAGTATATATTGTATGAAAGTTGTTCTCATTGTCTTTTCATCTTGCAGCTTGTGATTATTGGAATGAGGAATCACCCTTTAGATTTGGCAGTGCAGTTGACCGCTAGTGCCTGTGTCCTTAATTTAACTAGGCAAGGCCTAGCAGCAAGCATGCCTGTTCGCCTGCTCTCCAGCGTCATTCAGTTGCTCCTCAAAGCCATGGAAACATTTCCTGAACAACAGCAGGTAAAGATATAGACTAGGACACGTTGTACAAATACACACATGCACACATCACTCCTCCCATATACTGATTTGGAATTCCTTTGCTGAGAGGAAAAATCCATGGAGGTCCTGTCTTATTGCCAGTGTCAGTGGACATACAGTGATCTTTTAGCTTCTTTCACTGGGAGGAAAGTGCAAAGCTTTTGCTTGTGCTTTTCACTCATCGGTGTGCTGCATGGGATTCTGCAGTCTGCCCATTGCTTCTGCCGAGCTGGATTTGCACACTCCCAGTTGTAAGAGTTGTTTGATATACCATCCAGAAACATTAATTATGTTACTTTTATTTACTAATAATTTCCTTTAAGATTCAAAGCATTAAAAGCATGCCCTTCTTAATTGACCATTTTATGAATAACTATGAATAATTCAGGTTCTGAATATCACATTTTCATAATATTGAACTTTTTTTCTTCTTTTCATACAGCTGCAGAAGAATTGCCTTCTTTCATTATCTAGTGTCAGGATCCTCCAAGACGTTCCATTTAATAGGCAAGTGACATTCCATTTGAATGTTTTACAATACGGATGGTCAACTGAAAGTAAAGCCTTAGTCTGGCTGAAAGAGGTTTTTCTTTTTATGCCCTAACATTAAGCTGTCTTCTTACATACATCCTATTACCAAATTAAAATTCAGAGCTCTCCTTTTTTCAAGCATATATACTCTCTGCTTATTAATTTCTTCTCTTCCCAATGGAAAGACTAACAGAATGTTGAGTAGATTCTCTGTTCTAATGTTCATTCCAAGACCAATTTAGATGCAATGCCAGTAAACTAAAACTGCGTATTTGTGGCATTTTGTGTGACTGGGACATCTCACCGAACTTTGGCTGTCTAATCTGAGTATGTAACAGTGGAATGCTAAGAATCTGGACTAAGTGGTTGGCATATTGATGAGGCCTAGTTTCCACATACTGTATGTGTGGAGTGCCACATAGAGAAGCTATTTCTACCTGCCTAGCATTGCATTTATAATCAGACTTCATGTATTAGTCCATAGATGGCAGATTGCAACAAATACTGTACCTTAAATGCATTGTTGATGTACCTTTTGTAGTTGCTCACTCTGGGCAAAAATTTAAAAATCCCTTAGCATAGATTTGATAGAGGGACCATTGCCGATTTTGTATGCATGCATTGTAATTATTAGCATCTATAGATAAATAGTAAAAGTTGTGTGAACTGGATCATTAATTCAATTTGTTCTGAAAAAAATGGTTTCTGTGCAAAAGGCCACTTAATTGTTAGATTTATTTGCAAGTGTTCAATTTGATGGTTCAATACAAATAAACTGATTCAGAGGTTAAATAATTTTGCACTTCTAAATATAAGAAAAAACATATTTTTATTGTAGATAAACAGTTGCTTAAAAACTGCTGGATACGATGAAAGAATAAAGTGTTTTTAAATTGTAGGTTTGCGGCTGCCAAATTTGTTGTTCAATGGCTTTGTAATCAGGAAAATCAACATATACAAAGAATTGCAGTTAATATAATCTCTATCCTGGCACTTAAGGTATGTAGTTTTACTTTTAATCCAGTATTGTCACTAGGTCTCCAGTGTATTGCTTTAAAAAGTCTGGTTTGTTTTCAGCTTTCAGATGAGCAAGCAGCACAACTTTCTGCAGAATTCTACATTGTTGTTGGGGTGAGTCCTCTATATCTCCCCTGTATAATAGTTGAGTTAGCATGTTAAGGGGACAAGGGATTTTCACTTTCCATATTTTTATATTGTGATATTGATAGTGCTATCCTTTTCCTTTATAGAAACTGCTTGAAATAGTTGAACAAAAAACAAATCAGAATGAATTAGATACAACTTTCCATTTTACACTTAGTGCACTTTGGAATCTCACAGATGAAGCTCCAACTACGTGTGCACACTTCATGGACAACAAAGGGCTGGAACTTTTCCTGCAAGTTTTAGAGGTAAACAGGGTAGTTGCTGCTCTGATAGATAGAACCCTACATAAGTTGATAGATAGAACACAACATAAGTTTAGTTGTTAATTTTTTCTTTGCAGATTTTTTCTTCTGATTCATCTATACAACACAAAGCTCTTGGCCTGCTGGTAAGATCAGAATCAAGTGCAGCATACAAAAATCATTTCATAAAATAAACATGGATTTTATTTTTTAGGGTGTAAATAGATAGTTCATGAGTAGAGTGTTCTTCCTTGCCTTCTCTGCTCCAGCCATGACAAAAAGTTAGGAATACCAATTGAAATGACAAATCTCCAAAAGAGGTTTCTATAAAATTTCTCTTCATTTGCCCTCAAAAATTCATAAAGCTTTATTTTAACTCAGTACAGCCTCCCACACCTCAGCTTGCAGCCCCCAGAGCCTCCTGAAATGGGCCAGCCAAAATTTGGCAGCAAAATGGCCAATTTTGAGCAATGCAAGTTTTAGGAGGAAAACATGCTAAAATAAGAGTAGAATGGATGTATTAAGCCTTTGCAAAACCAAACACCTATTTCCACCTTTAACTCCCCCCCCCCAACAGTGTAGTGACTGCCTCGTACAGCGATCATTCGTGGTTGTAATGGTGATTAAAACGTAACTTCATGACCAATCCTTGTATTTACAACCTTCGCGGCTCTGTAAAGCAAAGGAAAGCTGAAATAAGATCATCAGCACAGTTGCAGTTTCACTTAGTGACCACTTTGCTTAATGACCAAGTTGTGGTCACTAAACAAGGACTACCTGTATAGGTAATTATCAGGTGCTTTCAGTCTTGTTTTCAAAGTTGTATTTTTTCCTCTCCTAATAAGAACAATGTGGCAGAGGTGAGAGAGCTGCATCCCAAGCTAATGCGGAAGGACTTTGTGGATCATGTCAGTGAACTTCTGAACAGTGCTGAGATGGAAGTCAGCTATTTCGCAGCTGGGATTACTGCCAATTTGCTATCTAGAGGTGAACAAGCCTGGACATTGAGTCAAACACAGAGAAGATCCCTTATTGAAAAGCTGGTATAGTGGACTCAGTACTGTAACTCTCTTGAGCATTTTCAAGGTTGACTGAAGTGTTAAAACTTGGTGTTCTCTGTTACAGCATTCAGCCCTTTTGAAGTGGCCAACACCAGAGTGCAAGATGGTAGCACTGCCAGCCTATAGGTATCATGTTTATTTAAATAAATCTTGAACAACAATTCTATACTTACTGCTTACATCCCTGCATGCTGTCTGCATGTGCTCTTGTGCCAGTGGACACCTTTCTTGGCATATGCCAAGCTTCCTACCCCACATGATTTTTAAATATTCTGTTAATTAAACATAATTAAAACAATGAAAAGCAAGTACACTGAGAACAAGATGCAAAACATAAAGCTTTAATTCACATATATATTTATTAATCTAACACTTATGAACATAATAGATTCCAAGGCCTTAGAATTTTACTGGATCACATGTAAGGCCACATTTATGTATATCTATAAAGCCAAGTGCAATCAAAGTGCTGGAGATTACTGGACGTGTTCAATTCATTAGAAATAAGCCTGCAAGTTTGAGTGTCCTTATATCTGTAGTACAAATTCTTCCTATGCCTTCTGTGCTAACCAAGATTTCCTCTTAGAAGCTGGTTGGCAAACTCAGATTAGCATTACCTGCTACTTGGGGAGCAGTGTAATACTGATATATAATACAGAAATACAGGGTGTGAGAAAGAAGCAAGCAGATGTTTATGTGAGCCATTTTTAAAAATGATCTCTCCTTGGGGTCACTGTAGTGCAAAACAGGGATCATCTGTTGAGCTTTTTATTCCTTTTTCCTCCATTTACGTTATAACACCTGCTCAGTATTTTATATTCTTCATATCACTGATTTAATGGGTTAGGCATTTGTACAAGTCCTGCCATTAACTGTACTTCTAATTCAGGATCTTAGTCCAGACTGCCACCCTCAGCTATTTGCATATTGCACTAGTAGATAATCACAAGGTGTCTTAGAAATGCAAAAGGATATTGTATTGTGGCTTCATTGACTTCATGATTTAAGAACTTACCAGGATACAGATACCTGATGGAACAAAATCAATCCATAACATATGCTTATGTTTATTTTTTTACGACTGATAAATTTGCAAGATATTCTTCAATCCTCAGATCCCTCAAGCCATTTTACCCACTGCTTGACTGCTTTGCATTACCTGGAGTACAGATCTGGGCTGCATGGGCTATTATGCACATCTGCTGCAAAACCCGTACGTATTCTTCAATAAGCCTTTAGTCTTCCATTTTTTTAAAGCTTGATGTTTATTTAACTTTTTAAACTGAAGGTGGAACTATTGTGAAGGTGAAGGTTGCCCCCGCACATTTGTGCAGTCATGTCCGACTCTAGGGGCCGGTGCTCATCTCCGTTTGTTAGTCGAAGAGCCAGAATTGTCTGAAGACGCTTCCACGGTCATGTGGCCAGCATGACACGCGCGGAACGCTGTTACCTACCCACCAAAGTGGTACCTATTCATCTACTTGCATTTGCGTGCTTTCGAATTGCTAGGTTGGCAAGAGCTGGGGCTAGTGCGGGAGCTCACTCCGTCACGCAGGGCTAGGGATTCGAACCTCCGAACTTGCAGTCTTCCGATCAACAAGCCTGGCGTCTTACCTGCTGAGCCACCACGCCCCCAGAACTATTGTATCAATGCATAATTAACGCCAAATATAACACCCTTGCTACATGAGCTGCACTGGTTGCAAATCAGCTTCCAGTGCAATTCAAGGTGCTGGTCATCACTTATAAAGACCTGCATGGCTTAAAGCTGGTTATTTGAGGGACTGCCTGTCTCCCATAGTGTTCAGCCATCCCATGTCCTCCTGCAGGCTCAGATTGCTTAAGCAGTCCCATCAATTAAGCAGGGTCACCTAGGAAGTGAGTCTTCTCTGTCACTGCATCTGCTCTTTGGAGCGGCATTCCCTGGAGATCTAAGCCTTGGCTTAGGATGTTTTTGGAGGGCCCCTTTTAGTTGAGGACTTGATGTAGAAATAGAATGTTTTTCCCCCAGGAGATTGTTTTATTTTTTTAAAAGGATGTTCTTTCTTTGAACTTTGTGAAGCCGCCCAGAGTCATTTTGAAGTTGGGCAGCCTAGGTACAAATGAAAAAATAAATAAAGAGTACTTATGAGCAGTGGGAGAAAAAGTATGTGAACCAGAGGGATATTTCCAAATTACTGAAATGTATTTGCCTTATGTCTGAATCTTGATTGGAACTGTAATCAGCATGATTTAGTTTTAGTGATACTGAAAACAAAGCCAAGTATGGTGCAGCATGCATTGTTTTTGACCTAATTTCACAGCCTCTAACACCCATATTTTAACACTGCCCTGTTTATGTTGAATGTGCTAATTCAGTCTCCTGTTTCTCCTTAGCTGCCAATTACTGTGCAATGTTAATAGAAGAGAACGGACTACAGCACTTATATAATATCATAGAAAATGACCAGAGTGATCTTGATGTCCAGTATCTAACAACTGAGATATTAAGTTATGTGGAGACTCATGTGAAGTATTATGGGAAGCCTAAACATCTAAAGGAGCTACAAGCCAAATCAAATGGATAACTGAGGGCATATCTGTATCTCTGCTGTACACTGTTGACAGGCTATGCTGGTGATCCCTTTCACAGTCCTTTTTTTTATCAAGATGGCCCTTGTATCATTTGCAAGTCATCTGTAAGTAGCCTTAACTTATGGCTCCTTGTATTTTGACAAATGGAGCAGGGTACGAACTCTAAAGAAAACTGCGTAGTAGTTTAACATGCAGGGCTTGAAGAAAGACTGTTGCTTTCAAGGTGCCAGTTTTCATAGAGGTAGTTGGGATGTCCAAGGCTCTGCAAATGGGGGCTTTGAAATAACTTCTTTTCTTGCTAGGAATCTCTTTATTTTACTGTCCATTCCCCATCAGTAGTAGAATTGATATTGCTGACTGCTGAGACAAAATAGGGACAGCTTAATGTTACTGATGTAAGGAAAAACTCTCTTAAAATTGTAAATTGTAGGAGGCAAGTTCTGGATAAGGAAACATGGGCTTGTTTCTACTAAAACATTGAATAAGTCTGCAGCAAGTAATGGGGTCAGTCACAAGCCACTATTATGAACTTACAGGTGGTGACTTTGTGCATATTCCAAAGAAGAGATTCTGGCTTTAGTCAATTGTACATCAATTTTTGCCATGATGTAGCATAAGCCACTGTGTTACCTCATTTTTTTCTGTGTATACAAACTATTTTTCCATGAGAGGGGAAAATCTTTCAAGGGACTTTTTAGGTTTTTATCTAAAATAAAAGGTATGTTCAGTGATGGCATTTCAAACTGATAGCATGTTTTTATCTTCAAGAAAATTGGTTATAATGCAAAATAGAGCTTTCGTAAGGGTCAGATTCACTATATGGTAGCTAACCATGTTAGGCGAGTTTTATTTTTACTGTTCTTATTAGTGGCATTAGGTATAGTGTTTACATTCTCCCAAAACGGGTTGCTTGGATTAATTGGTATGAGAAGAAAATAGATACTGAATTTATCTTACAGGATGTTGCTGGTACAGTTGAAGCAATATATCTGAGGAAAAATGGGGGAAGGGGAAAAGTTGTGAAGAAAAATCATAAGTTAAACTATCTCTTCCACTCTAGAATGGTGTGTACCATAATAGAGGTTGCATTTTCTGAATAGTCAAGTTGGCCATCACTCATTAACGAAAAAGGAAAAGTCAGTGTAGACTAATATTTTGACTTTCTATAATGCTAATTATTTGTCAGTCAGTCAAAGTTTATTTCAGTCAAAGACCAGTATAGAACAAAACAATAATGGAATGGGGCCTATTTGCAAATGTATACACAATATACACAAGAATGTATGGATTTTGTCCCTGGTCTCAGGAAGATCTCTACATCCTCTACCCACAACACTCCTCCATGTTCCCACAACTCCTTGGTAAATGCTGCCACCATCCATTTTCTTCCAGAGAATGTCCCTCTCTGTGCTGGTTTTCTCAGGAGAAGGAAAAAGACAAATTTCCTGCTTTTCTTTTCTGTACCTTAATGAACTGCAAGGGTTGGGAATGTGTGTGCTGGATATAAAATCTTTTCAGAATGAGAGGCTGATTGGATAATCAATGCAGGGATTCATTATCAACATCAAGGATAAAGAACTATACAGGAGGTGACGCCAAAAAGAGAAAGGGAATGAAATAACAATTGACATCATCTGGGGTTTACTCACTGGCTGTTCCTCCAGGCAGGATCAGAGAGGGGGAAAAAAAGGCAGGACAAAATAGGACAAGAGATGATAAAGGTGTTGCAACTCAGATCATTTTCCCCCAAATAAGTCAACATTCTTATTTGCATCTAGCTTCTGCTACTTCCTTGATTAGTATATATTTCCTGGATCACCAATCCCACACTCTTCGGAATTGGGGACACTGATTACCTAACCTTGAGTTGGCAGGAGTTTCTTCTGTGAGAGAGAAAAAGGCAAAGTGGTGGTGGCTTCTTTTGACATCCACCTAAGAGGGGAAATCTTCCTGTTCTTGACTGGCTCTTTAGCAGACTTTCCCAGAGATGGATTGCCTTTGGCCACTATCTAGGCCAGTGTTTCTCAACCTTGGGAACTTTTAAGATGTGTGGACTTCAACTCCCAGAATTCATGCTGGCTGGGGAATTCTGGGAGTTGAAGTCCATACATCTTAAAGTTCCCAAGGTTGAGAAACCCTGATCTAAACAAATTAGATTTGAGTGACAGCTCAAATTTTCTTTTAACGCTCTCATACTTGAATCTCTTGGAATGGGTTTTTTCTCCATGTGCTACATCCTACATACCTGCCTACTTGTACATTAAGCTTGGAATCCCTAATATGGTATACTTGGCTGCCTTGCTTGGTTCTTGGCAAAGCCCAGCCTCATTTTATTTTTGACTTCATTAATGTCCATATTTTGTTACTAGTAGAATTCTTTCTGAATCCCCCTTTCTAGTTTGGCAGCAAAAAACATGTTTGGTTAACTGGCTCTACAAATAAGAATAGCCATACCAGATCTTACCAAGGCCGGTTTTAGTCCACCATTTTGTTTCTCACGGGTCAACAAGATGACACTGTGACATTCACAAGCAGCAGGTGCAGACATATCCCTCTCCTGCTGTTGTTCCCTGCAACTGGTATTTGGATAGATGTTCCCCGCACACCCATTGAATCTCAAAACTAATAGCCACCAGTTCTCCATAAATTTAAATCTTTCCAAGTTAGTACCAGCACAACGTCTTGTGGCAATGAATTGTACAGGCAAATTGTGCTGTATGAAGCACATTATTTTGTCTGTTCTAAATTTCCTTCTAATCAATTTCATAGGATGAACCCTGGCCTAGTGCTTTGTAAAAAATGTAAAGGTTCCCCCACACAGTCGTGTCCGACTCTAGGGGGTGGTGCTCATCTCCGTTTGTTAGCCAAAGAGCCAGCGTTATCTGAAGACGCTTCCGCGGTCATGTGCCCGGCATGACACACGCGGAACGCTGTTACCTTCCCACCAAAGTGGTACCTATTTAACTACTTGCATTTGCATGCTTTTGAATTGCTAGGTTGGCAAGAGCTGGGATGAGTGCGGGAGCTCACTCCATCACACGGGGCTAGGGTCTCGAACCTCTGAACTTACGACCTTCCAATCGACAAGCCTGGCGACTTAACCGCTGAGCCACCGCGCCCCCTCTAGTGCTTTGAGAGAGGGAGAAAAACACACTTTTCCCTTTCTCCTTGCCATGCATGATTTTATATATTTCAATCATTCCCCCCGCCAACACCCCCCCACACCATTGCTTTTTGTTCCATGCTCAGGAGTCCCAAACATTTCAGCCTTTTCTTGTAAGGAAGTTGTTGAAGACCATGATCTTTTGGCTGTTCTATTCTCCACTTTATAAATATTTTTCAAATGCAGCAACAAGAACTGTACAGTTTTCCAGATGCAACATAAGATGGCTTTGTATAAGACATTACATTGTTGGTAGTTTTCTTTTCAATCCCTTTCCTAATTTTTTTCTACCACAGAATTCACATTTTTCACAACTGAACACTGAATTGACATCTTTACTTCGGTATCCATTATAACCCCAAGATCTTTTTCCAAGTTACTATATATGTGAAGTTACATATTTTTTGCCCAACATGTACAACTTTACAGTTACTTAAACTGAACATTTGCCATTTGGTTGATAATTGTGTAACCAGATCTTTTTGCACTCCAAAATTTTTTACCACCATGAATAGTTTGTATGATCTACAAACTTCACCAGGACACAGTTTAATTCCAAATCATGTATTTGCATGCTGTCTGAAGAGATCACAACCTACTCTCTGATTTCATAAGAACAGTCGATAACAAAATGTCAGCAAACAAGTCTGGAGAAATTAGAACTACCCACTTTTAACAGATTGAGCAATGTTCCTGTTACAAGGTAATAAAGCAACGGAATACTTATTCGTTTTCAGTTCGGTTTTTTAATTCTGAGCTTTATGTAATTCAGAAACTTAAAGAAAACAGTCATATAGTTTTATATTATTTTCTCACAGACAAAATAATTGAAGTGCTTCTTAAAATGTTTGAGGATTACATGAAATTCTGCATTCGATGGCAATTAAAAAAAAATCCTCAAAGGTGACAATGGCAAACCACTTCCATCTATACCAAGATGTATAGATTGTGCATTGATTATAAAATCTAACAAATGCAGTTGGTTGCTCTTTGGGATGATATACAGTCTCTCCTAGTTTAGCAACTGCAATCCGTTCCAGTGAAATGGTCGCTAAGCGAACAACGAGAGAGAGAGAGAGAGAGAGATGCTGCAAAGATCGCTGGTTGCTGCTGTCTCGTTTAGATAAGTTTTCTCATGCAGCAACGCATTACCCTCACTCTGGCATGCGCTGTTGTCAGGCACAGAAATTTGGTCATAAGTGTGCGCATTGGTTGGAAAATGATTTTTTACTACTGTTTACTACTGTTGTATTTGCAAACGGTCACTAACTGAGTCGCTAAATGAGCACTGGTTGTATACATGACATTCAGATTTGGGAGATGGTACAACTGTAATTCTTCCTTTCTGTGGCCATAAATTTTTTCTTAAAAGCTTTTGTGGAATGACTGGTGAGGATATCTATGATCCCAATGTATCAAAAATTGAAGTCTCAGTTTTTAAGATACCATAACAGAAAATGCTGACTATTACCAATATGTGCCATCAACAATTGTGAATTCATAATTGTGCATTAACTGAAAAAGGAACTTGTATTCATTTATGTTGCACCTGACAGTCTGCATAGACACTGCTAGAGGATTCACCTGACCAAAGACTGCAATGATGAAACCACATTTCACTAAGAGCAAAATTCTTTGTAAAGTAAAAATAAGGATTCATGAAACAGTTTTTACATTACTGATTCGGGGGGGGGGGATGTTCAGCCTAGTTTTAACAATTGAGGTTTCAGTGCTAGTGTCCACAATCATCCCAAGAACACCCCTTTACATTATTGTTTAGTTCTTATATCCAAAACAGATCCCAAACAAAAAAAATTGTCTATTATAAAGTTTATAAGGAAAAGCTTTCTAATAAGGCGCAGCCTTTTGATCACTTCCTTGTATTGTATTCAGGCACCTGCACAAACGGTGTTAACATCACTTGCCACTGAACTTCGGAGGTCGCTTCTCAATAAAAGCAGCCATCCCCTCCTGACGGTCTCTGGTAGGGAGATTCTGCATTTAAAATACAACCATTTAACATTTCATCTCCTAACCTTTTCAAAAGTTTTCAACCCTTTCATTTGATAGGCTAAAACTTCCATCCCTTCAAACTGCCCAACCTTGCAGGCTTAGGATGATTGGGGCTGCAGCCCTAGTTTCCAATTCCCATTGTCTCTTTTTCCAATCAAAACTCCTAATAGATGGGCTCTATATTTCAGAAATAAATTAATTCTCACTGGATTTTTAAATTGTTTTTATTTGATCTAAGCCATCCAGGGTCATTTTGGAGTTGGGCGACCTCCAAATATCATAAATAAAGGCAAAGGCAGATGTAGTTAGGGATGTGCGTGTGTATGTGGATACGCACAAAACTATAATTGAGTTTACTAGATTTATTCGCCTGGTGTGTGTGGGGGGGTGTTTGTATTATTCAGAACCGAAGAATGGAGAAAAGGAAAGCATTCCAAATCTGGGAAGAACACCCACTGAAGCTAAAAAGTAGAAACATCTAGCTCTTCTTTCTAATCTTCACAAATTGTTACACTGCTAGAATCATTTTTTGGGATAATCATTTTTTTCCGGAGAAGAAACAGATTAAAAAAAAGAAAACCCTGGGTTACCTGGGCATAGCACATTCTTTCAATAGCCATTCCTGAAGCAATATCAACCTGAAAAGGAAGAAATAAAATCTTTTTGCACACTTGAGCATGTGCTCATCTCCGTTTGTTAGCTGAAGAGCCACGATATTAGTGGTCTGGATTTCTGCAGCTTAGATCTGGTAGCTCTAATAAAGTGCTGTGTGTCTTTTTAGAACATTGTTTCTCTAACTTTCTGTGGAACCTTAAATATAAACTGAAGAAGCCTTGTAACAAATCATTACCTCAGTCCCTTTGTTTATAGCCATTTTACCCAGTCTCACAGCTATTGGGGCCTTTGAAAAGAAAAGAAAAGAAAAACATTTTTGAATCAGCAGAAACATGCTTGTTTCCATGTACACATACGTATATTCATTACATTAATTCAATCCCACTCATAACTCTAGTCTGGACAAAGTACCTCATGAAGGAACTCATAATCAACAAGTGCTACAGATAGCAATACATCATTTTCACAGTGAAGAAAGTAAACATGGGACTGCCTATGGTGTATTGCATAAATTCCTAAATGAACAGAAGACACTTTGATCTTGCAGGGGATACCCTACTCAGGGAGGCATCAGGAGTCTTTATTTTTACTTTGTAAAAAATGAAGACAAGACTCCCTCAAGATCCCTGATGCCAAAGAAAGCTGAAACTGAGGAAATCTCAGGGTTGTAGGCTAAACTGGAAAGTTTAGACTGCTATCCTAGAAGAAGGCAATGGCAAACCACTTTTGTATTGGCACTAAAAAACCCTACATTGATATGTCCATGAAGTCACTAGGAGCTGAACCCAACTTGAGACTTTGCCCTTATTTAAGCAGTCTGCACAAAATTCTAGCTTCAGCCATGCTTGCCTTGGAGTTGTGGGAAGAGAGGGAGGGAAAATAAACAAATGGACTATAAGGTCAACTTTTGGTGATGAATCAAGGTCTGCTGACACAGAAAAGGCAACTTGTATTAACATATAATGAAAGCAAATTATATTTAGCTTTACATACTGTGTTTTCAAATAAATGCTGGTGTTCTAAAAATAAGATAACCCAAATAGCAACTATGTCAAGAAATATACTGCACAAATTAGGGAAGGATCTCTTTAGTACAGAGCAACTTTACATTTACAGGCATTTGAGAGTTGTTTCTTTTCAGTTATCTAAGTGGAATTGACATAAAAGAAATACTTGTTCTTTACTTAGCTTATGTAATTCTCCTTACACCATAAGGCAATGGCCTCAGAAGTTATAAACTTTCACAGGGAGAGACTAATCAAAAGATAGCTATATTCTTCTTGCATTTTGTGAGTTCTTTTGGTTCCCCTAGGCCAGGGGTGGGGAACCTTTTTTCTGCCAAGGGCCATTTGGATATTTATAACTGGGGGCCGGAGGCGGGGTTTCTGGGATTTCCGCGGACCGGGGGCCGGAGTTTGCAGGCGGGAGCCAATCACAAGCACTTGGGGGCGGGGTTTGCGAGTGGGAGCCAATCGCATGGAAGGGGCGGGGTTTGTGGGCGGGAGCCCCGCGGGCCTTGTACGGCCCGTGGGCCTGACATTGCCCACCCGACCTAGGCCATAGCTTTCCAAACTGTGTCGCAACACTTTAGTGTGTTGCAACACACAGTTTAGTGTGTCACAACACAACCTGGAAGTGGACGTGCACGGTGGCGGCGCGCGCGTCAGCGGCATGCACAGTGGCAGCGACGGCAGCGGCGCGCCATCAGCGCTTCTGCATTTTAGCGGAAAACACGAGGCTGCCGCCGTGCACGCCACCGCCGCCGTTGGTGTGTCACCAACGGCGACAGTTTGGAAAGCACTGACCTAGGCATAAATCACTGAAACAGGAATAGTGAAATATATTTTTGGTGCAGTAAAGCCTTTAAATCTTTACTGTTCATTCAGGAATTAAGGGAATCCAGTTAGAGACTATCAATGGACATGGTGTCTTATAAAACAAAAATAAATACCTGTCACCAAGATCCTTAGCAGCTAAATATAAATATTTGGGACAGGTTGAATTCAAGATTTCATTTCGCATTGTCTTTAGAAAAGTTCAGTACAATAAAAAGTATTCTAATTCTTTAAAGCAGAAAAATATTGTTTCTTCAATGATATAGAGGAGGGTGAAGGATACACTAACCCGAGGAACAATTTCTTTAGCTAAAGTCAATGCCTTTTGGTACGCTGCATCCCCTTCCTCGTTCTGTGGTACTGTGTGATTAAGTAGCCCCATGGAGAAAGCCTCTTGCCCATCAATCTGTCTGCCAGTGAAAATGAGCTCTTTGGCTAGGCCAATGGCAATACAGCGTGGTAAGCGCTGGGTTCCACCTAGACAGGAAAAAAAAAGAAAAATTCCTAAACCAGATTTTACGGAAAGCTGTTATATGCCATGGTTTCCTTATTTAATTCCACAAAGAGTCATTCATATTGCTAACGTTCAAAGTGGTGATTAAGGTGCTTCTCCTAAATTCCTCTAATGGCTTTTTGGAGATTTACTTAGGTTGAAATCCACTTCTTACTAGCCTACTGACATCAAACCTCAGCCCCATAAGATAAACCAGATCAAGAAACGGGCACAGCAGGCATTCCAGGAATGCTCTTTATTGTGAAAAGGTAGAATAACATAATCTTGAAAGCCTGGCCAAGTTTCTCTCTGCCCCTAAACAAAATCAAGGTGGGGTTAGAACTGTGTCATCTTTCTTGAAAATCCCTCCTTAACAGTTCTTTCATACTTTTTCCAAAGTCATCTTTAAATCCCTTTACACCTGTATAAAATTATACTGGTACAGTAAAACCTCATTTTAACAGAATAATTGGTATAAGCAATTTTCTGATATTTTTTAACGTCTGTTAAATATCAAAGTATGTCATAACAGTGATTTCTGGTATTTCCATGACAGTATCATTGCACAAATAACATAAATTGCAGCAAAAAATGTGTTGCACGGTAAGCCCACTGCATTGAGGTCTGATCGATCGAGGTTTCACTGCAATAATTTTGGTGAAAAGCTCCTGTTCTTGATCATAGGGATCTTGCATTAATCTGCTTGGATTCAAAATTTAGCATAACTACTCATGCAGTAAAAAAAAAGATAGAGAAATAATGTTTATAAATGTCTTGAATAGTTCAGCTTACCAAGAGATACCATGCAGCTAAAATAGCTCTGCCTTTCAGAGACAGAATGAGATCTGTTAACATTTGCTGATGAAAACACATGAGGAATGTTGAATTCTTATATCTTTTGAGCCTCGTGTTTCTAAACTCTCTAAAATCTTATATCTTTTAAATCAGTGTTCCTCAACCTTAGCAACTTGAAGATGTGTGGACTTCAACTCCCAGAATTCTGGGAGTTTTTGGGAGTTGAAGTCCACACATCTTCAAGTTGCTAAGGTTGAGGAACACTGTTTTAAATAACAATAGCTATTTCTTTAACATAGGGTGCAAAACAGGTAGACTTGAGAAATTATCCATTTTAGAGTGGAAGGAGAAAATGAATTTGAATAATTAAGTTGCTTTTTGCCTCTTAATATACTAAGAGAGAAAGAGAGAGCAAAAACAAAAACCGAAACTTATTACCTCTTAGCATGTCGTAATCAGCAAAATACATTATGCAATAATTAACCTGCAATAGCAGCTTGATTCCTGGGAGAGTTGAGGAACCTGGAGGTGGTTCCTATCATGGGTGCTACCCCTTTGTGAGGAAGAGATCTTAGGAAAATATACAACACATTCATTTATATCATATTGCTTATAGGAGAAGAAACGATTGGTGTTCCCATATTGGAAAGACAGGAATTATACAATAGGAAATTGTAAGAAAAGCTTTTGCTTGCTTTAGCACGTTACAGTACAATTGTATGACAAATGAAAAAGCAGCAAGAAAATTGATGATGCAACTTTACCTGCACCAGGGAAAAGTCCTCTGGTAGTTTCAATTAAGCCCATTTTAGCCGACAATGCTGATTTGAAGAAAAAACATATACAAGATCAAAACGTTAGACTAGCACAAATGTAGTGCACATTTAACAAGTCTTAAAAATACTACAGTTTGGCTGGACCAAGTTCACAAGACAGGAGTAATGCCAACGGTTAGCTTATGACTTTTAAATGCTAGAGTTTGAATTAAGGTAGCTGTTCCCACAATAGGAACCAAAGGTACCAGTTATACTGATATACTCACCTGCTACTCGGAGATCACAAGCTAGTGCCAGTTCCAAGCCGCCACCCAAGGCATAACCATCAATTGCAGCAATAGTTGGCATTGGTAATGCAGCTGCAAACATTACAGAACAGGATCATGAAGTGCAACCTTAACAGAGTAATGAATAACTCTACCCATGGATGGCAGTGTAGACTTAGCATGGATTAAACCTTTGGTCTTTTCTACTCTTTAATCTATGAAAACAGATTTCTTCAAACATTCATCTGGATGTACTAGTCCTAACTAGGATCTGTGTCTAGGATTTGGAGACAATAGCTATTCATGGATCCTTGACACTACTAGGTAACAATCCCCTTCAGGGATTGTGCCATGATGGTAGTGAAGTACGCTGCTTAAACATTTCAATGGCACTCTGAGCTATATCACTGGGAGTGCATGCTCCCAGAAGGGTCACCCATGATGAGCAGGTTCATAGATGAGGAATCAGACGACGTGTGATCCACTAATGAAAGAAATGGCAACCCACACCAGTATTCTGCTAAGAAAACCAAATGAGCATTGACAACCAGGACAATGTCAACACAATACTGAAAGATGAGTCCCCTAAGTTAAAAAGTATCCAGAGAGCTATTGGGGAAGAACAGAGGGCAAGGACCAGTACTGCTGGTACTTGTGATAAGGCTGGATTAAAGGTGAAAGGGCATCCAGCTGCCAAAGTGCTAACAGAGACAAGAGTTTGTTGCTGCAAAGATACAGTATGTTTGCCACTGGTACTGTATATGGGGTTTCAGAAATATAAACCAGAAAACCTTGATGTTATTTATTAATTTATCAAATTTCGTTACCGCCCATCTCCCCCAAAAGAGGGACTCCGGGCGGTTATCAGGGCAGAAATGTCAAAAACTGAATATTGACATTCTGGGACAAAAATGGATGGGAATGGACCACTTCATATCCCAGGAGCATCTGATCTTCTACTGCATATGAGAAAATCAGAGAAGAAATGGACGTCCAAGTCAGTGTTCAGACACAATCCCCCAAAAGATAGTAACCTGAAGCACCTTGTCAACAGAAAGACATGCTAATTATAGGGAGTAAAATAGCATCTGGCATAATGAGAAAACTTGATCTTGGTATATAAGACAAAGGAGGACTCGGACACAAATGCTCAAACTGCTCAAATTACCAAACAGTTGCAGTGATCTCACATGCTAGTAAGATAATGTTCAGGATATCTGGAATGAGAGATACCAGATGTACAAGTTGGATTCAGAAGAGGCAGGGCACCCAAGATCACATTGCTGACATACGATGGATAATGGAAAAAGCAAGGGAGTTCCAAAAATATCTATTTTTGCTTGACTGATGACACACAGGCTTTTGACTGTGTAGTTGCTTTATATCAGAAGACTGGTTCATGTGTGAATAAAGGGATCTACCAGGTACTTACCAATGCTGTCCATTAAACTTCTGAGCCTCTGAACAAAATGGTCAGCTTCAGCATCACTCATCCGAGCACGCTCTTTTAAGTCAGCACCTACGTTTGCAACAGCAAAGCACAATTGGGGGAATCAGAGTAGACTACCTGAATTTAAGACAATCTTCCCCCAAAGGGAAGAGTAGAAAGAAAATCCTGGGCAATACCTAGCTTTGCAAACTTACAAACCTAGAGTTTCCAACTCCATCTGAAATGAATCCTGGAAATATCTCACTCCCCAGTAAATGGGTGTGTGTGACATAATGACGTATAATATATGTATGTATATAATGCCAGAAGCCACACTCTCAAAACAAGCAAGGTGGGACAAAAAATTATATAAATCGAACTACTGATTAAAATTGTCCATAAAATAAAAGATAAATAAAATAAATAAAATAATGTTTGGTGTAGTGGTTAAGGCATTAGGCTAGAAACCAGGACACACTGAGTTCTAGTCCCACCTTAGACACAAAGCCAGCTGAGTGACCTTGGGCCAGTCACTCTCTCTCAGCCCAAGGAAGGAGGCAATGGCAAACCACTTCTGAAACACCTTGCCAAGAAAACTGCAGGGACTAGTCCAGGCAGTCACCAGGAGTCAAAAACTGACTTGAGGGCACACACAATACAATACAATATGATACCCCCTCACACACAAAGACACACCAGTTCATGTAGACACACAAACTCCCTTCCTTTGTTCCAGCAAAAAACAACAACATTGGGATCGAGATAGGGTGAGAAGAGAAAACTGGACAGAGAGTGAAAAAGAAAGAAAACCATTTTAGGCATTCCCCATAGAATTACATTCACCAGGTAAGCAGCTGCTAATTTTTGGCTAAACTTCAGTCTCATTCAGAAGTGATGTCTTTAATCATTTGTACCTCAAAAGTACCTTCTCGGGGAATGTAGGACACCCAAACTCAATTCACAGGTAATTATTTGGGGGAAAAACTCGATAAACTGGTATTCATTTTCTCTCCCACACCCACCTGCCCATCTTCCAAGAACTTAACCAGATTATCTAGACCCTTTTCAGTCAGGTTTCAGGCCGGGATATGGGACGGAGACTGCATTGGTCGCGCTTACGGATGATCTCTGGCGGGAGCGGGATGGTGGTAGTGCATCCATCCTTGCTCTCTTGGATCTCTCAGCGGCATTCGATACCATCGACCATGGTATCCTGTTGGGGCGGCTTAGGGAGTTGGGGGTGGGCGGCGTAGTTTTGCGCTGGTTCACCTCCTTCCTCCGAGGCCGATCCCAGTCGGTGGTAATAGGAGAGGAGAGATCTGACCCTCGGCCCCTCTTGTGTGGGGTGCCGCAGGGTTCGGTTCTCTCTCCTCTCCTATTTAACATCTACATGAAACCGCTGGGCGAGGTCATCCGACACCATGGGGTGAGGTATCATCAGTATGCGGATGATACTCAATTGTACATCTCCATCCCTGGTGAAGTAAGTGATGCAGTGACAACCCTATCCCAGTGCCTGGGGGCTGTGAGGGCCTGGATGGGGAACAACAGGCTACAATTGAACCCTAGCAAGACCGAGTGGCTGTGGATTGATGGCCTAGCGTCTTCTGGGAAATTATCATCTTTGGTTCTTGATGGGGTAGCACTGCCCCATTCGGAACCGGTGCGCAACTTGGGGGTCCTTCTAGACTCACGACTCCTGCTCGAAGAGCAGGTGGCAGTCGTGGCTAGGAGGGCTTTCGCACAACTTCGGTTGGTGCACCAGTTGCGCCCATTCCTGGATCGCGACGCCCTCCGAACAGTCACTCATGCTCTCGTCATCTCCCATGTAGATTATTGCAATGCGCTCTACATGGGGCTACCCTTGAAGACTATCCGGAAGCTTCAGCTAGTGCAGAATGCGGCCGCGTGAGCAATTTTGGGTGCACCAAAATCTGCACACATAACACCTCTGCTCCGCGAGCTGCATTGGGTGCCGGTCTGCTTCCGGGTACAATTCAAGGTGTTGGTTATTACCTTTAAAGCCCTACATGGCATGGGGCCAGAATACCTGAAGGACCGTCTTATCCCCATTTTATCGACCCGCCCCACCAGGTCATTCAGAGAGGGCCTGCTACGAACCCCATCAATTAAAGAATGTCATCGGATGGGGTCTAGGAGGCGGGCCTTCTCTGTGGTAGCGCCCACACTGTGGAACATCTTGCCCCCAGAGTTGAGGCAGATCTCCTCCCTCCCGACCTTTAGGAAAGAGCTGAAGACCTGGTTCTGCCGCCTGGCATGGGAAGGAGGAAAGGATAGTTCCTCATGGGGGTGGTTAATTCCTTAATTTATTGTCCTTCGTTTAATTCCATCTCCATCTGGATTTATAATTATTTATTAATTTATATATTGTACATTGATGTTTTATCCTGTTTTAATCTATTTTATTGTAAACCGCCCAGAGTTCCCCGTTGGGGGAGATGGGCGGTTATATAAATTTAATTAAATAAAATAAATAAATAAATATCCCTACATAGAATTCTATTCTCAGTATCAATTGCAGAAGTTAAATGAATGTTCTATAAGAGTGTATTTTACAAGGTTATTGCAGTTCTGGGGTGGCTTCAGAACCAGCAATCAAATTCAAAATCTTTGAGTTCAAGAGTTCAAAGTCAAGATTTCAACACCTTCACCTTTACCTGGTAATATAATCTCAGGAAAATGAATGAAAGTATATCTGATCTAAACAATAAAATTACTGCCAAAAAAAAAGTAAAATAAAGAACCAATATTCCTTAACATATCTCATATTACAAATACAGTAATTTGATTTATGATTCTTGATTTGAAATCAGCAATTTCTGAAATGGCAACAATATATAATATAAACAAAATATGAACTGATACAGGAAATATATTTTATTAATCAGCCAAGTAGAAAGGGTAGGTCAGGTGATGTATTTTCTTCCACTCATTCTCATTTTTCTGGCTTTTCCAAATCAGAAAGCAGCTTTACTTACCAGCACAAAAGACACCTTTTACTTTGCTTTTGACTATTATAGCACGGACACTTTCATCAAAACGGAGAACATCAAGGGTTTCATATAACTAATGAGAGAAGAGAATAAATCCAAAGTTAAATTCAATGAAAACTGTCCTTGAACCCACAGCTGTGTGTTTATACTGTATGTCAGAGCTTTCCAAACTTTTCATGTTGGTGACACACTTTTTAGACATGCATCATTTTGCGACACACTCTTACAGCAGGGCATCATTTTGCGACACACTCTTACAGCAGGGCACAAGGCAGGCACTAGGACCTGCGTGGAATCACAGCCAGTTTGGAGGCAGCAAGGCACAAGGCAGGCACTAGGACCTGTGTGGAATCCTGGCAGGGCAGGTTTGGAGGCAGCAGCAGCCAGGACACACCCAGACACTGCAGCTGACACACTAACGTGTCCCGACACACAGTTTGGAAAGCTCTGCTGTATGTGATCACGCTTTAGCTGATAAAGTATGTATAAGCTGGTGAGTACATAATCTATTTTTGGTATGTGGCCTCTATTCCAAAATCTGTACTAAGATCTAGGGAACTACCATGTCACTGACAATTATAATGACCTTGGACACTCATATGCTTTCATATAATATCTATATAATGGAAAATTAAATAAATATCTTCACTTACTTCATTCACAAACACTTTCCCCAGGGCATTTCTTGCATGTGGTCTGTTCATCTGAATTTCTGCAATACCTTTACTCCCAAAAAGAATGATAAATAACATACTTTTTAAAAGAGGTTTTGTGTTTGAATTATTTCTTACTTAATCAAAAGCTTTCTAGACCAACATTCAGCTCAAGCTTTCAAGTCAGCTCATAATAAAATATTAGAAAATTCAAATACTATGCTTCGGGGTTTTGTTTTTTTTAAAGCACACTCATCTCAAAGAAGCCTAAAAAACAAATCCAGAAATAAAAGCAGCAGTCAAACAAAATTAATCTTGTGGGCTCAGAAACTAATTAAGGTCAGTGTAGGATGGGAGAGCACCAGGGCATTCCGGAGCTGTACGATGGACAGGGAAGTCACTTCCAAGAAGAATGTAAAACACTTCTATGTTGCAAATGTCTAAGACAGAGCTTTCCAAACTGTGTGTGGCGACACAAAAGTGTGTCGCCACACACAGTCTGGTGTGTCGCCACACAACCCGGAAGCGCTGATCATCAGCGCTTCCGGGATTTCCCGTGGCGACACACCAACGGCGGCGCGCAGAAACCCGAAAGCGGCAGCAGCGCTTCCGGGTTTTTGCGCGCTGCCGCAACGGCGGCACTTCCAGGTTTTCCCGCGGCGGTTGGTGTGTCGCCGCGGGAAAACTTTGGAAAGCCCTGGTCTAAGAAGTTATGAAAGCAAAGCTGCCTCTTTACCTTTTTAATATACCCCTTTTCACCATTTCGTTCTGAAACAGGATGAGCTGAGTGGAAGGGGGAACTATGTATTACTGACTTTTGTGGATTCTTTTTTTTTCCTTCCTTCCTTCCTTCCTTCCTTTTTTTTTATAAATAACTCAAGGCGGCAAACATACCTAGTATTCCTTCCTCCTCCTATTTTCCCCACAACAACAACCCTGTGAGGTGAGTTGGGCCAAGAGAGAGACTGGCCCAAGGTCACCCAGCCGGCTTTCATGCCTAAGGCGGGACTAGAACTCTCAGATTCCTGGTTTGCCATTGGCTCCTTCCTAGGCCTGAGAGACAGGGACTGGCCCAAGGTCACCCAGCCGGCTTTCATGCCTAAGGCGGGACTAGAACTCTCAGTCTCCTGGTTTCTAGCCTATTGCCTTAACCACTAGACCAAACTGGCTCTCCATTCTCTTCCTCTATTATGCATGGATATTTTATAGCTGTGTGTGTGTGTGCGCGCGTGCGTGCATGCCTTTGAGTCAGTCTTTACTCCTGGTGACTGCCTGGACCAGTCCCTGCAGTTTTCTTGGCAAGATTTCGGAAGTGGTTTGTCATTGCCTTCTTTCTAGAGCAGTGTGTGTGACTGGCCCAAGGTCACCCAGCTAGCTTTGTGCCTAAGGCTGGACTAGAAACCCATGTTCTTCCAGTTTCTTGCTTGATGCCTTAACCACGACACCAAACTGGCTCTCTTTATAGCTATACTGCTTCATAGCTATACTGACATTTTAAATTGCATTCGCTACAATTAACTGTATGGCAAGACTCTCTGCATTGGGGCATTCGTTTCCTTAAAGGAATCAAACATTTTCATGTGACCAGGATCAGACCAAGGATGGGGCATCATAGGTTGTTCTCTCCCAGGCCTTCACAGCTACAGACGTGCTAAGGCATGTTTTTCAAACTTGGCAACTTTAAGATGCGTGGACTTCAACTCCCAGAATTCCACACATCTTAAAGTTGCCAAGTTTGAAAAACACTGTTCCAAGGGAAAGGTAATGGAACCACTTACAGTCTCCTTAGGTCTCCTCTAAATTCTCCGGTGAGGATTGGCGCCTTCCCTGCATAGCTAATAAGGGGGTATGTCCCTGAGGTCTTCTACGATTGGCCAACGGCCTACAGTGTTCTGGATCGCCAAGGGAAGAACCGCGCGGGGCGGGCTTTGACCGTGTTCAACTGTGTACCTGCTTTCCTATCGCTCAGCTGTGGCAAAGGGGAAGTTCCTTCTTTCGGCCCAGCGGGCAGGTGGAACAATGCCCAGCCTCTTCCAAGGCCAGGCACAAAGTCACTTTTACTGCACGGTTTCTGTGGACTTGGCGAGCCTCCGGGAGCGGTCCAGGCGTCACTTACCACAGTCTACCTCCCCGTGCACGTGTAACAGGATCTCTTTTTTCTTCTCTCCGGACGCGGGTCTTCTCGGGAAGCTGCCTACCGTCCCCAAGAGGCTCTCCGTGGAAAGTAACCGCAGCACAGCGGTTGCCTGGCCCAGGCGGAGCATTTTAGACGTGGATTTCTTGCCTCCCGTAGCAGCCGGGCTGAATACACCAACAGTCCAGGCTAACCGAGGCTCTGCAATTAACGAAGCAAGGCTGGAGGGCGAGCGAGCCCCAGCGTACTGTTACGGTTCAGTTAAAATAACTCTTGTAGCTTGATGCAAGCTGAAACAGATCTCTGCTTTCTGAGCAGCCGAAGTACAGCCCCGCCTTAGGAAAAAGTACTAGCGACCCCTCTCGACCACGAAATGTCTTCTTTTATTTAAAAAAATACAATAAAAAAGTCCCTTGGAACTGAGTCCGACTCTTGATGATTTATGGACATATCCGTAGACTTTTCTTGGCAACAAGGCAAAAATAGATTGCCAGCTTGGGGATTCTCAGGTGGTCTCCCGTCCAAGTACTATCCAAACCAGAGCTTAATTAGCTTCTGAGTCCAGAAAAGACGAGGTGAAAGGCGCTGCCGCCACCCGCTGAGACTTTCTTTTATATAACCGGTGGGAAGGAGGCTTTCCATTACTTTGATCTGGCTGTACCAAGAGATTGTAAGGTGTTCATAACACCAGCGCAGCCACCGTCCTGTTCTTTGCAACGTGTAAAGCAGTGTTTCTCAAACTTGGCAACTTTAAGATGTGTGGACTTCAGCTCCCAGAAATCCCAGCATGCTGCCTGGGGAATTCTGGGAGTTGAAGTCCACATGTCTTAAAGTTGCCAAGTTTGAGAAACACGGATGTAAAGCAATACTGGCCTTGAGATTCATTGGCAGGATAAGCTTTTTAAAAATATTTAAAAGCCAAGGAATCATTTTAAAAATCTGATAAATAGTATAGTACAAATACCTGCCTTTCCCCCTTTTCTTTGTGGTGTTCTAGGTCAGATTTCTGATCCACTGCTTTTTTGTTCATTGTGGCAATTACCATTTTTCACCAAGGAAAAATGTTAAAAATTCAGATCCTTCTCTAGATTGTATGTCAATCATTGTGAGACAGTTCAACTCTAAAACAATGAAAATGAGAAACAGCGATTTTTTTTAAAAAAAAGCAATATGGGCATGTCTTTATTTTTATTTTTGTTTTTATTTATGTTCGATGTTCCTTGAATTGTTATATGGTTTTAATTGTTACTATGCTTGTAAGCCACCCAGAGTCACTTTTTGTGAGACGGGAGGCTATAAAAATTTGCTAAATAAAAATAAATAAAAAGCAAATGCACGTTTTGCTTTAACCTCTGCTCTTTGGAGGGCTAGAGACTAGCTCTTACTTTAATGAAAGCTGGGGATCTGAGGCATTCCAGATTACTCGGAGATAAGCACGCCCCGCCTGTATTTCGGACTCATGAATTTAGGCTGGATTTGCGGAGGACTGATGCTACCGCTTTAAGAGGGCGGAGGCGGGCTAGTAAATGAGACCCGGCGCCGCCCCGTTTTTCGACATTTACTGGGGGGTGTTGTCAAAAGCCCGCGCGGGGAGGAAAATCGGGGTCGGCTGTGCATTTCTTTCCCGTGTTTGTGGTGCTACAGCCACGCAAGGTCCTGGGCATCAGCATGGGCAGGAGCAGCAGCATGGGCCCGCCCCGCGTCGGGAAAAGGGTTTTTGTTATCGGAGTGGGCATGACCAAGGTAACTGAACTGGGCCGGGATACTTTGGAGTGTGTTCTGGGTTCCACGGTGGGACTACAATTGCCATCATCCATGGCCACGTCTGGAAAACAGAGCAGTCTGCTTCAAAGGGTTGGTGCAGCTGGCGTGGAAAACTGGGCAGGGGGCGCTACCGGTCTCCCTTTCTCAGCCGGTCTTATTCGTTGGTCACTTGATCAGCCCAACATTCCCCCAAGAGACGCGGTCCAGCTTCTCCTTCTCTTCTCCTGCAGTAAATCCCTCTCGCTTCATTCCGGCTTCCTTTCTGATCATTGTTTAGGGCTTTATCTTTACAACAGCTCCGTGAGGTAGATTATGATGAGAGAGGGCGGTGGCCTGTCTAAGCAATTAAAAAGGTCGAGTTTACTGTACCTGTTCTGACATGGGGGGGGTTTCTAGAGATTTATTTATTTATTTATTTATTTATTATTCAATTTATATCACTGCCCCATCTCCCCCAAAGGGGACTCTGGGCGGTTTACAAAAAACAAACAATTAAAATAACATATAATGCCATCATCATAAATATAAGTAATTAAAATAAATATAAAATAAATATAAAATCCAAGAGGTGACAAACTTGTGTTTAAAAGGGCTTTATGGCACCAGCCATCCCCAGGAGGAACCCTTCCCCTCCCTTCTCAGGTGAGGCAGCAGAACCAGGTCTTTTAAGTTCTTCTGGAAGGCAGGGAGCGATGGGGCCTGCCTAACTTCCATGGGTAGAATGTTCCAGAGGGCAGGCACCACCGCAGAGAAGGCCCGCCTTCTAGACCCCGCCAGGCTAAATTCCCTTGCCGACGGGGTCCGCAGCATGCCCTCTCTGCATGACCGAGTGGGACGGTTCAATTTTATGGGGATGAGATGGTCCCTCAGGTAGCCTGGTCCCATGCCATGTAGGTCTTTAAAGGCTTTAAATTTAGCATCTTTTTATTTTATTTATTATTTGATTTATATCACCGCCCATCTCCCCCCACAAGGGGACTCTTTTTGGAGAATGGCTGTGGTCAGTTGGATTATTTTTTTTTAATAACTTGAAAGATGGTCTGCATCCCCCTGCAAGATCACTTCTGATCACTTCTGGACTGGGAAGTTGCACTTCTATGGGGGTCCCAAGCTATTATAAAAGTCTATGGTTTTGTTCCCTTTGAGAGTCCTTGGCAGCATGTTTTTAAACATGTTTTTAAACATTTCTGGCAAGAGCTCTCTAAGAAAAGTCCAGTTGGTTCCTGTACTACAGAGGGAGACTGAAGTTAAGAGTCAAAACCAAATGTTACTGTGCCTTTTGATGCTACCTCTTGTGCTGCACTCAGGGCTTTCCATGTTAATATTTAATGTATTGCATAACCTGGGGAAGCTGTAATCTTTATGGGCTGTTCAGGAGTGCAAACGCAAAAGCAGGTCCTTACATTCGATATTCAAGTAGATTAGCCTTCTCCAACCTGATGCCCACCAGAAGTTCAGTTTTTTAATCCATGTTACCTGAGAGTTATGGACTGATTCATATTAACAAAACTTTTGCATTATGTGTTCAGGACAGCTGGAGAGAGAGAGCAAGCCAGTTTGGTGTAGTGTACAGTGACCATGCGTCCTTTATTATAAAGGACAGTCCTTTATTACAGAAAGCTGTTCTTTCGATTTATTTAATTTAATTATTTTCTTGGTTTTGCTCTTGAATTTTCCTTTGTAAAGCAAAGTTATAAATATAAACATTTTTTTAAATCCATATGAACCTCTTTCAGATTTGTCTCTTTTTCAGGTTTGTCCTTTATTTTTTTCCAAGAAAATATCGTCACTGTAGTGGAGTGGTTAAGGCTCCAGGCTAGAAACCAGGAGACTGAGAGTTCTAGTCCCGCCTTAGGCATGAAAGCCGGCTGGGTGACTTTGGGCCAGTCACACACACTCAGCCCAACCCACCTCACAGGGTTCTTGTGGGGAAAATAGGAGACAGGAGTATTTATTATTTTATTTTATTTTATTTTATTTTATTATTATTTTATTATTATTTTATTTTATTATTTTATTTTATTTTATTATTATTTTATTATTATTTTATTTTATTATTTTATTTTATTATTTTATTTTATTTATTTTATTTTATTATTTTATTTTATTTTATTTTATTTTATTTTATTTATTTTTTATATTTTATTTTATTACTTTATTTTATTACTTTATTTTATTTTATTATTTTATTAATTTAATTTAATTTAATTATTTAATTATATTAATTAATTAATTAATTACATATCTATCAAAACCCGTCTCCCCCCAAGGAGGGACTCTGGGCAGTTTTTTTTATTAGGTATGTTCGCTGCCTTGAATTATATATTTAAAAAAGGCAGGATAAAAATCTAATAATAAAATTAAATGAGATCTGAAGGCTTTTTTGGTCACAAGCATCTTTTCAACATTTGCTTTCTTTCTAACAGTTTGAAAAGCCTGGCCGCCGTGAAAATTTTGATTATCCAGACATGGCAAAGGAAGCAGGTAACATACTGATCTATTATATTTAAAATCTCAGGCACGGCTAGTGACAGGTGGCCTATATGCTTGGCGCTCCAGGCACATAGCTAGTGGCATAAACAGTCAAGCAGTACTGTATTGCCAATAGATATACAATGGCCAGGTCTTCCAAACCAAGGGGCTTGGGGTTCAGCTGCTTATGCTAGAAAGGTATAAAGATGTAATTATCTGCAAAAGAGTAAGACAAGGAATAGAAGAATTGCTTTATACAGTATGTGAACTTTAACTAAGTTATCTTCAATTTATAATGTTCCATTTCTGACTGGGCCTGTGCTTCAGAAACAGTTGGCAGGGTACAATAAATATCTCTGTAAAATACTTATTTTTAAAAAAATAATATTTACTTAAACATGCTTTAAACACTGCTGATATTTTAAACCAGAGCTTTCCAATCTTTTCATGTTGGTGACACACTTTTTAGACATGCATCATTTCGCGATACACTCTTACAGCAGGGCACAAGGCAGGCACTAGGACCTGCGCAGAATCACAGCAAGTTTGGAGGCAGCAAGGCACAAGGCAGGCACTAGGACATGCGCAGAATCCTGGCAGGGCAGGTTTGGAGGCAGCGGGGCACAAGGCAGGCACTAGGACCTGCGTGGAATCCTGGCAGGGCTCAGAGGCAGCAGCAGCTGCGACACACCCAGACACTGCAGCCGACACACTAATGTGTCGCGACACACAGTTTGGAAAGCTCTGATTTAAACAATGAGCTGAATTCACTGGAGCAGTAGTGGGTAGTTTGTGTCCCATCAGATGTTACTGAACTACACTTCCCAGCAACATGGCCAGAAGTAGGGGCTGTTGGAAATGATATCTGGAGTGCCTGCATTAGCATAACAAATTATATGTTGCTTCCTATGAAAAAAACAGGTGGTGGTGGTCTGCTAAGCTTAAATACTTACCTTTGAAAGATAGAGGATTGATTACCTTTTGCTGCTCTGTGAGATGTCCAACATTTGAACAGAGCAAGCTTCTGTTAATATAATCTGTTTTTATACAGATATAAAAATATAACATTGAGCTTGATTGTTAGTGACTGCATTCATGCACTTTTCTTTTTTTTAATGGGAATTTTATTAAGTTTCAAGCAAAGATAAAAGCTATGGAAAAACAAAGAACTACAAAAAAGAGAAAAAAACTAAAAAGATGTGAAAAACACAAGAGAAAATTTTTTCAAAGTTACAAAAAGATGTGACTTCCGACTTTTAACAGCAAGGATATACAAAAAATTTTCATAATCAATCCCTTACTCTATATTAAACCAAAACCACATTATTTCTATAAATCATTCCACATTGGCACATTATAAAAATCACTAAGTACAGTTGCTCCCTCCCCTTATATTAAAAGAAAAAAAAAGAAAAATTCATATAAACCTCCTAAACAACTTCCCCCTCCCCAAAGATAACATCTATTTAATTATTCCCTTCCTACTACTATTCTATACATTTCTGTCTACTATAATAAAAATCAAACTAAAAAGCACATAAATTGTCTGCCATTATACTTAATAATACAACAATTTTAATGATCTTAATCTTAATAAACCCAAAACCATCCAAGTAGACATTTTTATACCTTATTAATCTTAATCAAAATTGTTAAAGATAAATGAAATCAACCAAACCTTAAAAGCAATCCAGATAAATATTTAACCCTTAACCCACTTCAAAATAAACCAGAGCATTTACATATCCCCACAATGTACACAGAGCTTTTTTCTTAAAAAAATCAAACAGCCCAACTTCCCCCCTCAAAAACTCTGACTTCTCTTCAGAAAACCTCCCATACATAATAACCCCTTCTTTTTCATGGCATTCCTCCAGAAGATCAATTACACTTGTGGCTTACAAATCTCTGTCTCCCTTAAATTTCTCCAACTCCACTATCCGATCTTCATCCAGCATCTCAATAGAAATCCCGATCTCACTCTTAGAAGAAACTTTTCTGTTACTGTTGAATTCCTCAATTTCATCCATGACATCCCCAAACAGATGACACATTTTGGACTTCATATTTTCCACACTGTCCTGAATGTCTTGCATGAAAACTTGATAGGAGTCGGAAAGAATCTATTTAAAATCTTGGTGGAAGTCAGAGAAAATCTGTTTAAAGTCTTCCATGTCTCACGCAGTAGATTATGGCACTCCCTAGGCGCTTGACCAGCGAAAGTCAAAGATATGAAAAAGTTCCGGAATGTGTTTACACAAAGTGAAAGTGAGATATGCAGACAGTTCCCAAGAGATAGTAGAAACAGAAAGCTAAAGGTTCAAATCAGCTGATTCAACGTGTAGGAAAATGCTAATATCTTCAAATTTAGTACAAAAATAATAACAGGGAGACAGTTATTTACTTTCAATCCTCCTTAATATTTGGAGGGAAAACAAAGTCCAAAACTTATAAAGAATTAAAAAAAAAAATCCCAAAAATAACGATAGGCACCAAGAAAGCCTGCTTCTCCTTGCTGTAGAAAGCCTCTCTTAGGGTACTCATACTTAAAAAAAATGTAAATTGGGTAATTTAGAAATGGGGTGGCCGGTCTTACTGTCCCTTTAAGGCTACAGTGCGGCTTGGAAAATGGTGATGTCCCCGCCTACCAGCTAGCTCTTACCAGTTGAACGCGAAATGCTGTTTGTGATCTTCTGGTTGCAAGCAGCCATCCGGAGGACAGATGGGGTGATTCCAGGTGTTTTCCTTTTTCCAGAAAAACACTCCTGGGCTCCAGGAAAACCTGCCTAAGCCCCAAAAAACTGCCGTGTTGTCAGCTCCACCCGCTGAGCCCGCGGGCACAGCTGTTCATTCCACCATGTCCCCACCGGAAGTCCGCATTCATGCACTTTTCTTGTACTATGGAAGTGATTTGCTGGTGCCTACTTCCATGATGTTTTCTAACTTTCTAGTCTAGTCAACAGTCCTAACATTCCCAAATGGTTTCCCATCCAAGGACTAACTGAATCCATCCCAGCATAATTTTCAAGGTCAGCGGAGATCAGCTAGATTGCTACCCCTCACCAAAGTACCATCCTACAGATGTAGCTGATTCAGGAACTGGTAGCAGTTCCCATGGTTGCTCCATGGAAATGTTGCTCCTGCATGATGGGTACTGTATCCAGATACACCAAAAGTTATGGTGACAACAGATGCCTTGTCTGAACTGACCCAAAGGTTTGAAACTAGCAGCTTATTTAATCTGCCCAAGAGTGGTAAGTGTGTTTGCACATTCTTCACTTTTGAAATCTGGCCCCCTATACACAGCTCAACTGTCTATTCAGAATATCCAGTAAGTTTCCAATCAAGATTTTGTAATTTGTTTTTTAACCTTGTTCAGGTCAACAGGCTCTTGCTGATGCAGGCATTCCGTACTCATCTGTAGAGCAGGCATGTGTGGGCTATGTATATGGTAAGTGAAAGTATTAGTAAAGGCCCAAATTTCACCCTGTTCCTTCTTTACCCTTTTTAAGCTTGTGTCCTCCTCCTCCTTGAAGCAGAGTTTATGATGCATTTATAAATATTCCAGCAAAGTCAAGTGTTTCGGGCTGCCTTGTAGTAAGAGGCAAAGCAGCATTTGAACTAATGTAAGACTTGCAACATGAGAAACTTTTGTGTCTTTCAACATGTTGCAGAGCAAGCTCTCTATAGTGCTAGAATTGCTGACAACCTTTAACCTTTCCATCTGTACATTTGATTGTAAAATAGATAATGAAAGAGAAGCCATTTTTATTGCAGTGGTTTTTGCAGGCAAGTTGATTTAACTCCACAGGCTTGCATGTTATTGTTGCATGATTAAAAATTTACTGAAGAAAATATACTTGATCAAGATACAGTTAAATTGTGACATTGAATGTATCGGTTTTTATCTACCTAAAATTGAGAGTCTGAATGTTTCTCTACAGTTTTGGATAAGGATCTTCTTGTTCTATTAGAAGGTGCCTGACTAGTTCATATGTCATACTAAGCCATGGCAGCCACAGTAGAATAAATCACAGGAGGTTGGATTCATACAACTTGCTAAGTCAGGGCTTTCCAAAGTTTTCCCGCGGCGACACACCAACCACCATTGGTGTGTCGCCGTGGGAAAACCCGGAAGTGCCGCCATTGCGACAGCGCGCAAAAACCCGGAAGCGCTGCTGCCGCTTTCGGGTTTTTGCGCGCCGCGGTTGGTGTGTCACCGCGGGAAAACCTGGAAGCGCTGATGATGATCAGCACTTCCGGGTTGTGTGGCGACACACCAGACTGTGTGTGGCGACACACTTTTGTGTCGCGACACACAGTTTGGAAAGCTCTGTGCTAAGTCATAAATCCTGGCAAACCACAATGGCTGGATTCCCGCACCCTGTTGAGCCAAAATTTAATGAACCACTTTAGAAGTCAACATGAAAAAATTTAGCAGTATTTGAAAGGGGCTAGGGAATATAATGGTATTATATCAAAACTGACTTTGCTTACCTTTTTTTAAATCTAAAGGTGATTCAACTTGCGGTCAGCGGGCTATTTATCACAATTTGGGTCTAACAGGTATCCCTATTATAAACGTTAACAACAATTGTGCTACTGGGTCAACCGCTTTGTTCATAGCAAGACAAGTAATACAAGGAGGTAAGTTACATTTGCTAACCCACAGCAAATACAGTTGCATTTGACCCCAGTCAGAACTGAAGCTGATGCATTCTCCAAGGCAGGGGTCCCCAACCCTCGGGCCGCGGACCGGTCCCGGTCTGTGGCCTGTTAGGAACCGGGCCGCATTGTCAGGAACGAGTCTTCCCTCGCTGCCATGCCGGTCTCCGACTCGGAAGAAGAGGAGCTGATAACAGGAAGAGGCGGGGAAGGCGTGAAAGCCGAGCCTGAGCCGGAGCAGCTGATAGGAGGAGACCAGGAAGCAGAAGCACCTACGCCTATCAGCGCATGGCAAAGGAGCCTAGAGAGGCGGGCCGAGCACTGCGAGGCCCAATTGGCTCCTGCCTGCAAACAGTGCGAAAATCGAAGCCTGGCCGTGCACACCTCCGTCGTCCAAACTCCAGCCGCCTGAACTCCAGCTGCTGCCCGTAGCATAATGCGCTTGAATCATCCCAAAACCCCCGGTCCGTGGAAAAATTGTCTTCCACGAAACCAGTCCCTGGTGCCAAAAAGGTTGGGGACCCCTGCTAAGGTGTACTGAATTAAACATGACATCTTTCTGCACATTTGTATGCATACTCACTATTCATGTACAATCATTTACAGATGCAAAATAAGAAAACAGTGAATATGGCATGGGCAAGAGTTTGGATACCCTTTCAGTCAGTACTTTGACAGAAATAACAGCTTCTAAACATTTCCTGTAGCCGGCTAGGAGTCCTTCCATTCTTGCTTTTGGAATTTTTTCCCACTCTTCCTTGCAGAACTTTTCTAGCTTAGAGGTCTCCTTGCATGTACTGTGTGTTTGAAATCTCCCCACAGATTTTCAATAATATTCAAGTCCAAAAGCTGAGAGGAAAAATATTAACGATTTGGTTTCAGTCAACATCCATGTATGTAATAATGATATACTGTATATACAATACTTGTGGATAAACCGAGAATTTTAGGTGCCAAAATACACCCAAAAAATTGGGTTCAGCTTATCTGTGGATGGGCTTATCTGCAAGTATATACAGTAATACTTTTTAAAAGTACCTGTATATACTCACATATAAGCTCATCCACAGATAAGCAGACCCTTGCATTTTTAACCAAAATACCATGAAAAATGTGGGTCGGCTTATCTGCAGGTGGCATATTTTCATGGTATTTTGGTTAAAAATTCGAGGGCCGGCTTATCTGCGGATGAGCTTATATGTGAATATATATGGTATTCAGTTCATATCATTATCTGCCAGTGGTTCTGAGGCCTCCCCTAAATGGCTAAGCATGCCCCTCGCCACCCAAACCTACCTACCCTGATCTGTAGATTTCAAGCTTGTGGGGTCTGTTTTGTTTATTACTAGAGATCTACCAAATAGAGCAAAAGAGATACAGTATCTCCAACATTTCAGGGCTAATGCAGATTTGAAAACTTGCAGGTGCCATCACAAAATGACTGGACACGGCTACTAACCGCCCAGAGTCCCCTCTGGAAATAGGGGGAGATGGGCGGTGATATAAGTTAGAAATATAAATAAATAAATAAATAAATACTCGTGAAACACCCATTTCACAGAACAATGAGGCTAAAAATGAGACCGAGATGAGGCTGAATCACAGACCACAAGCCCATCTCTTTGTTCCCATGATCTGTTCCTCAAAATTGCCCTCTTTTTACTTTGTATGCTCCCAGAACATAACAGCTCCTAACCTCACTCATTTATTTCCTCCTCCCCAACTGATATACTTTCCCATGCATGTGCAGCAGAACCTATAGGTTCACATTTTCTCTTCCCTCAGGGTGTCCGTGCGGGCCTGTGCAATCCCTCCCTTGGTCTCCCTGATTGTTTTCCCCAGAGTTGTCCCCTCCCTTCATTTTTGCACAGGTCTCAAAGGGGATCTGGGGTTAATAAGAGCTTTCAAGCAAAGGCCTGGTTCCTGACTGTTACTCATCTTTATTTCTAAGAACATGTCTTGCTCCAGTTTGGACCTGGAGGCATTCAAGGGAATTAAAAAGATGGGTAGCTGGAATCCAGACTTTTGCTTCAAACTGAAAATTAGCAGGGCACTCAACTGGTTTAAGAGAGATTGTATCACAGATGTCATATTGTCTTCTCACAGCATAAACTTAATGCACATAATTCTGTGCCTTGAATTTGTTTTGAGGGGTTGCACTGAATGGAACTCCATATCCTTCTACACAAAAATCCACTCCTGGTCATCCCAAGGTTTTCTTTTTTTCAGCAGTTAAATTTTGGGCAGCAGGGAAAGAAAAAGGTTACTAATCCTTGCTTATCTCCTATAAATTATTTAGAGAGCTACCAGT
Organism: Charina bottae; assembly: GCA_023362775.1. Lineage (NCBI taxonomy): Eukaryota > Metazoa > Chordata > Lepidosauria > Squamata > Charinaidae > Charina > Charina bottae. Next base: position 54,130,747 of record JALMGJ010000003.1, on the reverse strand, counting down.
AGATCTAATTTCTGTTCACTAAAGCTTAAATAGTTATCCAGTAATGTTTATATTTAAGGTTTGGCTGACTGTGTATTGGCTCTTGGATTTGAAAAGATGGCAAGCGGGTCCATTTCAGCATCTCAAGTAAGTGTTCAGGTCTTCGTTATGCAGGAAAAGGAAGTTATGTTTAGTTTGGCATATTTGAAAGATGGATGAAAGTGTTTCATTTCTCTGTCTCCCTCATTTAGCAAATGATGTCATATCTATAATTTCTTAACTGGACAAGGCAATTTTTAAACATTTATTAGAAAATGAAAAGATGCTCTTATTGGGGTACTTATCTGTTACTAGACTGTAACAGAAAGTATATACTGTAGATTCCCCCCTCTTCCTGCCCCCCTTGTGCAATCTGTGGCATTTGTGGAAGTTTCTCTGTTGTCACATCAGTTGTAAGAGAAATACTGTACATTTCCCCAGCATTCAAAGTGTTACTTACGATTGCTGGAAAAATGTAAAATTTCCTACCAGTAACACTCCCAGTTCTTGTCACTTCATGCAGGGGCATCTGTGGGAGGAGGGGTCAAAAATATCAAGATGGCAAGTGCAACCATGTCCCTTTTTGTGTGCATTGCAGACATGCCTGTTGTCTTGACCTTTTTTTGCTCCCCTCCCCATCTGCCATGAACGCCTCAACTACATGGTTGTTTTTTTTTGCAGAGTAGCCATGGAATATATGGTTGGGGATATACAAGTGTGTCCATCAACAGTATATTGAGGATGTTTGTCTCCATACCACTCTTACAAATAGTATTAAAATTCCTTTACTCCTAAAGCAAGTTTCTCCTAATTAGTTGATGTCCATTTATAAATCCACACTCTCTTTTGCTACCTTTCTCTCTGGCTACATTATGCTGACCTTGAGCTAAAGGTCACTATGTCTTCAGTGCACCCTGAAAGACTGACTTGATGCTTACTTACTCCACAGTGGGATTTGCCTTCAACAGTAAAATTAAATTAGCTTGTGGTAGTATTTCTGCCTTACCCCATTTTTCCTTCCTCTTCCAGAACTGAAGTTCCCGTTCCCCTCTTTATAATTGATGTAAGCTCTGTTACCGACTGTGCTCAGGAGCATGGTTCAAACTTGAAACCTCTTATTCAGTAAGGGATCGTTAACCCCCAATCAGAAGGATTTAAACCAAAGTGTGTTTTGGTGAATTATACCTGTTTACTACACATGGAACTAATTCTTCTTACTGACACATGGAAAACACACAGAATCCAAGTAGCAAAAATATAATACATTTCAATTACTTTGGCTGGGGGAAAATGGTAATTCAGTGTGATATACCAAATAAAAATGAAAAGGAACAAGCACAGACGAATACTCACTTTAAAGGGACAGGTGGAAATGTGGAGTGGTTAGTATTTGAAGCAAAAAGAACTGGCTTAGAAGATTTTATCTCCTAAGAGGCCTGTTGGACCAGTCTGGACAATAGATGGAGAGCAGAGGTAGCCTGGCTCAAGTTCACAAAATGAATGGATACTTCTCCAACACTATAAGAGCCCTCTTCCTGTCCTCCTTTGGTTAGGACCTCATGTTCTACTGTGCCTTAGCAGTGTAATCCTTGAGAAGATTCCCTTCAGTTCTTTCTTAGCAGTCCTAGTTACTCCTCCAGGCAAGTGGCACAGAGGCTTGGCCTTTTGGAGCAGAAGGCAGCTATGGCTCTAGCTGAGGGGGGCAGAGGGAAGAAGGCAAATTTTCTCTGGTCTACTGGAATCCTACTTCATTGGGGTCATCAAGGCTTCCAGGAAAGCAATAGTCTGGGGCTACTCTCAAGGCTTACAGTCTATATCTGGGTTTCTCTGAAAGGATTGGGAAATTGGGGGTGGGAGGAGACAGAACATTGATCTCTGTTTGGCTAAGAATGTGGGGTTGAATGCCAAAGCGCTCTATAAACTGCAGTTATAGAGCTAGCAACAAAGGCTGGAGCACCTTGTGATTTGCTTTAGCCCACAAAAAGAAAGAGGCATCCTGAAAGGATGAAGACCTGGTGAAAGAAGAGAAAATTAATGTCTCAAAAGTATTTGACCTCAGCTTGGTTCTTTACTGGAAAGCCAACTCTTGACTGGGCTGGCCCATGATCAGGAGCCCTGATAAAGCTGATATGATCCGACTGATCAGCCAGGGGTCTCCCTGAAGGTATGTTTGTCACAGCTAGGTATTCACCAGCATACATAGATATTAAGGTTTGTTCATTTTTTTTCCTTTTCTAAAAAGACCATGTTAACCTTTTGAGGACTCAAATGATGAGACTCTTTTCCCCAAGCAGGTCTCTTGACTGAGCATTCATTCCAATTGTCTTTTTTACTTTGACTGCTCCTTTCCAGAGACATTTTTGAATCTAAGCCGCCTGTTAAAAGCCTCATATTTATTACATCATCTTCAGAAAGGCATTACTGTGCAACAGCTGTCCTGAGTGATCAGTGTGGATATGAAAGTAGAGAAAATACAGGGCAGAATACATTAAGATAAAATTTTAAACTTAAATCAAGAGACTCAAGAGCAAGAATTAGAGAATGGTGGTAAAGTCAAATGAAAAATAATTGTGCATATTATTTTGATGTTCCAGCTTATAGATTTCTCTGTTTCTATGAAAGACCCTTTCTTTATTTGAACCATTTGTATTCTTCTGTTACTAGCTTTGCCCAATGTATGTGTATGCTGATTTGCATTTGGCTCCATTACATACAGTGGGGCAAAAAAGTATTTAGTCAGCCACCAATTGTGCAAGTTCTCCCACTTAAAAAGATGAGAGAGGCCTGTAATTGACATCATAGGTAGACCTCAACTATGAGAGACAAAATGAGAAAACAAATCCAGACAATCACATTGTCTGATTCGGAAAGAATTTATTTGCAAATTATGGTGGAAAATAAGTATTTGGTCAATATCAAAAGTTCATCTCAATACTTTGTTATATATCCTTTGTTGGCAATGACAGAGGGCAAACGTTTTCTGTAAGTCTTCACAAGGTTGGCACACACTGTTGCTGGTATGTTGGCCCATTCCTCCATGCAGATCTCCTTTAGAGCAGTGATGTTTTGGGGCTGTTGCTGGGCAACACGGACTTTCAACTCCCTCCAAAGGTTTTCTATGGGGTTGAGATCTGGAGACTGGCTAGGCCACTCCAGGACCTTGAAATGCTTCTTACGAAGCCACTCCTTTGTTGCCCGGGCGGTGTGTTTGGGATCATTGTCATGCTGAAAGACCCAGCCACGTTTCATCTTCAATGCCCTTGCTGATGGAAGGAGGTTTGCACTCAAAATCTCACGATACATGGCCCCATTCATTCTTTCCTGTACACGGATCAGTCGTCCTGGTCCCTTTGCAGAGAAACAGCCCCAAAGCATGATGTTGCCACCCCCATGCTTCACAGTAGGTATGGTGTTCTTTGGATGCAACTCAGCATTCTCTCTCCTCCAAACACGACGAGTTGTGTTTCTACCAAACAGTTCTACTTTGGTTTCATCTGACCATATGACATTCTCCCAATCCTCTTCTGGATCATCCAAATGCTCTCTAGCAAACTTCAGACGGGCCCGGACATGTACTGGCTTAAGCAGGGGGACACGTCTGGCACTGCAGGATCTGAGTCCCTGGCGGCGTAGTGTGTTACTGATGGTAGCCTTTGTTACGTTGGTCCCAGCTCTCTGCAGGTCATTCACTAGGTCCCCCCGTGTGGTTCTGGGATTTTTGCTCACCGTTCTTGTGATCATTTTGACCCCACGGGGTGAGATCTTGCGTGGAGCCCCAGATCGAGGGAGATTATCAGTGGTCTTGTATGTCTTCCATTTTCTAATTATTGCTCCCACAGTTGATTTCTTCACACCAAGCTGCTTGCCTATTGCAGATTCAGTCTTCCCAGCCTGGTGCAGGTCTACAATTTTGTTTCTGGTGTCCTTCGACAGCTCTTTGGTCTTCACCATAGTGGAGTTTGGAGTGTGACTGTTTGAGGTTGTGGACAGGTGTCTTTTATACTGATAACAAGTTCAAACAGGTGCCATTACTACAGGTAATGAGTGGAGGACAGAGGAGCCTCTTAAAGAAGAAGTTACAGGTCTGTGAGAGCCAGAAATCTTGCTTGTTTGTAGGTGACCAAATACTTATTTTCCACCATAATTTGCAAATAAATTCTTTCCGAATCAGACAATGTGATTGTCTGGATTTGTTTTCTCATTTTGTCTCTCATAGTTGAGGTCTACCTATGATGTCAATTACAGGCCTCTCTCATCTTTTTAAGTGGGAGAACTTGCACAATTGGTGGCTGACTAAATACTTTTTTGCCCCACTGTAGCAGCATTTTGGTTTTTCGTATGTATGGTATGGATGTTTATTGTTTCTTTGAAACTCCTGACATGATAATGTCTAGACCAGAGCTTTCCAAACTGTGTCGCGACACAAAAGTGTGTCGCCACACACAGCGTGGTGTGTCGCCACACCACCCGGAAGCGGCGGCGTCCACGGCAGCAGCAGCGGCGTGGGATCAGTGGTTCCGGGTTTTAGCGGAGGCTTCCGCCGCACGCCCCCCCGCACCGCTGCTGTGCACGCGCGCCGCCGCCGCACGCCCCCCGCACCGCCGCACGCCCCCCCGTGCCGCCGCCGCCGCTGGTGTATCGCCAGCGGCGGCACTTTGGAAAGCCCTGGTCTAGACTCTTACCTGAAAATGAACCTTATAAATTGGGCTCACTTATAAGTTAGACCAGAGCTTTCCAAACTGTGTGTCGGGACACATTAGTGTGTCGGCTGCAGTGTCTGGGTGTGTCGCGGCTGCTGCTGCCTCCCGAGCCCTGCCAGGATTCTGCGCAGGTCCTAGTGCCTGCCTTGTGCCTTGCTGCCTCCAAACCTGCTGTGATTCCGTGCAGGTCCTAGTGCCTGCCTTGTGCCCTGCTGTAAGAGTGTGTCGCGAAATGATGCCCTGCTGTAAGAGTGTGTCACCAACATGAAAAGCTTGGAAAGCTCTGAGTTAGACACTTGATTTTGCAGCAGAAAATTGATACATTTGATTTTTATAAACTGTTGGAAATATCTGCCTGCCTATATGTCTGGTTCAGAAGCAAATGAAATGTTGCAAACTGATAAGGCTATATGGCTGATAACCAACAAGAGAACTTTCACAATATCTTATCCTTTTCATATGTGCTCAATATAAGAGTCTTTCGGTATGCATAATATACATTTTGTCTCAGTTGAGTGACAGGGTGATTCCAACAGACAAGCATTTGGAAGTTATGATAAATAAATACGGCATAGAAGCAGTCCCAGTTGCTCCACAGTTTTTTGGAAATGCTGGCAAAGAACACATGGAGAAATATGGTATGTTAAAAATATTACTGTTCTAAACACACAATGAAGACATTTTGTATAATATTGTTATTGATATGTCGATGAATATTGTTATTGATGTGCCGGATTACTGTGAAGATCTTTGTGCCAAAACCACTGATTTCTAAGGGGGCACAATTTTGCTGCAGTGTACAGTCTGCTGGAATTCTGTGAATTGTTTTGGCTTCTGTTAGCCCTCCCAGGTAAACCAGACAGGAAACACGACTAGGTGAGCTAATTCTACTTTATTGTAAGGCTACATTAAGAGAATCTTGCAAGTCTGAAATTACAAACATCCTGCCCTCCCTTTTTATCACCTGAGTAGTTAGGGTGGGTCATTCCTAAGTTTCTTTCTCTGGCCATTACTCTGTTGCTGGCTCCTTTCTTTTTCATCTGATCATTCCCTAGGCGGCATCTCCCCCCCCTGCATCTTCCAAGGACACCCTCACATTCCATCACATCTTCTGTGTCTCCTTGAAACATGGTTCTTATCTAATTTCTAGGAGAGGCTTTTGAGCATCTGAGATCACGAAGCACAGCACATTATCGGTTTAAACTTTAAACCGATAATATGCTGTGCTTCATGATCTCAGATGCTCAAAGTGCATTTTAAACTTTAAACTGAGTTAAACGAACTTACGAAGTCAGCATTTTTAAGGACTTTGAAATAAATTTTTATATGCTTTTGTTTATTTTAGGGACAAAGCTTGAACACTTTGCAAAAATTGCCTGGAAGAATCATAAGCACTCAACGAACAATCCGTAAGTACAGTATTTTAGGTAACATAGGTGTTAGAATCCAGGCTAAAAAACAAGTGTTGTGTTTTAGAAAAAAGCAATGAAGAAGCTATTTAAAATGGGAGGTGGCCAATAGATTTTAAACATTTCCATGCTCAAAAAAGGAGGGGTTGTAGACATAAAATCATGAAGGATTAGGATATAAATGGCAGATACCTATAATTTCTAAGCTTGTGAGCTGAGCCAGTATCCCTCTGAATTTGAATACACATCAGAAAAGAGCCATCCTTTTCTTGTACCTCCTGTGGAAGCAACAAAAAATTTAGTCTGCTGCTATTAGGAGGAGAGTATTATGCTAGGTAGTCCTTGAATTGATCTAAGCAAAGCTTAGATGAGACTTCAAAAATGATGCAGTTTCTAAACTTGTGAAAGGAGTTGGCAGAAGCACCAGCAGGAGATGTTCATTGCTAAATCATATGATGATTTGACCTACTGTGTGAAGATATGCTTATGTTTTTGAACAGTAAAGGCTATAATACAGGAGCTCTGTTTTTGAACTGTTCTGACTGCATTTTTTTCTCCCTGTTTTCTGTAGAAATTCTCAGTTTCAAGAGGAGTACAGTTTAGATGAAGTGTTAAACTCTCGCAAGGTTTTTGAATTCTTGACACTCTTACAGTGTTGGTAAGAATCCAGCCCTATAGTGCTTTTGTGACCCTATTTCTCCTTTTATAAAAATGCTTATTCTCTTCTGCTTGATTTTTTCTCTTGGTTGTTTTCTTCTGTTTCTCTGGAGCATCTCCTTTTTGCTAGAAATCATTTTTTCCAAGTTTTTTTAATTGGAGATTGAAGTTAGGACCTTCTTTACACCAAGTATATGATTAACCACTGATCTATGAGTTTCACCCAAACGTGTTAACTTATGGCCACTTCAAAAGTTACAGAAGTGGTTACCTGATGGTGATACATACTGTACATACTTGAAAATTTCACATTTCCTATACAGTAATAGGCAAAATAGCACATTTACATGTTAATTGCAAATATCTGCTATGTAATTGCCTTACAACTAACTAAGCAGTCTTAAGCCTCATAGTTTCAGTGGTATAAATTGGAGTATTTGTTGAATTCTCACCTGCCACTGTAAACTTTTTTAAGTATTTCAGGGGAAAATGCTTGCATGGCTAGAGTATTTTTCAGCTAGATACTGTAGTGGGATGCCTTAGTCAGAAATGGAAATCCTGGCTTGAGGCCAGCCTGTTTAACTGCCTTTTGGCGCTTGGTCAGTAAATCAGCTGCTGGGCAGTCTCAGGTGTAGCAAATGTAATTGCTGCCAAGGCTTTGGTCAGCTCCTTTTGCTTAGGCAGCCAACATCTCAGTGTTTCATCTCCCACTTAGTGATTCTCTCCTTACTGGCCCCCCCTCATGACCTCAGAAATCCACAACTTGACCTCCAACCTGAAAAATGGTAAAGCTGTTGGAAGTGAGTTGATAACAGCAGAACTCTTAAAGTAAAATCCAGAGTGGTGGCCCCTGTATTGGTGTCCCTTTTTACACATATAAATTGTTCAGTGAGTGGAACACTCCTTAACCATCCCTGTTGTGTGTTTTAAGCCCAACGTCTGATGGTGCGGCAGCTGCAGTCCTTGCTAGCGAAGGCTTTGTGAAGAAGAATGGATTGGAGCCGAGAGCTGTCGAAATTTTGGCCCAAGAGATGCGGACAGACTTTCCAAGCTCATTTGAAGAAAACAGCTGCATTAAATTGGCAAGCCTGATCTTTTAATGTATAGAGTAGCATGTGCTTTACATGAATACTTAATACCTATGAAATACATAAAATAGTTTAAGGACTCTACACAAACTGAAATGATAAAATAGCCCCTGATTGCTAGCTAACAATAAAGAATATATTATATTTTAAAAGGAAAAGGAAGGGGGGAGAAAAAAAGGAAGCAGGCGTTGGAGCTGACTGGGACTCTTGTCTCTGGCAAACAGCTGCCCATGAAGAGCAGGAGATTTTCTAAGCAAAAAGGGTACCTGCAGTGGACACATTATAGGATGGGCGATCCATGGGGAAAAGGTTATGAAACAAGAAGCTAGTGTTTCTCAACCTCAGCAACTTTAAGTTTTGTGGACTTCAACTCCCAGAATTCCCCAGCCAGCCATGCTAGCTGGGGAATTCTGGGACTTGAAGTCCACACATCTTAAAGTTGCTGAGGTTGAGGAACACTGCAAGAAGCATTCCGTTTAAAACCCGTGCTCCAAATCTAACTAAAGAATACAGAATTGCTGAAAGAGCACCTCTTGTTGACATGGAAGGATCATAGAAAGAGTGAGAATGTACAGGTGTAAAATGATTTGCTCGTTACTTTTAAAGAAGTCTGATTCTGCACTTTCATAATTCATTGAATATATTTAGTAGAATGCTTGGACTGACTGTCCTACTTTGTTTCAGCCATGTCTAAAATTAAACTTTTTCCTGGACATATAACAGTGTAGCTTAATTCAAAATAAAAGTATCCCATTTTGAGCATTTTCTTGAAATAGCTGGATGTATATTTTTAACTTGCTGCTGCTTTCAGTACATTTATTTATGCACATGTTGCATTTTGATGTAAGTTGATTGGAAAATGTACGTATTCATTTAAAATGATGGGGAATATGTACAGTGGACAGCCCATTTATTATGCATGATCTTCAAGCACATATTCACACATCAGCACACTTAATCTCTGATAATTTCATTTTTTCCTGTTGTCTCTCAAAAATAGTGCTTCTTGATTGGGGCAATGTCTTAAATACTAACAGTCCCTGCATATGCAGTCTATTCATATTTTTCCATGTGTCTGTGGTTATAATACTCAAAATGGTTAATTAGTGTTGCATGTACATATATCCTTAATTTCCGATTTAAAAAAAAAGCCATATTCATCAGGACAATTAAGTGGAGTTCAGAAAACAGGAACATTATTCAATGAAATGCATTCTGGTTGTATTTTGTTGCTCATAGATTGGTTATGATATGACAAAGGAGGCTGCAAAATGTTGTTTTTCAAAAACTGGCCTAACACCAGAAGATGTGGACGTGATTGAACTTCATGACTGTTTCTCTGCTAATGAATTAATTACATATGAAGCTCTGGGACTCTGTCCTGAAGGTATTCCTTAAATATTAACACTACTAAACACCTTGGCCATAACCAGCACACAATTAAGTGCACTTTACCCCATGTTTAACTCTTCAAGACTGACCTCTGGAGGGAAGAGGAGTTGCAGAAGCTTCCAAGCTGTCCTATTCCCTCTCTGATGCCTCCCTTCCACCACCCAGGTAAAAAGAACACGGTGGCCTGCTCCTCTTTGCTAATACTGCCTTTGAAGACGGTACTAGCCTTTAAGTATTAGAAGGAATAGATTAAATTACAGGGCTCTGTATCATTCTCTTCAAAGTCCAGTACAAGTAGTCCTTGTTCAGCAACCACAATTGGGACCAGTAACTCAGTCATTAAGCAAAGCAGTTGCTAAATGAAACAGCGACTGTGCTTACGCTCTTACTTCAGCTTTCCTTTGCTTTACAGACCTGCAAAAGTTGTAAATGCAGGGATTGGTTGTAAAGTTACTTTTTCATCACCATTGTAACTGAACAGTTGCTGTACGGGGCAGATGCTAAACGAGGACTACCTGTACAGTGTGCTATTGTAAGGATATTGGGTTGGGTTGTGGAAGTGCTGTCTGAAATGAGGCTGAAGTCAGACAGTGAGCATTGGGTAGAGACCATGAAAAAGACTGGAGGATAATGCCTGTCCTTTTATGGAAAGGGACTAACAAGAAGATCTTTACACATGCTAGCTATTTATTTAATTTGAATATTTTATGTTTGAGAATTTTTCTTTTGTATGCTCGGTTTGGACTGCTGACATTCAAAAGAGACTGTTTTGTTTTCAACCGCTGACCCTGAATGCCTACGGGTCTGGGAAGAATAAACTGCAGCAGGTTTTCTACATCTTTGGAGTCCGGGGTTTGTTTGGTGGCACTCACAAGTCACAACTCCCCACCTCTCGGTCTACAAGGGACTTTGCCACATGAGTATATAATCATCTACTATAAGAACAGCTCTCAATTAATACAGTGAAGGTTGCTAAATTAGGTTGCTAAATTGTGTCCTATCACATCTCTGCATGTGGTACTAATTTTGCTGTTGTACTGTTAATCCTTCTAGGATATTAATGGGTGACATCTTTTCTTAAAATTTGTGTTGTGCTGAATGTCAGTGTATTATAATTAGTTATCAATTATGCCTGGAATGAGTATTAGAAAAGAGCAGAAGTTGCTCTTCAAAATTCAAGATGAGAGTAAGACAAGCAAAGACAGAACTTAAGAAACAAAGCAAGAATTATCTAGGAAACCAGATAGGCAAAAAGAATTATTTAACATCGATCTTCACTCTGAAAGACATTAGAGAAGAGCCTCTAACACAGAGCTTTCCAAACTTTTCATGTTGGTGACACACTTTTTAGACATGCATCATTTCGCGACACACTCTTACAGCAGGGCATCATTTCGCGACACACACTTACAGCAGGGCACAAGGCAGGCACTGGGACCTGCGGTTTGGAGGCAGCAAGGCACAAGGCAGGCACTAGGACCTGCGTGGAATCCTGGCAGGGCTCGGAGGCAGCAGCAGATGCGACACACCCAGACACTGCAGCCGACACACTAACGTGTCCCGACACACAGTTTGGAAAGCTCTGCTCTAACGGAATATCTAAATTATTAGTGTAGAGAAAATACTTGAATACCAGAAGTGTGAGCTAATAAACAAATTGTAAGATAATGGGGTTGCTGCAGCTGTAGCTGCTACTGTTACTGTTATTATTACTACCACCACCATGATTTCTGTCCTGTATGTCCACAGAGACTTCAGAAATTTGAATTTAGGAAGTAGGCGATATTATATGCATTAATAATTTCCTTTTTTTCTTTTAAGGAAGAGCTGGTGAGCTGATTGACAGAGGAGATACAACATATGGTGGAAAATGGGTTATAAATCCCAGTGGTGGTTTGATTTCAAAAGGACACCCACTGGGTGCTACAGGTAATTCAGTCTTTTATAAGGCTTTCAGTATCTGTATGGAGGAAATGTGCAATTTTGTTTAAAGAAAAAGCTAAACTAGACCATCTTCACTGTTGGAATCAGTCATCAATAATTACCCACATGGACCTGCCACTTTGACAAGATGGTATAGCAGGTAACATTTGCTGAACTTATGCTCATTTATCTGGCAGTAAATCCTACTTGAATGCGCTGTTAAGGTGAAATGTCCATAAACACTTTAAACACACACGCACACACACCCTTTCTGGCCACTTCAAGAGACAGTTCTGGCCAGCTGGAATCTTTGGCAAGGAAATTGGTAGGCCTGGTAGCATTCCTTAAGGTTTGCTAAGCAGTTCTTTGAATACTCTACTCAACCACAGAAATATACAAACAACTCACACAATAGATGGGCTAATCCCACACACGACAGCACCACACCCCCTAATCACCACAAAGAACCCTCTCCTAATCTCTTGTAAATGACTCACAGAAGACACACACCCTCTCAGCAGCTATAAACACCAGCAGGAACACACACCCTCCACTTGGGCACAGAGAGAATCTTCTAGCTGTGCTCCTGTCCTCTGAAGATGCCAGCCACAGCTACTGGCGAAACGTTAGGAACCAAATCTGCCAGAACACGGCCACACAGCCCGGAAAACCCACAACAACCATCAGTTCTTTGAATTGTTCCAATCTTTCTTCATGCCTTCATCTTTTCAGTGTGAAGATTTTTTATCTAAAAAAACTGCAATACACGCAAGTGTTTCTTGTTATCACAAATGTACTGGTTTGAACTGAATTGGGGGAAAATGTATATGTTTTTAAATTGGCTTACTCTGACCCCACATCACTTTTTGAAATTTGAAAATTGAAATGCTTGTCTTCACTTTGATTTCAGTGTATGTACAGAAAGATGAATATTTGTAATCCCTAAACTGAGAGGTGTTGTTTAATATTTTGGTTAGAAATAAGTAAGTTCTGTGTACTCATAATCTAATTTAGAGTACTTCTAGACAAGATTTGGTAAAGTCAGTCACTCAGACCACATACCATTAAATCCATACCCAGTCACCCAAATAAACAATGAAACTGGGATAGTTTTGCTATGACACTCCAATGTTCAGCATCCATAATATCACGTACTTAAATTCTTAAGTGTTCTTGGGATTAAGAGTAAAAATCCTATGAATGGAATGTGTAGAACGTTTTACTATGTTTCACAAGTCAATGGGGGCTTCTCAATTTGAGTGACATTTCAGTAAGTGATGTGGCAAGGGGCTCTGCAGTTTTCTATTTTAAAAAAGGATGTATCTCTCCAGGGCATGCCCAAATCCACAAGATATTTGGAGTGATTCTATGTCCAAGCCTAAGCATTTACAATATTATGATACTTGTGAAATTAGTCATACTGCATTAAAAATTATGCTGATATGATTTCTAAAACTGAACTGTCTCTTGAGTGAAGCTCACGTCCTTGTGACTGCATGGACATATCCGTGTTATTTTCTTAGCAATAATATGAAAGTGTTCCAGAATGCTTTTTCAACTTCCCAATCTAATCTATAGCCCTGGTATCCCATCCAAGTACAGCCAGAACCTACCCCACTTACTGTACCTTGTCAAGCTCAAACAAAGTTGGCTAGAGTTATTTCTAGAGTTACACATTATTTCCCCACACAAACCTTTCCTTTGTGGGTTTTCATGTTTGATCAGCTGGTTATGAACTTGAATTTAGCTACTGATCCTAGGAGTCTTGCACCCAGGACAGATTATGTTTTTACTTTTATTCAAATATTGTTGATAGGTTGGTGATGTGCCCCTCTAGTCCCTTTCCTCTTTAAAAATTGCAGTAATTCATTTGCAAATCATTTGTTTAAAGTCATTCATGAACTGCCTAGAAGTGCTATTCATAATCAGTGGAATGGATCTATCTATCTATCTATCTATCTATCTATCTATCTATCTATCTATCTTCTTACTTGCTTAGTTTATTCTTCTTGGCTAGCTTGTATATTTAAAGCCTATTTATCATGTTCATCTAAAAAAGCAACTGTAATCTGGCTGTTGAGAGCTCAAATATTAAGGGTATGCAGATACAGAAAATGCTGTCTTAATGCCGAAAGCTAAATTTTAGTCTGTCATTCTGCAAATATATTGACATTAGCTTTGATTTCAGAGGGGAGTGTAACTGCTCTTTGAACAGGGTGATAAACTCTTTTTATTGCTTAGACTTAGATCTGCTTTTTAATTATTTCAGGGTGATTGCTCTCTATCTATCTGCTGGCAGCATTCCAGAGGGGCCCCTAAGAAGGGAGAGGGAAGCTACATTTACACTTTCCTTTGTAATGCAACCTAATTCCTAGTTTCCATAGTAGAGATCTGCATCACTACTAGAAAAAAACTCATATGTTGTCAAGTCTTGCATGACTTAGAGCAGTGTTTCTCAGCCTTGGCAACTTTAAGATGTGTGGACTTCAATTCCCAGAATTCGCCAGCATGTGGGAGTTGAAATCCACACATCTTAAAGTTGCCAAGGTTGAGAAACACTGACTTAGACGCCTTGTCTGCAGAAAGGCAGATTCTGATTAAATGTTAGGAAAATTCTGTATCATAAGAGCAAGTCTACAGTAGAACCAACTCTTTGGGAAGTGGTGAGTTCCCCTCACTAGGTGTCTTCTTGCAGAGGCTGGACAGCTGTGTCCAGAATGCTTTAAGTTGGCCACTGGTACTGATCAAGGGGTTAGCTTTGATGACTTGATTGAACCCTTCCAATTTTGTGATCTTATCAGGAAAAGGGGCGTGGTGGCTCAGCGGGTAAGACGCCAGGCTTGTCGATTGGAAGATCGCAAGTTCAGAGGTTCGATTCCCTAGCCCTGCGTGTGGAGTGAGCTCCCGCACTAGCTTCAGCTCTTGCCAACCTAGCAATTCAAAAGCATGCAAATGCAAGTAGATTAATAGGTACCACTTTGGTGGGTAGGTAACAGCGTTCCGCGCGCGTCATGCAGCCACATGACCGCGGAAGCGTCTTCGGACAACGCTGGCTCTTCAGCTAAGAAACGGAGATGAGCACCGGCCCCTAGAGTCGGACACGACTGCACAAATGTGCGGGGGAACCTTTACCTTTACTTATCAGGGAAAGACCTTTTTTGTTGTCATTTGTGATAAAGCACTTTGAAAAGATAAACACAAGGGGGGTTACTTGGAACCAGACTTAATTGGTTCTAATTTATACTTTCCGGTTAATGAATAACTGTGGAAATGAGTTTGCATGGTAAAAAAAAGAGGCTCTTTAACTCTCTGGGTGGCATGCAAGCAGGTCACAAAATGCACACTTTCAGATTAAATTAATAACTGCTTATTTATTTATTTTTTGCTGTTAGGTAAAGGTAAAGGTTCCCCCCGCACATTTGTGCAGTCGGACAACGCTGGCTCTTCAGCTAACAAACGGAGATGAGCACTGCCCCCTAGAGTCGGACACGACTGTGTGGGGCAGTGCTTTCCAAACTGCCGCCGTTGGCGACACACCAACGGTGGCAGCGCGGGCGGGGGCGTGCACAGTGGCGGAGGTGGCGTGCACAGCGGCAGTGGTGGCCTCCGTTAAAACGTGGAAGCGCTGATGGCGCGCCGCTGCCGTCGTTGCTGCCGCCACCATACACACCGCCGCCGCGCATGCCCCCGTGCCACCACTGTGCACGCCCCTGCCGCCGCTTCCGGGTTGTGTTGTGACACACCAAAATGTGTGTTGCGACACACTAAAGTGTCACAACACACAGTTTGGAAAGCGATGGTGTGGGGGAACCTTTACCTTTGCTGTTGATACCTTTTTACAAGTTCTCTAATTTTATTTATTTTAGGCTTTTATTCTCTTTTTCTCTTTAC
This sequence comes from Charina bottae, assembly GCA_023362775.1. Taxonomy (NCBI): domain Eukaryota; kingdom Metazoa; phylum Chordata; class Lepidosauria; order Squamata; family Charinaidae; genus Charina; species Charina bottae. The sequence goes on along the minus strand of JALMGJ010000003.1, from coordinate 54,115,669 downwards.
TTGTATTATACTTATATTTTCACTGTATTTCCTTTTCTTTTAATTGCTTTTTTTTACTTACTGGTATTTGACCATATTATTTTATATTTTATTAATAATTATTAGTAAAGAACAAGCGAACGTTTCTGCCTCCGCTCTGTTGCTCCATAGTGAAGGAATATCCTGGTAAAGAGGAGAGGGAGCAGCTAGCTATCTTTTGCTTACTTTCCATGAACTTTCAAGCAGTGAGGAGGAGGAGGAACACCTGGCAGCCAAGGGGGAATTTCAGTATGACATGATGCTTTTGCTGAAAACCCCATAAACAGGGACCAAGAAAAACCATTACTAAGTTTCAGTTGCCCTAATTAAATGACAATGCATTGTTACTTAGTGCTTAGAGCAATTTTATGCCAACTTGGTGCCATCAAGATGTATTAGCCAAGCAAGATCTACATCTCTGGTCTTCTAAAGAAGCCAAACTGTTGAAGAGAAACATTTGAATCCAGTCTTTGTTTTAAAGTGTGCTTTTATTCTTAACTGGTTTTAGAGTGATTGTTACTAAGTTTTCTTTGATGTTAAAGATATGTCAGCTGTTCTGAAGTGGACTCACAATATTTTTATCACAGGAACAATGCAGTAGACTGGAGAATCCAACACCTTGAGAAATTTCGGGAACCCTATTTTTTCCAGTCCCTACACATGGAGAAGGATATTCCATTTAAAAATTAATGTTCACGGTGGTTGTGATGCAACTTTTTAACAGAAGGCTTAATCTTCGGTTTCAAGCACACCCATTTATTTATTTATCTATCTATCTATCAATTAATCAATCAATCAATCAATCATACTTATATCCCGCCCATCTCCCTCTCAAGGAGGGACCCTAGGCGGTTCCCATTCCTTTCTTTTCTTTCAAGCTGGGTATAAACGAGATCTTGCAATGCAGTTGGATCTACAGACTCTGTGTTTGATGCGTTAGGTCTGGCACAGTGTGCTGAACTTTGCTGGCAGCTCAGAGGAGAAGCCGGAAAGAGGCAGGTTCCTGGTGCAAAGCTAGCTTTGCAGCATAATTTGGGCCTTGGAGGTGCAGTTGTAATATCTCTCTACACAATGGGCTTTCCAGAAGCTGTAAGGTGAGTGCTGAGTCCCCTCTTGATGCATTCCTTCCCCTGTGCAATATTTGTTGTTTCTGCTGTAGTAATTTCAGCCAGTTATAAAAGGTAAAGGTACCCCCCGCACATTTGTGCAGACGTGTCCGACTCTAGGGGCCGGTGCTCATCTCCGTTTGTTAGCCAAAGAGCCAGCGTTGTCCGAAGACTCTTCCACGGTCATGTGGCCAGTTAGTTAGTTAGTTAGTTAGTTAGTTAGTTAGTTAGTTAGTTAGTTAGTCAGCCAGTTAGTCTCAGCTTTAAATATGATTAATGTGCCTGCTGTAAATAACCAGATTAATGTGCCTGCTGTAAACAACGTATTTCTACCATTATTAACCACTATAATTCCTGCATAATGAAAATAGGCGGTTAGAAATCATCCTGCTTACAACAGGAAAAATATTGGGTCATGGATGAAAAGTTCTTGCTCGGAATCGGTTTTTTGAAAGAGCAACTTGTTTTGTCAGCTGCTAGAAACTTTGCTTGTGATTTTGTTTACGGATCAAAGAGTCTATCTCAATTATGTTTTCCAAGCCTGGTTCCATATATATATTTTCTTTTAAAAAGCTTTAAGAAACTGTAAAGTTAAAAGAATGTATAGAACAAGTTTCAGTACTCAGAGGTAGTGAAGTTGTCTAGAAAAGATGAGGACCAATTTTGCAGGCATAATATTATGGTTTGAATTAAAATTACTCATGTTTTATAGCCTGTGGATTTTTCTTTTAGGCAACTGTTAAGAGTATCCAAATTACTTCTGAAGGTTGTGATAAACAGCATGGAAATTTAGATTGCATAAAACTTATTTAAGCAGTTAGTAATTATTTCCTGGGGTCCTGTGCTTATTTAAAAATCTATTTTCTGCATTTTCTCACCTTACATTTTACATGTGAAAGAGAATTGTCTACATGTTCTTAGTACTTTTTCTTGCTAATTATAAGGTGGGCAGCAAATTTCTTGGTATAAATAATGGTTTATTTGTTAGGTTTATCAACTGCATTCCCAGCTCCACAATACTTTTTCCACACAACAATGTTGCAAAACTGGCCTGAGAGATAGAGATAGTGATTGACCAAAGTCACCCAGTGACCTTTCATAAGTGAGCATAGACTTGAACCAGGATCTCTATGGTCCTAGTCCAACATTTTTAATTAGTACAGTACATCAAGTACCAGTTCGGTACACAAATTACAACAGTGGTCCTGTGAAGGTCTTTTCAGTTAATAAGCAGCCTTAGTGTAAGGTAAAGAAAATGCACACAAGGATAAAATTCTTTAGAAATAGCAGATTATGCTGAGTGAGAGTAAGAAATTCTTGGTGGCTTTCAGATTCAGAAAAGACTACTTAGGTTCCCAGTGTGAAAAACCTAATGGGAATAGTTGCCAGTTTTAAACCAGCCTGGATTTCTTATGACCAACTCTTTGAGGTAGGCCAGGCCAAGAAACGGGCACGGCAGGGATTCTGGGAATGCTTTTTATTGTAATAAGGTGGTATAAAAGAATCTTCTCCAAGTTTCTCTCTGTCCCATTTTATACTAAACAAAATCAGGGGGGTGTTATTTTGAGTTTCTATACCCCACTTCCCTCTTTCTCAGGACTGTGTCATCTTCTCTGAAAGTAATGAATTCCGGAGAAATTTATTGAACTAGTAATACCTGAAATCTCTATTATTCTTTCTCAAAGTGAATTCATCTTTCCTCACATTGCCATGTGTGGTAATTATCTTGCTCAACTGGAAAATGAAGCATTTCAGCTTTTATTTAGATTGCATCCCACCAAGGGCTTAAGCTAGATTGCATTATTTATATCTTTATCTTTATCCCATTTTATGTTTACAGTAATCTGTGGAGAAGGTTAGTCTGAGATTTTGCTCATGGCAATTTGGGGGAGGGGGTGGAGGGCTAAGTGAGGAGGTAAAGTTGAGTTCAAACAGAAATTATCTCAAGTACTTTTCAAAGAACTTTTAAATTTTACTTATATTGTTATTGTTTTTCTTCCGGCCATGAGTGTGTTGCAAAATTATATTGCTAAAATCTTACATGATCAGTCAGCAAGGGTATGTATGCAAGTGGAACATTTGGATTAGGTATTGAGTAATTAAGGAAAAGGTAAACTAGCCTCATCATTTTCATTTTATAGTGTCATAACTATTGCCAGTAGATGTTTTGGCCAATTTATATATTTAATGAGATCTGTTCGTCACTTGGACTTTTATCTATTTATTCTCTATTTATATTAATTGTTTGTAATTTGTAATTTTATATTTTTACTGTTTTGATTGTTGATTTTATTGTAAACCGCCCAGAGTCCCCCTCGGGGGAGATGGGCGGTGATAGAAATATGAATAATAAATAGATAAATATATAGTAATTTGTAACTAGTATAAATTTCAGCATTTGTTTTCTCATCACATATAAATTGTTTCTATTTCCGTTCACCTCTCAATTTTGATTAGTTTTTTTTTCTCCAGAACACAATGTATTTCTACTTGAAAGAGGAGAATGTGTAAAATACTCTCTCACGCACACCCCTCTGCTTCATTGGTGAAAGGGCAAGCACTTGGTCACAAACAGGATTGGAACTTAGTCTTTCTTACCTTCCTATCTCACTTATGGGAGATCTGTGAAGAGATACAACACTGTGGGACTTCCGGTGGGGACTAATTTGGCTTTTTATATACAGTGGGGCAAAAAAGTATTTAGTCAGCCACCAATTGTGCAAGTTCTCCCACTTAAAAAGATGAGAGAGGCCTGTAATTGACATCATAGGTAGACCTCAACTATGAGAAACAAAATGAGAAAACAAATCCAGACAATCACATTGTCTGATTCGGAAAGAATTTATTTGCAAATTATGGTGGAAAATAAGTATTTGGTCACCTACAAACAAGCAAGATTTCTGGCTCTCACAGACCTGTAACTTCTTCTTTAAGAGGCTCCTCTGTCCTCCACTCATTACCTGTAGTAATGGCACCTGTGTGAACTTGTTATCAGTATAAAAGACACCTGTCCACAACCTCAAACAGTCACACTCCAAACTCCACTATGGTGAAGACCAAAGAGCTGTCGAAGGACACCAGAAACAAAATTGTAGACCTGCACCAGGCTGGGAAGACTGAATCTGCAATAGGCAAGCAGCTTGGTGTGAAGAAATCAACTGTGGGAGCAATAATTAGAAAATGGAAGACATACAAGACCACTGATAATCTCCCTCGATCTGGGGCTCCACGCAAGATCTCACCCCGTGGGGTCAAAATGATCACAAGAACGGTGAGCAAAAATCCCAGAACCACACGGGGGGACCTAGTGAATGACCTGCAGAGAGCTGGGACCAACGTAACAAAGGCTACCATCAGTAACACACTACGCCGCCAGGGACTCAGATCCTGCAGTGCCAGACGTGTCCCCCTGCTTAAGCCAGTACATGTCCGGGCCCGTCTGAAGTTTGCTAGAGAGCATTTGGATGATCCAGGAGAGGATTGGAAGAATGTCATATGGTCAGATGAAACCAAAGTAGAACTGTTTGGTAGAAACACAACTCGTCGTGTTTGGAGGAGAGAGAATGCTGAGTTGCATCCAAAGAACACCATACCTACTGTGAAGCATGGGCGTGGCAACATCATGCTTTGGGTCTGTTTCTCTGCAAAGGGACCAGGACGACTGTTCCGTGTACAACAGGGCTTTCCAAAGTGCCGCCGCTGGTGACACGCCAGCGGCGGTGACGGCGCGGGGGGCGTGCGGCGGCGCGCGCGGTGGTGGCGCGGGGGGCGTGTGGCGGCGCGCGCGGTGGCGGTGCGGGGGGGCGTGCAGCAGCGCGCACGCGCGGTGGTATAGGGGGGCGTGCGGCGGCGCGCGCGTGGCGGCCACCGTGCACGCGCGTGCCGCCGCTTCCGGGTGGTGTGGTGACACACCACGCTGTGTGTGGCGACACACAGTTTAGAAAGCTCTGGTGTACAGGAAAGAATGAATGGGGCCATGTATCGTGAAATTTTGAGTGCAAACCTCCTTCCATCAGCAAGGGCATTGAAGATGAAACGTGGCTGGGTCTTTCAGCATGACAATGATCCCAAACACACCGCCCGGGCAACGAAGGAGTGGCTTCGTAAGAAGCATTTCAAGGTCCTGGAGTGGCCTAGCCAGTCTCCAGATCTCAACCCCATAGAAAACCTTTGGAGGGAGTTGAAAGTCCGTGTTGCCCAGCGACAGCCCCAAAACATCACTGCTCTAGAGGAGATCTGCATGGAGAAATGGGCCAACATACCAGCAACAGTGTGTGCCAACCTTGTGAAGACTTACAGAAAACGTTTGACCTCTGTCATTACCAACAAAGGATATATAACAAAGTATTGAGATGAACTTTTGATATTGACCAAATACTTATTTTCCACCATAATTTGCAAATAAATTCTTTCCGAATCAGACAATGTGATTGTCTGGATTTGTTTTCTCATTTTGTCTCTCATAGTTGAGGTCTACCTACGATGTCAATTACAGGCCTCTCTCATCTTTTTAAGTGGGAGAACTTGCACAATTGGTGGCTGACTAAATACTTTTTTGCCCCACTGTATAATTTGTTAAATTGAGATTTAAAGAATTTTTTAAATTGCTTTTTTATTAAAGTGATTTTTGAGGAATATAAAACTTTCTCTTCTTCGTTGAATCTGTGGATTGGAGTTCTGATCTATTTGCTTTCACTTTCCCATGGGAATGCTGTTTGTTATTACTTTTTATTTTCCTGATTGGCCACAACTGAGACAAAAAGGCTGGAGAGAGTGTTCAGTTACAGCGTTAATGACTTTACCTTCCTGAGGCACTAGAGGGTGCCATAATCTATCTTACTGTTAAGAAATATGGAGGAAATTAATTTGATATTTAAAGATTTCTACAATGCTGTTATTCAAGTCTTGGAGGATTTCTCAGAATTTGTGGAGTCCAAATTGTCACAAGAATTGAGAGAAACTGATAAGGCTGAAAACTACCTTAAGAGTAAAGTACCTTAAGAGTAAAGTGGTTTCTTCAAAGAAAAAGATGAGAATTGGTGACTTAAGTTTAAATAGTCAAAGGAAAATTGAGTTGTCGAAAGTTGAAAATAAGAATACAGTGTTCCCACTACACCATGATCAAGAAAGAGAATTAAACTCTAGAGGCTGGAAGATTTTGGACAAATATTTGGGGTTTTTAAAGCAGGTTGTAGAATTTGAAATTGACAAGAAGAAAGCTCTGTACATAATACTGAGACATGTAAATGCCTTGGTTTACTTTGAAGTGGGATAATTGTCTAAATATGTTTATCAGGATGGCTTCTTAAAGGTTTGGATAAATGGTTATGCTGTTTTGAAAATTCTTACATTTTTGGTAAATGCCTTGGTTATTTAAATGTGGTTATCAGGATGGTTTTTTAAGGGTTTAGACCAGGGCTTTCCAAAGTTTTTCCCGCGGCGACACACCAACCGGCGTTGGTGTGTCGCCGCGGGAAAACCCAGAAGTGCTGTCCTTGCGGCAGCGCGCAAAAACCCGGAAGCGCTGCTGCCGCTTTTGGTTTTTGCACGCCGCCGTTGGTGTGTCGCTGAGGGAAAACCCGGAAGCGCTGATGATGATCAGCGCTTCCAGGTTATGTGGCGACACACCAGACTGTGTGTGGCGACACACTTTTGTGTCGCGACACAGTTTGGAAAGCTCTGGTTTAGACAAATGTTTATGCTGTTTGGATAATTTTTATATTTTTGGTTAATGTTATGTGATGGAATGTATCCCCGAGGAGGGGTGTGATGTGATGGATCTCGGAGCAGAAGAAGGAGGGGGCACATTCCATCAGGGAGATAAACGTTCTCACAGCGTCGAGAGCCTCAACAGGCCGGCAAAGAAAGTTAGGCTGGCCCCGCCTTAGAGTCCCAGGAGTATTTTTCCCTTAGATCAGTAAGAACAATAAAGAAACTAGAGCTACAACCCCGTCTCAGCATGGTTTCTTCGCCAGTTTTCCTGACATGTTAATTTAGTTGGCAGATAGGAGAAAATTATAGTGAAGAAGGGTAGTGTTTGTTACTATATTAGGTTCCAAATTATGTTTGAAGGGTTTTATATGTTTTTCTTCAATTGGGAGGGTAATTTTGTTTTAGAAGGGAATGTAATAATGAGGATTTAAATGCTTTATAGAAATAATGTTTACTATAATAGAATAGAATAGAATATTTTATTGGCCAAGTATGACTAAACATACAAGGAATTTGACTTTGGTGCAAGAGCTCTCAATGTATTTACCTAACATCAAAAAAAATAAACAATAATAAATTATACAATCAAGAAAAGAAAAATTAAAGAAAAATAATAATACTACAGCTATTTAACTAACACATACTCATATTTAAAGGGAAATTTAAGAGGCAATAATACTGCATCTGTTATTTAGCATATGTTCACATATAACAGAGCATTACCGATCACGTCTTAGCAGTCATGTCTTATCATACATCATACATCATCAATCATTATCTCATGCTACTTTAATTAAAAGTTCAACAAAGCAATGGCATACATTATCAATCATCATATCATGCTGCATTAATTAGGAGTTCAATAAATCAGCACAAGGGAAAAAACTCTTTCGATGTCTAGATCTTTTGACATACGGTACTCTATAACGGCATCCTGATGGAAGAAGTTGAAACAGTTTATATCCAGGGTGAGAAGGGTCTGCAGATAGCTTCTCCGCCCTACTTTTGACCCTTGCAACATACAGGTCTTCTATAGAGGGCAGGCGGACTACAATAATTCTTTCTGCAGACTTGACTATCCGTTGGAGTCTATGTCTGTCCTGCCTGGTTACAGAGCCAAACCAGACAGTTATAGAAGAACAGATAACAGACTCAATAGTTCCTCTGTAAAGCTGTACCTGAAGCTCCTGAGATAGTTTAAACTTCCTAAGTTGACGCAGGAAGAACATCCTTTGTTGTGCCTTTTTGATAATAGTTCTGATGTTAAACGTCCATTTCAGATCTTGAGAAATTATGGAGCCCAGAAACTTAAAGGACTCTACTACTGATACAGGGCCATCGAGTATAGTAAGGAAAGGGGAATTAAAGGAGTTCTTTCTAAAATCCACAACCATTTCTACAGTTTTAAGTGTATTCAGTTTCAAATTATTATAACTGCACCACAAGACCAGTTGTTGTACCTCCCGTCTATATGCTGACTCATCACCATTCCGAATGAGACCAATGACGGTTGTATCATCTGCAAATTTCAAAACTGTAACAGAAGAATCTTTTGAAGTACAGTCATTGGTACAGAGAGAAAAGCAGCGGGGAGAGCACACATCCCTGAGGGGCACCTGTGCTGATTGACCGAATGCTGGATATAGTTTTGCCTAAGCTCACATGTTGTTTCCTATCTGTTAGAAAACTGTATCCACCTACAGGTAAGGTCAGGCACCGTGAGCTGGATCAGTTTGTTGTAAAGAATTCCTGGAACAATGGAATTAAATGCTGAACTAAAGTCCACAAATAGGATTCGTGCATCAGACTTCAAGATAGAGATTCAAGATGTTGCAAGATATAATGTAAAGCCATGTTGACAGCATCATCTGCTGACCTGTTTCCTCTATAAGCAGACTGCAATGGATCTAACAGGGGATCCGTGATAGCTTTCAAGGGAGCCAGCACTAGCCTAATATGAATTGGAGTAAGAGATTGATATTGATTTCTGTATATCTTTGTTATAGAAAGTCGGAAGTCACTTTGTAGTAGTTTGTTTTGGGTTTTTTCACACCTTTTTGGTTATATGTCGATGAAGGTTCTCAGTCATCCAGGTGGAACAGTCTGTGGCTTGAATCATGTCAACTGGATTTCTATTTTCTCAGTAGAAACGTTTCACTCCTTATCCAAGGAGCTTCTTCAGAAGCTTCTTCAGACTGAAGAAGCTCCTTGGATAAGGAGTGAAACGTTTCTACTGAGAAAATAGAAACCCAGTTGACATGATTCAAGCCACAGACCTTTTTGGTTCTGTTTCTTTTTCTTTGTAGGCTTCTTTGTTTCAATCTTTTTAGTTTTTATGTATATTTTGAAAATGCTTTAATAAAGTTTTCTAAAAAAACTGTCTGAATCGTTAGTAGAATTTTATCATTATAGTTCTTTCAAGTTTGCAGATTGTAGGGGTTGTTCAATTTTGTCTTAATGCTTTTGAGGCATTGTACTTTGTAAACCATGATTATGCTTAATATGCGTGAATCTAGCTGCAACACATGCAACCACAATAATTAAAGGGAAGACTGCATGGAAAATTGCTTGTTGAAATCTGCTTACCTCACTGATACTAACTTACTTTTTCCTATTTCAGGAATAGGCAAATCCAGGCCATTCCCACTAGAGCAGTGGTTGATGGATTTAAATCAGCACTTGTATTCAAAGAAATTGAAAAGAAACTTCAGGAGGTTTGTACATTAAATATGCTTATAAAATAAATTGCCAAATAGTAACTTGCGTACTGGCACAGAAATATTTTAAGTACGCAAATAATTATTTTCTTTGAATATGGCTGGTCTGCCAAAATTAACTCTTTTTGATTGTTAGATTAATTTTCCTTCTAATGAGTCCTTTCCCCATACAAAATAAAGAAAAAGAAAAAAGAGGTCAGAACCAGACAGAACAGCCTAAGACAACGTAACTATTTTTGTCTTTGTCTTAATAATGGCTGTAATAACTTTCTGAAATACAAATTGAGCTTTGTAAAATTTTAAAAAAAATATTGGCCTTTGGTACTGGAACTATGAGCCTTGTGTCATTACACACACACATAACTTTGTGTGCTGGAGTTTCATGAGTAACCTTGGAACTAAAGATCCTGATCATGTTTTGGTGATATTTATTTATTTATTTATTTATTTTCCATCCTGCCTTTATTATTTTTATAAATAACTCAAGGCGGCGAACATACGTAATACTCCTTCCTCCTCCTCTTTTCCCCACAACAACAACCCTGTGAGGTGAGTTGGGCTGAGAGAGAGTGACTGGCCCAAGGTCACCCAGCCGGCTTTCATGCCTAAGGCGGGATTCTCCTGGTTTCTAGCCCAGCACCTTAACCACTAGACCAAACTGGCTCTATGTTGGGACCAAACTATTTTGAACACAATGGGACCACTATTCCACCTGCCTGCAGAAGGAGATAACAGAACTATAAAATTTATTCCATAATCATTCTAAAGCAGCTTTGTTGTTGTTCAGTCATTTAGTCGTGTCCGACTCTTCATGACCTCATGGACCATAGCACGCCAGGCCTTCCTGTCCTCCACTGACTCCTGGAGTTTACTCAAATAACTAAAGCAGCTACTAACTAGCTACTGACTATTATAAATCATATAATAGGAACTGTTGGATTGTTAAGAGTGCCACTTCATACTGAAGATAGGGAGTCATATACTTGAATAGTCTCCCATATTCTGGAAAAAAAGACTTTGCATGTAGCAAAATGTTCACAGTAAAGTGTGTTAATCTACATTTCTCTGTTTGCCTTGCCTGTTTGCAATTGTTTCAGCTCTTTTGTAGGCTGAAAATGAAATCTGGGACAGGGCAAGATTCAACTTGGCAAAATAATTACCTACTGTGCTGTAGATTGTGGAGATAAGTATTTGGTAACTCAAATAATTATGTCCATTATGCTTAGCACTGTAACCTGAAGCAATTTACTTAGAACGAAGCCACTTAAGTTTCAAGGGTGTTACTTCCTTGACATTGTTTAGTAGCTCCCACTACATCTCCCAAAAGAGCATTTTTCAGGAAAGAGTGCTTGTACAGCATTAAGGAAGGAGCTGCAGTTCTTTCTTTCAAACTGCAAGAATCCTAGATTTGGATGATCTTATTGAGGCCAACAAGTCTAACCCAGGGGTCCCCAACCTGTGGGCCACGGCCTGTTAGGAAGTGGGCCGCACAGCAGGTGAGCAGTGGTGGTCTGCGCGATTGGCTCCCGCCTGCAAACCCTGCCCCCTGGTCCACGCGATTGGCTCCCACCTGCAAACCCTGCCCCCTGGTCCTCACGATTAGCTCCCACCTGCAAACCCCGTCCCCCGGTCCGTGGAAAAATTGTCTTCCACGACCGGTCCCTGGTGCCAGAAAGGTTGGGTACCCCTGGTCTAACCTACTGCTCAACGTACAAGTTCAGTTTAAGGATCTCCAGCTTTTTGTTCCAGAAAAGATGACCTCATAATCTCCCTTGGAAATCAGTTCCACTCTGAGACTACTCTTTCTGTTAGCAAGCTTTTTCTCAGCATTCAACTGGAATATGCTTGCCTATAACTAAAACCATTATTCCATGTCCTCCACTCTGGGATAACTGAGAAGAGGAAATGAATTTCTGTGTGACCATTCTTCTCAGTTCTTCACTAGAATACTTCTCTCATATCCTCCTTCAGCTGTCTATACTTAAGGCTAAATACACCCCTCAACCTGTCCTCATTAGACTTAATTCCTTGTCCTCTGATCATTCTCATTGCTCTTCATTGCACAGATAACAGTTTTTCAATCCTTATTAAAGGGTGAAGGGCAGAACCGAAAGAGAGTGACTATATGTTTACCTTTTGGCAGCCACATAACTGCTAACATACTCCGCTTACGATTATCTATAATTACATTTTTTCCCCACATGTATTACTCATGTATCACTCATCATCTACTCGTGCATTTGATTTAATTTGTTTCTGTTAATTAACTCTGTCTTTGTCTCTATTAAAATTCACTTTGTTATTTTTAGCCTAATTCTCTAACCTGTCAAGGTCATTTTTAATTTTGTTTCTGTTTTCTAGACTAAGCTATCCTGTCCAACTTGGTATTGTCAGCAAAATTTCTGCCTTTCATTTTTTTCCTTGTTGTAGTTGCTTGTGATTGTCTTTTTAATACCTCCTTTTTAAACTGTCCCCATCCACCTTGGACTTCTTCTAAAGCAACCTTTCTCAACCTTTTGACCCTGGAGGAACCCTTGAAATATTTTTCAGGCTTCGGGGAACTCCTGCACATTCAGGCTCAAATATAGGCCACAGGCACTAACAGTGTTCTTAAACTAAAAATAAAGAATGAAACTTACATCTTTAATGTGAAGTTGCCTGAATTTGAAATAATTTTTTAAATAAATCGTGATCTCACAGGGAACCCCTAGTGACCCCTCCCAGAACCTGAGGGTTCCACGGCACCTGGTTGAGGAACCCTGTTCTAAAGGAATAAAATTGCCACTGCCCTTGGCAGCGGGTGTGCTAAATCTTGCCAACAACTCCATTACATTCCTGATCAATAGTCTAAAGAGATAACGATATTTTATGAGCAGAGGGTCTGGAAAGCACACATTCATTCTGTTCTTCATATTAGGAAGTCGCCAGTTATTATAAATCTGCTCTTTGCCTTCTTCAGGTAATTGCAGCCACTATGCTTTTCAGGGCCCCATCTTCTTGTCTTTTGTTCAGTGTGATCTCTTGTTTCTCTCCTGGAAACATACTGTAGCATATTCCTCCTGTGAAAGCCTGAAAGCTATTTCTGTGTTCCAGCTGTACAGAGGGTTTTTTCCCCCTAGTCATTCTCATTTATTGGGTTGACTCCCTTGATTGGTTCTCTTCCTTGTAGAGAGTTTCTTCCTCTGTCAGCTTCTATTGTGGCAACTCCTTTAATCCAAGAAATCTTCATCCTCCTCAGTGTCTCCACTTGCTCCTTCAAATCTCTAACTCAAAGCAGTGATACCACATTTGCTAATGTTGTTTGGAATCTTTAACCATGCATTCAGGATAATGACTAATGTCTGCAAGGCTTTAGCACAAGTTGAAAATATGTCATGCACACCCAAATTAAGATCCTCTTTTAATGATATGTAACTATTACATTATGATTACAGGAAGGAGAACAGTATGTCAAGAAAATTGGTGGCATTTTCTCCTTTAAAATAAAAGATGGCCCTGAGGGTAAAGAAGCCACTTGGATAGTCGATGTGAAAAATGGTAAAGGCTGTGTGGATGTTAACTCTGGTGAGTGGTGTTTTTTTTTTAATAAAATGTTCTTAGATTGTTGGACTAAAAGGGAAACAAATTATATACTATGGGTGTGGATGAAATATAGGAATGGACTTAGTTAGAGAATGTAGCATTAGACCTTCAAGAAAATGAATGTAGTGTGATGCAACATTTTAGTAAACATGAAAGAGTTATATAAGCTATGCATTCTCGATGTAGTGCTTTCTTGCGACTGGCCAATTGTGAAACACTTTTGAAACTGAAATGTAGGGCAGAGGAAAATGTTTGAAATAATTCAGTTGTGCTCCCTTTTCCCTCTCAATTCTTGACACAGCATTCTTGGCTTTTCTGCCAATTAGTTGGCTATATTATGAAAAGTGCTACTGATTAGAGTGCTACCAGTAATCAAGTAGGTAACCAACATATTTTTTTAAATGTAGACCACCAAAATGTTGTGTGGTCACCTAGCCCCACTAAAAATTGCTATTGGATTATAATTTTGTAGGTGACAGAAAGGGAAAATTATTAATGCATGAGGAGTAATCATATGAACCACAGTGCATTATATTTAATTTTAATTATATTTAAATTCAATCAAATTTTGATTTTGTTCTGGCCCTGCTTACTTTTTTAAGTACAACTGCTGGTACAACACTTCAAGATCAAATATAGGCATCAGCCCCTGAAAAGTTATATTCCTCAATCTAGAATCTGTCTTGCTGTGGTTTCCTAAAGCTTATATGGTTTGGTTGGTTGGTTGGTTGATTGATTGATTGATTGATTGATTATGTGCCGTCAAGTCGTTTTCGACTCCTGGTGACCACATAGATAGATTTTCTCCATGATGATTTCCTCCTAATCTGGTCTTTCAGGTCTTCCAACACAATATATAAATCACTAATTATTATTTTTTTATCCAAAGTTATTCCGTAAGTTGAGTGATGTGACCTGGTTAATACTTAGCCCAGACTCTGTTAATGGTTGTTTTTTACTAACAGCTTTTCTGTCATAACATTATCAGCTATAGTTTTGACTTGTCTGCCATCAATATTTGTTGACTTTTGATATCCTACTTTTAGCTAGTCACCCATAATTTGAAAGTAAAATATCGCCAAATACAGAGATCATGTTTTAGTAATTGGTGTCCTACTTAATATTCTAAATATTCTTTTTCTGGCCAATGTGTCTGCTACTGTAGATCAGAAAGCCGACTGCACAATTGTAATGACTGATGATGATTTGCTGGCGCTGATGACTGGCAAGATGAATCCTCAGACAGTAAGTAAAATGCAAAAGAAATCATACTACCTTCAATTGTTCTACACATATTTTATTTTATTTTATTGTGGAGGAGTAATGAAAACAGCTTGCCCTATTTTCTCCTTTCTATTATTTTGGATTAAATGAGAGTTAAAATAATTCTAGATGTTGTGAGTTCATGCTTAGTTCAACATTGCTAAACATGGTCAACACAGGCTACTTCCATAAATACATTTTCCTTTTTTTAAAATAGTGATTTTATTGAAAATTACAATTGCAAAGATAAAAAAATAGAAGGTGCAGAAAAGAAAAAATAGATAAATAGAAAAGAAAGAAAAAATAAGAATATAGTAAAGAAAAAGAAAAGAAATATATAAAGAAATGACTTCCCCCTTCATCACAAGTATAAACAATTTTAGCAACTTACCACCTTTTCTTAGAATACAACAAATGATCTCTTCTTCCCATGTCCCATCTCTTATCTATAAACAAATCCTTAAAGGCTCGTCATTTCAGTCCTAATCAGCAAAAGTCCATTAAGGGTTACCAGAGGTAACAACATATATATTTTAGCCTTAATCAAATAAACCAACTTTATATTCCTTCCTTTTACTTTTAACAATCTTGACCTTTAGTCCCTTCAAATAATGTCCTAGAACTTGATTTCATTTTTTCTTTGTCCCATCTCACAAAATTCTTCAAAGCTTTAACAAGCCTTTTTTGTAAATCCAATAAAGGAAAATTATCCAGGTCACTCTCTTGGTTTGTTATTTGTATAACCCTTTTAATTATTAAGACATCAGCTGGTTTCTTTTCTTTGTCCAGTGTAGCATTTTTTCCATATTATTCTTATAGACTGTCATTTTTAAATCCACTTTCAGATCAGTCTCAGTCTTGTCTGGTAAAATGTGTTCATAACATCTTTTAAACACAGACTATGTATAGAGGCAGACACTCTTAAAATTAACTTCTGGGTCCATTGTTCAAAAATATCCTTCAATATGTCCAATATTAAAATATTTTTCTTCATTCTGTATTAGTAAGTCAAATTTAAGTGTTCTTCTCCTTTAATTGTAATCTTTAGTTCCTTCTGGTTCCCTCTAGTGTCCAACCTTCAAAGTCTGATCCTATCATGTTTTTTTTTAATTCAAAACAAAAGCATTTTCCCATGGGAAGGATTCCTATAATTAATTCCAAAACCCATCTGGACCCTTAGTCTGTTTGTAACTTTCCAAAATCAAAGTTCTAATCACCCTTTTGCTATTTATTCCAAATAATAATAATAATAACAATAATAATTTTTAAGTCCTTAAACTTGTATTTAAAACTTATTTTGCTAAGGATTGAAGGGAACTCACCTGGTGTTTTCAGACTTGTCAATCCAAAGATCCCTAATAGCTAAAAAGCAGTTAACAAGCAATTTCCGAAAGTGATTAGAAAAGGAAGTATGTGAACCCAGTGTCCTTTTTGAAGGCGCCAACCACAGTTTCAGCAAGATATTTATTCCCTCGTCTCCCAAAGCTCTAAAGCTCTAAACCTGCTGGAGACCGCTGTCTTCGCCTAAAAAAGTAAAATGATTTTCCTTTTTGATCAAATTATTTGCTTTGTCTCCCATTTACTGTATATAAATTAAGCCTGTAGACTGATTTACCTGCATTTGGAAAAGATAACCTAAAATAAAATTGCCTACTTAGTAGCCTCATCTTATATGGCTTCAATCTTGAAAGGCATGGTCTTAGAAGACATTTCATTTAGAATTGAATGAAAACATTAACAAGTGAAATGTAATTCTGTTTTGTTTTGTTTTTAATCTAGGCTTTCTTTCAAGGAAAGTTGAAAGTTTCTGGGAATATGGGCATGGCTATGAAGCTACAGAATCTACAACTCCAAGTAGAGAAAGCTAAGCTTTGAGCTACATTGACTTCAAGATGGAATGAAAACTTGGAAAACAAGTTCCTTAAGAACTAGGCTGGAACTAGATGTTGGAAGTAGCATGTTTTCCAAATACGTTTGTTTTACACTAGCTTTCTCGAAGCATTTGTTTAATTGAGATTTTGGCATTGCCTTCCATAAAACCATTACAAAGTTGATAAAATATTAACACTAAAGTAGTCCAAGACTATTTTAATAGTAAAGACCATATGGTGTGTAACAGACCCTGTTTCAAATCCACCTAAAATTACTTTTAAATATGTAAAATGAGGGGATCAGTTGGCCGTATTTTTTGTATAATTTTTAACACCAAGAAGGGCAGCAGGAAAGAAAATGTAATTTGTTGGCAAAAATGTTTCCACAATTTCATTTTTATTCTTTTATAATTTTCATAGCAGCTCAAGAAAAACTTGTATTTCGGCTGGAATCCAGTGAGCTGTTTTAGGCACGCCCAAGTGCTCGGACACATCTAGAGGGATTCCCCCCCCCGGCAGATATACACATATATACATATATACAACCCCCTTCCATATCACAAATGGCTATGCCAGAGCTTTCCAAATTTTTCATGTTGGTGACACACTTTTTAGACATGTATCATGTTGCAACACAGTAATTCAGTTTTACTAGCAAACCGGAGGTTAAACTAACTAAGAGATACGGACACATACATAAATTGTAATAGCGAAATGTATGGGGACACAACATATCTCATCAAAACCTTTCATTTATATTTTTAAAAATACATGATTTGTAAGATAATCACATGTATTTCCAAGATTGTTGTCATTTATGAGTAACAATATGTAAATATGTGCAAGAATTAAAAAAAATTGAATTAACACCAATAACTACTTACCATTTTAATGAGATGTATGAGGTTGATGGGATGAACACAGCTTTTGAATATTTGGTGGAATATTAGATAAAGACACTCACATTTCTTCATCAAGCATTTTTAAGCTTCCATGTTTCAGTGTCTTTAAGTTTGTCATTGTTGAAAAGGATACTTCACAAATGTATGTAGTAGAAAACTGCAGAAGAATTTTTAACGCGTTTCTACCTATGTTTGGATGCATTTTTGAAACGCGAATCCAAAAGCTGTCTAAGTCATACATCATACCTCTTCATACATCATTAACAGACTTCGATCATTTTTTATTTCAGCTAATTCTTCTTCAATAAGTGAAAAGTTACTTAGTACCCCTTTGCAGCAGGGCAAGGCTTGGACGGAGTTCCCCTTTACAGCAGGGCAAGGCTTGGACGGAGCTCCCCTCTTACAGAAGGGCACAATGCAGGCACTAGGACCTGCGCAGAATCCTGGTAGCAGCAGCGAGGTGCGGTTCCGGCTTGAGGCTCTGAGCGTCAGCAGGGCAAGACTCTGGCGCAGTGATCTGGCTGTCGGCTGGACAAGACTCTGGCGCGGCGATCCAGCTTTCAGCAGGACAAGACTCGGGAGCAGTGGCAAAGTTAGATTCAAGGGCGGTCTGAGGCTTCGGTACAAGGTAGTCAGAACGGTTGTCTCCGACAACCGGCTTTCGTCCCTGACGTCCTTTCATGCTTTGAGTTTCCCGCCGCTGCCAAGCAGGAGCCAATTGCTGCTCTCACTGAGCAGCTCTTTTTTCCGCCCTTTTGGCTCGTGCGCTGATTGGCAGCGGGGCACTCCCCCCTTGTCTGGCCACAATCAGCTGGTTGGCTTCCCCTTTGATCCTTCCCGTGCTTTCCTTAATGTCCCTTCGTCCTCCGACTCAGCCTGCACCCTAACAATTTCACAGACACAGAGGTTTCTCGTTACGTTCGCACGACACACCTACACACTGCAGCCGACACACTAATGCAGGGCTTTCCAAAGTTTTCTCATGGGAAAACCCGGAAGTGTGCTGCTGCTTTCGGATTTTTGCGTGCCGCCGTTTGTGTGTCGCCGCGGGAAAACCCGGAAGCGCTGATGATCAGTGCTTACGGGTTGTGTGGCGACACACCAGACTGTGTGTGGCGACACACTTTTGTGTCGCGACACACAGTTTGGAAAGCTCTGCACTAACGTGTCGCGACACATAGTTTGGAAAGCTCTGGGCTATGCACATCTCATTTTTTTCCAAAGGTGATTTGGAATTGGCAGGGAGATGTTGAAGAAGTCCAAAGCTCCCACAGATGAGCAGAATTAACTGTATTTTTCTTTGGATGTTACTATATAAAATAATTTGCTGCTTCCTAAATTAACATATAAGGATTTTATTTGATTGGAAATCAAATTGTTTGCATTAATGAAACTAAATAAGGTAGCATTAGTTGTAATTAATATTCATTGTAGTACTTTTCTCCATATTTATAACGATAAATACAAACACTTTTTAAACTCTTGATTGGTTTAATTATGATATACTTAGATGTGGAAACTGGTGATTCTTTAATAAATTCCTTTATAATATGCTATTTTTTTAATCCATTCTGGTTGGAGGTAATGTATTCTGTTCTGCAACTTTCCTAGTAAATTTAAATCAAATCATCTGTTTGCATCCGTGGCTTCTTTTTTTTTGGTCATATTGATTATAATAATTTTTTATTTTTTTATTTAATTTTTATCCCGCCTTTATTATTTTTATAAATAACTCAAGGCGGCAAACATAACAGATACTCCTTCCTCCTCCTCTTTTCCCCACAACAGCAACCTTGTGAGGTGGGTTGGGCTGAGAGAGAGGAACTGGCCCAGGGTCACCCAGCCGGCTTTCGTGCCTAAGGCGGGACTGGAACTCAGTCTCCTGGTTTCTAGCCCAGCACCTTAACCACTAGACCAAGCTTGCTTATAATAAAATTATAATAAAATAAATAATAATAATAAAATAAATAATAAAATAATACATACAATTTATAATAAAATAAAATATAAAATTGCTTATAATAAAATAACTCAGAGAAGTGGCATAACTTAGTCATGTTAAGCATCAAAACAACACAATGAATAATAAAAAGGGTTGGTTTGCATATTGAAATAAAAATAACATATTTTTATAGATTAAGGCAGAGCTTTCCAAACTTTTAATGTTGGCGACACACACCAGCAGCGGCGGCGGCGCTGATTGGCGGGAGTGCCGCTCCTTACAGTTCCCCCCATCAGCGCTTCCGGGTTTGCGTGCTACACACCAGGACACCGCAGGCGACACAGTAGTGTGTCGTGACACACACTTTGGAAAGCTATGGGTTAAGGAGATCTGTGTTACAATTCATTGAGTATCTGGCTTAAAACAGAAACTGTAATACGGGGTTTTTAAAATAATGAAGGGTCAGGACTAAAAAGTATATCTCTGTGTGTGTGTGTGTGTGTGTGTGTAAACTTAAAAAAGAAGAAATACAAACTAATATAAAGAAGAAAAGAGAGAAAGCAAAGGCAAAAAATGCAAGAAAGTAAAAAAAAGTAAAAGAAAAATAGAAAAGAAAGAAAAAAGATACAAAGAAGTAACTTCTGATCTTCTTTACAGCAGTTATAGGTACAGTTAGAAATTTATCTCTTACTTGATGGTTACAACTTAACTCTATTCTTTCTATAATCTATCCTGTCTAATCATCAAAACCAGAAATCCTAAATTCATTTTTTTCTGTTTTACGCAAAAAGTCCATAAGGGGTGGGAATAACAGAATTAAACTCTTTTCACAAGCAGACCATACATTATATTCAACTTAGAAATAGGTACATATAGTTTCACTTAAATGAGCATCATAAATATGCTAGAGAAATACATTTTGTCTTTTATTATATACACAGATGATCAGTTTTGTTCCTAAAGATAAATATAAATCAGAGGGATAGATGGACATGAAGACCAGAAAATGGAGCCACTACTGCATATTTTAACTGAAACAAGGCTAATTTTGATACATGCAGTTTTCACTATAGAACATACACAACGCATCAATTTTACAATATTTTTTTAAATTGTGCAATATAAAAAATTAAGTTTAAATAAATAAAAATAAAAAAAATAGACAGATGACACGTTTAGATCCAGATAGATAAATATAATGTATCTGTTGTTGTTCAGTCGTTTAGTCGTGTCCGACTCTTCGTGACCTCATGGACCATAGCACGCCAGGCCTTCCTGTCCTCTACTGTCACCCAGAGTTTACTCAAATTCATGTTCATTACATCGGTGATGCTATCTAACCATCTCATCCTATATCAGCCTAATTTGAAGTCTTCACACTATATTTTTATTTTACACGGTGGGTTTTCGCAATTCAATTTCACCATCTTCAAATAATATTAACAGGACCCAAGCAAATTTGAGTTTCCAAGGCATATGATGATAATAAATTATTTATAGAGCTGCCCATCTCACAATAGTGACTCTGGGCAGCTTACAAAGTTTAAAGCCACATAGCAATACATAACCCATGATGCCCTGGCTAAAACAAGAACCCCCCAAACAAAAAGTTGTATCACCAGCAGAGCTCACCCAGCTTGTCCCAAATACCTGGCAGAACAGCCAAGTCTTCAGACTTATGAAAAGCTAATGGGTTCCATGGCCTTTTCCAGCAGCCTCACCTACTGCATTAGTTACGGCTGCAGGGCCCCTTGCTAGCTCGCCTGCTTCTGGCCTCCAGTACCAAGCCCATTGACAAGCCTCTTCAGTGACATTGCGCTTTACAACCGCATCACTTAGCGATGGAAATTCCAGCCCCAGTTGCTGTCATAACCCAAGGATTACCTGTACAGCGAAATAGGTTTTGTGGATTTGACATTCCTAGACTTAAGTCTTTGGGCTGATAGGATGTCTTTATAATAGCTTTCCATTTCATAGCATCCTGCTGATTGCTTTGGGTTTATTCTTAATGTCCACTGTAGGATTTTATGTTTGGTTGATGTGAGCTGCCCAGAGTCATATCTGCAAGATGGGAGGCCATATACTGTACATCGACATTATTTATCATAAGCAAGGCTTTAAACCTTGCCCATAAAAAAAACCACTTCTATATTTTGCTATTATCAAAATATATCAGATAAGTTCTGAATTTTGGAAAATTCAGAATAGTTGATCAGCAAGATCAGAAACATCTACTTAATCAATGCTGTTTGTCCACATCTTTGGATTTTTAACCGTAAAGCATGTAGATGTGAAGAGCTTGTTTGCTCTGATCCTGCCTTCTTAAATCCCATTGGCAACATTTGCCATTAGAAAATGTTCTGGAGGTCGTCAGCTGAAAGGAATTAATAGCATAGGAATCTGACCTTGCTATTTAAATTATGGTGAACAGGCATAGTGTTACATTTGGTGCTACTATTTAAACTGCATGGCTACTTTTAGGCAGCTAATGAAGTCACAAATTATCAACAACTAATACGTTAGGATGAGATGGTTAGATAGCATCACCAATGTAATGAACATGAATTTGAGCAAACTGGGAGACAGTGGAGGACAGGAAGGCCTGGCATGCTATGGTCCATGGGGTCACGAAGAGTCAGACACGACTTAACAACTAAAAAACAATATGTTGGGAACTTCATCCCTGTAATTAAAAATTATGAATAACATATTCTCTAAAAATGTTAATCACACATTTATTCAGTGTGTAAATATACTTTTGAAAATACAGTATTAGTGGATAAATATTGTTAGATTATATACGTGAGCTTTTATCAATACAACTGCTTCCAACTTTTTGATCACCTACAGCCTCCTTTAGTAGCTGTTTCTGAATTTTAGTAGACCACCTTTCCTTAATCTAATGACCTCCACATGTGTTAGACCAGGGTTCCTCAACCTCAGCCATTTTAAGATGTGTGGACTTCAACTCCCAGAATTCTGGGAGTTGAAGTCCACACATCTTAAAATGGCTGAGGTTGAGGAACCCTGTGTTAGACTATAACCTTCATCATCACTAGTCAGCTAATAAGTCGTCCTGCCTGGACAAGATAAAGGGTGGATTTTAATACATCTGCAGACACAGATTAAACAAGAATTAACTATATTTAGCTGATGTATAATATATGTCCAATGAATATTTAGTATATTTTCTCATTTTGCTTAAACTTTAAGGTTGGTAAATTGTTTTCTCTGATTTTAACCAAAATCTAGAACAAACTGGCCTATGGTTTAAAAATGCATTAAAAGGTGATCAGGATAATAATTTCTAATACTGCTCATTAATCAGTTTTAGGAACACTGCCACACAATTGTATTTCCTGAAACATGCTATTGTAAGGCACCAAAACTTACCACGCGCCTCTTAAAGAAAGCCAAGTACACAACGGAGACTTTGTAAAAGGAACAACAGCAAGTTTAATTGGCCAACAAAGGTTGCTGGATGGCAGACCATACAGCTGTCACGTGCAGGTGACCTCTGAGTGGAACAGCCAGGCCCAAGAACAATAGGGCACAAACTTTTATACAGAGATTACAAGCAGGAAGTGAGGATGATGATGGTATGCCCATATGTGGGTGAGGTGTCCTCTGACCATTCCCTGGGATTGGCTAGCTTTTGGGGATCAGGGTCCCGCCCAGGGCTCAAGATTTACTGTAGGATTCTGGGATGTGTCAGGCTATGCGGTGACGTGGGTTATCAACATAGTTGCAAAGAGAGAGGCCTGTGAACATTCATACCAATTGTTCTATGGGCACATCCCGCTAACTAGAGATTTATTTTTTGCATCTTAATACAGATAAGGGTAACACTTTGGAGGACACTAGGGTTATACACACATAGCTACATTACAGAGGTCAGAACCATTAAATTGCATCTTCACACTTTTACATTTTAGGAGGGGGAAACAAAGGATTTATTACAGAGAGATTGGGTAAACATGTTAGCTTGTCTCAGGAAGGAGATGCTGACCAGATAGGGGGCCCCAGGCTGGTATGCATTCCTGGGGAAGGTAGAATTACTATCAGGGCAAACTTAGCATTTCTATACAGAATTCTTTGGTTCAGGCAATAGCTTTGGTTCAGTGGAGTTCTGACAGTGTTGCACTATGGGAAACATTATAACATTGTATTGTCTAGGCCAAGCTCTGTGGCCCAGGTCTGCTCAGGTCCCTTCACTATAAATAAAACATTTTTTGCCTGTCAGCAGAGCTTTAAGTCATTCCACCAATGATATTTAGTGTGAAGCTATCGTCACCATAATACCCATAACATCTCTAGATGGCGCCAACTCACTTCTAGATAGATTTAATAGCGAAAATAGCCATACTGTATGTGCAAGATCTTTGTTCTTACCTGAACAACAACAGGAATTTTGCCTTTTTAAATCTGCCTAAATTATGTTTGTTTTTTGGCCATTGCTGACCCCAGTTGTATAAACAGTCCAACAAACATATCCTTCATACAGAATTGGTTTTCACTTAATCACCATTGACAAATAAATCAGTTACCTCCAGTGGAACAGGTTTTGCCTAGCTGAATTTGGAATGCCAGTTGTGCAGATTACTGTGGGATGGGATTTTCAGAGTTGCTTCACACACAATTTTTTTTAGCTGTGTTCCAATCTTTCCCAATCAAGAAATCCTCCAGACCTCAACCCCCAGAATTCTCAGCAATGACCATGTTAACTAAGGAATTCTGGGATTTCAAACCAACACATTTGGAGGATGTCCAGGTTATAAGTATAGATATAAATTCAACAAATATTTTGGAGATGTATATAATATGTATATATTCACCAGATGCCCAAGCTAGCTTTACCAATTCCTTTTAAACTATGTTGACATGTTAATCACATATAGAGTGTTTCTAAGTAATCCATCACTTGAGTCAACATGGATTAATAACTATGAATTAATCTATTTTTTTAAAATTATGCAAATAAGTGAATGCCCAGTCAAATAATTTATATGCAAAGTCCAAAGTAGTCCTTCAAAGCTGTGCTGAGCAAATTTGGGGTTTGGGAATCAGATTTATATTAACAATAATAAGCAGAAGCAAATTCTTAAGTACATACCTATACTAAAGACTTTTTGGCAGCTGTATTTTAATGCCTTTTTTGTTTGTTGTTTTGTTTTTTGTGCCTTCGAGTCAGTGTTGACTCCTGGCGAATGCCTGGATTAGTCCCTGCAGTTTTCTTGGCAAGGTTTTTCAGAAGTGGTTTGCCATTGCCTCCTTCCTAGGGCTGAGAGAGAGTGGCTTTGTGCCTAAGGCAGGACTAGAACTCATGGTCTCCTGACTTCTAGCCAGATGCCTTAACCACTACACCAAACTGGCTCTCAAAATTCCTGTTTACTAGAAATAAATTGCAAGGTTTTTAATTGATTTTGCCTACAGGTAAGTGCATATTAGGTTGCAACTTTAATCAACATGTTTAAAAGCTAGTGTGAAATTAAAACCATGTCAGCCACTTTTCAGGCTGCTGGAAATTCTAGCAAGGCTGGAAAACACATGGCCCTGTTGCTGATGAATGATGATACTAGTAACTCACCACAGAGTTCACAGGCTGAAGCTTTGGGAAGCTGTAATTCACAGCAACTGGAGGGCTACTGGTCCCACATTTCTCCCCTAGGAAATAGAGGATATGAAAGTCCCAGGGCTTTTTCCTGTCTGTCTCCATAGTGGAGATAGAGAAATGTTTTGTGAGGAAAGCATTGAACCAAGAGGCAATGCTGGCAAAAATGAATTCTTGTGCATTGATGTCGTACCTTATTCCCATCGTACAAAGATAAAAAAATCAGAGATTCACCTCTCTCTCTATAATCCCTAATATATAATTATATATAATTCAGGCTAGAGGCTGTTATTTCTGATTGATCTAAACATTGATGCATCAAGAACAAATAAAATACCCAGATTTTTTTTTGAAGTGGGGAGGAAACCCACTCAAAATAAATTTCACATTTTCTGGAACCAATTTTTGCAACCTTGTAAACAGATGTCCCTCTTGTACACATGGTATGATGCCTTAGTCTGAATCTTGTCTGCTTTAATGCAAGCCTCCATAATGTGTGAAAAGTGATATCTTAAAACGGATGCATTTGGTTTTCCTTGCCAAGCTGTGATATCATCTACAAAATGGTATGGAGGGAGTTCAGCAGTGATCAACTCTGTAGGGCATAGCTTTCCAAACTCTGTGTCGCGGCACAACCCGGAAGCGGAGGCGGGGGCGTGCACGGCGGCGGCTTGCATGGTGGTGGTGTGATGGCGGCAGTGACGATGGCAGCAGCGCGCCATCAGCGCTTCTGCGTTTTAGCAGAGGCTGCCGCCGCTGCCACCACCACCATACTTAAAGTTGTTTTAAAGTTGTCAAGGTTGAGAAACACTGGCTTAGGACTTGCCTCCATCACATCTCCAGTGGCTGTAGCAGCATGCACCAATGGTTAGAGAAAGTGGGAAAAGTTGCCAAAATGGTATCATTAACCAGTCAGAGGCATTTATGTGCCTCTACATGCATATTTCCATTTTTTACAAATCACAATGCCCTGCAAACCTTCCCATCATGGGTAGTGGGGGCAATTGCAAGGCATCATATATTTTGTTTTGCTTAGAGTGAAAAGGAGATGTTTGTGTTTTTCTTGAGGCCCCACATTAGGGGGCTTCAAATTGATTAAACAGTATTTTCAGCACTTTTCCATTAATCAACTGAAGAGAGTACCAATTGGCTATGGTGATCACAACATGGTCCTGGGTTTCAAAACTGGTGACAGTGAAGACAGGTTGCTTTCAAACTGCTTTTAGGGAGGGGGGCTTTAATACCAGGGAAGAAAAAGATGTCACCATTCAGTCTTTCAAACCTAACCTTAATCATAAATTTTAATCTTAAAAGGGCTTTACGGACTGCCCTGCTAGCACAATTAAAATCTCCATGTTTCTAGTCCCACCTTAGGCATGAAAGCCGGCTGGGTGACCTTGGGCCAGTCTCTCTCTCTCAGCCCAACTCACCTCACAGGGTTGTTGCTGTGGGGAAAATAGGAGGAAGGAGTATTAGGTATGTTCCCCGCCTTGAGTTATTTATAAAAATAATAAAGGCGGGATAAAAATTAAAAACAAAAACTGCACAGCAGAAAGAGTATAGCTTCATCAGCCACTTCACGAAATACCTCAAGATCCTTTGAAAATGAGAAGGAAGAAATTGGAGCAGTGATTCTCCCACATTTATTAGCCCCGTGTGGGAAAGCAGCCTGGTTAAGTTAACAATGTCACACGTCAAAAAAGTTCTCCATGTTGCTTCTTTCTGAAGAAGAGGTGGCAATGGAAAAGACCAGATTCCAGTACTGTAGCTGCAACCCTGGATTCCTTGGAAAAAACAGATGAAGGAATGACACTGATGATGATGAAATGTAAGGTTAGAAATACAAAGGCAGAGTGTGGGGCAATAGGACGATGGGACAGAGGAATCCCTTATTCACCATTTCTCTGATACACATTTTGTATTGTCCTCATCCCACCTGCCACCCCAGCAATCTTTTACTTATTCTGGGGGTGAAACTGGTTAGAAAAACTGTTTTGAAACATGAAATGATAGTTTCATTTTCTTTTTGCTTATCTAGATATTTTTAATTGAAACCGTGTCCCTGCATTTTTTTTTCATAGTCAGGCAAGCAGCAGACACTGTAAGTTCACATGTGACAAAATGCCTTAAACTGTTGCTTTCTGGCACCCGAGGACTTCTGTCGCCATTTATGCATTGGGGGTATAATGTGTAACTTACTTATTTACATCCTGCATCTCGCAAATATAGCAACAGTATTTGGCTCCTGCAGAGTTCATACTGCCAGAGCTATTCTTATGTTGTTGCTTAGCAGTTTCTCTGGCTACGAGCCTGCAGGCATTTCCTGTGGCTCCCCTTTTTATTTTTTAAATTAAAGTTATACCCTAATTCCTGCTCATACAACCACTCTAGGCAGCTTGCCACTATAAAGCAAAATACAAATGTGACAGTAACATCAATACAATTAAAATGAAACTTAAACTACTCAGCATTATTAAAATCAATTAATGATCAGGACTTGGCTGCTAAGGTTGTTAGGAAACTACAGTATGGGACGGACCACTCCGCTCTTTTGTTGAAAGGGAGTAGAAGGGACAGATCCTACAAGGGCCTAAATACTGTGGTTCCTAGAAGCAGCTCACTTTCCAGGATGCTTCATATTTTGATCTATCATTGGGAGAATAGAGTTGATAATGTACCACAGGTTTAATTTAGCACTGGCTGGAAGGCTTTTAATAACCCCTTTTCTAATATTTTTGGTTGCCAGCGGCTGCAAAGAAAAGCAAGATGGAATCCCAAAACTGGGTGGGGCATTTTTTCCCCAGGTTATTTGTTTACTTAGTCTTCCAACATTTCCATGGTTTGGGGGCAGTTTTACATACATCAAGCTTATCAGAAGGCTTAATGCACCTGATGTTGATTGTACAAATTGGTGATACATTATGCCACGACTGTGCCGTGATTTGTCACTGAAATTTGACAGTGGGGGTTTCCGGGGGGGGGGCGGTTAAAGGAGCCACACATTGTCTACTCATTTACACTTTCAAAATACAATGCAAAAACACTTTCAATATAATCTGAACTTAATGTCTAAAAATGTGGGGCAAATACTAGAGAGGAGGGTCATATCTATGAAATTCGATAACTGGGGCTTACCTCTCCAATCTTAATACAATTTGCCATGAATAAAGGTAAAGGTTCCCTCCGCACATTTGTGCAGTCGTGTCCGACTCTAGGGGCTGGTGCTCATCTCCGTTTGTTAGCCGAAGAGCCAGCGTTGTCCGAAGACGCTTCCACGATCATGTGGCCGGCATGACGCGTGCGGAACGCTGTTACCTATCCACCGAACTATTAACAAAAAAAAGGAGATGTGGGACAGTCTTGCCCATTAGACTACATAGCAAGGCAGGAAAAAACATCCTGTGCTTGCATTGCTTCACAAGACCAGAAATTAACTAGGTAGCAAATTAGCTAACACTATTAATTCCTTCTTTCTGAATGATTTAGCAACTTTCACAAGATTCGGACATGCTACATAGATAAAAGAGGCAGGGACCAAAAATTGGATAAATATCTTCAGGTATGTCATAGCTTCATTTCTTGCCTCCATAAAATGTACCTAATCCCCATCCTCTGCCCATTCCTTCATTCTCCTTACAGGATGTAAAGACTTCCTGTAAATTATTTAAATACTACTCAGTAGCAGATAGGTGTGGGGCTATATATATTCTTCAAAACATAATCAGAAATAAAAATCTTAATACAATCTATATATTTTCAAAGGCTAGGATGCAACTTTCTGGTGGTCCATGAGATGCCTTACAGGCCAGATGATGTATAATTCTGGTATTCTGAGACTGACCCGCCCACTTTGTCAGAAGACAAGTAGCAGCTCTAGAAGCAAGCTCTGTTTCTAAGGTCTTAAACTGCAGTTACACAAGGTTCAGCTGCTGCCATCATCACTGCCATCACCTTTACTTCTTCTTTTCTTGCTCTGTTTTATCCTTCTTAGGATGCTTTCACACACTCATCTTTTCCACTCTGCAATCCCAGTTTTAAAATGTGGGATTGCCTTCACTTTTGCCAAATCAGAAGTGCTGAGAAAAAAAGGGGAAATATCACTGCTCAGCATGAGGTGTCCAGATCCTGCAACTCCAATATGCCCTTTCCCCACGCCACACAAAAGGCCCTACCTACAATAGGATGCCCTGAAAACTGTCACTCATATCCTTGTCACTTCTTGCCTGGATTACTGCAACTAACTCTACATGGGACTCTCCTTGAAGACCATCCAGAATGTCCAGCTGGGGTAAAATGCAAGATCTTGTGTGCTGACATGACACTGCAGTTATGGGGGCTGCATTGGCTACTGGTGTGTTTCAAGGTACTGGCTATTATCTCTCAATCCTTAGAAGGCTCAGAGCCTGGGTATCTTAAGAGATTGCCTTTCCCAAGTACATTCTGTCTGCCTGACCCAGATAAAGGGAGAGTGCCTGCTGAAGTTTCACAACTATCAAGGGGTACAGCAGGATGACACAGAGGTGGCCATTCTTGATAGCTGCTCCTCTCTGTGGACCTCTGTCTTGTGGCCTTCTGGAGCAAAGTTAAGGCCTGTCTTTTCTAATTAAGCAGCTAGAGGAAGAACTGTGCCATTCCTGTTGTTGATTGATGTGTTGTTACTCTGTACTGCCTTCTGATTTTGAACATTGCTTAGAACTTCTGGAATGTGGTGGTTTATAAACCTTGTAAATAATTGATAAATAAATGGGAACGTAAGAAATAAAAATAAACCAGGCCGCAGCCATGCGCTTTGCGTGGTGCTCATACCCTGCCAAAGAGGAAGAACTGACAGAACTTAGCGTCAATTCCCCCCCTGCTTCCTCAGTTCTACTAAGTGGGGAAGGCCAAGCTTTTCCCGAGGAATAAGAGCCTCAGAGGGGTTTGTTGCCCACTGCAGCTGGGATGGAAATGAATTGGCTCAACTGGTGAAGAAAGAGTACAGTGTGAGATCACAGGATGTGAAACCGACCCAGGAGCAGCTCAAACATCTTGCATGGAAAAGCCCTTTCTCTCACACCATCAGGTCCTTGAGATTAATTGGCAGGTCTGATTTCCCCCCAGAATTTATGCTAATCTCAAGCTTTCTCATTGTCTTCCTCTCTGTTTTGTATAGTTCCCCAAAGATAGCAAGACCAAACTCAGGTTCACCTTGTCATTCTTCCCTTATCTTTCCATCCCCCCAACCCACTCTGCTCAAAACTTTAGAAGTCTGTGATTTCAGCTCTCATAATTCCCAGCTAGCATCATAGCTGGAGGGCACCAGGTAAAAGGCTGACTAAAGTATTGTATGTGGTACCAGTCAGTCAATTCAATTCAAAATAGAATTTCAAGGTACAAGTCTAAACCAGTGGGTGAATGAGACAGGGAGTGGTTTTTTTTAAAAAAGTCACAGCTTTGTTGATCTATTGGGAAAAATCCAAAATCCATAGTTGGATAACATCCATATTATGACTAACTTCAATAGACAAAAAGGGTGTATAAGCTTTCAAGTTCCCTTTGTCCTAAAACAATATATGTATTTTGCCCTGAAATACCTTTTTTCCCCTCTTTCCCATAAGTTGCTTTTGAAAGTAGCACAGTACTCGCTTTGAATGCCTGGTGGGCAGAAATAAGTTATAACAACAACAACCTTACTGTTTTTCTTTGAAGCTACCAACAATGTAGACTGAAACAAATAGTAACATGAGAAACAAAGGGTATGTCATATTTGGGGAATGGTGGTGGTGGAAAAAAGTCTACTGGTTTGATGAAAACTTTCCCACTCTCCAAACCCCAGTACTTTTCTGAACCTTGAAATAAATGCATTTATTCTGCTTTCTTGAATCTATGTTGCATGTATGATCCTGGATTCCAACCTGTAGAGGCAGAGGGTAGAAAAGTGCAGAATAAATTTTACATGCTGAGTAGTTTTGCATAAAACAATCAATATATTTGATGCAAGCATTCATTTCCCTGTTGGCTTTTGGGAATCACATATTGTCCAATCCAGTGAAAGTAACCCAAGATCTGGAAGTGGTGATGTTTAAACAGAAATTTAAACACAGCCAAATAAACACAGTGGATTTCAGAAGGAGGAGTTGCAGAATCTCAGGCTACTGTAGTATAATTCCCACAGGTACCTTGCCAGTCAACCCAAGGGCTTTTGTTGTAACTTGTTGACTTATTTTAAAGCTGGTCTCAAAGGAATTATTTCACTCTTCACCTGCACTTCATCTGGAAGTGTTGAAATGACAGTAGCTGCCTCAGTTCCATGAAGAAACTGAGCTCTCCCCTGTAAAAAGAGGTGAATAAGATGGCATTCACTTGTGGTCACATCCCATATAAATGTGAAATAGGTGGGCTTGCCATTGAGGAGAATATCCGGTGGACTGAAAACCCCAAGCAATGAGAAAAGATGAGGGAAACAAAGGCAATCTTCCCCTTTTTAAATTCAAGAAGCATATGAGGCCACATGTAAAGTAATTGGTGTTGGTGGGAATCAAACTTGGGATCTGGGAATCAAAAATATTCAAGTGGCAGAGCTATTAGGAAAAGGCAGTGCTTTAAGAATTATTCCCTTTGCTTTTTAGGCTGCCTAGGATAAGTTGGCTGCTTTCTTTCTTGCTTTCCCTTATTCCCACAGCCTCTGCTGATAAAAATGACTGGGAGTGCCCAAGCCACTGAATTCATATCACAACTATGAATTTCTCCCATATTTTCTCCTCCATTACATTCTTCAACCTTGTTCACTTACATTTTCCCATATGGTGACTTTGGAAAATTCCTCCCTGCATAGAAAAGGACAGGAAATTCTCTTTGGGAGAGAAGTTGCTTCCCCCCCCCCCCCCCGCTTTTCTCTCTCTCTCTCTCTCTCTCTCCCCCCCTCCCTTTCTACTTCTGCTGATCACATCTGGAAAGCCTCTGACTCGGGAAAGGGGGAAAGTGTTCGGCACTCGGCGGCGTGTATAATTGACATGGCATGAGCAAACGGAGCCTTTGGTGGGGGGGACAAGAGAGAGACTTTTTTCCAGACACTGTCCACAAAGTCGAGGTGAGTTGATTTCTGCGCTTTAACTTTGTAGTTGCCTGGTAGTTGGACATGGGAAACAGTGGCTTTGGCTTTGACTTTGCAGCAGCTCTTTGGAAAGTCATTATGAACCCACAAATCTGCATAACCTGATAATGCTGAGCAAGCAATACAGGAAACAATAAGAGGCCTGGAGAGCACCAGAGTCACTGACAGTTTATTTTCTGTGCATGTCTCATTGTTTCCCCCTCCCTCAGGAGATAGGTTTCAAACAATTCCTTACATATCCAAGCACTACTAGAGACATCATTCTTACCCACCGAGCTTTCCTGATACAGGGAGTATAAGGCTTGATTGGTGGAGGTTCTGTTCTGTTTTAGACCCTGAGACAACTCCAAAAAGGTTGTACCCGTTACACTGGTAACTTTATACTGTGCTTTTTCGAGTGTCACAGGATCTTAGCCAACCCTTGGTGAGGTCCTGGCAGAGGCTTGAAGTGAGGACAAGCTTTGAACGAGGCACTTTACATAAACCGAGCTTTTCAAAAAGCAAAGCACCTCAAGATTTTCTTTGAACTAAGGAAGTAATGGGAATAACTTGCCTGGTTTTATTACCTTCTTTGTGAAACCTTGCAGATGTTTCTTTATCCCAAGCAGGTCCCAGGGGTAGCAGAGCGGCTGTTGCTTCAAAGGAAGGAAAGATTGATGCCAAAAGCATGAGTATCTTGTTCCTTGCTAGCAGAGCCTGAAGTAGTGCTTCTAAAAAAGCTGCTTTCATTTTCTTCTTTTTAAAAAAAATCTAGGTAACCCATCATGTTACATACGTGTGTGTGTGTGTGTGTGTGTGTGTGTATACATACACACACACATATATATGATGTATATACATATGTATATGTTCTATATATAGGATGTATATATTTTTGTGGTGGGGCGTGGTGGCTCAGCGGGTAAGACGCCAGGCTTGTTGATCGGAAGATCGCAGGTTCGGAGGTTCGAATCCCTAGCCCCGTGTGATGGAGTGAGCTCCCGCACTCATCCCAGCTCTTGCCAACCTAGCAATTCAAAAGCATGCAAATGCAAGTAGATAAATAGGTACCACTTTGGTGGGTAGGTAACAGCGATCCGCGTGCGTCATGCCGGCCACATGACCGTGGGAGCGTCTTCGGACAACGCTGGCTCTTCGGCTAACAAACGGAGATGAGCACCGGCCCCTAGAGTCGGACACGACTGCACAAATGTGCGGGGGGAACTTTTAAAAAAACCTTAATATTTTTGTGCATGTATAGGATGTGTGTGTGTGTGTGTATGTTTGAGAGATAAAGAGACCAAAGAAAAACACAGACACTTGGCACCCTTTAAGACATATAATATTCCAGAAATTTCATTGATAGTGGAAGTCATTTAAGGTTTGATGATTGAAATTGGAGTGTGGACAAGAAATAGCTTGGACCAGTTTCTGAGGCTGAAGTCAGAACTAAATCCTATGGAGGTCTCTGGAAAAACTCACTAATGTGGAACATAAACTTAAATATCAAAAGGCTTGTGTGGTTTGGGGCAATAATATTCTGTTTGAAACAAAATATTATATGCTTATGAACTTCGGCACTTGGTCATTCACAAGCATGACCTGGGAACAATTATTTTTTAACATTTATTTTTCTGCCATGACTCCAGCCCCTGAGGGAAACTTCAGTCATCCTTAACTAGATCAGTGTTGAAGTACTATTTTCTCCTTCATTCTGACTTCATCCAAGGGCAACCTCAAGGTGTGTACAATTTGTTAAGTCTTTGTCAGTTATCACTTTGGAGGGAAGACAGGGGGACTGCAATGATGGAAAACAGAGGCAGGATAGGGTTTGGCAAGGGGCAGAGTAAATTTCACGGTGGTTTAGGGTTTTCTGCATACTCAAGGAGGGGTGGGAAGCACTTCGACTCCACAGAGGACAGAGGATCTAAGTAAGTCTGCCAAAGATCTTACCTATTGGCTGACTTTCAATACAGTAAATTAAATGCCCCATTTTGCTTTTGAAAAGTTGTCACTCCTTCAGTTCATTCTGTGGACTACATCTTAGCTGCCATACTCTGAAAAATTAAACACTATGAAAAACTGTCAAAGTTAAAGAGGTGGTGTGGTGGAAAACACCTCCAAAGTACTTACCAAAAAAATGGAGAGGATCCAAACAATTAAGTTATTGAATATAAGAAGTTGTTGGACCCTAAGCCTTGCAGGAGAAAAAGCTGCCATATAAGGTTACTATGAGTAGTTATATAGGCTACATACATATAGTATACAGTCCATGAGATGCAAAGTAATGCCATTAGGCAGTGATATAGGTTATTGCTTGGTAACGAAGGTGAGATGACAGTTTTCTGATGACCCCCTAAATACTTCCTCACAGATCAAAGAACGAGGCCCTGCACTTCTCAGTCATGCCTAGGTATACAATTAGAAATTTAAGCAGTATCTTAATATGAGATAATTTTATCAATGAGTATGTATCTAGAGTCTATAGTGTATTGCTATGCATCTAAGCATGCTTGATTAAATTGAGTCTACAGTACATCGGTTTCCAAATAAAAGAATTCAAGTAGCAAATGGCATGCTTAAGCAATAACATCTTCCACACTGGGAAGAAGTGAAAAGGCTGTGGGTAACCACATCTGGAACTAAAGCAATTGTCCTAGAAAGCAGCTGTTCCAGTTACTTAGAAGGCAATAAGTGAACTGGACATCACGTTGTGGGCACTCTGGTTGCCACAGTGTGAGTGGTTGGGTGCTTGCCCACCTGGAAAATGGCTGCCATGGTGGAACTAGAATGGCTAGTCACAAAGCAACAAAGATGTGAGGCCTGGAGTTGGACTGGCACCAGGGAAACCAAGTTCAAATCCACCCTCAACCATCAAAACTCATTGGTGACTTTGGGCCAGTCACTCTCTCAGCCAGCCCACCTCACAGGAGTGTCGTTGTGGGAAAAATGGGAGTAGCTCCTGAGTGAAAGGCAGGATATGTATGTAACATATACATATGTTAATGAAATAATATAAATAACATCAGTAGTTAAGAAAAGTGTACAAGGTAAGAAAGACTTGAGAAGATGAGAAATTTAGTTATGAACTGCTGTAGCCTTGTGCTATAACAGAGCTTTCCAAACTGTGTTTTGGGACACGTTAGTGTGTCGGCTGCAGTGTCTGGGTGTGTCGTGGCTGCTGCTGCCTCTGAGCCCTGCCAGGATTCCACAAAGGTCCTAGTGCCTGCCTTGTGCCTTGCTGCCTCCAAACCTGCTGTGATTCCGCGCAGGTCCTAGTGCCTGCCTTGTGCCTGGCTGCCTCCAAACCTGCCCTGCCAGGATTCCGCGCAGGTCCTAGTGCCTGCCTTGTGCCCTGCTGTAAGTGTGTGTCACGAACTGATGCATGTCTAAAAAGTGTGTCACCAACATGAAAAGTTTGGAAAGCTCTGTGCTATAAGATTAAGAAAAAGTTATCAACAAATGTTTCTTCCTTTACTTATGTACCAAGATAACAAAGCTCTATCTTCTGTTACTATAATTAATTTTAGAAGTTGGATTTTTGGGCTCATGGACATATTTGGAAAGTTTAGGTCATATTGTGAACACTATCATACAATGGCTGCTACAGTATGTTGACCATTATTAATCACAAAACCCCATGTATCAATTGACGTCCTAGCCAAGTTGCTCCATGGAGCCAGAATCAGTCTGTAACTTTTTCAGGGCTGGTGGGCACCCTTCCAAGCAAGCACTGGGATGCAGCAACCTACCATGACATTTCTAAGATTGCTTATCGAGATGTATGCAGCCCAGATGCATTATTATAAATAAAAGCTGATTCTTTGTTTTGTAGCATGCCACCTTAAAAAATTAAAATAATCTAAAAAAATAAATCAAGGCTGCAGGAATAGGAGCCCGATGAGCATAAAGGAGCTCTACAAAGGCATATCTGTGCCCACAGGCACACACCACACTGCGTGTTCTTATCCTATTTTGAAAAGTGGAAGAAGTTAAGCTGTAAATTTGAGTTGCAGATTTTTGTAGTCATCTTACAGATTGGTCATGCCTGATGGTAAATTAGGTTTACCTGCTTGTTTTTCCAACTTCCATGTTAAAATGTTTTGCCATGATAGAAGACTGTGCCTACTTATTAAAAACAGCTAGCAACAATCTCCAACTTACTGTAATGTTTCCTTGATTTCAGTGGAAATGTACCTGAAGTTCCTATTCCTGTTTCCTGTGCTGTGGCTATTGGTACTTAACTTCAACAGGATTCAAGGCCAGAACAACGAAGACAGCAACGAGTTCCCAGAAAATTCCCCTGAGCTACTCAATCGGCAACACAATCTCTTGGCTCCAGATTGTCCTAAAAAATGCACTTGCAACTCAGAAGGGATTGTGGATTGTGGTGGATTTTCACTGAAAGAATTCCCCATGGATGTCCCAGAAATGACAAGCCACCTTTCCTTACAGGTATAGGAACATTAAACAAGGACAGACAACCCTTTGACGAACCAAGACCCCTTGCTCTCTAGTCACCTGTAATATTTGTTCACTGCAAAGCTTGTAACTGGATTATCAAAACTGATTAATGGGAAAGGCATTATAGGTAGTCCTTGTTTAGTGACCACAATTGGGACAAGCAACCCGGTCATTAAGTGAAGTGGTCGCTAAGTGAAACCGCAACTGTGCTTATCATCTTATTTCAGCTTTCCTTTGCTTTACAGACCTGCAAAGGTCGTAAATGCGAGGATTGGTCACAAAGTTACTTTTTCATCACCATCGTAACTGCAAATAATTACTAAACAAGGCAGTCGCTAATGAGGACTACCTGTAATTGAAGTCTATTTACCTGGCAAAGTCACTGTGGTCTAAGACACTTGTCGCTTATTGTACTATTTGCACAAAAAGCTGTGGTGGAAGAGCAGCTGCCCAATCCTGGGGAAAATCACAGAGTTAGGGAATTACAGATGGGTGCTATGTTTTCACCTTCACGTGCTCCAAAGCATCTTTTTGCCTTCATGTCTAAAGTGCTGCAAATCACTAAGAATAATAACAACAAACTTTTTAATGGTCATACCCAAGCTTTTGGGTAGATTCATAGGAATTCTTTCAGTCCTGGCCCTATTTTGATTTATTAACCTATTGCAGCCATAGCCAAAATTGAACAGGTGACTAGATAGTGTTGCCCTACAAGCCCATTCAAGAGAGGTCTCCTTGCCATTCAGGTGATCCTGTTGTTTCAAAAGAAAACTTGTGCAATCAAGTTAACTATGGGTCAAATGCTCTTAGCTAATGTCTTTTGCTTTTAATGCATCTTTTCTCTTCTTCCAGAACAACCAGATAGAAAAAATCATTCCAGAACAGCTTGCACGTCTCCATAGGCTAGAAACACTGAATTTACAAAACAACAAACTCACATCCAAAGGTAAGCTAGAAAAAATCAAAAATAGCTTCAAAGTAAACATAATAGCCAACAAAGACAATATTACAGAGAAAACTGGCCATACATCATATCATGGCCCACTATATTAAGTATACTTCAGCCACCAACTTCTCTATGGTTTTTTTTCCTGGCAAATTATTATGTTCCTGAGGAGCTTCATTGTGATGTGAACTATCAGTTGGATGGATGCACTTCCTAAATTTGGAGGACCTATTTATGTATCACCAAAAAAAAAAGGGTTAAAAGAAAAAAACCCACTCCTGGCACAAAATTTGCAAAAAAATCATTCCTGTATAGATGCAAAATTGGAAGAAAATGTTATGCTTTAAATAAAAAATGTCATCAGCATGGGAAAGACAGTGTCTATCTGACCTTCTCAGTCTGCTGCCCTGATGTACCTAACTGTGGAGCAAGTAACTTCAAGAACTCCTCTCAGGGATCTTTATCTTTAATCTAGACTTAAAGCAGATTGCCTTTAAATGGATGATGATCCTCTGTTACTATTCTAATTTGAGCCCTTTGGATATACAGGTAGCCCTCACTTACTGTCCACAATAGGGACCAGCAACTCTGTCACTAAGCAGTGCGGTCATTAAGTGCGACATCATGTAACCACACAAACTTACTCCATCAGTTCCCTCAGTTCCAGCTGTGGTTGTTAAGCAAATCACCATGGGTCGTTAAGCGTGATGTCACATGACCACAACTTGTGAATTCTTGCTGGCTTCCCCATTGACTTTGCTCATCAGAAGCCAGCTGTGAAGGTTGCAAATGGCAATCATGTGACTGCGGGATGCTGCAACTGTCGTGAATGCGTGCCGGTTGCCAAGCACTCAGATTGCAATCACGTGACCACGGGGATGCTGCAACGGCCACAACTTTGAGGACTGGCCTTTAGTCTCTATTTTCAGTGCTGTTCTAAGTTTGAAAGGTTGCTGAACAAGTGGTTGTAAGCAAGGACTACTTGTATTCGACTATGGTTCCCATTATCCCAACCAGGATGTCAATAGTTCTACACAACTCACCATTATCAACTGAAGCAGGGATTTGCTGTTCAATGTACCAGGGGTATCTGTTTGGATGATCCCAAACTATGTAATCAAAATAACTTTTTTTTGTATGAATCTGATATTTCTGGTAGTTTTCAAATACCAGCAACAACCAACATCATAGCAGAGAAAGAAATATTTCAGGAGACAAAAGTTCTCATGGTTACTGATCATCCAAATACTGTATCCATATTCTTTGAAGGACTTCCAGAGAATGCATTTGACCAGCTGGAGAATCTGAGTTACCTGTACCTTGCAAATAATCAGGTAAGCCAATGTTTCAAGAGCTGCTATTTCTCCCAGCTTGGTGTCCTCCAGATGTGTAGCCCTGTGACTCCGATCTCCCCCAGCCTGAATAAAAGGGACTAAAATGGGATATAATCCCTTGACAAGTACAACTTGGCTGGTTTGAAGTTTTGGGAATTGGGGGAAGCTACTAGTTAGATTAGCTCCACAAATACTATGAAAATTACTATTAACATAAAGAGATTTAAGAGTTTATATGATATACATTTGCTCTTTGGAAGGATAAAAGAACAAGCCTGAACAGAGCAGCACATTTTTATATATTATCAGATAAAAATTGTATGTACCTTTCCACATAGGAACTGTATCGGTTGCAGATTTTTCTTCAAACAGTTCTCTAAACTCATGAGGATATGATAAGAGGCAAATATTTTCTTTCTCCTACTAAGGCAGAGCTTTCCAAACTGTGTGTCGCGACACAAAAGTGTGTTGCCTGCGGGGCCCAGATGTGTTGCGTCAAAACCCGGAAGTGCTGATGGCGCGCTATCAGCACTTCCGGGTTTTCCCGCAGCGACACACCAATGGCGGCGCGCAAAAATCCGAAAGTGGCAGCAGCACTTCTGGGTTTTTGCGCGCTGCCGCAATGGCGGCACTTCCGGGTTTTCCCACGGCGACACACCAACAGCGGTTGGTGTGTCGCCGCGGGAAAACTTTGGAAAGCCCTGTACTAAGGTCTTAACTTTTCTTTAAATTTACTGTATGTTACATTAAGGGGAAATTTACTATTCTCTTTCAGAGGGAAAACTATTGTATTTAATATTGTTCCTCCTTTATTTGAGGATCTTCATGAATTTGTTATACATATAAAAATGAATTAGAACATTAGAAAATGGGTTTCTAATTAGAAAAGTCCATCAAATAGACCCAGTTTGGTCTAGTGGTTAAGGCAATGGGCTAGAAACCAGGAGTCTGTGAGTTCTAGTCCCGCCTTAGGCATGAAAGCCGGCTGGGTGACCTTGGGCCAGTCACTCTCTCTCAGCCCTGGGAAGGAGCCAATAGGAAACCAGGAGACCGTGAGTTCTAGTCCCGCCTTAGGCATTAAAGCCGGCTGGGTGACCTTGGGCCAGTCCCTGTCTCTCCGCCCTAGGAAGGAGCCAATGGCAAACCAGGAGACTGAGAGTTCTAGTCCCGCCTTAGGCATGAAAGCCGGCTGGGTGACCTTGGGCCAGTCACTCTCTCTCAGCCCAACTCACCTCACAGGGTTGTCGTTGTGGGGAAAATAGGAGGAGGGGGGAGTATTAGGTATGTTCGCCGCCTTGAGTTATCGATAAAAATAATAAAGGCGAGATATAATAATAAATAAATAAATAAATAAATAAAAGATTTAAATATTGAAATCTTAGGTATTTAAACCATGGATTCAGATAATCACCCAACAACTGTTGCAGTTTTGGAATCTGATTTAAAGCATTTCCAGCAGATGGCTGTTCAGCCTCTGCTCAAACATCCAGCGAAAGGGAGCCCCCTGTCTCTCTGAGTAATTTCAAGAGACGGGAGAAAACTGTCGCCTTATTTGAAATGTATGGGAAATGAAATTACACAAACACTGATGTCTGAATCATATGATCTGACCTTAGATCAGCATATGGCTAGTGTATAACAGTCTCCATCATAATGGAGTATGAAACCACCGATCTCTAATTGCAGTAACTGCAGCGAAACAAGCACCACATTGGAAAGCTTCAGGCCTAAGATCTGGTTATTCTGTTTCTAATATTCTATAATTTTCTATCATTAGCACTAAGTTTATTTATTTATTTATTTATTTAATTTATCCCCGCCCATCTCCCCGAATAGGGGACTCTGGGCAGTTTACAAAATAGCAAAGGTTAAAATCTATACATGAAATTACAATAAAACAATAAATAGATAGAATAAGTAAAAATCCAAAAGATGGTTAAAATCCACTAACAGGATCAAGGCACTACGGGGCCAGCCACCCCCAGGAGGCACTACCTACTAAGTTCTTGTATTATCGGTTGACCAATTAAAAATACATTAAATACTTTCTTGCTTCCTTGCTAGCTAATTTCCTGCCAGTCTCCATTACAGATTCACATTTATGCTATTGGCCAAACCTCCCTATTCAAACACTAGGCTTTATTTTATTTATTAATGTTATTTAATCGGTTCATTTAGCTGGCCTATTCAGTAGATAACTCAGTGATAAGTGAAGGGGACCATCTCAATTTTGGAGTTCAGCTATGAAAGTCTGCATAACTCTGGAAACCCCACTGCTCCACAGTATTTGCTAGATCTGGGTAGCTGATAATTAAGAATTTGGATGGCCATCATCCTATAAAGAGAAACTTCAGAAACTCAGTTTTTTCAAACAATATATTATTGTTGAGGTGCTGTACCAAACTGCTTATCCAGTAACGTTGTGTCCTTTCCTCCATTTACAGCAATTTTCCATGTAATAGTTTTGGCAGTGAAGTGGGCTCCATAAGAGAGAAATCCAAGCCAGGCTGTGACTAATATTCCAGAACTTTTCCGTCCTATTTTTTCTATGAGATAGAATAGCCATCCTTGGCCTTTCCTGGTGCTGGTGGTGCTGCAAAAGAAAACTGATCTAAATAATAAAGCAAACCTATTTAAAAAAGGATTCAATGAAATATCAGAGATATGCAAAAAATACGGTATTACGTATTCAGGAGTAAGAGGCTGAAATATATTTTCCAGTGTGGAGGCTTTAGCAGAAATTCATCTTCAGCAGAAGGGCAGGGATAGGCTGGAGTTATTGTCCTCCCCAGTGAATAATCACATGCCTAGCCTTAGTTATAAAACTACAGATAAGTCTTTATAATAATGTGCATTTAGGTGGAACAATAAAATAAAAACATTTAAATTAAATTTAAAAACCTACATCAGGAATTTCAGACATATCCAAGAAAATGTAGCATTGGTGAATAAGGATATTTACAAGTAGTACTTTTCAACATTTTCATGAATATCTTGGATGAAAATGTGGAAGGAATCTCAGTCCATTTGACTCAAGAATGTACTGCCCCCCCCCCAACCCAGGTTGCCTTTTCTTGCACCTGTTCCAGTTTGTCTAAATTCTTTTAAAAATGTTGAGACCAGAACTGGATACAGTACACAAAGTGGAGTCTCCCTCTAGCTTTAACTGGTATATATTGTATGTATTGTCGAAGGCTTTCACGGCCGGAGTTCAATGGCTGTTGTGGGTCTTCCGGGCTGTGTGGCCGTGTTCTGGAAGTTGTGGTTCCTAACGTTTCGCCAGCATCTGTGGCCAGCATCTTCAGAGGGCAGGAGCACAGATAGAAGCAAAATCTCTGTGCCCAGGTAGAGTGGGAATGTTCTATTTATAGAGCTAAATTATAGGAGATTAGGTGGGTTTTTTTGTTGTTGTTGTGTTGAAATGTTAACGAGTGGCTGATGAGCGTGATTAGCATGTTCATTGTGAGAAGTATTCCCATGTCCTGGTGGTTGGATTGAGTTCGTTGACCTTTTGCAGGCTGTTTTTCAGGACTGGTAGCCAGGTTTTGCTAATTTTTAAACTTTCTTCTTTTTTATTGTAACTGTGCTGGTGTTTGTGAATTTCAATGGCTTCTCTGTATAATCTGGTGTAGTGGCTTTTGGTGTTGTCCAGTATTTCTGTGTTTTCAAATAGGATTTTGTGTCCCGTTTGCTTGAGAGCATGTTCAGCTACTGAAGATTTTTCTGGTTGCTGTAGTCTGCAGTGTCTTTCATGTTCTTTTATCCTGGTGTGAATGCTTCGTTTTGTGGTTCCGATGTATACTTGTCCACAGCTGCATGGTATGCGGTATACTCCTGCAGCGGTGCGGGGGTCCCTTTTGTCTTTTGCCGATTTTAGCATTTGTTGTATTTTTCTGGTGGGTCTGAAGACTGTTTGAAAGTTGTGTTTTTCCATTAGTTTTCCCATGCGGTCAGTGACTCCTTTGATGTAGGGCAGGAATACTTTGTTTGTGGGGGGCTGTTTTTCTTCAGTTGGATGTTGTTTTCTTGGTTTGATGGCTCTTTTTATTTCATTCTTGGAATAGCCATTTGCCTGTAGGACCCAATTCAGATGGTTAAGTTCATTGTTGAGAAATTGGGTTTCACAACTGTGAAACCCAATTTCTCAACAATGAACTTAACCATCTGAATTGGGTCCTACAGGCAAATGGCTATTCCAAGAATGAAATAAAAAGAGCCATCAAACCAAGAAAACAACATCCAACTGAAGAAAAACAGCCCCCCACAAACAAAGTATTCCTGCCCTACATCAAAGGAGTCACTGACCGCATGGGAAAACTAATGGAAAAACACAACTTTCAAACAGTCTTCAGACCCACCAGAAAAATACAACAAATGCTAAAATCGGCAAAAGACAAAAGGGACCCCCGCACCGCTGCAGGAGTATACCGCATACCATGCAGCTGTGGACAAGTATACATCGGAACCACAAAACGAAGCATTCACACCAGGATAAAAGAACATGAAAGACACTGCAGACTACAGCAACCAGAAAAATCTTCAGTAGCTGAACATGCTCTCAAGCAAACGGGACACAAAATCCTATTTGAAAACACAGAAATACTGGACAACACCAAAAGCCACTACACCAGATTATACAGAGAAGCCATTGAAATTCACAAACACCAGCACAGTTACAATAAAAAAGAAGAAAGTTTAAAAATTAGCAAAACCTGGCTACCAGTCCTGAAAAACACAGCCTGCAAAAGGTCAACGAACTCAGTCCAACCACCAGGACATGGGAATACTTCTCACAATGAACATGCTAATCACGCTCATCAGCCACTCGTTAACATTTCAACACAACAACAACAAAAAAACCCACCTAATCTCCTATAATTTAGCTCTATAAATAGAACATTCCCACTCTACCTGGGCACAGAGATTTTGCTTCTATCTGTGCTCCTGCCCTCTGAAGATGCTGGCCTCAGATGCTGGCGAAACGTTAGGAACCACAACTTCCAGAACACGGCCACACAGCCCGGAAGACCCACAACAGCCATTATATATTGTATATTTGGTCAAACAGAGGATGAACAGATATTGTCAAGAATAGTAAATACTCTAATTTGGATTCCAATGGCCTTGAGTTGGTCTCTCTGGCCTCTTCCAAGTATGTGATTGAGGTGGAGCCAGCAGCAAGATGTTGCTTGGTGAAATGCTCCAGATTAGCATTCTAGCGTCTCAGCCATACTCTAGCCCAGTGTTTCTCAACCTTGGCAACTTGAAGATGTGTGGACTTCAACTCCTAGAATTCCCCAGCCAGCAAGGCTGGCTGGGGAATTCTGGGAGTTGAAGTCCACACATCTTCAAGTTGCCAAGGTTGAGAAACACTGCTGTAGCTTTTGCTCACTGAGCATGCTCAGTCCTCACTGGACT
Organism: Charina bottae; assembly: GCA_023362775.1. Lineage (NCBI taxonomy): Eukaryota > Metazoa > Chordata > Lepidosauria > Squamata > Charinaidae > Charina > Charina bottae. Next base: position 54,071,711 of record JALMGJ010000003.1, on the reverse strand, counting down.
CTCCTGTTCCCAATTCCTAATTTTATTTCCATCAATTATCATACTCCCTCAATCTGCAGTGATTGTTGGATGGATATTTGAAGTTAATTAAATAATATTTCCCCATGAAATACTATGCAGATATTTATCAACTTAAAATCAACGAGTTCTACACTTAAGAATTTTGTAACGAAACCCTACTAGAAGAACACACATTTCTTTCCTTTTTTAAAACAAATCTTGGTAAGCAAAATAATACCAGAAGCCTCTTCTCTATATGCAATGCATTTCTTTCATTATTGTTGCCCCCCATCCAATGTTCAGTGCACAACTGGCCCAAAATACAGTAAATGTTAAATAGTCTTCATAGTTTCCCCATTACATACCCACAGGGTTACAGCAGAGTGAGCGAACAGAAGAGAAATCCAAGTCAAATCAATATTTGGTGTGACCACCCTTTGGCTTCATAAACAGCATCAATTCTTACACTTGCACACTTTGTACACTTGCACAAAGACAGGGATCTTGTAGGATTAGAGTCAGGTGTATGATTAACAAATTATACCAAGCAGGTGCTAATGATCATTAATTTCATATGTAGGTTGAAACACTGTCATTAACTGAAACAAGAAACAGCTGTGTAGGAGGCTTAAAACTGGGTGAGGAACAGCCAAACTCTGCCACTAAGGTGAGGTTGTGGAAGACAGTTTCATGTCACAGGTCATACACCATGGCAAGACTGAGCACAGCAACAAGACACAAGGTAGTTATCAGCAAGGTCTCTCCCAGGCAAAAATCTCAAAGCAGACTGGGGTTTCAAGACATGCTGTTCAAGCTCTTTTGAAGAAGCACAAAGACATGGGCAACGTTGAGGGCCGTAGACGCAGTGGTCGGCCAAGGAAACTTAATGCAGCAGATGAAAGACACATCATGCTTACTTCCCTTCAACACTGGAAGATGTCCAGCAGTGCCATCAACACAGAACTGACGGAAACCAGTAGGACCCAAGTACACCCATCTACTGCCCGGAGAAGTCTGGCCAGAAGTGGTCTGCATGGAAGAATTGCGGCCAAAAAGCCATACCTCCGACGTGGAAACTGAAGCCCATTCAGCAGTCTGTTAGAACTACTGAAATGGAGCACAGCTGCAAAGTTTGTGTACAGAAAAAGAATATTGTTTAAAAACAGAGCCCATGAGCATATTAGAGAGATCCAGGTTAATCTTACACCTTTAGCCCACCCAAGCATAAAGAAACACGCGTTTAGACATGGCAGGTATGAAAAGTAAGTACAAAAGAGTCCTTACATTTATTCATTCCAGGTACAGCATTTTTGGTAGAAAAAATGATGTTCCATTTCTTCTTCCTGTTCCCTAAACTTTATACCTCTTGCCCTGCTTGCTGCAAGAGATGCGTGTAGAAAGGGGGGGGGGGAATCTCCTAGGCCCATCCATGGCCTAGAATGGAGCAGCACACAGCCATGTGCTTGCTCCTGGTCCAAGGAGAGAGAGAAAATGAGGCCTAGCACATGGCCTCTGCATGGAGAGGAGCAGCCACGTGCTGCATCTTCCTCGATGGAAGAATCAGAGAGAGAGAAGAGGAAGTGGGAGTGGCCACAAACAGCTCCCTCAAAAGCATGGAGAGCTTGTATCCTAGAGCAGCCATCCATATGCTGAGGAGGTATGCTGGATTTGCCAGAATCTCCAACAGAAACAAGGCTAAGCAACTCAACTATGCACGAAAACATAGGAACTGGGGTGCAGAAAAATGGCAGCAGGTGCTCTGGACTGATGAGTCAAAAGTTGAAATATTTGGCTGTAGAAGGAGGCAGTTTGTTCGCTGAAGGGCTAGAGAGCGGTACAATAATGAGTATCTGCAGGCAACAGTGAAGCATGGTGGAGGTTCCTTGCAAGTTTGGGGCTGCATTTCTGCAAATGGAGTTGGAGATTTGGTCAGGATCAATGATGTCCTCAATGCTGAGAAATACAGGCAGATACTTATCCATCATGCCATACCATCAGGGAGGCGTGTGATTGGCCCCAAATTTATTCTGCAGCAGGACAACGACCCCAAACATACAGCCAATGTCATTAAGAACTATCTTCAGCGTGAAGAAGAACAAGGAGGCCTGGAAGTGATGGTTTGGCCCCCACAGAGCCCTGATCTCAACATCATCGAGTCTGTCTGGGATTACATGAAGAGACAGAAGGATTTGAGGCAGCCTACATCCACAGGAGATCTGTGGTTAGTTCTCCAAGATGTTTGGAACAACCTACCTGCCAAGTTCCTTCAAAAACTGTGTGCAAGTGTACCTAGAAGAATTGATGCTGTTTTGAAGGCAAAGGGTGATCACACCAAATATTGATTTGATTTGGATTTCTCTTCTGTTTGCTCACTTTGCATTTTGTACATTGATAAACATCAACAATTACAATATATACTGTATTTTTGAACGCATTCTTACTTTACAGCATTTTTTCACACCTGCCTAAAACTTTTGCACAGTACTATAAATTGCATTCTGCTGGGGATTGTGGAGTTAATGTTTAGGAGGTTTTGGTCCTGGCATCTTGGTTTTCCTGGGACTTGCCCATGAAACGAGACTGAAGTATTTCTGGAAGGACATACAAACACCGCAAAATATATTTGTTCTCTCAATCTGTCCTTCCCATATACCCGTTGAGCCCAATAACCATGTCTTTCCAAGTATATTGAAGTAAAAGCTTAACTGCTTTCTACATGGATATTTATTGGTATTAGGGAGGAAGGCAGAAATCCTTCATTCTGAGGGAACTGTTATCATGAAGCTACTTCTTGGTATCTGCCATAATACCTTTCCTCACTGGAACAAATAGCCATTTAATATTCTGAAGTAAACCCAAGGATGAGTGTGTTTGAAGCCTTTATGTCTCTGACAATGATTTCCTTCTCTGGCCTTGTCTCTTTTTTTCCAGCTCACAATGGCTCCAAAATTCCTTCCACGGACTTTGATCAGTGTGGATTTTGCCGCCAATAATCTCACTATAATTTACGATCTCACGTTTGGACAAAAACCAAACCTGAGGTAAAGAAAGAGGCTTTGAGGAAAAGGAAGGGGGTTTAATGCGCCCTATTTCTGCAGCGGACGGATCATCAACAGCAGCTGCAGTGTGTAAAGCCATACAATGAATGTTTGTAAGAAGAGAATTGTTTCATGAAGATGAGATCCAAACAAACAAATTTATGTTGGCATCTTTTCTGGATGTTGCTTGCTTGCAGATCACAACTGCACTAGAAAATCTCTCAAAAAACAGGCCTGTTAGTTAAAAATTCACTAGTTCTGAGATTTTTGTGCACATGGGATGCTATTTTTTTCTCTTAGCTTCTTTCTCAAAGGAGGTATTTCAATAGCAAGAATAAGGTAGTTCAAATAAGAAAGGTAACATAGTTACATGCACTCTGTTTCTCTGGGTGGTGAGAAGTTCCAGGAACACAGTATTCATTCATGTTGGAGTCCCTTAGGAAGGAGGGCTTAGAGATACTGTATGCTGCAATATTTGTGTTTCTTATACAGATATGACAGCAAAGGCTAGATGGAAGAATAAACTAAAATCAGGGGTCAGAAACTTTTCAGGACTTCAAACTATTATGTGATTTTGCATGATGTTGGCACTATAAATAAATATATAAAATATTATAAAAGGTTAGAAGGGCTGACATCTTGCAAGATGTGCTGCAAGAACACAGAAATCTTGCAAAATTTAATTACATTTGTTTTCACAATTATTTTGTTTAAGCTTTGGAGTTAGTGCTCCAAAAAAAAAAAAAAGCTTTGGAGTTAAACACAGTGATGATTTTTGGCTTAAATGCTTCAGTGGTTTCCACATCATGTATCCAGGAAAGCTACAGCATTCAAAAATGTTTGTAGTTGAACAGAATCCAAAACCTTAGTCCTGTCTCTCTCCATATCTCTAAATGTAGGAAATTCTCTTGCTCAATTTAGAGTAGAGATCCCTCAATCTCAGCTTTACGTACTTTCAGTGGCCATGGATCACTAAGGGGTGTTGCCTTCTGTTGCCTGAAGATGCTGTGGTTGAACCTGGGCTTTCTGCGGGCCTGTCACTGAGCTTGCCCTCCGAGTCAGACTGCCCCAAATCAAACTGCAATCTTCTGTCATTTTCACAGACAAACATCTGGATTACCACATATTTCACTGGGAAGGGCGAGACCTACCCCCTTCTCTGACTGTTGTACTATTCAGAAAATGCCAAAATAGTTTTGTGTCAAGAAATAATTTGTTATTTAATCTCTGTGGTAACATTTGATTGTCGGGGACTTGGCCCATTCACCGTTTTTTTTAAAAATCTGACTGCAAGGCTCACATCAACATAGAGGATGTCCTGGTGAAAACCAGCATAGAAATATAATTCCCTAATATATTGCTGAGATTAATTTCAGATTGGGGGATTTTTCAAGGGAAATATTTCTCTAACTGTGATGGGCCTGAGACTGTCCTCATTATTGATCCCTGTTCTGCACTGTTCCCCTCTTCCCAGTCACTGTTTGACTTTCCTCCATGAGATAAAAGCTCAAGGGTGAGAAACCCAAATAGATTTTATGAATTTGGAGGGTGCCCTTGGACAGTGTTGGAGTAAGGGGAAAATGCTATTTCAACGCCAATACAGTACAGTTAAGGGCAACATCAGGCTATCTTCTCACTCCTCGGTGGAGATGCAATGAAGGCAATGTCATGGGGAAACCAGAGAGGAAAATGGTTGCCAGGGCATGTTGGTCCCAGGGTTAAGGGCAAGTAAGGAAAGGCCCTTAGACTAGAAAAAGTGAAGCAAAGGGCAACTGAGGTGATTTGAGAGCAACTTCTCTATGAAGAAACATTGCAATAATTGGAGTACTTTAGCTTTTAAAAATGCAAGTGGGAGGACAATAGAATTGTATAGATTGTATCTGGTGGGAAGAAGAGAGTGGATAGCTGCTGACACAACTAGATTGAGTAGCTGATATAAAAGAGTGCTCATTTTCAGAAAACTTTATGAGATAGCAATCAAGCAGTACAGCATTGATTCCCAGCCTTGTCTCTCTCTCTCTTTCTCTCTCTCCCCACCCCTCCGCCCACCTTTTTCTTCTGTTAGGTCAGTCTACCTTCACAACAATAAGCTTGATGATGCCGGATTATCAGAAAGCATGTTCAACGGTTCTGATAACGTGGAGGTATTGATCATGTCCAGCAACTTCTTAAAATATGTTCCAAAGAACCTTCCACGAGCACTGTATAAGCTACATCTTAAGGTAGCGTATCAGTTCCATTGCATGTCAGAACCTCAGGCTTTATAAAGCTGAATCTTTTGGATTCTTAGCCCATGAATACATCTACTGTCTAGCTCAGAGCTTTCCAAACTTTTCATGTTGGTGACACACTTTTTAGACATGCATCATTTTGCAACACACTCTTACAGCAGGGCATCACTTCGCGACACACTCTTACAGCAGGGCATCATTTCGCGACACACTCTTACAGCAGGGCACAAGGCAGGCACTAGGACCTGCGCGGAATCACAGCAGGTTTGGAGGCAGCAGGGCACAAGGCAGGCACTAGGACCTGCGTGGAATCACAGCAGGTTTGGAGGCAGCAGGGCACAAGGCAGGCACTAGGACCTGCACGGAATCACAGCAGGTTTGGAGGCAGCAGGGCACAAGGCAGGCACTAGGACCTGCGTGGAATCCTGGCAGGGCTTGGAGGAGGCAGCAGCAGCCGCCACACACCCAGACACTGCAGCCGACACACTAACGTGTCCCGACACACAGTTTGGAAAGCTCTGGTCTAGCTATTGCATTTATGGATCATTCTGTCTGCCCAAGAGTTCATAAAGTTACAATCCATAAAACAATTGAAAGAGAAACCCACCTGATAGAGTCTTTAAAAAGCAATGGCATCACCAAAGTTGCATTCTAGGCAGCAGCTGCCAAACAAATCTCGGGAGGTGAGTCAGACTATTGTCAGTTTTGCTGCTTAGGAAGTTCTTCTTCATCCACACTTTTGATTTAGCAGGTTACTGCAGATGTTAAATAAGCTTAAATAAGTTTCACATAGTTTTAATGGTTTGTTGTTTTCATAAGTTGGCAATGTTGTATTTCAAGGTTTGGAGTTTTGTATTTTTATCTGCATGTAGAGCATGCAAATCTTTGGAGAAAGAGTGTCCTAACAATTAATAAAATGATAATACTTACTGTGAAAATACAGTAAGGGAAGCAGCCGAGCAGAGTTCCTGTGGAATGTTCAGGGGTGTCCAGAGGGGAGGTCAAAAAGTCAAAATGGCAGCCACAACCATGTGATCGAAGGCTCACCCTTTTTAATGGGTGATGTTATGCACATAACAAGGGGCGTGGTGGCTCAGCGGGTAAGACGCCAGGCTTGTCGATCGGAAGATCGCAAGTTTGGAGGTTCGAATCCCTAGCCCCGCGTGACGGAGTGAGCTCCCGCACTCGCCCCAGCTCTTGCCAACCTAGCAATTCGAAAGCATGCAAATGCAAGTAGATAAATAGGTACCACTTCGGTGGGATGGTAACAGCGTTCCGCGTGCGTCATGCCGGCCACATGACCGTGGAAGCATCTTCGGACAACGCTGGCTGTTCGGCTAACAAACGGAGATGAGCACCGGTCCCTGGAGTCGGACACGACTGCACAACTGTGCGGGGGGAACCTTTACCTTTATGCACATAACAAAGGGATGGGCCTTTGATCACATGGTTGTGCTGCCATCTTGACTTTTTTGACCCCTTCCTGCAGATATCCCTGGGAATAATATTCTACTACAGTATAAGCACTAGAACAGAAAAAGGCTGGCAGGGAATTCTGGAGATTGTCTTCTTACGTTCGCTGAAGGTCACCAGGGTGGGGAACACATCTGGCTTTTTCTCCGGCCTCTTCCTGTCACTGCAACCAACTTAGAACATCCCTCTTATACTCTGAGGACTGAAGCTTCAGTGAAGAGACTCACACTCTGTTCCCTGTGTTTCTGGACAGAATAACAAACTGGAGAAGATTCCTGTAGGAGCTTTCAGTGAGCTGTCAGAACTTCGAGAGCTATATTTGCAGAACAATAAATTAACCAATGAGGGGATGGACAATGAAACCTTCTGGTGAGTTTGTTAGTCTTTAATGGATGCACATTTAGTGTCTAATAGTAGCTGGGTTGCTTTACATGGTTGTATTTCCCTGTGATCTTAATGGTAATCCTGTGGCAAAGGTCCCAGCTCCATTTACAAATGCTACCATCTGATAAATACTTACTTGGGAATGAACCCAGTGGGGCTTATTTCCACAAGAAAATGTTTCTGATTAAAGCTCATGTCCAACTGCACTTCTGCTTGTTTAACAACCTATTGATACTTTAAGAATAACATTATCTTAACACAGACAATTCCAATTTCATACAAGTGTAATGCTCCCTATATTTACTAGAGATGAGCACGCTTCCGCTTGCTTGCTTGCTCTTGAAATCAAGCAGTTTATTTCTGAAGAATTCAGAAACCATATAGCACATATTCTGAGCAAGTCCAAGAATGGAAAATACTCCTCCTCAGTTCCTAATGCATTCTCCCCACTTCCTGGCCCTCCAACTCCTAGCATCAGTTCCTGATTTCATGGCCTGCCTTTGAGGATTAAAGTACAATTTCCTGGTTTTGATAGAAAGTTCTGGGAACCTTTTATTGTGACACATGAGAGAGAAGGAACACAATTTCACAATGTTCCCTTTTAGTCTAATCATATACACCTAAACAAATATATTAATGTTGTATCTTGTGATGGATCTTTACTGTAAGCTGCTTTAGGACCCAAGATTTAGACCCAAGCATAGATGCAACAAGATCATAAAATAAATACTTACATACAGCGGTGTGCTGGAGCTGGCTTGCACTGTCTTGCAAGAACCATTTGTTAAATTTTCTGGGATTTGAAAGCTGGTTGAAAGCATTGCTGAGCCCCTATGCCTAGCTCACCAATCAGCTATTAAGTGGCTAGCGGTGCAGCGCAGCATGGCAGCAGCAATAGTGCCAGCAAAGCTGGTTCTTAAACATTTACCACCCTGACACTGGTATCCCCGGTTATATAGGAACTGGGGATAGACAGTAAACCGGATTCATCCACAAATGGATTCTATTGTGGACCTGTGGTCCAGACAGGGGGGAGATCCACACTGTCTGCTTGGCCCATGGCTGGTACAGGCCATTCACCGCTTCCCGAGTGCATAAACAGATGAAGTCATTCTCCTCTAACTTCCCAGCCCACTTCCCATGCTCCTTTTGACAGCTTTGATTCAAGAGTGCTGTTTTCCAACCCGAGCCGTCTTAAGCCCTTCGGAGCAGATGGCCTTCAGGACTTCGTGCTGTTCTAGTAGCAGCCCCAGCTCCAATTGGCTGCCGTGCCTGGCTCATCTCTCCCCTCCAGTGGCTGGCCACTGCCCTGAGAGCCATTTTACCCTGTTCATTATGTTCTCTGTTCCTCTGCAGATGCTTTTTAAAAAAATAATAATATTACAATTGATCCAATGATGGTCCGTTAAATCAATGAATTATCCTCAACCCTAGAAACTCATGCTCCATTCAACTGTTACATCCCCCATCAGACAACCTGTCAGTTTCTGCCCAGGCTGAGTGAAGCATGCTCCCCTTGCTTTCCCACCCTCTGTCCACAGCACAAAATTTCCCTTGTCTTCCCTTAAAAAAAAAAAAAAATCCTTAAAGTTGCAAGTAGGAACTATGCAATTTTGTTTCTATGAAGCTAAGCTTCAGTTCTTCCTTGCTACAGTTTCCATGGACCTTCATTAGGAATGAAAGGGAACAACCAGTTCCCTGTAGTGTTGATTATTGCAGCATTGGAGGGTCCCATAAGGGAAAAAGAGAGAGAGAGAGGGGAAAGAAAAGGTCTGCCAAAGGAGATAATATGGAAAGGGGGTGGAGGTGGTGATGAAGTCATCCATGTGGACAAACATCTGGGAAAGCAAAGGAAAGGCCCAGGGACTAGTGAGGAGGGGACAGTCTCTAAAAGGAACAGGCAGGCACTGCAGACCAGTCCACCCAGTGAGGCTGGCCTTACCTGCACAGATGGAAAGGGCATGAAAGAGTCAAACAACCAATTAGGTCTTGTAATGGCCATAATCCAACTGAGCACCATCTGGCTCCACTGCCAACCACTTCAATCCAGAGTGGAACCTCTGAAGTTGGTTTAAGAAATACACAAGAGCACCACGGAGACAAACAGTTTAGGCTACGGACAGAACCGGCCGATGTCTTTCACCTTTCATTTTCCTCTTTCCGATTTTTTTTCTTTCCTTCCTGCTCAAGAAGGAAATAAGGAATAGATGTCTGGTATTTTTTCACTGTTATGGTTAGGAACTACCTTATCAAAGCACTTGCTGGCTTGACTATAAAGCAGGGACCAGTGTTTAATTGTTCACTCAGTAGAGTGTGGATTATGTGGCAATCCACCTTTTGCTCCCTCTTGCAACACCATTTCTTTAAACAAAGACTACACCGGTAACAATCAGGCCAGAATTTACCATCCACATCTAAGGCTACTTCTTTGTGACCTTGCCCTCTGCAAAAAACAAGATCCTGTAGGAATTACCTGGAAAACACCTGACCAAGCCTTTCATGATTTTGGACTGACCAGGCTGAATTCCCCTGCAAAGCACCTACTTCTACCTCTAACCTCTAGAAATTTCCATTTTGTAAAACCCACTTTGTTTTCAAGCAGTTGGCAAAGGGTAAAGGCCAGACGACAGTGTGAAGTCTCAGGGACACTTCTAAGCATACTCAAACTTAATGGTTTAGGGATCCAAGTTTGTTTTCTTTTATTGTAAGACATAACTGGCTATTTTTGACTCCTTTTTGTCTGATCCTTTGATTAAGGTACTGAACTGGAAACTGGAGTTGATTTAGTCTTGACCAGCTGGGAAAAATGCTTACCTCGTTCTTAAGGCGATTAAAAGGGCAGCTGACAAAAGGAGGCTTGTCTTCAAGAGTGTCTGCAGGGTGTGGCCAAAAAAGTCAAGCTGACAGCCATGATGGTGTGACTGAAGCTCCACCCAGGAGTTTTGATCACATTGTCATGGCTGCCAGCTTGACTATTTTGACTACACCCTGCTTGTGTTGCTTTAAAGGTGCAACCATTAGGTGTGGATTCTTGAACTGGGGTTTATTAATCATAAATTGTATAAGTAGCAGCAGTTTTTATGTATATATAAAAAAGGTCCGGCAGAGTTGCAGGTAGACTTGTCCCAATTGTTACAGTGATGAGGAACAAAGGCAAAGCCTATTCATTTCCCCTCTACTAACACTGTGTGTTTTGCTACTTAAAGACTTAAAAGGAATTCCTTTTTTTTCCCCCAAGGAAACTCTCAAGCCTTGAGTACCTGGATTTGTCTAGCAATAATCTTTCCCAGATCCCACCTGGTTTGCCTCGAAACATTGTTCTTCTCCACTTAGAGAAGAATGCAATAAGATCAATTGGCAATGATGTCTTGACCCAGATCAAGAACCTGGAATATCTACTGCTTCACAATAACAAACTGAAGGCCCGAGAGATCCATCCACTGGCTTTTCATGGTCTGAAGAAATTGCACACTGTTCATTTATATAACAACCTGCTGGAAAAAATCCCCAGTGGGCTGCCCAGACGAGTAAAAACTCTTATGATTCTCTACAACCAGATTTCAGAAATTGGCAGGGAGGATTTTGCTACCACTTATTTAATGGAGGAACTAAACCTGAGTTACAATAAGATCACTAGCTCACAGATTCATCGGGAGTCTTTCCGTAAACTGAGGCTACTGAAGTCCTTGGATCTTTCTGGCAATAAACTCCGCACCATGCCTTACGGCTTTCCCAAGAATTTGCAAAGCCTGAAGTTAAAAATGAATTTGATCAGCTCCATTCCCAAGGGCACACTATCTGGAATGTCAAAGCTACAGGAGCTGTATCTGAGCGCCAACAAATTGAAAGTCAGTTTAATTCACAGTGGATCATGGAGAGATCTCACCAGTCTTAAGGTACAAACAGAGAGAGATCTAGATCTAGAGATGCATATAAATGATGTCAAAAATAGTATATAACTCTTTCATATAGATAGATCTATGGGAGAAAAATTAAGCTGCATATCCTGAGAAAACTACAGCTAGAATAGATACAAAATGAAGGAATGGTGCAAGTCCATGCAATACGAAAAAAATAAATATTATGTTAGTTTACCACAGAATCTGAAGCTTTGGGGGCAGTATGGGCAGGAAAAAACGGGGGAAAATAAAGGAGCACCAGATGTATTGTGATGGGTGGCATATTAAGGAATCAAATACATTCCCATCCTCTATCTGTGGAATGAACATGCCCTGCTATGCATTTCTACAGTCCTCATGGCCTTGCCTTTGACTCACCTCCAGTCTACAAAGCAGACAATGTAAAATTGACTTTACCTGTTCCAGTTTTAAAATAGGGTTCCCCTCTACCAAATGGTTGTGCCTGGTGTGTAACTTTTGGGGGGACTCCCTTGGTTCACCTTTGGGAGCACCGCACCCCATCCTCCTCTTTGGGGGTCCTCAGCCAAATCCATATCTGGAAGGGCTATCTGTCATCCACTAACACCGCAAGGGGAGAGGGTGGAAAGGAGGTCGTGGCACATCATCCTCTCCTGGGGCAAATCCCTCCAGTGGAGCTGACAGTTTAGGCAAAGTAGGCTACTTGATGCGGGAGGATACTTTCTGGAGATATAAACAATAAGCCTCCAGTTCACATTGGGGCGTGGTGGCTCAGCGGGTAAGACGCCAGGCTTGTCGATCGCAAGTTCGGAGGTTCGAATCCCTAGCCCCACATGACAGAGTGAGCTCCCGCACTCGCCCCAGCTCTTGCCAACCTAGCAATTCGAAAGCATGCAAATGCAAGTAGATGAATAGGTACCACTTTGGTGGGAAGGTAACAGCGTTCCGTGTGCGTCATGCCGGCCACATGACCGCGGAAGCGTCTTCGGACAACGCTGGCTCTTTGGCTAACAAACGGAGATGAGCACCGGCCCCTAGAGTCGGACACGACTGCACAAATGTGTGGGGGGAACCTTTACCTTTTATCACATTGGAACTTTCCAGGGTCCATGGGTATAGAAGGGAAATTACTACTCATACTATATTTACGTAAGTCTCTTGGGGTTAGCAAACAATTGGCAAACAATTATGAATGCAAAAAAGGAGGAGGAGGAGGAGGAGGAGGAGCAGCAGCAGCAGCAGCAGCCCTAGATAAGATGTGTACAGTTTCTTCCACCAGATTCAGTTTGTCCCTTGGAAATTGTGTGTGCTACTCCACTTTTCCAAAATAATGGAAGGTGACAGCATTTTGGAAGATTAGGTGAAACTAGAGAGCCAGTTTGATGTTGTGGTTAAAGCACCAGGCTAGATACCAGGAGATCGTGAGTTCTAGCCCTGCCTTAGGCACAAAGCCAGCTGGGTGACCTTGGGCCAGTCCCTCTCTCTCAGCCCATGGAAGGAGGCAATGGCAAACCACTTCTGAACAAACCTTGCCAAGAAAACTGCAGGACTAGTCCAAGCAATCACCAGGAGTCAAAAACTCACTTGAAGGCGTACACACATACACACACACACAAAACAAAAACAAAAAAACAAAAGCATGTTTCTGCATAAAAGAAAAGTAAAAATTGGTGAACATATTTCAGGATGGTGGCAAAACTATTGATTAGAAAAAATGCAGCAGAGTTTTTTAATTGCAACATACATGTTTAATACAGAAAAATCAGGCATTGTCTTATTCCACAAAAATGTAGCTAAAAAGGATTTTTTTTAAAAAAAGGCCTCTTCAGGATTTTGAACCAATCTTTCAGTTTTCTAAAAGTTGTATTAAAAAGGAAGCAAAGTCAGCTTTGACATGCATTTTATTATGGTAACTATGTTGCTAAACTGTGTACTAATAGTTCAGTTGAAAAGAACAAACACTGCTGCAGGCTTTTCAACTTTTTTTTTTTATCAAAGTGGTTATTTAATAGGCACATATTTTATCATCAGCCTTGGAGGAAACTGGCTAAAAATAGCAAATAAATGAATATGGGTTTCAGTATTTTCCATGACCTTTTTTATTTTTTATTTTCCCCTTTGATTGCTTTTGTTAGTTTTAGTTGGTATTAAAGGCCAAAATGATCAAGTGGAATGTTTAATCAGAAGGCCATCAAAATGTGGTTTTGCACGACAACATACTTACATATGATTCCCAGTTCTATTTTTCCAAAACCAAAACACTGAATAGTCTTTTATGAAATCTGATTATTTCTTTAGTCTGCTGATTGTCTTGTTCCAAAATAGTCATTTGAAGAATTAGCTTTGGCCAGCCTAAACTACAGAAAAACAGAATCTTTCAATTAATACTTCAATAAATTAGATATTTTATGAAATGTTATTTTAAATAATAGCATCTCTGAAGGACAGTGGCAGGATACTTGTTTAGCACACAGAAGTTCCTAGTTTAACTTTTGTGATTTCCAGTTAGGGCTGGGAAAGACTACTATATCTGGGCTGCAACATCCAGATGATCACTAGATGGCAGGAAAGAGATATAGGAACTCAAACTCCTTGTTGCCATCTAGATGTTGCCTGGAGTTTTGCAGTTCAAAAATAGTGCCTGAAACTTATTCGAGGTGGGCAAACATTTTTTCCCCCGTCCTGTATTAGATTTCTTTAGGGGTAATTTCTTGGAGGCTGTATACTGGGCTGACCTGAAGAAAACTGTGTGTGTGTGTGTGTGTGTGTGTGTGTGTGAGAGAGAGAGAGAGAGAGAGAGAGAGAGAGAGAGAGAGAGAGAGAAGAGAGAAAGAGAGAGAGAGAGAGAGAGAGAGAGAGAGAGAGAGAGAGAGAGCGCGCGCAGAGCCAAAAATGTATGATGATACCCATTGATCTCTTTTTTTCTTCTGCTTCTAACAACTGTTTTTTGTCTTCTGAGGAAGAAGTAGGGAAGGGACAGATAATTCTTAAATGTCTGAGCATATCACTTACGCTAAGTTTTGAAGTTGGGGCAAGGGCCACAGGCAGTTTGAGGGCCACAGGTTGCTCAAACCTGGATGTATATACTGTTGAGCTAGATGGTTTGACTTGTTATGAGATGGCGAATTCCTTCATAGTCGTATGAAAGTATATGGAATATTGAAGTTCAGTCACAAGCCATGAACAATTAGCAGTGACAATAAGCAATCACAAGCCATGATCAATCAGATCCCTCTGTCCTGTTTATATGGCCAGAATTTGAAGCACCGGGCTATAATGCTGCAGATTTAGCAATAGCTATAGCTGTTGGTGGCTCAGCAGGTAAGACGCCAGGCTTGTCAATCGGAAGATCGCAAGTTCAGAGGTTCGAATCCCTAGCCCCGTGTGATGGAGTGAGCTCCCGCACTAGCCCCAGCTCTTGCCAACCTAGCAATTCGAAAGCATGCAAATGCAAGTAGATGAATAGGTACCACACCGGTGGGTAGGTAACAGCGTTCCGCACGCGTCATGCCAGCCACATGACCGTGGAAGCGTCTTCGGAAAATGCTGGCTCTTCGGCTAACAAACGGAGATGAGCACCGGCCCCTAGAGTCAGACATGACTGCACAAATGTGCGGGGGGAACCTTTACCTTTTTTATAGCTGTTGCCATTCAGTTTGCCAGCTTGCCAGAGCAAATCTACAGCAAGCAAAACTGAAAGGAAGAAAACAGAGGCCAAAGACAACCCCAGAGGAAAGGAAGACCTACAGGTCACCTGCTACCCAGCTCCAGCTCCTGTCCACAGCTACTGTATGTTTCAATGCACGTGTGAAAGAATTGGGACTCCTCTTGGTAACATGATAGCTGACTGGGATGGAAGAGGTGAATGAACAAAGGGAGGTTAAAAGTAGTAGTACAGATCAGACAAATGGACCTGTGCAATATCCAAAGTGATGGTGTGTCTGTGTGTCTGTGAAAGAGAGAGGAGGAGAAGTATAGCCACAAGGGAAATAATGTTGGATTTGCTGGGAGGAGGTAAGGACTTGCACTCAGCACTGATGGTTACAGTATTGTGGATATCTCACTAGTGCAGGGTTTCTCAACCTTGGCAACTTTAAGATGTTCTGGGAAATCTTTGGAGATTTCTGGGAGTTGAAGTCCACACCCCTTAAAGTTGCCAAGGTTGAGAAACCCTGCACTAGTGTGTTGAGTAAACCTACCGATCTCCTGTTCCAGCACCTACAAAATGCAGATCTGAGTGAATGGTAGGATATGGGGTTTATAGCAATTTACCCTTTTCAAAGCATCAGAATGACTTTTGTTAATTGTTTAAATTAATATTCTCTTGTGGATCCTTTTCCAGATACTGGACATGGCTGCCAATCATCTGACTTCTATTCCATCTGGTTTACCAGAATCTCTTGAATATCTGTATCTCCAGAGCAACAAGATCAGCACTGTGCCAGAGGATGCCTTTGACTTCACCCCCAATATAAAGGGAATTTATCTCAGGTCTGTAGCCAGGAAAAAGACTCTCAGAAAAATATTAATGGCTTCACAAATGTAAAAAATATATTTTCCTTTATATATGAACACTATTTCAAGCATGTTTCATTATTTATTTATTTATTTATTTATTTATTTATTTATTTATTTATTTAGTTGAATTTCTATAACCGCCCATCTCCCCCTCAAGGAGGGACTCTGGGCGGTTCACAACTCAATATTGTCGGCTGGAAATTTAAGAAAGTTTCACACACAGAGTTCGGTAAAAAGAAACAGAGTTTATGTAATTCAATAATAGAAACGGTTTGCAAAGCGTGGTGTTCCCTCGCAAGAGAGACACACCCTTACAGAAGCCAAGGGCGTGGTTAATATACCCTACATTCTCCTCCCAATCCTTCATCAGCTAATCTGGTGAGGTGGGTAACAGCCTATCACAACACACTTATTTGGTTACAAAGTTTGCAAACTTCACTTTCTTTTAACGGTTTTTACAAGGTTTACATACCCTGAATTTAAACAAAAACTTAATTTTACTGGCCACAGAAATTTCCATTCCACAGTTTCCCCATTTCTTCTTTTGGTAATTTATTTACCCAATCCTTTAAGATTTTGTTTTATTAGCTTTTCCTTTCTCCATTTGGTCTAACTGGGAGTTTATTTCTGTCATTATCATCATTGCTTTAATTGATTGATGATTAGACATTATCCCCTCTATGGAACTTTGAATCATATTTCTAATAAGGGGAATTAAACAGGGTAATATCATTAGCCCAATCACAATTATACAACCTATAAACAATGCTTGTTTCCAATTTGAAAAGATTCCCCCCAAAATCCCATCCTTATCTAATAATCCTGTCCACGTTTGTACCGGGGTATGTATTACTTTTCTCAAGTCGGCAGTAAGATCGGCCACCACCCCTCCTGTTTCATCTATTTGTAAGCAGCAATTGGTCAAATTGAACTTTCCGCACACACCTCCTTCTCTAGCTAACAGATAATCCAATGCTAACCTATTCTGATATACAGCGGTTCTAAGCTTGTCCTGTGCCTTAGCTATTACGTTTAGGGCAGTATCTATCCTTCTCCCTGCTATTTCCATTACTGCCTGTAACCTTATAAGTCTGTTGAGTAAATATATTGGTGTCCTATAACCCCAGGATCCATCTTCTGCCCAAGTAGCAGGATCGTAATAGGCAATAATTCGTTCTGGGGGCCACTCATTATTTTTCCATTGTCCTGTCGAAATCCCTCCAATTCCATTATCTATTGATCTCTTACTTCTTTGCCAATTATCATACACCTGTATTCCTAGGGTCTGTTTAACTCTAAGGGGAAGTAAAAAGAAAGAGGGTTTAATCCATCCTAGTATACATGACCCACTCCACCCAGCTGGGAGGTATTCATAAGCCATATTACCACATATCCAATACATTCCCTCAGGTGCTGTCCAGTTACTTGTGCTGGAATTTACATATGATATAAGAGTTTCATTTAGCTTTTCTGGTTGTGTTAGGTTGGTTGAACTGTTCCACTGCCCATTTTCCCACTGCCCCATACACATCAAAGTGCCTACTGGGTGGGTTCCATTTTGATAATAACAGTGGTTTCCAATTATATTAGTGGTCAAAGTCCAGGTTATTTCTTGGACATTTGTTCTAGCGGTTATATTTCCATGTTTGCTCATATTATTAAATTGTTCTGGTTCGGCCTCTAATGCTTCCCAAGGCCACTGTTCCCCCATATTGGTTCCTCCACACACAAAACAATTCTTTATCCCAATATTTTGTGCTACTTCTCCAGCAAACTCTAAGAACAAATTTCTAGCCTTTTGTGATACTATGGGCTTGGCATTTTGCTCTAGGCTTTGAATAGTGTCATATACCGACCACTCAATATGTTTAGTCATGTGGGGAGAGATCAGTCTTTGTTCTATAGTTATATAAGTTTTAGGGTCTTGTCCCGCCCCATCTATCCCAAATCCAAAATAAAATGTGTGGTTTGTCTTTTTGGTATCTGGTTTCCATTCCAAACTAACATTGTTACCTTTTTCTTTTCTAAATTGTGTAATGCCTGGGCATCCTGTATAACCTCCTCCAGTGTAATCACACACCCACCACCATGACACACAAGGGGGATGCAACCAGGTTAGTCCATCCTTACTTAAAACGTAATCTGGTGCAGTTCCCCCTCCATCGCCATGAATAACCTTTGTTTTACACAAATATTTATGATTAGATTTATAGGTCTCTTTCCATGTTCCACAATCCCATTTTATTAATGTTCCTACAAAGTTTTCAAAAACTTTACAGCTATCAAATTCTAGCTTAATTACTGGACTTTGGAGATCATAGGTTATGTTAGTACAAATTTTTACAGGGGGATATGGTTGGTTCCCTTGGCCATAAGGATACTTTGGTAATCCTGCATATAGATCTACTTGCCAAAACTGGATTGCTCCTGGCCCATAACATTTATATTTCTCTCCTTCCTTGCAAACACTATACTGAGTTCCATTAAAGATACAGGGTTCAAGTTCAGGTCTACATTTGCTAGGTTGCGTAGTAGAATAAACCAGTGTTTTGGTGGTCTTTTTCCCTACTGATACCTGAGTTATGCATTGTGTGCAATTTTTGTTCTGCTCCTCAGCCATTGCTCCTCTTATCACCAGAATTATTCTCACTCCTAGCCATATTATGTTCCACAACCTTCTTTTATCCCTTCCCTGATTCATTTATTTATTTATTTTTATTTTTAATTTACACGGTCCCGTAATCTCGCTAGTCCACTGTTTTGGCTCCGTGCTTGGCTTTAGTCGGGTGTAGTGGGTCCAGCCCCTCTCCGCCGTTCGCACCGCTGTATTGGAAATCAGCAGGATTTGGAAGGGACCTTCCCACCTGGGCTGGAGTTTTTCGTCTCTCCACCGTTTGATCCACACCCAATCTCCTACTTTATACGAATGGACTTTGAAGCTTAGCTCGGGAGTTTGAGTCAATAAGCCACTGGATCTGAAAAAGTCAAAAGACTGGGACAGTGCTTGCAAATATTTTATCAATCCCTTATCACTGGTGGGCAAAGTCCCCACCTGGAGATCCGTTCCTTTCAGAGGCATTCCGAACAGCATCTCGTATGGTGAGAGCCCTATATCCTTTCTAGGTTGACTCCTTATTCTAAACAGAGCAATTGGCAGAGCCTTAATCCAATTCAATCCAGTTTCCAAATACAATTTAGTCAAAGTCGTTTTAATTCTCCCATTCATTCTTTCCACTTTCCCAGAAGATGGAGGATGCCACGGACTATGTAGTGTCCAGTCAATGCCTAAGGCTTTCACTATTCCTTGAACTATCTTCCCCACAAAATGTTTCCCTTGATCTGAATCAATTTGCTGAATTATACCATACCTCGGAATTAGGTGTTCCAAAAGCAACCTAGTCACGGTTCTAGCTGTTTCATCTATGCACGGATAGGCTTCTACCCATCCAGTCAGGTGGTCAACTATTACCAACAAATACCTAAACCGTCCTACCTGGGGCATTTCAGTGAAATCTATTTGCACATTTTGAAATGGATATAGTGCTAATGGTCTTCCTCCCCTTTGTTGCTTTCTTACATGGCTTTGGTTCACTCTTTGGCAAACAATACACTTGGATGTGATCTGTTGGGCAGTAGTGTAAATCTTAAGTCCTGCAAACTGCTTTAATACAGCATCAATGAGGGCTTGGGTTCCCCAATGACTTCCCTCATGCAGTCGTTCCATAATCCTTCTCATTATTGCCTGGTTTAGCACCTGTCTCCCATCAGGCAAAAACCATCTTCCTTTCTCATTCTTAGTTGCTCCTAGTCCCTTTAATTTTTCCTGTTCTTTTTCAGTGAACACTGGGATCTCTTCTTCCTCAGTTACCTGGGGAATTAGTATTCTTATTTGGACTAGATGGGCAGATAATCCTGCTAACTGAGCTTCCTCATCTGCCAGCCGGTTTCCTTTCTTCTCTTTCTCCTCACCCTTCTGATGGGCTCTAATATGTACTACAGCCACCTTTTCGGGGAGGGTTAAAGCTTCCAAAATCTGTTCAATCAAGGTTAAATAGGCAATCTCCTTTCCTTGACTTGTTACATAACCTCTTTCCTTCCAAATTTTCCCAAATGTATGTACCACCCCAAAGGCATACCTAGAGTCAGTGTAAATGGTCACTGTCTTTCCTTTACTTAACTGAAGGGCTCGTAAAAGAGCATACAATTCAGCTGCTTGGGCCGACCAATGGTCTGGCAATTTTCCATTTTCTACCAACATCCAAGTACCTTCCTGTATTATAGCATATCCATTTGCTCTTTTTCCTTCCATCACCTTCGCAGAACCATCTATATACAGCCTTTCCCCTTTTTCCAACGGGATCTCCTCCAAATCAGGCCTAATCCTAGTTTCCAATTCTATTATCTCTGAACACCAATGCTCGGGAGTTTCTCCCTCTTGACTATCTCCCCTTTGCATAAATTGGGCTGGATTTAAGGCGTTGTCAGTCGTAATCACCAAGTCCTTATTATCCAATAGAATACTTTCGTATTTCAAAACCCGTGCATCGGTGAGCCATCGCCCAGCCTTTTGCTTCAAAATTACTTTTATTTGGTGAGGACTACTAACAATCAGACAACCTCCCCTTGTTAATTTTCTACTTTTCTGGACCAGGTTCGCTACAGCAGCTATTGCTTGGAGGCAGCTAGGCCATCCTTGGGTAACCACATCCAACACTTCGGACAAATAAGCCACTGGTTTCTTTTGACCACACCACTTTTGGGCTAAAACTCCCAGACCTATTCCATTTTCCACGGTTACATATAGGTGAAAGGGTTTCTTTTGGTTAGGCAACCCTAATACTGGAGCCTTGGTCAGGGCATGTTTAAGGTGTTGATAGATCTTGTCCAACTCGGAATTCCACTGAATCCTTCCTGGTTTGCCACGTACCAATTCTCCATAGAGGGGTCGCGCAAACTTTGCATAGTCTTCAAGCCATAATCTACAATATCCCACTAGTCCAAGAAATTTTCTTAAATCTCTTTGGGTCTTAGGTCTTGGTTGTTTAACAATTCCTTCTATTCGTTCAGGGTCTATTTTTCTACTCCCTTGGCTGATCAAATGTCCCAGATATCTTACCTCTCTTTCTACACACTGCAATTTGTTTTTACTGACCCTTAGACCCCTGGATTCCAGAAAGTTTAAAAATTCCACAGTTTGTTTTTCAACCTTATCTTTCTTTTCCCCTGATATTAATAGATCATCTACATACTGAATCAATTGTGTTCCCGGAGAAGGCACAAATTCTTCCAGTAATCTTTCCAATGCCTGCCCAAACAAATTTGGTGACTCAGTGAAACCTTGCGGCAGGATAGTCCATTGGTATTGTTGCTTCCTTCCCGTAAAGGGGTTTTCCCACTCAAAGGCGAACAGAGGTCGGGATTCCTCAGCCAGTGGGCAAGACCAGAAGGCATCCTTCAGGTCTATCACGCTGAACCACCTGTGTTCCATAGGGATCCTCCCCAGTATGGTATAGGGATTTGGAACTACAGGGTGCCTGGTCTCCACTATTTGATTTACGCCCCTTAAGTCCTGTACCATTCGATATGAACCATCTGGCTTCTTTACAGGTAAAATTGGGGTATTATAAGGGGACATAGTAGTTTCCAATAGTCCATCCTTAAATAACTGATCAATTACTGGTTGGAGTCCTTCTCTTCCCTCCATAGAAATAGGGTATTGTTTTAAGCACACTATTTCAGACCCTTCTTTCAGTTTTACTTCCAGGGGTTTAATTTTTAATCTTCCTCTATTCCCCTCCTTAGCCCAAACCTTGGGGTTTACTTGACTCTCCATTTCCTTTGTCAATTTAAAAATCTTATCTGTCTTGAAATCTATAGTTAATTGGAGGCGGCTCAATAGGTCTCGACCTAGTATGTTAATGCCAGCCTCAGGTATATACAACATTACCACATTCTGTATTTTCCTTTGGCCTTGTTCAATCGAAATTGGTTCTAATTGTCTTACCTCAAAGGATTCCCCCTTTACCCCGCTCACACGGGGTCCTTTTCTTTTTGAGATTTTTAATTCAGCATTCAAAGTACACACAGAGGTTCGCGAAGCCCCCGTGTCTACTAAGAAGACCATTTCTTCCTGGCCCACCTTTAAATTTATCAAGGGTTCATGGTGAGCCATTCCTCGAGGGAACCCCTGACCTTCCTAGTATTGTTCCTCATCCTCCTCTAACATGTGATTAATTTGTTCGACTTTGTCAATTACTGGACACTCTCGCATAAAATGCCCTTCTTTACCACAGTGGAAGCAGGTTCGTCTAATTCCCATCCCCCGTCCGCGTCCAGCTGAAGGGTAGGAAGATCCCTTGCCTCCTTTTCCTCTCATCCTCCCTCTTCCTCTACCGCGTTCCGCCATGCGGCTGGCTACTTCTGGAATCCTTTCAATAGCTTTTTCCACAGTTTGTATCATCATCTGGTTGGTTTCCTTTATACTAGCAGCCATCATACATTGCTTTCGTTTTAATTTATCATCCTCTCGGTTTACAAAGACCTTTTGAGCTTCCCTCAATAAATCATCCAAATTCATTTCTGCCCAATTCAATTTCTGCAATTTCTTTGATATATCAGGCCACGCTTTAGTAATAAAGTGAACCTTTAAACTTTGCTGGTTGATGGGGTTATCGGGATCAATTCCCCCATATTTCCGGAAGCTCTGTTTCATACGATCTAAGAAGACCGAAGGAGGTTCATCCTTTTCCTGACTCAGATTCATTGCCTTCCCTATGTTATGGGCAAGAGGTATTGCTTTCTTCATCCCTGCCACCAATGTATCCCTCATCTCTCTCATTCTCTGTTGGGCCGCGGCATCATTATTATCCCAGTTTGGTCTATTCTCTGGGATTATATCTACACCCCTGTTTCCCGCCCCGGGATTAGGGTGATTGTCATCCCAATGCTTTATGGCCGCTGCCCTTATCAATTTCCTTTCCTCAGAGCTAAATAAAGTAGCTAAAATGGTTTGAAGTTCATCCCAAGTATAGATTTTTGGTCCTAGCAACAAATCAATTTGTTCAGCAACAGCTATCGGATCTTCAGTGAAGTTTTTCATCTCTTTCCTAAAGGCTCTCAATTCTGATGCCTTTAAAGGGTCTTCTACCAATGCAATGCGATTGGCTCCATTTGCATCGACGCCATTAGGCATTTCGCGCAGTGGGTATAAGTTTTCAACGGGGGTTTCCAATTCCTCAGGCGGCAACCTTTTCTTAAGTTCATTCACTATCTTATCTAATTCCTCCCTGGCCCGATGACTCTTCTGGATGATAACTTTAGTTTCTGGTGTTAAGCAAACATCGGGGTCGACGGGGGCGGAAGCCACTGATGGTGTCCGCATTCTGTCCCTTCCAGGGGGCACATATGGCGGAGGAACGTCCTTTAGAGAATCCTCCTCCTCTTCTGGCTCTGGATCTATTGTTTGGGCTACCATGATATTATCTGGAAAGTTCCACAAATCAGGAACCCACAAAAGGGCATAGTCTTCCTCATTGGGAACTTCTTTGTGAACTTTAGATGTTACGTATCTGAACAAGTTATGGCACTCAAAGTAGTCATTACTGCCATCCCTTGGCCAGGTCACCTTTTCATCTTCCCACCAGGTGAAACAACAAAGTTTCACCAGAGTCTCCTTCTCCAAACTCTTCTCAATAACTAATCTATTATATGGAGGACTTCCCCATTTTTCTAATATTTTCCCTAATGGACCTGCAGGGTTTATTCTTAATTTGTCTCCTTTTATGACCTTTCTTACAGTTTTATTTACTTTGGATCCTTTATTTCCCATCATGGACCAACTCTTGGGTCCTTCGGCAGTTTCCCCACTAGTGCTTACCCGATTGAAAGGGTGTTCCTACTGAGACCTTCACACACCACTCTCCGTCGTTCAGCCCTCCGTCCCTGGCCAATCCTCTCGCGAGGGTATGGAACCGCAGGTTGGGAGTCCGCACTCACTTCGTCCTGCAGACCTTCTACTAAGGTCCCTCAAAAGGACGTCTCAACACACTCTCAGAGGTCTTCCAATCACACTAGCCTGCCCGCCCAATCAACCGCCTTGGGGACCCGATACCGTAATGACCGAAGTCACTACTGGATACTCACCAAGGCCTGTGCACAGGGTTGCCCGGTTCTCGAGGGGCTTCTTCAGCGCTTTCTCACAACACCTTACCTAGGAATCTGTTTCTTAAACCTACTTTCCGCGTTTAGCCAATTTTACGGGCTTCCAGAGCTCGCGTAGCAGCCCAGAAGGGATCCCCTCCACTCACAAAGGGAGTGGGGTGCACCCAGAGGGTCCACTTATTGGTCTGCCCCGTCGAGATGGATCCCGGACGAGCCCCCAAACTGTCGGCTGGAAATTTAAGAAAGTTTCACACACAGAGTTCGGTAAAAAGAAACAGAGTTTATGTAATTCAATAATAGAAACGGTTTGCAAAGCGTGGTGTTCCCTCGCAAGAGAGACACACCCTTACAGAAGCCAAGGGCGTGGTTAATATACCCTACATTCTCCTCCCAATCCTTCATCAGCTAATCTGGTGAGGTGGGTAACAGCCTATCACAACACACTTATTTGGTTACAAAGTTTGCAAACTTCACTTTCTTTTAACGGTTTTTACAAGGTTTACATACCCTGAATTTAAACAAAAACTTAATTTTACTGGCCACAGAAATTTCCATTCCACAATATCAACAAAATATAATAAAAACTATGATAAAAATAGAATTACAATAAATTACAATAAAATACAATAAAATAAAATCCAAGAGGCAGATAGTGACGTTGACTATGATTAAAACATTTTAAATATCTAAGGTGGCTCTAAGGGATCAGCCATCCCCAGGCTTGACTGCTTTCCTTTTTGCCCCAGGCGAGATCACAGAGCCAGGTTTTTAATTTTTTTCTAAAATCCAGGAGCGAGGGGGCCTGTCTTATCCCTGGTGGAAGGATGTTCCATAGGGCAGGAGCCGCTGCAGAGAAGGCTCGTCTCCGGGACCCCGTTAGGTGGAATTCTTTCATAGAAGGGGTCCGCAGCATGCCCTCTCTGCAAGATCGGGTGGGACGGGAAGATGTCATGGGGATGAGGCGGTCCCTCAGATAACCTGGTCCCGTGCCATGTAGGGCTTTAAAGGTGATAACCAACACCTTGAATTGGACCCGGAAGCAAACTGGCACCCAATGCAGCTCACGGTGCAGAGGTGTTATGTGTGCAGATCTTGATGCACCTAAAACTGCCCGTGCCGCCGCATTCTGCACCAGCTGTAGCTAATTGTATATGGACAAGAAATTGTGCATCTGTTGTGCTTATGAATCCTTGTCAGGTATACAGACCTTTCTACCTTTATGCATACAGAAATCTCCTGAAATTGTAAGACACCATGAATGAAGAAAGATAGGATGGGTGGAGATGAAACACAAACACTGAAATGTGAGCAGAAAATGGAAATAAACAAACTAACCTCCTTTCTCCTTATAAAAGGCCATTTCATGGTACATAATCCTTTTCTTAACATAGGATTTACCAGACAGGGAAGGACATTGTAATAAAGAATTTGGAGGTAATTCTATTCATTTTCTTTCCTTTAAATTTCAAGGTTTAACAAGATTGCATTCAGTGCTGTGAAAGAAAGCACCTTCCAAAGACTGAAGCATCTGCAAGTGCTGGACATTGAAGGAAACTTTGAATTCAGTGACCCTTTGAAAAACGAGGATCATTCAGATGAGGAAATGGAGGAAGAGGACTAATGGGAAGTGGGGTTAAAATGAAAACAAATATTTACTGACCCAAGCATATCACATGGTAGAAGATTAAGTTAAATGCTTTTCTAAGGACACACCTACATTATCTCATTTACTCAGCCCACACTTCTGTGACAAAAACAAAGCTCTTTATGGCCCCATCCCATGAATGGCTAAGTTAGCAAATAAACATATACTTCACAAGTCTACAATGTCAAAATTGGTAACATCACAGATGACCAAGTGATAGGAATAGTATATCTGCATTGGCACAGCAGTGTCACATCCATCATGGCTTTCAGGTACATCACACCGCAGGTTGATTCTGCACTGACCAGTTCTGGATTTTGTGGCTCAGATATATTGTATTTACTTGATAGGAAGGCAAAGTGTGCTTTTTTTTCATCCAAATAATTACCCGTATATTGGAAGGGAGGATGCCTTAGCATTGACTGAGAGTAGAGGAGGCTCACCTTTAAAAGCAAAAATAATTCCTCATCCATCTGAAAAAATTGGTGGCATCACCACCTCATTACCTGTGGCCCACGAGGGGGTTAGCAAGATGAGCTGTGGCCTCCCAGGCTGAAAAATGCTGCCCCAGTCTAAAGGCCCATGAAAGTCTCTAGAACATTTTTAGAGAGTCATATCAATGACTAGCCTGCAGAAATGGGCAACCAGTGGGCCTCCCTCTTCTGCTGAATTAAAATACTGTTTCACTCACCATCTGCAATCTTAGTTAAGGCACTAGAAATTGAAGTTTGGTGCCATCTGGAGAGCCACGTTGACCATTCTTGCTTTAGCTGTAAAATGGTTAAATATATGAGTTACTTGGACCATGTGCGTTTCGGAGTATTATTCACTCTGAGTCACTGGGTAGATCAGGCTTTATAAAATTCAAACGAATGACTAGCATGATCAGCTTTTAAGGGGCTGTCTCCTATCTGCAACTTGAATCTGTTGTTTGGCTGATTGCATTTTGAATGGTAGCCACTGATATTATGGATTGGGATAAAAATGAAACAAACTATTTCCTCCCTACAGATTTATAGCATTGCTGGAGTGACAAATCATTAATAAAATGCTATAAGTCAGTAGTGATCAAATGGCCAAATAAATTCTAGGGTGGGATAAAATGTAATGATTACATAAATAACATTTTGATTTCATATTCATCAGGAACTGATTCAGCAAAATGGAATGTCTCCTTGGATTGTCTATCTGTCTCAGTCTGTTTCTCCCTGATGGTCCATAAAGATACAGAGCACTTAACAGGAAATGCAGTGAATCCCATGAAAGTATTCGGCCTTTCTGATCTTTTGCCAAGCTAAGCCAAGACAGTCTGCTAATACCAGGGCAGTGAGGTGACCCTCCTCAAGTCTTCTTACTTCTGCTTCATTTTTTGAAGTGCTTCTTGGGTCATCAGGGATTTTGTGAGAATTTACAAAAGCTGGCTTTTGTTTACTTCAAACCCCCCCCCCCCCCAACTCTCACCATTTTCACTTACTAATAAAAGTTAGTCTCTTTAGTGTTAAGGCCCCAATGCAAGGTTACTGGGTCAATGCATTTCATTGAACAGCTACACTCCATCATGGAAGGAGGGAGATCATCTCCCGTGGCTTCATTGTAAGTCCAATGTGAGGCACCTCAGCCATCAAATGGCAACCAGGTCAACATTGCCACATTGGACACCTGCTCAGTATGTATATATTTGGATTTTAAAAAAGGAATTCTATTATGGCTGGATCCCATTTTTTAATTTATCCCCATTCCCAAAGCCAGAAATATGCCTCCACCTGAAGATTTAAAATACCAAATTATTCTGTTTTGTGAAAATTAAAATATATGTTTGCCTTTGAGTGATTTGTCAAATTTATTTTGTATGTGCATGTGCAGGGTCTTTGCTAATGACATGTGAACCTGGCATTCATCTAGTGTTAGATTTAACTTGATTTACTAAATTTAAACAGTATTTGTACCAGACTTTGGGCCAGGCATGGCTATTAATCGCTATTCTTTTAGCAGCTGAGCCCCATATTCAAGAACTAGCTAACAGGAGAAGTTTTAAGGACATGACACTGCTAGATATGTTGTTTTATTGCAGGCAAAGAACGCATATATGTGCAGAAGATTGGCCTCCTGCAAACCCTATAAAAAGGTAAAGGTTCCCCCCGCACGTTTGTGCAGTCGTGTCCGACTCTAGAGGCCGCTGCTCATCTCCGTTTGTTAGCCGAAGAGCCAGTGTTGTCCAAAGATGCTTCCATGGTCATGTGGCCGGCATGACGCACGTGGAACGCTGTTACCTTCCCACCTAAGTGGTACCTATTCATCTACTTGCATTTGCATGCTTTCGAATTGCTAGGTTGGCAAGAGCTGGGGCGAGTGTGGGAGGGCTAGGGATTCGAACCTCCGAACTTGCGATCTTCCAATCGACAAGCCTGGCGTCTTATCCGCTGAGCCACCACGCCCCTCGCAAACCCTATAGCCCCAACTTTGTGCCTTTTTTCCAATTGTTTCCTGTTGGCTGATTGTTACTCGCTCTTCCCCCAACCATAAGATTACAGTGGATCTGATCAATGTTTATACAATGACTTTCTCTGAACTTTCACCTTGCCACCGTCAGCCCTTAAAAGTCCCACTAAACAAAAATAGCAATAGAAGAGAATATCTGTAGCTCAGGGTTGAACTGTGGAGTCCTTGGTGCTTTCTGAGCTTGGTTGTTGGCTTGCAGACGTTTCGTTGCCCGGCTAACACAAATATAACTAAACAAAAATATGCATTCAACTTTCTGTGGTGAAAATAAAAGCATAAGAAAAGTTCCATAATTTCTTCTGGTTTTAAAATTGTGGTGGATATATAATAGTTTTAAAGAGAGGTGAAAGGAAGGTGAATGTGGCTTGACAGAAACTTTGATTTCCAAAGGATACACTATTATGACATGCCTATTTTTTCTGGGCAAATGGATGTTGCATTTTTTCAATATACAAATCCCTTAATTCTCTTCACCATAGAAAAAAGTTAGATATGTCTATGGAACACAAGTCATAGTTCCTTATTCTAAACCTAAACCTATTTCTTATTTTTTCTTCTTCTTGGAACTGAAGTACAAAAAAGCCAGGAAGAAGATCACTTGGGAGCAGATGCCTTGAACATAGAAAGTGTTGTAATTTTCAAACATGAGTTCATGCTGCAAAACTCCAGCAATTAGAGTGGCCACTTACATTTAACCAAGAAGGAAAAAAAGATGTAATGTGTTACTAAAAAAGAAGGCTCAGATTTTTCTAAATTTTCATATGCTAATGCAAGATGGTGGCACCAACAGCTCCAGAGTGGCTTGTTATTTCAGAACCCTGATTTTTTGCACTCCCAGGATTAAGCCTAATTCAGTTCTTTAAAGGGGGGGGGGAAAGTTGATCTAAAATCCTACATGCACAGTACAAGTTTGCTTCCTCACTTTGGGCTCATCCCCCACGTTAAGCATTTCTTTTTTCCAAACAGTTGCCTCTGCTGTGCTAATGTACAGCTTACTACAGAGGGAAAGATGTTGCGTTTAAGATCCTTCTTCTCTTTCCTTATGGTTCTTGATACTGGACTTTGGGCTGCCCATGAAACCTAGGATGCTCTAAAGTACGCTATCTGGCCATTCTATCAGCAAAGCTTCACCAGTCCTATTAGATTGCTCTTTCTTACCTGCTGACTTTCTGAAGCCATTAACAGTAGTTCTCTGGCTACAGCTATGTGGAAATCCAGTTTTTACATTTGTCAGTTGTTCTTTTAACCACGCATAACTTTACTTGAAGTTCCTGTACATACTGTAGTTCCTGCTCTGTTTTTTGAATAGCCTTTTATTAAGTTCCTCTCATTCTTAAACAACTTTTACCTATGCACTCCCATTATTAGGGGAATAGCTGCGCTTTTGCTGAGACCTAACAAAGAACTTGGAAAAAATGGAGCAGTTACAATCCAGTTTCTAACTGTAGATCAGTAGGGAAAACACCTGATAAATATCTATGCCAACCAAACTTGCCAAGAAAACTTGACATCACGATGGCCATTTACATCCTTCCCGTAATGGGCCTCTCCAAACAATTGCATTATTGCACAATACAAATCCAGCTGTTATTCCACCGAGGACAGGAACTGGGGAGAGAAATTTAGACAGCTTTTACAAGAGCAAGAGCTTCTGTTATGGGGAAGTCATATATTTTTAACATTTACTGTACATAATTTGTTGGGATAGCTTGATATTTTCCAGCAGCAAAATGTCCTCTTGAAATCTGGGGTGATTTGTAAAATACAGTAATGGTGCCAAAGCAGTATTTTTCAGAGACCTGTTTTATCACTAATGCACAATTTAAAAGTTGTAATTCACTTTGTCATATTTGTAACTACAACGTTGCATGCATCACATATTAAAATTACATCCAGTGGTACATTCCAGCCAGCTATTTCTTAAAAACTGAAGGGTGGGGAGAGAGACACACACAATTGCATAGGAAAATTACAATTGAAAAAAATAATTTGTCTTTCAGTTAGCTTTATCCAAATCAAAACATTATCTAAAATAACCAGACTTTTGTGTCAATCTTGTTTCCCCTCCATTAGGACCATATAGTGTGAAACAACCCAAAGATTGTCTGCACTTGAAATTGGATACTTAAGACCCGGAATGCATAATTCAATATTTCTATATCTGTTGTTATCAGGGAGTGATATTCTTACAGTGCCTCCTATGTAAAGCTAGGAATGGCACATTTCCAGAATGTATATCTGCTAACAATACTAGTCTGCTATTATTAGTAAAAAATAATCTATATATTATATATGGATTAAAGGAAGTCCTCTAGGAATATGGCTTTTCTCCTGTTTTGTTTAAATGTTGGGAAGAAAATACTGTGATATCAGATGGAGAAACTGAACTTCCTCCATGGAAGCCTAGTCTGAGTAAAGGTCTCTATTACTCTACTTTTTATGAGCAGAAAATGTCTTATTTTTCCTGTTTCCAAGGGAGAGAACAGGACCATAAGAAGAATCCTGCTGATTTAGACCAAAAGCTTACCTAGTCCACTTTATCTTCCATTGATAGCCAACTAAATTACTAAAGGTCAAACAAGGTATGATGGCAGTAGCACCTGCTTGCTCATGTTATCTAGTAAATGGTGTTCAAAATGCCTCTAACTCTACAACAATAAGGAGGATAATGGACAGTGAGGAAAGCAGTAGAAGACATGATGCACTAAGCTAGTCTGTTGATTTCCAGCAAGCAAAATTAACTAGATATGTTGGCTACAATTTGAGGAGTTGAACAAGGAAACAGAAATCAAAGTCTCCAAGATTAGCCACATTTACCCTTCCCCAATTTTTCTTGATTTTGTAAAACTTCACTTGTCCTAATAAAAATATTCTGTGATTTTTTTTCCCCACAGCCAGTATGATTACTATGATTTTTATAAGAAAAATGACACATTTATTTCACATATTCTTCAGTGGTCACCCTGCTGTAAAATCTCCAAAGGAATATATTTGATTATCAGGAAATGCATTCATATATGAAAATATGCCAATTGTGCAACATATCATTTCAGCCACACAGAAGGGCTCCAGTAAAGCTCTTTATGCACAAATTACAATCCAGATGTTTAAAGCCATTTAACAGATGGGTGGAAAATGTTGTTTATCTGAATATTCACCTGATTTTGAAGTGCTCTGTAAAAATGTTATGGTTCTTAAAACATTATTGTTCAATATTGCAGATGAACTTTTTTTAATAGGGACATTTCAAAACTTATTTATAAAATGCAGTGTTGGAATTTTAATCATTCATTCTAGATTCAAAGTTTTCCCCAAAAGGAAGCACAGTATGTAACCTCTTTGAGATCTATATGAAGTGAAAGACAATATCCAGTTTTCTTGGTAAGAAGTTGTGTTGCTAAGATTATTTTTCCAAGTTTTGGGCTAACAGAACTGTGCTTGGCCTTAATTATGAATGGATGTGAACTTTTTCTTGAGTCTTGGGCAACTCTTCGCTATCAATTTTACAAAAATGTAACATACTGTAGTTATTTTATCGACCTAGGGCATCTAATGATAACCTCACTTTATTAGGCAAATGTTGTTCTGAGGCTTAATTCAGGCAATTCAACATAGCATATGTTACTTTGTAACTCCACTGAATATGAAATTATGCCAAAAAAAGACAGCTGATGCAGTGTTACTTAAAAACAACTTTTAAAAACATGATGGTTATTATTTCCTGGATCAACCTACTCACAGGAGTTTTTTAGTAAAATTGGAGGAGGGAGGGAGAACAATCAACTCCTGGAGGAAAAGTGTGGTGATGATGGTGATGGTGATGGTGATGGAGAAGGATTTTGATTAATCTACACGTATAAGTATTAGATGAGAGATGGTGACTGAACATTTGGAGAACTTCATCATTCAATTAAATTTGAATGAGTTGATCTTCTCTTAGTCCAGTATTCTAATTCAGCTTTGTGAGTGAAAGAACTTTCTTTTTCTAGAACAGTCTGAATAATGTTCAAGAAGTACTGTTTACATGGGGAAAAATTGACAGCATGGCTGCAAATGTACCCAACATTCCTTTACACCTTTAACATTCAAGCGGAAAATCAGTACTTACAGATAAGATTGCATTAGGTCATTGTTTATTATCTTCTCAATGAGGAACTTAATAAGAATCTGGAAAACAATATTTGTAAAGCATTTGACTCCACTTGATTGGCATAAGCAGTGGTATTCAATATTTGGCTATTTATAACTGTTGGAATGTGATGGTTATAATTAGAAAGCATTTTCTCATATGTAATGCCATACTGCATATGGCACAAATGTAGAAAGTGGTCCTGTATTTGTCATCTTACCAGCTTAAAATTTTAAAAAGAAAATGTCAAAAGCATTTAAATTTTAATTGTACAGTGAAAATGTTCACATTCAAATGCAGTTTTGAATTCTGAATGCCCAAAATATCTATTAAAAGAACTTTATACTTTGAGAGGAGATACTCTTCTCAAAATATAATCCCCACAAAATATAATCCTTCCATATTTTTGCCAAGAAAACTACATGGTTATGTTCATTAACTCACCAGGAGTCAGGCTGATTCAAAGGAGATTTTACCTTTTATGCTAAAATAGAAATTAATTAAATATGTGATTTTTTAAAAAAAGATATGGTTTCAGTCTAATAGTACACAGACAACCTTTTTTTCACAATGACAAGTTTATTAAAAACATTTTTTGCTGAAAACAATTTTAATAAATACATGGTTCACTTGGGATCACTAACATAGAAGCTATTTTATAATGTAAGGAAGAGAATGAGCAAATTCCCATACAAATAAAAATCTTAGGGTTAGTTCATAAACATTTTCCCTCCCAAATGGCCCCATCTCTCTTTCTCACCAAACTAGATAATATAAAACCTTTTTCTCTCCAATAAAGAATAAGGCAGGGGTAAAATAATTGCAAGAATAATAAATGACAGTGGAAATAAACATTCAAGACATAAAAGATAGAGCATTGAAGAAGAGAGAGAGAAAGAGGTCACACAAGGACTTGTAAGCCAAACCTTAACAGAAAGCCTTCTTCCATGACAGGCACTGAAAAAGAGAATTGCTTCCAGCTGCAGGAGGAGCCAGATTTCCTTGAACAGAGCACACAATCACAACTTCTTTAGACGTTTGCCTCATGGGAGATATACGGTTTTAGAATCCAGCCCATATCCATTGCCAACCTGGTAAAGGCCACTGCTGATGATTCTATGGAGCTACGTTGCATCTAGACTGTCCAAAGGTAAAAGAAAAAAGTTTCTGTGGTTTGGACACTACTTCCAAAGGAAAGGCATGCTTAAAAAAATAAGAAATAAGTTTAAAAATTGGCAGATATACCTCATCATAAGGGGGAATAAGCTACGGCTGCCAAATTCTAAACTTTACTGCATGCTATTTTATATTCCCTTGCAAACAACACTGGTGGCAAACAGCATATTCCTCTATTTTATTATCACAATATTTCCGTGTCATGAATGACAATATTTGGTCCACCTTCAGTAGATGAGCTTCATAGCTGAGAGAGTCCTCAACATTACTCTTTTTAGTCTCAATCCAACATTTCTGTTATTGTCATGATGATCATCATGACAGTAAGCATAGAAGACTTCAAAGAATTCAAACTTTTGCACAAGTATTAAAGTTAGAAAAGCCCTGATTCCCCCTAGCCCCTTTCCATCTAATAGGCTGTAAGATTGGCACAGCAATTCAAAACCCACAGCTCTGCTTCCAATCTCAAACTTGCCTCAAATTGCTCCAAATGGAAGCCATTCCCAAATTAAAAGCACAAGACTGTAGAGTTGGACATTTGGACTGGATCTGAAGAAAGTTAACCCAAGATACCTTATGTAGCATGGCGGGGGGGAGCATGATCAGTAATTTGGATTTACAGACAGCAATCATAAGAACATTATGAATCAGAGTATATCATTACAATGAAATTATGTCACAATTATGTATGCTGGATTCTAGCCTATGTTTAGTCTGCTCTCTGTCCACAAGGGACTTGGGCCATAACTATCATACATAGAGGCTACACAAATAACAGAACATTATGTACTCTTTTTTAGCACCAATTCTTTTGGTTTGGGTTTTTTATAATTTAGACCAGTGTTTTTCAACCTTGGCAACTTTAAGATGTGTGGACTTCAACTCCCAGAATCCCCCAGCCATCCAGAATCCCATACCTGTACATCTTAAAGTTGCCAAGGTTGAAAAACACTAATTTAGACACTATGGATACTAATTCTTACAGAGTTGGATGTGGAAAAAAGACAGGAAGGTGGAGGGAAAGGGAAGGATGCATCTGGCACTTGGAAGGCAAACATGATGGGGAATTTTTAGAGTGTGGCTTAATACTTTATTTTTAGGGGTCTTAAAAATAAGATTCCCTTCTCTACCACCACTCCCCATTAAAACACTTAAAAATCTTACTTAGTTAAAAATATAGTATGATAATATATACATTGTAAATCTTACAAAATAATATGTAACAAACAGTATTGGTTACAATTTATCTCTCCAAATAATAAAAAGTAAAAATGAAAGGGCTCTGAGGTTCCTTAATATACACTGGTATTTCTATACATTATCATTATAAGTTGCTACCATCAGAGTCAAAAGACTAAACTATTATTAGAAATTGACTATTGGAAATCCATGTGGTCGTGGATACAGATTATATTATTTTATTCATTCATTCCTTAAATTTTTATACTGCCACATCAAGTGACTCTTGGAGGATTCATAACAATTACAAAATGCAACACTAAAACATCCATGGTAACTTAAAGTTAAAATTAAGTTACATCAAAATTAAAATCACATAACACAGCCCCAATGATATTACAATTGACCCAAAGTCCACCAGTTTTAACTAGCTTCTAGAAGGCTATTATTGATGGAGCCAGTCTTGCTTTTGGAAAGGCCATTCCAGATGGCTGGGGCCATCATAGAGAAACACCACCTCTGAGCCTCAGTCCCCTCACCTCCCAAAGTTGGGGGTGGGGAATAGTACTAACGGTTCCTCCTAGGAGAGAGACTTCAGACAGGTCTCACCTGGTTGGAGGAGGCAGACCCAAAGGTACCTAGGTATCAAGCCATAGAGTGCTTTATAAATTAAAGACATCACTTTGGAGTGCAACCAGAAAGCTATTATTCACACAGAACACTCAACAGAATGAAGTTGCAAACAAGAATGATTTCTTACACAACAGTTTTGGCCCAGGTAGCATGTAGCACCGAACCATAGTTTAGTGACATCACAGGGACACTGAGTTCATGCACTGCTCTGTCCCCTTTCATCTGTGCAGCTGTAGGAGATCAGAACCAACCATTTCCACTTTAAACTAACCACTGCTTATTATTACAGTATGTCTAAATCAGGAGATTAATAGCAATACTTTGTTAACATAACTCAGGATCAGTAACCATGACTTGATACCATCCACAGTTTATCCTTAATCAAATGCTAGCTAGTAATACATTTTTAAACTGAGGATAGAACATTAATTAAATTATGGTATGTTCATTCTGATTAGTAAGACAGAGAAAGGGTGATTTAGTAGAAATCATTTTAAATGGATCAAAGGGTTTCTTCTTAAAAAGTCATCATATCTGTTTGCCCGAAGTAAACCAAATTTGTCCAGTGATTAATTCCTTTTTACTAAACCAGCCAATGGAACACATCTTTCCTGAAGCCTTCTGTCTTCACAGGCATCGACAGCTATTTTATAACCTCAGTTCATGCATGGCAGTCATTGCATGCCTTCCCATTCAAGCAGAAGACCATGTCCCAATTCCACTTACAGGATATTCCTTTCTTTTCAGATACCTTGGAGTAACTGTCAGTTACACATTGGTTTCCAATTCATTGATTTCAATAGTACAGTGGTCTTTATTGCTGGATTTCTCTGTATAACTTTCTGGGTGATTTTCTTCTTGTTCCACTTGAATGGGTAAGTGATGCAGCATTGTTTTGACTGGTTCAGGTCCACAGATTTTACTCATGGACTTCACACAGCCATTTTTCTGATAAGCAATAATCTTGTGGATGCTAATGGGTTTTGTTTCATTGATCAAAGGCACCTATGAACAGAACAAGGAATTCAAATTATCACTACTCTTCATTATTCCAGAACACTTTTCCTTTCTTTCTTTTTTCTATGTTTAATTTTAGCATATAAAAATACTGGTAGAACACACTGTTACATAGAATATCTCTGAGAGAGAAACCTATCACTGTTTTGTAAAGTGATTCCTCAAAGTATCTCATCAGTTTTCTCCTACCTCAGATCCATCTGTGGTGAATTCTTTTCTGCAAATGTGTGCCATTATTCCGGCAGCAAGAGCATCCCCCAGGACGTTGATCATTGTCCGAAATCTGTCTCTGTCAAACAAAATGAAGGCATTAAAAGAAAGGTTCCTTTTCTTTGTTATGTAAATGTTCATCAATCTACATAGTTATTTGTACAGAAAGTAACAGTACATGCACACAATCTGATGTCATGTTTACTCAATAGGTAATATTTATTTATTTATTTATTAGTCAAATTTATCACCACCCATCTCTACAGCAGTAGACTCTGGGCGGTTTACAATAACAATATAGTACAGGGATAGGAATAAAGGCACCCAATGAGTTTAAATGTGCAGGCCACCACACTATGTCAGATCAAATTGGTCCAATACAGAAATCCCCTGGATTAATTTTATGGCATAAAAGCATGATCCCAACAAGAAATAAAAAACACTCAGCATTTAGGTGTCCCTTTTCCTAATCTGTTTCTATGTCATACATGCCTATTCTTTTGTGTTGCCTCCGATATTTGATTTTCCCATTTTTTAAAAATTAGCAAAAAAGTAACTGGAGAAAGAAAAATCTTCATGGCTTTTATTTTGCCTTCTATTTGCTTTCCTATGTGGGATTCAAAACAAGAAATAATTGAACAAAAAAGAATTTTGGTGATAAATAAGTAGCTAAATGTCTCTAAATAGACCCCCAAAACCCAACCAGTATTGTGCTTCTGGTCTCCAAATTCTATTTAATTGGCACCAGGAATCCCCAAGAACATTGATCTGGAATTAATTATAGAGAATCTGGTGCAACAACTTTAAAGAGCTGGGAAAGAAAGAAAGAAAGAAAGAAAGAAAGAAAGAAAGAAAGAAAGAAAGAAAGAAAGAAAGAAAGAAAGAAAGAAAGAAAGAAAGATTACAAATCTTTTATGAATAAAAAAGCAATTGATCTTAAGCCAAATGTTAAATAAAACTGGAATATGCTTCTAGACTAGACTAGATTATATAGGATATTTTTTAAAAAGAAAGAAAACAAAGACGCAAGCAAGGGAGCTGTTAAACCAGTCCAAATGGAAAGTGGAAAACATTTGGATTTCAACTGGAAAAACAATAAGGTCTCGACATTTATAGCTGATGGATATATAGAAGAATGTAGGAGAACTGAGGAAGAAATTGGTAGAAGACAAATAGAGAACAGAATGTCTGATGCTGCATTTTAGATTAATCTCTCTCCATTGTCCGCATTTGCTCTTACGTCAGCTTGGTAACTTTTTTAGATAAATGCACACAGTTGGTTTTAAAACTGTAAGAGAAAATCAATTTCATTCTGACTTGTGGTTTTCACAGACCAATGCTGAAAAAAGAAACATTTGCCAAGTACAGCTTTAAATTGATTTAAGGAACTTAAATTTAAAAACTGAGAGGAAAGGGCAGGTGTATCAGCTGGAGTTACTTTTAATGCATTGTTTGAAGCTGACTCAAGTTCATTTGGCAGAGGTACATTAAATCTGAAATGCATCATATGATTCCTTCATTTTTTCAGTGCAAATGAGCACATCTGAGAAGTCAATCACAATGGTTATTATATTGATGTGGGTCATAAAACTGAAATTCAGGAACATCCAGATGTTTGGCTTAGAAAAGTGAAACGTGGTCCAAAATCAGCAATGTCCAGATTTTTCTTTAGCATAAAATTGAGTTGAAACAGAAAGATTTTTATTTGCCACTAACTAATGTAAGTGCAAATGAAGACATGGGTCTGTTATTTTCACATTTTGTTTTGCCCGTAATCCCCATTAATGTTGTGCTAAAATTTGCTTTGCAATCTCTCGTAAGTTTTCTTCCTCTATAAAGGAAGCTTCTGATTCTTGGGTTCCCTGAGAACTTATTTTGAATTTCTCTTGGTACATGTTTTTCATTGTTGTTGTTGTTGTTGTAAGTTTTCCTTAATGTTGGAAACTTTAGAGGTATAGCTGTGTTAGTCTTTTGCAGCAAAAAACAGTCTCATGGCTCTTCAAAGACTAGCAAATGATTCATTGCCTAAATCTTTCTGGGTCATTGTCTACCATGTCCACCCAGAGAGTTAAAAACAAAGAGATCTTCAGGGCACGGAGGTCCCCAGGAATATTCTTCAAGCATTCTGCATTCAGTTGTATGCAAAAAATGTGGTTGTAGTCTTGTTGCAATATTTGTTTGTTTGTTAAATTTCTAGTTCACTCAACTCCAAAAGAAGTCTGGGAGGCTTCACAAGATCAAAAGACAACAACATTATAAATAAAAGAAGCACACAAAATTATATAAAAGCACCACAGATGTATGCATCTCACCATCACCCCCAATTAAAAGGGGCCCAAATATCCAACCTCTTTTCAGCTTCAATTTCTTCACTGATTGTGGGCTAGACATTGTCAGAAACAAACCTGTTCTCTGACCTCAACCCCAAAATTGTCATCTAAAATATACACAAGAGAACCTTGATAACCCTAAAACATTTTGGAACAAAGTACTTTGGACTGATCAAATAAGAATTGAATTGTTCCACCATAGCCATGCAAGATACCTTTGAAGAAAAAAGGGTGAAACATTAGCAGAAAATGTTTGCTAATCAGTAAGCATGGGGGCACTCTATTATGCTCTGGAGTTATGTGGTAGCCAGTGACCCAGGTAATATGGTGGAAAGAAAGATGCATTCAATTGCTTTGATGCAAATGTCCCACAGTCAGTATAGAAACTGAAGATGAAAAGATCCAAAACATATCTCCATTATTACTGAATATCTATGACGAAGATCTCAAACATGCAGTGCATGCTAGGAGACCTAGAAATATTTCTGAGTTGGAAGAGTTCTGCAAACAATGGGGGAAAAACTCCAGAAGGATGAATAGAAAGACCCTTAGCTAGCTAAGGAAACACTCAGGAGCTGTTATTTTTGCCAAAAGATGTGTTACAAAGTACTAACTGGAAGGTTGTCCAAAGTTTTGCACCCGCCATATTCACTCTTTTTTATTTTGAATCTGTATACAACCACACACAAATAGTAAGCACAAATTCAGATGTGCGGATTGCCTTTAACTTTGTCAGCTTATTTCCATTTAGGGATTCACTGAAACACACAAATTGACCAGAGGTGCCTAAACGTTTGTATAGACCCCTATGATTAGACCTACCCAAAAAAGATAACAGAGTGTTTACTCATTATCACCTACAGCCATCATTACCAGTGATCCATAGCCCAATGAGAACAATGACATTTCCTTTCACAGGTTTTGACTGACTGGCTTGTACTTGCTTACCAACATAAAACAACTGATCAGTAACAACAATTATGGGGACCAATATACATTTTATCCTCATATTTAATCTGGCAACATTGTTATATTGCCTAATATTATTAGGGAGCATCCTCCAACATAATATGTGCCACATCTTTCCAAACTTCCAAACTTCACTTTACATTGGATCAACAGGCAAGCTCTATGCAGACAGATAAAGCTACACAATCTGATAATATAGGAAAACCAATTGGACAACTTTTCAACTCCCCAAAACACTTTTTCTCCAATCTCAAGGTGGCTGTCCTTTAAAAAAAAAGGAATTACAAGAGCTGGTTTCATCACAAAACAGTCCAACTCAAATTTGTTCAAAGATCTAACATATGTCTCATGTATTAAACAGTGATCAGGATGTCTTATCACACTATATATATTAACTAGTTATTCAATGCAAGAATATCTGTAACACATCTAAGTGCTACTTTATGTTTGGTCATTTCTAAAATAATTCTACGTATCTCACACCTTTTCTTCACTATTCTCTGATGGCAAAGCTCCTTTAAGGGTAAGGACCTCGAGTGAGCCCTCCCTCCTAGATCTTCCTAGATGTCAGAAACTATTTCGACTAGACAGCCTTGCAGATATCCAAGTCCTAAGTCATGCAGATCTTTGAAGGTGACAACCAGCATCTTGAACTGCACCCAGAAGCCCACTGGTAACTAATGCAGTTCTCACAGTAGAGGTAGGCAAATGTAGACAATTTTGTAGTCCCCATAACTATTAAAGCTGCTGCATCCTGGACCAGCTGTAGCTCCCAAGTGATCTTCAAGGCAGCCCCATGAAGAGTGAGATGCAATACTCTAACCAAGAGGTAACAAAAGCATGAGTGATCTTCAGTAAAGCTTCCACATCCAAATATGGGCCACACTGGTACACAAATTGTGCAAAGGTCTTCCTGCTCACGGCTTCCACTAGCTTTTCCAGTGAAAGCTATGAGCCCAAGAGGACCCCCAGTTTGCAGACCACCTCATTCAGGGCCAAAACTACCATAGGTGTGATGGCAAGCAGAACAGAATTAGGTGCCATTTTAATTTCCCACAATGCCAGGGATGTAGGCATCTGGTAGAAAAGGACATAGTAAAAATAAAACCCTGCATGCATCAAGACATGAATTATATATTTGCATGATTTTGCATCATGACACAAGATGCTGCATGTACAAAATTTGTGTTATTTGCATGATGAAGTCATGACATATCCAACATCATTTGCTTCCCACATTGACATCCATGGCCAGGAATATTGTGAGGAGTCTAAAGGTTGGTTTCAAGCCCTGGCAGGACCAGTGCAGCAATGTGCCTGCTGCAATATGCAGTCTCTGGCAGTTGTCTGAGGATGTCACATGCTAACCCAGAGCATCTGCCCACTTCATACAGAGTGGGATGCATGCCTGAGTAACAAGAAAGGGATGGACAAGTGGTGGTGGTTGGACCCTGGTTCAACAGCCTTCTTTTCTCTGCTTCTCTGAGTCTTCAAGAAAATACCCCCTACTCTGTTTTATAACATGAACAGGGTAGATTTTGGAGTGATTTTCGTTTTTGATTTGGCGGTAGGTTTTGACGATGGCAGCAATCCATGCCTTAAACTGCAGGCTAATGCTCATTTATGAGTGAGGTAAACAAAAAACAGTACCAAACTCTGCTTTTTATTCTATACTTCCCATCCCAACAATTCTGCCAAGGTTGAATAGTCATTCGAACAGCTCAGATGCTGAAAACACTTAAAGGATGATTTCATTATTGCTCCTTTTCATAATCATTTAATGATACCTAGTTGATTGCGGTTGGAGACAATACTTTGAACTAGACAGCTTTGGTTTGATTCTGGAAGGGTAATTCTTATATCTACATGTATCCATTTTACAGATGAAAAACTGAGACAAACAGAAAGCAAAACCATGAGTGAGCTGTGCCATCCCTTGTCATGACCATGTACTCATTCATTGTTGACATCAAAGTGAGTGGTAGCTCCCTGTAAACTGAACCATCCAATCGTCACACATCTAATTAGAAACATGCAAAGAAAAGGAAACCTTTGTGTTACTTACAGAGCCCAATCAACTGCAATTATTAGAGTGATGTCATCTGTAGGCAGCCCCACTGATGTCAAAACAATGACCATGGTCACAAGGCCAGCTTGTGGGATTCCAGCAGCCCCTATGCTGGCAGCCGTTGCTGTAATACTTTTATAAACAAGCAGAAAGATAATAATGATGAAGATCATCCAAATCTGGTTCTAACATGACTGATAATTAATACAAAGTACTTGGCATGAGAATCAAATATGCTTCACCCTGAATTCAGTTGCATAGCATGTCCCTGAACAAGGTAGATAAAGCTTTCGATGTAAACAGGAATGTCCAATGTGAGTAAGACCAACTGCTGCCTGAAGCCAAATTCTCACTAGTAATGCCGGGCTAGGGATCCTTCTTCATTGTTTGGGGTCGTGGGAAATAAAATGGATGGAAAAGCAACAATACTGAAATTTCACAGGTAGGAATGTACAGGTATCTGCCACCAGCTGTAAGGTTAGGGTAAAGTAGATGTGTCCTTAACTTCAACACATGCATATTTTGTAGAGCAGCCTGAGGAATCTTGGGACCAGGAAGCTGAAGAGAAGTTTACTCTTTCTACCCTGCCACCATCTCTCTTTCTCGGGCTATTACTTGTCTTTCAAGGGAATTTTTCTTTGGCATCAGCGGGAACTTTTCCCAAATGCAGATAGCAGCATCATAGAGGATAGAGGAAATCCACCTCAAATAGAAGAACTAGTGGACTATAATTTTATAGTAACCATAATTTTATCTCTTGCTCTTCAAATTCAAATCATTATTAGAAGGGAGTGGTGTTATGAACACACATACATCTACGTTCCCCCCCTCCACGCTTACGAGACTCTCCACGCTTACCTATGACTGCTATTTATCCATTTTAAGTGAACCGATACAATAGTGTGACTACCTAAATGGACCTTTTTGAAGGTTTGCTGGAAATTTATGAAAATGGTCAAATTATCAGGTTGCACATGCCCCAAGCTGGTAATTGTCTTCTAGAGGTGGCAATCAGTTAAAAAAATAGGTCTCTGTAGATAGCATGAGAAACAACCGGATTCATGGACCATAATCCATCAGAATTAAAGTAAAGGTAAAGGTTCCCCCGCACAGTCGTGTCCGACTCTAGGGCCCAGTGCTCATCTCCGTTTGTTAGCCGAAGAGCCAGCGTTGTCCAAAGATGCTTCCATGGTCATGTGGCCGGCATGACGCATGCGGAACGCTGTTACCATCCCACCGAAGTGGTACCTATTTATCTACTTGCATTTGCATGCTTTCGAATGCTAGGTTGGCAAGAGCTAGGGCGAGTGCGGGAGCTCACAGAATTAAGCACTCCTAAATCCACTAAAATAAACGGGCTTTAGTTACTTAACATTGGATTGGATTGCAGGCTCCTGTATGATTACAATTCTCTTAAAACTCTGAGATCCAGCAGGCTTTAAAGATATTATATATAAAATAATTCAATTAACTTTATTAGAAAGAATGAAATCAGGTTCAAAATATACTGTTTTGAAGGCTGTTGCAGAGATAGAATTGAGTCTTGATATTTCACTAAATTCTTATCAACATTTATGTGATTGAGGTGATAGAGCCACCAGCTATATATTGTGACTTACCAAAGCTGTTAGACTGTATAGCGTTCAACTGTACTTGATCTGTGTATCATATATAATGCAAGCCTTCTTTAATGTGCCATTCAGTAAAGAACAAGGCAGTCATTGCACTTCATCTAGTAGCAGGAATCTCCCTGCTTTTAGCAGTAAATCCCAGCATGGGGCAGAATTGAAATCATAGCTACATAAGCATGGATTAATAAAAAGCTGAATAGGCTGAATTGGGATAGAGTAACGATATGTCTGATCTAGCAACAATGCAATCAGATATTTAAACATTTTGCAAAAGAGTTTTTGCTTTGTTTTGATCTGGTAATACTGTTTTATGGAAACCTGTCAAGTCTGTACAAATCCCAACTGCCTGATGTTCTCTGCTAAGCAGTACAGTACTGTTAGCAAATATTCTCCAGATGGATCTGTTCTTTTCCTCTTTTTTTTTTTTTTTTGCATTTACAAAAACAAAGAAAGCTAAAAGAATATTTACAAAAAAAAAATGATTGTTTAAATTATACATTCCATAGTTGGGGATCTCAGCCGCTGAAAGCTTCCGAAATGTATGGAGCCTAATATGATGACAGGCTTCACTGGCCCAAAATCAGTCATGAATTTCGGATTCAATGCTGGTAAATGCTAGATAATAAGAAAAGGAAGAATACGTTGTGAAACACATACAGAGTTTCTTTCTTTAATTACTCTGTCACCTCTTAAATTGTTCAATGAAAAATCAGGAAGAAAATTGATTTGTAAAGTTCATGTCTTTCCTTATTTATATATTAATACTCAGAGAACGGAAAATAAAGAAGATGAGTTTGGGGTCCCAATATAGGACGCCAAATATGTTTTACAGTTTTAACTGAGACTTGGTGGGATGATTTTCAGAGCTGGAATACAGTAATTGAAAAATACAAGTTGTTCAAAAGGAACAGATGTGGCAGAAGGGGAAGAGGAATTGAATTATTATGTTAAAATATCCACATATGTATAGAAATCCAAGGGAATGAATAAGGTGGCATTCTT
Source organism: Charina bottae (assembly GCA_023362775.1). Taxonomy (NCBI): domain Eukaryota; kingdom Metazoa; phylum Chordata; class Lepidosauria; order Squamata; family Charinaidae; genus Charina; species Charina bottae. The sequence goes on along the minus strand of JALMGJ010000003.1, from coordinate 54,027,541 downwards.
GAAAGCCTTTGGTAAAATAAGCAGAAGGATGAATAAAGCAGTACCACTTTAGGTGTCCACTAACATTTAACCAACCAAAGAGAAGTTGTGGATAATGTTTTCCAAAAGAAAACAGCAGATTTTTAAAAAGCAATGAAGTTCCAGTCATGGGGTACTTTAACTACTCTGACATCTGTTGAGAGAACAACTCTTCCAAAAATGTCTTTCCAGGAAATTCCTTCTCAGTCTTGCTGACAACTTTCTCCTTCAGCTGGAAAAGCATGTTTTGTTTGCTACATAGAAGAAAAGAGTAATTTATATGCAGTTCTTGTGCAGCTCCAGAATCAGTTTCGGAATCAGCATACTATTGTATGCGCTGAAGCCTATTAATTTGTAGCTCAGGGCCAGTGTACCCAAATGATCAATGAAAGCAGTCTTTCCATTTGCGATGGGGAAATGCAGCAGAGCCTCAGGACGGGCGAAATGTCTTCCACTGGGAGGAACATTTGCTTCAAGTAATTTTCAGCTGTTGTAGCTTTCTGTTTACAGGTTAAGGAAAGGTGGCTTCACAGGTCCTCTCCCCCAGCAACCAACCACATGTGTTTTACATACAACCAGAAAAAAAGTGCACCGCTCTGCTGATTCCACTTTCAGATGCAACCAGAGAGCTCTGTCTAGTTTCCCAATCAGAGTGCAGATGACACACTGGTACCTGCCTTGTGACTGGGTGGGTGTTAGAAATTTCCTTTATTTCCCTTTTGTGTGAAGTGGAATGAGAGGGAAGGAATTTATTTTCTTCAGGAACTGCTTTCTATCCCCCATAAGCAATCTTCAGTGCCTTATTATGACACTGATCTATAGACATGATTTAGCATGCATCTCCTCCTCTCCTTCATTCCAGCCACCACAGCAGCATGCAGCCATGGTTTCAGCTACTGGGAAAAATGCCTGAGCATCTTAAACCAAGCCAAATCCAAAAACGCCAGAGAATTCCTGAAAGCTTGGCACTCAGACAAAGCAGCCATCAACAGACACATAGAGGTAAACAACATTTACATACCATTCATAAGAGACAATAGAAAAGCCAGAAGACCAGAACACCTCCTTGCCAGCAATCAATACCCAGATATGCAAAGATTAACACCAGGATTAGCACCAGAGGAACAATCAAACAGCACAATATACCCCAATCAAGGAACTATTAACTCAGTCAATCAACCAAGCAGCAAACAACAGCCCAATCAAGGAACTCCTAAGGAGAGAACAACACCCCCACCAACACAGGTAGGACAAGCCATGGTATATAAACAGAGAGCAAGTCCCACTCCCTTTTCGCACTGAAGATGTTGCCTAATCTGGCAATGAAATGTCTGCAAGAAAACCACAAGGCTCAGAGAGCACCAAGGACTCCACAAAAATGCCTGGTTGCTGGTACGATTTTCCTTCACCATCATGGCTAGCAACAGGCCTTTAAATACAACAGAGGAAAGGTGGCTTGGTAGTTCCACAGCTCTCCCTTTATAGTGACTGCTTAGATTCATTTGCAAATGGTCAAATGTACACAATAGATTCTGGAAATGCAGGTGGAGGATATGGTTAGCACATTATTTTTATTTCCTTTTTGCATGGTGTGGTGAGTGAGGGGATTTTGTTGTTTCAGAACCTGCAGCAGCTTGGGCAGTGTACTGATTTAACTGGATGTCATTTTTGCAGTCTGCTACTGGCTAACTGGATGGAGAGTACAAATCGACTCATTGGGTTCTCTGCCTCTCTTTGCATTTCAAAGCCTGCAGTGGTAAAGCTGATTGCATAGCCAGCTTCAAAATAGATCAGAAAAAATGTCACGTGGAAATGCCCAAGACCAAGACCTGTTCTCTGTCATCCCAGACAGCAGGATATGGAATAACGGTCAAATTATAGGAACACAGATTCAAGCTGAACATTATGAAAAGCTTCCTAATGGGAAGACCAGCTAGAACTAATTATGAGAGAAGGTACATGAAGGGGAAAAGCCAGACCGCCATCTGTTGGGGATGCTTTGGTTTGAATTCCTGCACTGAGTGGGCCATTGGTGTCAATGACCTAAATGGCTCCTTAAAAAGGTAAAGGTTCCCCCCGCACAGTTGTGCAGTCGTGTCCGACTCTAGGGGCCGGTGCTCATCTCAGTTTGTTAGCCAAAGAGCCAGCGCTGTCCGAAGATGCTTCCGAGGTCATGTGGCCGGCATGACACACACGGAACGCTATTACCATCCCACCGAAGTGGTACCTATTCATCTACTTGCATTTGCATGCTTTCGAATTGCTAGGTTGGCAAGAGCTGGAGCGAGTGTGGGAGCTCACTCCGTCACGCGGGGCTAGGGATTCGAACCTCCGAACTTGCAATCTTCCGATCGACAAGCCTGGCGTCTTACCCGCTGAGCCACCACGCCCCCCTTATGGCTCCTTAGATCTTGATAATTCTACGAAGCATCCAGAGGCAGCTACACTGATCTTGGATTATAGGAAAGAGCTTCTAAATCAGAAGTTGGGGGTTATAGGCTCATCTGAATCTCGAGGCTTTTCATTTTACAAAGATAAATTGGAATCAAAGGCATCCGCAGGAGAAAAGCATAGTTGCACTGTTGTGATACAAGCTTCGCCTACATGCAACTCTGAAATTGCATACCATTTCAGTGAAATATCATAGCAAGTACAGGATTGTTTATTTTCCCACTAGACTTTTTTTTTCCCATAGTCCTTCTTCCAAACTATGCAGCACATTTCATTAACAGTTTTCATGACAATCATGCCTGACATAGTTTGCTGCAATAAAATATTATATTTTAGGAAGTTTAGTTTCGGGACAAGCAATGTCCTGGGCTTCAGTGTCTCATGGCAGTGTCCAGCACAGCAGATAATAGGCTACAGTTCTATGAAATAATACTCAGTACTGATAAAATGTAGAATATACATTCACAGTGTAGATGGAAAATCTTAAGCATCATAGGTTTATGCTTGCTGATTAAAAATAACTCTTCTTTGTGCTCAGCAAAGGGTTACATGGGTATATGGAATCAGGAACACAAAACCTATTGAAGCATCACAATATTAACAGAGAAATTGACTCTGAGACAGCAAAATCTCGCTTTTCTATAGCTTGAATCGTGTCAACTGGATTTCTATTTTCTCAGTGGAAACGTTTCGCTCCTTATCCAAGGAGCTTCTTCGCTTTTCTACATTTGGCTCAATGAAATTGCTGATAGGTTTTATTGTAAAAGGCCTCAATCCTAAATAAGGAAGATGTTCCTGTGGGCCCTTTTTAAAAGCGTTATTTTGAGCCTCTTCTCACAGATTTCCCCCGTTTTCTCCCCACGGACAACAATCATTTTGTCCTCCTTTCAGCACCTTTGGTCTTCGGCTATTTTACAAAGGGGGTTGCATTTCAGCAAAATCAGCTGATTCCTGTCCTTGGTACTTGGGATTGTTCAATGCATGCCACAAAAACTCATATGTATGTATGTATGCTCTCACTCATAAACACAAGAAATAGCAAGCCTGATGACAACCATTTATTGTCCAAGGGAGCAGAGGAAGAATCTGCAAAACAAAAATTCTCAGTTTCTGTTAAATCAGCAGGACTACTTTTTCATAAAGTAATAGAGGATTAAAATGCTGCTGTAATTCTATGATCAAATTCCTCATTCCCTCTTTTTCAGTGTGTTTGATGAACTAAACCAGTGTTTCTCAACCTTGGCAACTTTAAGATGTTGGTTGGCTGGGGAATTCTGGGAGTTGAAGTCCACACATCTTAAAGTTGCCAAGGTTGAGAAACACTGAACTAAACTATTTGGATGACAGCAATGTCCTCAGTATTTGATCAGGAATAAAATATCCTATATTTATAATGTGAAGCCTATGGAATCAGAGACCCATCCCCTCCCATTTTACCTTATGGTGATGATCTGTCCAAAATCCAATTCATAATTGTTTACTTGGGCAATGAAAATAGCCGCTACTGCTTCATATAGAGCTGTTCCATCCATGTTGATTGTAGCCCCCACTGGGAGCACGAATCTAGCAATCCTTCGGTCCACATGGTTATTCTCTAATAAGCACTTGAAGGTTATAGGCAAAGTGGCTGAACTGCAAGAAAAATACAGAATAGTATAAACTGAAGTTAGCAGAACAATGTGGTTTAGACATTTGCTTTAGTAAGATATTTAAGGCAAAATTATTTGCTCTGATATTCCTGAAACGTTATTGGGTACAAACTAATACATAAATGTCCTGTTGCTTTCTCCCAATACATGAAAATTATGTTTGTATAAGTATATATGGGACGTGGTGGCTCAGTGGGTAATATGCCAGGCTTGTCGATCGGAAGATTGCAAGTTCGGAGGTTCGAATCCCTAGCCCTGCGTGACGGAGTGAGCTCCTGCACTAGCTCCAGCTCTTGCCAACCTAGCAATTTGAAAGCATGCAAATGCAGGTAGATTAATAGGTACCACTTCGGTGGGTAGGTAACAGCGTTCCGCGCGAGTCATGTGGCCACATGACAGTGGAAGCATCTTCGGACAACGCTGGCTCTTCGGCTAAGAAACAGAGATGAGCACCGGCCCCTAGAGTCAGACACGACTGCACAAATGTGTGGGGGGAACCTTTACCTTTATAAGTATATAACATAATGTGTTTTGGATCTTTTGGGTTTTTTTTCACATGCTTTTTAATTTCTTGTTAAACCTGGGAATCAAATAAAATGTGAGGGAATGGGAATAATTATAAATGCATGTATAAGAAAGATTTTAACCAATTACATTTTAAAAATAAAAAGTAATAGTATTAATTAGATTCACTTTGATTTTCATTCCCCATCCATTTCTCAAAATTTAAGTGGCCCCCTCCCGATTGCAATTTTTGTTGTTGTTCAGTCATTTAGTTGTGTCCGACTCTTCGTGACCTCATGGACCAGCATCTGAAATTGTGTTCAGTTGAACGATGGTATCCTTGGCTCATCAAAATTTGCATAACAATGCATCAAAGGTAAAAGGTAAAGGTTCCCCCACACAGTCGTGTCCGACTCTAGGGGCCGGTGCTCATCTCCGTTTGTTAGCCAAAGAGCCAGCGTTGTCTGAAGACGCTTCCGCAGTCATGTGGCCGGCATGACGCGCGTGGAACGCTGTTACCTTCCCACCAAAGTGGTACCTATTTATCTACTTGCATTTGCATGCTTTCAAATTGCTAGGTTGGCAAGAGCTGGGGCGAGTGCAGGAGCTCACTCCGTCATGCAGGGCTAGGGTCTCGAACAATGCATTAAGAGAGCCAAAAAGATGAAGGGCTTAAATTTGTACAGCTTTTTCCCAATGCAGTTTTCCCAAAAGGTCATCAAGGCACCTAACGTGATCTGAAACCCACAGTGAAATGGAACTAGGTAATGGACTAGTGGAGTCAGTCCTTTTGAAGTATCATGTGCTAGGATTAAGCACATATGTAGTGCGGTTGATCCTCTCAAAATAACTGAGTTATGTCTCTGGGACTACAACTCTAAGTCTGAAAAAGCAGAATCCAGATCAGAATAGGTACAAATGACTTTATCCAGAAAGCACTTAGCCCATAAATCACTGTCAAACAGCAAATGATGGGATTTGGAATACTGCTGAATATTAGGGGTATGTGGTATTTACAAGCATTTCTCTCCCTTTCCTGAAGGAGTTTTGCAGACACACATCTGCTCATCAAATTTTCGTTTGGATGTGGATTACGTGGATGTGTCCATGATATCACCAGAATTGAAACACGACTTGAGGGAAATATCTTTTTTCTTAAAAATTAAGGAAGTAATGCTCCAGAACTTCACTCACTGCATCAAGTACCTGGATGATGTGGCCAAGGCAATAAGCAGTGCTTGAAGAATCCCTCTGATAAAGACAACAGGATTCTTCTTGGTGATGAGGAAATACATCATTGGCAGAATAAAAAGTCCATGAACGACTAGTCCACAAACTACAGTAATAGCATAAAATCCTAGTTTCTTCCCAATGGCTGATGGATCATCCATTTCCAAGATCTTACCAGCAATAAGGAATACTATTCCAAATGGAAAATACCTAAAGGAGAATAGAGACATATTCTATGTAAAGAATACATCCACATAAAAATAGAAGGGAAAAAAACAAATGAATGGAAATGTGGGAAAGTGTAATATTTTGGTGAAAGTATTGCAACTAGACTACAGAGACCAAGGCTCAGGTCCCCCCCTGACCAAAGCACTTGCTGAAGGACTTTACCCAGCTCTACTCTCTCAGCCCAATCTTCCCTAAGGTAAAGGTAAAGGTTCCCCCTGCACATTTGTGCAGTCGTGTCCGACTCCAGGGGCCGGTGCTCATCTCCGTTTCCTAGCCGAAGAGCCAGCGTTGTCCGAAGACACTTCCACGGTCATGTGGCTGGCATGACGCACGCGGAACACTGTTACCTACCCACCGAAGTGGTACCTATTCATCTACTTGCATTTCCATGCTTTCGAATTGCTAGGTTGGCAAGAGCTGGGGAAGTGCGGGAGCTCACTCCGCACGCAGGGCTAGGGATTCGAACCTCCGAACTTGCGATCTTCCGATCGACAAGCCTGGCGTCTTACCCACTGAGCCATCACGCCCCTAATCTTCCCTACAGGGTTGTTATTATGGGGATAAAATACAGAGAAATCCCCATATAGGTTACGTTGACTTTCCAAATGAAACAAATAGAAATGCAATAAATAAATAAATGTATCCTTGGTATATTATTGCAGGACAAAATAAGTCTTATCCTGCAAAGTACTTTTTTTTAACCCACCTTTATTATTTTTATAAATAACTCAGGGCGGCAAACATACCTAATACTCCTTCCTCCTCCTATTTTCCCCACAACAACAGCAACCCTGTGAGGTGAGTTGGGCTGAGAGAGAGTGACTGGCCCAAGGTCACCCAGCCGGCTTTCATGCCTAAGGTGGGACTAGAACTCTCAGATTCCTGGTTTCTAGCCCAGCACCTTAACCACTAGACCAAACTGGCTCTTTTGCAACACAATTTGGCCTATCCAGCTGTACATGTGAATCTCCCTTTTGGCAGAACTGCTCTAGATGTATGTCCTTGTGGTAGGGACTAATCACTTGTAGCTTGATTAATAAAAAAAATAATTGAAGAAATTTTGAAAGAGTGTGCTGAGGAACCCTAATTTCTATTTCTTCTGTACGTGCAGAGTTTTACTTTTAGTGTAGGCAGAACCCCAGGGCATCACCATCTGATGCAGTGGGCATGACAAACATCAAGACAATATTCATGCGGGATTTGAGTTCTGACTCAAAACATCCTGCAAGCAATTCTTACTTTTTTTTAATGCTTCTTTAAAGCAGAATGCACACAACCCTGTACATGTTATTTAGAGCCCTTGATTACTCAGCAACCATTCAGTTTATGTAACCCAATTTCACTGCTGATCACATACTTTTACTTGCTAATATATATTTCCCCTGACATTTACTTACCACACAGCCACAGCCACTATCTTCATGACTGATTCATTTAAACACTGGCAAAAATTGACCAAAGGAACTCCACTCTCACCCATCCTGCCCAGCATTATTCCTGCAAATGTATAAATGTCTTAGTTTCATCTTATTTATCTTCATTTGAACTTCTATAATATACTGTGGGCCCTTCCTCACTTGCACCTAACCATGATACAATCATGCCCTGGCAACAGGTTTTTTTCTGCCATATTCCCACAACCAGTGTTTCTCAACTTTGGCCACTTTAAGATTTGTGGACTTCAACTCTCAGAATTCCCCAGCCAGCATGATGGTTGAAAAGATCTCTTTCTGGTTTTAAAACAACAATTTGAAAGCGCTGCCTGCTAACAGCAGCTCTCTTCTTTGTGCACTGCTGTCTCTTGGATTGGCCATGTGACATGATTGTCTGGTAATTCCAAGAAGTACTTAACAAGGCCTCCTGCATAATCTCAGGCTGCTCTTAATGCAGAGTTTTTATAGGGGAGGCTGGGTTTTCTTTGGGGGGGGGAGCTAGGAACGGAAGTCTCATGGCTACCAAACAAAAAAAGAAGACAGATTCTTTCAACAGTATGGAGCTGCTGCTAGAATGCTAGGCTTCTTAAAAATTACAGCTGTAAAAGAACCCTCAACCACTTTGTCCATTAAATACAGGTAGCTCTCATTTAGTGACTGCGTCATTTAGCAACTGTTCACAGAAACGACAGTGATGAAAAAGGAACTTTACAACCAATCCTTGCATTTACGGCCTTTGCAGGTCTGTAAAGCAAAGGAAAGCTGAAGAAAGATCATAAGCATAGTCACGGTTTCACTTAACAACTGCTTTGTTTAAGGACTGAGTTGCCAGTCCCAATTGTGGTCACTAAACGAGGACTCCCTGTAAATGTCAGAAAAAGCTCTGTTAAGCCTAATTATTCAATTAAAAAATCCCCTTGAAAACCTTTGTACAGTCTTCAGGCATCTTGCTAGGAGTGCCAAAGGACACGGATTTTGATTGATTACTATAGTTTCCCGTCATAGAAGTGGAGCAGCTGTCTGGATTCTGAACGCATCTTCAGCTGGAAAAGCTAAAGCGACGTCTCTGCAGATGGAACTGCTACATGCTTGCTCCAAATGTTCTAATGTACTGCTGGATGCCTTGAGATGTCCCTCTTTGAAAGATGTGGTCCTGTTCCATTTGATCATTCTAGCTAAGTCTAGGCTTTAAATAAAATCCACATCTTTCAAACCAGAGACAATCCAAACTGGCTATAAATTGTGCTAAGCTAGTCAAATGTTCTGCTGCTCTCTAGAGGACATTGTAAAAACTGCTGGGCTGATTCTCCCAGGGCAATTCAATACCATTCTGTTTAAAGCAAACTGGGAAAGATGTTTCAGGGTTTCTTGTCAGTATTCAAAAATTGGCAAAATAGAGAAAAGTTAGGCCCACGGTGTTTGAATTACAGAAGTGCCTGATAAAATCCACAGCTGCCCCCAGTGTTAGAAAAGGCAAGGAGCTCTGGTCTCCCCTTAATGTGAACTCTAAAATAAAAAAATATCTCTAAAATTTAGAATTAGTGGAGTGGGACTAAATGGAAATACTCCCTAACAAACACGTTCTGTGGAAGTGAATCATGATTAACTTACTGACTGTATGCTATTTTTCCTTTTGGTGTGCATGTCTCCAAGCCAATCTTGACTCCTGGCAACTGCCTGGACAAGACCTTGCAGTTTTCTCAGCAGCCATTTTGAAAGTAGTTTGCCGTTGCCTGCTTCCTAGGGCTGAGAGAGAGTGACTGGCCCAAGGTCACCCAGCAAGCTTCGTGCCTAAGGCAGGACTAGAACTCATGGCCTCCCAGTTTCTAGCCTGATGCCTTAACCACTACACCAAACTGACTCTCACTTTCTCCCCTATCAAACATGGTAAGGCTATATCTTTCTTTGGCAATGGATGTTGCCCTTGTGCAGGTCCCACCCATTTCAATGGGGCAATCCCAAGACGACGTCCCCAATTTTTTCATGTTACTTAGGAGTGTTATTTAACCAGCCCCACTTTGCTGTTTAAATTATATATTTCAGTTCTTCATAGGTGTCTCCAAACAATTAGATTAAGAATTAGCCAATCAACTGATATTTAGATATGGAAGTTCCCCTTTTGGCTGAAGAACCAAATGGCTTGTTGTTTCCAGAGAGGTATGATTTATTCTTAGAAAAAGATATACCAGCAAAGGAAGGCAAGTATCCATGATTTTTGTTTAGCAGCACACACTTTCACCCATTGGGTTAACTATACATGACCTTGCCACAGATACTGTTGAAAACAGTATTCTAGCCCAGGGTTTCTCAACCAGGGTTCTGTGGAATCCTCGGATTCCACGAGAGGTCACTAGGGGTTCCCTCGGAGACCACAATTTATTTAAAAAATTATTTCAAATTCAGGCATCTTCACATTAAAGAGGTAAGTCTTTCTTTATTTTTAGTTTAAGAACACTGTTAATGCATATGTACAGGCCTACACATGAAACAAATATAATATTTTTGTAACTTCTGGCCTATATTTGAGATGAATGTGCAGGGGTTCCCCGAGGCCTGGAAAATATTTTAAGGGATCCTCCAGGGTCAAAAAGTTGAGAAAGGCTGTGCTCCTTTTTATTTAAAGTTCTCAGAAAAACTCTAGGAAATACAGAGGGAAGCAAAATAAGCAAAAACACTAAACCAAAAACTCCAGCTTAGGAAAAGGAAGAAAAAAAATGGGGCTGTGTAAGACTAACATTATTCTAAGACAATTAGAAATATAGCCACAGTACTATATTCAGAATTGTGAAATATGTTTTTCCAAGTGGAAATTTTGAAAGCTAGTGACTTAGGACATTAGGAATTCTAGAAAAAACAATTTTTCTATATCAGCCTGCTTCAACGTGGCACCTTCTAGATGTCTAGACTTCAATTAATAAAATCCAATAAGCATAAATAACTAGAATAATATAAAGTTGTTGCGCAACTTGTCTGGAAGGCATCAGGTAGCACATGACTGGTCCATTTCATGCAATAACTTCATTTGACATCCAATTTATCTGATTTAAGGTTTTTAAAAAACTTACCCATGGTAGCAGAGAATATTACAATTCCCAGCACATTCATGCCTTCACTAGTGCCTGGCTCTGACTTATAAATCACCTCTGGTGATGGTGTGATATCCAAAGCAAAATTTTGGATGTTGGATCCATTTTCATCCTGCACGCCATAGACTATAATACGGCGAGTAATACTTTCAGATGGTGCTTTGCTCGCTTTGACAACTGGAATGCTTTTGGTTCGGTACTGAAAGAGCAGAGATCATCTGGGTTATGTGCAAATGGATACTCTATTGCAGTGAGGCGATGGAATGCTATAAATAAATAATCTGTATCAGTGTTTTTCAGACTTGGCAACTTTAAGGTATGTGGACTTCAACTCCCAGAATTCCCCAGGCAGCATGGGAATTCTGGGAGTTGAAGTCCACACACCTTAAAGTTGCCAAGGTTGAAAAACACTGCTCTATTGTATGAAATTTAAGATTATTTTAATATTTTCAAATCTTCATTGAAGAAAGCAATACAACTGAAAAACAACATCCACAATCCAATTGTGGAACAACTTCCATATTCAACAAAATTCAAAACATTTCCATATGTTTAGCATGTCAAAGATACTTTTAAATAACCAAATTTCCAAGAGAGACAGAAGAGGCTGAAAACTTCATTGTGTTCTGTTCATGGGAGCAAAATTAGGATCCCAGCTCCTATTTGTCCTTTTCCACTAAGTGTATCTTGCAATGGGGCAACATTTTACATGGAATGCAGACATCATTCCCCTCCATTCGTAGCACCTCTCTCTTTTCCCATCACTTTTCTGTCATGTTTCTTTCCAGAGAAGCTGGAGGAAATGGAATTTATATATTAATGGCTTTAACAGGTATTACAAGCCCTCTGTCTGGAAGGATACATATATTTTGGCCAGGATATCATTGTCATTTATTATTGCAAAGATTAAGAAAATATTGATTTTTCCAAGGGGGATTTGAGAGCTCTGGGTGTCAATTTGCTCTCTGCACCAGAAGAAACAACTCAGAGGGTGCTTTTGCATCAGATGGGCGAGAAGATATATGATTGATTGATTGATAGATAGATAGATAGATAGATAGATAGATAGATAGATAGATAGATAGATAGATATGGTGTTTTTTTTAAATCTGATAGGCTGCCATGTATGGTTTCTGAACTGCATTTAAAAGTTACACAAATCTGTTTTGTGCCAAATCTACTCAGAACTACAGTATACAATGTTAATCATGGGAACATAAGAAGTTGGCTCATAACAAGTCAAGCTCTCTTTTTCAGTGCTATCCATAGCAACCTTCCCCAAACGGATACCTTCTAGTTGCATTTGGGGTTTCCACTGATAGTATATCTAGAGGGGAAAAAGTTGGAGCAACTATCATTGCTACCACTCTTCTCCAACTGAATCCCTCCAGATATCTTGAATTTCAACCTCTCTTTGAGGAACACCAGGTTGGAGAAAATCTGCTTTATATACTACCCAGCAATAACTGTTAAGGGTTGTAGACAAGAGATCTTCCTGGCTCCAACTGGAGATACCACAACTGAATCTGGAACACTTTGCATGCAAAGCTCATGCATAATACAGAGCTCTAGTAAACAACTTGGCATTCTCCACATATTTTAAATTTCCATTCCCATCATGGGAAGCAACTCTGGAAGTTGTCGTTCATAATATTTGGAAATCTCCAAGCCACCTAACTTGCACTTATTTTTTAAAAAATCAAGACCATATTTCACTTATGGGACTTTGAATAACTGAGAATTCTACCACAGGAATCCCCCCTTCTGCTAGCTCCCATATTTCTTAACATATGCTGTTAAGAGTAATAATTAATTTCTTAACATTTATGGCTATTAGGAAGAGTCCCCCCGCCCCGAATCTTAGTCAATACCTTTTAAAACCAAATAATACAAATCCTGGTGATTCTAGAGGTTCTTGTGGCTTGTCTGATGAACTGTATATGGCTTATCTATTTTTTTCTCCTTATGAATTGGAAGGGAATATTTTTTTTAGGGTCCAAAGTTAGAGAGAGTGCCAGATTCTCACCTGTTTAAAAGTGGCTTCCACAAGGTTGGCAGGAAACATGTTCCTGAAAAGACAGAGAAAGCTGGTCAAAGAAATAGGTAGAATTTTAAACACAAAGCTTCACAAGCTACACGCTACTTTATGCGGTCATTTATATTATAACATATGTTTATCTGGCTAATAAAATAGCTTCAGATTCTTCATGGGCTGAGTGATTTTCCCATTTTTTCTTGTTGTAGAACCTTGGCAACAAGGACTTGGGGTAAAATTGGAACAATGTGATATTCTGTTGATTGAAGGTTATTAATTAATATTTCTAAACCTTTACAATAAACACCATGCAAACATCCTGGCACAAAAAGCTGAGAGCTGGGAAAAGCTTGAAAACCATCTAATATAATACTTCTATGCCACAATGTTAATCTCTAAGGTTATCTCGCAACTATACACCTGTAGCCATTTAGAAATTCACTCAAGACTTGTCATTATAGGCTAGTACTGTATGTGCCAGCAGGTTTCCTTAGTTTGGTCCAATTAAGCATGATCTGTACAGGTTTATTGCTGGATAGAGAGACAGACTGCACCTGACATCTAATAAATCCAAACAATTCATATCACCCATGAACCTGGCAGTGCATTTTCCCCACACTTTCAATTAAAAATTAAATTCTGAATCAGCATGTGATGAGAAAGACATTTTACCAGAAAAAAGGTTGTAATTTGAGTGATGGAAAATGTGATTTTGTTGCAATAAATGTTTCATTTTTATGAAAGGTTTTTGGTTTTCCCCATATTATTGTCTAAAAAGATACATGCCTAGTACATGTATTTTCAAGTGCCCCAAGAGATCTAAAATCATTCCCTTTCAATTGCCTTTTAAAGTTCCACACAATCCTGACTCCTCCATACAATCAAATAATTTGGTATCATAGATTCTATCCATGTACATTAGGAATTTCATTAATTAATTCTGTTTGTCATGTGATTTAGATGAAAGGTGCTACAGACATGCAAATGATGATTAAATGATAGATTAGCAGTTTATGATGGATAATTAATCTGTAGCAATTGGGGCAGGCTGCATTCGGATTGAAGAGGAACTAGGTATGTGGGTCATGGCAATCTTTGGGGTCCTAACTTGGTGCACTGAAATGCAATTAGGATTATATGGAAGAAGAAACATCTATCAGATGGTCAATAGGTGACCTAACGTTAGAAAAGTTTTAAGATTCTAATATTTTATTTCTTCATTATTCTTTCTCTTGCAGGAATTAGGACTGCTCCTGTTAATACAAGTGACTGGAACTCTTCCAATATACACTGCTCAAAAAAATAAAGGGAACACTGAAACAACACAATGTAAGTCCAAGTCAATCACACTTCTGTGAAATCAAACTGTCCACTTAGGTAGCAACACTGATTGACGATCAATTTCACATGCTGTTGTGCACATGGAATAGACAACAGGCGGAAAGCATAGGCAGTTAGCAAGACATCCCCAATAAAGGAGTGGATCTGCAGGTGGTGACCACAGACCACTTCTCAGCTCCTATGCTTTCTGGCTGATGGATTGGTCACTTTTGAATGCTGGCGGTGCTTCCGCTCTAGTGGTAGCATGAGACGGAGTCTACAACCCACACAAGTGGCTCAGGTACTGCAGCTCATCCAGGATGGCACATCAATGCGAGCTGTGGCAAGAAGGTTTGCTGTGTCTGTCAGCGTAGTGTCCAGAGCATGGAGGCGCTACCAGGAGACAGGTCAGTACATCAGGAGACGTGGAGGAGGCCGTAGGAGGGCAACAACCCAGCAGCAGGACCGCTACCTCCGCCTTTGTGCAAGGAGGGACAGGAGCACTGCCAGAGCCCTGCAAAATGACCTCCAGTGGGCCACAAATGTGCGTGTGGCTGCTCAAACGGTCAGAAACAGACTCCATGAGGGTGGTATGAGGGCCCGACGTCCACAGGTGGGGGTTGTGCTTACAGCCCAACACCGTGCAGGACGTTTGGCATTTGCCAGAGAACACAAGATTGGCAACTTCGCCACTGGCGCCCTGTGCTCTTCACAGATGAAAGCAGGTTCACACTGAGCACATGTGACAGACGTGACAGGGTCTGGAGACGCCGTGGAGAACATTCTGCTGCCTGCAACATCCTCCAGCATGACCGGTTTGGCAGTGGGTCAGTAATGGTGTGGGGTGGCATTTCTTTAGGGGGCCGCACAGCCCTCCATGTGCTCGCCAGAGGTAGCCTGACTGCCATTAGGTACCGAGATGAGATCCTCAGACCCCTTGTGAGACCATATGCTGGTGCGGTTGGCCCTGGGTTCCTCCTAATGCAAGACAATGCTAGACCTCATGTGGCTGGAGTGTGCCAGCAGTTCCTGCAAGACGAAGGCATTGATGCTATGGACTGGCCCGCCCGTTCCCCAGACCTGAATCCAATTGAGCACATCTGGGACATCATGTCTCGCTCCATCCACCAACGCCACGTTGCACCACAGACTGTCCAGGAGTTGGGGGATGCTTTAGTCTAGGTGTGGGAGGAGATCCCTCAGGAGACCATCCGCCACCTCATCAGGAGCATGCCCAGGCGTTGTAGGGAGGTCATACAGGCACGTGGAGGCCACACACACTACTGAGCCTCATTTTGACTTGTTTTAAGGACATTACATCAACGTTGGATCAGCCTGTAGTGTTCTTTTCCACTTTAATTTTTGAGTGTAACTCCACATCCAGACCTCCAGGGGTTGCTTACATTTGATTTCCATTGCTTTTTGTGTGATTTTGTTGTCAGCACATTCAACTATGTAATGAACAAAGTAATTAATACGAATATTTCATTCATTCAGATCTAGGATGTCTTATTTCAGTGTTCCCTTTATTTTTTTGAGCAGCTTATTTTAAATAGACTGTTGTTTTCCATGGTAAATCATTCTTCAAGATTAGCTTTGTTGAAGTGACCAGAAGATAAGATGATATTTCACTAGAATAGCAGCTTAGGGTCATTTCAATTTTAGTAGAGTACTGGTCCTGACAAACAATCTTGATACACCACTAAACAAATTAGCCTGTGTGTGGTGGCAATAGTTGTGTTGTGGGGGAGATGCAGTTAGTTTGCACTGGAGCCCTTTTTTCCATTTTGTAGAAACACAGCTGTGAGAAAAAAGCAGCTGGCATATAAAACCGAGCAGATATTTTTATTAGCTCCATCGGATTCTTGGAAAAACTGCAAACTCCTAAATTTGAAGCATCAATGAACTGATACAGAAGGAACATGTGTAATGCTTGAAGCCTGGCTTATCAAGCATATAGGATTCAGGCTTTATGTGGGCATGTTTCTCATCCCCAAAGTGGCTGTGGAGGGCAGCAAACAGTGACAAAAGAGGATGGGACAGGCTGGCAGCTCTGTACAGTAGATTAGAGATGTTGCCTAGAACAAATTAAAATGCAGCAAGTAATGGCAGTCTAAGTTGGAAAACACCACTTTGGAAGTAGAGGGCTATGGCATCTTCTTCTTTCGTATCCAGATCAAGCCTTAAGCTGCCAATGTGACGCCACCTTCTTAGCTTTATCATTGGCCAGAAACAAATCATTTTCAGTGCATGCTATTGGCAATAATCGGCAGGTCAGCAGGTGGGCCGAATTCTGTATCTCTCCACACTCACACTGCGTATTATTATCTGTCAACAATCCCCATTTGAGCATATTAGTTCTGCACTTAGGCACTCCAAACCTCAACCTATTCAAAGTCCTCCAAATGACATAAGGGAGATCGGATCCCTCAGCCATATTCTCCTCTGGAACTCTTCCTTGGTCAGTGATTTCTCTCCTCCATCTGCCAATTCGGTTTTGTTCTTGCGTACCCTCAAGGGTGTTTGTTCTTACCATAAAACTCTTCCTAGATTTTAATCGACGGGTTTGAGGCTCCTACCCATACAGAGGGTGCCGGGGATCATTCTCTTGTTTTGTTCTCTCAACATCTGCTGCTACTTCTCTCCTGATCTTAGGTGGTGCAATACCGACAAGCGGGTACATTTTCTCAATTGGTGTAGGTTTAAGACATCCTGTCACTATTCGTACTGCTTCATTTACGGCAATATCAACTTGTTTCGCATGTGCAGATGCGTTCCATACTGGAGCAGCTTACTCTGCTGCAGCGATACTCAAGGCCAAAACTGATGTTCGTAATGTGGATGGCCGGGCTCCCCATGTATAATTCGTCAGTTTTCTAATAATATTATTCCTCGCACTAACCTTAGCCTTAATATTCAGGCAGTGTTTTTTAAAGGAAAGCGTTTGATCAAGTGTCACACCAAGATATTTCGATGTAGGGCAATTCTGTAATCGGTTCCCTTGCCATATAACATTCAGTTTAGCCCTGGCGTCTCGATTTCGAAGATGGAAAGCACACACTTGAGTCTTACTTAGATTAGGCCTCAGATAATTAATAGTATAATATTGTCCTAATTTTTCCAGTGCTACAGTGGGTCTTCCAGCTATCTCATCAAAACTTGATCCTTGTGTAGCCACTGCTGTGCCATCTGCATAGATAAACAGTCGTGTGTTGTCAGGAACTGGTTGATCATTTGTATATATATTATATAATATTGGGGACAGTACGCTCCCTTGTGGCAGGCCATTCTTCTGTAACCTCCATCTACTATTCTTTCCATTCAAGATCACATAAAATCTCCGATTCTGTAATAGACTGCCAATAGCCCTAGTAAGCCCACTGTCTCCAGTGAGACTATTTATCTTGCGTAGCAGTATCCTACGATTAACAGTAACATATGCTGCAGTTAAGTCAATAAAAGCCACTCCAGTGATCATCTTTCGTTCATAGCCATCTTCAATATATTGTGTAAGTTTAAGTATTTGGCCACAGCATGACCTCCCCAATCTGAAACCTGCCTGTTCCTTCATGGTTTTTCTATCAATAGTGTCCACAATTCAATTAAGGATCATCCATTCCAACACCTTGTAGAGATGGTAAAGGAGTGACACCGGTCGATAGTTTTTCAGGTCATCCGCCTCTTTACCAGGTTTCAGTAAAGCAGCAACTCTAGCCCGCCTCCATTGTTTGGGGATCTTAAGCTCATCAATACAGTTATTCATCAATTGCAAAAGCCACTCCAAAGTACTAGGGCCAAACTGTTTTATTTGTTCTGTTCTTATTTCATCTGTGCCTGCTACTTTATTCTGGATGGATGCTATGGCATCCATTCAAGACCTTTCAATAGGATTGGTGAAGCATTGCCCACCTTCAGAAGAGCCCTATGTCTCTGGCAAGCCCATCCATTTCCTCCCAAATCCTCAGTTTGCCATTCTGATCACAAAATGCAATTCAAGGCAGCATGCTTTGTAATAAGACTGCATGCCATTGTTCTTAGATTTTCTGTTTCCAGTCATAAGATATGAAAAAATTCTACAGCTTCATTAAACCTCTCCGCATCATTGGCCATGGAGATCATGGGCTACTGCTGCAATATATAACTACATTTGGATGCTAGTGAAGATATGTGGACATGTCCATGTCAGGTATCTATGTTCGATTATCTATTACCACTAATTAATATGGGAAGAAGGGTGCATTCAGGGACATACAGTTAACAAACATGTCAGCTGCATACATATTGTGCAAATGGCTCAGGGCCATAAAAAAGGCTCACTTACTGCTTAATTCTAATGGGGTCTAAAAAAATCCAAGTTACATTTGCACATAGCTCTGCTTCCTGCTATAAACAGCTTTAAGATTGATTTCCAGGTCTGTGCAAACTGAACCAACAAACGGAACATTCTCACTGTCAACACTGAGAATCCAAAGTTTCTCTTAGAGATAGAAATACATTTATGTTCAGTTTGTAATTTACTCTTAGTCTATAAGAGAGAGAAAGAGCCCAGAAATAAATGAACATGGAGAGCTAATTAAGGATTTACAGAATCTTTCATGATTTATTATTTGAATTAACCTCATTTTATATGGGGGAAGAATAAAATACTGGTGAAGAGATCATAATTGAGTAGTAAAGCTGATGTTTCGCATGTACAAACTCTCAGCTTCAGTTCCTAGCTCCTTCAGTTAAAAAGACCAAATAGCAGGTGATGGGAAATCCCTCTATCTGAGACTAGAGACCAGTCAGCATATGGAACTAGATATACAAATAATCTGAACTACCAGTGAATACTATTCACACATAGAGGTAAACAACATTTACATACCATTCATAAGAGACAATAGAAAAGCCAGAAGACCAGAACACCTCCTTGCCAGCAATCAACAACCAGATAGGCAAAGATTAACAGCAAGATTAGCAGCAGAGGAGCAATCAAACAACACAATAGACCCTAATCAAGGAACTATTAACTCTGTCAATCAACCAAGCAACAAACAACAACCCAATCAAAGTACTACCAAGGAGAGTACAACACCCCCACCAACACAGGCAGGACAAGCCTGGGTATATAAACAGAAAGCAAGTTCCACTCCCTTTTCACAATGAAGATGTTGCCTAGCCTGGCAATGAAATGTCTGCAAGAAAACAACAAGGCTCAGAGAGCACCAAGGACTCCACAGTTCAACCCTGAGCTACAAATATTCTCTTCGATTGCTACCAGGAAGAATTTTGGGGGGAAAATCTATGCACAAATACAACCATCTTAATGTGCATTTGATTTAATGTGATTCCATTACTTAAAATATTGCTAGATAAGAGAAGATAATAAAATTGATTTCTTTATAGGAAAGGAGGAAGGAGCTGCTGACTCAGCTCAGCATACAAGAGGCAGCCTGCAATGTGTCATGCCTCTCTTTTAAGATACAGTATTTATAATTGGGCATTCTACTTCACAAGCATACAGTTCTTCAGGCTTCACATACAAGTATATATGAAGAATTATAACTTGCAATGAGAAAAAGAATTAGTCTTCCATGAGTGAACGTACAAGATAAAACTGTTCTAGGGGATCATAATAGATAGAGAAATCTGGGGCAACAACAAGCAACACTTGTTAATTACTGCTGTGCTTAATAAACCATTTTGTTTGGTTTTGATGCATGCTTCAGTTTCCAATGGGCTCAGGCAGTTTTCTTTTTTGATGTAAAAAGTAATGCAAGAAAAATTCATGTGCTTTTCAACAGGTAGTAGGACAGATTTTGATTGACAAATCAAATTTAAAGCAGAGGCACAAATATTCGTCACTCAGAGTGAAGCTTAGCCATCTATAGAGGAATGACATACAGTTATGACTGTAGCAAACTAGAACAATCATTAATTGAAGACAGGGCATTTATACAGAGTGAACTATATCTAGAACAATGCATTTTAATATGATGTTAGGTCATTTCTATTCTTTTCTGTAAACTTATGCAATGTTTCTTGCCACAGTTCCCTATTTCTCCTTTGCTTCAACTCAATTTGTAGACTTTCTTAATTTCATAAAAACAATGGAGGATCTCAGAGATTTTTTTTTATCCTTTAAAGACAGGAGGTTCTCAAAGTCCTATTCCCTGGACAAGGCAGGATATGCCGTGTGGGATGACAGTATCCAACCTCTTCTTAAAGATTTCAGTCAAAGAAGAGCCCAGTTCCTCATGACACACTCTGTTCCACTGCTCAGCAGTTTTTACTATTAGGACGTTTCTGCTAACATTTAGGAAAAGCCAGTTTCTGTCTACTGCTTCTAGCTTTGCCATTGGCACTAATGGGAAAACTCAGCATGCCAGTCTTTGGACAATCACTGTCCTTCTTCCTCTTAACATTTCTCTTCTACAGACTAACATGCACAGCTTTTCAATTGCTTTGTTGTTGTTGTTCAGTCGTTTAGTCGTGTCCGACTCTTCGTGACCCCGTGGACCATAGCACGCCAGGCCTTCCTGTCCTCCACTGTCTCCCGGAGTTTACTCAAATTCATGTTCGTTATATTGGTGATGCTATCTAACCATCTCATCCTCTGCCGTCCCCTTCTCCTTTTGCCTTCAGTCTTTCCCAGCATCAGGGTCTTTTCCAGTGAGTCCTCTCTCAATTGCTTATCATATCATAAATCTATTTTCAAGCCCATATGTTCAGCTATTTAATAAAAGTCCACTTGATCCTTTGTCCCTATCTTAACCAAGTGCTGTACTAGCTTATCTCTTTCCTCAATCCACCCACTTACATTACCTTGGAGACTTAAAGAATTTCCAAACCAGAAAGGGGGTTTAGTGATAGCAGCAGAACAAAAGGATAATAAAGAAGAAGACCCCCACAAGAGGGACGATATGCAACAGGGAGGAAGAGCTTGACTCTTTCAGAATTGGCTGCCATTGATGGAGGGAGACTAAAGGTTTTCAGGGAAGGTGTACTCAGGTACCTCTATGTCTACAGCTATGTTGGGACTTCAGATTAGTCCTGTACAGTAATAAATTTCACTGCCATGAACATGGCAACAAGATGAAGCATAGTCATCTTTATAGAAGTTCAGGTATAACTCTATCAGGTTTGATATTTGTTCATCAGTTAAGATGGGTGCCATGTTTTTCTCCTTCTACCACCTATGACCAGTCTGGTTGCCCAGATTACAAACCAGGTGATATTTGTAATTTTCTTCTGAGTGTATACATACATTGAATCAGTATTCAGGCCAAGCACTTATTCTTATCCTTAGGCATCTATTACTTACTTTTAGCTATTAGGGCAAATGGTGGTCATGAAGCAAGAAAGGATAAATTCACACATGCTAAAATACTTTTCAGCTTAGTGGTTAGAATAAGGGAGCTCCAGTCAGGTTTCACTTGACCATGAAACTCACTAGCTGACTTTGGGCCAATAACTATCTCTCAGCCCAATCTTCCTCACAGGGTTACTTTTATGGGGATAAAGTGAGGGGATGGAATGCCATAAATAAATAATCTATATCAGTGTTTTTCAAACTTGGCAACTTTTAGATGTGTGGACTTCAGCTCCCAGAATTCTGGGGGTTGAAGTCCACACATCTTAAAGTTGCCAAGTCTGAAAAACACTGATCTATATCTTTTTACTCTGGCAAGCAATTTCATGGCAGCAGCTATGTGTAGGGAGACACAACCTAGTAAGCTACTTAGGTTCTTTCCAATGAATTCATTATTGACCCTCAGCATTCATGGATTTCAAAACATATCTTTTAAAATGCGATCACTCGCCACAATATCATTGAATATGCAACATCTGACCCCTCATAAAAGCAGTAAGAATGAATGTTGTTACCGAATTAGGTCCAGCAATGCATCTGCAGAGCTCATGATTGGCTTCCTACTTTCCTCGGTATTTTCCTTCTGGGCTGCCCCACCAGGATGGATAATGGAGACCATAATGATTCCCACAATCACAGCCACAAATGTAGTCCAAAGGTAGTAAGTGATTGTAATGATGCCTAATCGACTAGATGTTTTAGCATCGAGAGCTGCTAGTCCAGACATCAGGCTGTTGAAAGAAAACACAAAGTATGTCTTTTTCCCCCCACATACTTATTCAATTAGGTCTATTACTATATCCAGTGAGAGGGCAACAAATTCCTATCTTAAAAAGGTAAAGGTTCCCCCCGCACATTTGTGCAGTCGTGTCCGACTCTAGGGGCCGGTGCTCATCTCCGTTTGTTAGCCGAAGAGCCAGCGTTGTCCGAAGACGCTTCCACAGTCATGTGGCCGGCATGACGTGCGTGGAACGCTGTTACCTACCCACCGAAGTGGTACCTATTCATCTACTTGCATTTGCATGCTTTTGAATTGCTAGGTTGGCAAGAGCTGGAGCTAGTGAGGGAGCTCACTCCGCACGCAGGGCTAGGGATTCGAACCTCTGAACTTGTGATCTTCCGATCGACAAGCCTGGCGTCTTACCCGCTGAGCCACCACGCCCCTTCTCTCTGAGCAAAGATGATCAAAGGAAGGCTTGTTTTACAGTCTTCTTTTGCAGGAGGCTATAGGAAGGAGCTGGCCAGGAAGGAGTTAGCAGAAAGCCATATTTGAAACCTTCATGGAAGGTTCAACGTTCACAATTTGTGTGGTTGATCTATACTTTGTATTCAGGTTTCAGGGTTTAGGTCAAATAAAGAAAATGCAACCACATTAGCTCTAAAGATATGTCTGTGTTGTGTATTTGACACAACAAGCAAGAAAGTACTCTAATTTGTTTTAAAACAGAACACACATCTCTTTTTAGCCTCAATAGAAGCTGCCTACTTAACGAATCTAGCCCTAATATGATGTCAGAAAGAAGTCACTAAACTCTAGTTATCTTTACCTCCAACAACTTTAAAATGCAGGCAACACCATAAACCACCCATTAACTGAGATCAAGCAAGCAAAATATGCAGAACAAATGGCAAGCCATAAATAATATCATTTGAAGCATCTTAATTTTATACCATTTATTCTGGCATGGAATTATTATTTGAGTAAACAAATGTATTAATCTCTCCCCACCCCACCCCCAACTCTTTCTTCATTTTTCTTTTTCACTATCAGTTAAGCATAATACTCCTTCCTCCTATTTTCCCCACAACAACCACCCTGTGAGGTGAGTTGGGCTGAGAGAGAGTGACTGGCCCAGCCAGCTTCGTGCCTAAGGCAGGACTAGAACTCACAGTCTCCTGGTTTCTAGCCCGTTGCCTTAACCACTAGACCAAACTGGCACATTACAGCACATCTAAGTAAAAGTATCTTTTGCAACCATTAAGTACCTCTAAGGCCCGATCCTGCTACCAAATAAAAAAGCACTTTACAGCTATTTCATCTGCTTGACCTTTGCAGATTGATGTAAAAAAAATGGAGGTGGTCATGGGAAAACATGGGAGAGTCGCATATGAAAGACAATGACACTGTAACATTATGTGAATGAGGCAGAGCAATTGATTATAAAAGCCTCATGCTGAAGCACTATCCACATTATGCATGAATTGTATTTTTTTTGCATATCTATAATTTTTACAGACTTGGAAGGCCATAAGAATCCAGGTCAGTCCAATATGATGATGTAGTTTTATAACATATACAGATTAGAATGATTGTGATGCTGGATTAATTTTTATAAAATAATTGCTGGATTTCAAATTTAAGGACTCTAAATTAGGCAAAATAATAAGACACCTGTGGCTGATCTTCGAACCATGCCTGGACCAGGTTAAATCCTTAGATGGAATGAAAAGGGATCTTCAGTCCTTGCTAAGTACAGAGAGGATCTAGGCTGCATTAGGACTCCCTCAAAATCGTGCTGAGAAGAAATAAGAAGTCCTCCAAAGTCTGTAAATCCAATAATATTGGATTTGTTGGATGTATCTCAAAAGAAGATTTTGAAACTGATTATTTTTAACAGTAGGAATTTATACTGTATTTTGTAAAAAATTCCTGTTGCCCTTATAAAGGTTTTAGCCATATAGATTTTGGATTTTCTCTTTCCTGGCCAACATGATTATTGTTGGTTTTTAATTGATTAATTTTGTTTATCTTCTCATAGAAGTGGCATAACTCTTAGAGGCCTGCAAGAATAGCTTTCCAGTGAGGGATATTCAAAAGAACATCTAGCTATCAAAAGACAATCTAGCTGTCTTTATCAGTATAAGTTGCAGCATGTCTGAGATGAAACTAGGACTTCCAAAGCTTTCAACACAACACCCTATTAACAGTAGCCAAACTAA
The DNA here is from genome assembly GCA_023362775.1 of Charina bottae. Taxonomy (NCBI): domain Eukaryota; kingdom Metazoa; phylum Chordata; class Lepidosauria; order Squamata; family Charinaidae; genus Charina; species Charina bottae. Next base: position 54,003,293 of record JALMGJ010000003.1, on the reverse strand, counting down.
CAACTCACTGGAAAAGACCCTGATACTGGGAAAGACTGAAGGCAAAAGGAGAAGGGGACGGCAGAGGATGAGATGGTTAGATAGCATCACCGATGTAATGAACATGAACTTGAGTAAACTCCGGGAGACAGTGGAGGACAGGAAGTCCTGGCGTGCTATGGTCCACGAGGTCACGAAGAGTCGGACACAACTAAACGACTGAACAACAAACTAACAATTATTATTAATGGTTTCTTCTTCATAATGTAGTGACTGTCATTTGATGAAGTCATGCTGAAGTACAGCTTATCCTCCATCATAAAATAGTGAAAACCTTGTATCCTGAAAATTAGTAATTAGTCCATTTTATACTTGTCAGTTTCTAATCCTCCAGGTTTTGTTTGCAGATCATTGTAAGGGGAAAAAAATGAGATTTCACTATATATTAGTATATGCCCCCTTTTCTAGAATCTTTATTCTTTAATATCAGATACTAGAAAATTAGCCATAATTACAGTTACATTATAACTTCTCAGATGTTGTGTATAATAAAGTGCTCTTTCCAGTAATGAGAAAATAATAGTTTATCCCTAAGAGAAGGCAATACTCAAATGGTTATTAAAAACAAACAAACATACAAATTGTTGCTTAATTTAATGCATTAAAAATAGCAGATTTACTGTTCAAATAAAACAGGCAAAAATAAGAGATCAAAAAGCTTCTTTTAGAAGAAAGTTTAGTTGGAGGGATGGAACGTTCCTAAAAACAGATAAATTAGTCACCATAATTCTTCCAAAAAGCAGTTTAGGGCATTTCTATCGCTGAGGACATAAATCTGTTCTCCTATCCATGTTATAATCTAGCCTTCCAGTTTACTAAAAGAGAGAGAGAGATTACAAAATAAGATTCAGTGTAAAGTAATGATTCTTGCTTCAAATTAAGCCAAAAGGATAATCAGACTTGAGTACTATGGAAACTAGTTACAGTGAAAACAAGCCATATATCAGCCTTCCCGAAACTAGTGACCTTCAGATGTAAATCCTACAATAATTCCAAGACAAATTGACCTTTATTCGGCAGTAAAAAGTAATAATTCTGTTTCTTCACGATTCCACATCCCTCACTTTCAACCAATTATAGAGCCTTGTTTATAGAACCTCTCATGCTAAAACTAGTTCAGAAACTGATGCTCCAACATCCTCTTGTTAAGTCCTCTTGCAATATCCTGTATTTATTTAATGTATACTTTATGAGCATAAACCACATTTAGTATTTTCAACTTCCTTTGATACTCAGTAGTCTTGTACTTCAAAACATACAATGTGCAGCTCAGATGTGGCTATTACTGCACAAGGCATGCTGTTTCCTTTGTTATACATCACACAGTTAAACTACGGAATTTACTGCCATCAGAAGTGGTGATGAGCCTCATTTTAAATAGTTTTAAAAGACGATTAGACAAATTCAGGGACATAAAGGCTTAAAGGCATGTGAGATTCCCAAATGCTGTGGTCAGCTGCTTCTGGGATTTTTTAAAATTACCGAGCATAGCCTACAATCCTGGGATTTCCTGATGAACTTACATCAGGTACTTATGTATCAGGTACGAGAGCCAGTTTGGTCTAGTGGTTAAGGTGCTGGGCTAGAAACCAGGAGACTGAGAGTTCTAGTCCCGCCTTAGGCATGAAAGCCGGCTGGGTGACCTTGGGCCAGTCACTCTCTCTCAGCCCAACTCACCTCACAGGGTTGTTGTTGTGGGAAAATAGGAGGAGGAAGGAGTATTAGGCATGTTCGCCACCTTGAGTTATTTATAAAAATAATAATAATAAAGGCGGGATAAAATTTAAATAAATAAATAAATTCCATTGATTTCTCAGTTCTCAACATCTTTAATGTGGCTACCTGTTGTCTTGTGTGCTAAATGTTACACTTCTGTTCTGGTCCTGCAACCCAACTTGGAGTTCAACTCATCTCTCAGCATTCTGAATGTAGGCTCAAAGATGGTCCAGCCAGTATGCATGCTCAAATCAAATTTTACCTTTAAATTCAGCGTGAATTTAAGCCTAGTGGTTAAGGCAACAGGCTAGAAACCAGGAGACTGAGAGTTCTAGTCCTGCCTGAGGCATGAAAGCCGGCTGGGTGACCTTGGGCCAGTCCCTGTCTCTCAGCCCTAGGAAGGAGCCAATGGGAAACCAGGAGACTGAGAGTTCTAGTCCCGCCTGAGGCATGAAAGCTGGCTGGGTGACCTTGGGCCAGTCACTCTCTCTCAGCCCAACTCACCTCACAGGGTTGTTGTTGTGGGAAAATAGGAGGAGGAGGGAGTATTAGGTATGTTCGCCACCTTGAGTTATTTATAAAAATAATAAAGGCGGGATAAAAATAAAAAATAATAATAATTCTTTTCCAAGATCAGCTAGGCACTGTCACCTCTTACGATAGATATTTTATACTGAAAGAAATAACTAAACCTACTTGCCAAAGATAGCAATTAAGTCTACCATGTACAGAATTTACTTCTTACAATGGATACAATTTTCCACACCAATACCATAATAAAGGAGAAATGAGCTACATTAAACTCTGAAGTCAAGTGAAAGCTACTGCTCATGTTTCAAGTATTTATTGAGAAGATGGAAATGGAGATGAATTTCATAAAGACTTCATAAAGATACGCTCAATACTTTGACCATGACAGCTAGCAAGAACTTCATCAAAATGGTGACAATATACCTGTCCATTCCATGAGGCTAAATAAGCTGTTTGCTAGTTTGAACCATTTTCTAGAGCAGCCATCATTAAGACAACATACTGTAATTCAGGGTTTTCAGCTGTTCCATTCTTTCTGAAGAGTGGCAAGGAAACTAGCTGGAAGATTCACAAATCTGATATGTATATTGAACTTAGGTTTAAATAATCTGTGCTTATAGCTCCCTGCTTAGTTCACTGTCTCAATTTCTGAATGGTGGAAGCTTCAAATGTAATAGCTCTGGAAAAGGGAAACATAAGGAGCTGACCATAAACCGATTCAGCTCATGCCTCTCTAGCTTGCTCTATTCCCTCCCCCACCAGAAGCCATCTGGATGTTGCTTTGAAATGGATGGATTATAGATGGATTTATCAGAGGGGATTAGAGTGATTAGAAAGACATTAATCTTGTCAAGAAGTAATGGTCAAGCATTAACAACCAGCAGTTGCTACAACATACATGCTTGTTTTCATTCATTCACCTCTTGATTATATTTTCATTGAATTTCACTTCATAGTTGCTTGCTATGGAAAAGCCCCTCCTGAATAAATTTATGCCTTTTTTGTCAAAACAATGTTAGCAGTATTAGGTGTAGCCCGATTGTGGGTTGGCCGGACAGAAATACCAACTCCTGTGGTGTAACATAATTATCAGTTTAAAAATTGTCTCATAAATATAACTGGATATTGCAACACTGAACACTATACTGATATTTAGGAAACAAATACCTTATCAAAATTACAACACCAGCCTTGTTTCAACAAAGAAACAAAAGATGCTTGAAAGCTTGGCTCTAAAAAGTGAAAAATAGAAATAAAACTAGGAAATGAATCAAATGCTTTACAACTGACTAGGAAACTCGACCCAGTTTGGCTCTTATTGCCTTCAGCTTCTAGATTCTATATTTTCTAAAACGGGAATTATACCATTTTTGCTTTCCTTTATCCTAGAAATCTCTGGGATGTACTAAAGCAAATGTCAAGAATGACTACCAAAAACAAAGTCAACTCCTAGAAGACTAAATTAACATAGAAGGTTGTGCTGAAATAAATGCAGAAAGACATTTAAAAAAAGATATGGATCCTGACCAACCATGGGAGGAGTCACTGAAAAATACCTTTAATACCTATACATGGGCAATGACAAATATGTACATGGGAAATACATGGGAAACAATCCATGAAGAAATTGGAATGATGGTCTCTTAAACTGGAATATGGACACTGGCATAATGGTCCCTAGGCCTCTCATCCAGTTTGGAGGGACCTCTCTAAACAGGCAGCTGAAGCTGTTTCTTAAACACCAGGTTGGGATGAGCCATGACAGATCTTGTTATCAACCAAACTTTAAGCAGCCCCAAAAAACCTGGAGTGCAATAGGGGAAATCAGCTAAAGCAGGGGTCCCCAACCTGTGGGCCACGGCCCACTAGTGGCCCACAGCCTGTTAGGAAGTGGGCCGCACAGGTGAGCGGTGGTGGTCCGCACGATTGGCTCCCGCCTGCAAACCCCGCCCCCTGGTCTGCACGATTGGCTCCTGCCTGCAAACCCCGCCCCCTGGTCCACGTGATTGGCTCCCGCCTGCAAACCCCCCCTCGGTCTGTGGAAAAATTGTCTTCCATGACCGGTCCCTGGTGCCAAAAAGGTTGGGTACCCCTGAGCTAAAGGAGTCCAACTCTGAAAAGGCAGTTCCACATGACAACTTCATTCAGCACTGGCTCTGGACCTGTCTGACGGGATGACATTAGCTTATTTCAAGAGCTGAGTCATCTTTTTTCTCGCTCTGATCTTTTCTTGGCGACCCTGGAGTTTCTGGGCAGTCCGTTCTCTTGCTTCGGACTCCCAAGTTCTAAGCTCAAGGAAGCCACCCCACTTCAGTCATTTGAAAAAGCAAAGCAAAAACATGCAGCCTGGACCTCTGCCAGCTAGTCTTCTGCTGAAGAGAAGGGGAAACAGGAGAACTCTTGTTCCACAGGGACCCTGATGGTCTTCTGAAAGTTGGTCAAAATGGAGCTCTTCCAGAGGGCTTTTAATTACAGTAATTAGTTAAGACAGCCATAAAAGGGTTAACTGTTATTGGGATGCTGCTGGTTTAATTTAAATTAATGATGTTTTTTAATGGTTTTACTACTTTGTGTTGTTGCATTGTGGATGTTTTTATTTCTGTACACCACCAAGTGTCACAATATTGTGCCAGTTTAAAAATCAGATGAATAAATAAATCAAACTCTTCATTTCACTCTAGCTCCACTGACTATTTTGGAAGAGTTGCAAAGATCTGCACACAGCTATTTAATTTTTTTAGAAAAAAAGCCAGATCAACTGTGGCTGCACTTAATGTGGTGCCTGCACTGCTTAGGACTTACTTCCTTTATTCTGCCACTCTGGCTACTATCTCAACATGCAACCATGGTTAGAGAAGTTTTAGGAAAAGCATCTGGCAGCAAAATTATTGCTATGGTATCATTATACCTTCAGAACATTTATATGCAAAGTAGTCCAGGCAGGCAGCAGGAGTCAACACTGACTTGAAGGCACAAAATAAATAAATAAAATTATGGTGAAAAGATGTCTTAAATGTTTCCTTTTTCCCTACAAACCATAGTCCCATACATAGCTTCCAATCAAATATGTAGCTTTGGATCATTTTCCTCAATACACAAATGAACGAGTACTATATAATGTTTTTGACTCATTTGTTTAATTGGGTTCTCTTTATCTAGTTTTAGGACTTGTGTGGATAACATATCATGTTTTAGGTCATATTTATGCAGAAATATTGAAAATTCAAAAGGGTTCACAAACTTTTAACCACCACTGTATATAGTGGAAAACATGCAACAAGCAATGAATATGATGCTACAACTACAGCAGAAGTGAATTCACGTAGACATTTTAAGGTGGTGGTAATTTTGTTGTTGTCTGATAATGCATGAACACCTTTGCCGTTGTGCAATTGTGAATAGTAGGCTGAGCTGTTTCTCACAGTTACAAAACTCCCACCGAATAAAACCTAACTGATGATCTGTCATCAATCCCAAACTCAGAGAAGAAAAGGAAATTGTGAAATATTGCAAAATTTGTTCCACAGTCTTAAAGCCATTCTCAGAAATAAGAATTGTAACAAAATTACATTGGAACAGAGATAACTCAACTGTGCACCAAAATCACAACTAAAAAGTCATAGGAAGGTTCTGATGGGAAAAAAAAATCAAAGATAAATTGGGGAGGGTATCATGCACTGTGGGGGTAAGCCAAATTTGAAAGAGCCTGTCTTAATGGACCAAAAGATATCTGAATTCTGCATTCAGCTTTGGGGAAAGATATCCTGCTCGTGACAGTTTTGAGTATATGGCACTGTGCCGGATGATATTGTCTGTTTCAGGATAATGTTGGTCTAGCCCAGCATTTCTCAACCCTGGCAACTTTAAGATAGGTGGACTTCAACTCCCAGAATTCCCCAGCCAGCCTATCCAGCCTATCCTGCCAAGGTTGAGAAATGCTAGGCTAGTCCCAGGTGATTATGCAATGAGCCCAAGTCTTAAGGCTCTGCACATAACAAGTGGAATTGCAAGATGCTGTTAAATATGGAGTTAAAATGCTCTCTAAAAATCTCATGTGTTGTTCCAGGTGCTGATAGATGAGCCACTGCCCCATAAGAGCTGATAGCTTACCACTGAAAATTCCTAATAGCAAATTGTGCCTTGAATATTTTTGTTTTTGTTTTAACTTGACACATTTAAAAACAGGATAAATAACTACAAAAGGGAGAAAAGAAAAAAGGGATTAATAAAGGATAAAATATCAGTAAATAAACAGGGAGTTTCCAATTGCCATAAAAATTAAAATTCAGTATTTAATTAATTTGATTGTATAGAACTGTGTATGTTGTATCATTTTATAGAATACTAAAAATCTCTATAACAGGGGTACCCAACCTTTTTGGCACCAGGGACTGGTCGTGGAAGAAAATTTTTCCATGGACCGGGGGGGGGGGGGTTTACAGGCAGGAGCCAATTGTGTGCACCGGGGGGGCGGGGTTTGCAGGCAGGAGCCAATTGTGTGCACCGGGGGGGGGGCGGGGTTTGCAGGCAGGAGCCAATTGTGTGCACCGGGGGGGCGGGGTTTGCAGGCAGGAGCCAATTGTGTGCACCGGGGGGTGGGGTTTGCAGGTGGAAGCCAATTGAGTACACCGGGGGCGGGGTTTGCAGGCGGGAGCCCTGCGGCCCACTTCCTAAAAGGCCGTGGCCCACAGGTTGGGGACCCCTGCTCTATAAGACTCTGTACAAAATATTAATATCACTACTATTTATCATTATTCCGAGGATAAATACACATACTGGTAATCATGTAATAAAAAGAAAGAAGAAAAGAGAAAAAAACCCCAATAAAAACGTTATTAGAAAACTACTTGATTTCAAATTCCCTTACATTGAACCGATTGATAATTGCAATCAACATGTTTATAAGCACTTAAAATGGTTTCTGATTACAGTCCCTACAACAGAGCTTTCCAAACTGTGTGTCGCAACACAAAAGTGTGTCGCCACACACAGCCTGGTGTGTCGCCACACAACCCGGAAGCGCTGATCATCATCAGCGCTTCCGGGTTTTCACGCGGCGACACACCAACGGCGGCGCGTAAAAACCGAAAGCGGCAGCAGCACTTCCGGGTTTTTGCGCGCTGCTGCAATGGCGGCACTTCCAGGTTTTCCCGTGGCGACACACCAACGGCGGTTGGTGTGTCGCCGCTGGAAAACTTTGGAAAGCCCTGCCCTACAACAATTGTTTTCCCCTAAAACCATATTCTATGTTTCTATGTTTGCCTTGTTGGGTGATGTATCATACAATGGGGAACCATTTTTGCTTAAATTTGGTCAAGCTTTTGTTGTGAATACTGTATATACTGTTAATTTTGTCATTCCTGCATATTCCCCAAGTTTGGTTTCCCAGTCTGATATCATTGGCAACGACATCTCTCTTTTCTCCAATTCCCCAAAGCCCAGCATGCTGGCTAGGGAATTCTGGGAGTTGAAGTCCACACATCTTAATGTTGCCAAGTTTGAAAAACACTGGCTTAGAGTATCTGTAGTGTCCTAGAACTGGGGCACAGTTTTGGAACCAAAATGAATTATCTCTAATAATGTGCTATCTGCCTTAAGACGGTCTGTTTGCCTCAATATATTCTCCTTGTATATTTGTAAGTAAAACAAATGACAAAATCACGGTTAGTCAAGAACCAAAGCAAAGAAGCCGAATAATACTGTTTCTGGAACTTCTCACCACTGGATCTGGGGAATGCAAATTCATAAATGCTGAGATTCAGAACATGTTAGGATAATATCTGTACACACATTTGTATGCAGTAGAAACAGTAACATCTCCCACTGAAATATGTTTTGTGTCTACTATCACACAGTCCTAGAAAGGCCTATCAAAAAGCAAGTCCCACTGAATTCAGTCAGACTTATTCCTAGTAAAGTGGGTATAAGACTAAAACCACAGAGGAATGTCAACAGAGATGTGCCAATCCTTAACAACAGGATGGGAACTTTGGACCTGAGCTCTAAAACAGCCTAAATGTACAAACCTAAACATATTGGTTTAAAAATCAATGTGTTTTTTTTTTAAAAAAAATCAGGTTTAAAAATGCTAATCTCTTTTTGTACAAATCCTTTTAAAAAAAAGAGAGAGATTAATTTTTGTTTCATTAAAAAAAATAGCTACAACTTTAGGTACTTGCTACCACAGACAGAGTGAGTGTGAAATATGGGTTGGGAGACAGGGAACGATACCTTTTAGCATAGAAAGCCACCCAAAGTCTTATGGAGTTGGCAGCCTCTAAATCAAATGAATAAAGAAAGAGGCAGGCAGGCAGTGTTTCTAATTAAAAAAAACAAAGCACAGGAGAGAGATGCTGGAATATACATTCCAACCAATGCAGAGGAATGGAAGAATGGGGTGGGGGTGGGGGGAAACGGATTTCCTGAGGTTGCAGAGCAGCTGCACCTTTTTCTGCTAATGGTGTTCCAGCAGTGGTTTGCAGCTGGCAGTGTGGCTGACATATAAAAAACAGATGTGAGGTATACATTTCATGCAGAAAATCTCCATATATATGAATGCATGCATGCATGAATATATGTACAGAACAATATTTCTAGATGATCCCAATTCTGAAGGACTCTGGGTGGTGTATAATAAAATTTAAAATTGGTATACTGTAGTAGTAGTAAGGTAAAGGTTCCCCCCGCACATTTGTGCAGTCGTGTCCGACTCCAGGGGCCAGTGCTCATCTCCGTTTATTAGCCGAAGAGCCAGCGTTGTCCGAAGACGCTTCCACGGTCATGTGGCCGGCATGACACGCGTAGAACGCTGTTACCTACTCACCGAGGTGGTACCTATTAATCTACTTGCGTTTGCATGCTTTCGAATTGCTAGGTTGGCAAGAGCTGGGGCGAGTGCGGGAGCTCACTCCGTCACGCGGGGCTAGGGATTCGAACCTCCAAACTTGCGATCTTCCGATCGACAAGCCTGGCGTCTTACCCGCGGAGCCACCACGCCCCTATAGTAGTAGTAGTAGTAGTAGTAGTAGTAGTAATAATAATAATAATAATAATAATAATAATAATATTATATTATTATAATAATGAGAGAGAGAGAGATGTCCCCTATTATCTCAGTTTGAGGACACTTTGAAAAAGGATAGTTTTCACTTCCTTACAAAAACCAGGGGCTGTATGCATCTCTGTGGGGATGGAATTCCACAAAGTGAGGACTACTATTAAGATGACCTTCCATCTTGTCCAAGCTCCATGAAGCTCAAGGAAGGGAGACTCTCTTTAGGCAACCATACTAGACAGACAGATTCCATCATGGCAAGGCATTGTCCGATACACCCTAGTGTTGTACCATGTAATGCTTTAAACCACCAACCCCTGTGTTGTACCATGTGGAGCCTTAACTACCAAGACTCTTGACTTGGGCCCAGAAGCCTATTGGTAACCATGGAATAGGTGTTACTTAGATGGGTGGGATGGCCCTGCCAATAATCTTGCGGCTGCATTTTGAATCAACTGCAGCTTCTGGGTTGTCTTCAAAGGTGGCCCCATGCAGTGTGTGTTGCCATCGTCTGGCTGTGTGGTGATTAAGGCATGAGTTACCATTGCCAGGGCAAATAAAAAAGACTAGTTGGAGGTAGGAACAGAAGAATCCATCTTTTAATCATCAAAACCTTAGCCGATTATCTTGGTGTAAACCCTGATACAACTTGTGTTAGAAATCAGTGGGCTGCTTCCATGTCAAGTGACATTTTAAACAGAATTGTAATACTAATAAGAAATATACATTCAAACAATTAAATAATGAATGGAACACAGCTGCAACTACTGTACGTTCACAAAAAATAGTATAGAATTCAAGATAATTACTGTATAGGGGATTCATCTAAAGTACTTCCTCCAAGAGTTAGTTCCATTAGATATTTTGTTTCATTTAAAATATAAAGAGAACTATTCCTATAAAGCAAGCATTTCATAATGAGGGACAAACACTAAAATAACGTGGAATCATATGTGCAAGAGCATTATTTTTGAAAATTATGAATCACTAAATAAAATCCATTTAGATTCACTCATTTAGAAAAAAATTAAGACAAACCTGGGATTCATTTGGGCTCATGGAAACTGAGGGAGTGAATAGAGTTCTCTGTGGTATGAATGTGAGTGGATGTGATCTGGACCCATGCCCTTTCTGGCTCCCTTTGGCAATGAGGGTGAGCGGGAGTGGCTGGATCTGAGAAGTGGTCAATGCTTCTTCGAGGAAGGCGGTGATGCCACCTGCCTTAAAAGAGGTGGCAATGTGCCCTCTCTTGATCCAGCCTTGCTGAAGAACTATTGCCATCTCCAACCTCTCCTCCTTGTGAAGGTTCAGCTACAGAGGACCCTTATGAAGCAGACTGTCCACGTCCATTTCAGTCTGGATTCAGACATAGGCAAGGGGTGGAAACAGCACTGACTGCTCAGGAGGTACAGCTAGCTGGCCTTCTTCCGATGAAGTCTTCTGCAAGCTGGCTGAGACTGTCTTGTTTGAGTGAGATTCAGGGGTTAGATGCTGTTTGCTGGTTGTGTGGGTTCCTATCTGTATTTGGATGTGTTTTTGTGTTAGTGTTGCTTGATGTTTTTATATTTTATATTCTGCATAAACAGCCAGGGGTCATACCTTAATAAATACATTTTAAAAAAAATCTCAGAAGGTTCTGAAAAAATTCGAAACCATTTTTAAAAACATCCTAAAATCCTTCCCCAAGGCCCTTCCAGATTTCAACTTCCTTCTTTCCCTCAATGTCCTCTTCAGCTTTTTCTCACCAAAATAAAACATGAAGTTTCAGAGATGACACAGTGTTACTGTTGGCAGGCTCCAGGTGTTATATACTGTCTTCTGATTTACTGTAAATCAAGTTAACTAAACCATAACACAAAGTAAACCCTTACGGTCGCAATGTGTTGTACCGAGTCATGAATTAGCATGATTTAGTTACCAAATTTTCACACTGTTTAAGAAATGTATGAAGAACACTCAGTTCCAAAATTGTTTTACATTTAAATCAATTCAGCTTGATCCTAATCTTTTCTCCATCATGCTATCTTCTGGAAACTTTTACAGGAAAGGTACCTTAGAGAAAATCTGCAATATTAACCATTATCATATTGATCATTATAATATTATAGTTGATACATATGCAATCATAAATACGACCTTTGCAATTATAGAGCTAGAATTTATTATTGTTTCTGTGAAATCTTAAGTGCATCTTATATTTTTCTATAAATTCTTAAATTTATACCATGCATGGAAATACAGAGAAAGTTTCCCAGATTATGTTACAGTATAAAAACAGAGTCATGAACAGTTATAATGTATGTCTTATAAAAGGGACCAGATGTTTTTTGTCTGTGCAACTCTTGGGGCAGCAAACATTACATATAACATTTTTTTAGCATAGTTCCCATACAAGGGATTATTTAAACTGACTGCAAAGCCCCATTTTTATATAATTCTTACATAGATTATCAGAGACATATTTATGGGTGCTTGGAGGCTGCATGCAGTCTGTGGGTTGTCCATTACTGATATAATCATATATGTTAACTCATACCCTTCAGCTCAATGAATTGTAGCTAAAAGACATCTCTACTTAATGCATCAATTGTAAATGAAACCAATGAGCTAAGTAGCAGAGCAGCCGGCTCTGAAGCAAAGGTTTCTGGGACATGTAGTCCAACCTGCGATTGAAGAGCCAGTTCCCTCACCCCTTCCCTAACCGCGCGGGTAATTTAGAATCTGATTGTATAAATATATGTATGATGATTGTAAGCCGCCTAGAGCCCTCCGCTTAGGGAGGGGATAGACGGGGTATAAATGAGATAAAATAAATAAATAAATAAAGTACACATTTATGAGCAAATGCACATTTTTTTAAAAAAAAAAGAAGTCACTTTAATAATGAACGGTTGAGAGCAAAGAATTAGTGCAGGGGAAAAGAGGCACAAACCTTTCCCTACATCACCTCCTTCCCATAGATAGTTTCTTTGTTGTTGTTGGTTATTCGTTCAGTCGCTTCCGACTCTTCGTGACTTCATGGACCAGCCCACGCCAGAGCTTCCTGTTGGCCGTCACCATCCCCAGCTCCCCCACGGTTGAGTCCGTCACCTCCAGAATATCATCCATCCATCTTGCCCTTGGTCGGCCCCTCTTCCTTTTGCCTTCCACCTTCCCTATGTTTATATATGTTTATGATACTTTCTACCAATGTATATTGTCCAGCCTAAACAGGCAAGCTAGTAACTGTCTCTGCCAAAACTATTATTTTGTATGAATCACCTGAAAACAAAAATGCTTGTACAAAAAGCAGTTGAACTGATATGGGCTAACCTACCTTGAAACAACCAGAGGCAGAATCAACATTTTCAACATTCTCATCAATAACTCTCCAGGAAATTGGAAATAACTAATTTCCTAAGAAAATAAAGAAATGGGTCAATCGGTATTTTTTTAAAAAAGCATTTACCTCAAAATAGTTAATATGCTGTGATCTCTACATTATTACTCTCTTCTTTATTACACCAGCATAAGAAACAAAGGATGGAATGATGAGAAAATGAACACATGTTGAGGCTATTAATAATTGGCTTGCTTTGAAATGGTGATTTTAATACTCACTGTGTTTTCAGATGAATATTAAGTTTAGTATGAAAACTATGAATCTAGGAAATAATTTAAGTTAGCTGTTTTTAGGGGAAAAAAGTACTAAATCCACTGACTGCCAGACTTATCCTCCATATCTCTGTTAAAACAAACTGAATCAATATAATTCATCAGAGGGCATCAGAACCTTAAAGTAACTACAGTTCTGCATGTCAAAAGCTCAGCAGGGATGAATGAAGCAGGTGTGAAGTTCATAGTTTGGGTACTATAGAAGAGTCTTTCTTATACTGCTAGTTTTTCTTGGTGGTGGGACATACAGCAGAAGCTGGTGAAGAACATAAATTATGAACTCATTTATAAGAGAGGGCCTGGTCATTCAGATATCTTGGCCACAGACCATTTAAGGTTTTATAGGTCAAAACCCTCAATATCCAAGAAGCCTCATCTCTGTGTCTAGGTTTTCACAGTGTTAACCTCCCAAGTTATCTCCCCATTTCACATATCAACTTGAATGCAGCTAGATCACTAGCTATACCAGCTAAATAGATGGCAAACCAGAAGAATCTATATGCTGTCATACTGCCTGCTTTCCAGATGTGTACTTTCAGATTTTGCCATGCTAGACAATTCCCTTACAATGTGAATGGACTCATGATAGATAATTGTGACTCTATTTCACTCACAATAAATCACAATAAATCACATCTTCAGCCGGCATCTTTGGGGCAAACATTGCACAACATTTTCTAGTTTTTTTTTTAAAAGAGAAAATTCCTATTATTTCAAAAGATAGTTAAGAAACCATTTCTATCAAGCTTGTCCGTATACTATGGAAGGGGGTAAGGTGGGAGGGAGCGCATGGATATTATAAACAGATGCTCAGGTTGCTCTAAAACATCCTTTCTAAAATAATGTCATTGCTAACAAAAATAAACATTAATTCTGGAGAGCTTTCCCCACAAATGTATTAAGATCAACAAAAGTAATTCAAAGTAAATGGTTTGTGGAGTATAAGTATGTTATATATTATAAAAGAACATACATTAGCTTTCACTGGGAATAAGGTACTCAAACATACCAGGAATTCACAACAATGCACGTTTTTTTTAAAATATTATGCTTCTTGCCTGTTCCATTTGAACAGCTTCAGTATCTAACATTTTATGCATACATATAATTTTGCAATGGCTCTTGCAGTTGTCATCAGCTTATCAACCATTAAAAAATCTAGAAGACAGCTGTAGTTTCAGAACAAGAGGTCTTGTTTTGCAATATATAAGTTTAGCAAAATGTCCCACAGACCATTTTATTTTATTATTTTATTATTTTATTATTTTATTATTTTATATTTTGTATTTTGTATTTTGTATTTTGTATTTTGTATTTTGTATTTTGTATTTCGTATTTTATTATTTTATTATTTTATTTTATTTTATTTTATTTTATTATTTTTTATTATCCTTTGTTCCTCAGTGATGCTACACCTGCTTATATCACTGACCTGCTGAGAAAGGCGCCTCGTCCTCAGGAAGAATCCAAGGAGACATCCCACTATGACAGACAATACTGAGAGAATGAGTAAACCATTCCTTTTACAAACATCCTTGACCCGACCGAGCATTGCTTCAAAGGTCACTGCCATCGTGTCCTCAGTGATCTCCAGAGGGGAATCAGCATCCCATAGAAACAGAGATCTTCCCAGCCTGTCCCATCAGAATAGCAGGCATAGATTAGATGAAAGCATTTCTGGTGCCGCTTAGCTGACCTGCAAGGTCGCTCTTCTGCCAGTAGCCACCAAGCATGTATTTCCAAATTAATACCCACAATCCTATTAGTGACTACATCAATACGAACCTCACGGAAGATTAAGAACTCTGGAAAATGAGAACAGAGCAGAGCAGTATTTTTGAAACCAGAGTGATCTTGGAGCAAAGGAATGCCCAATATGAAAAGAAGATAATATAATTGTGCATTGTTAAGCTGTTATAACAGAAGGTCCTTAATAATGGAGGCATAAGGGGAATACAATCCATACAGTAAATATCTTGTGTTTTCATTCAAAGCATAGGTGAATAGCACTAGTTTATCACAAGACTAAACTTTAAATAATGGTGGCTTACTTTTCACTGTTAGCAATTTTAAAAAGTCTGGAAATTTTGGAAGCAGTGGAAAAAAGTTTTCTCCCCGTCAACACCTTTTTCAGGAAAAACTGGTTTTTTTCAGATAATTGAAATATATGCAATGGTATGTTTTAACTTTATAAAATGTATTATGTATAACTTGCTTTGCTCGTAAATGTATGTTTGATACATGAAATTGAAAAATATAGTTTATTCAATTTACTGACTGGCTTTAATTTTTGTTGCAAATGGAGCCTCAAGTGGCTGAACTTGTATCTCTTTATTTTCATCTGCTAAGAATAAGCAGACAGCCAACAATTGCAGTTGAAAACAAAAGAAACCATCAACATTGTAGCAAAATGAAACATTTTCTCCTGCAGTGTATCAAGTACAGAAAACTTTTTTAAAAAAAGGGTGGGATCGAGACTCAGTATACACATTTTGCCACACAAAATGTTACCTAATTGGACTCATTTTCTGAATATTAAGCGCTATCCTTCAGCAGTTCTACCACTTCTGAAGGTTCACTTGTATTGAGATAAAATATTCTGCTCTATTATAAACTGGATTATTTCTTGATTTTGGTGTAATTCCAAATATAGACTTTTTTAAAAGGCACCTTAGCCATTTTATTTATTTATTTAATTCAACTTCAGTGCCACCCAAGTCCAGACTGACCCCGGGCGGCTCACAAAATAAAAAAACACAAATAAAATAAGATACATAAAAATGCAGTAAAGGAAATAAACAAAATGGCAAACCCAGACAACTAACATCAAAACATATGCAACATACGACAAACAGATCTAATAAGGGGTTCCATCCATTCTACCCCAAGTCCTAGGAGAACGGCCAGGTCTTTCCTTTTTTTTTTTTTTTACTTTAAAATAAAATATTTGGATTACAACATATATCCTTTTTGCCCCCGTTTTCCAATTTGGGGGTGGATCCTTGAAGGCGGGGAAACATTCTTATAATATTTTTATTGGTGAGATATAACAAACATCTGCAGCAATACAAAATATTCTAGTGACATATAATATAAAAAGTCTATATTCATTAAAGTAAATATAAAAGAAAAAAACTAATACATAAAAAGATCCATATAGTATCAATTTAATATTAATATAGGATTAATTTGCGCCTTAAATGTGTCATTGAATCTAGATCTTTTTCCTGATGTTTCTGGGTGTTTTTTTTCCAGACATACACATCTTGATTCACTATTGGTTTTATGGTGACAAGTAGACAAGTCATAAATGTATTATTAAGTCATGAATCACATACGCACGCACACACACACACACATTTCTTTTGTCCCTTTTTATGTGAGGAAGAGGAGAATTTGCAAGGATTATTAGGTATTAGGACATTCCTCCTTTCTTTAGCAACTCTATTTTTATAAGAAATACTGAAAACTCTTATAAAAATAATTATTTACAAAATTGTAAAAATATGTTGCAGTCAAATATTTTATAAACTATAAAAAGAATCCCATTTCTCAATACACACTAAAATTAAAAAAAGGTTAGGATGCTACAACTGAAAGCAGGAATGGATATAGTACAAAATACCAGAAAATCCCAAGCATTATCATTTGTATGAAGTGATCATGAAAGGCCTCTTAAAGGTGATGGCTGTGATCCAGCGATTATGCTTATATTGATTAATTATTTTTAGTGATTATTTAGCAAGTTGATCAACCAGAACAAGAGCAAGAGAAGAAACTGTAATGCCCAGTAAAAAGCTCAAGACAAGGGGCAAAACAAATAAGCAGATAAAACCACAATAAAATGACCTGAGAAAAAAGTGCATTTATTGAAATGTACATCTACAGCAGAGCTTTCCAAACTGTGTGTCGCGACACAAAAGTGTGTCGCCACACACAGTTTGGTGTGTCGCCACACAACCCGGAAGCGCTGATCATCATCAGCGCTTCCGGGTTTTCCCGCGGCGACACACCAACTGCAGCGTGCAAAACCCGAAAGCAGCAGCAGCGCTTCCGGGTTTTTGCGCGCTGCCGCACTTCCGGATTTTCCCGCGGCGACACACCAACACCGGTTGGTGTGTCGCCATGGGAAAAACTTTGGAAAGCCCTGATCTACAGACATTAGAGCAGGTGGCAGCAACTAATTCTTCTTGGCTGGTCTGAGAATGCTAAGCAGAGTTGGATCTTATTGTTACTTGGACAGGGAACTACCAGACGATCCTAGAACTGTAATCTAGACTAGGAAATAACCGCAACAGCAGCAGCAGCAACTACCCGTTAAAAGGTTTGTGGCTTGCTACCCAAAAACAACATGGATGTGACCATGTAATCGACATGCCTAGAAGTTGTTTTTAGGGAGTCTTTACTTTTATAAGCATGAATGGCTGCTCTACATGGTACCTTCTTCACAGATGTGGCATAACCAGATCCTGATAGATTCTGTCCCAATCAGTTTGAGAGAAAAACTCACCAAATAATTATTTAGTTGCCTGTGCAACTCTTGGGGAAGCAAACATTACATAACACATTTTTTAGCATAGTTCCCATACAAGGGATTATTTAAACTGACTGCAAAGCCCCATTTTTATATAATTCTTACATAGATTATCAGAGACATATTTATGGGTGCTTGGAGGCTGCATGCAGCCTGTGGGTTGTCCATTACTGATATAATCATATATGTTAACTCATACCCTTCAGCTCAATGAATTGCAGGGCAGTTTTGCATTCACTGTAAATGCATAGAACAGAGCTTCCCAAACTTTTCATGTTGGTGACACACTTTTTAGACATGCATCATTTCGCAACACACTCTTACAGCAGGGCACAAGGCAGGCACTAGGACCTGCGCAGAATCACAGCTGGTTTGGAGGCAGCAAGGCACAAGGCAGGCACTAGGACCTGCGTGGAATCACAGCTGGTTTGGAGGCAGCAGGGCACAAGGCAGGCACTAGGACCTGCGCAGAATCACAGCTGGTTTGGAGGCAGCAAGGCACAAGGCAGGCACTAGGACCTGCGTGGAATCACAGCTGGTTTGGAGGCAGCAGGGCACAAGGCAGGCACTAGGACCTGCGCGGAATCACAGCTGGTTTGGAGGCAGCAGGGCACAAGGCAGGCACTAGGACCTGCGCGGAATCACAGCTGGTTTGGAGGCAGCAGGGCACAAGGCAGGCACTAGGACCTGCGCAGAATCACAGCTGGTTTGGAGGCAGCAGGGCACAAGGCAGGCACTAGGACCTGCGCGGAAGCCTGGCAGGGCTCGGAGGTAGCAGCAGCCTCGACACATCCAGACACTGCAGCCGACCGACACACAGTTTGGAAAGCTCTGGCATAGAAGCAGTTGCATTAAAAAGGAGTTTATCACTTCAAATATGCCAGCAAACAAAGCTATACATTTATATACTGTAGTAAGAACTGAGTATTGTCTGTACATTGCTTGAAGTCCAAAAGGAGTGAAGTGTGAACGCTCTTAAAAAACACATGTAAACCATAACACACACTCACAGAACGCTAAAGAGTTATACAGATGTCCAATATAATATATGCAATACAACAGGCAACGTAATCAAAATCAAGAATATTTAAATAACTTTTAGAGCAATCCTCTGCAGGTCTACTCAGACTACAACCTCTTTTAAAAGGCTTCACTTAAGGGAAGCTGAATGCAGTGTAACTTATTCCTAGAAAAAAGTCAACAGGATTGCGACATAAGGTTATCACCCTATATTTACTTTCGTGGAACTAACTCCTATTGAACTCCACAAAAATTATGCTTTTCCTGGCATAGAGAAAAAGGGAGAAACTTGGTTTCCTTAGGGATTAAGCAGGCATTAAGAAAAGGGAAGAGGGCTTCGGCAGGAAATTTAAACAAGAAATACGAAGAAAGGAAAAGAAAACCTCTCCCACACCCGCATTGAGAAAGAAGCGCTACTTATTGGCCTCTGGTGTTTTCTCGGTGGTTGATGGGTAATTTAATTTTCCTATAGGCTGCTGCGAGCAGAATCGCAAGTCGTCCGCGGTTCAAGCGATTCTGTCACGAAGGAAGAATCTACCTCGCGGTTCCCTAATTACCAAAGAGCCCGCCCTTTTATCAAACTCTGCAGCTCAGGCTACGCTGCAGCCCACCTGCCAGCTTTTGTCTCAGAAGAAACTGGGAAACAACTTCTGCCTCAGTTTCTCCCCACCCACCAGTTAAACCAGCGAGTCCTGTTTGGCACCCTCCAGGTGCGTTGACTTAAGGCTCCTGAAGGGCGCCCCAGGTTGGAGAACTGGAGCTAAAGGATACGTGCCAGAATCCGCCCCCCCCCCTTCTGCGCCTGGCTTGTACACTTTATGGAAAGGTGGGTGGGCGCTGTTACTTCGGAGAGATTGGCTAGTTTATAGCGTAGAGCGAGCGCGTTCGGCTATCCCATTTTGAGTGTTCAGTTCGGGGTCCAGACTGCTATGCAAACTTTAACTAACTCTCGTTGAGTTAGCAGAGAGCTGTGCCACGAAAATGACCTGAATCTAGCAACTCGCACCCTCCCTCGGCCGATAAACCGTTCGGAGTGCGCGACCTGCGGACGGAGCCATCCCACTTCTTCCGATCTGAAGTAACTCCTCCCAGGGGCGGGCACCGGCGGGTGGCTCGTTCCTTTTCCGCGACCGGGAGGGAACGTGTCCAGACCGCCATGGTGACCGGGGCGCTGCTATTTCCTTCCTTGTCCCGCTTCCGGAGGGCTTGGCTCCCGCCTGTCCTCACCGGGCCGCGAAGAAGCTACAGCCAAGACGATGCGCTCTCCCAATACTTGCACCGCAGCATCGTCCCCACTATGCATTATCAGAAGAGCCTGCCCCGGTAAGGAAGTGCCTCCTCGGGAGACTGGGTTGAAAGAGCCGTGCTGGGTCTCCGGGCCCCGGAGCTGCTCCTGTGGCCCTTCGGCCTGCACCCCTCCAGCTTTGCTTGCTTCGTTCGTTTCGCTTCCTTCGACCGCGCTTCTGGAGTGTCCTTTGGCCCTTGCGTCCAATTCCCTGCCCTCCTTCAAACAGGAAACTAGGTACAAGTCAAGGTGCCTCCTTCACTCGCTAGGTTTGGGGGAAGCCGCGAAATTAGCTTGTATCTTAAGCCGCACAGGGAAGCTCCCTATATCCATTCAGAATTCCTTAGAAAGGATGGTACAGGTTCACTCTTCCTACAGCACTTGATACAAACTCTTCAAAGAGCATATAATTTGTTCCATCCAATAACTGGTCTCTATAAGGAAGCAGGCAAGTCGTGTGGTCCTTAAGAGTGTCGTGCTGGAAAAGTTAAGGTGCAGTGACCGATGGGTTTCTTGCTGTGGGGGTCTGGGAGCATTGACCAATTGCTGCCTTAAGGTTTGCTTGGAGAGGAGGCAAGTTTCAACAAATGGGTTTTGCTCTATCAGGAAGCCCCCACCCACCCTGTGGCTCACCCTACAGCCTGACCTGTTGGGTGGAGTGATGAAGACTGCCCTCCACTTTAGGGGGGCAGCCTCTGTCACCCCAACTGATGGATCAGGCAGTGTTCGGGAGTTCCCAATAAAGTAGGAGAGTCCCTACTTTGATCCCCTGCAGTGCTTGATTCATGGGTGCAGGTTGCTGGATAGGGGTGATCTGCCTCAGTTGGGTGTCACTGTGCAGGGCAGTGTAGAAAAAATACGTCTCCACCATTAGGCAAGTTGCTGTGTGGGGTGGTGTAGCTGCCTTCACCCTCCCTCCCATGCAACCAGTTGAAATCAGCCAATAAGATCCCAGTCCTGCTGAGTCATCATCAGGATCCCTGCCAAAGTGCTACACATCATAGGAGGTTTGCATTGGGAGATGGAAAACACCACTTTCACACTGTATCAAAACCCTGAAGAATTTGAAGGAGATTTGAAGGTCCGTAAGACTGTTTGTTTGTTTGTTTGTTTGTTTGTTTGTTTGTGTATATAGTCCATGAAGTCACGAAGAGTCGGAAACGACTGAACGAATAAACAACAAATATATATATATATATATATATAGAGAGAGAGAGAGAGATCTGCACACTCTATACATGTATACTATATGCAGAGGTCCCCAACCGGTCGTGGAAGAAAATTTTTCCACGGACTGGGGGGGCGGGATTTGCAGGCAGGAGCCAATCAAGCGCACCGGGGGTGGGGTTTGCAGGCCAGAGCCAATCGCGCACACCGGGGGCGGGGTAATCATGCGCATCGGCGGGCGGGGTTTGCAGGAAGGAACCCTGCGGCCCACTTCCTAACAGGCCGTGGCCCACAGGTTGGGGACCCCTGCTGTACAGTATAAGCCTTTGAACAAGATAGTGCCATGCAGAAACCCATAAAGAATAGCTTTTGCAGAACATAGCTTGCATTGAAATCAGTCAATGCATGTTTCTTCTGTACTCAAGAATAAATGGAAAACTGCATCTACCTCACTTTTGCACAGGGATGTTCAGTTATCCTGTGGTATTTGGATACCTGATAGGTTGCCAGGGACTCAAAGCTGCATATGATGCCAGTTCATCAGAGGCGGTGGACATGTTCTGAGTATTCAAGTGAGAGCTGGTTGTCCTCATGATGCAGTTTGGGCCTAGATATATAAATTCTGTTCTTCTTGTTCAGTCATAGCAAATCCCAATAAGTCTGCTGCAATTGTTAATCTGAGGCAGCAGTGCTAAAGTTTTTTTGACATACACTACAGTATGTATAATGTGCGACCTCAGAACAAAGATTTTAACTTGCCTTAATAGCTGGATTGCGCTGACACCGGCATATTATGTGAACTCAAAAGAGGGCGGGAACTAATCTTATTTCTGCACAAGCAGCTCTGGAGATGCTGAGAAATAGTATGAATCTCTTGTTTAATTCAACTCCAGATTAAAAGAATGTTCAGCAGTTGGATTGCTCACAAGAGTATCTAAGGTGAAATGTGAGTTGCTGTATTCTAAATTACAGCATGACAAGAGTTGTGTTAGGAGCTCAAAATGAGAAAGGGAGAAAGCAAGAGCTTGCATTGCAGTTGGTAATGAAAGAAGACCAGGATAAAATATGGTATGTAGGTGAAAGGGTAGTGCTAAAAGCAGGACATGATTCTCATCATTGCTATTCATAGTTAAATACTGTATGTATCTATTTTTTAATCTTTTGTGCCTTCAAGTCAGTTTTTGACTCCTGGCGACTGCCTGGACTAGTCCCTGCAGTTTTCTTGGCAAGGTTTTTCAGAAGTGGTTTGCCATTGCCGCCTCCTTCTTAGGGCTGTGTGTGTGTGACTGGCCCAAGGTCACCCAGCTGGCTTTGTGCCTAAGGCAGGACTAGAATTCATGGTCTTCCGGTTTCTAGCCTGTTGCCTTAACTACTAGACCAAACTGGCTCTCTAAGTATCTACTTAATTACTACTTAATGCCCTTGTAGCTATTTCACTGATATAGCTTGTTGACTTTCTGCATTGTTCATTTCTAAATTGAGAGCCAGTTTGGTGTAGTGGTTAAGGCACCAGGCTAGGAACCGGAGACTGTGAGTTCTAGTCCTGCCCTAGGCACGAAGCCAGCTGGGTGACCTTGGGCCAGTCACTCACTCTCAGCCCTAAGAAGGAGGCAATGGCAAACCACTTCTGAAAAACCTTGCCAAGAAAACTGCAGGGACTAGTCCAGGCAGTCACCAGGAGTCAAAAACTGACTTGAAGGGACAAATTTCTAAATCAGCTTACCTAAGATTGTTCCGTTACGTCAAAGTGTACTATTTAGTTGTCTAAATAACAGTGAAATCAACAGAGCATACTTTGGACTATGCCCAGTATATTTTTACTGTTCCTGATAAATGAGCAACCTACATGTAAGTTCATGTGGCAAAAAAGGTAGAGATCATCTGATATACCTTAAGTATTAACTTAAATGTTGGTCCTGAAACATTTGAGCCAGTTGTGCATTACTCAGTTTCATTTGTCTCCTGTTTTCCATTCCCCAGTTGTCAATATGCAACAGTAGGCAACTGTTCTTGCTCAGTTACCATGCTCAATGCTCATTGGTTTATTTGGGGGGGTTGGGGTTTGTTTATGCTTTGTACTTCTGCAGACCTATTGGTACTGTTGTTTTAAGTCTTGGGGGCATTTTTACCATGTAAGAATTGCTTTATTATAAGTTCTGGTTAACAGAATTTCTCCTTAACTTTGTTTCAGAATTAGTTTGCTCATTTCAGAGTAGCTGAATACTTGATACAAAAATGTATTTGCTTAAATTTTAGCTAAAGGTCAATCTACCTGAGAGGATTATTAATAAACTATGCATAAATATAAATACAATAAGTCTTAGAGCTGCTTTTGGGCTCATATTTAACTTAAAAACTGCTTGACCATTTAATCTATCAAAAAGTGTTTTTCTTGAGAGTATGATAACATACTCGATATTTTATTTCTTTTGTTATTAGTTTGCCCATTCCAAAACTGGAAGATACAATTAGAAGATACCTGAGTGCTCAGAAACCTCTTTTGGATGATGATCAGTTCAGGTAGGAACAAGGTTCCGTCTCTCCGATACTTTGTCAGGTCCCTTTCTCAGCCTGGCTGCCTTGTCAATGTGCTGCCCTACAGCTCCCATTCTCCTGACTATTGGTTGGGCTGGCTGAGACTCATGGGAGTCGTAATCTGACCAGTCTCAGGAAAATCTGCTAGGTAGCACTGACAGAAACCTCCTCTTCCCTTTCCACTCCAGAACAGAGTTAACTCAAATTCAGATCCAAATACTGCAATGTGGAATTAATGACACTTTTTAATTCTTAGCTAGGAACTTCACAGGGACAAGGTGGGGAAGGGAATGGGGTCAGCCCCACTGGGTAGACCATACCAGGAAATC
This sequence comes from Charina bottae, assembly GCA_023362775.1. NCBI lineage: Eukaryota > Metazoa > Chordata > Lepidosauria > Squamata > Charinaidae > Charina > Charina bottae. The sequence goes on along the minus strand of JALMGJ010000003.1, from coordinate 53,979,429 downwards.
AACTCCACAAGAAGGCTAAAACACATCTACTGAGATTGGCTATAATAACAGAATCTTGCAAGCCGCCTCCTCCTCCTCCTCCTCCTCCTCCTCCTCCTCCTCCTCCTCCTTCTTCTTCTTCTTTCAGTGAAGTAGGGAGGCGTCCGGCTAAGCCTCTTCCAAACGTCATCTCATGCTTCTGGACTTAAAAAATGCTTCAGCCCCTTTGGTCTAGGTCAAGGGTCGGAAATGGCGGCTCGCGAGCCAAATGCGGCTCTTTGGCCCCTTGAGTGTGGCTCTTCCGCAGGCAGGCGTGGCGGGCGTGGCGCGGCAGCGAGTGTGGTGGGGCAGGCGCGGCAGCGGGCATGGTGTGCGTTGCTGTGGGCATACCCCTGGCAACCTGGCAGCCGTCTCCGGCAGCCATCTTGACGACGGGCAGGGCTTTCCAAACTGTGTGTCGCGTGACAAGCCGGAAGCGCTGAAGGGAGTGGAAATTCTCCGCGCCAATCAGCTGTGCGTCGGGAAGCCCGGCAGCCTGCCCGCGCGATTTTTGCCTCCCTGCCGGAACCGAGGGCATTTTCGGGGTCCCCGGAGCCTGCCCTTTCGAAGGGGCACTGCTTCGAAAGGGCAGGCTCCGGGGACCCCGAAAATGCCCTCAGTTTAGGCAGGGAGGCTGCGGCAAGCTGCCTCAGCTGTTCTGCGGGGAGAATTGCCACCCCAGGGCAGCGTGTGTATGTGGAGAGGGGAGGTTTCTGCCTCCCTGCCGGAACCGAGGGAATTTTCGGGGTCCCCGGAGCCTGCCCTTTTGAAGGGGCAGCGGCAGCAGCAGCTGCAGTGCTGCCCCTTCGAAAGGGCAGGCTCCGGGGACCCCGAAAATGCCCTCAGTTTAGGCAGGGAGGCTGCGCGCAAGCTGCCTCAGCTGTTCTGCGGGGAGAATTGCCACCCCAGGGCAGCGTGTGAATGTGGAGAGGGGAGGTTTCTGCCTCCCTGCCGGAACCGAGGGCATTTTCGGGGTCCCCGGAGCCTGCCCTTTCGAAGGGGCAGCCGTTGCAGCTGCAGCGACAACCTGGAAGCGCCGCCGCCGAAGCAGTCGAGCCTCTCTTTCCCTTCTTCTTCCAAACCTCCCCCGCCCCCTTCCACGCGATTGGCTCCCGCCCGCAAAACCCGCCCCCTTCCACGCGATTGGCTCCCGCCCGCAAACCCCGCCCCCTTCCACGCGATTGGCCCGCCCCCGCAAACCCCGCCCCCTGGCTCTCGAGCACTTCAAAATGTGCACGAGCATGTCAAAATGGCTCCCGGCAAAAAAAGTTTGCCGACCCCTGGTCTAGGTAATAGTTCTTTGCATATCTCAGTCAAGGTCAGGTCACATCAGGGTAGCACAGCACTATTCATCCAAAGTATTGTATATATCAGAGATATACTAAAGTTCTTTCTCCTCTTATTTCTTCTTTAAATATAGGAAAACCGAACAACTTGCTGGCAATTTTGGGAATGGCATTGGTAGAGAATTGCATGACCAGTTGGTTGCAAAAGACAAGCAAAACAAACATACTAGTTACATTTCAGGTAGGAAAATCATTGTGAAATGTTCCTTACATTCTTGATGTCTTTTCCTCAAACTGCTCAATTAAAAATCAGTTCTAACCTGGCACATGTCAGAGGATGGATCTTTGTGCTGAAGCTGCAAGTCTGGGAGTGATTTTGGTGCTTGTTTGCATCTTTGAAGAGTTAACATTTCCTTTCGGGGTGTGCATGAAATGGAAAGTATGCTTCATTTCAAACCAGGATCAAACCTTTGTGCTCCAGAAGTTTTGTTGAACCATTTCAGTTCATTTCATCCAAAGTTCAGCAGAAGCAACAACTGGAAGGTTTTGGTTGTTCCAGGTTTGAGACAAAACTAAATCTGGAGGGATCCTGGAGTGATTTTGTGCTGTGAATAGGACAAGGCCAGTACACATTACCTCCTTTCCCCGCTCCTCCCCTTAGCAGCTCACAGCACGACATATCCCACTGGCATGCCCCCCTCAATCTTCAAAGTGCCCTCCCATCCCTCCCTCCACTCACTGCGTGGCCTATCTCATTGCTTACCCACTCCTCTAGTCTTCTCGGTGTCTTCCCTCACCACTGCTGATGTCCTCGGCTGTTTTTTGCTCTTACCTCCCCTAACCACTTCTGCCCAGAATGACTGCATTTATAGCCTGGACATAACAGTCAAAACACTTGTCTCAGTTTGGGCTGTTAGAAACCATCTGTTCCATACATGGAGTTTGTTTGGACAATTTTACTTGGTTCAAAGCTGAATGTGTGTAACCACAAAGGACTGGGTTGGAATTAGACTTAACCCCCAGAATAGTTTCCAAGAGGACCTATAGGGTACATTGTGGTGTTAGTTGCCGTCGAGTCGTTTACGACTCCAGTTCTAGAGAATGGAAAAGAACACAGTGGATTGGTAGAACAAGCATCTCTTTCCCATATAGAAGGTCCCAGGTTCAACTTTTGGCATCTCTAGGAGGAAAGCAGGGTGACCTAATTTACCAAGGTTTTGTTTGTTTTTTTAATCTGTTCAATTGGGTCCGATTCTCAGAGACTGCCTGGACAAGTCCTTGCAGTTTTCTTGGCAGGGTTTTCAGAAGTGGTTTGCCATTGCCTACTTCCTAGGGCTGAGAGAGAGTGACTGGCCCAAAGTCACCCAGCAGGCTTTGAGCCTAAGGCGGGGCTAGAATTCACAGTCTCCTGGTTTCTAGCCTGATGCCTTAACCACTACACCAAGCTGGCTCTCATAATTTACCAAGTAGTTGCCTTTTATTTACTTGAATATTCTTCAAGTAGTGAAGGGGGAAATGAGAAATAAAGTTTTTTGCTGCAGTAAAAACATTTTATTTTATTTATTATAGCAGTGGTTCTTAAACTGGGGTTAATTGGGGGCATATTCTGGGGGTAATGGAGCAATTTGTAACTGGTTGGGAGTTGAGGATCCAGTTCGGGACTGCTGCTGCAGAGATGCTTGTGTAAAACAACAGACTCTTGTGTGTGTGTGTGGGGGGCAATGACATTATTCGAGACTGGGAAAAGGGGTGATTGGGTCAAATAATTTAAGAACCACTGTATTAACATTCACGTACTGCCAACTCCACGTGGGCTCCTGGTGCTTTACAAGATTGTGCCATTCCGAGAAAGAAAATATATGAGTGATTGTAGTGACTTAATGACCAGTACCAACAAAATATTAATCTATTGCAGGGTGCTAAACTTTGTGGTTTGGGAAAAAAGAACAGTCAGGATGAGAGAAAGAAAAAGAAACTTGCTTCAGCAGATGGAGGAATATCAGAACATAAAGAAAGGATACAGCGAAAATAGGACAAAAAAATGAAGAGAGAGAGAAAATAGAAGAACAGCAAGGAAGAGGAAGTTTATAGAATTTAGATTAGTGAATTTATTTATTCAGCTCCCCCCCCCCTTTCCTCCTTTTACATGTATGATATTGGCATTTGAAAACATACCAAGGATAACAAATGTTTGTGCACAACATACCCATTATTGGTATAATTCTCACCACATTTGCTGCTATTCTACTTCTCTATTCTTGTTGAATGCTTTAGTACAATAGTGACTCATTACACGGTACATAAACAAGACTCTGAATTAAATCACTGAATTTAAAATGCTATCTGCCCCATCCTATTCACTTGATAGTAGGCTGAGAAATGATTATACATTAAAACTTAGCCAAATTATAATTTTTCCACTGAGTGAAAGAACAAAATGTGCAAAGCATGTGGGAAAAAGAGAGAATTGTATTATTGTTTCCCCTCCCCACCCCGTCTATTTTTCTTCTATTTGAAATAAAATGCTGCAAGATTTATTTGTTCAAATTAAGTTTAGGAAGACAATAGTGAAATAGTTCTCTGTGTTTGGATGGACAATTAATAAGCTGTAAGCCTAGTAATGCTGACTGAGAGAAGGTGGTTACTTACAAGTGGAATATGAGTGGAAAAGCCAAGGTAACTATTGCAAATCAAAATCACACAAAATCGCTCAATTCTGTTTCACAGTGGTGGCAACACTGTCTGTCTTACTACATCCTTATCAATGTTCTGCAGAGTCTAGGTTTTTTGGTTGTAGATGTGTTTTTCGATAACCATTTTCCTGCTAACTTCTGTCACTAACCTGTGAAAATTAAAAATTAATAGAACAGCAATGTCAATTTTATTCCAATATATTTGTTTGAAGGTTCAGACTCTGCAGAGAATTACTTTTCATTTCCTATTAACATTTATTTTGCAGTCCTCATATTTGTGAAGAAATGCCACAGTTTTTATGCCAAGTATAGAATTCAGTTACTTTAGTGGATAGAATGAAGACAGGGCTTAGAAGTGAAACCTTTGCTGGGGAACTGAAACTTTTGGAGAAAAAAATGGAAAGAAAAGCACAGGAAAGAGCAGAAGCCACAGGCAAAAAGGTAACATAAAAGGTGTGTGTGTGTGTGTGTGTGTGTGTGTTGTGTGTGTGTGTGTGTGTGTGTGTGTGTGTGAGAGAGAGAGAGAGAGAGAGAGGCTTTTTTCATTGAAGACAAATGATAAATGGGCAAAGAGGAGAGCAAATTGTAAATGAGTGTTGGGTGCAAAATAAATGCCCCGTATTAAATTAATGGCAGGGAATTTAAAAGAAGTTCTGTTTTCAGTTGGCAGGAACTTGGAAACTTAATTTGTTCTGCATCCCATAAATCAGAATTTCTCAACTGTGGCAACTTTAAGATGTGTAGACTTCAACTCCCAGAATTCCCCAGCCTGGCATAGCTGACTGGGGAATTCTGGGAGTTGAAGTCCATACATCTTAAAGTAGCCAAGGTTGAGAAACACTGCCATAGATCCTCACTAATTACACTATTAACTAGAGGTCCCTCACATGAGCATCTCATGTTAATGATACTTGAACTTTACTTACACTGTTGCCTCTTCACTTCAGGTCCCTGGTTTGACATGTACCTTCAGGCCCGGGAACCAGTTGTTTTGAACTTCAATCCATTCATGGCTTTCAATCCTGACCCCAAACCTGAATACAACAATCAGCTTGTAAAAGCCACCAACATGACTGTTTCTGCTTTACGTTTCTTGAAGACTCTTAGGGCAGGCATCTTAGAACCAGAGGTGTTTCATCTCAACCCATCCAAAAGTGACACTCCGGTGTTCAAAAAGTGTATTCGATTTGTGCCTTCTTCTCTCTCATGGTTTGGTGCTTATATGGTGAATGCCTACCCACTAGACATGTCACAATACTTCAGGCTTTTCAATTCCACACGGCTGCCTAAACCCAAGAAAGATGAGCTGTTTACAGATGAGCATGAGAGGCATTTACTGGTGCTTAAAAATGGACACTTCTATGTGTTTGATGTGATAGACAGAAATGGCGATATAGTAAAACCATCAGAAATTCAAGCCCACTTAAAATTCATTCTTTCGGACAACACTCCAGCTCCAGCATTCCCTCTTGCTTATCTAACCACCGAAAATCGGGACACGTGGGCGACTCTGAGACAGGAACTCCTTGACAATGGCAACAGGGAGGCCTTAAGGAAAGTGGATTCAGCCATATTCTGTCTGTGCCTTGATGATTTTCCAATTAAGGATCTCAACCATTTGTCTCATACTATGCTCCATGGCGACGGCATTAACAGGTGGTATGACAAATCATTTAATCTTATTTTAGCTAAAGATGGCTCTGCAGCAATTCACTTTGAGCATTCCTGGGGAGACGGTGTAGCGGTGCTTAGGTTCCAAAATGAAGTGTTTAAAGACAGCACCGAGTTCCCTGCAATTACTCCTCAGTCTCAGCCGACTGCCTGTGATTCGGTCAGAGCTGTAGAGAAGCTGAATTTTAAACTGAACGATGCCTTAAAAGAAGGAATTACCAAAGCCAAGCAAAATTTTGATGCTACTGTGAAAACACTGACGCTGGAGACCTTCCAGTTCAAAAGAGGAGGCAAGGAATTCATAAAGACCCAGAAGCTGAGTCCTGATGCTGTAGTTCAGCTTGTCTTCCAGATGGCTTTTCTTAGGCAGTATGACCAAACAGTTGCCACCTATGAATCTTGTAGCACAGCAGCATTCAAACATGGTCGCACTGAAACTATCCGGCCTGCTTCGGTTTACACAAAGGAGTGCTCAGAGGCATTAGTCAGGAAGCTGGGCAAGCTCAGTCCTATAGAGCTACGCCAGAGGATCGCGGAGTGCTCTACGTATCACAGTCAACTCACAAAAGAAGCTGCTCTGGGTTAGTATGGCTGTGAAGCCGTGGCGATCTTCCTCCTTGCTTTTGATTACATTGACCACAGCCCTTTGCTTTGTTGACTTCTACGTGGATAAGTGGTGTTCACAAGTGTGTTCACACAATATAACTTCTTTTTGATTAACTTAATCCAATTGCAAAACGTAATTTAGATGTGTTGATTTTATTCATTCATCATTCAATTTAGATGCCGCTTGACTCCAACTGACTTTGGGCGGCTCACAACAATAGATTTATATAACAAGAATACAAAATACTTCCATGTAGTATTTTGAGATACAAATGTTATGCAAATTGGCAGCATGCCCTTATCACTACTTGTTTGGATTACTCTAGTGCAGTCTACATGGAGCTGCCTTTGAAGACCATCCTGAAGCTACCATTGCTTCAGTACAGGGCAGCCGACGTGTTGTCTGGCGCACAATGCCCAGGACATACAGGTAGTCCTTGTTTAGCGACCACTTTTAAACCACTCGTTTAGCCTGTGCTGGGCCTCCCAGGGCCCCCCCACCCCCCTGCGGCACCCGCACATTCTTTATTTATTATTTATATTTATATCACCGCCCATCTCCCCCAAAAGGGGGACTCTACCTGGGACTCTGTCCACTTCCCGCTTAATGTCCCATGAGTCTGGGATTATTTATTTATTTATTTATTATTTAAATTTATCCCCGCCCATCTCCCGAATAGGGACTCTGGGCGGTTTACAGGATAACAAGTTAAAAATATATAGATAAAATTACAAACAGTATAAAAATAATTATAAATCCAGATGGATAAGATATTCATTAAAAGGAGGACATTAAAATCAAGGGATTAGCCACCTCCATGAGGAACTATCCCTCCCTCCCTCCCTCCCATGCCAGGCGGCAGAACCAGGTCTTCAGCTCTTTCCTAAAAGTTGGGAGGGAGGAGATCTGTCTCAACTCTGGGGGCAAGCTGTTGTTATGACAACAACTGGGACTGCCTGGATTGCCATCGCTAAGCAACGCGGTCATGTGACATGCTTTACGACCGCATTGCTTAGCGACGGCAATTCCGGTCCCAATTGCAGTTGTAACTTTTGGCTTTGGGAGTGGTATAAAATAAGATTTAGAAACAGGTAGTGATTTTTTCAGAGCAACTCATGGTTGTACTTTTTCCTGACAGGTCAGGGATTTGATCGTCACCTTTACGGATTGCGGTGTGAGGCAGAATCCCAAGGAATTTCTTTGCCAGATTTGTACAAGGATCAAGCTTACGCACGGATTAATCACAACATTCTCTCCACAAGTACTCTGAGCAGCTCAGCCGTGTTCATGGGTGGATTTGGGCCAGTGGTGCCTGATGGATTTGGCGTAGCTTATGGCATCCATGATAACTGGATCGGGTGCAACGTTTCTGCTTATCCATCTAGGAATGCACTAGAATTCCTCCAGTGTGTGCACAAGTCACTGGACGATATTTTCGATATTTTACAAGGGAAAGAAATTAGTAATTAAAATAGAGCAGGGCTGGTTTTCTTAAACGTGTGATGTAACAAACTTCCTTTGGCTCAAGGTTAATGTTCTAGCTGGACTGTGACCTGCTTCTCCTTTTTAAAAAATGACAGATTGTCTGGAGAAAAAAACGAACGTAAAGACGGTTAAAGAGCTGGCCACTGGGTTTTCACATTTGCCATGACTAACTTGTTACTCTGATTTCAATGGCTGTACTCTAAATATGACTAAGCCAGGATCCAACTCTGAGAGACTTCCAATTGTAAAAACATGTTGTCTCTATTATCTATCAGCCAACAGATTTTCTTGCAGTATAAGACTGCTTGATACAGAGGATTCAGTCTTTGCTAATATGTGTGTTAGTTTGATTAATTTATAATATACATGAAGAAACTGTATCAAATATATGAATAATCCTTGGGTGATGTTTAGATGACAGCCCACCTTCTGCGAGGCTTTGTGCTGTAAGACAATCCAGTATTATACATTTATTTTTGTAAACGGGAAGAAATCTTGATTAGCATAGCACTATGCTTATTGGAGCAGAAATTTTCAAATCCTTCCTGAGATCTGCCTTGTGACACTTAAGTGAAACTTTTCAAATCCTTTCAACAAACAGCTACAAGAATATCCAGTAAGGCAAGTATCGTATTTACCCAAAAGGAAGAAAAAAAATCCTGAATGTAAAATGACTTACCCCAAAGGAAGACTAGATGGAGAAAAATACAGGCAAAAATCCAATGCAATGCCCTTTTTCTGTGCCTAGTAAACCTAAGGTTGACAACTGCATAGAATGATAGAATTGTGTGATTTGAAGGGAAACTCTAGCTGAAACGCTGACCACCAGGCATCACCAGGCCCATCCTGGTGGTCAGTGTAACTGAAAATACCATACAGAATATACACTCTGTAAAAAAAAAAAAATCCTCCCCCCCACCAAAGAAATGGGGTAGAAGTCATGTAAAATGGCATACATGGAGGAATGACATATAATATCTCTATCTCTCTGCTTTGAGAGTTTAAGGCAGCCTTTCTCAACTTTTTGACCCTGGAGGAACCCTTGAAATACTTTTTAGGCCTCGAGGAACCCCTGCAGATTCAGGCTCAAATATAGGCCAGAAGTTACAAAATTATTATATTTGTTTCATGGGTAGGCCTGTATATATGCATTAACAGTGTTCTTAAACTAAAAGAATGAAACATACTTCTTTAATGTGAAGTTGCCTGAATTTGAAATAATTTTTTAAATAAATCGTGATCTCCCAGGGAAGCCCTAATGACCTCTCATGGAACCCTGGTTGAGAAAGGGAAGGGAAGATAGATAATATATACCATTCTGAGTTTCCAGCTGAAATGTATCCTGAAAATTTCCCATTGAATGAATGTGATACATTTTATGTGGATGTGCATCTATCTGTGTATATATGTCTACTAGAAGCCACATATACCCAAAAACCACAATAACTGATAATTAATAGTGCCTAAGTAAAATTAATTGCCTAAATAATAAAGTTCCCCATTTAGAAAATCCCTATTCCTCACACAGAGAAACACAAGAATACATGCTTACGTAGTCCTTTACCTCCCAACAGAATCAGGACCACCCCTTTCACCTAGAACCAGACCATGACGTCAGGTCTTCCCAGGAGAGGATGCTCAGGGACCCTACACTACAAGAGGTTGATATTAAGGAACAGCTTGGCTCCTGAGATCTGACTGATGCCCATTTTGTTGGCTTTATGGAAGCTTTTGAAGACAGTCCTCTTCTGAGAAGCATTTGGGTGTTATTGGCCTGCCTTTTTGTTTAATTAAAAAAAATTTTTTATCCCTTTATTATTTTTATAAATAATTCAAGGCGATGAACATAACCTAATACTCCTTCCTCTTCCTACTTTCCCCACAACCACAACCCTGTGAGGTGAGTAGGGCTGAGAGAGAGTGACTGGCCCAAAGTCACCCAGCTGGCTTTCACGCCTAAGGCAGGACTTATCACAGTCTCCTGCTTTCTAGGCTAGAGCCTTAACCACTACTAGACCAAACATATTTGGCTGATGCTTGGGTTGTTTTTACACTGGTACTAATTTTTTTTTGTATTTTTGCATTTTGTAGCTAGAAATTCTATGGAGGGTTGAAGGGCCATTGGGTTTTTTGATGCTTGCTTTGTTGGTTTTGTCAACAGCCTTGATTGTATTAAGAACAGGACAGAGGTGGGGTCAAGGGAAGGGGTAGCTGCACTGGGAAGTAAAGGAAAAAGGGGGGAACGCAACCAGATGGGGATGAGTAGTGATAACTTGAAGAAAACTTTAGGTATTACATAAAGGGTTAGAACGCTAGGCAAGCTGTTCTTGCCAAGCAACAGCTTATTTTCAGGCTAATCTTTAAAAGCATCCACTCTTTGGTGCAGGGATGTCTGCAGACATTGTCACTCATGCAGATTACAATGTTTTCAGCCATCTCCTCTCTTCTCTGTTCTTACCAGTAAATTTAAGAGACACCTCCATCCTTACTATTCATCTTTCTGCACAATAAAGTATATTTGCCTAGAAGAATCCAATACGTTGTTTGTATCTCTAAGATAAGTAGTTACTCAGAACAATAATTTTGTTTTTCCTGATACAGTATATTAAGAATGTATAAACTCTGCCTCTGTTGAAAACTGTTTCACCTACAGTGCAAGCCTATATGTATATATGTTTATGTATTCTGAATAAAGCTCAATGGAATGGAAAGAGAAGTACTCCCAATTAAGTGTTTATAGGAAATGGAACTGAAAAGTGAATTCTCAGTACAGTATATTAAATGTTCACATTATTATAGAATTGACTTTTTAAAAGAACAAGTAACCTCAGAACATACAGTTTGGATTTTAAGTTAAGAAACGTCATCAAAGAAACTCTCCATCTCTTCCAAGAATCACCTGTAACTAAGAATAGTGTGAGGGAAGGAAGAAAATGGAGCACTTTGCTTTCACAAGGTTTTCTTTATTTATCTTCATCCAATTACAGCAGATGAAATTACACAATCCTAATGCCAACTGGGAAGCAATTCTGCTAATACGAGTTTGGAAAACAGTTTTGTCTTCTAGCTGTGTTATATTCTATTAAATTCAAGGATCCCCCTACTTTGCACAAATGATTTTTAGGAAGCTGAAAGAGTGCAAGACAAACGGGGGAAAGTCTCTTAGTAAAATAGCACTTTCTCCTGAATCCTTCTTGGAAGTGATTCAACTTCCATATTTTTACACATTCCAGTTTACAACAACCACCAGGTAAGAACAAGGAAGGAGGTCATAAGATGTACCATTCTTTCTTCGAAGGAAGAGGTAAAAATATTTCAGGTATTTGAAAGAAAAGAATTGCCACAGTTGACAGTTCAAGGTGAGAGACCTTGGCATCATAATATAGTACATGCTTGGGTATAATATTAAATGTACCATTGAAATGTACATAGAATTTGAAATACGTTTGTCTGATTTTTTAAAAAAAAATACAAGCTAATTTCAAAAAGGAGAATATCTATATGAAGGTATCAAATATGTTACATGTTACTTACATTGGTTTTTCTCAGTAGACCATATAGCGTTTCCACTTAGACATAAAATGTGAGAGGAACCAAAATGTAAAACACTTGAGAGCACACTCTTTCATGTTCTTCTGTTTCTTCCTGTTAATCAGTATTATAAATTATCTTAAAGGAGGAATTCACAATTCTTTCATTAATCTAAATATAGCATGCAACCTTCAGCCAGATGCTGTCCTGTGTCTGAATGCTTCTGGATTTTTACTGTACTTTTCTTCTTGTGCAAGCATACATTCAACAAATCCTGGATGTATATTTTTAGACAAGGTGTAAGGATGGAAAATCCAGAAGCAATGGCTAATTGTACCTGGATGTTCCAACCTTACACAGGGTTAATAAAGAAAGGAATGTAAGGGAGATTGGGGGAGGGAATGTACAAGCCAACAGATCCAACAGGAAAGGCCACTGACAAAAAGAGCCATCAGTGCCTGGCACTAAGCAGGAAGAGAGCAATTGGCATGAAACAGAATTAAATCACAAAAGAGGAGAAACTGAGAGGGAGGGGAGGGATGGAATGAGAACTGAGCATTTAAAGGAGGGACTTGGGGCAAGGGAATTTATTCGTGGCTTTAATGGAGCATGATGCCAATCTAATAAAGAACTGCACATATCCCTTGTGGCTTCTGTTGAGTTGCTGGATTTAGATTGTAAAGATCATGAACCTCACAGAAAGCCACGAATCACCATGGTGACTTTACCGGAGAGCACGGAGCAACCTGGGGGCAGCCCACTCGCCACGACCACACCAGGGAGCGACACAAGCGACCTGGAAGGCTGAATGACAATTTTTTTGGGAGCAGCCGGAGGAACCTCTCGGTAGGAAGAGCAAGACGTTCATAGCCACGAACTCGATGTTTCACCAGGACAAACCCCATGGGAGCAAAGGGGATGAGAACCGACGCGAGAGGTTTTGGCGACCCTGGCGGCGATGCTGCTGTTACATGTATTTTTACCCTTGCATACAATAAAAAAGTAACAGCACAAAGCTGGGGAAAAATATCAAAGGTAATGGATTTTATTTTGACTTTTGGGGATACAATTTAATTGATCTTGCTGTATGGAAAATTACTCTTTACCATAAAAAGGAGTCTCAACATTTGACAAACCTATGGGTAACTTCATAGATGCCAACCGATTCCTTTATTTTTTCATCATAGTCGTTCCAGTCCTGTGGAGTGAAACATGCCATCTTAGCTCCATACAAAGTTTAATGGAGATACTGCATTATTGCTTCAAAGTTGAACTGTAGGCATCTGCTTGGAATCTAGCCTGCATTTCAGTAACACCTCCCCCCCCCCACTCTCTACACTAGGCACAAAACCCCCAACCAAATTTAATTTGGCTTCAAGTTTTTTAGCATCTTTAAAGGAAAAGGAAAATGTTTGATCATGTGTTGCTATTTGAAGAGCTCATCATCAACCTGGATGATTTTCATGCCAAGAGCTGACCTTGAAAATGCAATTTATAGTTGAGGAAAATTGTCACTGGATGAAAAAAAATTATCTCCAAGAAGATTATTTGGCACCACTGAGTGCCCTTTGCTATGGAGAGGACAAATCTGGAGGATTGCTTGCAATATGGGATTTGTAATTGTGCATCTTAAATTTGCCAGAGTTGCATCTGCTCCTGTGTTGCATACCGTGAAGGGTGGAGCTGCCCAGTAGAGCTTAGCATGACAACAAGTTATCAAAAGGCTCTGGCTTTAGTTTCTAGCATTGGCCAGGAATCCCCATCTCAAATCCTAGAAAGTTGCTGCCAGTCCCTGAGGATACTTCTGAACTAGATGGACTAACCATCTTACTCAGTGCAGTTCAGCTCCATAAGCCACCTTTTAGCAAAGTGCGCAATTTTTTTAAAAGTCAAATTCAAGGATCCTCTACATTATAAAAATGCTAGTAATTAACAGAGGCCTAGGCTGAGCTTTATTTTTGGGAAACGTATCCTACTTTGTGAAATAAAAAATAATAGCCTGACGATGCTTTTAATTTTTTGTGATGTTTTAAAAATCAGCGCCTCGAATGCTGGAAAAAGGAGCCCCTAAAAGGCAGCCACAGCCTGCATTTGACCTAGCCCCCAGCTTTTACCTTTGTAAAAATCTAAAGACACATATTTTGCCAGAGGTACCCTCAAAGCCACACGTACGCGGAAGCATTTCAAGAAAGGCCTTAATAAAATTTATTCCACCCCTACAGCAAAAGACAAGGAATATTAACAGGAATTTAAGTACTCGCAAGCGGCAAGCGGGCAGGCGGCAAGTATCCGGTCGTGGCATGCCCGGGCATGTCAAGGCCCGGCGATTAGGGGCGTGCATGTTTGTGTCTGCTAGTAAAAAGGGGGTTAGGCCTTGTTCAGAACATGAACAAAAAAGAAGCTTTTTTGGTACAAGAGTTCAATTTAGTTGAGAATCTCTGCTTTGAGCTCAATGTCATGACGCTGTTACAGACCCAAAGCACAATTTAAAAATACAAAGCATCCTTGGTAATTAACTGTAAAATAACATTTCATAAAGAAAAATAACAAACATAATTCCCCCAAACCCGAGAATGCTAATAAAATCTGGTTCTCGGTGCTGTACAAAAATCCATAAAGCCCTGTAGAAGATGATTTTTTCTTCTATCTTCCAACACCTGGAGGCTAACCTAACTTCTAGAGGGATGCAGTTTCAGAATATAGGTGTCATGGTTGAAAATCAGTGTTTTCTCACTTCAGTCCCCCCTTACTTCACAAAATTGGGGTAACAAAAGGAAGCAGCTTCTCCTGAGAGCTTTAAACTCAAGAATATCCCAGATTAGGATGAAAAGTCTGTGGACTTTCAGATATCAAATCACATCAACCACAACCAACACTGCCAGTGGTAATAAGATTTGTAATAATTTTGGGGAGGCCATAGCTTTACTTCTCCTGTCTTGACAGCTCCCGGGGTCAAGCAGAGCTTTATGAAAGGAGGGAACCTGGTACCTTCTAGATATTTTGGACTACAATTCTCATTAGCACATCTGTCATCCCAAACATCTGGAAGGTACCAAAGTGCCTAATCTCAGGCTAGTGTCTTGGACAGAGATGAACAATGTTGAGGACCACACCCCTGGTATGGCTAATACATTTTTAAAGTATGATTTCGATATGAAAGATCCTGTTCAGATTTTACACAATGGAAAGGGACCAGGTTGAGTGTGTCTAACATAAAAGATAGCACAATACATTCTGTGGACCTTTAGGAGTTGTCCTGCTTATCCAGTCTTTCTTAGGTTTCTCATTTAACAAGCTGGAATTCATCAGCATAAGATAACTTGGATAGCTGTAAAAGTGGACTAGGAAATTCTGTGAGGAATAGCTATTAATCCTGAGATTAAATGTTACCTACAGATTGGGGATACCTTCAAATACCAGTTACAGGGAACAGAAGCAGGAGAAGGATATGTCTCCATCTTCCGCCTGTGACCAGCCCAGAGCCATCTGGTTGGCCACTATGAGAATCAAATGTTGGACTAAGATGGGCCTTTGGGCTGGTCCAGCAGTGCTAGTCTTATGTTAGCCTGTTTTGAGGTTTGTATGCTATAGACCACAAGGTTATTTGAACCACAAAGGTGAAGACTCTACCTTTTCCAGTAAGTTGATGTCATCGAAAGACGTGCCAGACTCTGCACCATTTGCAGCAAACCCAGCCTACAAACAATTAGAAAGCACCCATTAGAGACACATTTGTATCTAGGATAATGTTGGTGGAAACAAGAGAGCCAAAATCTCTTTAGCACAGAGATTGCCATCTATGCAGCTATAACACCTGTACTGGATCAGAATTTTTGGAAACACTGTTCCCATGTGAATAGCTATGTAAGCCTGGCACATCAAAGTGACAGCAGAATGTGCAAACTTATTGTAATCTAACAAACCTTTGTGCTACAATAAATTTATTACTCAAAAGAATGCAACATTTTTAGTTGAAATATGATAAATCTCAAAAGAGTCTACTAGCTATCTGCTGATTGTTAAAAATGATTGAGGAGCTTATAAGCACATTACAAAGGAATGACGATCCTTGGTCTCTGTATTTTGAAAATATTGCCTGCATTTCCAATAATAATTCCTTGTAGCATTTATTAAGAAACAAGTCATATAGACAGCATCGCAAATGCTCAGCCTGTCTCTCTGTAGAGGCACTGAAAGAGAATGGGAAAAATCTGCCAAGCCAGGCTAAGATCACATATGGAAAAAAGCTTCAGTGAGAACATGCAAAGGCTCCTTTGTCCAATCCCAGAATTTACATAGTTCTTGCAAGCTGGACTCTACCTATTCTTGTAAGATAAAAACATATATTTTGGGTGCTGTATAGCTACAAGCCTGTGGTCAATGTTTAATATCCACACAGATTTTCATGGAAGGTCACTTGTGAATTTCACTTATTTCATAAAATTACCAGAGTTGCTTTCAGCTGCTCTTCTTATCCACGGGACTCTGAAGCCAAGGCAATAGCCCTTCCTGTCCCAAAGGGGCGAAACCTCTGCAGCAGGTAACTTGCTCTGTTTGTGCAGGCTTCCTACCTGATTTAACACTAACCTTTCATCTAAACATGTTCAGCAGGCTCCTTGCTACAGATGTTCCACCCAGATGAGCAATAAAGGCATAACCAGGAATGTAAAGTTAGCCTACTTAACAGTGCTTTCCCCATCAAATTATTCTAATTATGTGTGTCTAAGTTTGTATAGAACAAACTTCAAATCACATTAATGTTTAGGTGCAAAATCACCACCTGTTAACGCTTTTGTCTTATGGTTGTGTGTGAACCAGCTCCAAAAGAAACAGTGTGCTGAAGAACAAGTTATACAATAATTTAGGTTTAATAGGCAGATCTTTCAAAAAGGACACTCCTGAGTACTTGCCTGTGGTTGAAAGTCCACGGGTTCAAGGCCACGGCACTCAAATTCCACTACTGTTTTAAAGGTCTCATTGTCTTCGGCCTAGAATTCAGCCAAAAGAATACTTAGCTTTTTTAATCAGAGGAATAAAGACAAGCAGGAAGAAACAAAACATATTTTCCAAATTATTATACCCCATAAAGACACAGTGTAATATTACAAATAATATAAACTGTAATGTTTGTAATTACAATGAATTACAATGTAATTACAATGAAAGGGGTGTGGTGGCTCAGCGGGTAAGACGCCAGGCTTGTTGATCGGAAGATCGCAAGTTCGGAGGTTCAAATCCCTAGCCCCGCGTGACGGAGTGAGCTCCCGCACTAGCTCCAGCTCTTGCCAACCTAGCAATTCGAAAGCATGCAAATGCAAGTAGATTAATAGGTACCACTTTGGTGGGTAGGTAACAGCGTTCTGCGCGCGTCATGCGGCCACATGACCGTGGAAGCGTCTTCGGACAACGCTGGCTCTTTGGCTAACAAACGGAGATGAGCACCGGCCCCTAGAGTCAGACACGACTGCACAAATGTGCGGAGGGAACCTTTACCTTTACCTAATGTTTGTAAATCTCTGGAGAAAAGTCCAGTTAAAACAGGGAAACATTTAAGCATGAATGAAAGAAAAATAATCACTAGTGCATGCTTAAACTGCTGCCTTTAAGTCAAATAATGAGAAATGGAATTTCTGTTGAATGGGAATATACATTGGGGTAAGAATCTAACCAGCAAAAGACCTATTCTCAAAATGCAGAGCAGATCACAAAGCCCTGGGGCTAACTCCCAAATAAGTGTCCATAGGTTTACACCTAGGTTAGTCTTCTTATCCCTATATATCTTTCCTTGCACAATAAGATTATCTTACTGTGCATAGAAAAGAAAGGCACATCCACTGTCTGTTTTCTGCATGGGGATAACTGCATGAAGGACAGCCTGTAGGCACAGTGTTGAAGCTGCATGAACAGCCAGTTTCCATTATTTGTTTTCACTTTCTGAAAAGGCTACCCTCTAACCAACTTCTAGGATAATCTGAATGTAATAACAAACAATCCATGTTCTCAGTGCAGAGGCACACATGCAGCTCTTTTGTGAGATTACAGCAGCATACATTGCATCATTTTGGACTTTAGTTTCTCCAGATCAAGTCCACTAAAAGTCCACCCTTTCCATAAAATGCAAATAAAGTGGACTTACGTTATAAGGCTTAATTGTGTGAGTTAAGATATCTGAAAGAAAAGAAAAAGAAAAAACATAACATTGAAGGGTATAATTCATAGGCTACAGAAATATTTAGATTTAAATTGATTCAGTGTCACTCATGTGCTAGTCTTCACCTTTAAAATTTAGTTTCATGCTTAAGCCCTGTGCCACGACTAGATGCATCTCAGCAAGTGATAGCACATGGCCAACCACATCTGGACTCAGAAACTAAGCAGGGCTGGGCCGTTTAGGCCACACTGGGGTGTCAGAACAGATGGTCAGAAACGGGCCATACTCTTGCCAAGGAAACTGTACAGATGGATTCACGAAGTCAGTAAGATTTGAGCACAATTCAGGGGTGTCTTTAGGACTTGCTTGCATGAAAAGGGTATAAAAAGGACAGAGTGAGATGAAAATTATTGAAAGAACAAAGATGGAATGCTGCTACCTCCAGGGTATACTGATTCAGAAAAAATATAGAAAGATGACCAAGATATAGTAGTCCCTCAGAATCAGGAGATCTCTCCAGCTGCATTTTTTTTAGAACACACTCCCTATTATTTATAACCTGTCTGTTTGAAATCAAAATGTTTATATTGTCCTGTTGTAAAAACACCACATAATATTTAAACATTTCATAATCACAACAAGGAGGTAAGCCAAGAATAACATTATCTTCTACGTTGAATGAGTTTATACAAGAAAAAAAATGTTTTCATCAATCAGCAAAAAAAGATTATGGCAGGTGACCAAACCATCCGTAATCTGAATATAGCCACATCACAAACATCTTTGTATTACTCAATGCTGACCTGTTCATTAAGTATTTAATTTATTCTCCCATGTGATTTGCTTTCATCATATATTGTTCATCACATTCAGCAATCAATCTTCAACTCTGTAATTCCATAATAATGGCATCTTCAGCTCCAAAAGATTCCATAATTCAAGCCTATTCACTTTGTGAATATTTTGTGCTTTACAATAAACTTTTCCTCTCCTATTTACACATTTCTCAATGGCTTGCTGAAGAGCAAAAATATGGTCCATGTACTACTTGCCCAGCATAAAGTCAAACTTCCCAAATTTTGCTCATTGTCATCTCCTGTACCTTTCTGATCTGAAATTCCGCCAAATACCTTCCAGGTGCATATAACCACCTAATCCCTCTGTAATACTTGCATTCACTGTTGTCACCTTTCCCTTTGTATATGGCATATTTTGTAACAGCTTTCCCCCAACAGCCACACACAGTTGCAGTCTTCACGCATAGGTTAAACAAGTCACACTGCCACTCCATCAATAAATCATATTCATATTATAACATTTCTCTACTTACACCATCTACAACTTTTCAGCATTTTTTACTTGGACGTTTATAGCATTTGTTTCAATTCTATTCTTCAACATATCACCATCTCTAAAAATATTCCTTCCAGCATTCCCTCCATTTAGTTTTATTCCAAATAATTCTATACCTTTATTTTTAAAGTCTATTCATGCTATTAGAGGCTTCTCATTGAGCCCTACTTCTTGTATTATTTTTATTTCCCTCAAAGTTGTTCTGTTTTCTCTGCCCACCCACCCATTCATGTCACCTAGCAGAATTCCCACCTTTCAGGACTGCATTCATTCGGGATTAGGCACAATTTTCCCCCAAACTAATATCTGATTCTTTTGTTTTCACCATTCACTGGAAGAGTCACACTGGAATTAGACAGCACTAAATCAAAGTAAGTAAGTAAGTAAATAAGTAAGTAAGTAAGTAAGTAACAACATAACATGTGGATATCACCAACCTACAGAGTCCTATTTTTATATGCACCCACAACAACCAATATGACACAAATTCATACTTTGGCACAAAACTTAGCCCTTTCATTTATAATTAAACCTACACTTTCACTTCCATGCATGTATTCAGTTCCATTCCACAAAATCAGAACACTTTCCTTTATATCTACTGTATCTTTCTCTCTTAGCTTCACAGGTACATAACTATCTATTGTTGTTATTGTTTTATTTAATTTAAAGAGACTTTAATTCAGTATCTTAGCTATTTACTCCTTTTATAATTCAAATTGTAATCTTGCATATCCCATAGTTGTCATCAGATAGGTCCATAAATACTGATCTCCAGCTCCTACCATCACTTTGTTCAGGTGAAGCTTTGGTGTAATGCTTTTTAATAACATAAAGGAGGTGTAGACTAGGTTAATATCCTTAGTAATACATGTGCCCTTTGCAATATTCTCTGCTAACAGTAAGGACAATACTGGTCAGTTGTGACACATTTGGACCAGTTTACTCTAACAGGAATACAAAATGTACAGATACTTGCTGAGGATGCAGCCTTATTTAGGCATTACATAAATGTTGAATTCAACAGGCAAATACTGTACCCTCACCCCCGACCAACAACCAATGTTCAGGCTAATCTATCCTTTACAACAGAGATCTGCACCATTTGCTTATTTTTGTTTTCCACAGCTTGTTTTATGGTGAAAATTATTTCTTCCTCTACCCTGCAAAAGATTTATAGGCAATTATTGGGAGGATGGGGAGGCGTGTTTTTCTATTAGATTAATATAATAATAGCCTGAGTTCTCTATCTAGGGCAGGGCTTTCCAAAGTTTTCCCGCGGCGACACACCAACCGCCGTTAGTGTGTCGCCGCGGGAAAACCCGGAAGTGCCGCCGTTGCGGCAGCGCTCAAAAACCTGGAAGCGCTGCTGCCGCTTTCGGTTTTTGCACGCCGCCATTGGTGTGTCGCCACGGGAAAACCCAGAAGCGCTGATGATGATCAGCGCTTCCGGGTTGTGTGGCGACACACCAGACTGTGTGTGGCGACACACTTTTGTGTCGCGACACACAGTTTGGAAAGCTCTGATCTAGGGGATAGATGTATAAAAAAACACCTTACCTATGGAGTTTTCTCGGGAGCACAGCTTGCATTTCTGCACCATTGTGGCACTTCCCCGGCCTCCTTTGAGAGGGTGACTGTCCTAAACAGAATTTCCAAATGAAATATCAGCCATCAATCTCAAGAGCTTCACTGTTAGAAGAGGCTGCAAGAAATAAAGCCCCTTTTTTCAAGATCTGAATCTGCTAATGGAAGTCTCTTTTCTTTTGAGATTAAGAATGTTATGCAAACACTAAGCAAAGCAACCAGGTAATGGTCCAGAGGACGGATCTAACAGAGAGATAAACATCATTAGCAAAACTAGAGACATTATTAACTCTCTTGTTTTTAAAAAATCTAGTTCATACTGCACCATTCAGCAATCTAATTAAGTCAGGGGTGGGCAACATCAGGCCAGCGGGCCATATAAGGCCCGCGGGGCTCCCACCTGCAAACCCCGCCCCTTCCACGCGATTGGCTCCTGTCCGCAAACCCCGCCCCCCAGTGCTTGTGATTGGCTCCCACCCGCAAACTCCGGCCCCCGGAAATCCCCAAACCCCCACCCCACCCCGGTCCCGAGTTATAAATATCCAAATGGCCCTTGGCAGAAAAAAGGTTCCCCCCACCCCTGAATTAAGTGATTGAACTATGTAAAAATGTATTGGCAATGGAAACATTACCATTAAATGAATGCAGGTAAGAAACCCTTGCAATTATATAGATATCATTGACTCATGAAATAAATGAAATACCCATATTATGAAAAATTTAAAAAATGATTTTTTTCTAAAAGTACAGATTGTTTCCATGCTAAACCAGAGTCCTGGAAAGCATGGTAGTGAATGCTTGTATATAGTCAAGAATCCTACAGTCAACACCCTATAATATCAGGAAATAAGGTGCTTTCCAAATCTAGTTCCCTGGAAATGTTTTGGATGACAGCTCCTGTCACTGACATCCACAAGGAGAGAAGCAAGTGACATCATATGCTTCATGGTGCCCCTGCCCAAATGGTGTGAATTATGTAACATACATCATTTGCAACATGACATGTCTGATACTAACTACATCTTGTATATTTTATTTTGAGACTTACCATTAATCGTAAATATTGCCATTTTTCTGAAACCTCAGCACAGTTCCCACACTTAAGCTGGAAAATAGAAGGAAAACAAATATGAACTAAATATATTCAGTGGAATCCAACAGCACACTAATCAAATGTGGGGGGAGATGGGCGGTGATATAAATTGATCAATCAATCAATCAATCAATCAATGTCTAAATTTAAAGTGCCTGGAGGATGTCAGGGCCTGGATGGAGAGGCTTTGGGTTTGTGGCCAAATGATCCCAGGGAAATTCCATCGTTGCCTCTGAATGGAGTTGTGCTCCCCCATGCAGAGGTGGTTTGCATCCTCCTAGACTCATAGCTTCTGCTCAATGAGCAAGTGACAGTTGTGGCCAGGAGGGCTTTTGCACAATTATGTCTTCTGTGCCAACTGCATCCATTCCTGGATTGCAAGGCCCTTCTCAGACACTCACAGCTTACTCACCTCCCACTTGAATTCCTGTAATGCCCTTTTCAAAAGGGGCGTGATGGCTCAGCGGGTAAGACGCCAGGCTTGTCGATTGGAAGATCGCAAGTTCAGAGGTTCAAATCCCTAGCTCCACGTGACGGAGTGAGCTCCCGCACTCGCCACAGCTCTTGCCAACCTAGCAATTCGAAAGCATGCAAATGCAAGTAGATGAATAGGTACCACTTCCGTGGGATGGTAACAGCGTTCCGCGCATGTTATGCAGCCACATGACCGTAGAAGCATCTTCAGACAACGCTGGCTCTTCGGCTAACAAACGGAGATGAGCACCGGCCCCTAGAGTCAGACACGACTGTGCAGGGGAAACCTTTACCTTTTTAAATACCCTTTTACATAGGAGTGCCTTTAAAGAACACTCAGAAGCTACAGCTGGTACAGAATGCAGCTGCCTGGTCAGTGATTGGTATATTCTGATATCCCCCCCCCCCCCCCCCCGTTTGGGGAGCTACAGTGGTTACCAATTGGCTCCTTGGTGTGATTCAAGGTTCTGGTTGTCATCTGTAAAGCCATACATGGCTCTGGCTTCAGTCATAGTCTCAGGAACTCCCTTCTCCTGTATTTTCTGTCTACCCGACCAGATGAAACAAGGTCAACTCTTCTTGTGGAAGATAATGGCTTACCAGGACCGGAAGGTCCCATTAATGCTGCTAATTAGAAATTAACAGACAATATTACAATAGTTCACGGAGATGGGACGACTGAAGAAATTTCCATAAACCATTCCTGGCCAAGGATCAGTAGTGGTGATCCTGAAACAGATCTTGCAATGATGACATAGTGGAACCAAGAGCAGGGTCAACTGCCATCTGATGGGGTTTTCAAGAGCCAATTATAAAAGAAACCAGCTAAGTCCCTGTTATTTCTGTGACAGCCTATGAGAATGATATCCAACTATGTTGGGGTAGTTCACATAGGCCAACCATACATACTTTCATGATAATCTAACAGGCACTACAAGCCTAGGCACGTTTATTCAAAACCAAATCCCCGTGTTGAACCTAAACAATAATACATAGATGTTGAGCATTGGGGCTGGGGGAATGGCTAGAGCTGGGTACGAAGAGGATATTTTTATGCATTTGCTTTTAAAAGGTACCTTACCTATAACCCACGCCACTGGGCTAACTGAATAAACCTTGGTTAACTTACTTAATCGTGGGTGTGTTGTATAAACGGAGCTGTATTACTGCGGGCAATTATACAGCACTCGTGTCAACATGTCTGTGGAGGCAGGCAGTCCCTTTCTCTAAGACGTACCTTCAGATACCATCGAAAATCCTCCCCCACTGGTCTGAGGTTTGTAATGTTTTCCAAAGTCGCTTTGAACTGCAACCCGATTTTCTGCAAGGAAGAACGTCACCCGACCGGTTAGATGCGCTCGGCAGACAATCCCAGCCAGCTCCAGGCACACCCAGGCAAGCTTTCTCTTACCCCCATGGCCCAAAGGGGCAACTAAAGGAGGGGCGCCTCAGAAGAGCCGTGCCAGGCAGGGGACCCCTCTCCTCTCCTCTCCTCCCCTCCCACGGGCAACGACACGGGCAACCTGCGCAGTCTTTCGGGACTTGCCGAGACCAGAATCGGCAGCGGAGACCAGCGGCAGAACTGGGCAGGCGCTCCTCAACCTTCGCGAGACTTGAGCTTTGCCTGTACCGGAGGACGGAGAGCAGAGGGAGGGGTGTGCCCTCAAGCGGAACGGCGCTCTCCCACTCCAACAGACCCGGGTGGTCACTGAGCCGGTGCTCGGGTTCTAGGAAACGACCGTTCATCTCGATCCATGCGCCCACAAAGGAGCCACAGCCCGCGCCTGCCTGTGGAGACGTGGAGCACACCCACACCTGTTCCTCTATCTATCAGTACCGGGTTTGCATTCGGTGGACGAGGCTCGGTAGCAAATGAGGCATCGATTTAACTCGGCTTACTCCTCTTGCACGCCGAAATAGGTTTCGAGGCAGCCATTTGGGGCTATACTGTCCTGGAGTTTTCAGATCTGCAAAAGTTCGGGCGATCAGATGCTGCCGTCTAGTGGTAGTCTGAATTTTTGCAGCACAGAAGCGGGAGCCCAACCTAGATCCGTGATTTCAGAAATTGAAAGGGAATTCGGCAGTTGGAGGGACTCTCAGCTTTAAACAGGGAATTGAAAAAACTTAACTGTGCCTTTGGCTGGGATAGTATGCTTATTATATCTTTTACCTAGCTTTTCTACTAGGTCATTCCTCCCCAACCTGGGTGCCGTTCAAATGTGTGAACTTCGATTCCTAGAGAGCACAACCATTGCCATCTGTGAACTCCCCCTGGCAGTGAACCACAAATAAAAGTGAAAATACCTGAATTTTGAAATGCATCATACTTGACAGAAGAATCATAAAACCAGACATAGAAAATTGCTTTTTGAGGCAAAATAACATCAGGTGATCTGTTACTCATACTAGCTATTTAAAGCTGAGGAGAAGAATCCTTTCTGCTATTAAAAAGCCCAGTGGCGAGAGTAGCAAGGAAATTGGCCTTATGCATACAAAACACTGATAATATGCTCTATTCCAAGTTTAGGCCACCAGGATTATTGGAAGGAAAAAAGGCAAGGCTCAGTTACTTCTAAATAATCCTATATAGGGATACCAATTTATTTAAGTTGTAAACAGTAGCAATGCTCTATTTTACAACCATTTGCTTTTATTAAAATGTACAAAGTCAAAGCTTTACATCATTTTATTTCAGCCAAACACTAGTAGCGCACTGTATGTGCATATATCATACCGATATTGCACATTGACTTCTGTAGTCCCTATCACCATTTCCCAGTTTTGTGTCAAATGTTACCACCTACCATTATCTGACCATTGTTTAAACCTTCATTGCCAAAAAACACTCCTTCCTTTTTTTAGGCGCCATATGTAGACAAAACTGGAAAATACAATAAATGGGCCAAATTTCTTAATTGATTCACTAGGAAACTTGCTCTCTCACGGAATACCTTATTCAAGAATAGGATTGTTGAAGCAGACATAGAAGATTTTAGAGGAAACTCAAAAAGTTGGGGTGATGCTAAGCTATTGATGATTTAGTAAGTCATTGTAATAAACATATTGAACTATACCCAGAAAGTAGGATGAATGTAGAACCAAAATGACGTCACAGTAAATTGCTGCAGATTTCTGTCCCCTAATAAGTGATAGCAGCACCACTGGAATAAGAATTTGTTGCATTAAAAAATGCAACATAATAATGTCTATCACTCTAAGATACTGGTCTGTATAGTTGCAGCTGTTTCCTAGTATATTCAAATTTCTTCCATATTCACTTGTTCTGAGTTATGGGAACTCCGCTTCCATCCACTGTATTTCAAAGCAGACAAAAAATCCACTGACACACACAGTTCCTGAACATACCAGTTACCTAACTTTCTTCAAAACACAGAGGCTAAAAGATTAATCATGTAGGTATCTATATGGAAGTGTTGACTCTTACACTGTATGTCAAATTCATACAAACATAGGAAACATCTGAACAGCCCATCCCTAAAATATGAAACTTGATTGACAAAGACTTTCTAAATAAAAAGAAAAAAAGTTTTAGTATTTATTAAATTCACTCTGTATAAAAACAGACATACATAAACGTTATGAAATACATGGAATGAAAGGAATCCCACCCAAAAAAACTTTACTATACAAACTTAGATTCACACAATTTAAATTGGTTTAATCTTGAAATGTAATCCAATGAGACTGAAGACTAAACACTTGAGATCCTGGACAAGATAGTAAAACACCCTTAGACCTTCTGGATCCCTGGGGAGCAAAATGGAAAAAACACATAAAGTCAGAATCTTTTAAGAAATTTTGACACCAAAATCATTATCCTTATCAGGAAGACAGAGAATTTCCAAGCCACTTATCAAAATGTCAAATAACTTTTAAAAGCATTGTGAAATTGATCTCCCCTCATTTCTCATTTTTAGTAAATGAAAAAAAATGACTTTAATAAAATATTCTACAAATTGATGCATTAATATGCATTTCTCCAGTTCTTGAGTCAGCGGGAAAATACGCCAGCATGATTTTCACTGCCCCAACAAGTTCCAATCTGTCCCAGTAACAAGGCTTACGAATGGTCTCACCCATACAGATTTACTGTGGGACAATTTAAGGGCAGTAAATTGTGGATTCCTCTGCCTTTGTTTCCCCTTCCAGTCAGCATTACCAGCTAGTGGGAGAAACCACCACCAATTGCCCTCCTTGAAGTGAGTAGAGTGGGCTTGGGTGGATGGCTCAAGTTGCATGAATCACAGGTTGCCAGTAAAGAGGTGCTCTATGCCGATAATCTTTCACTCAGGCTATTTCTGAACACGGATCTGCTGGTCTTCTGAAAGAAGAGGATGTGGGCTGAAGCAGGAGATAGCTTTCACGATGCACTAAGAGAGCTTCCTCCTGGCCCATCCTACCAAGAGACTGGTAGACCCTTGTCCAAAACTATCCTGGCTGACGTGCTGGGGGAGTGGGGGAGGGCTGTGAGGTGAAACAGGAAGGAGCTCCCTTCTGCTTCATCCCAAGCCACCTGTGCCCCACCGACCTGTCAGCCAGGCTATTCTGGCCACAGGTTTATTGGCCTTCCCGTCACTTGAGCTAGAAAGGGAAAACGACAGAATTCTTGCCAATTGCAACCGTGTTCCCAAAGAGCCCAAATGACTTAGGTGCAAAGGAACAGCAGTGCTAACAGTGAATGGCCACAGTGGATGGCACATGGGCACAGGACGTACAGTATGCAAAAAGCTGTTAAAGTACGCAACAAAATGGCACTGCCCTTGTAACAAAAAACAGTAAAAAGAACAGCCACGCAAAACTCCTTATTGGCTGAAGCAGCAGAAAACCTGTAACATGCTAATTTGTGGCAGAAGCAGGAAAAAAAATCCCTTACTTAGATTAAATTTGACCTGTAACCTCCCCCCCACCCCTTTTTTATATACAGATTTACTGGCCTTTGAAAGGTCACTGAACATGACTTTAATAACAGGTCAGTATAGCAGTATATATACTGTAAGTCGCCTGCGCAATGCTTGAACAGTGCTTGGTGAATCATGGATCGGGCATACACAAGCAGATGCCTCTATGGAAATGGACCCGTCCAAGCCAAAACGGCCGAGACACTGGGAGGGAGGAGGAATGCCCAGAGCAACCTCAACTAGCCAACAGGGGCTCGGCAGATGCCAGCCCCTCAACATATCATCACCGGCACTGTAGATCATTCCTGGGCCAAGCCTTGTGTGGGGAGAAAACGGAAAAGCTTATTTTAAAATTGGAAAAGCTAAGGACTAATTTACGCTGCTTCCAAAGAGGGCTGGGAATTACACAAAATCTGCATTATAAGGGCATGTCCGCTCACGATGGGGAGCGGAATATCTTCATGCCATGATTAGTGGGACGTGAGGAGCAGCTCTTATTTTCCACTGAGGTACAGGCTGGGGCTGCATTGTCTATAAAGGCACTCAAGGCAAGGCAGCCAGGATACGCTTGCATTGCTTCTCCTCCTCCCGTATTTCAAACTGGTGTCATCTGATTGTTGAACTCACAGTTTTGATTCCTTTTGATTTTACATGGCCCTCTTATTACAGGGCCTTGTACCAGATCCTGTGAGAAAACAAGTATCAGACTGACCATATGCACATTTGAGTACATTTTACTGGCTTTCAATAGTTCTAAAACTGCAAATAGATATTTTGGACGCCCCCATTGTCTTGGAGACATCAAGTCACCATATAGCAATTCTTAATTCTTAATTTAATGAACGCAAAGAGGCAAGGTACGTAGTATCATTCATCCTTCAAACAGCACTTACTTGGACTGATTCACATCAATAAGAGAACCAATTTTTGATGTTGTGAAAGAGATGTGCTCATCCCCAATCACAATTTCGAGCTCCTAGAAATAAATAAAACAAGGAAACAAAATACATTTAGGATGGATTACCATTATGAAGCTTGGATTTCTCTTCTCCATTTTCTCTTATAACATTCATAATGACTATTCAAGCCTAAAGGAAGATATTCTACCTACTAGACTTAGATCAAATATTTATATTCAGCTGTTCAAAGGGCTGTAGCCATTTCATAGCAGAGAGAGCAATCTTAACCACATATTTATATTGATGGGGTTAACAAGCTATTAATGGATTACACTTAACGTCTGGCAGAAACTCAGATTATGCTGGGTGGGGTTATGATGCAAATAGGTAAGACTCAGATTTTTTTTTTCATTTTCCTGTATTTGGGAGAATGTGGAGAATGTCTATTTATTTTAGGAATTATTCTACAGCTTTCATGTCTTCCTTGTCTTAAAATGGAAAAAAAGCAAGCTACCAATGCTTGCTCATGACAGAGTAGTTCTTGGAGTCACTAAAATAGACTTGGGGGCTACATTCCTGCTCCCCTGGGATTAGAGTTGTTGGGGACCTGGGTCCATTGCTGTGTGGCCTAGTATTACACCACCCAGAGACATATCTGTGGATTATGAGTGACTCATGTTCCCCACCAGACGTACTGTACTTAGCAAAGGGCCTCAAAACATTTTGGGGTTGACAGGATAATTTGGGCCCCATAGCTATGCCCATGTGATGATGATACCATTTTAGCTTCAAAAAAGAGTTTTTAAAAATAAAATATCCAGCTTCACATCTCTTACCAGCCAAAAGGACTCTACACCCATTTCCTAGTCTAACCTTCCTCCAGATACATTGGGCTTCCAACTCCAAGGATTCTTTAGCCAGCCTAACCATAGCTGGGAATTCTGGGAGTTGCTCCACATATCTGGAGGGATACCTGGTTGGAGAAAGCTACCGTAACCCCATCTAGATTGCTCTCTTACAGATTACTGACTGTGCACAAACATGTAGCTGGTTAATTTAAAGCATCTGTACGGTAAATAGGAAATCTGCTAACCTGCCGACCAACTCTATCCGGTGGAGGCCACAATGCATCATCTTCTTTTGTAATTTCACTGTCATCAATTATCCTCTTTAGTTCTTCCATCACACTTTTATGTACATAGGCCTAGAAACAATGTAGAAATGTTAGTTTGATTCTGCAATTAAAAAAAAGGTTTTAAAAGACTCATTTCTCTTCTTTTCTTTTTATACAAGTACCCATCAGAATAATTTAGAAGGGAAAAAAACCAGCACAGGTACATTTGTACAGTATAGTCAATGCTAGCCACCTTAACGGATCCTTTCAGAGGTTTGATTTTCAGCAAGAGAACTGAGAGACAGGTTTTACATAGAAACATAAAACTAGTAGTAGTGATTAATGCTCAGCATTGTCAAAATCACAGATGTACCAACCAAGTAAAGAAATACCAAAATGTCATTATAACCTTTATTTATTATTCATAGTATTGTGGATACACTGAAACAGTTAACTTACTTCTTTTCTGATCATGACATCATTTTTATAATTGCTGTTATTTGCATATCTCAGTTTACCTGTTGAAAAAAAGATTACACTGAACATTACAAGGTAAGTGTAAACAAAGCACCATTTTATTTCATTTAAGTTAATTTTGCAACAACATATTGATTTTGGTTCCATAAATTAAACAAAGAACAAGGAAGTGAAAGCAGTGACACTCAAGCAAGGGTACAAAGGGTTATTGGTGCACGGTACCTTACAAACTCTTAATTTCTGAGGTCCTTGCTGTTCAGCTCCCCTTTAACTGCTGTAAGTAACGCTTAGTTATGCTGAATTCCTGACTCCTCTGTTCTTCTCACCAAGATCACAGTTTGCAGGTAGGCTTCACTCCAGTCTAAGGAAACTGTTCTGGGATGCTATTAAATAGCCACTTTCCTACTGAGCTTACTTTCCTACATCAACAGGATGGTGGAGAGTCTGGCTACCCAGTGACTCCATAACAGATCTATTTTTTTCAAACTTATTTTTTTATTTGATCATCACCCTCTCCATATTGTGGACTCTGTTGCTGCATTTGGTGTCTGCCTGATTTCCTACAAGAACTTTTCATATTCCACTACCCCTCAAGCAATTGAGCCACTAGCCTGAAGCCCCACATAGGCAACTCCTCCAAGCTGTTATTCGACCAGATAAGCTATGAGACCCCCTTTACTCATCTTATCTCTCCAAAAGCTACAATGCCAGCCTGTCAGAGCCCAACTCGTTCTAATATGAGCTAATTCTGCCGATCACCCTACCATAGCCCAGGTGCAGTCTCGTATTCGCCACCTGCTTTTTCCTTCAACAAACATCAACCTCTCCTTCCTCCATCGGGTCTGTTCCTCCATCCTACCAAGCTACCCTACCGGCATAAGCAAGGTGTCTTCTTCCCTCGCAGATACTTCCTCCTCCTCCCCACCCCCCTTGCCTCGCTCCTAGAAGCCACCACGTCTGTTGCTCCGGGACCGATAAACAGTGGGAGTCTCACCGTCAGGACGGAACTCGAACTCGAGAAACTCATGGCCAAACTTGCCCTTGTGTCCAACGTAGTAGCGCAAGTAAAAATCGCTCGCCATGATCGAAGAGCGCCCGCCGGGAAACCAGCATGCACCGCGTACGGCAAGCTTAGCCTATACGGAGGGGCGCCTGAAGTATACGTCATCAATCGGAAGAGTCGCACAAGCTGACTCGCTTTGCGCCTCTTTTCTCGCATGCGTAGGTAAAGAGTTTCATAGACTTATATTAAATAGACCCGCACGTCGCGCTACACGTCAAACAGAGTACTTCCGGTTTAGAGGAACTGCTTCTCTTTCAATGAGAAATTCCAGGACTTTTCACTATAGAGGTGCATAGTGTAGAGGAGTGTCATTGCGACTCAGGCGGAATCATAGCCAGTATCAATCATTGGGGAACTAAACACGGATTTAGGTGCCTGATTTCCCTGCTCTTTTTGAAGCCAATGGTTGGTTGATTGAGGATGGATATACGAAATCTGTACTGTAGCCCTTCCACCAAAGTGGAGGAAGTAGAGATCTAATAGAAGATAATAGAAGAGTAGCTCAGAGCTGAACTGTGGAGTCCTTGGTGCTCTCTGAGCTTGGTTGTTTGCTTGCAGAAGTTTCAAGGGGAAAACTACACCCCACCAATACTGGCAGGGCAAGCTACTGTATATAAACAGAGAGCAAACACCACACTCACGAACACTGATGATGTTACCTAGTTGGGTATTGAAACGTCTGCAAGCAAACAACCAAGCTCAGAGAGCACCAAGGACTCCAAAGGAGAGATTTTTCTAAGCCAGGTCGAGATCATGGATTGTGACATTTTGTTAGACAGGTTCCATCAAGTGGGGACTGACCCCTGGAGACTGCATGGACAAATGCCCTCTGTTTTAAGCATGCTATGTCTGGACTGCCTGCAAAAATCGGAACCACAAGACAAAAGAAAAGATCAAGATTTTTCTGATCTCTTTGCTGCCATCTTGTGGTCGCCCAGACTTTTGCAGTACATGCCTATTGGGTCTATTCCAGCTTGACCTGCTCTGTGGTGATCCATGGTTCTCCCTTTTTCTGTTCTTTTCATTTTTATTTCATTCAGGAGAAGTTGGTCCTTCTTGCATCCTTGCAACTTTTAGTAGTCCTTTCCAGATTCATAATTTAAAGGCATCTAATTCCTATCACACCTTCTCTGTTTCAAGTTTCACCAGCATGCTGGCTGGGGAATTCTGGGAGTTCAAGTCCACACATCTTAAAGTTGCCAAGTTTGAAAAACACTGCTTTAACTGGTCTGATATTTGTTATCATAGAACTATCCTTGCCCTTAACGTTCTAATTTTCTCTGCTGCCCTTGCTAGCATTAATCTCCTCTTTGCTTCTCCAGCACACTGTCCATTTTATCTGTTCTTCAACCTGAGAAAACAAAATTAAGCCACCTTTACCTTCTCATCATTGCTGTCTTATAATTAATTGCACATTAGAAATATGTCCAAGGGGACTCTCATGCTTGACAGTTGAGAATATTGTTAATGGATATTTATTTATTTATTTATTTATTTATTATTTGAATTTATCCCCGCCCATCTCTGCCATGGCAGACTCTGGGCGGTTTACAATCAGAATATAAAAGATAAAACCTAAACATTTAAAACTGCTATAAAAATAAAAAAATAAAAATCCAGAAGATGGTCTGTTCTTAAAAGGAGGAAACCACTAAACCAACCACCCCCAGGAGGAACTATCCTTTCCTTCACTCCAGGCAAGGCGGCAGAGTCAGGTCTTCAAGGACTTCCTAAAGGCTAGGAACGAGGGTGCCAGTCTCACCTCAGGGGGCAAGTTATCCCACAGGGCGGGTGCTATTGCAGAGAAGGCACGCCTACTGGACCCCGCTAGATGGAATTCTTTTAATGAAGGGATCCGAAGCATGCCCTCCCTGCATGATCGGGTGGGGCGGGTGGATATGGTCGGGACAAGACGGTCCCTCAGATACCCTGGTCCCATGCCATGTAGGGCTTTAAAGGTGATAACCAACACCTTGAATTGGATCCGGAAGCAAACTGGTACCCAATGCAGCTCACGGAGTAGCGGTGTTACATGTGCCGATCTCCTGGCACCCAGAACTACCCGTGCAGCCGCATTCTGGACCAGCTGAACCTTCCGGATACTCTTCAAGGGTAGCCCCATGTAGAGCGCGTTGCAATAATCTATATGGGAGATGACAAGGGCATGAGTGACTGTTCGGAGGGCCTCCTGATCCAGGAAGGGGCGCAACTGGCGCACCACCCGAAGCTGTGCAAAGGCCCTCCTGGCCACGACTGCCACCTGCTCCTCGAGCAGGAGTCGTGAGTCCAGGAGGACCCCCAAGTTCCGTACTGAATCTGAACGGGGTAGTGCCACCCCATCCAGAGTTAAAGATGACAACTTCCTGGAAATCGAGAGGCCATCAATCCACAGCCACTCCGTCTTACCAGGGTTCAGCTGAAGCCTGTTGTGCCCCATCCAGGCCCCTACAGCCTCCAGACACTGAGAAAGGGTGTCGACTGCAACACTTACTTCACCCGGGATGGAGATGTACAACTGGGTATCATCAGCGTACTGGTGATACCTCATCCCATGGTGATGGATGATCTTGCCCAGCGGCTGCATATAGATGTTAAATAGGAGAGGGGAGAGACCCGAACCCTGTGGTACCCCACATAATAGGGGCTGAGGGTCAGATTTCTCCTCTCCTATTACCACCGATTGGGAACGGTCATGTTATGGGACACAATGAAGAAATGTTAGCTTTCTATTTACAAAGGTTTTGGGAGTTTAATCTAAGGAGATAACATGTGTGAGATGGATCCCTCATGTAATAGGGATTCTTTCATTATATGTGAAGACCTAGCTCTCTGGAGAAGGCTTTGATGCTGGGAAAGGTGGAAGGGAAGAGAAGAAGAGGATGACCAGCAGCAAGGTGGATGGACTTGATTATAGCGACAATGGCTGCATTGTCGGAAGAATTGAAGGACCACTTGGGACAGATCATCCTTGAGAAGGTCTATTTTTGTGGTCAATAACAGTCAACACTGCCTCAGTGGCACATAATCAATCCTGGTTATATACTATTTCACTGAGTACTGAAAACATCTTGTTTGACCCTTTTATATTTAGCTGTAGTTGCCCACAGGTGATAAGCTATGCAGAGAAAAGAACTGCCAAAATTGAATCTATAGAATTTATTTCATATTTATCTTTTAATTGGCATATTTCCTTTAATATTTAGAAAGGTGGCATTAGAAGTATGCAAGATAGGATACTTTTATTTGGCCTTTGGAAAAGCTGCAGGTTTTCAGATTGGATTATGACAGAAGAGAAGATGTCTATAACACTCATTCGCCTTGGAATAGGTTTGAGTATATTAAACCAGTCTGGAATTATTTTGTTCAATTCTATCTCAGTAAGTAGCCATTTTACATGGAGACAAACAATGCAAGGTAAATGAAATACTGTATGTCCTATACATTTTGAATTGCTGCATAAGAAGATATATGTGGCCATATATGGGACACTTTAGAAATGAAACAATATATGCAGCAGCAAAAAAGATATCAAAACATAATATTGTCATTTAATCATCTTAATCAGAAATTAAAAATTGGGTTAAAATAACTTCAAAAGGACCAGTAAAATGTTGGAAGGAGAAGTTTTCAGGTCCCAAATTGGATGATTTAAACAACATAGAGAAAATTCGGCTAACAAACGGAGATGAGCACCGGCCGCTAGAGTCGGACACGACTGCACAAATGTGTGGGGGGAACTTTTACCTTTTTACCAGAGGGAATGGTGTATGGTTTAAGGATGTGTTAGAATTTAAGGACCCCTGTTTTCTCCTCCTAAAAGAAAACCACAATTTCTCCCCTTTTCCACACACACGTCTTTCCCGACAAGATGCTTCCTGCTGAAAACACTTCCATAAGCCGATCAGGACAGGAAAGGAAGCCGCAGGGCAGCAGGGGGCGTGACCACAGGAATGCCTCTAGCCTTTGTTCAATTGAGAACTCTTGGAGGGCGTCCCTGATACTGGCAAGGTGCGAAATCCAGCAAGGGCAAGCACCGTCTCTCACCTACCATAAACATCAAAGGCCTACATCTCCATAAACATCAAAGGTCTACATCTCTATAAAAGGGGCTAGTGGGGAAATACACACATGGCCACCTTCCAACCAGCATACTCTGTACATCAGGGCTTTCCAAAGTGCCGCCGCTGGTGACACACCAGTGGTGGTGGCGGTGCGGGGGGGCCGCGCGCATGGCGGCAGTGCTGGGGGCGTGCGGTGGCGTGTGCGTGCAAGGTGGTGGCGCGGGGGGCGTGCGGCGGCGCACGCGTGCATGGTGGCGCGCGGCAGCCTCTGCTAAAACGCGGAAACACTGATACCGCGCCGCTGCTGCCGCAGCCATGCACACATGCGCCGCCGCTTCCGGGTGGTGTGGCGACACACCACGCTGTGTGTGGCGACACACTTTTGTGTCGCGACACACAGTTTGGAAAGCTCTGCTGTACATGCTCTTGGGAAATAAACTTTTACCTCTGCTCAAGCAACTGCCCATGTTTCTTCATTCCCGGCTTGGGACAAACACTTGGTAAGTTTACCTTCCAACAGATGTTACGAAGTTGCATCCCTTGAAGCTGCCTGCAACCCACAGCAGTATATGTCCTCATGCCTACAACAGATGACAGCTTTGTATCTAGCTGACTGGCTGATAAAAAGAAAGCTAAGCAGCAGGGTTGGTCCTGGTTTTTAGTTGGATGGGAGATCTTCAGGGAATTCCAAGATGGCAAGTGTCATGTGGTTCTGTTGCTTTTGTTGCAACAGATGAACATAGCTATTGTTCTATTGAATGATTACTTGTCTCTACTGCTGTTGGTAGCTTTCATGTGACATCCAAAATTTAGGCTCTGGGTTCATTATTAATTAGTATAAGAACTGTTGAATCTGTAGTTACTGTGGCCTTTTTTAGTCTCTGGTAAAATATGTTAAGGAGAGCCACATAGCCAAGAGACAGAATGCACTACAATGAAGTATTATGTCCAGGGGAGGATGCTTTGTAGCAGGGAGTAAAATTTCAGTTGGTTGGCCAAATTAGTCAGGATTTGGTGGTTTGTCCAAAGCTTCATTGTCTTGTCAACTCTGTATCAATAGGTGGAACTAAGTGGTAGAGTCAGGAGGACAAAGTTGGTAACAGAGGGAGATTGGGGAAGCACACCCTCTGCTGGGAAGTACGGCCTTTGGCCCGGGAAGTAGTTTCGTTTATTCAACAAGTAGTTAGAGCAGGAGGCTGGATGTGGAAGTTGTTAGCTAATAAAGACATTCCGTATAAATGAACCTCTGACTTATTATTATTAGAAGAGACCTTGAAACAAACGGTGTGATAGCAATGCTAAGGGAAAAGAGAGTGTAAAATCAGTTTTTTTTTTAAAAAAAAAAAATAGTTTTAGCAAAGTGGGACTAAATATTCTTATAAGCCTTAATAAAGATGTATCAATTCAATGGCAATTGGTAGATTTTTAAATTATATTCCTTAAATTGCAAAATCTATTGGGGAAAAAAGAGGAGACAGCCTTTAATGTATTCTATTCTTCTGGGGTTAGGAGGTACTTTGAGAATTTTGAGACTGTGTTGTGGGCACTTTTACTGAATGGCTGGGCTTGGCCATTTGCAAATGTTTGCTAGAGTTGGTATGGTCAGTCACAAAACTGCCCGGAAGGCAGCCTGCTCAGGCAGCCTGCTCTCTAGTGAACTCTAGTTTGTATTTTTTTCAGAGGAACCGGAAACACTTTCAGCCAAAACACTGGATTGCAGCTACTTCCTTTTATATTTTCTAGGTGAGGCCCAAAGGCATTTTGGGAAACATAGTCTATGGAAGAAACTCATACAGGTTCCTATTTAATATTTTAAATTTAATTTTCTGTTTTAAGTGAGGAGGAAGCCAAGTCCTCTCAGAAATTCAGAGACCCAGACTATCTCCAACCTTTGAGGCCTCATATAAAAAAATAAAAAAATGCCATAAAAATAAAACACAAGAAATCCCTACTGCAAGGGCAATGTAGCCTCCTACCCCACAACTTAATGACTAAATGTGAAGCTCATGTTGAGCTTGAGGCCTGGACCAAACAGCCTCCTTTGCCTGTATTCTGATTGACCCCAGTCCTAATAATTACATACAGTAGAAGCTCAGATTTAAAGATTGGTCAGAAAGAAATAATAGCTCAGGGAAATATATCCAGGCCTCCTTATCACTGCAAGACACTAATAAAGATGCGAACGGGCAATTTTC
The DNA here is from genome assembly GCA_023362775.1 of Charina bottae. Classification (NCBI taxonomy): domain Eukaryota; kingdom Metazoa; phylum Chordata; class Lepidosauria; order Squamata; family Charinaidae; genus Charina; species Charina bottae. The sequence goes on along the minus strand of JALMGJ010000003.1, from coordinate 53,942,752 downwards.
ACGCCATTAAGACTTTAATGTAGTCCTTGAATCTATTAGAGCAAGTTTGTGAACAAATATTCACCCTCTCAGCCTCAGGAGCACTGGAAAAGTGGGTGCTTTTCCCCTGTGAGGGTCCAGAGAGCCTCCAAATATGCTGGGGGACTTGCTAATAAAGCCATGTGCAGGCTTGCAATGTTATGTTTGAAGTCAACGTGACGTTTTCTTCAGCCCCAACATTAAAAACAACAGCACACACATTGCAAATGGTCAATAAAAAAATTTAATCTCTCTATAGAAACAGTGCACTGTCTTACAAATGTATTCATTTGGTTTTTCAGTACCCCCTATGGATGTAAGTATCGCAAACATTAGAAACAGCAGAGCCCTCCCTTCGCTGTACCCCTAGACTATTTGTTCAGAATAAAAACAAACATAAAAGGCACCACGCAAGAATGCTGCATCCTAATGGAATTTCATTATGACAAGACAAAGCTCAAAAATGGTTACAATGCTAAACAAATGTCTAATGTTCCCAGTTATGTATTGAAAATATTATTTTTATTTTATGGAAAATTTGATTATCGACTTGATGTAGTTACAAATCTGTCATATTGGAAATCAGGAAAACAGAGTAATTTACAATAGTTTGGGGGGGGGGGGGAATCCAGCATTATACATAGGATTTGTACAAGGTTTTACTTTCCTTTAAAAAAGTATCAAAATGGTAAATTACTCAAATCTATGTACAGTTTGAGGTTAGTTACAGTTATTACATACAGAGCCTTTTTCTTTTTATAATTTTCTTCATGCACACAGTGCATGGTTTTGTAGCGAATGAGTAGAGCAGCTTTAAATATTTTCTTTCCCTCTTCAGAAGTGTGTATTTGACTCTAAAGCTTCTATTCTCAAAATCTAGCAGAAGAAATGGGAAGTCCTTCTTTCTCAATACCCATTATAAACAAGCAGCAAACTGAATACATTTTCCAAGGTGCAGATTATATTATATTATTTTAACTTTTAACTTTTCACTCACTCATCCTTAACTAGGATGTGAAGGGCCAGTTTAGGCATATCGGTATTTCCCATCAAGGGACGACTTCCAATTATCAGCGAGTCGTCTTCATGAGTATTATTATGATGTTTAAATCAATGAATATATATTTTTAATGGAAGTTAAACAGCTACCATAAACATGAGAGCCTTAAACTCTGTGCTTCTGTGTGTGTACATGTCATCATGTAAGCTGGAAGCAATTTAAATCATCTGGTTTTTTTGCAGAGAGAAGCTTTGACATCTATAAAAGTACCAAGGTTTTCTTTACAGCATTACATTTCAAACACAAAGTCCAATTCATTATGAAGTATGTCCTGTGAAGGGCAGGACCTTTCTTAAAACCAAGATTACAGTAATTGATGTACAAGAGTTGCAACTCAAGGCTACCAGGCAGCCCAGAGGAGGTATAATAGCCACCTACTAGAACTGGTATACATACAGATGTTGTTTCGTAAAACCATGATTGAATGTTTAGTTATTGATAAGAGATGCCAGGCAAAAATAATTATAGAACCATTTCAGTTTCAAGGCTCAATAATCTTGTACATGCAAATAGCTATCCAGAGTACCAAAATTAAGGATTTAACAGGATTGCAAAAATTGAAATCCCTGTTCAGCTATGCCTGGCATTGGCATCTGCAGTAGCCACAATGATGGGAAAATGACATTACGTATGCAGTGACATCACAAGGCAAAACCCAGCTTTATGTACTAGTGTCCTGATGTCTGACACAAGTAGTATATGTACGTCATGGTGTTTGTGTCATGATGTTATTGTGCATTTTTTTTTTGGTTACATAGCCCCCTTACTCCTCATGGAGATTTATGTTCCCTTGCTAATGCAATGGCCAGGCATTTACTTTCAACTTCACTACCTCATGAGAAATTGCAGTTATCCTGTCTGTTAAAGAACCTCTGGAATGATTCTTGGGACATGCATTATCAGGATGCCTATCCAGATGAGGTGGATCCTTTTAGTCCTTCCCATTAACCCACATCAACTGAAAAAAATACTCAGGAATACACACAAGTTCACCGGTAACTACAACTTTTAGGATAAAAAATTGAGTTCCAGGGAGAATTGCTATGATTTGTAAATCATCAGATATGACTTAGTGTGTTGTGTGATCCAGCCAATTATGGATTAGTTAATAAAACCATGGTTGAGCACACAACACAATATGTGAATCAAGTAACAAAAAACTATTGAACTTCCAGTGGACACTTACAACTTCATATAAACAAGCAGTAATATGACAGCCATAGGATATTTTATAGCAGAGCGTTAACTCCTGTTACATAATCATTCTTAAAAAATGAGCTAAATTGGGATTAATCTCCACAATGCATTAAATATGTAGTAATCTCTCTCTATGGTAATGTGTAGTTGTCCAATCTAGATAAAAGCTTCTGCATGGATGGCAGGAATTTCATCTCAGATTGTTCTTTCATGAAAATCATATAACCCTCTTGATATTCATGGGGTTGTTGTTGTTGCACATGGGTGTGTTTGCAATTTTTGCCAAGATTTTTGTGAGAAAAGATCAAACATCCCCCGATATTTGTGGTGGTTAATCTGGACTAGGCTATCAAATTTGCTGTAATATAAAGAAAAATTGACATGACAGCTAGACACTAGTATGTATTTAATGTATCTGGTAGATTTCCCAGAGATGTATGTCTACATCACTGTACCAAAATATCATGAGATTCTTCTATCTTAACTCATCTGCAGTCAATAGTTGTCTCTTGGTAGTCCATGAACTTTTCAGAAGCAAGTCAGTACCTTTTTTAAAGCATGCAATTAAATCTGGTCAAATGTTAACAGCTCTTATTCAGGCCAGTTTACTAGTCTGTCTCTATTTTAAGAAAATTTCCATTAAAAATGCAGCAAGTTAACAGTACCCAAATATACTGTTGACTGACTGAGTCAGTCTGAGTGAGACCCAAAGACAGAAGCAATTTCGCTCTTGGAGGAAAGTAAAATTACTTGAAAGTATTTTAGGATGCAATCTAAAACACACTTAACAATGTTAAGTCACACTAGATTTATATCTGAGTAAGCTTGCAAAAGTTGGTTCTGTTACTTTTGAAATATATGGTACTATAGCTATTAAAGAAGGGTCAAAGAGACAATGCTATAAACAGTATGAAGTTACCATGTTTCCAGAAATCACACAAGGTGATGAGCAAAAGTATATGTTGAAAACTGCAAAAATGAGTCCCAGGATGACAAAGCACATTAAAAATTAGTCAACGTAATTCAATTTAAATTTTTTAAAAATGACCACTTGTGCTGGTGTAGACCTACCCTTAAGGTCACGATATTATTTCAATTAGTTTAATACTCAGAAGTTATAGAAATGGAAAACTGGTCCCTCAAGATACCACTATCAATTTTATCCATAACACTGTTGTGCTTTTCCTTTGGGTACAACCAGATCAAAACATGGTTGTTCAACAACTGGATCAATCAACAGCAAAATCCAATAAATAAGTGGACCCACTGATCACATAATAGCCTTATGCCAGCAAGGATGTGCCACTTTGGCTTTCCTAAGCTATAGGCTGCCTCTCCTTTAGTTCTTTACTGTAATTAGCTGGAAATTGAATTAAATATGGAGGATCCACACAGGATGTAAAACAGCACTATACTGCCCATTACAGTCCTTCAGCATGGCCCAAATTCTTCAATAATACTTCCTTACAATTTAGTCCTGTTCAGCAAAATCCTTTCCAGTATTAATTTAAAGTTTCATATCCAGCTTGTTTTATTGCTTCCAGTTGCTTCTGGCTGGGAAATTTATGATTAATTGCCTCTTTTAGAACCACTATTTAATTGCCCCAAGATCAGTTTCTGTGGTTTTTTTTTTGTTTGTATTACAACTTTGCTTGCATTTTCTCCTCTTTTAATCATTTACATGGGAAATTTACAAGGGAAATACAATTTCCCACAGGAAGAGAAAATTACTTTAGGCTAATTAAGAGAGACCATTCAAAGTGCAATTAAACAACCAAATGTAATTAACAAGATTCAATAAAACAGTAATATCTGCAAATAGGAAACTTAAATTAAAAGCAGAGGGTGCCCAGAACAGCACAACAATATTTTGTCCTTTTCTCAGTGGACAGACTTATACAGCAACTGGACAAGCTGGTGCAATCTTTTTAATACTACTTCCTTCCCCACCCTTGCACATTATATGCTTTGATATCATCAACTTCACTTTGATTCTTCTTAAATTGTGAATAAATGGAGAATGACAATTCCACAGTAAAGGACTATAATCTTGGATCATTAATTCCACTAATTTGAATTAACAGCAAAGAATATTAGCAGAACAATGGCTTTTATTTGCTTATGGTTACCTATAATAATTATTTCACCAGATCTGACTTAAAACTGATTCCATATATTTGGAACAGCTGCCAGTGCCTCCACCCCACTAAGACTAATGTTTCTGTAATCTTATGCACACTTACGAAGAAGGAAGTTCCACTGAACACCATGGGACTTACTTTTAAAAAGTATGCGTAGAATTGCTCTGCACAAGTAACCTACTGGAAAACAATCCTTTCTTACATTCATTTCATAAGCTCTAGAAGAAAACTAGGTGCAATTGGTAAACACTCTTTTTTAAGCAAAAATGAAGCTTTGTAACTCTTAGAAAATTAATAAGGCTAACCAATACATGGCTACTTTGAAGTGTACCCACCAACTTAATGGGCTGTTTCCTTAGAAAATATACTAAAGGTGGCATCTTAAATTTGCTTATAACTTGCCAGGTTAATGATTTGGGATTGTAGACATTGTCCTCATTTTACAGGGCAATGCGTGTAGTGATGTTCTGAGCTTCTCCATTTACTTAAATAAAAAGAGTGCCTCTGTTAGCCCAGCCCTTTGTGAGCACAGATCTCTCTCCCGATAAAGCAGATGGGAAATCCCTGCAAGAGGCTCATGGTTAGCATGAGAACCTGCCTTTTGCTGGGATGTGCAAGTGTCAGAGCCAAGAGCTGGTCTACCTTTCAGGTAGAGTTTGGTTTGTTCATGATGGGAACACTTTGTTTCTTGAACGTTTTTGGATTATCCTATCGTAACATCTGTAATTCTCACTCAGTGGCTTTCGACTCCATAGCAGTTTTCACTAAACATCCTTTAAGAATTAAATTACCCTATTTCCCAGAGCTGGGCTATTCTTTCTAAAATATATTCATATATGTATATTTATATATGTGAATGTCTATATACCTATCCAGCCTTGATAGATATATATATACAAATTATCTCTGCAACACGAGCCAAATGTAAAAAAAAAATAAATACTCTTGTCCTCTACGTATATGTACAGCTCAAATTTTATATCCAGAATTTGTTAATAAATATTCTAAATGGTTTATACAGATCTCTCTTTCTTTCCTTATGTTGATAGACAGCCACAAAGTATGCTTGACATATTTACAAAACATCTATAAATATAATTTTTAGAAATGATGTGTAAGCTGCTGATCCTTGGGTTGGGCTGGCAGCATTCAGTAGTAGAGTAGGCTCCTCACTATTACAGATGGATAGTGCAAGAAGTTAAAAGGGTGTATAAAAGATTATACATACAAAACTCTCACATCCTTTGGATGTTTGCAGTTCATTACAACTTTGTGGTTACCCTTCTGCAACATAAATATAAAGGAGAGGAGAAGGAAACAGAAGAAGGTGGATTCCATTAGCCACAGCAGATAGGTTCAGTGCATATCTTTTGATCCATTATCTATGGAACTGGAGCGGGTTTATTCCTCATGGTAGCCCATCATCTTCTAGACTTAATGCTACACGCTGTTGAGAAAGAAAAAGTAGCGTCACTACTTCAAGATTTGGTATGACGAGGCATAAGCTTTAGACTAGCTGATACTCTTATCCTATAAAAAGTTAGTAAGATAAGAGATGCCTTTAGAAAGGTACCTGCTAAATGGTTTATTTGGCACAATCCTATGTAACCCTAACCCTAATCCTAGGGGTAAACTGGAGTACACTGGTACAGTTTGCACTATTAGTAAATAATACCTGTTTCTTTATCTAACTTATGCTTTGGTGCAGAAGAATACTCAGAAGGCAGAAAATACTCAATGTTGCATTTCCTTGCTTTATGACATTTAGACTGTATATGCTTTAATACCTATGCTATCAACAAACCATTTATGGTAGATCAGTACTGCTGAAGCCAATGGAGCTATATTGGTTTAGATCAAGGGTCGGAAATGGCGGCTCGCGAGCCACATGCGGCTCTTTGGCCCCTTGAGTGTGGCTCTTCCGCAGCTGAACTCACCCCCGCCCCTTCCACGCGATTGGATCCCGCCCCCAAACTCTTACGCTCTTACGCGCGCTCTCGCTCTCCAAGGCTGGGGCCACCCGCAGCCGCCCACACCTCGCGCACAGCCCGCGGGGCTCTCTGCCGCTCCCTTCGACGGAGGAGGGACCGGCGTGCCTTGGGAGCTGCTGCTGGCGGCATGTCTGGGCGAGGCGCGCGGGCGGAGCTGCCCGTTTTGGCACTTGGGCGCTCCCGAGCCTCTTCCCTTCTCCCTCGCCACGTTCGGGCGTTGAGGCCAGGCAAAGCCGGGCGGTCGCGCAGGGGCGAGGCGAGGAGTCCCGCTACTCCGCCTACCGCCACATCCGTCCATTCCCGGCCTCGTGGATCCCTTCGAGGGGCCGCGGGGCTTCCCCGCTTTCCTCCCAAGGAGGCCTTGACGGCGCACCCTCCCGCCCCATCAATCCCCCCACCCCGCCGTTCGGCGTCCTCTCCCCCCGCTAACCCAAGCCCTGCGGTGGCCGGGGGACCCGACCCAGGCTCCGTTCCGGTGGGGCGACTGTAGTGACCGGAGGCGGCCAAGGGGAGAGCAGGCAGCTTCGGAAGGGGGAAAGGAAGAATGGAAAGGCTGAAAGGATGTGGCAGGAACGGCCCTGGAAAGCGGGGCCTGCGGACCGCCACCTTTGGGGAGGAGGGTCCAGCCGGCGAGCAATGGCGGCACCAGAGTTCGCCGGAGCGGCTGGCGCGCTGGCTGGCCGAGGCATCCAGGCGCTGGGCAAGGGCGCCGGCCCGGGACGCGAGCAACCCGCCTTGGCGCTCCTGGAGAAGCGGCCGCGGGAGGCCCGCCGGGTGCACCCTCCCGCCCCATCAATCCCCCCACCCCGCCGTTCGGCGTCCTCTCCCCCCGCTAACCCAAGCCCTGCAGCGGCAGATACTCCACAGCGCGGTTGGGGTTTTCGGAACCGGGTACCCCGGGGCCACCCCCCGCTCCCCCGTCCATGGAGAGCGAGAGGAAAAGGGGCGCTCGGGCGCTTTGCGCTGCGCCCGGCGCCTTCGGCTCCCGATTGCTGCAAAGGGCACCACCCCACGCCAGCTACAGACCCGACCCGCGGCCCGCAGAGGGCTGCAGGGCTACGGCCACCATCCTGCCTGCGGGAGTCCGAGCAGGAGAGCAGGAAGAGGGGGAGGGGGAGGAGTCGTCGCCACTTTTACTGCTGCTGCCGCCTGCCTGCTTGCCTGCTCCAGCCCCGAGCGAGCCGCCCGCTCCTTCGGCTCCTGCCTTCGCTGCAGAGGCACTGCGCACTACGAGCGCACCGCCCGGCAAGCCCCGGGCGAGCCTCAGCCCAGCGGGAGGGGGCAGAACGCAGAGGGAAGGGAGACGGCAGAGAGGGCAAGGAGCGTGAGGCCTGCTGAGCTTTTGCCGGCGGACCCGCGCTGTGGCGAGCTCTCCTCTCCCCCCGCTAACTCGAGCCCTGCGGCGGCCGGGGGAAGCCGAGCCAGGCGGGGGGTGCAGCGGGGCCCAGCGGCGCGCTGCGGGCGAAGAGCCGCCTGCTCTCCCCTTGGCCGCCTCCGGTCGCTACAGTCGCCCCGCCGGAACGGAGCCTGGCTTGGCTCCCCCGGCCACCGCAGGGCTCGGGTTAGCGGGGGGAGAGGACGCCGAACGGCGGGGTGGGGGGATTGATGGGGCAGGAGGGTGCACCCGACGGGACCGCAGGGACCCTCCGGAGAGGCGGCTTGAAAGCGGTTTCGGGGTGGTTGTTTTTTAAGCGGGCCTATGCGGTGGCTGCTTTTCTCTCCCCACAGACAGCGCGGGCGGGCGGGTCCTCTGGAAGGAGGCCGGCCGGAGTTCTGCTTGCAGCGGACGAGTTGCTGCTGGGCCGAGCAGATGCTTTTGAGACCTAACGGCGGGGTTACATCGGGACCGAGTCCGGCCTATCCCCGGTCTGTGTCGCGTTAATGCCGCCCCCTTTCCCACCTGGGAGGCCAGCTTGCAGCGCAAACGGCAGTCGCTTACTGAGCGAGTGCATTTTAAAATCTGCTTAACCCCCTTCCCCCTGCCCGCACTTCTCCCTCTTTGAAAAAGGAAGGCCGGAAAAGCGCAGTTTCAGTCTTGCGTTAAAGGGAGAAGCTGCCCTTAATGACAGAAGGCCATTCAAGTTGGAGAAACCTCGCGGGATGGGCGGAATCGCTACACACAAGCCACACGCCCCATTTCGTTCCTCCTTCCCTATTGCTTAATTGCCAGGCGCTCCTCCCCTGGAAACCCAGAGGAGGTGGGAGAAAGGCCGCTTCACACAACTCGCCAATCCGGGAAGTCCAAGTGTACACCCAAGGAGATCTGGAGGGTTTCCGGGGGAGCGGGGGACAGGCAGGGCAAGAAGCCAGAGCCTTGGGGTTGCCCAAGCGCCCTCCTCTTCCCTGTGGAACCGCCCTCCTTTTAAAACATGGCAGGAGTGCCCTTGATCACGTGCAAAGTATTTTTTCTGCTTCTAAGCGGCCGCGGGAGGCCCGCTGGGTGCACCCTCCCGCCCCATCAATCCCCCCACCCTGCCGTTCGGCGTTCTCTCCCCCCGCTAACCCGAGCCCTGCGGTGGCCGGGGGAGCCAAGCCAGGCTCCGTTCCGGCGGGGCGACTGTAGCGACCGGAGGCGGCCAAGGGGAGAGCAGGCGGCTCTTCGCCCGCAGCGCGCCGCTGGGCCCCGCTGCACCCCCGCCTGGCTCGGCTTCCCCCGGCCGCCGCAGGGCTCGAGTTAGCGGGGGGAGAGGAGAGCTCGCCACAGCGCGGGTCCGCCGGCAAAAGCTCAGCAGGCCTCACGCTCCTTGCCCTCTCTGCCGTCTCCCTTCCCTCTGCGTTCTGCCCCCTCCCGCTGGGCTGAGGCTCGCCCGGGGCTTGCCGGGCGGTGCGCTCGTAGTGCGCAGTGCCTCTGCAGTGAAGGCAGGAGCCGAAGGAGCGGGCGGCTCGCTCGGGGCTGGAGCAGGCAAGCAGGCAGGCGGCAGCAGCAGTAAAAGTGGCGACGACTCCTCCCCCTCCCCCTCTTCCTGCTCTCCTGCTCGGACTCCCGCAGGCAGGATGGTGGCCGTAGCCCTGCAGCCCTCTGCGGGCCGCGGGTCGGGTCTGTAGCTGGCGTGGGGTGGTGCCCTTTGCAGCAATCGGGAGCCGAAGACGCCGGGCGCCGGGCGCAGCGCAAAGCGCCCGAGCACCCCTTTTCCTCTCGCTCTCCATGGACGGGGGAGCGGGGGGTGGCCCCGGGGTACCCGGTTCCGAAAACTCCAACCGCGCTGTGGAGTATCTGCCGCCGCAGGGCTTGGGTTAGCGGGGGGAGAGGAGAGCTCGCCACAGCGCGGGTCCGCCGGCAAAAGCTCAGCAGGCCTCACGCTCCTTGCCCTCTCTGCCGTCTCCCTTCCCTCTGTGTTCTGCCCCCTCCCGCTGGGCTGAGGCTCGCCCGGGGCTTGCCGGGCGGTGCGCTCGTAGTGCGCAGTGCCTCTGCAGCGAAGGCAGGAGCCGAAGGAGCGGGCGGCTCGCTCGGGGCTGGAGCAGGCAGGCAGGCAGGCGGCAGCAGCAGTAAAAGCGGCGACGACTCCTCCCCCTCCCCCTCTTCCTGCTCTCCTCCTCGGACTCCCGCAGGCAGGATGGTGGCCGTAGCCCTGCAGCCCTCTGCGGGCCGCGGGTCGGGTCTGTAGCTGGCGTGGGGTGGTGCCCTTTGCAGCAATCGGGAGCCGAAGGCGCCGGGCGCAGCGCAAAGCGCCCGAGCGCCCCTTTTCCTCTCGCTCTCCATGGACGGGGGAGCGGGGGGTGGCCCCGGGGTACCCGGTTCCGAAAACTCCAACCGCGCTGTGGAGTATCTGCCGCCGCAGGGCTTGGGTTAGCGGGGGGAGAGGACGCCGAACGGCGGGGTGGGGGGATTGATGGGGCGGGAGGGTGCGCCGTCGAGGCCTCCTTGGGAGGAAAGCGGGGAAGCCCCGCGGCCCCTCGAAGGGATCCACGAGGCCGGGAATGGACGGATGTGGCGGTAGGCGGAGTAGCGGGACTCCTCGCCTCGCCCCTGCGCGACCGCCCGGCTTTGCCTGGCCTCAACGCCCGAACGTCGCGAGGGAGAAGGGAAGAGGCTCGGGAGCGCCCAAGTGCCAGAGTGCCAGACGGGCAGCTCCGCCCGCGCGCCTCGCCCAGACATGCCGCCAGCAGCAGCTCCCAAGGCACGCCAGTCCCTCCTCCGTCGAAGGGAGCGGCAGAGAGCCCCGCGGGCTGTGCGCGAGGTGTGGTTGGCTGCGGGTGGCCCCGGCCTTGGAGAGTGCAACGAGGACCGGCCATGGAAGGTGAGCGAGGGCCGGGGCGGCCGGCCAAGCGCAGCGCAGCCCTTCCACACGATTGGATCCCGCCCCCAAACCCCGCCCCCTTCCACGCGATTGGCTCCTGCCCGCAAACCTCGCCCCCTTCCACGCGATTGGCCCCCGCCCGCAAACCCCGCCCCCTGGCTCTCGAGCACTTAAAAATGTGCACGAGCATACCAAAATGGCTCTCGGCTCAAAAAGTTTGCCGACCCTTGGTTTAGATTGATTGATTTAATAACCTGAGTTCTCATTTATGCTGATTCTTTGCATCTTGGGCTATGGGGCTGATTTAAACAGGGCCACTTAGAAGAGAAAGTGCATGAGTCTGATTGGTTTCGTAAATGTATATAATGGTTGACTCGTATATTTTCTCGCATGTTCCCAGGGGAAAAAAGGTGGCTGCTTTAAACACAGATGCTATGGTTTCCCCCTCATATGCTTTAAAGCAGCTTTTGTGAATCAGATCCAAAACAGTGCAACACTACTCTCTACCTTTTCCCAAGATAAGTGAAATATCTTATTTCCTTAGATAGGTGAAGGAGCCTATTCTAAATCTACTGCATCTCTTCTCAAGATATTTAAACATTTTGAGATAATTCAGTCAGGTTTGAGAGGACTCCCCTCCCACACAATGACCATATTTACCATTAGCGTATCATGCCCCAGAAAGGGGCATGCCTCTAGCACACTTGTTGGCAAAGATCTTTAAGCTTATTGGCTATTTGTCCGTACACTATTAGCAGTGTCCAACTGAATGGCACTTTCCCTTTCCTTGGTATAAGGCAGTGTTTCTCAACCTTGGCAACTTTAAGAGGGGTGGACTTCAACTTGAGTTGAAGTCCACCCCTCTTAAAGTTGCCAAGGTTGGGAAATGCTGGTATAAGGAGATAAATGTGTAAATTATTTTGATGTACACTGAAACATTTTGCTTTGGGAGAAAGGGAAAGATATACACAACACCCCTATATTGAACCTGATTCAAGGGGTGATCAGCCATAAAGATAAGATCAGGTACTTATTTATTTATTAAAGTTGTGTATCACTAGTTTCAATGAACTGATTGATGGTGATTTATAGGAAACATCCGTGGTAAGGAACAATAAATGCCACAGTAACAGGACTCAGATGAATACAGTGTTAAAACATCCAAAGTAGACGGTGGATAAAACATCCACTTACTGCTGGGTACACATGACCAATCTGTGCTGTTCGCCCAATATGGATTTCATCCTCATCCTCCTCTTCCGTCGTCTTCCTGTACACAGGATTATCAAAATTCATGCTTTTTGTATTTTTCCTCTTCCAGTTTCGCCAGATGAGATACCCACCTGTGCACAGTAAGCCAATTACCACTAGAAGGAAAAGAGATTGGGGAAATCAGAAAGAAATAAAAAAGTATTCGCTGTCTCAGAAAGGCCATCGTACTTAAACTGGCTCACTACTGGCATCTCTCTTCTGAGTTTATTATGTCAGGCCAGGGCAACAAAACTGAAGTGAATGGCAAAGTAGTAAACACTTGCTTACCAATAGGAATGACAATTCCGATAATGGCTGCCATCACAGTTGATCCAAAAGCATGCCCATTGTTAGCATCTGCAATCAGAGAAGAACAGCTCAGATCCACACAAAGGACAACAATATGGATTGAACCAGCTGCCACGTCCCTCATAGCTGGCAAACTCCAGAAGCTAGAACCACACGGATTTTGGAAAGGCAACTTTAATGGTAATCAGGCTCTTGAAAACTGTAAGGCAGTTTTCTCCAGGCAGACTTATAGCAAGCCAATTAAGGCAGAGTCTCTTTGAAATGTTTCCTTCCATGGCCCTGGAAGGAAACCTCACATCTGAGCTGAGTCGCCTTTTTTCACATAAACTTACATAACTCCTCCATGCCCCCCTCCCCTCCCCTCAGTAGGAGCACTGCCCTGTATAGAATTCAGATTTTCTTAGCATAGTATTATGATGTGTATATATAGGAGAGATAGAGAGAGCATGTGAATGCAAACAAGCATGCTCTGGACAACCTAATTTGCTCTGGCTATCAATTACTTGGAGAGTGCTGGCTTATGGAATCGCCAAGAGTCAGATACGACTGAATGGATAATTTGATTCGATTAATTACTTAGTGCAGGAAGTACCGAAATTGGCATATTCAATTTTGTGTGCATAAAGTTTAGGCCTTGGATTTTCAGACCAGATGGGTCCCAAGTGGTGAGAGTATATGCAAGGATATTACCTGAAGCTATGGATCCATTTAATAGAACTTGTTTAATGGAATTTATCCAACCTATGATCCTAGGATCTCATACAATCCTTGAAAGCCATGGGTTGGACCCTAAAGACCTCCAAACAATGTGAACAAATTGAAATAATGTGAAAAGTATTAACACACAAAACATATCAAATTATAGTTGATATGGGCATTATATTTAATGAAAATGTAAATCAAATCAAATTTAATTTTTGTCCTAGCTACACCCACCACTGGTTGAACTATGACCCCTGGCATACTCTTTAAGGGCCAAAAACAGCCCTTGGCCAGGAAAAAGTTGTGCTCTATCAAACCCAGGATGTTAGTTCACTCATGGACTTTCTAGTTGATCTGGAATTAAAGTATTAATGTAATTGATTTAACCACCCCACCCAACTTTCCTCACGACTCCATATCATCTTTTCTGTTTCAGTTTTGAATCTGTGTTGAAGAGGGAAAAGGATGAAATTTTAAAAAAGGAAGAACTAATATTAAACTAGTTTTTGAGATACAGTATTTTGGGCTAACCTAAATTGTTCTAGGATTCCTGAATCACTTTTAGGTACATTACAGAACTTTCTTCCAAAAAGCACAAAAACAGATACCAGGTACCATTTAGAAAATTAAGTTCTTGTGCAGGGGAGAACTTTCTGAATCTAGGCCCACCACTTTGGAGGTAAACAGTTCATCTAAAAGGACAGGATTTTTATATTAAACAAAAGAGGAGAGAGATAGAAATCCTCTGTTTTGCTTCTACAAATAGATGTACTGCCAACTCAAACTATTTGGGGAACAGAAAGAAACTGTATTTGTTCATTTGTCTAAGACTGTATGTCAGTTCAAATTTTTGCCACTTAGTTATAAGCCACTTCACTCACAGTGCTGGAAGAGATTGCTATTTCCTGTTGCTATTTTACTGTCGGCTGGGCTAGATGTCATTGTGAGTGAACGAAGGCTGGTCATGCCAAGAAAGACTTGTGTTGTAGTTTCTGGTCCTTCTGTACTAACGTTGTCAGTTGTGGTAATCATACTGTCAGTAGTAATAGCCGTAAAATTCAAACGGTAACTTCTTGATGTGGTAGGAGTAGCAGCAGTAGTAGGCATATTAGTTGAGGTAGCTGGAAGCTCTGAAATCATAATCAAGTGCAGCTTTATTTATATATTTATTTTATTCAATGTACTGTACATGGATACCTATCTCACCATGGTGACTTTGGGTGGCTAACAGAAGGCAGGATAACCTTCCACAAAGGGGTACCTTCCAATTGCATACTTGCCTTCTCTAGCCAGCAAGGCCAATGGCCATACTGACTGGGGAAGATGGAAGGTGTGCTATAAAAGCCTGGAAGATGAAGGAAGTTGAGTTTCAGGTTACATAAACAAGTGCTTCATATTAAAACAGCACGTGCAACTTTAGTCAGTGGAAAAAGCAGATCGATATAAAATAGTTTAAAGGGGCTTAAATGGAAAAAGCCTCCCACCACCCTTCTCAGAATGACTGAGAGGAAAAGAGAAATAGGATAGATGATATCACAGACACAGTGTAGAACAAAATAAAATGTTTACTGGGAGAGTTCCAAATGGTTGGTTCTAATATTAGGTGTAGCCATAAAACGGCACAAAACAGGATTCCAAGGGATTATCTAGCTCTTGGGAAGGATGTCCCTCTCTAAACAGAACATGGGAAGGTCTACAGAGCACAGGCAGCTATCTTTACCTTTATAGCACTTTTTCATGTCAGGGCCTAACCACATATTGTCTGGACAAGCACATGAATATTTGGGTGAGTGTGGAGAGTTTTGGGGTGCAGGGAGACACAGGTATTCACAGCCTCCATTTGGCAGAGAACGAAGTTCACAAACATCTGGAGCTACATATAGGAAGAAGAAATAATAATTAACTCTGAGGATCCTATTGATATGGCAGCAATATTTTTATTGATTTACTTTTCTGTATGGCTTTGTATTATAAAAATAGTTTTAGAAATCTACAAAAGAGAAAAAAAATACAACCATGTTTATCCCACTGCAGCTGCTATCATTATGGGGTATACTGTATGTGCTGTCAGAAACCCATCAATCTCCCTTCACAGACTACCACTTCCTCCTAGGAAAGCTACATGTATTTTATCATACATGATGAACAATATGTCCATATCACTACTTAGACATATAGCAAGAAACCAAATGACTTTATGTGAGCCACTTTAAGCAACAGCAAAATATTAGAATATCTCACTTTTAAAAATCCATCTAGTCCCAACTGGTGCCCTCCTGAAATTTGTGGCTACTATTCCCATCATCTAGATAGCACAGCCAGATTGGCTTTGGATGATATATACCATAGTCCAGTCATATGAAAGACATCAGACCAGGGAAGGTCAGTCTAATTACACCACACGTGTCCTCTGTTCCCTAATAATGTAAAACAGCATATTTCTATAATTATAGAAAGGTTTTGTGGGTGAGAGGCATCTGAAGATTGCAGTTTTGATGCCTAAGGACACCATCAAGACAGTTAAAACTGGGTAGATCTCACTGTTTTTCTATAATGGCTTATTGACAAGATTTGCTAATTATTTCCTTTTAGCTAACCAGTGACAATATTTTTTCACAGCTTTGCAATCTGGTTACCTACCATAAAATCCAAGGTATCCACTAAGGATGTGCAGGTATTTGGACCTAAAGCAGGAAAGATGCTTCGGGTCTGGTGTGGGTGTGCTCATTGTTCTTGTCAACAGCAACTTAAAGAAGTTGCACCTTTTCCTGATGCCATATAGTAGCTGCACAATCCCAGGAAAATATGCTTGAGTCCAGGAGGCATATCTGAACGCTGCCCAGCTCTAGTGCCCTCCAATAAGACAGTTTCCTTCTACTGTTAGAGCAGCAATTTCCCAACCAAAGAGCCATCAGCGCAATGTAATGAACTGTAAGCAGTATGATATACACCAGCCTTCCCCCAATTAATACCTACTATATGTGTTGAACTACAAGTCCCATCGCTCACCAGCCAGGATGTCCAACAGCCATACTGGCCAGGGAATTATAGGATTTCCAACCCATCATATCTAGAGGGACCCATATCTAGAGGGGAAAGCTGAGAACAGTTTCCATATTAAGAGAAGCTGGGCTCAAATCTTGGCATGCTAAATATATCATTCAGATTTCGATGCGTAACTAAACTGGAAACACACCTTACCTTTAGGTTGCTTTAGCTCATGAAAAACTACAATATCATGAGGATTATTGAGGTTATCTGCCAAAATAGAAATGTCTAGACCATTCAGCCTATTAGCACTGAAGATTGCCTCATTCTCTAAGTCAGTCCAGAATACCCTGTCCTGCAACAATGGAGAGAGAAAAAAAGACTCAGACTGTATTATGTACCAGCTGGATCTTTTCAAGCATTGCTTCCCTACGAATCAATCTCCTTGGCATTTTGTTTTTCATAAAGAAGTCATGCACAATTCTTTCCAGGGTCATAGAGAACAGACAAGTGTGCAGTTCACTACTGTCAGCTGCTTCCCAGAAGGATTGATCTGCATAGCCCCCCTAATGTATTTTTTCAATGCTTGTGTGTGAGTTATGTGGTCCTCTCCATGGAGATTCTGATCTATGCAATAGTAATTTAAGCTGGCATTTGGCTTTGAAAATCATTAAGTAAAAAAGTAGATCCTCAAAACAAACAAGCAAACAAATATAATCAAATTGGATGTATGATCTAAGTGCTCTTTAAAATCATAATGTTTGTGTGACCCTTGCATTTTGCCAGTGGAAGAAGAGAGTATATAGGGAGAAGAGCAACAGTGCAAAATGGAGGACATTTCTCTATTTTTTTCCCTTTCTCTCTCACCTACATACCATGCTATCTTGCTGATCTAAGAAGATGCATTCATGTAAGGCAACCTCTGCACATTTTTCACCTGTTGGACTGGGCAGAAACTGTAGTGCATTCAGGTGCATCCCCTTTGATGTTTAAAGGGCCTCCCATTGAAAGTAACGAAGCCAAGGAAGTCAGGATCAGCAACTGAATGGACATCCAATTCAGGCCCATAATTCAAAAGATGACACCACTCACAGACATACTGAATATTTTCTGAGCTTAGCAAGCACATACACAAAGTAGCAAGGCTTTGTCCTGTAATACAATACTTCACTGAGTTCTCAAGTCAGATTAAGAGCAAGGGAGTAGTAAAAAGAAATTAACTTCTCTGCTTGATTGATGAGGAGCAAAATGATATTTGAGATTCAACAGCAACACACTATTAAGAAAGAATCCAACTTAAGAATGGAAAACGGAATATTGGTGGACAGCAAAAGAGATTCAAAGATACTCTCAAAGCTAATTTAAAAAAATGTAATTATCAGCATTGAGAACTGGGAAGCCCTAACTCATGAGCGTTTCAATTGGAGGTCATCCTTTATTAATGGCGCTATGGACTTTGAAGAAGCATGAGTACAGGGCGAAAGGGAAAAAAGAGCTAAAAGAAAGGCACGTCAAGCAAACCTTCATCATGACTGTCTCCCACCCGGAAACCTATGCCCTCATTGTGGGAGGTTGTGCAGATCCAGAATTGGCCTTTACAGCCACTTACGGATCCACCGTTAAAATTTTACCTTTGGAAGACAATCTTACTCGGCTACGAGTGATCGCCAATGATTAAGAATGATCTTGCCAGTTATAAAAGGTTACAGGGCAGAGCATGCCAAGTATTTAAATTCAAGAACTTGCAAGATTTAAAAGAACGAGGTGGCCTTGTGGCTCTGAATCTTAGGTTGTAGATCTTGCCAGTTGCCTACATGGAGTTCAGAATGGATTATATTTCCTTAATGAAAGGAGCAGAGTCTCCACAGGGTTTCCATATGTATATTTGGTTTCATATTCACAGAAATAAACAATTTTCAAGAGACTACTTAATATTAAGCAACTTATTGAATGTTTGGGGTAAATATAGGAAAAGACAAACTCCAGACTTCTCCCTTCTTGCTTCCTTACTGTATGTCTACTTTTATAATGAAGAAAGCACTAGGAAATTTGCTCAATGGTAAGGCAATAATCTGTTTAGATTACAATATTTTATTATTAACAGGACAAAATTAAGATCACACAAGTCTTTTGTTACACAGTGCTCTTCACACTCACCAAAACTCTCAAATAAGCACAACAAGAGAACTAGGGAAACAAGGGGGAATATTAAGAAATAATAGTTATAAGGTTTTCAAATTCACTCAAATTTCTTAATGATGTTAAGAATGATGTTTTATCACTGGCACGTTGCTCAGAAAAAAAGGAAGGAAAGTGATTTCTAGAGCAAAGGAAAGTTTTTACTGAACCAAATGCATTTTGAACCAAATTCTGCAAAAGCAGTCTTGCATGACCAATGTCTTCTCTCTAATTTTCTCCTTTAGTTGAGATGTGGACTCATTCCTTATTACACTCTGCTCTTTCCACCCATTGTAAGCATGACCAACTATGGTGCTCTTCAAGTTAGTATATACGTTGGCCCAGCTAATGTATATAACTCTTGAATAAAAAAAAAATCTAGCCAAATTTGGAATACTATGTCCACTTCTTGTAACTACTATTAGCTCACTGTTTGCCTAGATTAGTCCTGACTCCTGGTTTTCATACCTCAAACACAGCCAGTCCAAATGGATGGCTCAGGTTGTCCACCGAAGAGATGAGAACTTTCCTGTTGCTCCCGTTGAGATCTATGCTTGAAAGTAAGTGCAACTTGGAATCAACCCAGTAGAGACGCTGATTCAGCAAATCTGAAGAGCAAACATATCCAGGTAGCATTATGTCCTTTTTCCACTTGTCCACGTTTTTACTACTATCTTACTGCTTTAGAATCTTGGAAAACTAATTAAGTCATGGAGTCCTTGGTGCTCTCTGAGCTTGGCTGTTTGCTTGCAGACATTTCATTGCCCGACTAGGCAACATCTTCAGGTACTGTCACACACACTCTCACTTCAGAGAGCACCAAGGACTCCACAGTTCAACGCTGAGCTACAGATATTCTCTTTGATTGGTATAGAAGTCATTTTATGTAAACAACTCAGGGAGAAGAGGAAAGGCATGTTAGTAAGAATGACAGATAATTTATTTTTCAAACAATACATTTCAGATGAGTGAATAATCTCTTTTTAAACTGAAAATGGAGGGGGTAGCATCATTCACAGGATCTTGCTGTTGTTATTATTAACATTTGTACACGGCCTGACTCCCAGCAACTCCGGGATGATAATGAAAATAAAAGCATTGTGGTGTGTGACAACTCAGTGTGTTGCCATGATGCAAGTATTGAAGGGGAGGGCTTGCATTGGAATGCTGATTTTATCAGTCTGAACCCCGCTTCCTCCTTCATTGGTAGGAAGTGTCAATTTATGCAGGAAAAGAGGATAGGGCAGTATATTTTTCTCCTCACCCTTTCCCCAAAGCTATTTTCCTCTTTCAAAGCAGGGAGGCCTGCATCATTTCATCTATAAGAGGGAAAACAGCAGGGAAGTAATTTTCATTGAAAAATGGCAGAGATTGTGTCTTTCTCTCTCTTACCCCTTTCTGATCCCAATCACAGAATTAAATCTTGTTTTTCAGTTAAAAAAAAGAAACTTAGAATAAAAAAACAAGATTGTAGGAAGGGGCATTGTGCTGTAGAACAGTACATCTCTTGTATGCAAAAGGACCCAGGTTCAAGTTCAGGCAATACTGTGTAGGGCAGGTGTGTCCAACACGCGGCCCATGGGCCGCATGCGGCCCTAAACAGCTAGTAATGCAGCAGTGGCCTTCCACTGGTTTGCGAGCAGCTGCCAAAGTCAGTTTTGCAACTTGACTCGCAAGCCAAGCCGAGTCCGCCGCTCTACCATTAATGCGTCTGTAGTTAGTAGGTGAAGTTTGGCGGAGGCTGCCGCTTGGAGCAGAGCCGAGATGCCGAGCGGGAAGGGGAGGCCGCCAGCGGCTCCGGCAGAAAAACGCGCCATTAGCATCAGTCGCCAATGGGTGATGGTTCTCCTAGGTAAAAGCTGACAAGCACCTTGAGAACTCACTGAGAATTGCAACCACTTTCATCGAACCAGACACTGATGCATTAGTTTCCCAAAAACAAGGTCAAATATCCCACTAGTTTTATGTTGCCCTCTTTTTTAAATTTTATAATAAAAAATATAAAAAAATAAATGAAGTTTTATTACTTATATACATTATCTATATTATATGTTTTATGTGTGGCCCAAAACAATTCCTCTTCACTCAGTGTGTCCCAGGGAAGCCAAAAGGTTGGACACCCATGTTGTAGGGCTATGGTGAATTGCTACCAATCAGTGTAGACAATATGAAGCTGGATCAGTCAATGATCAGACTCAATATAAACAGACTTCCTTTATTTATAGTATCCAAAATGTTGAAAATTTAAAATGATCTGGTCCCAGTTTTGCAACATACCCAGTGTGATTCCATTGGGCCATTCAATGTTGTCTGTCACGAGCACTTGCCGATCCATACCATTCAAGCCAGATTTCTCAATTTTTGCTACGTCTCCCCAGTCAGACCAATACATGTATCTACAGGAAAGAATGGATAGAGAAGATGGTAGAAGGCTCTGTGCTACATGAAAACTGGTTTTCCTTAAAGTGCCTTCAGATTTAAAAGTACAATTCTGTTTGAAGACATTGTGGATTATTGCTTCATTCAACAAGGATATACCAAGATGATCGAATTCTGTAAAGGATAATAACGTATTTAACTTTTATGAGGAAAGACCATCCATCAGATAGTTCTTATGAATTCCAATGCCTTGGTTATTGTGGAAGCATGAAATCTACAGTGACTGCCCAACATCACAATCTAGCATTGCATCTGTGTCAGGCTACAAGATTGAGTTGGAATAAATACACCCAAGAACAAATATCCATATTATACATGATTTTTATTAATTTTTTGCAGCTCCATCACAATCAGAGTGGAATAGCCCAATCTGAATTCTGAAATTAGAAATAGAAAGGACACAAAAGCACATCTGATGCAGTAGGAACATATAATATGCAGTAGGAATAGATAATATGCATTTCACTGGTATTGTCATTTTAAAACCGCAGTCTACCACATACAAAAACTTTGATTGCCAATGTACTGTCCAGAAAATATACTCTGATTATGTTGATTGCTACAGTGTGGGAACTGTAAGAATCAAAGCTGAAAGAACAATATAGTCAGTAATACATGGCAGAGTATTCTTTCATACCTACCCCCGTATGGGATCCACTGCAATAGCTCTAGGTTCACTTAAATCAGTGTTGAAAAGTGTCCTCTTCTTACTTCCATCAGCTGTGGCCACTGAAATTGTCTTGTTTCCTGAATCTGTCCAGTAGATGTTCTTGTGAACCCAATCCATTGCGAGACCTTCCGGGGAGTGTAACTGGCTGTCTATCAGAACCATCTGCTCAGTTGTGTCACTGGCCTTATCTATGTAGGCACTATAAAGAGGAGACCCAAATTATCAATGTAACTCTGCAAAGGGCAAAAGGGGATGGTGGTATAAGAAAGGATGCCCTCACAAGGAGGAAAACCAAACAAAATTGAGGGGCAAACAAGGCATAAAACTCCTACATTAATTTTCTGACGAGAGAGCTCTGCATACTTATATACCCCTGTTCTGAATTTTGCAATAAACAAAACCAAATTTGGCAGTGCAATTCAATTGTTGCCTTTTTTGCAAACAACTGAGGGAACAAGAGAATACCATGCCACTATTCTTTCCTTTGCGGATCTTGATGTCCTCTACTGACACATCGCAGAAACTTCTGCAGTGCAAAGTTTGTTCTATGTGTGAAGGCTTCCAATCAGGTTCAAAGTAATGTAGGTAGGCTACAGGACCTAACTTTCTTGTTTAGATGTTTGCAAGAATAGGGTAACAAAAGGGGGTACTATGTATTGGCGGGCTAATCAGACTCTGCTCTCCCCCTCACACAACTGTTATTCACACGAGGAAGAATCTGTGAACAGGGCCTATGTCATGCAAATGCATAGGTGTAGGATGGGGATTACATGGCTTGGCAATAGTACTTGTGAAAAAGACCCTCAAATTATAGTTGATTGCTAAGTGAATATGAGTTAGCAGTGTGATATGGCTGCAAAGCAGGCAAATAAAATTATAGGTGATGAAATAAAATTGCAGTTTCCAAGTCATGTGAAATAATCATTCCATTCCATTTTGCTTTGGTCAGAGCCCCCATCTCAAGTATGGTATCCAGTTCTGGGCATTACATTTTAGGAAGGATTCAGAGAACCTAGACAAGGCTCAAAGAAGGGCAACAAGGATGATTTGGGGGTTACAAATTAAGTCCTATAAAGAGTCCTATAAATTCAGCCTTCAGAAGAGAAGGACTGCAATAGGATTGTTCCTATACCTGTCACACAGAAGAAGGCCAAGACTCTGTTGTTTCAGATTGCAAGATGTGAATTAATGGAATTAAGTTACAAGACGGCAAATTCCAGTTGAACGCTAGAACAACTTAATGACAAGAGCAGTTGGACAATGGAACTAATTATCCAGAGAGGTGATGGACTCCCCGGTTTAAGCATGGCCTGAACAGCCATTTATCAGAGATGTTTTAATTTAGGTTCATTGCCTACATATTCCCTTCCAACCATACAATTCCATGAAAAAAGCTCATTCTACACATTTACGTTATTTACGTATTTCTGGACCTGTCACTACTGTTCTTTTCTGTCAAAAGCTTAGAATTATAGGAGCAAATACTACCTAGACTGAGTGATAAGTATCAGACACAGTACTTGTATCTTATATGTTTGATGATCGTATCTTGCTCTGCCCAACTAGTTCAGTAAAATACCTTCTTTGTGTGTTCAACCATTGTCTCTGCTGTGTGAAAAAACTAATTCCAGTATTTGCCAGAGAAAGAGTAGGCCACATAAAGTTCAGATCCTAAGTCATCCAGAATCACCCTTCTATTGGATTGTAAGGATCCTGTTTACCTCCCCTGAACTTGGATCGGCTGTTTTACAGGAGATCAGCAGAAAGCAGTTTTGGTTTGTGGACACAACAGCTAAGTAGTGTGTTTTGAAGAATGTTTCCTCAGAACTAGCTACAACAAAATTAAATTGAACTGATTCCCTGTATACCAAGGATGCATTCTAAGTTAATTTTTTATAGGGCAGTTGGCAAAGAATGTAAACTATCCCTGTGATATTCACCACAGGATAATCCTTCATGGTGGAGAAAGTGGAGTAAATGCAAAGCTGGGCTCCAGATCACTTGGTAGACTCACAGGTAGCAAACAGAGAAAGGGTTACAGTATTTCTGAAAAGGAATCAGTGGATGTGGAGGCACTGCTGGGATATTCCTGCCCTTCTCCTCAAGGTTCTTGGGAACATTGAGGAATGAAAATGCAAGAGGCAAGATATTGTAAGCAAAATAAGGAGCTCCCACAGTTGATAAAAACCTTGGTCCTGACTACAAGCGTCCTTGGGGGGATAAGAAGGGACAATGATGAAATGTGCATCCTAATGGAAACTCTGCTCCTTTTTTCCTTGTGTCATGATGTCACACAACACAAGTTTCATCATTTTGACAAAAGCTTGGCTTGCTGTGGACATTCCTGGTCCCATGTCCTTGACTGTGGCATTTAAGTCGTGTTGCCAGCAACTGCAGTTCTATGCTTTATTAGATGTTGCCTGAGAGTGTCACCATATCTGCTTTCTGTGACCGTGGTTTGTTTCAGATCTTCTGTGTGTATTCCTTTGGGACAATCTGATATTTTGCTTATTTGGCTGTGACTAAAAAAAAAAAGGTAAAGGTTCCCCCCGCACATTTGTGCAGTCGTGTCCGACTCTAGGGGCCGGTGCTCATCTCCGTTTGTTAGCCGAAGAGCCAGCATTGTCCGAAGACACTTCCGCGGTCATGTGGCCGGCATGATGCGCGCGGAACGCTGTTACCATCCCACCGAAGTGGTGCCTATTCATCTACTTGCATTTGCATGCTTTCAAATTGCTAGGTTGGCAAGAGCTGGGGCGAGTGCGGGAGCTCACTCCGCACGCAGGGCTAGGGATTCGAACCTCCGAACTTGCAATCTTCCGATCGACAAGCCTGGTGTCTTACCCGCTGAGCCACCACGCCCCTTGGCTGTGACTGGCTTCCATTTAATCAGTACCCGATTCCCTTTTGGCTCATAAGTGGTTTAACTGTGCTCCCAGCTATAAGCAGCACAATCCCCTGTACTTCCTTTCGGTATTTGGCGTTTCAGAGAATGCAGTAGGTGGCGCCCTTCTCTTCCTAGCAAAGACAATGACTTCTTGTAAGTGAATTGGTGCAGGACCATATGTAAGAGTGCCCAGTTTGGGTGCAGCTATGGTGGTTTAATTTGCTGTTAACTGAAACAAGAAAAAATGTTTTGCTGGCATGGTCACTCAGCTTAATGAAGTATCTCTAATCCACTCTTTCCCATTATGCCCTGAGTGGGAAACTCTAAATATAATGGTTTGCAAATCAAGGTCACACTGATTTGCAGGAAGAGATTAAGACACAATGAAATTGATTTTAAAAAGCCAGTAAGTATTGCACTCAGACCAGATATGGACAAAGCTCCTCATTGCAAGTGCTCTCTTTCAGAGGGTGAGCATTTGTGTTTCCAGCAGAAAGCCAGTTCCTAGCAAACTAACTCTCCTCTCCCTTTTTCTTGCCTATGGAACAAACCAGGGACAGACCCTTTTCCTTCCGATTCAGTTTTCACACAAGCCAGCAAATTGGCCCTGATTATTCTTATTTTTTAGATAACTACCTACCAGAGCTCAAAGTCTCAAGACAACACTGTCAGTTAGCAACAATGAAGAAAATAACAGAGACTCAAATCTTAAGCTTGACAGATTTTTGCTACCAGCAAGCTGTAGGAGAAGTGCCATATTAAATAATGTTCAGATATTAATGGGCAGGTCCTATTTTTCTCCATTTAGCAAGGCTCAAAGAAGCTTACCAAAGCAATCTCTCTCTCATTCTTTGCTCTTTCCTTTTTCAAGGGTTGATTAATCTAACTGCATTCTTAACTAGCTGTTTAATTGCAATCAACAGGTCATGACTTTAAAAAACAAAGTAAAACCTTCACTTCCTCTGCAGTTAAGTTGCTGATCTTTGGAATCACCCTTCCTAGGATTTGGACCCCAGGAAACTTATCTTTGACAGTTATCCCAAACCAGAATGAACAATTCCTGACAACATAGCAGGGGGCAATAGCAATTTAGATCTGAGTGCAGAAGAGGGGCAATCAGCTTTGTTGCACAAAGTCAAGGTTAATCCACTGCATAATCAGATACCCTTTTGGTACACACATCAGGGCAGTAGGCTCCACAGATGCACATTTTCAACAGACGCAGTTCTCATGCCACTAAGTTGTGATAGATCTGAGCTTGATTTGCTAGAAAGATGTAGGGTAAATTGGACAGTCAGAGGTACCCCGCACCTGTATATCTTCCTGTAGAATAAATCACACCAGTATATCCTGTTTGTTGCCACTTCCACATCCAAAGCAACCACATTCTTCAGCATGGGGATGATGCGAGAGTAGTCCTTTTTCACCAGGTCAATCTTGCGTACTTCATGGCGGTTTGTGAAAACAAGGTATGGGCTCTTTCCTGCCAAGGAATCCGCAAATCATAGCTTTATAAGCAGCTTAGAGTATAGCACAGCTTTAAAAAAGCCAGCTTTGGAAAATCTCAAACTACTATCAGAATAAAAAGGACTGGCAGTGGCTGTCATCCTGATCAGCACTTCCTGGCCACACTGCTCTAACTGACTAGCAATTTGCACATTCTTTCTTCCTCCAACAGAGGAGTCACTCCCACAACTGCGCATCGGAGAGGAGGAAGGCTGAGGATATTCAGAACACATGTACATTTTTAAAACAAATCAGTGTATAAAAATACAAATATATGACAATGGAAAATACACCCTTTTTTGCAAATTACATTTTTTATGGCTATGGAAAATCGAGAAAAAAATGGCTGTGTTTACACAAATCATGGTTTGGCTGGTCTTGGCTTAGCATGTGTGAATGGGATCAATGAACAAGTCGATCTGCTTCATAGCAGTAAATCCCAACGTAAAACCATCATTTGTTGTTAGCTTACTGACTGCAACTCTGGCTTAACACGATGTGTAAATGCAGAAACATGGTTTGTTTTGACTTCTTGGCTTATTCTTGGTTTGTTTACTGACCTATCCAAGCTTCTAACACAGGAATAGGCAATGGGTGGGGAATGAGGGTGCCACGACACACCTTTGAGAAGTCAAACCTGCCAACATGCATATGAATGTGTGCAGATGAGCACATACATATACCATCTCTCCCCACATCCATACACAGAAAACACAAGGATACATACATGCACATACCTCCCTTGCTTCTCCACTTACGTATATACATATGCACCCACAGACATGCACTCTCTTACTGTTGTTGCAAGGAAAAGAATAAACTTGGAGGCTTACCCCACCCATGCAGAGAATGGGTGGGAAATAACTAGGCAGCAGTGTGGCAGTTTTAAGGCCTAGGGCTTCCCTCCCTCCCCAGACGGGGAGCAAAACTGTGCATGTGCTGGTGGATGCCCATGCAACCCTTGGCTCTGCATTGCCAATCACAACTCTAACCGGTCTGGAGAGGTGCAAGACAAGAGCAGCTAAACAAGTTGGCCAACAAATCAGGACCTGGTCTAACAAATTCTAATTACTTGCTCATCTGCCATACCAACTCTAGCACATTTCTGGCCTGTTCAACTAACAATATTAAAGCAAACTATGCATTAGTGTGTTTTCTGGACATTGCTATTATTATGCCGTATCACCTCCCCACCTGCCCCCAAACTATTTAAGAAATGATATGGAGGTACTCTTTCCATTTAGAGATATACACAGAGGGACATATCTGCCTGTGCCTGTATATACTATGAATAAATATTATAGAAGCCCCAGACACTGAATGTAAGTTTGAATCAAACCATATAGTAAGTAAGGGCTCTTATAATGCAGATGTCATATCCCACCTCAAGTACTTGATGAAAGCAAGATGAATCAACAACACATACAGAGAATTTAGAGATGCATGTACCCATCTTGCCCACAGCTTTCCTGACTTTCTGATTTGAAGTGAGTTTCTATAGAACATGCCTAGTTCATGTTCAAGAGTTGGAATTTTATTCTGTTGGGGTTTATGCTCATATGGAAGCTTCAATTAGTGTTCAAGTGAACAAGCACAGATGTTCTTTTCAGATCTTTTAACTCAGCATGGGTGTAGTCCTTACTATCAGAAGTAAATATACAAAAGTTTCTGTACCCAACAAGAAATTATCCTGGAATTAGTCATAAGATTTGGAAGCATCAAATAAAAGATGCAGAATAGACTGTGCCAAATCTATAAACCATCATGGAGAAGTTTTATAGCTTCAATTATGGATTTAGGTAGTCCTTGGGTTACAACGGCAATTGGGATTGGAATTTCTGTTGCTAAGCGATGCGGTTGCAAAACGTGATGTCACGTGACTGCATCGCTTAGCAATGGCAATCCCGGCAGTCCTGGTTGCCATCATAACCCCAGGACTGCATGGGTCATTAAGCGGGAAGAGGCGGGAATCCCAGGCGAGGCCAGTGGGTGAGTGCGCGGGTGCCATGGGGGGTGGGGGGGTGCCATGGGCAGGTGCTACGGAGCACAGGTGGGTGCATGGGTGCTGCAGGGGCATGGGAGGTGGCACAGGAAGATGCTATGGAGCACATGCGGGTGAAAAAGTGGCGGAAGAGCTTCCCCATTGACTTTGCTTGGGGGAAGCCGAAAGGGACGTCGGAAATCACGATCACATGACCATGGGGACGCTGCAATGGCTGCAATTCCAAGGACCAGTCGTAAGTCCCCCTCGTTCAGTGCCACTGTAACTTTGAACAATCGCTGAACTCGAGGACTACCTGTTATATCATTCACAGAGGCTGAAGTAGGTATGGTTTATCTTCTGAATTTTGTGCATCAAATTTTGCTTAATTTAATCTGATTAGTGATCCATCGTATCTCTTTTTGGAAAACATTTCTGAGATAAAACTAATTTTTCCTTCACCTTTACATATAGCTTTTTCCAAATACATTTGTCTTTAAATGGCATGAGGTTGGTATCTCTTTGAGGGATATATACATTCTTAACACCACACATTTTTATAGCTTAGAATCCTAATGAAATTATTAGCTATGATGGTTGTTACTAACGAGTGGGTTTCATCTCCCTCCATAACTCTTTATGAAAGAAGAAAAGCAGCAATCATTAGGAGTATACATCCACATTAGTATTTTGGAGAACAGACCACTTTGATTCAGATCAGATTAGAAGCATTCTCCTTTGGCTCTGCTCCAAGGAGTGAGATTCTGAAATCCAGCTTTCACCCACTAGAATGAAATGCCTAAGGAGCTGTGCTCCTTAAAATACTGACTTTTTTTTTTAAAAAAAGAGAAGTTCCTATAAGGGTTTTATTGTTTATGAGAGAAGTAGATTCCATTTGCAGGGATATTTGCCCCTTAGGTTGGTATAAGCCCTGTCCAATATTAGTCAGATGAAGAAGAAAGTACCCATAACCTCTTTTATTTTCAAGCAAAATTTAAATAGTATATTTGTAAGGTAAAGGTAAAGGTTCCCCCCCACATTTGTGCAGTCGTGTCTGACTCTAGGGGCCGGTGCTCATCTCCGTTCGTTAGCCGAAGAGCCAGCGTTGTCCGAAGATGCTTCCGCAGTCATGTGGCCGGCATGACGCACGCGGAACGCTGTTACATTCCCACCAAAGTGGTACCTATTCATCTACTTGCATTTGCATGCTTTCGAATTGCTAGGTTGGCAAGAGCTGGGGCGAGTGCGGGAGCTCACTCCGTCACGCGGGGCTAGGGATTCGAACCTCCGAACTTGCGACCTTCCGATCGACAAGCCTGGCGTCTTACCCGCTGAGCCACCACGCCCCTTAAATATATTTGTAGGCAAAGGCTAATATAATATCCTTTGCCAAAGATGCTATGATTAAAGAGCCTTAGATGAATCATACCCCTCCGACTGGAAGTTAGGTCTGCCAGTCCCAGCCCTACCCTTTTCTTTCCCTGCTCTATCCATCCTGGCATTTTATAAAGAGCGGTAACATAAAAAAGCAGGGTTTGTTTTGAAGGCATAATGTATATTGTCTGCAATACTGAGAGGTACACACAGAGTTTTGTTTTGCCTTGGTGGTTCACATGTTAGGGGACAGGGGTATGTGTGTAGGGGGGAGTGAAACCTCATGAGTTCTTCTGGCTCTTGGAAAAAACTATGATAACATTCTGGATTGAGCACAGAAGGCACAATGTTATTATTAGTCTAGTCCAGCCTTTCTCAACCTTTTGACCCTGGAGGAACCCTTGAAATATTTTTCAGGCCTCAGGGAACCCTGCACATTCAGGCTCACATATAGGCCAGAAGTTACAAAATTATTATATTTGCTTCATGTCTAGGCTTGTATACAGTATTATGCATTAACAGTGTTCTTAAACTAAAAATAAAGAATGGAACTTACCTCTTTAATGTGAAGTTGCCCGAATTTGAAATAGTTTTTAAAATAAATCGTGATTTCCCAGGGAACCCCTGGTGACCTCTTGTGGAACCCTAGAGTTCCATGGAACCCTGCTTGAGAAACCCTATTCTAGTCCTTTCTGGACACCTATTTCAGAAAATTTTAGTTTTTTGTCTTCTTTTATAATTTTTTGTCTTCTTTTTTTTGTATTTAATTAAAAAAAAACGAAAAAAGATTATAGCAAAAGACGGTTTTAAAAAATGATATCAGAAAATGATGCTGGAAGATTTTTGTTCCACCCCAGGGAAATGAAGCGGTGCTGCAAAGTTCCATCTTGTCCCCTGTGCTTTTAACATCTACATAAAAATGGGGGAAGTTATTCAGAAGTTGGGCTCAAGCGTCAAAATGCAGATGATATTCAGCCCAGGAAGCTGTAGAATTTTGGAGATGGATGGGGATGAACCAGCTGAGGCTTAAACTAAATAAAACAGAGTTACTATAGGCAGGGAAGATGGACATTTATAAATAGTCTTAGATGGAACTGTGTGATTTTTAAAAGATCCACGCAAAATGGAATTGAGCATCTTCTTACCTATGGCTTTGCAGTTTTTAGACAGGGTGTCCATTTCATAACCATCATAACATTCACATTTATAGTCCCCCTTGTAGTTAATGCAGATCTGGCTACACACATCTGGATTCTCACATTCATCTATGTCTAGAAGGAGAGTTTAAAATAATCAATAATTAGAAATTGAGCTATCAGATCATGGGACATCTGCAAGTATTTGTATGTGCAGTGAAACACTGATGGCTACTGTTTCTGTGCAAATTACCTCCACATGTTTTCTTGTCCATAAGCTTGTATCCAGGAGGACATTCGCATTCATAGCCAATCTTCAAGTCTCTGCAAATGTGGGAGCAACCACCATTGTTCAGGGCACATTCATTCACATCTAGAAGAGTGATATTATTTAGATTAAATCTGAGTTCTGCCATAAGACTGTTAAATGTTAAATGGTTTCAGTTATTCCCAGAAACCACTAAAACACAGCTTTCCAAAGTGTGTGTTGCGACACACTACTGTGTCGCCTGCGGTGTCCTGGTGTGTCACGTGAAAACCCAGAAACGCTAATGGGGGGAACCGGAAGAAGCGGCACCCCTGCCAATCAGCGCCGCCACTGCCGCCGTGGAGCTGATTGGTGGGGATGCAGCTTCTTCCAGTCCCCCCCCCTCAGCGCTTGTGGGTTTTCGCGCGACACACCAGGACACCGCAGGCCGCGCCACCGCTGCCGCCATTGGTCTGTGTCACCAGCATGAAAAGTTTGGAAAGCTCTGCACTAAAAAGTTTACTTAAATAGAAATAGACATGAAAACCTCTTTTCTTCTAAGATGCAGAAATCTGAATTTTCTTAAGACAACTTACTCATGGAACTTTGGTTTAATTTGTATCTAAAATATAAGCGCTCATTTATTCTACTCCATAGGCACAACAGCAGGATAAAGATTTTAAATTATGAATGAGCTAACTAAAAATAATGCAGTAGTTACTCTAACCCCAAGCCCATACTTAAGATCCTAAACCTGCAAACAGAATAATTTGGCAAGAATGTTCTTCTAATGGATCAGAACTATATATGAAAGGTTAGGCTATAAAATAAGCAAGCAATAAGAATCCAGAAATGTCAACTGCTTCTGGCCCAGCTTTTTCCAACTGGATGCCCTCCAGATATACTAAGTCTCACGCTACTAGAATTCAGAGCCAGCATTGCCAACAGGTGGGAACTGTAGGAACTGTATTCCTTCAACATCTAGAAGACACCAGGTTGCGGAAGGCTCTTCTAGTGAGAAGTTACAGTTATCTGTATGAAGAACCTGCTTTTTACTGACACTAATCCCAAAACAGGTATAGAAAAAACTGAAATAATGTACAATAAAACAAGCATCTTACAATTATTTTACAATTTAAGATATGGATCTTAAAAAGCCAATAGCTCATAAAATAAAATAATTGTACATAATGGCATTAGCAAAGGGAAAGTCCAGAAATGAAAATATAACCGAAGGCTGGATGGATCTTGTATCTTATATTAACATCAAAGGTTTGTAAATCTTAATGCCAATAGCAATGGAATTATTTTCCTTCTCTTTTCATTTTTTCCTGAATTATGAATTGCATCAGTGAACTGCATTAGCGAATTGCAAATCTATGGATGTGTTGCTTGGATTCTATATAACAAATAAGCTTGAAGTCACTTACAATAACTAAAGCCACACAAGGGTGTACAAGCGACATAGTTGTTCTTTAACTGTTTCTCACAACTATGGTTGAACAGTTTATAGCTCGGGGAATATGATTGATGACATGAGTTGGGCCAAATCTAGCAAGCAACTGGCTCTCCCTTAGAGAGCAGATCATTGGGACATGTAGTGGTCTTTGTTGTTTGTTGTGGTTCCTTTCCAAAACAGCAGATATTTGACCTGCAGATAATGAACCTTGAATTATTGGGGAATTTGGGGGGTTAGGTTCTGGATCTTAAGATTGTCCTCTTTCTCCCTCAAGCATTTCCTCCCTCTTCCTTCCATAGTGTTCACCTGTGCGGTGTACCTGCATTTGTGCCTCCTCCTCACTCTGTCATGGTAGAGCTTGCCAGATAAGCCCAGGCATGAGGCTCCACATGGCTTTCCCAGAGGAGCTAGCCTTCTTCTTTGGACCAATTTGTTCAGCTGGTGACTCACTTGTACTACACAGGCATGTTGCCTCCTCTGCTCTGCCAAACTCACAACTCACTTTGATGGTGCAGAGCTGCAATAATCTCCACACAGCATGGAGTCTAGTGGCATGCTTCAGAGGCCCCTCTACTGAGGTAATGAAAGAGTTGTTTGGAACAGAAAAACCAGCATGAGCCACATATCTTCCTACATCATGTGCTGAGGGGGTCACACTGAAGGCAGTGGCCAGCTGCCACAAGAAAGCCATACAACCAAGCTGACCCCTTGAGGGAGGGGTCAAGGAATCCATTTATGCCAACTTGGAAAATCCTTCCTTGAATAGAGGTGGGGGCCTCAGGCACAATCTTTCCCCTATTTTCCTCCCTGCTTTGTCTTCTGTGCCTAGGAAGATTAAGACCATTTCGCAAGCTCAACAGCAGCAGGGTAATCTTAACGACCCTCCTTTAGATGATAAAGGGACTTAGAAATAAACATCTCAAAATAACCATGACCTAGCCCCAGGTGCAAGGTCACACAGCCACCCTAGAAACATATTTAAGGATTCCCTTACTAACTTTGCTCAGACTGAAGAAGCTCCTTGGATAAGGAGCGAAACGTTTCCACTGAGAAAATAGAAATCCAGTTGACATGATTCAAGCTACAGATTGCTACAGTGAAGCATGAACAGGAGCAAATGCAGGTACATTGTGCAGATGTCCTAAGCCTCAAAATTCTAGTTTACTCAGGTGCAAAAGCTTCCCTACACATATGTAAAGTAATAAGAACCAAGGTCAAAACTGTGATATACAGAAGCCCTTACACACATATCAAGATCTGGTCTCTATTTAATAATGGAAGACTGTGGATAATGAGATAGTGAATAACAAAGGCCATATGTTGTTCCCAAGAGGAAGCCATTGGAAAGTTTAATTATTCCAATGTCTCTTGGAAGAAAAATTTTGCAAACTGTGTCCTCCAGGAAATTCCTGACTTTAGAGTTTGTCCTTCAGAAAACAGAGGATGATCAGCTGTCCTTGACCTGATACTGACCAATAGGAAAGACTTAGTTGAGCAAAAGCCACTAGCAATATCACTGAGGACAAGTGACTGTGTAATACTAGAATTCTTCATTTTAAGGGAAACCAAAACTGAGTACAGTTGTATGAGAATATTTGATGTCAAGATAGTGGACCTCAATAAACTCAGAGAAGTAAGCTTCTATGACAGGAAAAGCCAATGAGGAAAGGAGTTCAAGATAGGTGGGAATTCCTAAAAAAGGAGGTACTAAAAGTAGAGTTGCAAATAATTCCCCTGTGGGTAAATAAAGAGTAAAATTTTCAAAGCATAATACATGGCATTCCAGATAATGCTAGGGAGGAAGCTTGTATTCTTCCAAGAACACAGTGGCACTGTAAGTGCACCGTTAAAAAAAAGTTAAAGAATATCAAAAGAGTGGATCTATCCTGGTCCTATTATCCCTAGATCTGACCCCTATTTGAGACTTTCTTCCATGCTGCTCTTTGTCACTATGCTAACAGTTCTAAACTATAAAAATGCTTCCTGAAAAGAAAAAAAACCCAACCCACTGGAATCTGTATGTCCACTCCTACCTATTGCTGACCGATACGAACACCAAATGCTCCCCCCAAACCTTTGCAATCTATTTCATTTATTCCATTTGAGTAAAATAACACCCTGCCTGTAATAATCCTGCGCACACCTGAGACAAGCAGAGCCCAGGTCATTTGTTCCCCCAATGGCAGAAACTAAAATGGAAAATCTACTCCAATTTTATCTTGGCTACTGTAAATTGCCAAAGGGGTTGAAGGAAGTCATTTCAATTCCTGAAACAACAATTCACTTGTCTTTTCAATTAACCTACCCAAAGTGAGGGACAAAATGTCTTTCTTTTATTGTGAGATTTGCTGTGCAGTTAAATGTCTAAGAATCCTGGGGTACGAATTTTTGTTGGACCATCCCAGATATGTAACACATGAGAAAAGCAAATGGTGCACTTCCTTCGATTCTTTCATTTAACGATAAAAGATGCTGGGGAATAAATTAACAGGAGGAATACACTGCACTGGAAAAATGTCCGCAACATCTGATTGCAGCAAAACCCCCAATTCTGAGCAGAAAGCTCACAGTTCAGAAAGTTATTAACAGCAGTAAGTTTATTGCAGAGCTAAGAACATGGTGGTGCATTTGGGCTACTGCTTATCATTCAGTCTGATCCTGTCCATAACTCTTGCTTACACCACACACCACAAGCCAATTAGGCTAAATGAGACTGAAACTCTTGTGACCATTTTCCATTTTAATTGGTATGTATATATGTATTACATTTCCATGCCACTTCATTCCTATGGGCTCTAAGCAGCATACAGTACAGTAATAAATTACAGTTAAATACAATAATCACATGGAAGGCAAACACAACAATAACGAAGAATAACTACTTCAAACCAATTTCCTGGCATCGTTATCTCATCAGACTAAATCAATCCCTAAAGGCCTTCCAGGAGAGCCATGTCTTTCTTCTCTGCAACCTAGAATGCCAAGTTTCCTAACTGTTTTACTGTAGCCCAGAGGGTGAATGGGTCATGCAGTGCAAGTGTTCTGTATCTGTGGAAAGGCTGGTAGTGAGAGGCATATACAGTAGCTTCCACCAACAGTCTAGCTTCAGCAAATCACTCTATATTTTAAATAAATATATATTTATTGCTCCAATAGGTGCAATAGCTTCCAAGAAACAGACTGTGATTAGTATGCCTCCAGGCAGTTGTCTTGAGGTAAATGGTTTCATTATCAAATTTATGTTTTTATCACATTTCACTCCCACACTGGAAAAAGTTAAAGTCTCCTTTAACATTTAAGACTACTGTACATTTCTGTGTCATTTTTTTCAGTAGCAAAATGGAAGTAGTTTGCCATTGCCTTTTCCCAGGATGCTGCTTGGCTTCCCAGTCTACCTCACAGTACTATACTAGAATGTCCTAAGATCTCCCATCCAAGTACTAACCAGGCATGACTCTGCTTAGCTTCTGATTCTAAGAAAGGCAGCCAGGTGCTGTCCCCTGCTGATATTACATTGAAAGGATTCCTGGTTTTCTGCACAGGGATACGAAGGAGAGCATTGGAACTCCACCTCTGTCTCAGGACTACAGTCACCAAATGCCTTGAACAAGTGCCATTTTGAGCTCACACTATTTACTTCTCCTTTCTGCAGAAAACAGGCCCACAACAATATATATTATTACATTTAAATTTAAAGTAGAAATTCAATGTAGGGGGTGGGAGGAGGGCTCCAGATATGTGATACTATTACAGAAAAGACCTCACTCCTAGAAGATGCTGTATTTACATCAGGTGAAAAGACATGCATAGGAGAGTTATGGATAGGGATCCTAACATCCAGGGAGGCTCACAGGAAGCAAAACAGTTCTTAAAGGGTTCTAGTTCTAAAGCAGAAGGCTTCATTAGGCCTTTCAGTGATTTGACAGGGACTGGGACAAAACAGTCAACTGGATTTCATTTAAACAGAATAACTAAATTAATTAAATATTAATCAATCAATATGATCAGCCCTACATCATGTGCTTCATAGCTTTCCCCTCTCTCAGATTAAAAATGAAAACTTAACTGACATCTTTTGGAGAGGCCATGTCTATCTCTGGGGCCACAGAGACTGGGCATCTCTGTCTACGATCATTTAAGACTTAAGTTTAAATATTTCATAGTGAATTTCACTCACAACAAAATGACACCCAGGCAAGCACTCGTAATACTAACACAATAGTCTCCCGTGTAAAAAAAAATAGTTCAATTTTTGAAATGCTATCCAAGGCAGTTCAACACAGAGTTCAATGCAGTAGTTTAATCTAGAGGTTGCCCAGACAATATGATGCTAAAGCAACATCTCTCTCTTTCAAAAAAGGTTACAGCCAAACCTGATAAAAGGAATTGGAGGAGACCTCAGCCATTGGTTACCCAAGAGCAATCCTTGTTATTAAGGACAGGCTAACAACCATGAACATCTGCCTTGTCTGGATTTAGTTTCTGTTTGTTCACATTTATTCAGTCCAGCACTGATTCATTTGAAAGAATATATCCTTCCAAAAGTTGTTGAGACCTTCAACCACAATGGGCAATGGACAGGGATGATGGGAATTGTAGCCTACAACTTCTGAAAGCGCATAGGTTACCCACACCTATACTAAGGTAAAGCTCATAATTAGCCAAAAATGTCAGGCATGCAGCATTAGCAGAAATAGAAAGACATATAAAATACAACCAAGGAATAATTTGATACAGCTCTTCATTACTGATGCTATGTAAATTATAAGAACCTATAAAAAGCCACAAAATAACAGGCAATAAAACTCCAGCAGTATAAACAGCTCCTGTGTAAAAATTCAACTGAATTAAATATATCCTCTTCAATTGAGAACAGAATCTTTTAATGATCAAGAACATATTAATCAGTGCAACAGTTCCATTATATTCACATCAGTTAAAATGGCTGTATTTCATCTTCCTGGAATGGGATCTTACACTTTCTGTCCTCATAGAGTTTTTGCATACTTCACAAATGAAAGAATGCATTGTACCAGTTAATGATCAGACATCAATAAAAAGAGCATGTCAAAAGAAAAAACTGTTGATTAGTATTATTCAGTTCAAGCTTCTTTAATTATGCAATTAGGAATCTGCTATTTTAGAATAAGCCTTCAAGTCATGTATATTCAAATTACATGCTTTAATGACTTTTCTCAGTATATCATTACTTGTAGTGGTTTTATTGACCCAGGAGCTGCCTACAGTTTTCTTTCATGGAAAAATATCACCTGCAGCTTTTCCATGAATGTTACTTTCTTCCTTAGGAACATATTGGGTCAAATCAAAACGTAATGATGGGAAGTTCAACTAATGGTGTGTTTTTCATGGCCCTATTCAAGCACTTATGAGAATGCCATCCATTTCCCTTGATCCAAGAGACAGGTAGGTTTCCTGTCCCTGATGGCAATGCACATAGCTAAGGCCACATGACTGCCTGCTAATATACATGCCTACCTTGGATGGCCCTTAGAGGGTCTGATAAATGATACTTCTGAAGGTAATATCTACGTACAGTATGTGTAATTTCTGTGAGCAAAAACAGAGGCTGCATGGACCTGTTTCTCCACCCCTGAACTGGGCCTATGTGTCAATTTTTCAACATGCATTTTTAATGATCAAATCATAAAAAGAAAATATCTACCTTGATTAAGCACATAAACTTTCTCTGCAATTTACAAGAACCACCAAAAAGTATAATTAGCATCAGCAGGAGACCTGGATACTGAGAATTTTCTGTTCTGTGATGTGATCACATCTGTTTCTTGCAATCAGTTTGGGATTCATTGCATTTAAGATTATGCAGAACTTCACCTGGAACTATGCAAAACCTAAAATCCTAAGAATCAAATTCTAGTTCCATTTCCCCCATCCAACAGTCACAAAGACAAGGTAAGCAGAAAAACTAAAGAAGAATGGCATTAGTGGTTAATGCTCTTGTTCTGATAGTCCTAAACATATGAACATGGAAGAGATTGTTAAAAATGGGGGAAGAAATAAGAAGGTACTGTACCACATGCTTTTAGAGGCTCATCGGACCAGTCCCTGCAGTCCCTGTGTGAATCGCACACCTTGACTTCCTCTATGCACTCTCCACTCTTACACTGAAATTTGGTGGGACTCTCGCACGTCGCTTCTGTTATGTCAGGCAAGGAAGGAAAAGCAGCTGAAGTTAGATTAGGTACAAGAAAATGAAGATGCATTATGATGCAAGAGTGCAATTAGAAAAAAATGAGATATGGTTAAGCAGCAGGATATTTAGATGTGATGGTGACAAAGGATTTGTCAAAGAACAGAGCCTGGGAGAAAATATATCACTGGTGAGGCCTCCCTGCTGGGATATGCTAAACCAGAGCTTTCCAAACTGTGTGTCGCGACACAGTACTGTGTCGCCTGGGGGCCCCAAGTGTGTCGCGCGACAACCCGGAAGCGCGGCGGCAACCCGGAAGCACCGGCAGCAGCGGTTCCGAGTCTTTGCGCGCTGGCCGTTGGTGTGTCGCCAATGGCAAAAGTTTGGAAAGCCCTGTGCTAAACAGTACAATATACTGAGATGAACAGTGGTTTTGCTTCTTGGGAATGGAGGACTCCCTAGCATCTAAGACCTTTTTAACAGTGTTTTTTCTGCTACACCCCATGCCAGAAGACCTATCACACATATCATATCTACCGTTAACACAGCCAGCTTCATCGCTTTTATCAGGGCAATCATGCACTTTGTTGCACTGTTTAGCTCCATGGATACAGGTCCCATCGCCACACTGGAATTCATCGGGGCTGCAGGTCACCAAGGCTTGAAAATAAAAAGGAAAACAAAAGCACTGTCACCTGTTGTGTTCTTTTTACATGTTTAACAGGGTTTCTAATTGCCAGCAATTCTAAAGTTCTGGGGCCTGCAACATTCCTTCATTGGAGTTTAGTATCATCGCCCAACTCAGCACGGCACAAATGAGGTGGAGGAATATGGTCTATTTTCATTTTCAAGTGGGTTGTTCTCAAAGATAGTCAGCTATCATGGCTAAATATGGATTTAAACCCATGGTTTAAATATAACATTCATGTATGTTGGGAATATCCTCTTGACAACTACATGTTTTCTTGGTCCTAGCTGTTCTCTTTTATTACGAACCATTTTTTTGCTCATCAAGAATAAGAGTCATTGCAATTTTATTGCAAATGTTTAATTCTTTTATAACTTATACTTTAGACACAAGTGAAAAGGCTATTTGCTAATAGATAATAAAGCCTTTGAGGGAGTTGGGCGGTGATAAATCAATCAATCAATCAATAAATAAATAAATAAATAAAGCATTAAGTTGAAACTTTATTTAATAGTTTGAAATATTATGGTATAATAACACAATAATAAAAAGAAAAAATTAAATCCATTTATGAAGGAACACACCTGTCTGCTATTATGTATTATATTATGTACATAATAGCAGACTTCCCAAACTTCCAGAAGTAATAACTGACTTGCAGCAATTAAGAAGGGAGGGGGTGGGGGTTAAAAATTACACCTGATGTTTAAACATTCTGATGCTTAAGCTCCGTTCAGCCTTGCCTGATCTCAAAAAGCTAAACAAGATTGGACTTGGTTAGTAGATGATTGGGAGATCACCAGAAGATCTCAGGAAGCTAGCCTAAACTGGAAAGCAAAACACCATCCTAGAACACTTCTGTATTATTGCTGAGAAAATTCCATGGCTGCCTTCATTAAATCACAGGAGTCAAGCTTGACTCGAAGGAGACCTTACATTTATTTAATCTCTGTATCCCACTCCTGAACAATAAATGGCTATTGTTAACCTACCTATATTGCTACTTTCTAACAATTTTTAAACCTGCCTAAAGCATTTTTAGAAAGCACAAAACTATTCAAAGCGGAGTGCCAATGTCTACAACAGCTGCAGAATCACAGTGAAGAAACTTCTCTGAAAGCATTTCTTTGAGTGTTTTCCCTTTGGAGTACAGCATCCTTGTTTTAAATGACAGAAAATCACTGCCATAGAGTAGCTGAAGCAATATGACCCAGACACTAATTCATATGATCCAAGAAGATTGTGGGAGAATCTCCTCAGCAATTTCACTGTCACGAGGATCGGAAATTATGGCTCTTCATCATGGACACAAGAAGAGGAGACCAGCATGTACCCAGCAAGTACAGAGGCATGATAAACGTGTGTTTATGGTATACAGTAAATACAATTCATTATTCAGACTGCAAACTACAGGCATTCAAAATCACTACAGTGAGCCATGCTTTGGCAAACAGAGTATCTGCACAATGCTATATATATATAGTGTATATATATAGTGTATATATATATACTATATATATATATATAGTGTATATATATAGTGTATATATATAGTGTATATATATATATATATATATATATATATATATATATATATGCATGCATACACACACACACACACACACATACACATACATACATACACACACACACACACACACACACACACATATATACACACATACACACACACACACATACATACATACACACATACACACATACACATTATATATTATATATTTTATAGATATTGTATAGGGTTCCTAATCCAATTCCAATCCTCCCCAAAGAGCAAACATATAGAAGTCTATTCACAGATCACAGTGCAAGTTAAAAAGCAGCTGTGAAAAGTGCAGCAAGGCTTTCATTTTATGCAGCATGTCAACACCTCTGAGAAAGAACCTTCTGCATGTCTCCCACAGGGAGCTTTTTTTGGAGTTAGTGAAATGCAACAAGAAGCACTAAACTAGACATTGTTCTGAATGGTAAATTCAGGAATTGCTCTTTTATCCTTGGGTTTCAGATGGAATATCAACTGCCAAGTCATAGCCCACTTCAATTTAAATCATTGTAACTTCATTAACGTTCATGAGATTGAGCTCATTTAATGAAAAATAAGCAGTTCAAATAATTAGAAAATGCATCCTTGGAATTCATGGAACCAGAC
The DNA here is from genome assembly GCA_023362775.1 of Charina bottae. Lineage (NCBI taxonomy): Eukaryota > Metazoa > Chordata > Lepidosauria > Squamata > Charinaidae > Charina > Charina bottae. The sequence continues at coordinate 53,901,953 of JALMGJ010000003.1, read as the reverse complement.
TTGGCTTTACTTATCCATGAGAGCCTTTTAACATAACATTAGCAAGCCGTTTGGCTGGTTTATGGAACGCCATTAACATTAGAGGTAAGGCCTCTGCTTAGTAGCTGCACACTGAAACAGAGTCAAAGTGTATTTGATACCATACTAGAATATGAAATATGAATACAGAAGATAAAGTTGGAAACACAATATACACATAGGTTGAAAACATGGACGGATGGGACACTGCAAGGTAGGTCTTTGCTTATAACGTCACAATAAGCAAAAGTCAAGTCCTCGTCATCATGCCCTATTATCTACAAGAATTGATGCTTTCGAACTGTGGTGCTGGAGAAGACTCTTGAGAGTCCCTTGGACTGCAAGGAGGTCAAATCAGTCAATCCTAAAGGAAATCAACCCTGACTGTTCATTGGAAGGACAGATGCTGAAGCTGAAGCTCAAATACTTTGGCCACCTAATGCGAAGAGAGGACTCACTGGAAAAGATCCTGATGCTGGGAAAGACTGAAGGCAAAAGGAGAAGGGGACGGCAGAGGATGAGATGGTTAGATAGCATCACCGATGTAACAAACATGAATTTGAGTAAACTCCGAGAGACAGTGGAGGACAGGAAGGCCTGGCGTGCTATGGTCCATGGGGTCACGAAGAGCTGGACACGACTAAACGACTGAACAACAGAAAAAGTGCTTATAAAGTCTCCTTTGAGTCAAGCTTGATTCCTAATAGCTTTATAGAACCCAACCACTAAACTGCTTACTACATCAGTACTATACACATATAGAAACATCTGGAGTACCCAGTCCTAAGGTTCACAGGGGAGTTTGTAGCACAGATGGAAACAGTTAGGAATATACCTGGGAAGGGTTAGAGATCTGCTGTGTTCATCGAGCAAATCTGATTCTCTGCAAGTCTTGTGTTGCCTGTGATAATCTTTTGCTTCCCTAACTACATTATTACTGATTATTCAGCAAATTTTGTTTCTCAAAGTATGTGAATAGCCGAAGCATGTTTTATATCAGATTTGTTTTCATATTTCAGTAATACAAAGGTATTCCTAAAGATACTTTAAATTATATAATGGGTTGCCTTATCCTGAGTCTTTCTAGAATCTCTTTAGATCCTTCAACAGGAGATACCAGGAATTGAAAGTAGAACTATTTATCTGCCAATTATCTACCTACTGAGGTCCACTTAAAAGGTTTAAATAAATATACACTAAATAAATATAAAATATAAACACACACACATACATGCATGCAAGCATAAATCAAGACATATCAGCCATTAGTTATGTTTTTTTAAACACATGTTCTATTTATTTCTTTGTTCATCTGCTGTTCTCTGTCTTTGTTCATTTGCCAAAGCATTTTCATTTGTTGTCAGCACTAAAATGTAGCCCTTATGTTGTTTCATCCCTCAAAAATAACTTTTGACAACAATTGACAGATGCTGGCCTTAAAACAGCATATAATTTAATATTTTAAATTAAGGACACCTTTCCTTTATATATGAGACTACAGTATGGAGACAAGTGCAAACAGTGGAAAGTTGATTATCTTAAGTTCTGTACCCAAAAGAGATCATGATCACTGTTTGCTTAGGAATGCATTAGTAGATTTGTTGTTTATTCGTTCAGTCGCTTCTGACTCTTCGTGACTTCATGGACCAGCCCACACCAGAGCTTCCTGTCGGCCGTCGCCATCCCCAGCTCCCCCACGGTTGAGTCCGTCACCTCCAGAATATCATCCATCCATCTTGTCCTTGGTCGGCCCCTCTTCCTTTTGCTTTCCACTTTCCCTAGCATCAACATCTTCTCCAGGGTATCCTGTCTTCTCACTATGTGGCCAAAGTACTTCAGTTTTGCCTTTAATATCATTCCCTCAAGTGAGCAGTCTGGCTTGATTTCCTGGAGTATGGACTGGTTTGATCTTCTTGCAGTCCAAGGCACTCTCAGAATTTTCCCCCAACACCACAGTTGAAAAGCATCTATCTTCCTTCGCTCAGCCTTCCGTATGGTCCAGCTCTTGCAGCCATAGGTTACTACTGGGAATACCATTGCTTTAACTATGCTTTAACTATGCATTAGTAGATATCACTCTGCAAACAAACAATTGTGATCTAGCTTAGATATGGCTGTTCAGGACCTGTTTGTTGGACTAAGAATGAACTAGGTCCCTAGCACTCCAATCCTCCTTCCCTCTTTCCCACATGTCAATTCAATACTTTCTGGTTAGTTGAACCACTATTTCCCATGATGCCTGAACTTGGAAAGTCTGGTTTGAGTATTCTTTACAAAACAAAATACCAAACTCAGATCAAACTGTGCTTTAATCTTCCTGAACCTATGACGAGCTCAAACAGTTTTCCAGCTAAATGTCACTGAAAACCATGCTTCAGTAAATCAGCATGAACTGAAATAAATCATGCAAGAGAAGGAAAGGAACTCGCAAGCATATAGCGAGTTCCTGGGCCTATGTCAAAATTTACTCTGAACAGAGTTAGTTCCGGGAGGCTGTCAAAATGCCACATGTTGGATAAGTCATTAGCTTGTATATCTATTACTTCTGAAAATTGAATCAAAAAGAAAAGAGAAGAAGAAGAAATTCTTAGAGCGTTCACTTCTACCTCTAGATGCAAGCCCAAGGCCATTCGAAAAAAAAGAAGAGAAAAATAAAACAGAAGGGAAGATTAGAATTAGCAAGAGTAATCCATAAAGGGGTAAAAACAAAAATCAAACAAAAAACAGTAATCCAGGAGATAAATTCTAAATTGGTGAACAAGATCTTACTTCTGTATCTGACAACCTAATATATGTATCTGCCTGATTTATATGATTTTTACTAATTCTCAATAATTTTATAACTAAATTGCACAAGGCTTTCTTGGGAAATTAAAAAGATTCAGTCCTCAAGCAAAAACTGTCCACCAGGCAGCTGTTTTTCAGCCACCCTGCTCATGCATAGGTTTGTATAAATATTTCATTTCATTTCCATGTTGCAATTATAAATATTTTAGTGAAACATTTTCTCAATTTCTGTCTGTCTGTCTCTTAGACCTTGGGCTTAAGCTACTTAGCTTAAGCTACTTAGCACCTAAAACATGGATGAAACATTCCAAAACACTATGTGTGAAAGACCACAGTGCTAACTGAAGAGAAATACAATATTCAATAGTTCAGGGCCCCTAATAACTTGAATATTTGCACAAGAGGACCTTCAATTTTTGGCACACAAAGCTGCTCAAGCTGCAGGTACAAGCATTTTTCCTTACAATTTAAAATGGTGCATAGACAGGAATACAAACTAGACATACCTTTTTATAGAAAACATGAATTAGAATCAATTAGCAAGTCAAGTGAACCTGTTATTAATTACTCAGTTCTAGATGCAACATAGAATCAATATACAATATTAGTCACTAGCACATGCTTAATTTAAACCAAAAAAAATAGATATCACTGTTCTACTTAGGATTAATTTTGTTTTTAAAGAACAATCTTGATTGTCAGGCACTTCAAGTACATAACCTTGTTGATAATCTGGAGCGATTTACAGACCATGATGGAGCAAAGACCTAACCTACCAGATCTGACATCTCAGAGGTTGAGTCATAACTTCTCCCAAGATAGAAGATATATGCAAAATCTGCAGCTTTGGGAATAACCCCATCAAAGACCACTTTCTTTCGAGTAACCCCACACAGAACTGGAATACAAAGGCTATCACCTCAGGATCAAATGCAATGGATAGGCCCCCTCCCCATATGCTGTTCAAAATTTTGGACACTTACAACAATCTTGCTCATCTGACTTGTCTTTGCAGTCCTCATCTCCATCGCATTTCCAATTCAAATGGATGCATTCTCCATTGCCACACTGGAACTCATGTGCTGCACAGGTGCTCACGACTGGTGGTTTGAGTTTGTATCCACACTTCTCCATCGACTCATCTGAGAGGTCCTCACAATCAGGCTGACTGTCACAGACCCAAATCTGTGGGATGCACAGGCTGTTGTTGCACTGGAACTCGTTTGGGTTGCAAGTGAAGGGAGGGCACCTCCTCTCATCACTCCCATCACCACAGTCATCATCACCATCACAGACAAAGATGGTGGCTATGCAGGTCTTGTTGCTGCACTGGAATTCACTCGAAGAACAGACTTTGGAATAAAAGTGAAACAGATGAGGGTTAGCTCAAGCTTACCTAACCAACTTTTTTATTTCATATTTTAAAAATATGTTTTATTTCATATTTTAAAAAAAATCATCCTGCTCTTACATATCTTTTCCTTACAACCCTGGAAAAACATGTGCAATGTTTGCACATGTGTATACTCTTTATTACTGTACAGTCAAATTATAGATGGTTGTTGCTAAATATGGCTAATGCAGAGTCAGAGACTGTATGACAAGAATTCAAAGGAAGGTTCCACAGGGTCAAGCTATTGATTCCTTTTCTCTACTTCCCATCTTTAACCCAACCGAAACAATTACTTCTTTGTTCTCCTAACCTGAAGGGTGTAACTGTCTCTGAATTCCATCATTCAGCATACTGTCCTTGACAGCCACTGTCAGTTCAGAGCATCTACAGCAGAGCTTTCCAAACTGTGTGTCAGGACTCATTAGTGTGTCGTCTGCAGTGTCTGGGTGTGTCGCGGCTGCTGCTGCCTCCGAGCCCTGCCAGGATTCCACGCAGGCCCTAGTGCCTGCCTTGTGCCTTGCTGCCTCCAAACCTGCCCTGCCATGATTCCGCGCAGGTCCTAGTGCCTGCCTTGTGCCCTGCTGCTTCCAAACCTGCTGTGATTCTGCACAGGTCCTAATGTCTGCCTTGTGCCTTGCTGCCTCCAAACCTGCCCTGCCAGGATTCCACGCAGGTCCTAGTGCCTGCCTTGTGCCTTGCTGCCTCCAAACCTGCTGTGATTCCACACAGGTCCTAGTGCCTGCCTTGTGCCCTGCTGTAAGACTGTGTTGCGAAATGATGTGTGTCTAAAAAGTGTGTCACCAACACGAAAAGTTTGGAAAGCTCTGCTCTACAGCATTAATATCAAGTAAAGATCATTTTACCCTTCCTGCCATGTCTGCTTGCCAGATTTATAGTTACACTAGTCTGTAGCAACTCAAATGAAAATTTCCAGGAACTCTATCCCCCCACTAAATAGTTCCCACAAAATAAGCTTAATTATATGCAATTTCTTTTTTATTAAGGGGAAAAATTAACTTTGAAACTACTGAAACCAATTGTTTTACAAATAACCCCAAATGAAATGGAAAATAATCCAGAGAGATGTTTGCAGGGAGTTATTTTAAAAGCAACAGCTAAAGTTCCCATTGCTGCTTGTGCCCTATGCCATAATAAACAACATGGATTACCATGTGTAGGATAATTTGCAAAAGGATGACAGGAATCAGAATGGGAGGAGGTGATTCCGAGAAATGCATTATTATTATACAGAGATCTACAACCTGAAGCCCTCAAGATGCAGTCTGTAAAAATCTTAATATGGTACCCAGAGCTCTCCAAAATGTATTCCCAAATTGTAATTTGGAATGTGACAGAAATGGAAAAGTATTAAATACATGATCTGGGAGTAACTGTGTCAATAACACTTATTTTTAATGTTGTGGTATGGGGTTATCTAATTTGATGCAATCTATCTTTGATGGCATTCCTTCTGTCTGGTAGCTAAGTGTGTGCAGACTCTCCTAAAGTACCATTCCTAGTTCAACCATATATGAAATTGAAGATTAAAAACCAGAGTAAGCCAGTGTGTCTTTAATTAATTAGGCTAAAGAAAAGGGGACAACGCTTAACCTTTTATACTAAAAGGAGCATCAGGATCGAACAAGCAAAATCCATACCATTTCCATTTTATGCTACATTCAGTTGCCTTGTCTCCAATACTGATAAGTCAGCAGGAAGTGACTAAAGCAAAGGAGTATTTATTTATTTATTATTTATTTTTTATTACATTTATTATGGCTGCCCACTCCAAAAGGTAAGGCAGTGGGAGTTCCCTAGCCTGTTCCCTATACTCATTTTGATATAAATAATTCTCCCTGTCCTACAGGATCCATTTTACAGCCAAACAAAGAGTGCATCAAACTATATGCTTTTGAAAACAGCCAAGAATTTTATTTCCCCTGGCTGCTTCAAAGAATTTTACTTGCAAGTATATTTGGCATCTTATTTAACCAAAATCTTACAAAGCATTAATTCTGAATGATTTTTAATTCTGAATGGATTTGTATCAGACTTTTCCTGACCTGGTGCCTTCCAGATGTGTTGGATTACAACCTCTGTCATCCACAATCAACCATGGTACTTGGGGATAATTGGGTTGTAGTCCAACACATCTGAAGAATAACAGATTGAAAAAGTCTGGGTTGTATGGTCAAGAGATAAAGTTCACTTTCAAGACAGATCATGCACCTTTCTCTTAATATATGTTCCCCTTGTACACTAAATGGTTGAGGTAGTACAGTTCTTCTGTGATAGGTTTCCTATGCTTTTAAAGGGGAAATCTGAAATTTCTTGGAATCTTCTTATGCACCCATTTAAAACGAATTTTGGAGATTAAAAACTTGCGTTAAGAGCTTCTGTGAAGGTACTTCACCTTCTCAGGTCCATAACAAAGCTCCAGTAGAAGAGGTAGCCTGGAACTCACAAACCTATATGAATTGCTTCCAAAGTATAATGTAAGAAGCTTAAGACATAATTACTATACTTCTCTGCTGGTATTTTGGCACCAATTCCAAATTGCCAGTACTCCTAAGATTTCAGAACTTCTAAATATCTGCAAGTTTATAAGTGCCCCATGATTACTGAACTAATATTTTCTGGCAGTCAGACAAATGTCCTGTTTTTAATTGTCTCTTGGTAAAATACTGCTGACAAATTCATCTTGCTTAATGGCTCCACAAAAAAACATATTGGTTCCCCATTCCCTTATTAGCTAGTAATTTACAGTGGCATGGATCTAAACTTTCCTGAAAAGTTCAAAGCGTTTTGATAAATGTGAAAGATGCAGTAATTGTAACACCAATAATGGAGCACTCCAAGTTGCACAGAGGAAATTGGTTTTACTACAACTGTTTGAATGGATTACAAATCAATTGGCGAACTTCACATAAATATAACTTTTTTTAGCAGAACTAATTCAATTTATATATATCAACTGTGAATTTATATCCTTTTATCTGGGCATTTGATAAGTATTTTTTTAGCTCATCCACACCCTTCTATCTGCTTGTATACCTTTTATTTCTCTTTTGAGATTTGCCAAATATGCATATCAGAGAATTGCACATATATGTGTAAAAATGAACCTTTAGCAGCAGATGATACAAATTAAAATCACAGTTCTTCTTCATCTCCTCTTTGGCTACATGCATGCACATCAAAAGCCATCTCAAATGATGAATAAATGTAACATTAAACGATCATAATCAAGACATGCTGGCTTCGGCATATGCTATCTCCTTGTATTTTTGTAAGTATTTTGTAAACAAGTGAAAACACATTGATTTTAGGTGTTTATATCAACTTCCTAGATCCAAGAAATAATAATTATTATATTGCAAATGCAGAAACTGTATTAAAATGTACCAACTTCTCAAAAGAAATTAGGAGAATTCTGGATAGAATTCTGGATATATTGATTATAGACTGGAAAAAACTTAATTTAGCCTTAAAAGCAGTTTTCAGCATTATATCCTTATATGCACCACAGTCCTAATAGGGCCCCCTCCAAGAAAGCAAATAAAACAAACAAAACAAGTTTGCTTTACAAACTGACAACTCTTTCAAGCACTGACCCCATCCCTAAATCTACCATTGGGGGTGGGAATGGCTAAGAACTCATGTACAGTAGTTTGTCTGCTTTTGGTTTCTCAGATTGTGTGAATCCATTACTTGTGGTTTCTAAGTTATGGTTTATGGTTTAGCAGGCTGTGCAAACACAGATAATTGAGATCTATTCAGTAACTCAGGGTTAGCAAACTGGCTTAGCATGATGAATGAACTAATCTGTACTTCTATTTAGGTCTAGAAATTTGGTGTTTTCAGAGTGACAAAGTTTTAACAGTTGAGTATTATAAGATCCCATAAACCACTTATATTTGTTGTTCATTTTCTTAAGTATAATCCATTTAACCAGTGAATAAATCAAGCACCTAACCCAGAGCTTTCCAAACTGTGTGTCGGGACACGTTAGTGTGTTGTCTGCAGTGTCTGGGTGTGTCGCGGCTGCTGCTGCCTCCGAGCCCTGCCAGGATTCCATGCAGGTCCTAGTGCCTGCCTTGTGCCTTCCTGCCTCCAAACCTGCCCTGCCAGGATTACGCATAGGTCCTAGTGCCTGCCTTGTGCCTTCCTGCCTCCAAACCTGCTGTGATTCCGCGCAGGTCCTAGTGCCTGCCTTGTGCCCTGCTGTAAGAGTGTGTCGCGAAATGATGCATGTCTAAAAAGTGTGTCACCAACATGAAAAGTTTGGAAAGCTCTGACCTAACCCATTCATATATAAGCCACGATAATTTTAGGAGAGTTAATAAAGGTAACATTCTTTTCACTGAACAAATAACAAAAATATATGGTTGTACAGTACATTATTACATGGAAGTACATTCAGAACTTGCAAAATCCTAGGTCTTCCACAGAGGACAAATCTAGTTCAAATAAACTTTCCAATTTCCTACTCACAAGCTGATTTATTAGGACATTTAAACTTTTGTGCCCTCAGACTAAGACATTCAGTATCATGATCAATTAGCATTTTGAGTGTTATTTTCCATTTGTACAGTAATTGTTCTGAAAATGGAGGAATTTGTTTCCAGTTATTCTCCAGCTCAGAGGAGACCTGTCAGCTTTATTGGTAATTTTACAAGTCCAATTAGCTTGGTAGCTTCCCCAGAAACAAATGAGGTTGTGATAGTCTATTAGCTCACATATTTGCATAAAAGTAGGTTGTGTTGGGAGTTGCTAACCATTTCACATAATGAGAACATGCCTTAGAAATATGCATTGTGGCAGGAAGTCTTATTCCTAAAATGGTTAGTGTAACATCTAAGAATAGCTTCCTTGGAACCATTTTGAATCTCACAGGATTTCTGAAATACTCTTTTGAAAATGACTAAGCAAAAGTCATGGTTGACAAATATGAATGTGGGACCTGAGTACTGCCTGGTGAAGTGTCACTAAGGAATCTCTCTTCCACAGCTTTTCTGGAAGTGATTTTGATACACCAAGAAATGGAGATGGCAAGTGCATTATAGACCAACAAAGAATTACATAAACGGAGCCATTAGGCCTCCAAAAATCTTTCATGCAATTCCCAGAGAATTTAAAACAATGTTTCCAAACTGTAATTTGTGTAATTTGAACATGTGGCCGTGTTCTGGCAGTTTTGGTTCCTAACGTTTCGCCAGTAGCCTGGGCACAGAGAGAATCTTCTAGCTGTGCTCCTGTCCTCTGAAGATGCCAGCCGCAGCTACTGGCGAAACGTTAGGAACCAAAAACTGCCAGAACACGGCCACACAGCCCGGAAAACCCACAACAAATCAGAGTTAGTTTTTGTTCTGGCTCTATCTCCTGGTTTTAGGAAGCCATCTCTACTCAAAATCCCTGGTACCTCAGGAAAAGTTGGGCAAACTGGGCCCAGGAAATTTGCTTTGGTGGCAGTCCCACTTGAAGATGAGAAAGTGTTAATTCCCAGGTTGTACTTCTTTTCTCAGCATTTTCAAATAAAGGAATTTTGTGAGCACATAAATATATTGACAGTATTATCCTACAACTGCTTTTCACATAAGCACAAATAGAATTGCAATGCAAAGAATGACCTTTTTTTTGTTTGGTGCCTTCAAGTCAGTGTTGACTTCTGGCAACTGCCTGGACCAGTCCCTGCAATTTTCTTGGCAATTTTGGAAGTGGTTTGTCATTGCCTGCTTCCTAGGGCTGAGAGAGAGTGGCTAGTCCAAGGTCACCCAGCTGGCTTTGTGCCTAAGGTGGGACTAGAACTCACAGTCCCCCAGTTTCTAGCCTGATGCCTTAACCACTACACCAAGCTGGCTCTCCTATGACTAACTTTCATAAAATCAATAATTCCTCCCTTTAATACAGTTTGAGGTATGTGTGGCCAAAAATTTATCTGGTTGTATGAGACAGCCTGATGATACTCAGCAACAGATGAAATTCTGGAAATTCTGTGCTAAATACTTCTATTTTTTTCTTTGTTCCAGTTTGTTTTAAAGTGACCACTTACAGTTATTTAATTTGACACAGTTGAAAATAATAGATATGATAGCTAGTACTGCTATTTGGAAATAAGGGAATCTGTTCCCTTATTTTGAAATGAATAAAATTCAACTATACCAGAATATACCAGAATATAATTTCTGTAAAGTCAATGGAATGTTAGGCATATTTATTACATACATAATACATCTTTTATGTATTAAATATGAATGGATTTTCATTTTTTTCCTGAATATTCGAGTGATAGCTAGATCAGTTTTTGCTAGGCACTGGAAAATATACGGAAAACAATCTAAAAGACAAAGAAAGTTGAGCGTTAATGAAAATACCATTCTTAAAATCTCCCTTTCATAATTTCATTTGAATAAAATTAATGAAATATAGATACCAGTACTGCATGATATTAAAATAGAATATTGGACTCTTACATTCTTAAAATGGATACAGGTATATAATCACTTAAGAAAAAAAACTGCTAGCTGTCTCACATCCGGTTTAGGGAAATATGTATACAAAATTACATATGCCAATATTTAAGTCTTACTTTAAAAAAGAAGCAGAACATGTTAGATTTCAAATTCTGAAGCAAATAAATGGCCAGGGGATGAGCATGTCCTGGCAATACATATCTGAAACAGCAGAAGCTCCTTCTACCATCTATTCTTATGGTCAGTTTGTGAATCAATGGACAGAATAAGAATAACATAGGCTGAGCCAAAGGAATAAAAAAAATCAGTGTGATAGAAAAACCTTGCAGCTATGACAGTTTAGGCTCCCAGTGGTACAACTATGCTGAATAATGATATACCAAGCAATGTTCCCAGAATATGTTAATGAGGTCATTACACCATAAAATCTCTATTTCCATTAATTTAATTCTCTCTATGGAAATACTCTAGTGGGGCAGACACACACACACAGATTCCTAGCATTTAATGTATTTTGACATTAACTCTACTGAATCAAAAAAAGGCAAATTGAGTTGGAGTGTGAGAAATCACTTTTGGTATGTGTCCAAGTTAGAATGGGGAAGAGAAAAAAATTAGCAAATATATAAAAATAAAAATAACAAACAGGCTTGCAGGAAGGGGCAGAGTAGGGTTACTATACCTGAACTTCAAAGCTCCAGATGACCATTAGATAGCAGAAAAGAAATCCAGAAAAGTCTTTGCTGACATCTAGAGGTCCTCCAGATTTCTTTTCCCACCCAGATATGATAGCTTTAGCAGACAGGGAAATGAGGAGATACAATAAACCTAGCTCAAAGCCCAATTTCATCTAGCTTTTATCTCGGAACAGAATCTATTGCTATAGTAGTCCTGCTCATTGAATTGTGCAAGTATGTTTGCTTTCATGTAGCCTCAAAAGTGGATCTGCTGAGAAATCAGTGCAAAAGAATTGCCTTCCACACTTATAAACCCCACTAGCATAGCAACTTAATCTAATTTTTGCTTAACAGGGAGAGTCTAAACTACAATTTTACCATGTTTCTATACTGCTTCTTAGACATCTATAAAATATAATCAAATAAATTAAAAATAGATTAAAAATAATTCATTAAAAAGATGAGATGAAAGGAAAACAAGAACAGGGCTATTTATGCAAGGCCTTGGAAAAGTGTTAGGTCTTTGGTTAAGTGATAAGTCATCCAGCCAGCTTTCAGGCCTAAGGGAGAACTAGAACTCATGTTCTCCTGGTTTCTAGTCTAGCACTTTAGTCAGTACACCTACCTGGCTCTCCATGAGTGGAGAAATGCGTAAGTGGAAGAAACACATCTTCAAAGCACTAATCAACATAGTTCCTTCCTATAACAAGGTGAGGTACAGGTACACATACTATATATGACAACTGTTCTGTAAAATGGGAACTTATTCTAAATATTAAGTTCTGCATTTGGCTAAGAAAAACATACGGCACAAGTATAAGATGGTGGGAGACCCAGGTATATTTGGAAGAGATCTAGGTGTGCTTGTTGACCACAAATTAAACGTGAACCAGCAGTGTGATACAGCTGTTAAAAAGGCAAATACTATCTTGGGGTGCCTTAACAGGAGGACAGCATTCAGTTCATGGGAAGTAATTGTTTCTCTCTTCTCTGCCTTTGTTAGATCCTGTTATATATTTATTTATTTATTTATTAAACCTATTTCTATGACGCCACAATAGAAAAAGACTCCCAGTGGCATACATAGAACAGATATATTTATTTATACTTGTATTTATACCCCGCCCATTTCCTCCCTAGCGGAGGACTCTGAGCGGCTTACATACATCGTTTATACATTTCAGTTATACAATGTTTTTCTAATCCACGCGGGAACCGACTCTTCCTGGCTTCTGGACTACAAGTCCCAGGGTGCCTTGTGTCGGAGCCGGCTGCTGACGTCCTGTAGATGTTGTTGCTTCCGGGATCTGTCGTAACCGCCGCCATTCGAAGAGATCTTCCGTCTGGTGGATACCGACCCCCGACAGGACGCCAGCATATTTTCCCACTTTAAGGTGGTACCCAATTTATCTACTTGCAAGCTTTCGAACTGTTTGGGTCGACAGGAGCTGAGACTAGCAACGAGAGCTCACCTCATTGCGCGGGGATTCGAACTGCCGACCTTCCGACCGGCAGCCCTACAGCTTCAGCAGTTTAACCCGCTGAGCTACCGCGTCCCTTTATATAGATACAGATTAAAACATCTACAGGTAATCCTCGGGTTACAACCATTCGTTCAGCAACCAGAGTTATGACAGCGGTGAACGAATGGTAGTTGCGACCAGTCCTCGGAGTTCCGGCTGTTGCAGCGCCCCCGCTGTCACGTGATCAAAATTTGGGCACTTGGCAACTGGTCCGCATTTACGGTCATGTTCTCCTGCCCTGCGTGAACTGCCCCTGCTTCAAGTACCCCCACCCACCTATCTCCCCTCCATCTCTGCCCTTTTGGACACCCTGCAGTGGGATGCAATGGAGAGGTGGCAGCAGCTCCCTGGGTGGAGGTGGCGGCTGTGTGGGAGGCACTGTTCGGGGCAGTAGCAGAACCGGAGGAAGTAGAGGGACGAGGGCTTCCCGGAGGCACAGCACATGCTCTGCAGCTCGTGTTGGAAGCTGCTGGCCTTTTGCGAGGCCTTGCAGGAGGAAGGATGGGCTGAGCAAGCAGAGGGCCTGCGGGTAGGCTCTGCCGGCACTGGGCTCACCTCCACCCCTCACTGAAGCTCACAAGCCGGTTCTCCAGGAGCGCTTCCAACACGAGCCGCAGAGGGCATGCTGAGCCTCCGGGAAGCTCTCGTCCCTCTGCTTCCTCCGCCGGAAGCGCTCGAGAACCACCCTGCATGGCATTGGGGATGCCTCACACGGCATTGGGAAGGGCCAGCAGCTGCCTCGGCCGGACACACCTCGTCAGCAGGACAGTGTCAAACTGGAGGAAATTCAGAGGAATCCTACAAAAGGTAAGGATCTCGGAACAAAGCTCTGTTGAGGAAGGATTAAAGGATCAATGTATGTTTAGATTACAGATAAGGCAACTGAGGTGAGATAGCAGTCATCAAACATCTGAAGGTTTGTGGCGCAGAAGTGGACTTCTTCTCCATTGCCCCAGAGGGCAGGACCAGAACCAATTGGTTAAAATTACATGGAAGGATGTTCAGGTTAGACTCAGGAGAAACTTCCTGATGGAAGGAGCAGTCAGCCAGTGGAACAGGCTGCCACGTGAAAAAATTAATTCTTTGCATGGGGTCTTCAAAAGAGGCTAGAGATGCTCTAGCAGATCCTTCGTTGAGCAGGGGATTTAATTAAATAACCTCTAAGATTCCTTCCAACTCTATGAATCTTTGTGTTGTGTCTTGGATTTCTTTTTGCCACTGCAGCTTTACTGAATAGCTCTCATGACTTACTGCTTCAATGTGGAATCCAGCTAAATCTTTCAGGAATGGTGAGAACAAGAAACCTAGATCCATAAGCAACGTCCAAATGGATGAGTATTTGTCAATATTTTTTCTTCAGTTCTGATCAGTACAGCCCAAAAATCTACTTCTGTCAGGGAGGAGAATGAACAGGATATTTAGAATTGTAATTAAATCTGAAGCCGGATGCCATCATTTATGCATATTTGAACTTATGCCCTATGGAGACAGGGAAGAGATCCTTGGCCCTCCTCCAAGCCATTAAAGTAAAAGGCTCCCTCCAAATATATTGCCATTTTTTGTATAAGCAAAGTACATGGGGCAATGAGATGAAAAAATAAGCTGCAGTTTTATCAAGTGAAAGTCTTGGATAAATAAGACAGAAAAGAATATTACAACCTTGATTTTATGTGCTGTTTACAACCAGACAGCTGGAAAGATTAGTATTGGTACACTGTGCCCTGGCTATTCAAAAATTAAGCAAAGTATACAGTTTCTGTCTTATCACTACTTAAAATATTAGATTCCCTAGAAAGCAGGAGAAATTGCAGAGAAATCCTTGTTGGGGTTTTTGGAGAAAATATCACACCCACACGCATAGCAAAGAAGCAAAAAATAAAATTGTCTCTCTGGTTGACTACTTCACACTCTCGCACTGAAAAAGGGGTGGCTTTGGCACAAATACATAATTTGTTTGCCATAATTAAATGCTTTTTCCACAAGTAGGAAAAAAAAGCCTACCCATTATTAAAGCTCCTTCACTTGTCTGTAGCTTGAATCATGTCAACTGGATTTCTATTTTCTCAGTGGAAACGTTTCACTCCTTATCCAAGAAGCTTCTTCAGTCTGAGCAAAGTTTGTAAGGGAATCCTTAAATATGTTTCTAGGGCGGCTGTGTGACCTTGCACCTGGGGCTAGGTCATGGTTATTTTTGAGATGTTTCTTTCTAAGTCCCTTGATCATCCAAAGGAGGATCGTTAAGATTACCTTGCTGTTGTTGAGATTGCGAAATGGTCTTAATCTTCCTAGGCACAGAAGACAAAGCAGGGAGGAAAATAGGGGAAAGATTGTGCCTGAGGCCCCCACCTCTATTCAAGGAAGGATTTTCCAAGTTGGCATAAATGGATTCCTTGACCCCTCTTTCAAACCACTTATCTTCCCTGTCTAAAATGTGAAACTTTTATCCTTATCTTGGATAAGGAGCGAAACGTTTCCACTGAGAAAATAGAAATCCACGTGACATGATTCAAGCTACAGACAATTCCACCTGGATGACTGAGAACCTTCATCGACATATCCTTCACTTGCCAGTGTGTTCTCAGTGCAATACAAGGAAGGTGAGTGATACAAGAGGAGATCATGGCATGAAACATGTGAAAACAGATGGATTATAAGGTCACACTGTGAGAAGTAGAAGTAGTTCTGGTTTCACTTAGCCACTGCTTTGCTTAATGACCAAGTTACCAGTCTCAATTGTGGTCACTAAACAAGGACTACCTGTACAAACCTTACAAACTTTATAGGAAGCAATGGGTTTAATATGAATTCAAAACTGACAAACTTTATTTACCCAAAAGAAGGTGACCCTTAATTTAAGATGACTCCCTCCAAGGACTATTAGACAGTTCCCAGAAAAGTGGTTCTACATACTTTTCCCCCCATTAACAACTGTGTATATGTGACACACTGGTATATGTGTGCATGTGTATATGTGTACATCTATCTGTGTATCTCCATCAGTCTTTCTTTCTGCAGGTCAAAGGGCAACTCCAAAAAATGCCAGTGCCAGGACAAAACAGAGAGAGGCAGAGAGGGAAGAAAGGGGCAAGAAACACACAGTTCTGCCTAATCTGTTTCTAGTCTTAGTAAGATATATTTTTAGTACAGTCATCTGCTACTTGCCAATAGTTATCTGATCAAGACATTGCCTTAGATACCAGATTCAATAGATTAGTGAAAGAGATGCAACCATTAATTGAATGGATATTTCATCTAGCAACCAGTAAGTGCAGATGTATTTGTCTCCAGAGTAAACAACATACACTGTGTTATTAGTAAATATTGGCTAACACTAAAAAGCTAATTGAATGTGAAAGCATTTAAAATTAGATTGATATTGCAAGCAAGGAAGTGATATATGTTATATTACATCAGCTTTCCACAGTACGATTCCCTCCAGGTGTATCAAGACTGAGGCTCCCAGAATTGCCAGACTAGCTGACTAGGAAGTCTGAGCATTGTAATCATAATACATCTGAAAAAGACCAAGCTGGGGGACACCATTTTTTTAAATCCATTCAATCATGTCCAATTCTCAGTGACCGCCTGGACAAGTCCGTGCAGTTTTCTTGGCAAAGTTTTTTGGAAGTGGTTTGCCATTGCCTACTTCCTAGGGCTGAGAGAGTGACTGGCTTAAGGTCTCCCAGCCGGCTTTCATGCCTAAGGCGGGACTAAAACTCACGGCCTCCTGGTTTCTAGCCTGGTGCCTTAACCACTAGACCAAACTGGCTCTCAACTCATACTACATTGTATTATGTAATCTCATCCATACTCAATCATCTCATCATCTCAATCTCATACTACACTGTATTATGCTACACTAAAAAACTTTGGTAGGAAGTGTTCTTTATTCTGCTTCTGGGTGAAAAAAAGAGGGTATAGTGTGCTGTAACTGGTGGCCAAATTATGCCACCATTATTTTTCCAAGACAATTTCACTATTCTTCTATTCTACAAATGGCTGATTAGGTACAGAATGTTGGTAAACGTTCACCATGCAATTCCTAAGCATCTTATCCGATGCTAAATGGCTCTATGTATTCATCTGGGGAGCTGATCTCTTAGTTCCATTTAAAACAATAATCAGTATTTTAATGCCAGGAACAAGTGGCATTTTCCAGTTATGCAGTGGAATATTCTACAGTGGAATAAGGGAAAACTTGTGATATAAATTCATGTAACAAGACAACACTGTGGTTACAAATCATATGTTAGTGTCAGAACATATTATGCTGGGGTCATCCACAGGTGTGTTTGTTTTTTTCCTAAGGGATAAGAGTGGTATATGTACACTGGAAGATTATATATATTGACTGGCATAGAGTAAGTTTGTGATAAATGCTGTAATCATAAACATCACAAATGTGGTTCAAGTTCATAATCTCATTTCCTGTATGCCAGGAAAAGGTCATCTTGATAACAAGAACCTTTACAGTTTAGAAATTCACCAGCCCTATTGTAGTTATGTTCTTGCCATAACGTATAAACCAAGTTCAGCAGATAAAAAGAAGCAAAACTGTTTTTACCCTTTGTATTCTTTGTGGGATCAACTCTTCCCTTGGGTAAGGGCTTTTTTAAGTTCCTTTGGTGTCCCACTTCAGTCTTTAGACCTACAACTTAGTGTAGGTTAAATGGAGAGGGGGGTCTTTGTGTTTTGTAGTTAACCCCCACTGCATCTTTTGCTTATTCTATTGTTCTTATTCTAATTTTATTGTTTCATAGCAATTCATACGGAGGCTCTCTACCATCTCTTGGGCAAGTACCACACATGCCAGCAGAGCTGCCTTCTGAAAAGGATGCAAGTCTTGGTGTTATATGAATTCTCAGATGAGGGAATAGTTGATCCCACAAAGATTACAAAGGGTAAAATCAGTGTTTTATTACAGCTTATTTAACTCAGACCTTCTGTAGCTATTTGATCAAGTCAAGGAAGACAGATTACCTTCACATTCACTGTAATCATTTGCTGAAGCTAGAAATTTTACAGAAAGATGGATGAAGAAATTTTCTAAACTAGCAATATTAGTCCTTAGGAAAAATCAGGGTATTTCCCTAGCCTTGATCCTTCTATATGATTTGGGACTGCATCTCCCAATCATGATTGTTTTGGGAGACACCAGGTTTGCAAAGATGGCCCTAAAGTTTTGCAGGGACTTGGAATAATTTCTAGCAAGGTACTATCCTTTCCTATTTACCTCACAGCAATAATATCACAACATCTGCAGGTACTACAAATGCAAATTACTAGATTGTAATAAATATATTTTATGAGAACATCAATAAAAAGATATATGGAGGGGACTTTGAGACAGAATGGAGAAGGTAGGACTGTACTGTATAACATTCTGTCACGTGATCATCCAGGCATAAAAATTGTACTTGTGACTGATAGCCTGGCCTGAGAAAGAGCAAAGAAAAGATTCAGATACGCTGTTATACCTGCAGAGTCTCTCACAGGGAAGGGAAGTTGAAATGGGTTAAGGAGCTGGCAGGAAGTAGTTGGACTCAGAGGGAAGGAGGAATAGAAAATGGCTAGCAAGCAGAGATGGACTTAGGCAGCCTCAGACTGCTGAAGAGATGCAGGTTCCAAGATGGTTCAAAACATCAAACAGGAAGATGAAGTAGCATGGGATCATGTCTACCTGGCAGAGATTTCCAAAAGGAGAAGGGGATTCGAAGAGACAAGATGATTGTGATTATGCTAGCAGTCAGAGATTGCCGGACAAGTTCTAACTAAAGCTCTTGATTAACTCTATGGGGAATTCAATAATAGCTACACACATAGCAACAGCTCAAGATAGACACACACTGTAATACTAATTAGGTCATCAAACAATTCTGTACATTACATTCTCCTTTGAGCACAGAACGGGCGGAGAGGGGAACTGAAGCTCTGTTTGAATGTTTAACTGAATGCTGCTTGCATAGTTATCTAAAAGAATCAGTCTCTCAGAGCAAATACTTTTCTATCCTCCATTATGCTCCCACCCCACAAAAGTTTTTTTTTAATATGATTCACTTGAAGGTTCTATGTCTTGTCTGATCCCTATATGGGCCAGTGAGTGCTTTGAAAATTCAGCAAAGAAATAGAATCAATCACCAGCAATTTTCGACTCCTTTTTTGTTTTCATCCAAGAAAACCAACCACTTTTGGCTGCATTATAGCCATTCCACTGTTATATATGCACGATAGCTTGATTGTTAAGAATCACAATCTGAGTATTGTTTTCCTTTTCCCTTGCCACCTCTTTTCTTTGTGCGTGAAGTACCTTCTGACTGTTAGCCTGAAGGCTGGGACTGTTTTTCTTACTAATATTTCCAACGCTCTGGCTGCTGAATATAAATGCTCCAAATTCGTAAAACAAATGTCAAGAGCAACATGCTGAAAACCTGTGGATATTTTTTTCGTGAGGCAAAATTCCAGTTAAAAAGAGATAGATCCTTTATGGATATGGTAGTCTGCATGGACCTTCACACACCTTCACCTACTATATTGTTTTTTTCTGTTGAGTGGAATGTTGGGAAAGGCCAAAACTTTTATCAGAGGAGGAAGAGAAGGAGGAGGAGGAAGGAGAAGGAAAAGGATAGGTCTTTGAAAACTTGCTGGGAATTCAGAATTAGAGAAATATGGAGAGAATGGATTTTTGGTTGGCTCACTTATACATCTCAGGCACTGCCTAGTAGGTACATATGACATAATGGCAAGGGAATCTCATTCTTCACTACAGACAGGAAAGTACCTGTATTGATTGCATTTGCTATATCAGATTGCTATTAAATGGTCAAGCAATTTGAACATGGCATAGTTACAGTGATTCCCTACAGCAGAATGTTTCCTGTAGGAAAGTTTGATGATGGCTATAAAAATCTCCACCTTACCATCTGGAAAGTTCCTACGCTGGTTGATTATTCTCCAAAGAATTCCTCACAACTGAATTCATTACCAAAGCTCTGCTTCATGATCCAATGCCACCTAACAAAAATGTTGAGTGTATGCTCTTGCTGTAATTGCCACAATTCAAACCTATTAAGCCCCAATAAAAAACAAAGCATGGATGCTATTTCTCATAATGTGGTGCCATTTACATGTTTTAAAAGCAACTGGCAAGTTCTCTTCTTCAACCCTTTCTCTGATTCTTAAGTTCCAAGGTTTTTGGATTTTTAGCATAGTGAAGTGAGAGAAACTACTTTCATCACCAATGAACTCATTTTCAAAAAGACCAATGTGTGATTGATGAGGGTGACATTACTTTGAAATTGAGATACTTTCTGTGGAAGACACAGCCTCTAATGTGACAGGAGGTTTCACATTTCAACAGATGAGCTTGATAACTGCCAGGAGTTTTCAAGGAGCCAAGTAAAGAAAAAAGGGACCTCCCCATAATAAACTTAGAGAGAAACCATAGAAAAGCAAAATAGCCTGCTGTCAACCTCCAAAACCATGTTGGAGACAACCACAGAACAAAAATGAGATACAAAGAAGGGGAAAGAGTCTAAACAACAAAACCAAATGGCGTTTTGAAAACAGAAAAAAAAAAAGTGAGGGGCGGGGAATCAAGCCTACAGAACGTAGAATGCTTGCAAACAGCAGACAAGGTCATTTTCAACCACAGGAGCTTATTTGTGGAAAAAGTAAGATTTCTTTATGAGAAAAAGAAGCTAAAAATTCCAAAGAAGAAAGAGAAGCAGAGGAATATGAATAATATACCTTAGGCCAGTGCTTTCCAAACGGCCACCGTTGGCGACACACCAACGGCAGCGGCGACGCGTGGGGGGCGCGGCGGCGTGCATGGTGGCGGCGGCGTGTTTTCTGCTAAAATGCGGAAGCGCTGATGGTGCACCGCTGCCGTTGTTGCTGCCGCCGCCGCCGTGCAAGCTGCTGCCGTGCACGTCCACTTCCGGGTTGTGTCGCGACACACTAAACTGTGTCTCGCGACACACAGTTTGGAAAGCTATGGCTTAGGTCTTGGTTCATCATATTGGTTCAGTTTTGTACTGACACATTAATCTTGTGAATAGAAATTTTATATACCTGACAGTGTACTTACTCCAACACTCTAGATAGGAATCCAGCAGATTGCAAGTGGAAGGAAGCCCCTTCCTCCACATTCAGTACAGGAATGAATTTTTTTTTTTATTTCACCATTCAGAAGGGTTAAAATCTTGATGACTGTCAGCTTTCTTTATAAGGTTCATTTAGTCTTGAGTACTGTATAAGAATAGCGTCCCAAGTGAATTCCAGCTTGAAATATATCAATTCACACCAAAGGCATGGAAGATACTCTTTTTCTACATTATGTAATTTCCTTTACATAAGAATTCTTTTTTTAACTTATATAAATTAACAATACATAGAAATATAGGAAAGAGAAAAATAGTTCCATAAGCTGATAGTTTGAAACAAAACAAGTGCCTTAGACACTAAAGACACAGAAATGCCATACTGCATATAGAGAGTAATATTTATCTCATTTTCCACATCCCCAAGTCTAAGCTAACAAAAATTGAATGTAACAAGTAAAATAAAAAAGGTTTATCATTAGTAAAGATAAAGGTTTTCCCCTGTACAGTCGTGTCCAACTCTAGGGGCCAGTGCTTATCTCCGTTCGTTAGCCGAAGAGCCAGCGTTGTCCGAAGATGCTTCCACGGTCATGTGGCCGGCATGACGCACGCAGAACGCTTTTACCTACCCACTGATTCATCTACTTGCATTTGCATGCTTTTGAATTGCTAGGTTGGCAAGAGCTGGGGCGAGTGTGGGAGCTCACTCCTTCACGCAGCACTCGGGTCTTGAACTGCTGACCTTGTGATCGACAAGCCTGGCATCTTAACCACTGAGCCATCATTGGCTTTATCATTTTTTTAATCATTACAAAACCTTAAAAAAATTGTACTGTAGCACTTGGAAACTAGAAGTCACATTAATCTTACCAGGGAATCCAATGGACTATTTTCAACCTTACATTGTAATATGCTTTACAGTGTGAAAGTTTAATCTAGTGGAACCATGGTTGTTCCGTAGATTTTCACCCACCAGTGTTTCATTTGTATTTAGGCTCCTTTTATAATAATAAGGCCCTTATTCCAATGTTTCTTAACTTTTTCATCCCCTTGATTGTATAAGCCATGGATCTGGAGTTTACAACTGTCCCAAAGTCATCTATACTATGAACTAAAAAGACCTGTACAGTTTATGAAGATGCACATCACACTAAGCTATGGTTTGCTTTAGCCATGGCTTGTTAAATACATTAGTTTTTTTTCCCATCTATTTTTAGTTATTTTATCTCTGCATCTTCGGATATGTTAAAGGCTTGGGCAGAACACAAAATCAAACAAGGAACAAACCAGGAAATAAGCCATGAAGCCTGCCTATACATCACTCTAAGCCACATTTGCAAACATTAAGATAAAAATAAAATAGGTTTTCAAACTCTACGCATGGCTTATTCACTGATCTCTCTTAGCAAATCATGCTAAATAAGAAAGAAATAAAATTAAGGCATAATACAGTGCAATGTGCTCTCTATCCAATATTAGTATGAATTTTTCTTCATCTCTTTTCATAAAATCTACTTGGATAAAGCATTTATGATTTGGGGAACTGAAGATTCTGATGTACCACGCAATAATTTATACAGAACAAATGAAGTAGAGAAGAAAGATAGGAGGGAAGGGATGTGGAGTATGGGCACTAGACTAATAAGCATATCTACTGGGTTTCTAGACTTACTGTTAGTGCAACCAGCTTCATCAATTCCACTTTCACAGTCTTTTTCTCCATCACATTTCCAGGACGAAGGAATGCATTTGTTGCTAGAGTCTCCACAGCTAATTTTTTCAGCTAGACATACTTGTTTGGCTAGAAAAACAGACAAATGGAACACATTTAAAGTTAGCCATGCCAAGAATACACTCGTGTAGATATTATTTATAAGAGGTCAAACAGCTTTGAAAGAAATGAGATTCCCCCCCCACTCATATCTCTGAAAGCTTCAAATAAAGTTAAAGAAAATAAATTTATCCCAGATATTATGTAATGCAAATAGTATAGTTTGCATGGATGCAGTTTTTATTGTCTCTAACTTTGGTACCTGAAGTACAAGAACAATTACAAAAGAAGCAGGCTGAATCACCTTAAAGCTTTGATATGTTACATATAGGGAACTGTTTATAAACTAGAAAACAATGCTACTTAAACCTACTGATCCACATACAACTGGAGTAAAAAATTACAAAATATATTTCTGAATATTTTTTTTAAAGAGAGGGAGATAAAATAGGGAAGCTGCCTATTTGATAAATCCCTTGAAACTGGCTCTCTGTGCAGTAGTTTCATACCATGAAAACATATTGAACTACAGTGAAATATTTATTCTTGCTGCAACGTTAATT
This sequence comes from Charina bottae, assembly GCA_023362775.1. Lineage (NCBI taxonomy): Eukaryota > Metazoa > Chordata > Lepidosauria > Squamata > Charinaidae > Charina > Charina bottae. The sequence goes on along the minus strand of JALMGJ010000003.1, from coordinate 53,878,649 downwards.
CTTGAAACACAATAATATAACCAGCATGCAACACTGCTCTAAAAGTTGCCATAACTTTCCAATCCTTTCTTTCTTAATTGTGTAACTTGGCTTTCCTACAAATGCTGCTCAGACTAACTAATGGCAGGGTTATAAGGTAAATCTCCCTCTCAAACACTTTGTCCTCCAACACTTTCCATGGTCTTCTGACCACTCCTCAGAATCTGCCACCGGAAGGAACAACCCCAATTCACTTATAATTAGGGCTGGCCCTCTTTCAAGACTGCACTTCACCTGATATTAACAATTAAACACAACCTCATAGAGAGTCTCTTATAATAAGAGATAACTCAAGGATTCAGCAACGCCTCAAAAGTATGCTTCACCTCGCCTCTTTCCTTATATGTGCTGTCAGTGAACATTCTTGATAATACAACAGTGGCTTTTTCTTTGGTGGCCCATCTGTGTGTGTGTGTGTGTGTGTGTGTGTTTTAAAAAAACTGGGAAACTGTGAGCATTTTAAACCAAGCCAAATCCAAAAATGCCAGAGAATTCCTGGAAGCTTGGCACTCAGACAAAGCAGCCATCAACAGACACATAGAGGTAAACAACATTTACATACCATTCATAAGAGACAATAGAAAAGCCACAAGACCAGAACACCTCCTTGCCAGCAATCAACACCCAGATATGCAAAGATTAACACCAGGATTAGCCCCAGAGGAACAATCAAACAGCACAACATACCCTAATCAAGGAACTATTAACTCAGTCAATCAACCAAGCAGCAAACAACAGCCCAATCAAGGAACTACCAAGGAGAGGACAACACCTCCACCAACACAAGCAGGACAAGCCATGGTATATAAACAGAGAGCAAGTCCCATTCCCTTTGCACACTGAAGATGTTGCCTAGCCTGGCAATGAATCGTCTGCAAGAAAACAACAAGGCTCAGAGAGCACCAAGGACTCCACAAAAAAAAACATGTTAGAAACTCTACAGCAGTGTTTCTCAACCTTGGCAACTTTAAGATGTGTGGACTTCAACTCCCAGAATTCCCCAGCCAGAGTTAAAGTCCACACTTCTTAAAGTTGCCACAGTTGAGAAACACTGCTCTACAGAGTACATAGACAGAACTAAGTGTTTGTTTGGACTGCATCATTTGGAAACACAAATCTAAACTTTTAAAGCCACAGGGGGTTTCCTCCTGCTTTCTGTGGAGTTAAATACAAAATTTAGAAAACAAAATGGAAATACACCCAAGATTGCCTTGCAGTAAGCCTCACATTTCTTTTACAATCTTAATAATGTAAGAGAACATTAATAATTTAAGAGATACAAAGTGTAGTGTTTGACATACTGAACAAATTTATGGAGCATGTCTATTTAATACATATTTTAGATCACTGATAAGGATAACCCTCAAGCCAATGACTGCTTACAAACAATAATCTAGAAGTAAGCCCTGCTCATTCTAATGGATCTTACCTGAGGAAAGCTAACAGATGACTGCAGCTTCAAATGTAGAAATGCCTTAATTTTCTATATGCAAAATTATGAAAATGCCTAATACTGGAGAACAATATTTAATGGTACCTGAGCAAATGTCTCTTAATTTTAACTGCAAAATAGAAAAAAAAATTGAAAATACAAATGACACATTTTATAGTAAAAAAAACCCCTATGTTAAATAGAGACAATTTCTAGAATCACTAACTTCTAATAAAAGGGAAAGGTGGGGGAATACTGCTTTTCCTCCATTATCCCAACTGTCTCTATTCCCATTTTCTTTTTCAGGCATTCAATTCCATGTTTGGGATACTTAAATAGGTAGAAACATATATAGTTTATAACCAAACTACCAGATTAAATGAACATCTGATCAGCTTTTGTAAAGATGGTATTGCTAAATTACTCCACTGATGGCATTATTCTAACTGCTCCCTCCAGCTATAGAGGTTTTTCCTTTACTTTGACAACTACATTTTATTTTTATACACACTAGTTTGCAACTCTCCAAAAGCATAATAAGAGACTGCAACTGGGGGAAACAATAACATAATAAGAGTTCTTCTGACATTATTTGAGAGCAAGTCTGTAAGGAATTGATTTTCTCAGTTTATATAACAAAAGCCCAAGGGTAATATGGTTTAAACTTGTCCTTTTGGAAAACAAGAACAAGTAATGAAAATGTAAACAATTTTAGTGAAATTTAGTTAACAGAAAAGTTAGGGTGTTAGATACGAGCATAGCAGGAAAGGCATATTCTAATCATCTTAATGAGGCAGATAAATTTTTCTCCAGACTAGTACCCTCTATATGGCTGGCTTAAATTCTGGGAATTGAATTCTGGGACTAGGAATACAATAATTAGGCTCCAATACAATAATTAGATGGAAATATTTATTTATTCATTTGATTTTCATCTACCTTCCTTCTGTGGCAGGCACTCACAGCTGCTTACAATACTTAAAACAAAAACAGAATATTGAATGTGAAAAATAAGAAAATGAACACTAAAAGTATGTAATAATTAAAAGCCTGGTGAAAGAGATGCAGTTTATGGATTTCTTAAATACGGAGAGATTGGGGGACAAATATAACTCTCATGATCCATAGGCTGGGAGCAACACAGGAGAAAGCCCACTTCCCAGTGGCAGGATGAGCCACTGACGGTGCAGAGGGGAGTGTCTTCAAAAGGGCCTTTCCTACATATCTCAACAACTACACAAAATTGAACAATTAACTAACAAGTAAGGTAAAGGTAAAGGTTCCCCCCCACAGTCGTGTCCGACTCTAGGGGCCGGTGCTCATCTCCGTTTGTTAGCCGAAGAGCCAGCGCTGTCCGAAGACGCTTCCGCGGTCATGTGGCCGGCATGACGAATAGAAGCTGCCAATTCCCAGTGTCCATAGGCAGGGAGTTAAACACTAGTCTCCTCTATTTTAACTTTGGCTTTTAAGTTACATTTTGATATGCAAAGTTAAGAGAAACTAGAGTAAACAAATGATGAATCAGTGCAAAAGTTCTAGGAAGAAAAAGGCCATCATTTTTTATTGTTTTAATCGGAAGCAAATGCTGATGCAATGTCAACAGCAGGCTGTAAAAGGAGGACTCAGCTGCAGGTGCAAATCACATCTACTTACAGTTCTTGCTTCCATAACTTTTATCTTTTTGTGGCTTTACATCTAAAATATTGTCTCTTGCAGTTCGGGTTTCCCTACCCTAGGAAAAAGAAAAGGTTAACCTGATATATGACAGGGAGCGTTGTCAAGGTTTACGTTGGTGCAAAATATAGGGAAAACAGAGTCTTTCAAAAACAGACCATTAAAAAGACTTGGTTAAAATGTCAGACACATCAAGACCAATTTATCACCATGAGGCACAAATGCCAAGGATGGACAACAATGCTTTATTTATACACAGACAAGAGCGAAGACAAGCAAGACGAGTCCATTGACTTGCCACAACCAATGGCCCATTCATTCTTGGTTTCTTTACACCCCAACAGGACAAATTCTTTCATTAAAATTGTTGAGCCTAACTGGCGCCCCATTGCTTGGCTTCCTCTTGTGCTACTGCTGAGCTTTTCAGGCACAGAAGCATTATATATATTCAAGGGAAGGGCAAGATAACAGACATCAACTTTCACATGACCATTTGTTAGGTTCTCACCATACAGGTGCTCTAGGGGCATGGAAAAAAATAGAAACCAGCCCCTACTTCTTGTGGGAAACCTACAGATCTTTTCAATAACAGGCTAGACGGCTTCTGGGAGCATGAAACAAGGCCTATTTTTGTGGAAATGTTATCTTGAACAAGAAGGTCTGCTTCCCACTATCACCATTTTAAGATTCCCTACTTGTTTGATTTCTTATAAAATATGGAAGAGCACACTAACTTTTGGGTTTCCCAAAAACAAGACATTAGCAGCTACATACTGTTTATAATCAAATCCTAATGGTCAATATATGATTCTGATACTCTTGGGATTGAAGCCAGACTCAGTGAGTAGCACTTAATTCCTAGTGAAATCATGGGATTCCAATTTTCCCCCTACTTTTTTCAGAGGAACTGGATTTACACAACTATCTAGTACAGAGCTTTCCAAACTGTGTGTCGCGACACAAAAGTGTGTCGCCACACACAGTCTGGTGTGTCGCCACACAACCCGGAAGCGCTGAACATCATCAGTGCTTCCGGGTTTTCCCGCGGCGACACACCAACGGCGGCGCACAAAAACCTGAAAGCGGCAGCAGCGCTTCCGGGTTTTTGCGCGCTGCCGCAACGGCGGCACTTCCGGGTTTTCCCGCGGCGACACACCAACGACGGTTGGTGTGTCGCCGCGGGAAAACTTTAGAAAGCCCTGGTCTAGTATAATCCTTTGAGACTGGTAAGGATTTAAATTCATAAAATTGGCTCATCATTAATCCAGCTAGATTTCTAGTACTAGTGATATCACTAGTGATCAGTAACTCTTTCAACATCTGGGCTAGGGAACATTCTGGGCAATCACAAAACATTAGTATCCCTAAGTTCACTAGTGCCGAGAAAAGAGTTCTACCAAGTGGAGATTTTCCTGTTCCCAGAATGAAAGACTAAACTAAAATCTTCAAAGGATTAGACAACTAATCTCGAAAGCATAGCTTTTTAAACTGTGTGTCGCAAGACAGTACTATGTCACCTGCGGGGCCCAGGTGTGCTGCGCAAAAAACCCAGAAGCGCTGATGGCGTGCTGCCGCTGTGCACGGCAGTGGTGGGCCATCAGTGCTTTCGGGTTTTCGTGCGGCACACCAGGACACCACCGCTGCCGCCACTTCGCATGAAAACCCGAAAGCGCCGCAGTGGGCGAAAATACGGAAGCGCCGCTGCTCTGGTGGTGTATGAAAATCTGGAAGCGCCGCCGCTGTGGCGGTATGCGAAAACCCGGAAGCGCTGCAGTTGCGGCGCTTCTGGGGTTTTGCACGATGCTGCCGCGGCGCTTCCAGGTTTTCGCACGCCACCATTGGTGTGTCACCAACTGAAAAGTTTGGAAAGCCCTGCTCTAAAGGATCAACAACATACAGAATATTCCATCTTGGAAATACCTTATTTATTTCTTAACAATTTTTATATACTGTGAATTTCAAGCAACTCCTAGCAGTATCTTTTAGAGTGAAATGGACAGAAGGAATTGCTTAACTGTATTCTCAGAAGAACTGAGAGAAAAACAACTTTTGTACAGGAGGATGGCCCAACACAGGAGAAGTAACACCACAGGACCAGAGTCAGCAGTTTATCTTCATCTAAAGGAAAAGTTTATCTTCATCTAAAGGAAACAGGACACTCATTTGAGGACATTAATGTTCACATTTTAGACAGAGAAGATAGGTGGTTTGAGAGAGGGGTCAAGGAATCCATTTATGCCAACTTGGAAAATCCTTCCTTGAATAGAGGTGGGGGCCTCAGGCACAATCTTTCCCCCATCTTCCTCCCTGCTTTGTCTTCTGTGCCTAGGAAGATTAAGACCATTTCACAAGCTCAACAGCAGCATGGTGATCTTAACGATCCTCCTTTAGATGATAAAAGGACTTAAAATAACATCTCAATATAACCATGACCTAGCCCCAGGTGTAAGGTCACACAGCTACCTAGAAACATATTTAGGATTCCCTTACTAACTTTGCTCAGACTGAAGAAGCTCCTTGGATAAGGAGCGAAACGTTTCCACTGAGAAAACAGAAATCCAGTTGACATGATTCAAGCTACAGACAATTCCACCTGGATGACTGAGAACCTTCATAGACATATGAGAGAAAAACACTTGTCTTGGAGACATCAATTATAAAGGAAAATGAAAGTACCATGATTGCCAAAAAGAAAAAGAAAACAGCACAAGGATGAGAGGAAATAAAGAGAGGCTTGTATATGAAATAGATGAATGACAAGTCATTAAGGACAAGCAAAAACAAATAGTCCAGACTTGTAGGGACAGTATTAAGAAAGCTAAAGCACAGCTAAAGTCTGGAAAGGAAACCTGAGAGTTGCAATAAAAAGAGCTTTCTCAATTTGTTTGAAGCAAGAAAACAGGGAAGTGTCATGATAGTTAGGAAATATGTAGCCAACTTAAAAATATCCAGTGAAGGAGGATCATAGTTCCACTAATAGAAATTCCAACAGCAGAAGAAAGAGGTAATAGTAACAATGATTCAAACGTACAAGTGTAGGAAAAGATACCTGGCTTCACAGCAGTACATTTAAAACAGATTTTTAAAAAGCCTAATGTGATGTTACATTGCATTAATAATACCATTATTTCCAGATCACAAGTAGCATAGTTTACTTCATCACTTAATTATGCATTAGTCTAATTTCATTTGGACTCTGTCCAGTCCTGAATGATAAGACAGGAATAATTTCAGAGAAGAATAATGAAGATGGTCAGGAGTAAACTAATCTATAAAACATATAGAAAGAATAATGTGTAGCCTAGAGAGGGAAGGCTTAGAGGAGAGGGCTCCTCAAATACCCAAGAATTATCTTAGAGACAAAAAGGCAGAATTTGACCTGAAAGGCTTAGTAACAGTAGATTTTGGTTGAGTATTGAGATAACTTTCTTAAAGAGCAGCCAGGTGGAAGTTGGCAGCCATCTGTTGGGGTGTTCTAGCTTTGGATTTCTTGCAGTGAAGAGGCATTAACTTCAATAAAAGCTCAATTAAAAATATTGAGCTTATTTTTATTTATTTATTATTTATTTGGGGGCCGAAGCGTCTTCGGACAGCACTGGCTCTTCGGCTAAGAAACGGAGATGAGCACCACCCCTTAGAGTCAGACACGACTGTGCAGGGGAAAACCTTTTTTTGTTGTTTATTCGTTCAGTCGCTTCCGACTCTTCGTGACTTCATGGACCAGCCCACGCCAGAGCTTCCTGTCCGCCGTCACCATCCCCAGCTCCCCCATGGTTAAGTCTGTCACCTCCAGAATATCATCCATCCATCTTGCCCTTGGTCGGCCCCTCTTCCTTTTGCCTTCCACTTTCCCTAGCATCAGCTTCTTCTCCAGGGTATCCTGTCTTCTCATTATGTGGCCAAAGTACTTCAGTTTTGCCTTTAATATCATTCCCTCAAGTGAGCAGTCTGGCTTTATTTCCTGGAGTATGGACTGGTTTGATCTTCTTGCAGTCCAAGGCACTCTCAGAATTTTCCTCCAACACCACAGTTCAAAAGCATCTATCTTCCTTCGCTCAGCCTTCCTTATGGTCCAGCTCTCACAGCCATAGGTTACTACAGGGAATACCATTGCTTTAACTATGCGGACCTTTGTTGTCAGTGTGATGTCTCTGCTCTTAACTATTTTATCAAGATTTGCCATTGCTCTCCTCCCAAGAAGTAGACGTCTTCTGATTTCCTGGCTGCAGTCAGCGTCTGCAGTAATCTTTGCGCCTAGAAATACAAAGTCTGTCACTGCCTCCACTTTTTCTCCCTCTATTTGCCAGTTATCAATCAAGCTGGAAAACCTTTACCTATTATTTATTTATTTTCTATCCCGCCTTTATTGTTTTTATAAATAACTCAAGGCGGCGAACATACGTAATACTCCTTCCTCCTCCTATTTTCCCCACAACAACAACCCTGTGAGGTGAGTTGGGCTGAGAGTGTGTGACTGGCCCAAGGTCACCCAGCTGGCTTTCATATCTAAGGCGGGACTAGAACTCTCAGTCTCCTGGTTTCTAGCCCAGCACCTTAACCACTAGACCTCCAATTTTATGATTCTGTATTGCATGCTGGGTTAGTGGAAACAATCCTTCCCAATATTTATTTTACAATATTTATAGCTTGCCCCAATCCAAATCTGGATGTGGTACATCAAACTCAGAATGTCGATGAAGGTTCTCAGTCATCCAGGTGGAACAGTCTGTGGCTTGAATCATGTCAACTGGATTTCTATTTTCTCAGTAGAAACGTTTCACTCCTTATCCAAGGAGCTTCTTCAGTCTGAGTAAAGTTAGTAAGGGAATCCTTAAATATGTTTCTAGGGTGGCTGTGTGACCTTGCACCTGGGGCTAGGTCATGGTTATTTTGAGATGTTTATTTCTAAGTCCCTTTATCATCTAAAGGAGGATCGTTAAGATTACCTTGCTGCTGTTGAGCTTGCGAAATGGTCTTAATCTTCCTAGGCACAAAAGACAAAGCAGGAAGGAAGATAGGGGAAAGGTTGTGCCTGAGGCCCCCACCTCTATTCAAGGAAGGATTTTCCAGGTTGGCATAAATGGATTCCTTGACCCCTCTCTCAAACCACCTATCTTCTCTGTCTAAAATGTGAACATTAATGTCCTCAAATGAGTGTCCTTTTTCCTTTAGATGAAGATAAACTGCTGACTCTCGTCCTGTGGTGTTACTTCTCCTGTGTTGGGCCATCCTCCTGTAAACAAACTCAGAACAAAATCAGGACACTAAAATCCTATATAGCTAATAAAACTAATACAAATCAACACTAGAAATCAAATTCATGTGAGCATTTCATCATTTCATTTCATCATTTCATTTCATTTCATTTCATTTCATTTCATTTCATAAAGACTTTTAGCTTTGAAAGAGAGATCGTCTCAAATACAGCTCCCCCTTCAGATGTTTTGCTTTCACCTCTCTTGATTACTGACATAAAGGTGATCCTGAGGTCACATAGAAAAGAACCAGGAATTTGGATCAACTCATCAGAATGGAAGAGAAAGCTGATGAAATGGACTTACAAGGCATTCCTTGGGTTTTCAGAACAAGGATGGGCAGCCTGTTCCTGAACTATCCCAGTGGTTCACCAGGTTTTATGCCAGTGTTCTAGGAAATACTTTGCATGTGAAATGTTTCATTCACAGCTGAATGAACACAGACCACACATAAGCCTATTTTGCTATGAATGAACACTTGGAAAGTTGTAATTAGAGACAGAGTATGTGATTTCAATTATGCTGTGATACACAGATGCTCCTCTTGTGTAGAAAAGATCTCATTCATGAAGCTGTTCTCTAAGTACTTCAATAAATGCTTCATGCGGAAGTCTGAAGAAGGCTGCACTGATAGCACTTGTGTATTTTTTTCTTTTCCAGCTAATGACTTTCTATGAATATGAAACCGTAGTTTATCTCCACCCCCTTGGCCTGACTGAAGAGATCAGCTGAAGCCTGTTTACTGTGCTGATATACTTGGCAACCATTGGTTGCACATCGAATTACCCTCTTGGGAAATAAGAGTAAATAACTAGGCATTTGGAGGCTTAAGCCTAATCCTGAATCCTGAAATTCTATATTTTAGAACAGAAGTACAGAACGTGGGATTAGATGTTCCTTTCCATTAAGTCCACCATTCTTAATGAACATATTGTTGAGACAATTATGAAAATGAAATGGATCTCAAGGAGTGGTAATACCCATTATGTAAGTGATAATTTAACTTTAGGGAAATAGCCTCAAGAGACAAAGATAAGATCTGTCAGGAGGTAAACTTAAAAAAAAAATACATGGCCAAGCTTTTGAATACTTATGACATACAGTTGGGACAAAGTCACTTCCCACCAATAAGCCTGCTGGGCAAGTCACACTCTTATGTGGATTAAAACTCCCACAATGCCACCTGCCCCTTGATGAACCACATATTCAAGGAAACATACATCTATCTCCACTCTCTTATTACTCAGGAAGACAAAGAAGTGGCAAAGGCCAGATCTTCCTTTTCCAGATCTCAAGTTATCTGACTTCAAACCATTATCAGGTGTGGATACCAAGAGGAACTTTCCCCCTTTTCTTTTCTATATTTATCAGATGCCTGAAAAGTTAAAGGTGCCTGACATAATGCTAAAATAAAGCAAAGCCATGAAACAGCAATCAGGTAATAGTTAAATAAATGGCTCGGTTCATACATCTCAAAATTCATTAATGTGCAACTAGAGATGATTTGGAAATGGACATTTCAGCATGTTATGGGCACACATACACTGGCTGGGTTCACATGCTGTGCTAAGTCATGATATGATTGTTTTTAACTTAGCATAAATGACAAATGAGACCAGATAATCTATCATGGTTTGCTTTAGTGCAGTAAACCACAGTTTGAACCCATGACATGTTATTGGATAATTTCAATTGTGTTTTACCATATTATTTTATTTTATTATTTCAACTTTTATCACCGCGCCAACTCCCCCAAAGGGGACTCTGGGCGGTTTACAAACACATTATGTGAAGAGGAAAGGAAGGTTTACCTCATTTCTAGTTTTTTTCCTAAGCTTCACTTAGCTTCTATCTTAGCTTCACTAAACTTCTAGTCTAAGTGATTCACAGAGATATAAGGCATCTCTGGACAAAAAACCCCCAATCACAAATGGGATGAACAAGACACGATTGTTTTACCTATCTTCAAGCCTATCTTGACTATGGCTTATTTCTCCATGTTCAACACACCATGACTTAGTATGATGTGTGAATGCTACCGTAATTCAAGTCAAACTGGAAATCACTTTATGAATAGCTTGTTCTTGACCTTTTGTCTAAATTCTGTAAGAGAAGAAATTCTATACTGTAGATGTATTTCTTCTTTTATGAACTTGCAGAATGAACCTCCACATGCAGGGTTGCATAGAAATGAGTATCATTTCTGCATTTGAAGAAGACCGTATCGTGGGGTTAGTTCTTCAAATATGATTTATAAAGGTCACATAGAATGGCATATCTGTGACTTTTACTTGGGTATTTTGCAGGGAGGGAAGAAAATAACAGACAATACAAAAGGAAGGACTTGGGAGCTTATACTAATTTTAAATTTCCTGGTGTGTGTTTACAGATAAATATACTGTATATTTCCAATTATGTAGAATGATATCCACAGGATATAATCTCAGCGTGCTAAAAAAAACCACTTTTCTCCTATTTTGCAAAGCAATACTAGGTTTTGAGAATATAGTAGTCATCACCAACCTGGCATCCTACAGAACTAAGAAAAAAACTGACTTAGTACTGCCACTGCGGCTTTTGACTTACCCATCTAGTGCCTAGGGTGGAAGCCCAACATTGCTATACTGTATATACAACAAAACACAAATATCTCAGTTACTGATACTAGAAGTGCTATTATATAGGACCAAATCATGGATACTCCTACCACCAAAGATCCAGAAACTGAAAATCTTCCAAATGCACTGTCTTTGCAGGATCCACAATGATAGACTGTATAAGAAATGAAATCATCCATGCTGCAACCATCCAACAATAGCCAATGAAATTTTAAAAACTATGTCTGGACGCATTTGGAGGATGAATCTAGTTTGCCAGCCATACAAGTTTCTCTGGAAAATGTGACCCCACAGATAGAAAGTTCAATACAGAGCACCAAGGAAAACCTGGATAAGACAATTTGAAACTGATCTAGCCCACTGTAGACTGGATCTGAATTGAGCTAAAATCACAGCAATGGACAAAGCACTTTGACAAGACATTGTATTAAATACCTGTGGCTCTGTAGCACTCAACAGTAGCATGGTCCAGAAACAATACTCAGCCAGTCATGCACTAGGGAGATAAAATTCAATTCGCAGTTCTTGCTGGGGTCAACATATCAAGAGAATATCAGGCTGGAAAAAGCTGATGTAAAAAAAGGCAGAAGTACCACAGTGTGTTCTGCATGAGGAAAAGTCTGAAGGAGGAAAATAATTAAATACTTAAAATGTACACTAATGAACATATGAAGATGTAAAGGATCTGTAGAGGGTACAGAGAATGGTTCTGAAGGACAGTAGGAAGATCTGTTACCAAGGCAACAATCAAACAAGCATGGCTTAAGCCAATTCCAAGAAACCAACTTGAGGAAATGCTTCCCGCTGTCCTAATTCACACAAAGATAAAGTGGGGGGGGGGGGGGAGCACATTCAGACTTGCAAGATTCTGATACTATAGCAGTAGTTTATAAGTAGTTACTATAACTATAGTTATTATAAGTAATTACTATAAATTACTATGAGTAGTTATAGTGTAAGTAGTTTATATAAGTAATTACTATAGCTGTAGTTCTGTTACTATAGCTGTAGCTGTGTAAAAGTAGTTTTAGACTCATATGGCATTGGTTTCTTAGTCTGGTCTACCCTATAGGGCTGACAGGACTGTTGTGAGACAGCCATTCTGGAAAGCACTTCAGGCAGGATCACCTCAGTTGCCCTGGGAAGGACACAACCTTCTGCACTTCAAATATGAGAGTAACTCGGTAAGGCACTTGCTTTTTCAGAACTCTCATTAAGGACCATATACTGTATGTTTGTTTCTGAAACCCAACACCATACGGTTAGGAAGGTTTCCTTTAATTGCTCTGAAGAAAGGTGAAATGGAAGCACCCATAAGCTGCAAAGTTATAGCTAGTTCAGTAAGCAATGGAAACATTGTTATAGCCAACATTCCCCTTATACAACAGGATAGACCGCCTGGGAGGATGGATGAAGCAAGAGTATCTACCATGGGCATCTGCAGGAGTCTGCTGTTTTTATCAGAAGGAAAAAAGCTATGTCACCCTGCAAGCTACTTTATGCCTTTTTCTTATGTGCATGTAATGTTACAACGCACGTACAAAGGGGCTGGGGTTTGTGGTGCAAAACAATTAGTGTTACATATAAAGATGTTTAGATCATAAATTTTAATTTATTCTAGAGACCTGATTTTCTATACTTTCTGAAAAATAATCCTAAACCAACAGGTAGTACAATTCAATTTTACTTAAAAAAAACCCTGATGCACTAGCTCAGAAGTCTTCTATGTAAGCTGAAAACACTTCTTATGATTTAACATGACTACTGAAAAGTTAATTATTTAAAGAAAGTACCATCAAGTTAAAAAGATTAAAAATACCAATCAAAGAGAATATTTGTAGCTCAGGGTTGGACCCCACAGATTAAGAATATTTTAAATGACATCTTTCACAGTCACCATAAAGTCAAGTTTGCAAACTAGCTACAAAGCTATCCTAGGTACTGGCACACAACCCACATTTACTTCTCTCAAAGAACATGGTAGGTATGCTGGGCTACATCTGGCCTAAGTACCTGTACACCTCACTGCTATGTACCCTGCCCCTTCCCTACTACTAGCAGAAAAATGTGACTGAATCCAAATGTCTACTTAATGGCAACAATAAGGAAGGCAACGAGGAACTAGACCATTTTTCATCTTTATGAAAATTTCACATCTACCAAGCAGTGTCAGAAAATTGTTCTTTCAAAACTGAACTAAAAGTTGAATTAATGAGAAATATTATCCTAAAGTTTGAGCACATTCATGGAAAAAAGTAAGAATACCTTTTGCTATAACACTGATCAATTTAAGTTCAGCTACGTGGTGACTCAGCGGGTAAGATGCCAGGCTTGTCAATCGGAAGATCGCAAGTTCGGAGGTTCGAATCCCTAGCCCCACGTGACGGAGTGAGCTCCCGCACTAGCCCCAGCTCTTGCCAACCTAGAAATTCGAAAGCATGCAAAATGCAAGTATATGAATAGGTACCACTTCGGTGGGAAGGTAACAGCATTCCGCGCATGTCATGCCGGCCACATGACCGCGGAAGCGTCTTCGGACAGCACTGGCTCTTCGGCTAACAAACGGAGATGAGCACTGGCGCTTAGAGTCAGACACGACTGCACAAATGTGCGGGGGGAACTTTTACCTTTTACACCGGTGGGTATATTACAGCACACTGTCAATCATCTATCATGTATCATTTCAATTTTTCAGGATACTACCTCCACAACTTTAAAAAGTGCAGGGATTCTTCTGCAAAGAGTTGTGGTTGAAAGACTCATTATTGCTAATAATATTCTGTGCTTTAGACCTCAAGCCAAAAAGGTGCTTCAGAGCAGGTACAGCTATTGTATATAAGATGGGTAGCTATATGTTGTAAATAATAAAATAAAATAAAATAAGTTAAACCAGCTACATAATTACTATCTGAATGGAGCATAACTTTAGAAAAGGCCACATCTTCATCTACTAACTTCTAAAAACAAGGACACTCATAGCAAGGCCTGAAGTATTAATCTTAAAGACAGCCCAGATACATATTCATCTGAGACATCCAGAGGATTTTTTTAAACTGAGAAATGTGATTAAGGTAAAATTATATGACCATCTCACATCTATAGAGCTAACTACAATTTTCAGAAACACTGCATATTCTTAAAAAGAAAATAGCACTGGGTATTTCCTTTACATTTTAATACTGTACTTTCAAACTTTTGTTCAGACCCATAAACTTCATACTCTTAAGCTAAAAGGGATCATCCAAAGAATTCTTTTTAAAAAGCCCCGCAGTCTGAGATAGACTTTGAACTCAAAGTTGATTCTAATTATTCTGGAGAAGTTAGAGGTATTTTGAGGTAATTATCAAGTCCAAACAGCCACCATAGTGAGGCCTGCTTTTGTGTAAGTTAAGTATACTGGAATGTGGTTTAGAGGAGTGCAGATGATCAAAGACAGAATCACATGGGGAAGGGCAGAGGAATCGCTAACTCAGCTAATTGACTTAGAGAAATGGCTTGAGAATAGAAACAGATTCCCTAGTAATAAAACATTTAAGGAACACAAAAAATATTATAGTAACTCATATGTCTGTAGCTTGAATCATGTCAACTGGATTTCTATTTTCTTAGTGGAAACGTTTCACTCCTTATCCAAGGAGCTTCTTCAGTCTGAGTAAAGTTAGTAAGGGAATCCTTAAATATGTTTCTAGGCTGGCTGTGTGACCTTGCACCTGGGGCTAGGTCATGGTTATTTTGAGATGTTTGTTTCTAAGTCCCTTTATCATCTAAAGGAGGATCGTTAAGATTACCCTGCTGCTGTTGAGCTTGTGAAATGGTCTTAATCTTCCTAGGCACAGAAGACAAAGCAGGAAGGAAGATAGGGGAAAGGTTATGCCTGAGGCCCCCACCTCTATTCAAGGAAGGATTTTCCAAGTTGGCATGAATGGATTCCTTGACCCCTCTCTCAAACCACCTATCTTCTCTGTCTAAAATGTGAACATTAATGTCCTCAAATGAGTGTCCTTTTTCCTTTAGATGAAGATAAACTGCTGACTCTGGTCCTGTGGTGTTACTTCTCCTGTGTTGGGCCATCCTCCTGTACAAAGGTTGTTTGGTTTCTCCAATGTAGAGTTCAGAGCACTCCTCACTGCACTGGATTGCATACACTACATTGCTTTCCTTGTGTTTTGGAGTTTGATTTGGGCCTAGGAAAACTCAATGGTTGAGATCAGATTTTTTAAAACTAATAAAACTCCAAAACACAAGGAAAGCAATGTAGTGTATGCAATCCAGTGCAGTGAGGAGTGCTCTGAACTCTACATTGGAGAAACCAAACAACCTTTGTACAGGAGGATGGCCCAACACAGGAGAAGTAACACCACAGGACCAGAGTCAGCAGTTTATCTTCATCTAAAGGAAAAAGGACACTCATTTGAGGACATTAATGTTCACATTTTAGACAGAGAAGATAGGTGGTTTGAGAGAGGGGTCAAGGAATCCATTCATGCCAACTTGGAAAATCCTTCCTTGAATAGAGGTGGGGGCCTCAGGCATAACCTTTCCCCTATCTTCCTTCCTGCTTTGTCTTCTGTGCCTAGGAAGATTAAGACCATTTCACAAGCTCAACAGCAGCAGGGTAATCTTAACGATCCTCCTTTAGATGATAAAGGGACTTAGAAACAAACATCTCAAAATAACCATGACCTAGCCCCAGGTGCAAGGTCACACAGCCAGCCTAGAAACATATTTAAGGATTCCCTTACTAACTTTACTCAGACTGAAGAAGCTCCTTGGATAAGGAGTGAAACGTTTCCACTAAGAAAATAGAAATCCAGTTGACATGATTCAAGCTACAGACAATTCCACCTGGATGACTGAGAACCTTCATAGACATAGTAACTCATATGGTAATTATAGGAGTTCTGAGTGGAGTTCCCTCCAGACTAGAAGAAGCCTCATGTTGCATACATGCTAATATTTGCTAACTCCCATGCTATAGATTCCTTATTTATCATATTCATGTTCTCTTTTAATTGCATACAGAATTTTTCTCACTTTGTTATTATGACAAGCCTATAACAAGCTGAGAGTTCATTATTGGCCACGATAACTAATGAGAAAAAGGAAGCATGGTCTAAAATTAAAATAAATCTTCTGATTCTTTTAGTTTCTTCTCCTATCGGAGGTTGACAACCATAAATGCTACTTGTTCTTTTGAGTACTTGTTCTTTTGATACTACTAACTGAAAAAGAACATTATATTTTTTACAAAATATAGAGTTTTCAGCCAGGATATGTATTGTCTTCCATTGCTACATCACCTGAATCTGCCCCAGTATTGAAGTAGTTGATATTTTTCATTGCCTGTCTTGAAAATATTCCAATTTCCTTTTCTTGATAGTATTCACAATCTCTCTCTCCTTGCCTATCTCATCTTGGACATGCTTGGCCAGGACATTTTAATGAATCTTCTGTAAATCCTTGTTTCAAAGGCTTCTATTCTCCAATAATAGTTTACAGCTGAGAAAAGACTTGAAACTAATCTCCTTGATCCAAGTCCAAGTCCAAATCCATATAATATACTATACTGGAGCAATATTTGAATTCTCACAAGCATTAACATTTAGGAAACTGCAAACCCTTAAACCAGAGCTTTCCAAACTGTGTGTCCGGACATGTTAGTGTGTCGGCTGCAGTGTTTGGGTGTGTCGCAGCTGCTGCTGCCTCCGAGCCCTGCCAGGATTCCACGCAGGTCCTAGTGACTGCCTTGTGCCTTGCTGCCTCCAAACCTGCTGAGATTCCGTGCAGGTCCTAGTGCCTGCCTTGTGCCCTGCTGTAAGAGTGTGTTGCGAAATGATGCCCTGCTGTAAGAGTGTGTCGCGAAATGATGCATGTCTAAAAAGTGTGTCACCAACATGAAAAGTTTGGAAAGCTCTGCCTTAAACACACAAGATTACTAAAAATACACAGCCTTCATTCATGTGAATAAACAGAAGTTGAGCTACCCTGTCCTATTCATACACTGCACCTTGCTGCAAACTGTTCATATGTGTTAAACATAGCCTTGCTGGATTGGATCCAAAGGTTCTTTCCAATGATGGAAGGATTCTTTCCATTAGGGAAGTTTTTCAGAGCAAGATAATCTTAGGGTCACCCCCACTGAATTTCCTTGGATTTTACTGCTTGGAGAAGTATGATAATAGGGTAGATTTAAGGTAAATAGCTGGCCTTACTGCCAAACCTTTTATACAGAACTGTAATAGATAAAAAGTACACCAGTGATCATGCTTCAGCATGCATTAACACTTACAAAGCAGAAACATCTCTTTGGGTTTCCTGTGGAATGCTTTTCTTACATAACACATAGTATAAAACAATCCTCCCATGAACAGAAAGTATTTGCTAACATCTTTGGACTCAATTAAATACCATTGTTTTGATATGTAGCAAGAAATTCTGTTCTTGATGACAGAGATAATTACAGAGGTTAGAGCTGGACAAGTGATTCTGGAACATAAATATCTCTAGTTTATTTAAACTAGCCAAGAGCAGATATACAAACTGAATTATAAACTGAGTACCCAGTACACAACTGTCAATCCACTCATAACTATTATGAAATATTATACATTCAGGACTATCTAACTACGTAAGAATAGCTAGTACCGGTTAAATTCATCATAAATATTCATGGAATTAATTACCCGACTTTCCATTGCTGCAATCGTTTTGACATTCATCAAGGACACAGCTGCTTCAGAGTGTCTCTATAATTAATATATACTTAGCCACTATAAAATATAAGAATTAATTATGCCCTTTAAAGAATTCAAGGAGCACTTCTTATTAAGTTCTCCTTTTGATCAAAAGTGGAAAAGTTTTATTCCAATGGTAGAACTTGTCTTAGCTTTGAATTTCTACTATTTCTATAATAATGGTCTGGTTGTGGAAAGAAATGTTACTTACAAGCCTTTGAGGACCTATTCTAGTATACAGTACAGAATAGCATTTATCCTAAAACTAAACACAACTATTGTAAGAATTAAGTTAATGTCTTAACTGTATCTCCCAGCATTGATTTGGGCCTAGGAAAACTCAATGGTTGAGATCAGATTTTTTAAAACTAATAAATGTTCTCTGCTCTTTTATCTTCCCAAGTTCATAGGAGAGTAACTCTTGGCTTTGTCTTCTTGATGTTCACCACTGAGAAATCCAGCTCTCTTTTTACCCGACTTCAGTGATAGTATATGGAAAATTGATTTTTCTTCATGCATACATACATCTATTGAAAGTGTGCACAGAATGATGATTCTCCTATAAAAGAACTGGTTGGTACATCCTGATGGGAATTTTCAAATGGGCTAGATCAGGGGTCGGCAAACTTTTTTATGCCAGGAGCCATTTTGACATTTATAAAATTTATAATATCACTCGAGGGCCAGGGGGCGGGGTTTGAGGGTGGGAGACAATCGCGTGGAAGGGGGTGGGGTTTGCGGGCGGGGGCCAATCACATGGAAGGGGGTGGGTTTGTGGGCAGGGGCCAATCGCGTGGAAGGGGGCGGGGTTTGCGGGCGGGAGCCAATCGCACACACTTAGAGCCTGCTGCCGCCATGTCCGCCACCACACACACCATGCCGCTGCTGTGCCTGCTGCTGCCGCCATGCCCGCCGGCATGCACACCATGCCGCTGCCGCGCCTGCTGCTGCCGCCATGCCCGCCGGCACGCACACCATGCCTCTGCCGCGCCATGCCTGCCGGCACGCACACCATGCCGCTGCCGCGCCTGCCCCCACCATGCCCGCCACGCCTGCCTGGGGAAGAGCCACACTCAAGGGGCCAAAGAGCCGCATGTGGCTCGTGAGCCACGGTTTGGTGACCCCTGGGCTAGATCAGTCTTCTTCAAATTGATGCCCTCCAGATATGTTGAGTTACGAAACTCAGAAATCCTAGCCAACATGGCTGGGCATTACAGGAGTTGTAGTTCTATATACAAGATTGATGTCAGCCCTTCGAGGTAGTCCAGACAAGAAACACTACCAGGAGTATCAGCACTACCTTTATTGTAAGGTTATATTAAACAGAATCTTGCAAGACTGAAAGAATTTCTCCCCTCCTCTCTTTTTAGTCTCTGGAAAACTAGGGAAGGTCCCTTCTGAAATGCTTCCCATGTTTCCCTCCCACCTGCGGACTGAGCTACCTCTTATTATACCTTTGCCTAGGCTGTGGGTCTTCCTCCTGTCTCCCAAGGTCATTTGCACATACCATCACTATAACTGAACATTTGCTGGATGGACTATGATTTATTGAGGTACATGTTGAAAAACTATTGCTGATTACTCTTCCAATAATATTTTATGTTTAAAAAGCAGAATATAGGGAAAAACAACCAATTGAAAATGTCAGGAAAATTTTGCTAGAATGTGTGGAAGGTTCAAAGGGTCAAAATAAGGGAGCATGTGCGTAGCGTGTCTGCACCTTACAATAAAATCAACAGTTAAAAAACATATAAATATAAAATCAGCTATTATAAATGCAAATAAATAAATATAAATATAAATTATGTAATTTTGCTAAAATATGGCTTTAAGGTGATTTTTATAACTGGTATTTTAAGTAAGCAATCATCAGTAAAGAAAATGAGGCAGGTGAGGGGAAAGTACAGTTGTGGAGGTACTCAGCTTATTAAAAATAGCTAAGCTATTTCAACTTTTGAAGTCCTTGCCCAGCTATTTAGGCTGCAGTTCTTCTAGGGAGCTGGCCCTGGTCCTGAAATACCAAGCTTCATTCTACAATGATCAGGTATGCAGCTGACAACTAGCTTTTAATAACAATCGCAGCAGGTGGTAGCAATTTGCCTACCTTGGCTTATCCCAAGAAAGCTAAGTAGGATCTGATCTGGTTAGTACTCCAATGAGAGATTAGCAGGTAATCCCAGAGCTGTAGACTAGAGTGGGAAATTGAAAAAACATTCTGGAGGAAGGCAATACAATAACTTCCTAAATTTTGCCAAGTAAACAAAAGACATGTGTCCACATGACTATAAGTTGAGCTCAACTTGATGGACACTTCAATTTTTTCCCTTAATAATGGGTCCATGGATATAAAATCTCCTAGCTACATAATGTGTGTATGTATCAGTTATCATTTGTGAAAGCAGCATTTGAATTTAGAAGCCGCACTGTGAGCACTGGAAAGAGACACTCTGTTTAAAATATTGTGTTTGAGCATGCTTAAGTATCTAAAATGTCATGTGTGAAATGTCATGTGTGAAGTGAAGTATTATCTCCTCCACTGCTTCACCCAACTGCAACCAATCTTCAGAAACAAAACTTCAGAGTCCTGTATATCCCCCTCCTTCTGTGTACTTTGATACTTCTTTGCCTGGGCATCTCTATTTCTCCTTAAACTTCATCTCCTTTTCTTCTTTGATATGATAGCCTGTGTTTTGTAACTCTCTTACACTGTTATTATTCATCATCACATCTCCAGCTGGAGACCTTAATGCAATTTTAGCAATATTAAAATATTGGGAGCTACCATACAGAGATGCACAGATGTATTCAAGAAAAAAAAAACCCAATATTTTCATTTAAAAATGGGTAATAAAGGGGCAACTCTCTCCTTTTTCTGAAGATTCCTCTCTTGGACCCTGGACAAGTATACCAGTCTCTCAATTTGTCCCATCTTTAGATACTTGTTCCTAAAGGGCAGCTAGCTATTCATTAAGACTGTTTTTTTAATAGGAAGAATCAGTCATTTCAATATTAATAATTAATAACTGTTATAAATTTATAAATTAAATTATAACACAATAATTAGTAATCATAATAACAACAACTGCGATCCTATTGTTTTTAGATTGGGCACTTTCTCAACTTATTTGAATTTATTACTCAAATGTTTGTATAAAAGAGATGGTATGGAAAATTTTCTCTAGGAATCAGTAAATAATTTGTATTCATTCCAGGTTCACTTGAATTTGCATTGTTGATGCCTACAATTCCTGATGCTGTTTTATAAATAATACAAAAGGTCTATAAATACATTGTTCCTTATTAAAAAATCAGCAACATAAGGAGATATATATTTAAATATTTCATCATCAGTGTATTAAAAGCAGGACTTGCTTGTTTAGAGGGGAAAAAGTGACAGTTCATCGTCCTTTTAAATTATTTGTGAAAGCCACATGGGGATTTTAAATGCAATGTCTTGATTACTGGAGACCAAAATTCCAGTCTCATATTTACAGGCTAAAAAGTTACTATGCACATATATTTGTGGAGTCCTTGGTGCTCTCTGAGCTTGGTTGTTTGCTTGCAAGCAAACAACCAAGCTCAGAGAGCACCAAGGACTCTACAGTTCAACCCTGAGCTACATATATTCTCTTCTATTGGAAGCACATATATTTTGCAAAGGGGCTCTTAATCTGGCATTCTGGAAACAGTCAAAAAAACCTTTCTACATAGAAAAGTCTTGTTTTCTATATGTAGGAAAGTCAGCAGATCAAATCAGAGGACCCCACAAAAGCCTCAATTTGAATTTGGGTCAATGACCAGCAAAATAAAAATACAGAAGTAGTGCCCAAAACGTAACAAAAATAGTGTAACAATTGTATAATAGCTAAAAATGAAGACTTTTTAAAAAGTCTTCCCTTAAAAGGGGAACCTTGAATAAAATACAATAAAGCAATATAAAACATAAGATAAAATAGAAATAGAATGAAATACAATAAAAATACAATAAAGTAAAAGAGAAAAGAAGGACTTCATAAAGTCATCACTCCAAGTTTAGGACATCCTCTGCCTTCCTGTGGAAATTGTTGCAGATAGAAATTTCGTAACTCTTTTGGTGATGGTAGGATTTGGATTGCAAGGAAGAAGTGAACCGCTTCTCCCTCATAACAGATTTGGGGTTTGTTAAAAAGGTAAAGCTTCCCCCCGCACATTTGTGCAGTCGTGTCTGACTCTAGGGGCCAGTACTCATCTCCGTTTGTTAGCCGAACAGCCAGCGTTGTCCGAAGACGCTTCCACGGTCATGTGGCCGGCATGATGCACGCGGAACACTGTTACCTACCCACCGAAGTGGTACCTATTCATCTACCTGCATTTGCATGCTTTCGAATTGCTAGGTTGGCAAGAGCTGGGGCTAGTGCGGGAGCTTACTCCATCATGCGGGGTTAGGGTCTCAAACCGCCAATCTTGCGATCTTCCGATCGACAAGCCTGACATCTTACCCGCTGAGCCACCATGCCTTTTTTTGGGGGGGGGGTTGGGTTTTTTGGGGGGGTTTGTTAGGAGGCAGTAAAAGTATATCTGCACATAAATTGGGATAGAAAGAATCCTGGAAAAATACATGCAATAGGCTCTCAGGTTCATTCTGACCACATGGATAGCATTTCCCAAGTGAATGGAGTCCTACAGTACCTCCCATTTAGTACTACTGAGGGAAAGGTGTTGAAATGAGCCATAGAAAAGGCTCTACAGTTTGCTGGCCAAACAAAGCTGAATAACTAATTAGCAAGCATAAAAGGTTTCCAGACTGGAGCCTCCCACTGAAAGTTGGCTATAGCACCTAAATATGTCTACTGTGCAATGTCAAAGACTATTTGATGGATTTTAGCTTTACCTCTCTCTAAACCTAGGGGCAGAAGAGAGCAGATAGAAAGGCCATAATAACAAAGTCAGCTCAGAATTTTACTCTCCATCTTGACGAAAAGCCACCAAGGAGAATTAATGGGCCCAGTGAGCCATTGGAAAACAGACGTTTAAGCCAGTAAGAGAATTGGCAAACACAGATTCTTGCCTCTAGTGGAATCATACCACTTTCCCTGCAGATTAAAGCATCTGAAATGCAGCATGGGAGATGGAAGAGTGTTTTTAAAACCCAGACAGAACAATATCTAAGAGCTTTAAATCACTGTAGGTGCATACCTGTGCATCATACCCCATTTGGTATATAGTTTTAGCTTTAAAAAGCTTGAGGGCAGCAGGTATGCATCTCCCCCTTTTGAATGAAACAAACAAACAAACAAACAAACAAACAAACAAACAGGACTTCCTTAGCACTATGGGTAGCTTTACACAAATGGTTCTACTTTGTCCCCACCAAGCACCACAGGCTTGACAAATTATGCCGAGGTATTTAAAAATTGGGACTTGTTCAACTTCATTATTTCCAATGAGCCATTGATGCTTGTGGTGACTAGGTCTTCCTCAAGAAATGTATGGTTTTGAACTTAGAGTCCTTAGAGCCCTTCCTCCTTACAGAATCCCACTAAAGCCCATAGACCCAAGGCCCACCTGTGTAAGCCAAAGAATCGGCATACAGCATTACTGACAAATGCTGCCACTAAATTTAGGATGGTGGAATTCCTTCTTGGTTGAGGCAGCTACCACTGGATTTGATATTAAACAAAGGGCCGCTCCTTGACAGATTGGAATGTCTGTGGTAAGGTGGCCAGCTCAACCACATCTAACTGTATTTTTGTAGCCACCAATCAATAGACATGAGGGACAGTTCCAACCACAGTGCATCCCTTGGAACAGAATTAAAGGCCAATTTTAAACAACAAAGGTGCCGTGCAAGTGCAGGTGGGTGGGGGAGGGGTGCTGCGGCACCATGCGAGTGCAGGCAAGTGAGGGGGTGCTGCGGCACCACACAAGCAGGTGGGTGCTACAGAGTGCAGGTGGGGGGGGGTGCTGCAGGCAGGCGCACACTACGCCTGTGATGGAATGTGTCTCTGAAGGGGGAGGTGATGTGATGGACTTCAGTAACACTGCTGGTTCTCAGGAAGGAGGGAGCACATTCCAAGGAGGGGAGCAAGATAAGAGAAAACACAGTCTGGAGCTGGAACGTGGGAAGACAAAGAGATTCAGAGTAGCCACGCCCTAGAACCTCCCAGGTTATTTCCCCTTAGGTTAGGTAGAGTAGCTTTAATCTGGTAAAATTCTGTCTATATGGTGTGAGCAAATAAAGAACTGAAGTTTGGCTGTATTGATTCCTTGTCGTTCTTGGGCTGGGCCTGACAACTCCATAGTGGGCTCCTCAGGAGGAAAAGCGTGAACAACTTATGGGAGTGACTTACAACCTTCCCTGCCAGCTTCCCCATTGACTTTGCTTGTGGGAAGCCAGCAGGGAAGGTTGCAAATGGCAATCATGTGACCTTGGGACACTGCAATTGTCACAAGTGCAAGCTTGTTGCGAAGTGCCTGAATCGCAATCATGTGACCACGGGGGTGCTGCGACAACCGGAACTTCAAGAATTGGTTGTAAGTACCACTTGTTCAGCGCCATCACAACTTCAAATGGTTGCTAGTAATAGTAATATTTTATTACTGCAGTGTTTTAATCCCTTTAACGCAATCTAGCTACGTTACTGGGTTATAAATGAAATATGCAAGGAATGGCCTTTTATCAACTGAATGGATAATTATGGGTGACAAAAAAAATTTTAATGGATGTTTTTTAAAAATTTCAAATGGTTCTCTTGCAGTACCATTAATGAATAAATTAATGTGCTGTTGAATCCAGGAATAGAAATAGCTATTGCATTACTTCTTACATTGTGTTATTTTTTATGTACAAACTTTTGCATAGCACGGGTTTTATAAAAAATAAAATGATGAACATTCAGACTTAAATACTTTCATATTCCACCTATAATCCCATCAAGTGTCAATAAACTATCGCTTTTTCTGTCCTTAAATAATCCAAAAATCTCCTTTGTATTCTAAATCTATAAAATGTGAAAACATTGGGTTGAATCCTTATTTAACCATACTTAAGTAGATACACTGAAATAAACTATACTTAAATGCTGTACAATTTAAATCCCATTGATTTCGGTCTCTAAATTTGGTTCTTGGATAATAGATCAACTCTTTGCAGTTTTTTTTCCTTTACATAACTAAGAAGTCAATCAACTAACTTAATTTTTAGCCATTTATCTAGAACATTTCCTCTGAAGTTACCATTGCTAATTCTTTATGACTCGTATGCCAGAAATATGGGAGATTCATGTCAAGATATGGCAGAAGGTAAGATGAGAGTGCTGCAGTGTCTGATTGGGTAATGCATGATATCTGAAGGGAGCTATGAGCTACGGGCAAGAAACCAAATGCCACAGGACAAGGTATCATTCAGATCCAAAAAACAAACAAGGAGACGTGAGCAAAGAGCAAGCCAAGAAACAGGCTAAAGAATAAGCAAGGAGCTGCAGGACACGATACAGCTCCAGAAGATCATATTGTTTGAAGGTAGCTTGGATGGAAGAAAAAGGCCTGTTATACTGTATTCCCCTCCTGTCCAGCGAGATCCAAAGGCCACTCCTGATTAATGAAGCCAATCCAAAATTCAAGAATTTTTCACTGAAAATGCTGCCCACTGACAATCGGCAGTTCATCACAAGAAACAGGCAGTACCAGCTGCTGCTGCTGTCATATCTACTACCTGTCAGATTAGCTGGAGTTAAGATCAAAGTAAAATAAGAAGGAATACATGTTTAGTGTCATTTCTTTGAAGATGCACCTTAATCTGATAAGAAGAGAAATTCAGCTACTATGAAATGAGTCACACTCCCAACTGGTGCAATACAAAGCAATGGAAAAAAGGAAAGTACGGGACTATAGCTGTGAATGAGCTTCTCTCCAATTATCTCTCTTGCAAATACTGAAGCCCTGCAGTTCATCCAAGAAGATAGAGGGCTAACTCTTCAATATGACAAAGTACTCAAGTAGCTCCCTTGCCTCTAGCTCCTTAAAAAAATAAGTCAGTGGACCAAAGTTCTATGACAGGGGAATACTTGCCATTTTCTAGAGAACCCCTAGAAATTGTAATGTGTAATTTGTAGGAGTTTCTAGGGAACTCCTAGAAATTGTAATGTGTAGTTGTAGTAGGTGGTAGATTTATCATCATTCCATGGAACGGATGCTGGATCTATGGATACATTATTCTAAAAGGCAATTATTTCAATTATTTCATGCGGACTTAAGAACTATGCTGTGCAATGCAATAAAGGAAAGCATAGCTACAGTTAATTAAAGAAATAAATGGAAAAAAATAAACAATTTTTGCTTATAGCTAAAGAATCTTTTGCCCCTGTGAACCAGACAGGCATATTATGAATAAATACAGTATTTGAAAAAACAATCTTCCATGGGTTATCTCAATACCAAGCCTGTAACGTACGTCGTTTTTACAATCCTATATTCAGGATCTGTCTTTCTATTTCTTTTTACATTGCCCCACTGAACCTTTCTCCATGTACTTTGAAATTATTTACAATCCTAAATGAAGCAAAAGAAGCCTCATTTAAAAAAAGTATCAAGGGACACAAACATTATATTAAAGGGTTTTTTTTAAGACAAGCATTCTGAACATTACTATCTAGAAAGGAGATACCACAAAAGATTCCCAGATGAGTAAACATAATACAAACCTGCCAAACCAAGTGATCAAAATGATAAAGGCCAATTATACAGTTCTCAGTAAAAACAGCAGAAATGCAGGGATTTTAAAAGCTTCGTGTGACAAGAATTGTCAGGTTGCCGTGCCTTACCAGCTTGCTGACATCTGTTAGAACAATAAAGCAAGCACGTTTTTAAGACATACAGTACTTTGTTAATGGAAAAAATTACTTTCCTCTTAGCCCTTTGGGGAGTGCACTAATCCAGTAGTTTTCCATGCTGGCTGGGGAATTCTGGGAGCTGAAGTCCACACATCTTAAAGTTGCCAAGGTTGAGAAACACTGCACTAAACCAACTTAAAGGCTAGACCCAAAGCAAGATAATGTAAATATGTCATGCAACACTTAAGTCTGAGCTATGTATAAAGAACAAAAATTAATGCAAAAAATATCATTTTGTTTCTGTGAATAATATCTTTACTTCAGAAGGTGATGCAGGTAGTCTTCGAAGTTATCAGGTACCAGGCTAGAAACTGGGAGACCATGAATTCTAGCCCTGCCTTAGGCACAAAGCCAGCTGGGTGAACTTGGGCCAGTCACTCTCTTTCAGCCCTAGGAAGGAGGCAATGGCAAACCACTTTTGAAATCTTGCCAAGAAAACTGCAGGGACTAGTCCAGGCAGTCGCCAGGAGTCAACACTGACCCAAAGGCACCAAAAACAAACAAACACCTAGATAAAGGAAATTGTAAGTATCTGACCAGCTTTTCATAGTTTCATTTGGATTGTATGATATCTGGGAATGACAGCATGACAGAAAAGAATCTAAATATACCTTTTTTCAAAAAGAATCCATACTGTCTCATAATGTCTTGGTTCTGTCAAGTACTACACTTGTCAACCATCATTATAAAATTCATAGCTTTATTTCTCCTAGATAAAACTCACATGCTTTCTCTAGCTAGTCACTTTTGTATTGTAATTATACATATATTTCTAGCCACGTAGTTCATTGATTTTGATGGAAGCATTTCTCGTCACATTAGATTCCCTGATCAGAAACAGGTGTCAAGCTTCCATATATTATTCCGAAACACAGTTTGCATCTACCAAAGATGCCAGGATCCTTCTGAAATACTGATGAAATAAAACACCTTTCCCCCTAGAAACAATTTATGTTAAATTTGCTCTGATTCCTTTCCTTTAAAGCAGACTGCAAGTAAAAAGTCTGATGGCAAAAAGTTGTCTCAGCACAACCTAGAGTGTCTTTTAGCTTAACAAACATATTTTTTTAAAACAAAGCAATATTACAGCCATATTTAGCAATACCTATACTTTGAAATAAATGCAATATTTATTATAGCTGCAGAAACAATACCATCAGGCTTTTTACTGCTGTCTTTATTTAAGAACTGTATAAATGCATTAGAGGACTGACACAAGCATCGGAATACCATTTTTATAGCATACAACTTACAAGGAATAAAAAGCTCAGCAAGGAAGAATTGCAAGTACAAAAGCCGTGTTCATTTTAGCACATCATAATATGTAAAATAAAGAAAGAGCTGAAGGAAAGTAAATACATCCTTTCAAAGTACAAAATCTGCAGGAATAGATCTAACTTAGCTTTTTCACTGACATAATAATTCCCTATGTTCAGCAGAGCATTAGTTATACAATACTCCACCAACAGTCTGCAGGAGCACATTTGACATAAATTATTATTTGTTTGCCTAGAAATTCTTGTTCTTTAACTGAACTGGGCTTCAGATGTTTTAGAATACAATTCCCATTGCCCCAGGCAGCATGGTCAGTATGAAGGATGATGGGAATTATAGTCTAAAGCATCAGGCAAGAATCAGATTGGGGAAAACTGAGCTAAAATATAGCCTCAATATATATAGCCTTTATATACTGAACATATACATTCTAACTATGTATAATAAACACCACATCATAATAAGGAAAGGAACATAATTCAGTAGCAATGCACATGCTTTTTAAACTCAGATGTTTCACCCTGGATCCTGGAGAACTGCTGTTTATCAGAGGAGACAATGGCCAGCTAGATTGACCGGTGGTCTGATTCAGTATGAAGGCAGCTTCATATGTTAATGTACAAATTCAGTTTATTTGAATGGATTTCCTGGGATAGATGCTCCATTTAGCAACTGCTGTCGCCACATGGTTATTACTATATGCTGCATGTTATTACAAGTACATGCAATCTTGTAGCACTTTTTCCTATTTCTATTTTTTACCAGATCTTCAGCCTACATTTGCATAATATTATTTCTATTATTTACTCTTCGCATTTTGTATGTCTAATAAGGGGGAAAGTACGTAGCTTATATTCTTAGATCTCATTATAATGACAGAAAATGACATTAAGCATGCATTTATACTTGCTTTATCTCCTACTCCTTGATGGAGCTATTTAAAAACAACAATATATTTCCTAACTCCTAACTTCTTTACACTAACCATGCCTTCTGATAAACCTGGTGCAGTCAGATAATTTCATGAAGCTATGCTGAATCACAAAAAAGTAATCTACATTTGATAATCCACTTTTGAGTTATCAAATGGATAATCCTTCTAGAGAAGATAAAATAAGATACTTCAAACTAGTTCTTCCAGTTATTCCACAGCATCTCTTCCCCCCCCCCCCACACACACAACTAATACAGAGTTTTAAAGGCAAAAGCTCAGTTGGGTAAACTAATGTTGGTGACTGGTTTTTAATCAGCCATCTGAAAAACTAAAGGATAATCATTTATGTTATCCTTTCCCTAAAAGTAAACTAGATATGTTCAAGTCATTTTGCTTGACCATATCCCTATATGTTCGAAATTTTATTTTTTAAAACATCCACAAAACCAAGACTATGAAGCACAGGTCTGAAGATACAACATAATGCATTGTGTGGGCTCCTAAGAGCTCAGCTGTTTTTTTAATACAGGCTGACCTTCTTTACAGGAAGTGATGCACTGCTGACTGTGAAGGTCAAATTAAATCCCTAGCCCATCCTTATGGTGAACTCTGCAGTCTATACATAGCTACTTTAGCTGCAGAGATTTGAAACAACTTTGTTAATTTAGGACCTTCCAGCAAGAGAGTGACATATTATTGACAGATTGTTTGTTTAGTGACAGATTATTGCAATGCGCTCTACATGGGGCTACCCTTGAAGAGTATCCGGAAGCTTCAGCTTCAGCTTCAGCTTCAGGTCCAGAATGCAGCAGCGCGGGCAGTTATGGGTGCTATAAGATCAGCACATGTGACACCTCTGCTGCACGAGCTGCATTGGGTACCAGTTTGCTTCCGGGTCCAATTCAAGGTGCTGCTTATCACCTTTAAAGCCCTACATGGCATGGGGCCAGGGTATCTGAGGGACCGTCTCATCCCAATAACATCGTCCCGCCCCACCCGTTCATGCAGAGAAGGCATGCTTTGGACCCCTTCAACAAGAGAATTTCATCTAGCGGGGTCCAGGAGGTGAGCCTTCTCTGCGATAGCGCCCGCATTGTGGAACATCTTGCCCCCGGAGGTGAGGCTGGCCCCCTCACTCCTGACCTTTCGGAAGTCTCTTAAGACCTGGCTCTGCCGCCTTGCCTGGGACGAGGGAGGTAATAGTACCTCCTGGGGGTGGCTGGCCCCATAGTGCCTTGATCCTGATAGTTGATTTTACCATCTTTTGCATTTTTACTTTTTTTACTTTTTACTTATTGTTTTATTGTAATTTTATGTATAGATTTTAACCTTTGCTATTCTGTAAACCGCCCAGAGTCCCCTATTCGGGGAGATGGGAAGGAATAAATTAAATAAATAAATAAATATTAATATGGTGGCTCTGACTGACAGGAGGGAAGCAGACAGAAACCAGACTGTATTATAAATACATTGCTTTAAAACCAATATGATTACTCTGGTATTCTGTGTGACTGTTAATTGAGGGTATTCTTCCTAATTACGAAGAAATGTCTATGAAGGTTCTCAGTCATCCAGGTGGAATTGTCTGTAGCTTGAATCATGTCAACTGGATTTCTATTTTCTCAGTGGAAACGTTTCACTCCTTATTATGGATAAGGAGCGAAACGTTTCCACTGAGAAAATAGAAATCCAGTTGACATGATTCAAGCTACGAAGAAATGCAAAAATTGGCAAGTTGGCTTTAAAAAATCAGAACTTGGCTAATGGAGAAGTGTATATACCTTCTTGAATTGCATACTGACATCAAATAAACCACCATGTCTTTTGCCACAACTCACCTAGGAAATACACTAATGTGTGTATTGCTTGATATTCACACTGTGGTCTTCAATTAGACTGGAGAAATTGCAACACAAACAAAAAATGAGGGAGGAGGAGAGGATCTGCTTTAGTGGATGGGCATTTATTAACAGAAGATAAATTCCTAAATCAAATAAATACAATAAAATTAGCAGCCAAGTGCAAATCCTCATAAATTGATCAGAGCCTAACTATTCTTTTCAAATAGTTTTGGAGAAAATATTCCTATAGGAATCCATACAGCTATCCTGCAAACAGAGCAACTTCTTCAGAAGGCCCAACACAGTTGTTTCTGGTATCTTAAGGCAGGAATGCACAGTCTTTAGGTTTGCTGGATTAACTCTGTCTTTTACCTGAGCTCTCATGTTCACCAAGCAAGCCTGGTACAACAACAGAAGCTCAGGTTGGTGGACATAAGGAACATTCTGTATCAGTCATTTCATTTAGAAGGGATGGAGAAAAAAAGCAGTTTGACTGTTGCTATTATTAGACAACTGAGAGTAAGAAATGCTTGCCAATCTACTGTTAATCACACAGATTAGATGTCAGTACGTGTTCAGTTCATCACAGACTTAAAATGAGTAGCAATCAGCTGATGAGAAGAAACCATTCATTCTGGAGCCTGCGTTGCCATTATTATCCCTTCAGGCTTCTTGTGTTGCATACCTACTGTCACGTTAATACTATTTGCATGTTAACTGCCCCTCTAACCAATTCTTCGTTTCTACAGCTAGCTGTATTCCTGGCCTGTAATAATGATGGTTTGCTATCAAACAGTAAAGAAACTGTCTCAAGCAGCAGAAGGGGGGCATTTTGCCGGGATGGAGGCATTTTCCCTGTGTTGGATGTCAGAGTTGTGTATTCTGTATAGCCCATCCTGCACCCCCTAAATTAGCTTCATGACCTCAGTATACTCCACTCGTGAGAGCCAGCAGAGTATAGTGGTTAAGGAGCTGGACTAGGTGTGAGAGACACAGGTTCCAGTCCTGCCTCACCCACCCACGAAAGCTCACTAGAAGTTCTGGACCAGGTACTCCCTCTCAGGCCAATTCATCTCGCAGGATTATAGTTGTGGGGAAAAATAGGAGGGCGGAGCATTATGTAAGCTGCCTTGAGCTCCTAAATGAAAGTCAGATGATCAAAGAAACAACTATGCAATGGAGAATAATCTGCTGCTACATACACGGAAGTCAATGTTGATGGCTGCTATAGTTCGGTTTATTCCATGAGGCAACATATTGCCCTTTGTCTCAAATGGAAAAATGTACTAAGCCAGCTCTGCAACACCACTATCCTGCGTTCTTTGGGGCAAACCCATGGCAAGAACCATCTTGAAAATCAACTGAAGCCATCAATCAAACCTCAATGATATCAGCATTCCACCTGATAACCCACACCTTGCTTTTATAACTCTTCAGCTTTGCATGCTTAACATTTGGGTAGATACTACTATCAAAATTGCCACTACTGTACAGCCATTTGGGGGGAGCCTGTTTTGCCAATCTCTTCTTTGCCACATCTGCAAAATGTATGCAGATTTAGGTAAGCCTCCAATCAAATTTTCTTGATGCCAACATTACAATTTCGTTATTAAGCCCACAGAGATCAGCACCAGATAATAAAATCATTTATCAGTCAAAATAAACTCACATGCACTCACACACTCTCACTTTCTCACTTTTGGGTATTGCCTAATATTTAAAATTTAATTTCCTTAGGTTAAAGTCCCTTCTAGTCAACGTTGGTGAATATTTAATAACTCTGCAATGTTTCAGATCAATGAGAAATGGATGATCTGTCCCATAGGATGGGAATTAGAAAAAGTAAAAGAAACTGAAGCAAAATCGAGTGTTTCTTGATGCTCACAATAAAGTCACATTTATTTTAAATTTCCACTACTGGGGAAATTTATTAAATTTAGTTTCTATGTCACTTACTATTTACAAGCATTCATTATTGTCTTGAAAGTTCCAACCTTGCTTCCTTTGTTCTGCCAAATTCTAATACCGAACTTGAACTTCCGTTTCATTTATGGTCCAGTTTCAGGACAATTAGCATTGCAAAAAAGTCATTCTCTCAAAAGAGTTATCAAAACTGCGAAACATTGGTGTGTGTGTGTGTGTGTGTGTGTGTGTGTGTGTGTGTGTGTGTGAGAGAGAGAGAGAGAGAGAGAGAGAGAGATGTCCTTACTAGATAATAGCATGTGTTTTTTTCACAGCTTTAGAGGAATATAAAATGGAGTATCAGTGAAAACAGTAATCCCAAAATAGTGAGTTAGGATCTAACCATGGGAAATTGAAGCCTTTGATGTCAGCTGTCATCAAGTTGTACAGTTTGGCGGGGGTGGGGGAGACCCACAAGCTCAAGAAATTTTAATTTCAAAGCAGTCTCTTGGGAATAGAACAGAATGGTATTTTGTTTGGTTTGGTTTAAGTTTTTTGAAAAGAAAGGAACAAACATTCCAAAAACCAAACCTCGCTTTATTTTGCAAAGTATAACTATCTTCAAATGACACTCTCTATGGACATAGTTCGTGGGAAAAGGTTACACTACAATTCATTTCCATTTTCTCCTGCTGATGGTCCAGGTATTGCCAGGTATCTCAGGGGTGATTTGCTGCAGATTCAAATCTTTGAAGGCTATCACTTCTGCAATCTTATAGTATATTGAATAAAATGGGAAAATAGAAAGGGCAGCTAAAGGTTTACAAGCTTTACATTTGTAGTTCAGATTTATACCATCACAGTAATGAGAATTCAGGAAGTTATACAGACAAGCTTGCACAGTTACTATGGCCTTTGAGTTAACCTAATAAAGGTGTGGCCTAAAGATAGATTTCATTTTTTTTTCTTACAGCCAACAAGGCTATCTTTTTTTTTTTTCAAATTTTTTATTAGATTTTAATTTTACGTAGATAAAAGTTTGAAACAGAAAAGAAAATGGAAATACAAATCAAGAAAAAGGAAAAGATAAAAAAGTGTAGTAAAGTAAAAAAGAAAAAAGATAAAGTTGAAACATAGAATTTAGTCAACTTCCGATTTGTATCTGGTCATGGTATTTTAAAATTTTTATCTTACATGCTAGGTCTATATAAAACATTAAAGAATATTTCTTGTCTATTACATCAATATATATATATTTTAATCTTCAAATCCCCATATAAGCTTTGCCCCTCCCGCATCTTGTAAATAGTCAGTTAATGGTTTCCACTCTTTAAGAAAATAATAATTTGGATTTTCTTTTAATAAACATGTCAATTTATCATTCTCTGCCATATCCATCAATTTTAACATCCAATCTTGTATCGTAGGCGATATCTGGTTTTTCCAATTTTGTGCGAAAATAAGTCTTGCTGCTGTAATCATGTATTGCATAATCCTTGTAAATTGTCCACCACAAATGGTAAAAAGACCCCGACAAGGCTATCTTTGATTTCTGTGTGACTTGGAGAATTTAGATTGGAGATCCTATCTTGTATGAACAGCATGAACATGATTGAGGTAAAACTGGGTCTTGGTTGCATTTGTGACATACTAGCCAAAATACGCCAAAACTGTCCTTATTGTTGCTGTATATGGCAAAAATACCACAAGACTGGTAATCTTGTCTACAACTGTTCTGTATTATTAAAAAAAAAACATTATGAGAAAGCCTTGATTTGATCCCCAAATGGGATGATGATGATGATAATAATAATAGTTATTATTATTGATATGCCACCCAAATCCCAGTGACTCTGGGTGGTTTACAAATTGTTAAAAACACTTAAAAATAAGGAACAATACAAAAAACCCCCCACAAAAACAACACAAAACAAAGGAACAAAGGACAGAGAAACCAAACATGGATAGGAACAAAGAAAGAAAAGGGGTGTCATGTCAATCATCCTCGCCAAAGGCCTGGGCAAAGAGCCACATCTTCAGGACCCTTTGAAATAATAGTAGGGTGGGGGCCATTTGAATCTCAAGGGGAGCCTCAGAGGGCAGGCGTTGGAGGTCTATTGTCTTTGAGCCCATCTGGTGACAACTATGGCACACAGAATATTGTGCCTTGGAATTAAGAGGATTCAGTGATAAAGAGGATGAATTTAAAAATGACATAAAAATAGATGTGTTATGTGTCCATGAAGCTAAGGGAAAAGGGTGGATATAATAGACCTGAATGAAAATGCTCTGAACTTATGGAATAGGACTACATGCACCAAAGTGAAGTATAGATTTAATTATACATTAAAGGGCTAAAATGAATGTCAGAAAGTATGAATGTTACATAGGTTGCTGTGCATCTGTATGAAGATTGGCGATAGCTGCATATTATGCTCTAGTGAATGATAATAACAGAAGAATGAGGTATTTGGGGAAATGTTGTTCAACATTCTAGGTGAATATAATCCAGGGAAAAAATTATTCTGCTAGGTCAAGGGTCAGAAATGGCGGCTCTTGAGCCAGATCTGGCTCTTTGGCCCCTCAGTTCTGGCTCTCTCTCTCTGTCTGCCGCCCGACATCCGGAAAGCCGGTCTCCGGAAGCAGCGCGAACCCTGGGGAAGAAACAGAGACGCTGATTGGTGGAGGCTCAGAAGGAAGGACGCCTCCACCAATCAGCGCGCGCCAAAGGGGAGCAGAGAGGCGGGCTGAACAAGGCGAAGCCCAATTGGCCCTGCTTCCCAGAGGCGCGAAAAAAAGCTTCCGCACGCAGCTGAGCGAGGCCCCGTGCCGGTCTTTTTGGAGCGCTTCCGCGCGCAGCTGAGCACTGGGCTGTGGAAATGCAGCGGCCAAAAAGACCGGCGCGGGGCCTCGCTCAGCTGCGCTGGGCTGTGAAGCTGGACGAGCCGCCGGACCTGGAGCGCTTCCGTGCGTAGCTGAGCAAGGCCCCGCGCCGGTCTTTTTGGAGCGCTTCCGCGCGCAGCTGATCGAGGCCCCGCGGCGGTCTTTTTGGAGCGCTTCCGCGCGCAGCTGAGCGAGGCCCCGCGCCGGTCTTTTTGGAGCGCTTCCGCGCGCAGCTGATCGAGGCCCCACGCCGGTCTTTTTGGAGCGCTTCCGCACGCAGCTGAGCGAGGCCCCGCGCCGGTCTTTTTGGAGCGCTTCCACGCGCAGCTGAGCGAGGCCCCGTGCCGGTCTTTTTGGAGCGCTTCCGCGCGCAGCTGAGCGAGGCCCCGTGCCGGTCTTTTTGGAGCGCATTTCCACAGCCCAGCGCTCAGCTGCGTGCGGAAGCGCTCCAAAAAGACCGGCGCGGGGCCTCGCTCAGCTGCGCGCGGAAGCGCTCCAAAAAGACCGGCGCGGGGCCTCGCTCAGCTGCATGCGGAAGCGCTCCAAAAAGACCGGCGCGGGGCCTCACTCAGCTGCGCGCAGAAGCACTCCAAAAAGACCGGCGTGGGGCTTCGCTCAGCTGCGCGCGGAAGCGCTCCAAAAAGACCAGCGCAGGGCCTCACTCAGCTGCGCGCAGAAGCGCTCCAGGTCCGGCGACTCGTCCAGCTTCACAGCCCAGCGCCAGCGCGCCCAGACCGGCTCAGAGACGCGCGCCGCCAGCAGCGCCTCCGCCTTGGCCAGCCTACGCGCCATGGAGAGCTGGGGTGCAGGAGAACGGGAGTGTCGCCGGCGGCCCACGAGGACCAGCCATGGAAGGTGAGCAAGGGCCGGGGCGGCCGGCCAAGCGCAGCGCAGCCCTGTATCTTACCCTTCCACGCGATTGGATCCTGCCCCCAAACCCCACTCCCTTCCGTGCGATTGGCTCCTGCCCGCAAACCCCGCCCCCTTCCACGCGATTGGCCCCTGCCCGCAAACCCCACCCCCTTCCACGCGATTGGCCCCCGCCCGCAAACCCCGCCCCCTGGCTCTCGAGCATTTCAAAATGTGCATGAGCATGTCAAAATGGCTCCCGGCATAAAAAGTTTGCCGACCCCTGTGCTAGGTGATACTAATAGATGGGAGGGAATGAGACACAAAAGAGTAAAGATGACTGGGTGAGACTCAAGAATATATAACAATGATGACTGATGAGGATCTGTTTAAAAAAAAGTCTGCTAGTTTTGAATATATGGTTTAAGCATAAGCCTATTTATACTTAACGTAAGTTGAAGGAATGTACTGTATATAAATCTAAAAGCATGATTGATCTGATACTTTATTGAGGGAATTAGTGAATGAACTCAAGGATGTTGAGAGGTTATGAATGTGAGACAGACCATTAGTTGTTAATGTCAAAAGTGGATATTAAGGGGAAATGGACATAAAAGAAAAGAAACAGAATGAAAGAAAATAGAATGGTAATAGAACCACTGCAGGATGAGAAAGTACTAGTTCTGTATCAAAAAAGTAACAGAAGATACATTAATCTTCCAACAGAATGAATAGAAAGTAGACATAAGGAAAGAAGATGTAGAAGTTACTTGGAACAGAGAGAAAAGTATTATACTACCAAGTGGCTCAGAAATGTATGCAGATGATGCTGTGTTGCTGGCTGATAACCCAAATGGTTTGCAGTGAATTTTAGATAGAGTATATATGCATTCAGAGCTATGGACCTGAAAATTAATGTACCAAAGGTTAGTTTTGCATAACACGGAAAATGGAAAGAATGATTGCAAGTTACACATAAATGGTGACAAACAAGAGCAAGTAGATGAATATGTTATAAAATGCTTACTAAAGATGGGGAAATGGATGGAGAAATTTTAAGGTTTGCAAATGCTGGTAGAAAGGTAGTGGGTAGATGTGGTTTGTTGTGAGGAATGAGTATGGGCTGTGCATAATAATAAATAGTAGAATAAATGGCTATGCATAACAGCATACTTCTGCCCACATTGTTATAGACACATGAAATGGGAATGTCTGGAGAAATGTAGAAGTAATTTGAATGCAGTGAGGTGCGCCGTAAAACAAGAAGAAATAGGCTCAAGAATGAATGGGAGCTGAATGTATGTAGACTGAATACAAGTGAGTGACCAGTATGAAAGAAGTATGTTGAGGTGATTTGGTTATACAGAAAGAATAGAATTGCAAAACAGATGCATTAAAGGAGAGTTAATGGACTGAGAAGAAGGAGAAGATCAAGCAAGTTGTGGTTGGATGGAGTTGATGAATTGGTCAAAAAGAAGGTGAGAAATTTAAAGAACATCAGGCAATGTATGAAGCAGTGGATGGATATGGTAAAAGCAAGGATGGCTTACAAAGACAGAAAGGTACAGAGAGGCACAGTGTTGGTGTAAACTAGATTTAGCTACACATCCTTTTCTTTTATTATCTCATTATTTAATTTCTTCTGCTTACTGTTTTTACTCCCTTTCTGCACTTTACATATTACTGCTTAGCTTGAAAGTGAATAGCTTGGTGGGTGAATATCCATATAGGTATATATGTATGCTCCTGAACAGTTATTCTACTACTACAGTAGAAGTTGGCTACTCCTTGCTTAAGGATAGTGTACATGTAGATATGTCGGTCTTCTGTTTCACCAGTCACTTTCAAAATTATTACAAAGCCAGAACCGCATAGCAAGAGTACTCACTGCACATCAATTCAGATTCATCGGATCCATCTGAACATTCCTCCTCACCATCACACTTCCATCTGGATGGGATGCAATGACCATTGTTGCAGGTAAAATCAGTCTCTGCACAAGTCTTCTTGGCTGAAAGGAGAGAAATATTTTTTTTAAGGAAAAAGAATAGTTCAGTTGGATAGCAAATCCTTCTTTGTTTTTAGATATTTATTATTCGAATTTATCACCACCCATCTCCACGACAGTAGACAGTAGATAGTAGATATGCAGTAATTAATCAAAACACTTCTTACATCTCAAGAGTTACTGTACATAATTCATCTACTCCTATATCATAAGGTATCAATGCTTCACCAGCTAGAACTGGGCGTGCCTTCAATGAGGCAACTTAGAACCCAACTGCTTTGTGAATAGGAGGATGATGAAGAAAAGAAACATATCACCTCTTCCAACACTTTACCTACCCTATGGTAAGTATGCTATGAGTAAGCTGTGTTTTCAGAGAAACAGGAAATGGCAATAAGTGGAATAAAATTGTTTTTCTGCCTGCCTGCCTGCCTGCCAGTCTTGTTCCCCCAGTCACAACTGTAGTACAGATGAAGCTGCTCTAAGCTAGTATTTCCTGGTCCCCTTGTGTTTCACTACCACTTTCAACCTCCAACCAGCATTTCCAAACTGGAGGATGCCAGTTCCTTTGGAGGGCGTCAGGCCAAGGAAAGCTGCTTTCCGAGATAAGGTAGAATATTACATACAAAATAAAATGGAAGCCAGTTTAATACTGGTTTAGTTTATAAGCTTCAACTAGGGAGAATGGTAAAATACAAATCCCTTTATGAATTACAACTCACAGGGTTTAAGAGTAGTGCAAATATATTGCACAGACTTTCTCTGTTGGAATCAGTAGAACATCAGTTTAAAAATAGCTAAAGATAGAAATTAGGTGTTTCCATCCAGTGAGATGATTATATATGTCTGACCAAATCCCATTCTCTAGAGACAAGAAGAGCAGCATGAAAAGATAGAGAGAGGGGCAAATTTTAACTATTGTATTAAGGAACACTGAAAAAACCAAACCTTCCTGCCTGATAAAAATAGCACTTTTATCATAAAACACACAGTTGCCTTATTGTAACATCCTAGAAAATGTTACAATGCTTTCCTCAAACAGTATTGTAAGTACAGACAAGCATTCCATGAGGAATGGGATGTATTGTTTCTTGTGTACAAATCACATGAATTATGAATTATCAATTGCAGGTAGTTACCCCAGTGGCCCAGCTGATGGCTATGTACTAATGCAGAAAAAAATTACTGAACCTCCAGATTTATGTTCCTATTCTTAAAACTTTTGCTTGATAATCTCTACCTTTTCTATTGATGTTATAAGCCAAGTTCCTCTCAGGTAAGTAGGGTTTTCCATGTAAAAGCATATCACAGACCTCGTGTTTGCTATGGATTTACTATGTTGAGATCAGATTAGACAGCCAAATGTTAGGCGTACTTCAAGTGGGAGAATGAAACATCTTGATCTCCAGGTGTTTTAGATAACACTCCCACAATCCTTTGCCAAGGGTCATGCTAGCTGCAACTAGGAGTGGTTGAAATTAGAATTTCTGGAGGAATAACTTTCTCAGAGCTCTGATTAGTTAGATTTATTAAGAAGGTTGAACCTCCTGCAAAATGCAGGAGGGGCAAAGCTTATATGGGGTTTTGAACATTAAAATATATATATATATTGATATATTAGACAGGAAATGTTTTATAATGTTATATACAGTATAGACCTAGCATGTAAGAGATTATTCTTTAAATTACTATGACCAGAGATAAATCGGAAGTTGACTAATTTCTATGTTTCATCTTTCTCTTTTTTTTCTTTGCTTTACTACACTTTTTCTCTTCTTTCTTTGATTTGTATTTCTATTTCTTTTTCCTTTTCAAACTTTTATCTATGTATATGTAAAATTCAATAAAATATATTAAAAAAAAGAAGAAGGTTGAACTAGCAAAACAAGAATTCCAGGCAGTACTTTACTTTCAAATCTATATAGGCAACTTAGCGCCAGTAGGTTTTGATATTTTTTCTCACATTGTATTGTCGAAGGCTTTCACGGCCGGAGTTCAATGGCTGTTGTGGGTCTTCCGGGCTGTGTGGCCGTGTTCTGGAAGTTGTGGTTCCTAACATTTCGCCAGCATCTGTGGCCAGCATCTTCAGAGGGCAGGAGCACAGATAGAAGCGAAATCTCTGTGCAAAATCTCTGTGCACAGAGATTTTGCTTCTATCTGTGCTCCTGCCCTCTGAAGATGCTGGCCACAGATGCTGGCGAAACGTTAGGAACCACAACTTCCAGAACACGGCCACACAGCCCGGAAGACCCACAACAGCCATTTTTCTCACATTCTTTGTAAGTAAAGGCAAGGACACCTCTCTCTTTGTGGAGGAGGAGGGAAATGCACCTGTGGATTGTTTTGAAAACAACTACTGGCCTTCTTAAAACTTGGAGACACTATCCTGCCTATCTCAGACAGAGGGTCTGCAAGAAATACTTAGAAACTGAATTCCAATGTCTATGATTAATATTAAATCAAGGTCTTTAATCCTTTCACATTATGGATTTTCAGATGCTACCTTGATTCAGATGTCAGTTTCAGAATCTATGGAGGAAATAGATGGTGTTTGCTGCTCGGGTTCATGTAGGGACTATCCTTGAAACTGAGCAGCAATTTGAGCTATTTGCATTTTAGCTATCTGATTTGTTTCAAATGAAATTTTTCCTTAGGAGACTACTAGCTACTATGGACAACTTTTCTCAAATATTTCCAAACATTGTACTATAAACATATATTGTGCTGTATAATTTTGTCTGCTGAGCTAGATAATGGAAAATTTCAGCATGAATGGAAAATAATGGGGAAAATAAAGCAGGTATCCATATTCTCCCCATAAGCCTGATATGATTTAAACCTCTACAGGTTACATTTTCATATTACATTAAAACATTACATTGATTTAATGTTTTTTCAAAGAGTCTTGTTATAATTTTAATATGCAAATGGTATACTAACATTGTCCTCTAATGGTTTCTACATTCAGCCTCAGAACTTTTCCTTCAGGACAGATTGAAAGTATTTATTATAATAAAGCATTATAGTTTAATGGCCTTCATAAGATGCATGGCCAGAAATTTTTACCATTTTGAGCTGCTTTTCTTTTCTGCAACATTCATCCAAAATGCTCCAATATGCCTACTCCTAAGTTGTTAATGCCCCAGCCTTGGCATGACAAAGCCATTTCCCCACTGATCTACCAATAATACCCTGGCTTTTATCTTTGAAGTAAAGGACTGCTGGCAGCACTGGGGTCCGTCAATGATCCTGAATAATGGAGATACAAAGCTCCCTCCACCACACAAACATGCTGGTAGCAGATGGTGCCACTGATTGCTTTGTTCCCCTGACAGTGTTCTTTGAAAACACAATTAATTTATTATCAGGCATCACAAAGGGGGAAAAGACATACAATCCTGGCAAGGAACCACCCGATGGCATTTTGAAGGTGTTAATATGCTTGGTTTGCATCCTCACAATCAGATGGCCTGTAAGATCTTCTCCCCTGCAATGTCCTATGTGCCAACCCAACATCTGCTGATAAAGCTATAGGGACAATGCTGATGGTAAGTAAACCTGCTCAGGAGGTTCAACATTTTAAGCCAGACTGAATGGGGAAAAAGAAAACCATTCCGCTTTTCAGCTCAACTGAAGCCACATGAGTATCTTCAATGGATGCAGCTGAGAGACAGAGAACTCCAAGCGGTGATTATTTTTACTACACTAGAATTCAGGGACCTTGAAATACAAGGTACTCCCAACAGTACAAATCCCTCTTTCAATTAAAACCAACATATTTAAACAAATGCTATTGAATATGATTAACCTAAAGAAGTTAATGCCAACAATTTAATCTGCCCCACTTGCTAAATGCAACACTTCTCTAGGGAAAATGTAGGCCCATGGCAAGGCAATCTCATGCTCCCACTCCTGTCATTTTGAATGTCAATTATTTATCATTTGTAAATCACTCATTTATGTGTGAAGTACATTTAATTATATTAATAATTAATAATATATTATTAAAATAATAATATATTAATGTAATTACCTTTAAAGCCCTACATGGCATGGGGCCAGGTTACCTGAGGGACCGCCTCTTCCCCGTTACATCAACCCATCCCACCCAATCTTGCAGAGAGGGCATGTTGCGGACCCCGCCACTAAGAGAATTTCGGTTGGCGGGGTCCAGGAGGCGGGCCTTCCCTGCAGTAGCGCCTACCCTCTGGAACATTCTACCCCCAGAGGCGAGGTTGGTCCAATCGCTCCTGGCCTTCCGGAGGAATTTGAAGACCTGGTTCTGCCACCTGGCTTGGGGTGAGGAGAGGAATAGGTATGTTTGGGGATGGTTAGTACCCTAGAGTGATTGTTGCATTCAAGGACTGAGTTAGATCATCAGCCATTGGATTTCAGTTTTATTTTTATGTACATTCATTTTAGTTTTAATTGTATTTATATATTGTAATTTATATATTGTAATTTATTGTTTTATTGATTATGCTGTTGTAAACCGCCCAGAGTCCCTCTGGTGAGAGGAGATGGGCGGTGACAAATCTAATAAATAAATAAACAAACAAATAAATAAATAAATAATCTTACTCATTCCACCCTAAACCTGTGAGGTGGGTTACTGCAATCTCCCTTTAAGAGATAAAAACTGAAACCTGGAGTACACCTTGACCACATTTATCTCAGGCTACTGCCAGCAATTTGAGGCTTTCAGTCAGCCCTCAAGAAAACATAGGAGGCAGGAATTCTCAGCCAATCTTTCCTTGTTGAACTGCTCCTGAGCATTAAAGAGAGAAGTCTTGGGAGCAATGCTTAGATTTCAGAATTCTTGTGGACTATACCTACCTATTCAAAAATGTTTTAAATCAGTAATAATTCGCATCTATATCCAAATGACATATATGAGTCAAAATCTGCATGGAAGAAGGCATAAAAATTGTCTAAGAAAGTGTGCGTGCATGCACAAACGTCTATGAGACAAAAACAGACATCTAAATAGTATATCATATTTGGGGTGGAGAAATTTAAAGAAGTATCCATGCCTTCTAGCCATGCCCCCTTTAAACCAGGTCTGTATATATGGAAAACAACCAATTAAGAAATACAATATGAAATTTACTGCCTTCTTTTGCTTTATTTTTCTTCCCAACATCCAGTTACAATCATTGTTTTAGCAAGCTAGAATGTGGAAAAGACACCCAGCTGAGCTGTCATGGCAACTCTCAATTTAAAGAAAAGAAAAGTAATTAGCATTGCAGATAGTTTTGGGTTTTTTTTTTAATGCAATGGGGAAATTTGGATTTAGGGAATAGAGTTCTTTTATTTTTAGAAGAAAACCAACCAACCAACCAAGTGATATATGCCTTATTTCACAGAGTGGGTATGGCTTTAAATAATTTCTGTGATAATTCTATATGAAGGATCTTTATGAATTACTCTTAGGATTTCCTATGAATTGTTTAGGCCCAACTTCCATATCTTCTGCAAAATAGAAACAGATTTATTAGACTCTACCAGACTATATGTATCCTTATAGGAATGACACTAAAGAAGTGGAGATGATATAGATATAGATATACTGTATAATATTCTAGCAATCTTTCATTCCTGATATGCTTTAGAAAACTCTTTTGTCCCTACCATTGGCCATGCAGTCTTGGGAGTACTAACAATTGTAGCCCGGTATGATTTGGCATGTAAAATTGGGGGAATATGATTTAAAAGATGCATATAAAAATATGAAGTCCAATTCTAACCTCTGGGACTTTCTTCTCAGAAGTTATATATAACAATGCGCTGCAAAATAGCTTGCAGAGATTTTATTATGGGAGAAATAAACAGTACAAAAATAAGTAAGCCTTTTCATTTTTAAAACACTAGGAGTATATAGTATTAAAGTATAGC
The DNA here is from genome assembly GCA_023362775.1 of Charina bottae. Classification (NCBI taxonomy): domain Eukaryota; kingdom Metazoa; phylum Chordata; class Lepidosauria; order Squamata; family Charinaidae; genus Charina; species Charina bottae. Next base: position 53,834,440 of record JALMGJ010000003.1, on the reverse strand, counting down.
ATGGTAATTGAAATATAAAACATTAATATTTCCAAAAATACCACTGACAGTCCAATTCCACACATGGACTCTCAAACAAATGTTCATTGCAGCTTGAGATTATTTAGCATAACTATCATAAAAGTAAAACCTTAACAGTAGCACCACATTTGGCTGAATGTGTAACTTGAATTTCACAGAGTTGCCCACATGAAACAGAAAGATATAATATAAAAAGTATATGCCTGAAAAATCTCACATGAACCATAAGCTGTGGCATAACTTTCCCAACCAGAGAGTCTCCAGACACGTTGGGAATACGTCTCCCAGAATGTGTTCCTTGGGAAGTTAAGGAAGGCTACTGTGGAAAAGCATCTCTGTTTGTCATCCTCACTCTCTGTGTCTGTTTTTTTGCTGTAATCTCCCAATGTAACTAAAACCACTGCAGACTTAACTGCTGTTCATGGAGAGCAAGGAGAAAACAGTTCTCAGATTACTAGTAGCAACCATGTTTAATTCTGGCAACTGGTAGAAAAAGCTAAACTCAACTCAGGAGTAGTATAGGTAGTCCTCACTTAACAACCACAACTGAGACCAGAAGTTCAGTTGCTAAGTGAAGCGGTCATTAAGCAAATCTGACCCAATTTTATTACCTTTTTGCGGCAGTCATTAAGCGAATCAGCATGGTAATTAAACAAACCACATGGTCATTAAGTGAATCACAGAGTTTCCCATTGATTTTGCTTGCCAGAAGCCGGCCGGGAAGGTTGAAAATGGTGATCTTGTGATCACGGGATGCTGCAACGGTCATAAATGCAAACCAGTTGCCAAGCGCCCAAATTGTGATCATGTGACCGTGGGGATGCTGCGACGGTTGTAAGTGTGAGCACCAGTTGAAAGTCAGCACTGTTGTAAGTCTGAACCATCACTAAACGAATGATCATTAAGTGCGGGCTACCTGTACCTCTTCAAAAATATCATAAAGATGTCAGATGAGGTGGGAAAGCTTTGCAGTACTTGCGTTACCAACCATTCCTCTCCGATAACATTCCCTTTTCCTGACAGCATATGTAAAAAGCTTAGTTTTACTCCTTGGAGCAGAACAAGAAGGATGAAACTAGAATCCAATCAGAATAGATCGGACTATAAAGCCCAGCCAAGATTTATACAGCCCTAGCTATAACCATCATTCAGTTGGTGACAGAAGAAAACATGGGGGAAGCTTATCAAGTTGTAAAAGCATTATTAAAGCTGTTTTGATTAATAATATTATAAAGAACAAGGTACTAAATTCTAGCAGTTTATCTCTGACAATTTCAAACACTCACCAAAGAGACATGAATCAAATAAGCATCTCAAAGGACATTTAAAGCAGTTACTGGGCAGAATCTTTTGTACGCGCAATTTCAGAATTGGTGGGTAAGGGCAATGCCTTTTGTTTAATGATTTAAAAGCAGGAGAAGATAAAAAGAAAGGGAACTACACTACTGTATATAAATGGCCACTCTAAGGGCAGCCATCTGTTCTGGTTTTACAGGATTACTCAATAAGGCAATGCCAAATTCTGCAAGCTGTAACAGATCTGTTGAAATCAGCTATCAGTTAGGTTCGCAAAAATTGAATGATCAGAAAGTAGGCATGATTCAAAGAATGCTTTTAAACAAGAAAATATTTTGAAGGTCCAGGAAGAAGAGGAAATAGTGTGTGCTGACAAAAACTGGTTGCCATGAGGTAAGATGCAGTGCTTATGTTGAGAACGTTCTGAGAACTTGAGGTGAAAAGGTCCACCATGCCTCCTCACATGAAAGTACGAAGGTCCAGAGCCAGCATAATGTATCACGGGGGGCTTCCTCAGAGAAGTTGTAGATCTAGATTGCTGGAGACCAGGAATGCCACCAAAGGTCTGTGACAGCTCCTTGGCTTGCTCAGATCAGAAGGTAATGTAGCTTGCCCTTAAATTCAGCTCAGCTGCCTATTATCTCATTGTCCGCTCTGAAATCTGGAAATGGCATTTAGATTTTCACTCAGCAGCTATCAGAGTCTAGTACTGAAATATGCTGGGCCCAAAAAGGGTCAGCTTGCAAGAAGATACTGCATTTTCAAAGAGCTCTGAAAATATGGCTCTTCAGGGAAGCATCTGGGGATGCTTGAAGATTCTGCTGCCTGAATGGTGATACAACATGGCCTTGTTTATCTTACTAACTTTTCAGTGCTTTCATTTTATGTTGTTTTTGCAAGCTGCTTTGAGTCTTTGAAAATGGAGTGGCATTTAAGATAAAGACAATTATTTGCTAACTTTTAAAATGCTTGCACATCTTGCTTTTTTGGTGGGGTGGGTTCCCTTCAAGTCAGTCTTGACTCCTGGCACCTGCCTGGACAAGTCCCTGTAGTTTTCTTGGCAACATTTTTGGGGAAGTGGTTTGCCATTGCCTTCTTCCTAGGATTCAGAGAGAGTGACTGGCCCAAGGTCACCCAGCTAGCTTTGTGCCTAAGGCAGGACTAGAACTCACAGTCTCCTGGTTTCTAGATTGGTGCATGCATTGATTGATTGATTGATTGATTGATTGGATTTATATTACCGCCCATCTTCTCCACAAGGAGAACTCTGGGCGGTTCACAACCACTACACTAAACTTTAACCACTACACTAAACTGGCTTTCATATTGCTCCTTGGAACATTAAAAAATTAGTTCTGTGCAGCAATCTGGATTCAAAGGACGACTCAGAACATGCATGGGTGCACACATTGCTCCTCATAAAAGGTAAAGGTTCCCTCTGCACATTTGTGCAGTCGTGTCCGACTCTAGGGGCCGGTGCTCATCTCCGTTTGTTAGCCAAAGAGCCAGCGTTGTCCGAAGACGCTTCCACGGTCATGTGGCCGCATGATGCGCGCGGAACATTGTTACCTTCCCACCGAAGTGGTACTTATTAATCTACTTCCATTTGCATGCTTTCGAATTGCTAGGTTGGCAAGAGCTGGAGATAGTGAGGGAGCTCACTCCGTCACGTGGGGCTAGGGATTCGAACCTCCGAACTTGCAATCTTCCGATCAACAAGCCTGGCATCTTAACCGCTGAGCCACCACGCCCCTAGTTTGCCCATAGTTTACTTTTAAATATGCCCATAGTTTACTTTTTAAAAAAGGATGTGCACTACATACATATTTATCAGGAATCTGCATGCCAAGGGAGAGGTTCTGCTTATGTAAATCCAGTTATAGAGACAAAAGGGAAGTGCAATGTCAAGGGATAGAATTCTGGTTGTTGCATTATTACAGCATCTCAAAAAATAATTGAAAGAAAATGCACAGACTGAAATAGTGAAATTTATGCCAAGTCCAAGGCAACTGTTCCATGTTATTGCAATAAATTTTAAAGTACAAGTAAGTAGGACCAAGTAGGCTAAAGGCGAAATGTGCAAGTAGGAACCAAGAAAAAAAAATCCACAATCAAACTTAGAAGGGCAAAATAAAGAGAACCAGGCAAAATAGAAAGGAGAAAAATAGGGAAGAGGCAGGGGCAGAATTAGTTCACCACGATCTGTGCCCCAGAACTGTAGAATTTTATTTCTGGAACCAAGTGCATTACAAAAATAATTTTGGGAGACTTACCTGTTTTAATACTTAGATTCTAGACTAAAATCCTATTTCAGGACATAAAATCACGCACTAATATCAACCTGGTGTGAAAGTGCAATCCATCTTTAATTTAACAGGGTGATTTTTTTCAGTAAATTCCTAATAAGGATTTTTAAAGAATTCCTTAAATTGAAGTATAGGGAAGAAAAACTGTTTTACCAGAACTAGAGCAGGAAGAAGTCTGAATGTCTTCCAGTTGGCTGAATTTCATAATACCCCCTATCATATAAAACAAACAATTAAAAATGGACATCTATGAGGATTGGAAATACTGGCAAATCAGGATTAAGAGCCAAAAGAATCAGGTTCCCAATCTCAGTATTGTAAACCTAGTTGTGTAGCTTTTATTTTTAAATGCAGTAATCTAATTTAAAACAGGTTGGGCTAAATATATGCTGTATAAATTCATATGCATCCTGAAATTCTGTAAATGCAGAGTTTCATTGCCGGACTGCTGTACAAAGCATTTACTATTTATAAGTACATACAAAAATATGATTCTTATACTAGAAAAATTATGCCTCTGTTTAGTGAATAATCAGGAAAGGTATAACCAGTTCTGTGAGCAAATATGTTGTTGGTAGTCAATCTGGAAATGAGTCATGGGACTAAGCTATGGAATAACGATCAATGATCATTATTTCACATATGATTTCTTTGCTCTGCTAGAATAAAGCAATGGAAATAATAAAAGCTTTACTGTTCCCATGCTTTCACATAACAGTCTTTTCTTCATCTGTATCCACTGCATTAGGAAATAGTTATATACTCAATGTGAAGAACAGGAAGTTGCTGAACTACAGCTATCAGCTAGCATGGCTATTGGCTGGAGAAATATAGAATTGTAGTTAACAAGTACTTTAAAAACAAAGCTATGTACAATTACCAGAATGCAGAAGTTGCAATGCAAAAGATGTAAATAAGGTATCTAAAACATTAAAGGAATGTGTAATTATTTTAAAAACAATGACAACATCGCCGCAAAAGCACTTGCTTAAGTCTACTTTGTGTGACATATTCAGACTTGTTAGTATCCAATTATTTAGTTTCAGCAAATGAAGCTTTTAGTGTTTTTGGATGCAGAAAACAGTCTGAAAATGTTTACCATATGATGGCAAAATAAAAAGAAAATATAGAAGACCTAGGAGCACACAGCAAGTTCAAATAAAAAGAAAATGTTTATACAATGCTCTCCGTTTAAGCGTCTGCAGCAAAGCGAGATTACATCATGATGACAACATGCCTGCAATGATGAAATGATGCAAACTCTGCCATGATGTGATTATGACTGATGCAAGTATGCAAAAACTGGTTTTTAGGCACACTTTCCATCACTTCTTCCACCTTGCAGATACCTATGAATTTAAGAGGATACAGCAATCAAAAGCAAAAATTCAGCTCTCTTAAGAGAAAGAACAGTGTATTTAGTAAAACTAGCAGAAATACTACTACTAATAAAAAGTAAAAGTGAGAGCCAGTTCGGTCTAGTGGTTAAGATGGTTGACTAGGAGTGGGGAAACCTGAGTTCTAGTCCTGACTGAAGCATGAAAGCCAGCTGGGTGACCTTGAGTCATTCTTTCCCTCAGATGGGAAAGAGATGGGCAGTGAGATAGATAGATAGATAGATAATTTATTTATTTTTTCAGCTGGCTTTCATATATATATGAAAGCCAGCTGAAAAAAATAAATAAACTATCTATCTATCTATCTATCTATCTATCTATCTATCTATCTATCTATCTATTTTATTATATTTATATAGATATCTATATTTTATTTATATATATATATATAAATAAAAAGACAATGGCAAACCATTTCTGAAAATGCTGCCTAGACACTTGCATGGACTTGTCCATGGAGTCACCAGGAATCAAGTAAAAAAAAGAGGAAAGAAAGTGGTCTGGCTCTACTTATCAAGCAGACAACTAAACTATGCTGTTGTTTTCCCATTTTTTTCACATCCCAGCTTTGAGCACAAGGTTTAATCACAACCAGTTAAAGATCTGTGTTCAGAAGGCTGAAATCGGAAGTACTTTTTTTTTATTATAAATGGTTTAAGTTTGAAATGTTCAATTTTAAATTCAAAACAAGTGACTATTTTGGAGGTGTTTCAAGATTGAAACAGTGTTTTCGGAAGTCCGGAGCACTTCCAGAATAATTGAAACATCTTATTTTGAACTGAATATGCTTCAGAATCAAAACCTTTTGCACACCTCTATCACCTTTATGTTTGTTGGTTTTTGTTTTTAGTTACTTTGTGGTTTTTTATACTTCAACTGTAAGCCACCCAGAGTTGGGTGACCATATAAATTGAATAAAGGAATACAAATTTCTATAAGATAATGAAAAAAATGGAGGGGAGTTTGGTCTTGACTAATTATTAGGCTGTGGATCAAAAATATCTGGGAACTTGCTTCACCTTCTGAGATTTATATGTCTGGTCCATTAATTAGATTTAATATGAATAAGATACAAAGAATGGATTGCTGAAAAGGCTGGTCTGGATTGCCTATAATAAAATAATTTCCTAATATAGACTGTAAAAGAGGTTAAGCTATTTAATGATGAAGGAAATGATCCCTCTGTGACTGAACCACTGAAAACTTGTGTTGAAGGAAAAAATTAAAATTTGGCTTATGACCTTGAAAGAGAGGGGTATAATTTGCATTGCTCAAAGCCATGCTTTGCATTCCTCATTCTCTTCAGACACAAAATAAGGGCAGATTGACAATATAAAATGGAAAGAACCATTCTGCCTATCAGCAAAATGAGATAATCAAGGAGAATGTTAAAAAAGGAACATATATGACAGATGCAACAGGAAGGCCTCCCAATGAATGGAATTGGCAAAGGGTCTGCATAAAGCACAACAGACCACAATGTGGAAAGTACCAAGAAACTGTCAGCCATCCCTCGCAATTTGTTCATATACAATAAAGAACAGGGATTTGGAACCAAAGAGTGTTTAGTTTATTCATGAGAGCGCACTTCACTTTGCATTTGACTGAACCTGTTTTCCAGTGAAACTGGCTGAATTATACATAAAAGCCATTTTAATAACACTCTCCAATGCCAACTATTAGTTGCAAACTGAACAGCAGGTCCATCTTCCAATCCAAGCCTGTTACAGTGGAAGAAAGCCAAATAAATGTCTATTAATAACAAAGTGCTGGTTTTCTTGGTTTTCACGCTCATGCAATAAACTGAATAATTAGAACAACAGAAGGAATTACTTTACTACTGCCACTGTAGCATTCAGCAAAACAGCATGTTAACACTCCCTTCTTAAAAGTATTTTAGTACAATTAAACTATTAGAATGTTCTTATAGAATGTTAAGGTGTCAATTAATAATTTATTAGGTTATGTAACAAGGAAGAGAATACTTCAATGTCCCTTTCTACAATTTGCATATTCCTTTTGAAATATTGTACAAAAGCATGTATCTTCATGAATCCTAGCCTTCAGGATTTTAAAAAATGTATAAACATTGTTATTTTTAAATGTTAGGAATTAACATTTGAAATGTATAGACTATTCTATTGAAAACATTGGTATACATGATCTATGAAAGTTCCCTTGCCAAAGAATACAAAACAACAACAAATAAAACAATCAATATTTAACTTCATTTTAGTGGTCATCTCCAATCTTAATCCTGGAAATTCAACACATGGACTTTACCATCCTATAGCAAGACCTCAGGATAGGATGTGATACAATATGAGCTATTTGTGGCTTGAATCATGTCAACTGGATTTCTATTTTCTCAGTGGAAACGTTTCGCTCCTTATCCAAGGAGCTTCTTCAGTCTGAGCAAAGTTGGTAAGGGAATCCTTAAATATGTTTCTAGGTGGCTGTGTGACCTTACACCTGGGGTTAGGTCATGGTTATTTTGAGATGTTATTTCTAAGAAGAAGAAGTGAAGAAGCTCCTTGGATAAGGAGCGAAACGTTTCCACTGAGAAAATAGAAATCCAGTTGACATGATTCAAGCTACAGACTAATGGTTCTAGGTTTTTCTTCTGCCTTAGGCAAGCCATTTTTCCCCACTTCTCAGCTCTCTATTTGTAACATGGGAATAATGCCCAGCTTTCTTCCTTACAGTCTTACAGTAAAGATTATAATTACGTAACAAAACCTATTTGAATAAAAATGTTATATATTGAATGCTTATCATCAGTGTATATCATTCTGACAGCTGCTGGCTATTATACTAAGTTTTTCTGTGATCCACAAATTTAGGAATGTGAAATATATTCCAACTCAAATGTTTAGAAATAGTCATTCAATGTACATTCAGCTAATCTTCTCAGAGGATGCATTCTTTCAACTCACTGCTAAGAAGACTCATTGGCACTTCATGTTAACATACAAGATATGAATCAGAATTTTAGAACAACAAAAAGCTGAAGTTCAGACAAATCACATACATTCCCATTACTAAAAATGCCAAATGTGTAGCTTTGCACATCAACTGAATTTCATTACTACTCCTGACAACCCATTAATCAAAATGCATTATTTATATCTGGAAGCCATGGTTGCAGTTTATGAAATTTCAGCAATTACATCAAATTAATCTTAGCTACAATCAAAATGTATGTTTGTTCACTGTTGTGCTAGATAATCTCCCCTTTCCCCAAAGGGTTGCCTATCAAGCACAGTGGTATTAACATAGACTCCTTTCTTTTCAGAATGTTAGCATAAAATCAGTCAGTCTCTGCTGAGTTGTGCGCTACTTCTGGTGACGATTGTTCTTGGAAACAATACAGAAGTGGTTTGTAACTGCCTTCTTTCAGGATAGCTTTTCCTGATGGTCTCCTATCCAAGCCCTAACCAGGCTTGACCCTGTTTAGCTTCCAAGCTCAACCAAGATAACCAAGCCCTGCCGCTTTTTGAGTCAGTTACCACGAAACGGAGAGAGAAAAGAAACAAAAAGAATGAAGTTTCTGCATTGCAGAATGTATTAGAGTAATTTAGAGTAATTAATTAGAATTAATTAATTTAATTTATTTATTTTTTTATTTTTTATTAATTATTTATTATTTATTTATTTATTTATTTATTTAATTTAATTAGAGTAATTTAGAGTAATTCTTTCAGGATAGCTTTTCCTGATGGTCTCCTATCCAAGCCCTAACCAGGCTTGACCCTGTTTAGCTTCCAAGCTCAACCAAGATAACCAAGCCCTGCCGCTTTTTGAGTCAGTTACCACGAAACGGAGAGAGAAAAGAAATCAAAAGAATGAAGTTTCTGCATTGCAGAATGTATTAGAGTAATTTAGAGTAATTAATTAGAATTAATTAATTTAATTTATTTATTTTTTTATTTTTTTATTAATTATTTATTATTATTTATTTATTTATTTATTTAATTTAATTAGAGTAATTTAGAGTAATTCTTTCAGGATAGCTTTTCCTGATGGTCTCCTATCCAAGCCCTAACCAGGCTTGACCCTGTTTAGCTTCCAAGCTCAACCAAGATAACCAAGCCCTGCCGCTTTTTGAGTCAGTTACCACGAAACGGAGAGAGAAAAGAAACAAAAAGAATGAAGTTTCTGCATTGCAGAATGTATTAGAGTAATTTAGAGTAATTAATTAGAATTAATTAATTTAATTTATTTATTTTTTTATTAATTTATTTATTATTTATTATTATTTTTTTATTAATTTAATTAATTTAATTAGAGTAATTTAGAGTAATTCTTTCAGGATAGCTTTTCCTGATGGTCTCCTATCCAAGCCCTAACCAGGCTTGACCCTGTTTAGCTTCCAAGCTCAACCAAGATAACCAAGCCCTGCCGCTTTTTGAGTCAGTTACCACGAAACGGAGAGAGAAAAGAAATCAAAAGAATGAAGTTTCTGCATTGCAGAATGTATTAGAGTACCCCTCCCCACCAAAAAAAAAGCAACCTCAGTACAGGACAGTTTGAGAACAGGAACCTTGCTACCAAACCAAAACAATTTTCTTGATCTTCACATTTTCTTAACAAAGAATAATCCTATAAATTTTGAAAGATTAGAAAAACCAATCTATCTCAGAACCATTTCTGGTATTCTCCCTAAGCTTATAACTTCCCTGCAATTTAACAGTTAATCTGAACAATGAATAAGAATGATGTGGAAGCACTGCAGAATTTCTTAGAGACCACCTTTACCCCATAGTTTCTGCCCACCTCATCCAAACAGCAAACACTTGCTAAGGTCTGTAGCTTGAATCATGTCAACTGGATTTCTATTTTCTCAGTGGAAACGTTTCGCTCCTTATCCAAGAAGCTTCTTCAGTCTGAGCAAAGTTTGTAAGGGAATCCTTAAATATGTGACCAGGTGCATGGTCACACAGCCACCCTAGAAACATATTTAAGGATTCCCTTACTAACTTTGCTCAGACTGAAGAAGCTCCTTGGATAAGGAGCGAAACGTTTCCACTGAGAAAATAGAAATCCAGTTGACATGATTCAAGCTACAGACTGTTCCACCTGGATGACTGAGAACCTTCATCAACACTTGCTAAGGGTTTCCACCTTCCAGGACAGATAGCAGGAGGGGACCAGATGGCAGAGGTTCTCCATAGCAGCTCTTTTCCTTCGGAATAATTTACCCCATGAAGCCAGGATGGTCCCCATCTTCATGGACTTCTGGAAGCAGGGGAAAACACGGCTGTTCCTGAATGCCTTCAGGGATTACTGATAACCAGCAACTCTGTGCTTAATACATTTTAGCTTCTTATTTTTAGTATTTAAATTGGGAACTTAGATTTACTATTTTAATTACTGTATTGATTTTTCTATAGTGCAGGAGTACAGATTTCAGGATCTACTGCCTATCTTGATGAATACTCTTTGAATATTCTGCTTTCAATCATTCATTGGCGATCACTCGTAGCCGAGTAAGATTGTCTTCCAAAGGTAAAATTTTAACAGTGGATCCGTAAGTGGCTATAAAGGCCAATTCTGGATCCGCACAACCTCCCACAATGAGGGCATAGGTTTCCGAGTGGGAGACGGTCATGATGAGGGTTTGCCTGACGTGCCTTCCTTTTAGCTCTTTTCTCCCTTTCGCCCTGTACTCGTGCTTCTTCAGAGTCCATAGCGCCATTAATAAAGGCTGACCTCCAATTGAAACGCTCATGAGTTAGGGCTTCCCAGTTCTCAATGCTTATATTACAGTTTTTTAAATTAGCTTTGAGAGTCAATCAATTAATCAATCAAGTGTAGGTAAGTGTAAGGACCATAATATTAATGTGCCACAGGAAGCTGCCTATAAACTAAGGTCTATTGTACAAGACCATGTAGTCCAGACACTATAACCAGTAGTTAAAGAACCATTTTGAATTTCCTTAATAGAACACATGCTTTCTTTCCTTGGTCCATGGTTCCCAAGACAGCCCTAGATATTTTAAATCCCTAGGAAAAAAAAGAGAACCATTATTATATACTGTAATTCATTACCAATTTCCTTAGTTCTAATTCCTTTAAGGGCGTAAGTTTAGCCCAACTGAGTAGTTTATGGTGATTTTATCTAACATGCAAAGAGACAGAGAATAGGATGTGTAATAGCAATTGCCTGGTGGTACTTCTTTTTATTGCATTGACTTTTTATGTGATCTGACTCAGACTTCATAAAAGTACAGGATTTGATTTAGGCTTCGCTAATCATAAACTGGTTGCCTTCTGTCTTTCTGACTACATCAGTTTACATAAACAATGAAAACCTGAGTGTGAGGGTATGCATAGCTGCTATATTGGCATCTTTTGCTAGAGTTCCAGATAAACCAAACCTGAGCTTTGTGGAGGTCTGGAACTGACAGAATGGGTTCAGACTGAATTGCTCCATTCTGGGAAGAAAGCATCTGCCCTGAATTATGCCACTCTACTATCATAATCTTGAAATCTGACACTTTCGGTGATCCCAAGCAAGGATGTCTTGGATTTTATCTACAGTACAACCCTATGTATGTTTACTATAAATCTAACAGTGTGGAAAACTTTAGCTTTGCTTGTGTGAATGCACCTTTCAAGCAGGCAAAACAATTTACTTGTTGCAAGAGGGATAGGTTCAAATATAGGTAAAGGTAAAGGTTCCCTCCGCACATTTGTGCAGTCGTCTCCGACTCTAGGGGCCAGTGCTCATTTCTGTTAGCTGAAGAGCCAGCGTTGTCCGAAGATGCTTCCATTGTCATGTGGCCGGCATGATGCACGTGGAACGCTGTTACCTTCCCACCGAAGTGGTACCTATTTATCTACTTGCATTTTGCATGCTTTCGAATTGCTAGGTTGGCAAGAGCTGGGGCGAGTGCGGGAGCTCACTCCGTCACACGGGGCTAGGGATTCGAACCTCCGAACTTGCGATCTTCCGATCGACAAGCCTGGCGTCTTACCCGCTGAGCCACCACTCCCCCTTAGGTTCAAATATAGATTACAGCTAATAGTAAACCTATCTTCTGGTTTCTTTTACATCTTGAGATATTATTCAGGCTGAAAGTAGAACTGTGTTTAATTCCTTATTCAATTTTCTAGATGGCAATCGGCAAAACACTGAAAAGTTATTTTTAAGTTACAGTATTAAGGAAAATTCTATAGCTCCAAAACATTCTTACCAAAATCTGTCACAGAGCTGTCAAAAGTTACTGAAAGTTCACAAAACCTTTGAAATGGAAAAAAATGACTTCTATCATACATGGATATTTTGTATAATAAATATGTTAAAAAACAATAATAAATGGACTTCTGTGTTAGCAAAATTGTTCAGGCTTTTTGGGTAAACAGTGCAAGAGAGAATGAGTCAGCATTAGATTTGGTTACGCCTGAAGCTAACCCACTGAAATCAATGGAACTTAAATCAGTCATGACTACCTTATCCAACTCACTGCTTCAAGTCTAAGAGTCCAAAGACTATTCGTACTATAGCTGAATTGCTCAGCTGGAAATTAAGATTGCTTAAGCACCAAATCCAATTGGGCAACCTTATAACATCTTTGTCTTTCAGAAATACTCAAAACCCATAGCTGTCATGACTTCTTCTGTTTTCAAACTTTCTAAAGCCTAGGGGTCTGGCAGGTTTTGCATGTGAAAAGATTTCATTCTATCCCCAAGGCTTGTTTATAGTTAATGTCCAGAACAAGAATAACTTACGTTTCCTAGGGAGTCAGAACTCAAGGACTCAGCAGTCATGAATTACAAGGCCAATAGTTGTTTGAGTGTGTGTGAATGTGTGTGTGTGCATGCTTCCCCTCCTCTACTTGTTCCATTTCCTTGCCGCTGCCAATAACATTTTTCCTGAGTACAGCTCCTGTTGACTCTTCTGATGATTAATAGTAGCTCTTGTTTACACAGTTGTCACTTAAATTTGCATGCAGGGTTAGTCAACATCCAACTTTGCTGTAGCACCCAAAGAATAATTTGTATTCCAATGGTCGGAGTCGTCTTGGTAACGCTTAGGTGACTGGAAAGCATGTGCGGAGGGGAAGTTTCATTCTGCCATTGCTCACTAATCTCCATGTGGCTTATAACAGGCTGCACAGTATTTGGTAGCTATGGGGCCTTTTAACTTGACCTCACCACCTTCCAAGTCTTTGTGTGGTCTGGCTCATTCTGCCCTCCCACCCTCAGGCTGAGTCTGAAGACCTAGAGAATTAACACCAAAGGTATTTTTGAAGCCCATGGCATGATTCACACAGCTCCTGTCACCTGTGTTGCTGAGAGACCAAGAATTGTACTGTAGATAACAGAAAGCTCTGCTCCATAAAGGCAATGGAAAAATGATAAATATATTTAAAAAGGTAAAGGTTCCTCCCGCACATTTGTGCAGTCGTGTCCGACTCTAGGGGCCGGTGCTCATCTCCGTTTGTTAGTCGAAGAGCCAGCGTTGTCCGAAGACGCTTCCGCGGTCATGTGGCCGGCATGACACACACGCAACACTGTTACCTTCCCACCGAAGTGGTACCTATTAATCTACTTGCATTTGCATGCTTTTGAATTTCTAGGTTGGCAAGAGCTGGGGCGAGTGCAGGAGCTCACTCCGTCACGCGGGGCTAGGGATTCGAACCTCTGAACTTGTGATCTTCCGATCGACAGTGGGAAAATGATAAATATATAAATATAGATAAAATTTCAGAGAGTAAAATGCCCTTACCAAGGACAGAGCAGCTACTTTTCCTAGTTATTTCAAGCAGCTTTAAATCACAAAATTCTCAAAGCAAGGTTGATTTTTCTTACTGGTCAATAGAGTATCTGCTCTTTGGCTTCCTGCCACCCTCCATCTGGGTATCTTTCTCTTTCAGTTTCCAATAGCCGTTTCATGCCACCCTCTTTTTTTAGTTCATTTTTTTTGTTAAAATGGTAACATACAAAAGAAAAAAGTCTAGACTAAATAGTGGTCATACAGTGAAAAAAAACTAAATACATTATAGTAATTAAAACGAGCAAAATGTAACACACACACACACACACACATCCCAAATCAACAGAAAAAAATGATCCATATGGTAAGTATAAATACCTATATGAAATTAATTCAATTGTTAAGCTGATCAATAAATCAAGACCATATTGCAACATACTGTGTCATCTTCTCATTTTTAGAATACAGAGATTTTTCAAAACCATTTTCACACCATCGTGCCTCTCTGAGTTTACTGGATATATTTGCCGCAATTATGTCCACATTGCTTTAAATATATATTGAGGTTTTATTTTAAGATGTATCCGTCCCTCCTATGGAACACCTTCCCACCAGATACAGTATAAGCACCAAGCCCTCACTCTTAATATTTAGGAAGCGTTTAAAATACGGCTCTTCAAATGTGAATTTGGGGACTGAAGCAGAATGAGCTTGGGATGATTTTATAAGGCATCATGGCTTTAATTATTTATGTTGATTGCATTTATTATACGATATATTTGATAACATTATAAAAATGATCAAATGACCAAAAATTAAAATTATATATTGTATATTGTTGCTGTAAGCTGCTTAGGAGAGCCAGTTTGGTGTAATGGTTAAGGTACCAGGCTAGAAACCAGGAGACTGTGAGTTCTAGTCTCACCTTAGGTACAAACCCAGCTGGGTGACCTTGGGCAAGTCACACTCTCTCAGCCCCAGGAAAGAAACAATGGCAAACCACTTCCCAAAAATGTTGCCAAGAAAACTGCAAGGACTTGTCCAGGCAATCACCAAGAGTCAACCCTGACTTGAAGGCACCAAACCAAACCAAACCAAACCAAACCAAACCAAACCAAACCAAACCAAACCAAACCAAACCAAACCAAAGCTGCTTAGAGTCAGATGACTGAAATGGTATAAAAGCACTTATAATAAATAAATAAAAATAAATTAAAGGTATACTAGTAATCAGCAGAAGACGACGGTATCCCAGCTGAACTGTCTAAAATCTTGCAAGATTATGCTGCCAAGGTGATGCATGCCATATGCCAGCAAATCTGGGAAACACAAGAATGGCCATCAGATTGGAAAAATCAACTTATATCCCCATACCAAAAAAGGGAAACACTAAAGAATGTTCAAACTATCGAACAGTGGCACTTATTTCACATGCCAGTAACGAAATGCTCAAGATCTTGTAAGGTAGACTCCAGCAATTCATGGAGCGAGAATTGCCAGAAGTACAAGCTGGGTTTAGAAAAGGCAGAGGAACTATAGACCAAATTGCCAATATCCGCTGGATAATGGAGAAAGCCAGGGAGTTTCAAAAAAACATCTATTTTTGGTTTATTGACTATTCGAAAGCCTTTGACTGTGTGGATCATAACGAATTGTGGCACGTTCTTGGTGGTATGGGGATACCAAGTCATCTTGTCTGCCTCCTGAGGAATCTGTATAACAACCAAGTAGCAACGGTAAGAACAGATCATGGAACAACGGACTGGTTTAAGATTGGGAAAGGAGTACACCAGGGCTGTATACTCTCACCCTACCTGTTCAACCTGTATGCAGAACACATCATGCGATGTGCTGGCCTTGATGAATCCAAGGCTGGAGTTAAAATCGCTGGAAGAAACATTAACTATCTCAGATATGCAGATGATACCTATTTGATGGCTGAAAGCGAGGAGGAGCTGAGAAGCCTTATGACGAAGGTGAAAGAAGAAAGAGCAAAAGCTGGGTTGCAGTTAAACCTCAAAAAAACCAAGATTATGGCAACCAGCTTGATTGATAACTGGCAAATAGAGGGAGAAAACGTGGAGGCAGTGACAGACTTTTCTGTAGCTTGAATCATGTCAACTGGATTTCTATTTTCTCAGTGGAAACGTTTCGCTCCTTATCCAAGGAGCTTCTTCAGTCTGAGCAAAGTTAGTAAGGGAATCCTTAAATATGTTTCTAGGTGGCTGTGTGACCTTGCACCTGGGGCTAGGTCATGGTTATTTTTGAGATGTTATTTCTAAGTCCCTTTATCATCTAAAGGAGGATCGTTAAGATTACCATGCTGCTGTTGAGCTTGCGAAATGGTCTTAATCTTCCTAGGCACAGAAGACAAAGCAGGAAGGAAAATAGGGGAAAGGTTGTGCCTGAGGCCCCCACCTCTATTCAAGGAAGGATTTTCCAAGTTGGCATAAATTGATTCCTTGACCCCTCTCTCAAACCACCTATCTTCTCTGTCTAAAATGTGAACATTAACATCCTCAAATGAGTGTCCTTTTTCCTTTAGATGAAGATAAACTGCTGACTCTGGTCCTGTGGTGTTACTTCTCCTGTGTTGGGCCATCCTCCTGTACAAAGGTTGCTTGGTTTCTCCAATGTAGAGTTCAGAGCACTCCTCACTGCACTGGATTGCATAAACTACATTGCTTTTCTTGTGTTTTGGAGTTTGATCTTTGGGGTGTACAAGCCTCTGTCTCAGTGTGTTGGTGGGTTTGAAATATACAGGTATGTGGTGTTTGCCAAATATCCTTTTTATCTTTTCAGACACGCCAGCCATGTAAGGAATGACCAGGTTCTTCCGTTTACTCTGAGTCTCAGCCCTATCTGTTGCTGTTTTAGGTCTGGTAGATTTAGATTTAGTGAAGGCCCAATTTGGATATCCACAGACCTAAAACAGCAACAGATAGGGCTGAGACTCAGAGTAAACGGAAGAACCTGGTCATTCCTTACATGGCTGGCGTGTCTGAAAATTCAAGTCAGTTGCCTTCATGCCCTTACCCAATACCCCAAGGGCTCTAAGCCTGTCTCAAACAAGTCCCTCATTGTCTGCAGTGAGATTACTGCAGCCAAGTTTATTGTTGTAACCTGCTGACTCACAAATGCTAAACACGATGAAGAAAGAAAGAAAGAAAGAAAGAAAGAAAGAAAGAAAGAAAGGAAGGAAGGAAGGAAGGAAGGAAGGAAGGAAGGAAGGAAGGAAGGAAGGAAGGAAGGAAGGAGGAAAGGAAGGGAGGGAGGGAGGGAGGGAGGGAGGGAGGGAGGGAAGGAGAAAGGAAGGGAGGGAGGGAGGGAGAAAGGAAGAAAGGGAGGGAGGGAGGGAGGGAGGGAGGAAGGGAAGAAGGCAAGAACCACCCCTACAATTGATGAAGAAGGTGACAGTGTTGTCTAAAGTTCCATGCCAGCAGTGACCATAATATACAATGCTGAACAGGAATGAGAGGTAATGGGCATCATTTTATTTCACCTTTAGTTCAATAGAAGCAGTATGAAGAATATCCTCAGAAAATGTCAACCAAAGTCAAGGGTTGCAAATTATTGTGGGATCTTGGCAGACCAGACATAAGTTTATATTAATGTACTTGTCCTGTTACAGCAGGGACTGGGAAATTCAAGCTCAACCTCACAAATCAGCAAATGAAGTCTGACTTTTTTGTCTTTACTATAGTATTCCTTTCTTCCAAAAAAAAAAAAAAAAAAGGAATAAGAGTAATGATGAAATCTGTGCAAGATCACTTTGCTTTGCTTTTATTTTCACTCAGCAGGAACTTCATTGGCCACTAACAGTAGGAAAGTCATTCAGACAAAACAAAAACGAAAATGAAAAAGACTAGAGACTTCCATTCCAGCTCATGAATTCAAAAATTAATTCAAGTTATTTTAGTTGCATGGTCCTGAACAAACAGAAAATTTCACTGGAGAAATCTGATTAATTAAAACAAGGAAGCAAAAGCCACAGAGCTAATGAAATGTGTTGGAAAGATAAACACAGGACCGAAAGTTCCATTTGCTCAATGGGTTGGGAATTCTGCTTCATCATCAGTAATGACAGCAAGCAGCTGAGAAAGCAGTTTTCCAATCCCAAATGACTGGCATTCCAGAAGTGGCAAGATAACAGACTGTAAGCGGTCTAATGGTTTAAGTGGGTCATTCTGTTGCATGACAGTAATCATCTTTTAAACACAAACATTAAAAAAGGAATGTTTGAACTTAATTCTATGAGTCAGAGTTACAAAATAATTATTTTTCCAGAGGTTAAGGAAATAGCTAAAAATCAGGTCCATGTAAGATTAAGAATATAAGAAAGCTACAGCGGAAAATATTTAATATTTGGTAAAGCTGAAATTTCATTCCAGTTGAGTTCTACTCCTGGTGACTTCAGGGACATGCCCATATTCCATAACAATATAGAAATAGTCTGATTTTACTGCCTTCCGAGATGGTTTTTTGACTTTCCAGTATAGCCCTGGGACTTCTAGTGGTCTCCCATTCAAGATCTGATTATCTTGTTTAGTTGTTGTTGTTGTTTTAAATCAACCAAGGTTGAGTATGTGCTGTCATTTTGCTAGGTTTGCTACTCACTGTTCTTCACCTATTCTTCACTCTTGCTGCAAAATTTCCTTTTGTTTGAACAGAGTTTGTGCTACAGGCTACTAGAGCCTACTAAGTAGAGTACTACTTAGGCTTAGTAGAACATGTCCATTATTTTTGAATCTTTTGAATCTATTCATAACAGTTAATGATATCTAAAAGCTGTTTTTCCTTCTTACTTTTTATTTTATATCCATCATGCCCTCAAATGGCACTATGTATTTTAAAAAGTTTTATGCATTCTTATTCTAGCAAACATCTTTCTATTTTATCTGTTCACATGTGAAAGAGAACAAGTGCATTTACTGCTACTCTTGAATTCACCAGAGCTTTCCAAACTTTTCATGTTGGTGACACACTTTTTAGACATGCATCATTTCGCGACACACTCTTACAGCAGGGCACAAGGCAGGCACTAGGACCTGCACGGAATCAAGGCAGGTTTGGAGGCAGCAGCAGCCGCGACACACCCAGACACTGCAGCCAACACACTAACGTGTCCTGACACACAGTTTGGAAAGCTCTGATTTAGACCTTCTATTTCTTTACATATTCAAAGAATAGATTAGGCAGTGAAATCAGCTGAAAGAAAATCAACATCTCCTAGAATGATCGGAGTATAACCTGATAAATTCTTTCATTGCAGGCTTACCTGACAATGTAAAAACTCAACAAATTCTATTTGAAAGGTTGCTTGCTTGCAGCAGATAAACTTACATGCTCACAGAGAACCAGACCATGAATAAACAAATATCAACACGAGGCTGTTTCTGGATTACATTTTCCTGTGGAGAAATATTATCTCAGAAGAGTCTGTGGCTTGAATCATGTCAACTGGATTTCTATTTTCTCAGTAGAAACGTTTCACTCCTTATCCAAGGAGCTTCTTCAGTCTGAGCAAAGTTAGTAAGGGAATGTTGATCCAGCTCCTTGGATAAGGAGTGAAACGTTTCCACTGAGAAAATAGAAATCCAGTTGACATGATTCAAGCCACAGACTGTTCCACCTGGATGACTGAGAACCTTCATCGACATTATCTCAGAAGACTTTGCAATAACTGTATGTGGATCTTAACTTCAGAGGCTATCTTTAAGGTTCGCAATGCTACCTCAAATCTGATGTCCACCAATGTGGGCATCAATGTGGGATAGTAATTCCTAGCTGGCAGGGAACTCTGGAAGTTATGGACCAGCATACCTGGACAGCATGTGCCTGGAAAGGCGAGAGGATGCTCCTTCTTACAGTGATAGAAAAGGAATTTATCACTTAATAATGGAACCATACGGGAGACATGATCTCCCAGCTAAATTACAAGAATTGCTAGTCTGTTTACAAAGGTGTTTTTTTTAAAACTAATCTAGGCTGTCAGACCAGGGATTAGGATTCTGTGCTAAATATGGAGGTGGAATAAAATACTTGGTCTCTTCTCCATCAGCCTGCTTGATTACCAGCATGCAGTTCTTCGCTGCCTATAATTACTAGATAAGGCTACAGAATAAAAAGGGCAGCCTGGAAAAAATAATCCTATATGCTTTTACATAACAATGAATGTAAGGGTAGCCAAGAACATCAAAATGAAACCGGCTGTATTTCATGTAAAAATATTTTTACTTCAAGCTGGAATAACCTAGAGAAATTATCATCATCATTATTATCATCACCGTGGCGCCAATAGCACAGTCGACAATGATGTAATTGGATTTAAAATCAAATAGTGATTGCCAATGGTATCATCAAAATATTTTCATAAAAAATGGACAATGTATCTACATAGCGCATAACTGACCTACTAATGCTGCTCCATGTTATCACTGTTCCCATGTTCTCCCAAGTGGGTGCCACTTCAAATGCACTGTGGTGAGAAGCCACAATCACCCAGAATGCTTGGGAGTTGTAATCCCAATAGATCTACAGACCACCAACCTGGGAAAGGTTGGGGAAGGATAGCAGAAAATAACCAAATCCATGCAAAACAACTCACCACAATCTCAGATATGCCAAATGCAATTCTGAAGGTGCTCTCAATGTTTGTCCTATTAGAACTTTTAAAAGTTTTTACACTGGCAGACAGAGGGAATATTGAACTGGACGAATTTTTGTTTTGATTGAGCAGAGGCATGTTTACATTTCTGTTCCTGTAGGCAAGAACAGAACATATTTCCTTGTCAGTGATGTTCTTCAAATGTTTATCTCTGCAACATTGTCATTATAGGATAACCATCTCCCCAGAGTAAGAATTGCAGTGTTACAGCAAACTTTTTTCAATTATGTGTCCTCATGATTTATTGCACTACAATTCTCGTAATTCCCAAACAGCATGGCTAAGATTATAAAAATGTATCAGGTTGGGAGTAAATATTTTAAAAATTGAGGAGCTGGCATCTACAACCATGACTACCTCCCCAAAATGAAAAAAACCCTCCCAGAATCAAACAGTTTTAAGTTGGTATAGGAAAAGATAGGGCATCTCAAAACAAATATATTTTTGTGTAGATCTGTTGCAACATGCATATGATTGAATTCTGGTTGTATTACTGTATTTATAGAATTGAAGAATATCTACCCAATAACCTTGAATGGTTAATGACTGGCAAATAGAGGGAGAAAAAGTGGAGGCAATGACAGATTACTGCAGACGCTGACTGCAGCCAGGAAATCAGAAGACGTCTACTTCTTGGGAGGAGAGCAATGACAAATCTTGATAAAATGGTTAAGAGCAGAGACATCACACTGACAACAAAGATCCGCATAGTCAAAGCAATGGTATTCCCTGTAGTAACCTATGGCTGCGAGAGCTGGGCCATAAGGAAGGCTGAGCGAAGGAAGATAGATGCTTTTGAACTGTGGTGTTGGAGGAAAATTCTGAGAGTGCCTTGGACTGCAAGAAGATCAAACCACTCCATACTCCAGGAAATAAAGCCAGACTGCTCACTTGAGGGAATGATATTAAAGGCAAAACTGAAGTACTTTGGCCACATAGTGAGAAGACAGGATACCCTGGAGAAGAAGCTGATGCTAGGGAAGGTGGAAGGCAAAAGGAAGAGGGGCCAACCAAGGGCAAGATGGATGGATGATATTCTGGAGGTGACAGACTCGACCGTGGGGGAGCTGGGGATGGCGACGGCCGACAGGAAGCTCTGGCGTGGGCTGGTCCATGAAGTCACGAAGAGTCGGAAGTGACTGAACGAATAAACAACAACAACCTTGAATGGGACAATACAGGGTACTTATGCATCCCATCTGCTATTATGTCCTAGGATTCAAAGGCCAGGCCTTATTACTTAGTGCAGAATGACTTTTAAATTATCTGTTAGACTTCTCCTTTTCATCTAATTTCCTAAATCTCCACTCCTCAAATTAAAAATCTTTAGTTTTATCCATTAAGTTCAAATTACAGGTCTATGGATCTGACAATACGTTTACTGAGTAAATTGGAACAAAGTGTTTTTTCTCTAATAACTCCCATGTTAAAAGATGGAAAAAAAACAGCAGAATATTCCAGATACCTATACCTTTCCGGAAATAGCAGACAAACTAGGTAAGAATAGCTTATAATAAATTCTAAAACTAATTTAGATTTGGTCTTGTATCCAATTCCAAAATAGATCAAATCCTGCCAACTCAAAAAGTAATCTAGCAATTCCTGCTTCATCACAGTGCCATGACAAGCATGTACTATAACCCATTCTCATGGCATATAATCCTCCAAAAATAAGTTAGGATATTTTTCATATCCATAAAACTACTCCTTCTGAAAACAAGAGAAGCTTTCTAAGATTCTATCAAATGTACTAATCTCCCCCATCAATCAACCATCTAGATGAATTGGATTTATTTTCTTCACAAAACAGGGACTTTAGTCGCATAATACATTATTTGGTGCCCTCAGTCTTTTTTTAGAATAGGAAAACTAGTTACATGGATATCATGTCATGGGTTTTTCTGAGTTCAGATTTGGCTCTTGGCGCACTTCTATGTACATACATTATTTTGCAAAGCATGTTTGGTAGCCAATACTGTCCATGGCGATATGTGACCAAAGGGCTTAAGCAGTCACATCATAAAATCTCTAAGTATCCCATTAATGGGAAGAAAATGTAATCACAAAATGGTAGGTACTGGGTTGAGGATACAATAGGGCAATTTCGGATCCTGCAGAAGAGCTTACAGCTGGTTTAAAACATGTAAGAATTTTATACCTACGTGTCTTGATGCCAAGAAAATATATGCTCATAATAATATAAAACTTCATTTATTATTAATTTCAATGGCTTTCTTCAACACACTTAAATGAAATTTCTGGAAATTATTCTTTTGCTAGTTTAATGTGCAGAACAGTTGGAGTGCTCATCAACTTTCTGCTTATACAAATGACTTTACTCTGGAGTTTTACTTATCACGGCTATTTTAATACTCCCAATACCTGAAGGGCTGTCACAGGGAAGAAGGTGCAGATTTATTCTCCATAGTACCCAAGTGTTGGACAAGAACTAATGAATGGAAACTTGAGAGAGAGAGAGATCCAAACTCAAAATAAGGAGAAATTTCCTGGTTGTGAGAGCTATTAAGCAATGGGACAGTCTATCATCTAGATCAGCATTTCTCAACCTTGGCAATTTTAAGATGTGTGGACTTCAACTCCCAGAACTCCCCAGCCATGCTCTAGAGTCATCACTGGAGGTTTTCAAACAAAGAGTGAACAGATATTTGTCTGGGGTGGCCTGAGGATTCCTATAATAGGCAAGGGGTTAGACTAGATGACCTCCGAGTTCCCTTCCAACTCTATGATTCTATGAATACACGCTGGGTGTTTTTTTTCAGGAAACAGACACACACTCCACCTCCACCTCTGTGTGTGTGTGTGTGTATGTTTTTCTCCATGTTCTAGTTCTACTTAAATTCTACACTGAGCAGAGAATTTTAACACAATTCTATTTCAGCGTATCTTGACAGATGAATAATTTCAGTTATGAAGATATCAGGCAAAAAAGTCGCAACATAATGCATATTGCAACATATGCAACATAATGCAACATAATAAGGGGTTCAAAGAAGAAAGGACTGATAAAAGAATGAAGCACTACTGGGAGAAAATAGCATTATATTTTTTTAACGTGAAAGTGTTTATAAGCTTCAAAGAAATATCTATTTCAATACAGGGTAGCCGGAACATCACACACAGCCTATAACAAGAGCATCTGCATCTTTTGTATTATTTTGTATTTAAGGAAAAAAGAACCGATCCTTTATGAATAAGTGCATAATGCCCCTTTTGTGAACAACGTATGAGCACCAGACTTCTTCAGTGATATTTTTAAGAGGTTGAAACCCATCACAAAAGTCAAATAGGATTTACAGAGGATGTTAAAGTATGGGGGGGAAAAGTATAGCCTAGCTGAGCCCATCTCTCTTTCTGTGAGAGCAGAAAACAGACACCAACAGTGGATTCTCTGTTGACTAAAAAGGCGGTCTCACCTTAAATGTAAGACCTTCTGTGACAGTATTTTATCACTTGTAAAACTATGTTTAAAAAATCCTCAAAATCACAGTTAGGGCTCAATTTAAAATAAGTAAAGTGAGTGTAGGAGGGTTACTTAACCCTTTAACAGTTTTCCACATGACTTGCATAATTTCCAAACAAGCAGATTATAAAAATGGTAAGAGCTCTAAAAGACTGAATAAGGGAACTTGGCATATAGCCAAGTGTTATTATAAACACAAAGCTGACAATTAGAAATATTAGAGGCTTAAGTAAAGGACACCTTAAAAACAGCCATCCATTGTTCAAACAAAAAAGGGACCATTCTTTTTCTTTTTAATGTAGCACTAGGATTGTTCATTGGTAATTTCCAATATAGGCACCCAGCAGACTCCAATCTGCTTAGTTTCGATAGGTGTCTATGTTAGGAACCTTCTGATCCATGATTAGAGGTGGGATATGTAATGTTCTTTGACTCTTGAGTGGCATGGTATGGACTCCAAAAACTGAGTGGTACCAGAAGTAGTCATAGCCTGGCAAAATTTTAATTTTTTTTTAAATTTAAAGTTCTGTTAAGTATGATCAATATGGTTACTTTCAATATTTGCCATATATTTATTAAAATGGTTACTTTTTATGTTACATAATAAGCTTCTATGACTGAAGTGGGACTTCAGCTGGGGATCTCTTTGTTCTTAGTCTATATTCTGTCACTGTAAAATGGAGGATCTGTGGCAATTTTGGAGAGGGGCACACTAAAGACTGAGGGGGAAGATAAGGCCTCGATACTGTAGGCTGTACAAGATGACTATTCTATGTCATCTTTCTTCAGATATAGATTTCAACTTCCATTACACCGAGCCAACATGGCTATAATTGTTGGAGATGACAAGACTTGTGGTCCAGAATTGGTGGATGCAACAGGGCTGGGAAAAACTGTTCTACTGTACAATAGTAACTCTCTAATGAGCTCCAACAAATGTTGATTTCTAAGGCAGAAACTAAAAAGTTTCCAATTTAACCAATTTAACTTGTAAATGCTACTATATATAAAGTAATGCTGATTTAGTCAAACTACTGAAATAAAATGTTACTTCAATAACTGAGGGAGAATCCCTTAATGGTAAAATAGAAGTACACTGGCAGATATATTGAAAAAATGAGACATCTTCATTTTCATCCACAATTACAAATGACCAGCTAAAGTTAAATAAGCCTCTAAATTAAATCACTGAATAATATGAGCCTACTTGTAATATGTCAAATTACCTTCCTGACATATTTGCAGTATAAGCAAGCTTGGATATTACAAGAGCAACTGAGTCAAAATTCATTATGATGAAGAAATGGAGGTTCATCCGAGCAATATTGCAAAATCTAGGGGACCAAAATCAGAGGAGCCAGAACTAGCTAACCCTAGGGAAGACAGCATTTCCACAATGCTCAGTAATTAAGAATCCTCTCAAATATTTAAAGTCTTCTTCTGTATTAGAATAAAAGTGTTTCTATGGAAAACTGAACTACCTGAACATATTTTTTAATCTCAACTAAACCACTCTCTTCCCTCTTATCTTCATAGCTATTTAATAGGTTCATTCCCAATATCACTGTGTGTTGCTGCTATAGTTCTCAAGAAAGGAGACCGAAGATGCTTCTTTTTTATGTCTTTGGCTAACAAACAGAGATGAGCACCGGCCCCTAGAGTCGGATACGACTGTGCAGGGGAGCCTTTACCTTTACCTTTGCTACACCTCAAACTTTTCTTTTACATCTTAATCTACTTATAGGATATAAGACTAAAATAGAAACTGTTTTGCCCCTTGCTGACAACAGGCTCAAGAGGATAAAGGCTAATATTTGGCTGATTATCAAAAAACCAAAGCAAACCAAACCAAAAAACTCAATATATTTGACAAATAAGGGCCATTAGAACAACAAACAATTCAACTAGCTTTAAAAGAGAGAGACCCAGCGAGAATTAGATGGAGAGAGAACAGAGCAGCTTCAGAACAAAAGAAAGGAAAACTGTACAGCTTCACAGCATGAGAAGCAGCTCCAAAATGCCCCAGACGTTTTGAGGGAAGAGGTGGTGTTATTTAAAGGTTTGATTAACAGCTAACCACTTGTACTTTAGGCTTCTTATTTCCCACGAGCACTGGCATTCTGAATGCCACATGAGCGCTTAGGAAGAAACAATATTAGCTTCTACAAATAGAACCTAAACCTCCCCATGCTGAGAAAATGCAGCAATGATTTCTATACAATCAAAATAATCCTTGTGACTTTAGCCTTAGACACAGTCCAAGTCCTCTGCCACCAAACTGGGCTTGTTTAATTTTTTTTAAGCAACTTGGGAGCTACGGAAAAAATATGTTGAGAGGTTTTAGAACCACTGAAGGTTGATGAAAGATTTAGATTGTCAGCATCTAAACCAGGGCTTTCCAAAGTGCCACCGCTGGCGACACACCAGCGGCGGCGGCGGTGGCGTGGGGGAGGCGCGCACGGCGGTGGCGTGGGGGGGCGTGCGGCAGCGCACGTGTGCATGGTGGCGGCGCAGGGGGCGTGCGGCGGCACACGCGTGCACGGCGACGGCAGCAGCCTCTGCTAAAACGCGGAAACACTGATACCGCGCCGCTGCCGCCGCTGCCGTGCACACCACCGCTTCCGGGTGGTGTGGCGACACACCACGCTGTGTGTGGCGACACACTTTTGTGTCGCCACACACAGTTTGGAAAGCTCTGATCTAAACAAAACCAGCAACAGAGACAGAGCTACTAGTTTCCCTACCCTGCCCATCCATCAAAGTAGATCACACTGCAGATCCTTTTGATCAAGAACAGAATTTGAAGGGGCTATTTAGGCTATCAAATGTAGCCCCATGTACTCAGCCCAGGAATCCAATTTAAAGCCTCACCAACAGATGGCTATCTTCTAGTTTTAGCCGGAAACATCTCCAAGGCAGGGGAACCCACCATCTCTCTGAATAATTGGGTCCATTATCACACTGCTAGAAAATTTTTCTTAGCATTTTCCCAACATTCAACAGGCATCTGCCATCCAAGTGCAGGCTTTTTGTCTACCTATGGTACTATAGCTATTATCTTAAAGGATTCCTATATATTCTCATTTATCTGTTCATTTTGTATTTTGTATATTCATAGTGTGTGTGTGTGTTGTACACACAAACTTTGAATATATTAATATGATACAAAATACCATTCCACTTTTTCCCCCAGCCTGACCACACTTTGTCCACTGTCTAGCAATCTCTTAGGAAAATATGGCAATATGGCATAGATACAACTTTCATATTTTTCTACATTCCAGAAAAACTGTCTGCTGAACTGCACCTACCTCAGAGCTATTATGGCTTAGATTTTTTATTTCATTAGTTGAAAACATATACACTCTTTTATAGTTCAGAGAATTTTCTGCCTACAGAATCATAAGGAATTATTTATCTTAGGGTCTGCTTTGATTGTATTTAAGTACAAGCAAAATATCTGGAGGCTACCTAGAATAAAGGCACTGCTAACAATCAAAGTGTTCGGATCACAATGAAATCCTTAAAGGCATTTCGTTCGATGTATGCAGTCATTCTCCCTTCAAATCGATACAATACATTCATTTGTAATTATAGTTTTACAAAGGACCAAGAACATTCAGAAAGTCATTTGGCTGTAGCAGGCTAATTGTCAAAGCTGCTGACTGACAGGCTTGCCTCTTTGCAGCCAGCCAATTTGTCAGAAATGTATCAGTTTGGTACCTGCTATTTTAAAGTTAGAATCAATTATGTATAAAACCCTTAGCTATCGCACGACATGTTGGTTGATACGTTAACAGAAAAAGAAGTCAGTTTTCTCCAGTTGAAAGTCTCAGCACCTACACACTAAAAAGATTCTCATCAAGGGTAACAGAGCTCTGTCCCCGAAGCATCCAGAGGATTCGGCACTTTTGTCAATAGGACAAGAAAGGCATTGCACTATTGTGAAACATCACAATACATGTACAAAAGGGGAGGACCTTCTGCTGCAGCAAAGTCTGCTTCACAACGATGTGGCCCTGCTTTCATCATTTGCTCCCCTTAAATGCCCCTCCCATGGACACCCTTGTCCCCATTACCATGACTGTGGAAGGTACAGGAGTAAGCACTCTGGCCAAGCTGTCATGGAAATTTTGCATGTACGTATTTCCTATTCATCAAGGAGCTCAAGAAAGCTTAAGCAGCTTTGCTGGTCTTTATTCTGACAACAGCCTAGTGAAGCAGAATAGATTGAAAGGCAGTGACTGACCAATGTTACTCTGCTCAATTCAGAGCACCAATTTAACCATCTTCTAGTTTTAGCTTGTTAGATACAGCTGTATCGCACTGGCCCCTATCCCTGCCTCCCATACTCCTATCAACATTTCTCCTCCCTTTTAATCTGAAGCACACTTCAAGACTGCAACTAAAAAAATGCCTGAGAGTTTGGGTTATGCTGCTGAGGAATTCTGGGATTGCCGTTCCAGCATATCTGGAGCTCAAATTATACTCTGCAGCATTTGGTCAGTAAACATGGGAGTTTGGGCTTTCTGTTCCCCCCAAGAGCTATGTTCAGCATATCGGTTTGTGCACCAAAGACTGGATATAGGAAAGGGGGAGAACCAGGGTCTTTTCTATGCGGTCCCTCCACAAGCTGAAATAGTGCCCAAAGTGCACTGGATCAAGCCCAAAAACTTTCTATAAGTTACAAATGGGAGATGTTTCTAAGCAGGTTTTTAGAGCTTTGACTTTGGTTCATCCATTAAACAAGAAATGTTATTCTAATCTCCAATCCTTAAACTGCGTATGTACAGAAATGGACAACTTCTAGATAATAATGAGACTAATGCATACAAAGTATCAACCTACCCTTCAGATAATTTATTTATTTAGTTATTTATCACCTTTCAATCCCATTGCAATCATAAAAAGATTCTTGGCAGCTCACAATAACAAAAACATAATATAGAAATATTTTAATCATATGCTGATATAGATATATAGATATAAAATAAAGACTCAAAAAAGATCCCCAAACAAACCCCCAACATTTCTGGAAAAGCTCTGTTTTCAAGTTTTTCCAGAAGGCAAGTAACCTAAGAGCCAATCAAAACTTCAGTGGGAGGCCATTCCAGAGAGCCAGAAAATCAATGATTTCAGACTTCAGCTCCTCTAACCTCCTGAAAATGGGGGACAATCAGCTGCTTCTCCTGGCACAGTTGAAGTAGTCAGGCTGACTGTACTGGGGAGATGCAGTCCTGCAGGTAACTGTAATGGCCATGCCATAAAGGACTTTATAAGTTAAAATGAACGCTCTCAGTTGTACTTGAAAGTTCATAGGAAGCCAGTGCAGGGCCTGTAAAATAGGTGTAATATGTCCCCCCCCAGGCAAGTACCAGTAAGCATCTAAGCCATTGCATTTTGCAGCAACTGAAGCTTCCAGGTGATTTTTAAAGGCAGCCCCATGTAAAGTGTGTTGCAATAATCTAATCAGGTGGTGAATATTAATATAATAAAAGTGAATAATCTAATCACTGTGGTCAGCAATTTCCATCCCAAGTAAGGACAAAACTGGCGCACCAGTTGAGGCTGGGCAAAGGTCCTCTTGTTCAAGGTCTCCATTTGCTGAATGAGCAGGAGCCATAAGTCCAGGAAGTCCCCCAAGTCACAAACCTGCTCCTTCAGGAGCTAGGCAACCCTGTCCAGAGACAAAACAGGGGTAGTAGAGGAATTCCAACATACAAAGAGTAGCTCCATCTTGCTAGGGTTCAGTCTGAGCCTGTTTTCTCCCATCTAGAACCTTACAGCCTCCAGACACCACGGCAGGACTTCAACACCTCCAATGCAGTCTGAGGTCACAATCTATAGTCGGGTATCATCACCATATTGATGACACCAGACCTTGAACTGCTGGATGACCTATTTCAGTAGATGTTAAATAAGAGAAGGGAAAGAACCAACCCCTGTGGCACTCCATATGAGAGCAATCACAGGGGCAATCTCTCCTGCCCAATCGCCACCAACTGGAACTAGTTGCTGAGGAAGCAGCAGAGCCAGTGCAAGAAACTGCCTCCTATCCCCAATCCCTGCAACTGGTCCAGAAGCATGCCATGATTGATGAGTATCAAAAGCCACTGGGAGATCCAAGAGGACCCCATTCAGGTCCTGACACAAGTCAGCCATTAGAGTGACCAATGCTGTCTCTTCCCATAAAAGTTCTGAAACCTGCCTGTGTCCTGTCTCAGGCCATGCACCCACAAACACACAGAGAGGTGGCTGCAAACTTTACTGGGAAGTTTGTGAAGCAAATAAACAAGCGGCAAAGGAAATGTGAGTACAAATGGACACACACTAGAGAAATCAAGTCCCCAAAAGTCCAGCAAGCTTGCCCTGAGAGAGTTCCAAATCCAAAACAGCAGGCATAAGAGTGGTCAAGCGAAGTCCAATGGTCCAAATGTTGTAGAAGGGTCGTCAGCTGGTCCAGGTCCAGAGTCACAGTCACGAGGTTTCAAGTTGGAAGTCAAGGCAACAGAGTCTGGGTAAACGAACGGTTGTTGCCAACAAAGAGGTTTGAGCTCGCTGATCTTAAATAGAAGCAACCCGGTGTTGCTCATTTGGAAGGGCGAGGTTCTTTTCTTGTGAGGAGCCTTGCAGAGCGCCTCTGCTCTGCTCTCCTCTCCGCATGGTGAGCCTTTGCACTGGGAGGGGGTGGCAGCTCAAACTCCTCATCTTCCGAGACTGGTGGCAGACGGGTCTCCTGGTTACCAGGTGGCGCAGCCTCCTCTGCCTGCAGCTCCTCAGGCAGCGGTTCATCCAGCAACTCTGGAACTGGCTGGTCATTGTCAGTTTCCTCGTCAGAGTCCAAGCTGGCCATGACAGACTGATACAGATCCATACTGTATAATTTACTTCTTCTAGAGCATTCTGTAGTGGGTCCTGAGGTACTGTCATAACAGCCTTTGCCAAAAAGGGAAGTTTGGAGACTGGGCAGTACTTATCTAACACCATGGATCCAAGGAGGGCCTTGAACCTACACTTTTTTGAGAGCTGCCGGCATCGACCCCTCCTGCAATGAGGCATTCCCAACCTCCCAGATCCAGGGAATTGCTCCGCCAGCTCTCCAAAGAAGCCAGGAAGGCCATAGATCCACCCCACACGTAGTGAAGTTTTGAGCAAACTGCTCATAATGTCCAGATGGTAAATCAACAGGACAGCTCTTACCCAACAGGAAATTGGCCACTTGGAAGAAGGCTACCGACTGACAACCTGCCAACACAATCTGCTTCATCTCCCAGAAGTCTTCAGAATACCAAGGAACCACCTGAGGTCAACCAGCAGAGAGAGGCTACTTGAGGACAATTTCATCCTGGTAGCGAACCTGACCCTCAATCAATTTTCCCACAAGATTGTCAGGGAAATCCCCAAGCACCTATTGGAAACCAGACAGATCCATAAGGTGTCTTGGGTGGACTATCTGAATGGGTCCAGCCCTGAGAGGAAATGGCAACAGTCAATCGCATCTAAAGGGTAAATGTAATATCCTCCACATCCAGATCACACAGAAGCTGCTTGGAAGTGAAAACAAGGTCTAACATATGACCGTTGAATATAGATGCTTTCAATAAAAAACTGATCCACAGGGTGGATTCTGGTGCTGTAACAATGCTTAAAACAGGGCTTTCCAAACTTTTCATGTTGGTGACACACTTTTTAGACATGCATCATTTCGTGACACACTCTTACAGCAGGGCATCATTTTGCGACACACTCTTACAGCAGGGCACAAGGCAGGCACTAGGACCTGCATGGAATCCTTGCAGGGCAGGTTTGGAGGCAGCAGCAGCCGCGACACACCCAGACACTGCAGCGGACACACTAACGTGTCCCGACACAGTTTGGAAAGCTCTGGCTTAAAACATGAGGAACAGTTATCATAACAAACAGTGATGGACACAGCTTTCTTATGGGAATAGGTCTCTTTTTTTAGTAGCAATTTGAAATGCAAAGCAGATAACAGAACACAGCAGTAATTGAAACATCCTCTAACAGTCAACCAAGCTATGTGGGTATTCCTAAGTGCATGTTTCTGTACACAATCTTCTACCCACACCTACTCAACCTTCACTGGGAGATCTGCCTGTTGAATGTAGACAGCATGAATACGAATTGTTCCAGCTGCTGAAATAGTATACCTCTTTCCTTCCTCTCACCCTTACTAGCATCCTGTTCCAGAAAACCCTACTGTACACCTATGATTGAAGAACATGTATTAGTTTCTTGAGGTATATAGCAAGCACAACTCTTCTTTTATTGGCATATATTGATTTTGGATTCTGTTACTTATCACCAACTTCATAACCCCTCTTATTTATTCACAAATTGTGTTCCACACAATGCAATAAAGTATCTACCATTCATAACTCCAGCAGATGCAAACTGCTAAGACAATAAATCCTTCAAAAATGTGATGGACTGAGACGACAGACACTACCCTACAGAACCCTCTGTTAACATAGAATATCAAAGCCAGCACCATTTTTGGCCATGATAATTAATTGAAAGATCTTCCTCACTTTAATAGTGGCAAACAGAATTTTGAAGTAGGCTACTTCATAAGAACATCATTAAAACTGAACAAGGTAGAATTATCTCTGTCTGGCTCTCATTATTTAAAAATTTGAAAGCCTGCACTGCAACCTCTGCATATTAATGTACTCAGGAGAGAATAATATAAAAACAAAACCATTCCCTTGAAATAAATAAAGCTATGCTTTTGCATGGAAGCCAGGAGATATTTCCCTATCCAACACCACCTGAATTGGCTGTAACTTCCATATTAGAATGCATCTTGAATGTTTTTAGGAGTAGAAAACCTGTCAGGTACTCCATGCTCCTCATTTCCTGAACAACTTTCAATAAAACCTACAGAAACCTATTCCAGGTGCCTTCAAACACTGTGGCGAAAGGCTGCCCAGGAGTGAACCTTCACAGCAGTAGCACCTCAACAACTTTGGAATGACCTCCACAGCGAACTATGACCAAAAGTGACATTACTCTTTTTTTGACTCTTCACAAAGGCTTTAGTCTCTCAGACCTTTTATTATATTAATATGACAATTTTAAACAAATATAGTGCATTGAAATGTTATAATTAGTCTGGCTGCTCCTTTTCTTGCTTATTTTCTCATGTACTGTAATGACCATGTTTATTCTACTGCAAATTTTAAGTATTATTCAAGTTTTACCTTCTGATTTTAATAGTACCCTGGGAACTCGTGGTTTTAAATAGTGGAACATTTTTTAAAAAATTAAAAAAATAAGACATGTCTGTGCTATTGGTTGAATATTCTAAAATAAGCTAATAACTAGGAAAACAAAGATAGCTGATTCCTGTTAAAGTGAGGATCTGTACAGAGTGTGTATATGCACCCACCAATCCCCAAGCATTCTCTCACTGCCTACAATGGAGATTTTATGACAAAATGGCCACCTGACCTATTATTTAAGAAGGCTGTGCAATGCTTCAGAATAATTCAAAAAGGGGAATGTGCATGGGAGCGTGAATGTACTATCTGTCTGCAATTCTTAAAAGTCCTGGTCCCCCTCCAGGGTTGCAGAACGTAGGAGAATTACAGAAGAAAGGCCATGGAATGAATCAATAAGGAAATAATATGTGATTATTTCAATTGTCTGAACTTCAGACAATTCAGACAAGGGGTGTGGTGGCTCAGCGGGTAAGACGCCAGGCTTGTCGATCGGAAGGTCGCAAGTTCGGAGGTTCAAATCCCTAGCCCCACATGACGGAGTGAGCTCCCGCACTCGCCCCAGCAATTGCCAACCTAGCAATTCGAAAGCATGCAAATGCAAGTAGATTAATAGGTACCACTTTGGTGGGAAGGTAACAGCGTTCTGCGCGCGTCATGTGGCCAGATGACCATGGAAGCGTCTTCAGACAACGCTGGCTCTTCAGCTAACAAACGGAGATGAGCACCGGCCCCTAGAGTCGGACACGACTGCACAAATGTGCGGGGGGAACCTTTACCTTTACCTGAACTTCAGAAATGATAAGACAAGAAGTTCTGGCAGCTTAGCCATTTTTGAGAAAGGAATGGGACAGAGAAGGTGGAGCAATGAAGTAGGATGGGAGCCTCACCAAAACATGGATGGGCCCAGGATTTTCCCCCGTTGTTCTTTCCTGGGTTTGGGGAGAAGACTGTTGTTAAGCTATTACAGAGTTTTGTGTGAACCTATACAACTGATTTTTATCAGCTGGTTTTTGGATATGGTTCTGGGGTGTACAAATGTAAGGGCCACATGTAGCCTCTGATTGCTTACCTAAGCAATAAAGCACAGGAAATAGGAAGATGGTCCAGGATGCATTTTGAGATAGCAGCATTTGGGGTGGCAAGCCTAGGCTTAGAGGGTAACCGGGACAAACCAGAAAAGCCAGATTGTCTCAGGAGTCTGGAAACCTTTAGATGGTGATGGAGGTGGAAGCCACAGCAAAAAAATGTGCTGGAATTTAACTGCAAAGAGGTAAAAGTGTAGAAGGTTTTTTAAAATATGGGCTGGAACCTTCTGCTGGATCTATAAGCCAGATAGAAAGGACAAACAGAATTCTGGGGCAAGATGAATCTTCTCTCTGATCCATCATAGCTCCTCCAATATTTTGGTGAAGCTTCCTTCTGGTGTCAGTGATGAGATGGTACCCATTTACTTTTTCCGGTTCTGTAACAAAGCATTTCATCATTCATTTTCTATGCTCTTTCAGATTCTTCCATATAAATAAAAGATTGTTTTAATGAGAGCATTGGGAGGACTGGTCCTTTTTTCTTAATATAACCCTGCATTTTGCCAATATTAAGCACACTTACTCTTTCAAAATTGCTTAAAGGTTGACATGTGTCACTAAGGAATTTTGTGGAAGGGCAAAAAAGGAGACGAATTTCATTTATATCTAAATATATTCAGTAGGAAACTTAATTCTAATATTTTGAAACATCAGCGCACATACAGTACATTCATTGTGTGTGTGTGTGTGTGTGACACACACACACACATCACACTCACACACAAGGGAAGCAGGATCTCCTGCAGCCACTGAAATACCAACAGCAATTCTAACACTAGGGTATTAGGATCATCCTGGCAGGCAAAGAGTTTTTATTGAGTTCTCAGAAGCTGCATTCGTCCATCTGACTTTTTAATTTCCCACATGAACGCCTCTGTTAGCTCATAGTGTGTTTGGGCACGCTATAGTTCACGCTGAGCAAGTGCCTGACCCAACTCTGGCAAAACTCCCCAGTGAATATCCAAATTAAAAATTAGTGCTCTTTCCCAGCAACATTCAGGTGCCACTTCTCACACAGATGGCTAATCTGCACGGGGCTATTTATGCCAGACAATTAGCTGGCTTTCTCTCCAACTAAATTACCTTAAACGAGCACAAAACCTGAAGACTCAGCTTTCTGTAGGTAGGAGGCACATGAAACAGTGAGCAGTGGCAGGTTACAAGCATTCTCAGTATGGCTGTGCTGAAAATATTCAAATCTTTTCTGTCACATGGCAGAATGGCCATCATTCTGTACTCTGAACTGAAATCCCATCAGTGGGACAGAAGAATAATCAAATTATTTTACAAACAATAGTTTTAATCCAAATTCATCAGGAAGTCATAATCAAGGCTTCTACAGTCCTATATAATAATTTCTGGGAGGGAGTACCCAAATTCCTGATTTATCTACTTCAGTCTAGGTTGATTTGTCATGTTATTACTCACATGTTTTTTTCTGTTTGTATCTCCCTCTATTTTAAAACAGTTAATTTAAGTGGTGCTAGACCAAGTAGCAAAGAATGTTGCTCTGCAATTATTGAATGAAAAATACAGGAGCAAAGCAATGGAGAAAAACCTACCAGTACCATTTTGCCTGTTTGGTCAGGAGCAATTTTGCGAGCAATTAAACTTTCACAGCTTACTGTAACTATTTGCACCTGTCTCCAGTTTTCTTAAGAGTTGCTTTGGGACCAAAAAATTATTTAGAGATATTTTTTCAACCTTTTCCTAATTCATATATGTTATGTCATAAGATTCACTGTCATGAAGCTCACCGTTGCTGAGAACCAAAACAATATAACTAACCTATTAATTCTGCACTGCTTGTTCACTGATGTGCCTTTCCTGACACACACTTTGATAGGTTTTGGGGTAGAACAAGGACTTCCACGGAAATGTAGAGAAGCAAGACAGCTGAAGGATACCTAAGCACTCCCATCTCCATACTAATCCACCAAATTGATACATTTAAAATAGGGACCAAAAAATCCTGGAATAATTATGTGATACTTCAAGCATCAAAGTTGTATTGTACCTCAGAGACCTTCTGTTTAGTATAATTTAAGCCTAGGATCCCAAACATAGTACTTACTAAGCCCCCGACCCACTCTACCTTTGAATTTTTTAAAAATATTATTTAATATTATTTAATTTGTAAACAATTGTGAACCAATTAAATCAAAAGCTAGCAAGTATCAATCTCCAAAATCATGTCTATTTGCGAGAATGCCCTTCCTTGCATTCCACATAAGCCCCACAGGCATTCCTAAAAAATAGGACTGATTCCTAGCTGGGCCTCAGTGCTTTTGATTACAAGTGTACCCACTTTATCATAAGAAAGACTAAAATAAACTGGGGGTTAATAGTGAGTACCTAAAGAAGGTCCTGGGGAGTAACCTTATCCATTTGCCTTCTGCTAAGTTGATATTTTGGTACTGGTCACAACTGCTATGGCAGCTCCTTTCTTTGAGTGCCCACCACAGGCTCTCAAAATCTCAAATCCATCCACAGCCACAAAAAGTGGTGGGATGAAAATACTCTGAGACCATCTTCCACAGATGTATTGGATTCTAGTCCTTACAACTTTATATCACATTGGAGCTATTTTTAGTATTTTGACTGCTGTTTAAGTAAAAAAAAAAAGCAGGATAAAAGTATTTCAGAGAAAGAAAGGAAGGAAGGAAGGAAGGAAGGAAGGAAGGAAGGAAGGAAGGAAGGAAGGAAGGAAGGAAGGGAGGGAGGGTGCTGTGAGACTTTTTGAGTTTTTTGTGGCAATGGAGATATGCATGTTACCCTTCCTTAAAATACTAGCCATAAGCATTCCTGGTTAAATACCAGTAACTGGATGAAGAATTAACTTCTGTTTATTCAGATTTATAAGTTGTTCTTAGTGGAAATAATATGTTAGAACTAGGAACTCTACAAATTATTTCATTGCTTTTAGGTGCTGCATGCTTTATCATTCACTGATTACTGTTTCTCCACAATAATTAGCTTGTTAGACTGTCAGGGAATGTGTTAATTTCATTCAAACACTTATAATCATTAGAGTAATTTCACTCTAGTTATACATGCTGATTCTCAGAGTTCTCTAGTCAGCAACATAGTTCTCCATTTCCAAGCAAAATTTAAACTGCTGTTTATGGCCAACCAAACTCTGTATGAGTTGGGACTAAGCTATTTCAAGTCAAATCAATCTTGATTGCCGTAATGAACCAGCACAAAGGAAATATAACAATACGCCTAAGGATAAAACCAAAAGGATGAACATAAGTGACTGGGTAAGCATAAAACAGAAATTGTAACTAAAAGAAATTTTAAAGATTGTAGGGAAAATAGAAGGAGGAAGGAGTATTAGGTATGTTCGCCGCCTTGAGTTATTTATAAAAATAATAAAGGCGGGATGGATGGATGGATGGATGGATGGATGGATGGATGGATGGATGGATGGATAGATAGATAGATAGATAGATAGATAGATAGATAGATAGATAGATTGATTCATTTAAAATATCAGTGGTCTAGGTTAATAAAAAAGTAAGTCAGCCCTAAACTTAGTGCTGAGTAAGCCATATTTAGCAGCTAAGCTATATTCTCCAATGTCAGCACATCCAGGTTTTAAAACCAACACAGCGGGTGTGCTCTGGGTCTCCTCGATTACACAGTGTCATCAGTCGGGACCCAGGAAGCATGCCTTCTGATGCAGCACCTGTCCTCTGGAATGAGTTGCCCCCTGAGATCTGTGTGGCTCCCACCTTGATGGCATTCCAGAAGACCTTAAAGACCTGACTGTTCTCCCAGGCTTACGGGAGGGTAGATGGAGTCCCTTTTTGGTTGTGTTTTCTTTGGTTTTCTGTGTTCTTTGGCTGGATTTTCCAACTTGCGCATTATTTATTGTTTATAGCATTTTCTTGTGGCAAGTTCTTGGTGGTATGGGGATACCAAGTCATCTTGTCTGCCTCCTGAGGAATCTGTATAACGACCAAGTAGCAACGGTAAGAACAGAGCACGGAACAACGGAATGGTTTAAGATTGGGAAAGGAGTACGGCAGGGCTGTATACTCTCACCCTACCTATTCAACCTGTACGCAGAACACATCATGCGACATGCTGGGCTTGAGGAATCCAAGGCTGGAGTTAAAATTGCTGGAAGAAACATTAACAATCTCAGATATGCAGATGATACCACTTTGATGGCTGAAAGCGAGGAGGAGTTGAGGAGCCTTATGACGAAGGTGAAAGAAGAAAGTGCAAAAGCTGGGTTGCAGTTAAACCTCAAAAAAAACACCAAGATTATGGCAACGAGCTTGATTGATGACTGGCAAATAGAGGGAGAAAAAGTGGAGGCAGTGACAGACTTTGTATTTCTAGGCGCAAAGATTACTGCAGACGCTGGCTGCAGCCAGGAAATCAGAAGACGTCTACTTCTTGGGAGGAGAGCAATGACAAATCTTGATAAAATAGTTAAGAGCAGAGACATCACACTGACAACAAAGGTCCGCATAGTCAAAGCAATGGTATTCCCCGTAGTAACCTATGGCTGCGAGAGCTGGACCATAAGGAAGACTGAGCGAAGGAAGATAGATGCTTTCGAACTGTGGTGTTGGAGGAAAATTCTGAGAGTGCCTTGGACTGCAAGAAGATCAAACCAGTCCATACTCCAGGAAATCAAGCCAGACTGCTCACTTGAGGGAATGATATTAAAGGCAAAACTGAAGTACTTTGGCCACATAATGAGAAGACAGGATACCCTGGAGAAGAAGCTGATGCTAGGGAAAGTGGAAGGCAAAAGGAAGAGGGGCCGACCAAGGGCAAGATGGATGGATGGTATTCTGGAGGTGACGGACTCAACCATTGGGGAGCTGGGGATGGTGACGGCCGACAGAGGGCTCTGGCGTGGACTGGTCCATGAAGTCACGAAGAGTCGGAAACGACTGAACGAATAAACAACAAATAGCGTTTTCTTACGTATCTTTGTTATTTATTTTATTTATTAGATTTGTCACCGCCCATCTCCTCCCGCCAGAGGGCGGTTATATTGTGAACCACCCAGAGTCAGTCTGGCGTTGGGCAGTGCTGAAATTGAATTAAATAAGTAAATAAAAAAATTGCTGTGATTGATGGTGGTGATCCAGAACATATTATTCTAACTCATAGTAAGAATTTTTGCTCCTCCGTGTTTGTTGTTAGTTGTGGTAAAGAAGGGCAGGTGCTGTCCTCTGAACAATTGTTGAGTTTAGATGATGATTTTGGATAACTGTTTTGAGTTTTGGAAATATGGTGCTTCGGTATGATCATCTCCCTAAAAACACAGAATTGGGAGTACTGAATCTGGACTTCAAAATCATATGACAAATCAATAAAATATATCACATCATAATCTGCACAAAAACAACTTCATTTGAAGAGTTGACATTTCTTCCTCCTCATCCATATCACCGTTGCCATCTTCCTTCTTATCAGTCACAGCATCTTTAGCTATCTCATTCTCTGTTATTACATGGTATCCAGGATCACATCCATCTTGCTATAATCACTGTAAAACAGCTTCCTCACTTGCTTCTACTTTTGTTAGCCTTCTTTATGCTTTTAAGGTAGTCACTGGGTTCAAATCCTTCACACTGTAAAGCAGTTATTTTTTCCAGCCATTTGTCAAAGTTCTGATTGCTGACTTTTTGCACTCTTAGAGTATGCCTTGTGGAATGAAAGAAGCAAGTTTCATAAAATAGAGTTAGTAGTTTGATTCATTCAAAGTACAATGTAATTTATGGTTCACATACAGCCTAAAACTCAGAGTTAGTTGAAATAATAATCTAGGAAAGACACAGACCTCTACAAACCAACTGCAAACATAACTGATGTCCAGCATGTGGAAGTCTTCCTGTTTAAAAAAAAAAAGAGGGGGGGGGTTCTTTACAGATGTTATGCTTGATAGAAGTTACCTTTGTCACGTGACTACAGAAAATTATTGTATGCGTATACTGTATGTACTGAATTTTTATCCCACTGCAATCATGTCACAGGATGTGAAAAGTCTACTTGGAAAAGAGGATGAAGACATTCCAAGTCTGTGAAATTTCTTTCCAAGGGAGGCCTCCCTCCCATGCTTCCCTAAGGCATGTCAACAAGTCCCCAAAAGTTCAATCATTTTTTTATTTCGGTCATAGACCAGCATACAACTAGTAACATAACAATTATGCTGAAGTAGAAATAAAATAAATATAAAAAGTCATATTGATAGCATAGAATAAGATAAAGATAAAATTATTAAGGTAATATTACAGGATACAGGTATTAAAAAGCAAAAAAAAAAACCCTTTAAAATTACAATTAATTTTACAATGAATAATCTATAAACTATAAATAACTAGGGCAAATAGCTATAAAAGGGCATAAATAATACTAGAATTTGTGTAACACTACGAGAATGTAAAGCTATGCTAAATTATATTATCAAATCAAATCAATTTAGACCAGCAAACAAAACTAAAAATTCACATCTGGTTAGAATAAAAGAGAAAAACACTTAAAATTATAAAAAATCTAAGAAAAATTAAAATTTGTGGCGTGCTGTACAGATTATTGAGCAATATTTA
This sequence comes from Charina bottae, assembly GCA_023362775.1. Taxonomy (NCBI): domain Eukaryota; kingdom Metazoa; phylum Chordata; class Lepidosauria; order Squamata; family Charinaidae; genus Charina; species Charina bottae. The sequence goes on along the minus strand of JALMGJ010000003.1, from coordinate 53,793,642 downwards.
GCTATGGTCAATGAAGTAATATCAGATTGGTCTGATAAAAACAGTTTGAGGTAAAAAGAATCCGAACGACCTGGATATTTGGTAAAAAATTGGGATAATAATTCCTGGCGAGCATCTGCATAGAGAGGACAATATAAAATGACGTGATCCATTGTTTCAATTACTCCTCTGCCACATGGGCACAATCTTTGATCAAAAGGGATATTTCGATATCTCCCTTCAGTAACAGCTGTTGAAAGGGCATTGAATCTAGCCAAGGATAAGGCCCTTCTAAATTTTGGAATTGTTATGCAGCTAAGATATCTAGCTGGTTGGAGAAGATGTGCAGAGTGGCCCAAGAAGATGTTTTTAGGTAAAACTGATAAATTGGATTGTAGCTCTAAATCGATGGCCCGTTGTTTGAGATCAGCTAGTGCACGTTCATAGCCCAACAAGATGATGGCTGCCCCTGAAAAGCCATATAATTGCAGCTTGGCATGTATTGCCTGGCACCATGAAGATTGAAAACTATCGGTCATAATCAATGGGGCCAGGCCGACTGGGAAAAAAGAAAGCTTAAGCCAGTAAGTAAAAGTGTAAATCCAAGCAGAAGTTTCTATTTTTAATAGGCCAGCTTCACGGCGAAGCACCACGTTGGGGACGCAGCAAGGTACTTGAAAGATAGATCTTAAAAACTTGGATTGGACTCTTTCAAGGGAAAGGAATGACCTGTAGGGGTCCAACTGAGCTCCAAAAAGGAGCTGAGCTCTGATCTTTGCTGAGAAAACTTTTATCGCTGCTGGTATATATTGAGCCCCTTTGGAGAAATAGAAAGATTGTAGTGCTGCTGCTTTTTGTGCATTCAGGCTGACATAGTCGGCATGGAATTTGCGGTTACCCATGGCATGAAAAACAATCCCCAAATATTTAAAGGTCTTAACTTGCTCTATTAAATTATTGTTTAGCCGCCAGACATGTGCCTTAGGACACTTGGCAAAAACCATAACCTTGGTTTTTGAGTAGTTTATTTCCAGCCATTCTTCTCGGCAGTGCTCAGCAAGCATACAGAGCGCCCGCTTCAGGCCAATTTGTGTCCGAGAAAGCAACACAGCATCACCTGCATATAAAAGAACAGAGATGTGTCTATTTCCCAGTTTTGGGGGATGAAGAGATGGGCTATTCAATTTGCCTATGAGAGAGTTAATATATAGATTGAAAAGAAGGGGAGCTAGAATACATCCTTGTCTCACTCCTCTCTTGACTGGGATTTCCTTGGTGCAATGTCCATACATATTACATTGCACCTTCATTCGGGAATTTTCATAAAGTTTATATATAAGAACAAGTAATCTTCTATCAATCGAGGAGGAATTCAATTTCTTCCATAGTTTGGCTCTAGCAATGAAATCAAAAGCACATCTAAGGTCAATAAACGCTGCATAGAGTGTTGAGCAAGCTCCGGAGGAATATTTCTCGACTAGATGTTGAAGAGTTAAAGCATGGTCAAAGATTGAGCGGCCTTCTCTAAAGCCTGCCTGCTCATCAGACAAGATATATTCTCAGTTATAATCCAATCCAGGAGCTTATTGTATAGGTGTCTAGCATATAATTTGCTAACCACCCAAAAGTTCGTTTTTTTCCTAAAACTATTATTCTGTGAATGAGATTTTCTTTGATTAATAGAACTTCATCTCATTAATCACTGCTTTTTGTGATTGCTCCTATGTAGTAATTAAAAGCATCATGTTACCTTGTCTATGAAGGTTCTCAGTCATCCAGGTGGAATTGTCTGTAGCTTGAATCATGTCAACTGGATTTCTATTTTCTTAGTGGAAACGTTTCGCTCCTTATCCAAGGAGCTTCTTCAGTCTGAGCAAAGTTGGTAAGGGAATCCTAAATATGTTCCTAGGTAGCTGTGTGACCTTACACCTGGGGCTAGGTCATGGTTATATTGAGATGTAATTTTTAAGTCCTTTTATCATCTAATGGAGGGTCGTTAAAATCACCATGCTGCTGTTGAGCTTCTGAAATGGTCTTAATCTTCCTAGGCACAGAAGACAACACGGGGAGGAAGATGGGGGAGAGTTTGTGCCTGAGCCCCCCACCTCTATTCAAGGAAGGATTTTCCAAGTTGGCATAAATGGACTCCTTGACCCCTCTCTCAAACCACCTATCTTCTCTGTCTAAAATGTGAACATTAATGTCCTCAAATGAGTGTCCTTTTTCTTTTAGATGAAGATAAACTGCTGACTCTGGTCCTGTGGTGTTATTTCTCCTGTGTTGGGCCATCCTCCTGTACATAGGTTGTTTGGTTTCTCCAATGTAGAGTTCAGAGCACTCCTCACTGCACTGGATTGCATAAACTACATTGCTTTTCTTATGTTTTGGAGTTTGATCTTTGGGATCTTACCTTGCCTTACTATCCTTTAATTAGCCCCGATCTGCAAAGATTTTTAATATGTGAAGCAAATATTCTGAAAAGGGGGGGGGGAGTAGCTAAACAGGGTGATTTGGCCCACAGAAATTCCCCATCTCCAATACACAGGACTGCAGCCTAAAACTTACAAAGCTGGAGTTACTGATCTGAGAATTAAGCTGAAGGCAATTTTTCATTATAAACGTTTTTAAAAAGTACAAGAACCTAGTATCTGTACCTTCTCTTATTAAGCTTAGGTGACCTATATAATGTTATAATAGTCTATTATTACAAAAACACCATGATACAGATTATGAATAATTTCAAAAGTTAGATAATTTGTTAAACTGAAATAGTTGTCCAAATTACAACCATGAAAGATAGTAGAATAGATCATTTTTTTAAAATCTGGCATACACACACATCTATGTGCTTGCAATCCTGTGTGTAAAAATGCTATTTTAATTGGGGACACTAAATCTTTTTATGAGTAGAATAAATACGTTCAGGGAGGAAAAGGTGAAACAGGGAATCTAAATGGAAAATTAAGTTCTTGGCTGTATCTGGGTCAAAGAACAAAGGATAGTGCTCATGCATTACCAAAGCAGTAATTAAAACTCACACAACCCAACTTCTCTTTTTGCCATGGCTAGATGAGAAAACAGCAAACCACCTGTTGCTATGTTAATAATCTCCACAGTGATGCACATTTCCAGCTACATCTATTTCAGAAAGTGGGGACACCAAGCTTTGAGATGTATCCTTTATATGCATTGTTTTTTCACACATCCGCATGTATTCACATACACACACAGTCTGAAGAAGAAACATTTGTTCCAAACATTTGGAGGAATCCCCCGGAGGCCATTATTTAATGCTCTATTTAACAGATTTCAAAAGAAAAAAAAATCTATGCCCAGTGTGTCAAACATACACAAATCATATTTATATAGGATCTTAAGTGTGATTTTTGTTTTTTTCTTGGCTCTTCATTCTACAAAAGACCTTACTTAAACATAAAAAGTAAAGAGGGCTGTCCAACCCTGCTTTCCCCAAAACTGCTGAATTGAGAAAAATTCATTAAGTTTGATCATTACATTTGATTAGATGGTACATATACCTGTATACAAATTTTGCAATAAATAAATAGACCCTTTCCAGGAAGGACACAGAGAAATCTAACTTGTTAAATATTTTGGACCCCAGTGATTTTCCATCCTATAGACCAGTCAAATTAAAATATGTAAAGCAGCCAAAATAATGTGCAATCTAAAGTCCACAAACGTCTGAATTATTAAAGGGGATTGTGAAAACAAGATTATGTTGCCATGAACATGATTTTCACAATAGCACAAAAAGTTGGATTGACTTGCTTACACAAAGTCATTCTAAGAGGTGTCTACAATTTAAATCCAATAAACAAGCCCATTCACCCATTCAGAAATCACAAGACACTTTTGTATGGTAAACTATATTTCTTTCGGGTAGCATTTATAAACAAAGTTGGGAATTACTTTTTTTTTTGGTCACTGGAAGACAAATGGCTAATTTGAATTTAGCCAAAAGGCATTGAATTTGCTCAATGTAATTTCAAGGCATTTATTTCACCGAGCCATACTGCAGATACCCTGAGCTAGCAGCAACTCAAAGTCCACAAAAAGAAAACTGTTGGAAGATCTTTGTTCTTAATGACTGGGGGGAGAGGGGGGCAGAAGAGGGAAAAGGAATGTGGTTTAGACTCCTGCAGTGCTGCTTAATTGAAGCAAGAGAGAAAAGAATTGATTTAACCCATCAGGAATTTTATCTTTTCTAGCTCTCTCTGAGAGGAAATACACTGACTTGGATGTTAACATAATGCCCATTGGTTTGAGTGTGCCTCTCCAAAGTTATCGAAGAAATTAATGAAGCAATTCAAACCGTCTTCCCAGCCTTCCTATACAAGGGCACGTGCACATAGGGATTTCCTGGTGTTGAACCTCAACTGAAACCTTACATGGGCATTGTAAAAAGGTAAAGGTTCCCCCCGCACATTTGTGCAGTCGTGTCCGACTCTAGGGGCCGGTGCTCATCTCCGTTTGTTAGCCGAAGAGCCAGCGTTGTCTGAAGACGCTTCCACGGTCATGTGGCCGCATGACGCGCGCGGAACGCTGTAAGACGCCAGGCTTGTTGATCGGAAGATCGCAAGTTCGGAGGTTCGAATCCCTAGCCCCGCGTGACGGAGTGAGCTCCTGCACTCTCCCCAGCTCTTGCCAACCTAGCAATTCGAAAGCATGCAAATGCAAGTAGATGAATAGGTACCACTTCGGTGGGTAGGTAACATGGGCATTGTATGCTATCTATAAAACTCTCAGTCTGCTGTGCCTATCATGCAGCTTAAAGGACAGATTTTGCCCACAACCTGATGTCATGATACATGTATAAGAGTTTAAGGATACCATGAAACTTCATTGCACACAATAGCTGTTGCTACAGATGCAGAATGGAATGGCTTCTATGCGAGGATAGAAAGCGGAGCACATGAGACCACTTGAGGAGACTCAGGATTAAACTATACATAGTATGTTAAACACAAAACGTGTAGCTGACCTGCGTTTTCCCCAACCCCATTTGGGTGCATATTGTGTGACCTTTTAGATATTGTTGAATTATATCTCATACCATGCCCAACTACTAGCTATACAGAATTGATAGATACAGATAGTCCTCACTTAACCACCACAATGGGGATCAGCAACTCTGTCGCTAAGCAATGCGGTCATTAAGCGAAATATCATGTGACCATGACAGACTAATGACCTCACTTCCTCTGTAGTTGTTAAGCGAATCACCTGTGGCTGTTAAGCAAGACATCACATGACCGTGACTTGCAATTTCACTGCTGGCTTCTCCATTGACTCTGCTTGTCAGAAGCCGGCTGTGAAGTGCCCAAATGGCAATCACGTGATCGCAGGATGCTGCGGTGGTCGTAAAGTTACTTTTTCAATGCCATCGTAACTTTGAATGGTCACTAAACAGGGCAGTTGTTAAGCAAGGACTACCTGCACTGAAGTTCAACAATATCTAAAGAGCACACATTTTACTCCCATGAACTAAATATTGTACATGGAGGCCTGTTTCAGATCAAGGCCCCAACTTGCTTTTAACCCCACCCCCTTGTGGATAAAATAAAACTCCACTAGCATCAGTGGATTCCTTCTCCTCCTTAAAATCCTGCCATGAAGCAGCAAATGGGTACATGTGTGAGTAGGATACATTTAAGCTTCTCCCTGTGCATTAATGATCCTGACAAGGATTGGGATTATAAAGAAAAAAGAAGAAAGGGAGCTACATTTACATAGCTATGGTTAGTCTTTGCTTCTCCAGCACCTCAGCACTGTTTCACTAGGAAGTCTATTTAACTGCTCTGTTTGCTGCAACATGACTTTATATTTTAGCTCATTTTATTTGCTTTTTGGTTCAGAAAATAATGGGTGAAGTCCCAACCAGTGCCTCAAACAACAACTTGCACACCATGGCAATCAGAATCCCACTTTTATCACTGCCCCATAGCAATTAACAAATACCATTTCAGCCAAAAAGTTGGATCTTTTTAATTCTTCTCTCTCAACTTCTTCTTGGTCATTCACCTATAACAGCAGAAAAGCAAAATCCAGACTGTATTAAAAGAAGCTGGTGAAAGAACTTGTGATCAGGATTAGAGGGTCTCTGACAAGCAGTATTAAGATGCCAGCAACCCAGCGGTCAACTTCTTACTTGGACTTTTTCCCACCTTTATCCCCGTCTTTCAAAAAAAAAAAAAAAAACTTAAACAGAGGAAAACGAGGGACCCCTTCCCCTAAGTTGTCATGACAATGGCAGAAGGAGATGCATCTATGAAGCAGACATTAACCAAGTTGGCTTTAAAGCCCTCACACTTGGATTGTTTCTTTCCCCACCCACCTACTACAGAGAATTTCAATGACTGTATTTAGCTGTCGGTTGCAAATCATTTCTCCTTTCTCCACATGGAATTAGAGGTGTCTGGCCATTGTATGCTGAGGGATGCTGGCAGACAGATGATAGAAAAACGCAAGCTCCTAGCAGAAGGTACACAAGGTGGGGGTGGGGGTTGTTCAGGCTTCTTTTTCAGATTGTAATGTTGGAGGTTTCTTATGACGATTAATAGACTAGTGTCCTGTTCTCCCAGCAACACGTTAATCTAACATGTACTTCAGAATGCCCCTCATTTGTTCTATTCATCAGTGCAACATATTTTTTACTTTCACCAAGGCCCAGATACCAATTCCATTTCATCGCTGCCACCTTGGCTGGGACAAAAGGGAAGAAAGGCTTGCTATTATGCATGTTGTATTTGCAAAGTGTTAACACAAATCCCTTGCCTTGTCAGCTGACATGCACAGTGCATCTTTCACTCTGTCTCATAGTAACTGCCAGTGCCTGCTGCAAAAGCAAGCACAGTCCAGCCAGCTCTATTCATTTCTAGTTCCTCCTTTTACAAACGTGAGCTCCTCCCATCGTTAATATAGTATGGATGAAAGCATTCAGCTATTTTTTTTTCCTACGTCATCCTTAGCTTGAGCAAAACTGGTTTCTGGTTTATGAGACTGGCACTGGGGCCTATAAACCCTTTGGGGAAGACTCACTTGTGAGCTAGTCTAATGGGTACAACTTCAAACACTCAAGGGACTGCTGGGGTGGGGGTGGGGGAAGGGATTTTGACGGACTCCCCCCCCCTTCTAAGGGACCCTGATTATTTCACTAATTCTACTAGGAGCATACCGAACAGAGATCACCGAAGGAAGCCGAATGTAACGCTTCTTCTCCCCCATTAGCACAGTTCAGTGATCTTGTCAAGATCAGTATTTTCTCCCTGCTTTTAACAGCAGAGGTTCAATGATCTGTTCCCTAGAGCCTAACTATTGGCTGAGTAACTGGGTAGTAGGGAAAACTGGATGGAGTTCCAAAGTTCTGCTGATCACAGAAATGAAAAGGAAAAGAACTGCATATAGCCTATAAATATCTATATTTGAGGAGCATAGGAATATATTTGCATTATTATATCCTGATTATTTCCTTCCTTAATACTACTTTTTCAGATTTATCTCATTTGAGAAAGACTTCCAGTTTCTGGAAACCAGGTTCCAATGAATTCTGCACAACAGCCTTTAGCAGGAATTGTACAAATCAAGGAACATGCATATCCATCTTCAGATGTAGGAGATGATTATCTGTAACAGAAAGCTGTATCTATTGATGGAGGCTTTCCATGTGATTGAGGACTGATTTTCCAAGCTCCTTAATTGCAAGGAGAATCCCTTCACTACCAATGCTTGCCCTCTACTCCTACAAGGACCAAGATCATTGTGTTCCTCCTGTCATTGGTTCAGGATTTAGCAACTCTCGAACTACTATCCCTGTCAAAAGAAAACCAGAGCATTCTCAGTTCCTCCAAATGGCTGAAGACAAATCTTCCATCTTGTTTCCATTCATGTGGAACATGAAGATCCATAAAAACATCCATATGGGATGTTTTTAAAAAATCTTTTATATTTTGTTCCTTCTGAGTGGAAACAAAAAAGTCTGGTTTATTACAGCATAAGTTTTCTTCAATAACATCCTAAAACAGATTACTATACCTTGCTTACATTACGCAGTCTATCACAGGAAGGATCACAAGGCATGTCTGAGAAGTGCTAATTTAGTTTTAATTAGTGACCTTTCTCTTTCTCTTGCTGCAAAGTCATCCAGCCATCCCAATAAGCAGAACAGTTGGCCACTTTTAATAACTTACTTTTAACAGGGAAATATGCTGGAAGTTTAATTATATGGATAGACCTATTTTCACAATCTTGCTTACAGATTTGCCAGATTGGCATGTGACAATAAAAGTAATGGGGAGGCACGCAGAAAGAAAAGGAAACCCATATCAATCTTAGGAAAAAAAATGTCATCAGAAAATGTAACTATAATATTAAATGTTAGGAACCAGCAATCAAAGGCAAGCTTAGAAGTTCAAGAACAGACTGTGGTGTAATCAGAAAAGTCACAATGCACACAAAGCAATTTCAACTAATTTTTACTTTAACTTGGATGTCAAAAAGGTGCGTTTATTCAGTGCAGGATTCACCTGCCAGTGCTACAATACTTCAGGAACTAGTCTCTTAAAACATGAAAGTGCTTGCCCCTGCAGTTTTTAAATGGAAAACACAGTGCAGTGCAGTGTTGGCTGTCTGTGGCTTCTCCATCTTATTAGTTAAATGTCCAGTAGTTTTTTAAAGTAGAAATAACCATAAAATCATAAATGGAGCTTGTAGCCCCAGCAGGTTACACAGATGGAATACGAAATGGACTGGCAAAGGCAGTCAGGTATAGAACTAATGGAAAAATGCACATTATCTCGGTTTCCCCACTTAAAAGTATCCTCCAGCAGGGTTTAAATTTTGTAAGCTGATCCTTTCATTTCCAGCTTTGAAAATGACATAGTGCCAGATTTCAGCTGAAGTAAAATATCATATTTACCCAAAAGGAAGACCAGCCTCAATGTAAGACAACTATCTCCCAAGAGTAGATAGAAAAAAATAGCCAACACAAACAAGAATCTTGTACAATGCCTTGTTATCCAAACTTTATCAACTTAAAGGTTCCCATCTCCAGGTAAAGAGAGTCCTAGAGATACTTCCACAATTAATGTGTTTATGTGAAATACTTGCTTAAGGGTGTGTACAGATATATCTGCCAGAAACCACATTCCCAAAAAGGGCAGAATCAGGATGTAAAGTAAATTTATATTAGCTACATTAATAATGATTATGTGAAGGAAAAACACCATCCTCCTTTTGAGTAAACCACAGCAGCAGAGTATGAGTGCCTGTAGACACAGTGCCTGCTGAGCATAAAGGCTGCTCGGAAGAAGGAGCAAGTATGGGGGTTGGAAAAGAAGCTTGAGGGAGATGGGTGATGCCAGAGGTCAACCAAGAGAAACCTATAGAGAAGGCATCTGCTGGATTCCCTTATCAAGCCTCTACATGCGAACTCCCTCCCCGCATTTCTACATAGCCTGGCTTCAACCCAACTCATTGCTTGGGCAGAAAAGAGAGCTGGTTCCTCATGCTATAAAGTCTTCCTCAGGAGGGGGAAAGGGAGCCGGAGGCTAAACAAGTAAGGAGCTGCTTATATGTCCCCAGCTGAGGCTGGAAAGTTCACTGAGACTATACGGTAGATGAGAGAACAGGAGAGCAAGCTTCAAACTGCGACTGCCAGAACAGTTTAGCTCCTTGGCTAGGCATCTTATTTTGAAGGATACTTTGAGTTCTTAGCTTGGGTTAGGGAGAGATACTTCTTAGCAGAAGACAGATCCTAACTCATAAATGGGCAAACTTCTAGTGAAAGGAGGTCACACCTAATTTTGAGAGGGCAGTGCCACAGGGGATGGGTAGTGGTGTAGAGGATAGGCATGGGCTATGCCTTGGTTGGGGCCAGGTTCTCATTTCCTCCTTTCCCTAGGTTTCTTAGTGTAGTTTTGAGCTTAGAAATGACTTTGAAGGCTCCAAACAAGGAGTTTGAGGTTTGTGAAGCTGTGGAATCTCAGGTTCCTCATCCATGTCCTGTCTGATCTCACCCGGATAAGGTCCTAATGAAACTGTTCAGGAGCTTGTGCCAAGGGTCCCTTTCTAACATATACCAAATGGATACTTCTTCTCTTCTGCTAATTATATTCAAGGCAGACTCAATGACTTATAAATTGTATACATACTTTTTTAAAATCAGTAGCAAATACAATCAGCTTGCTAAAACTCTTTGCTTTTTTCTTGTTCTCCAACTGTCTCAGAATATTTTTCTCTACTTGCAGGTCCTTCAAAACCTTTGCCCCTTCCCACTGGGGGACATGATACCTTCCTACAACATCTGGAGACCAGCAGGTTGAGAAAGGCTGCCTTGAATACATCACACACTAGAAGCATCCAAAATAGAGCTCCATCCAAGTTTTCTTCTCTTTTCCATAATGTCTTTAGATTGTGCAAGTGACTGAATTAATACTGATTACATTTTTTTAAAAAAATCTGTTTTGGAAAGAGTAACTCTTGAAAACCCTATAGATTTTTCCCCATTTCTTATACAGGCACATAAAACCGATCGATGCATATTAAATCAGAAATTAACAATAAAGGATGTGGGTCCCTATATTTACAAACCCTCAACATGATTCCTGTTGCATGTACTGCAGTCCCCTATGTGTAAGCAAGTACACATAGATGGGCAAAATGAAAAATAATGAGACCAAGTTGAAATGATATGTCTTTTGCATTTTGGTTTGGCATCCAACCCCTCATCCTGTGTTCTCATTTCAGCCAAACCGTAACAATCTCTACTTGCAGCTCCCACTTGCCTTCTATCATTAAAGCCATAAACTGTCAGGCAAAAATAGATGACAAAATTAAATAGCTCCTCTGTAGACTGAGCAGCGCCAGAGAAAAAAGGGAGGAAAGCAAGCGCACAGCAAACAGAGGCTTGCCAAATGATACCTTATAACTCCTCTGGACAGAGATGCTCAAACAGCACACCCGTATCGTAAGCGGGGCTCAGAAGCAACCTAAGTGGGATATAGGTTTCTGACACTTTAATCAGCCTGTAATAAGCTACATAATGAAAAATATAACGCCAGAATGCCTGTACACCTATCCATGTCTTTCTCAGAAAGGTGGAGGCTTGGTTTCTGTCTAGGTGGTATCCAGATTCTTTGACAGAGTGATTAGAACTTGGAACAGGTTATGGAGTTTCCAGGATTATTTGCTGTCCACACCTGTCCTTTAGTTCCCTTTTTTCCAACGGCTTGGATAAAACAGTAGATCCTGAGGAGTCAGCCAGTATCTTCATATATAGCAGTGTTTCTCAACCGTGGCAACTTTAAGATGTGTGGACTTCAACTCCCAGAATTCCCCAGCCAGTACATGCTGGCTGGGGAACTCTGGGAGTTGAAGTCCACACATCTTAAAAGTTGCCAAGGTTGAAAAACACTGCTATATAGCATTTCACAATTCAAAATTGCGATAGTATTAGGAGGTTTATGAGCCTCGTGTGGCACAGAGTGGTAGGCGGCAGTACTGCAACCGAAACTCTCCCCACGACCTGAGTTCGATCCCAGCGGAAGTTGGTTTCTCGGGTAGCTGGCTCAGGTCGACTCAGCCTTCCATCCTTCCGAGGTCGGTAAAATGAGTACCCAGCTTGCTGGAGGAAAGGTAATCACGACTGGGGAAGGCAATGGCAAACTACCCCACTCTATAGTCTGGAAGGAAAACGTCAGCGAAAGCGGCGTCCCTCCAAAGGGTTAGTAATGACTCGGTGCTTGCACAGAGGACAGAGAGATTAGGAAGTTTAATATTAGAATAACACAGAGTTCATCAGACTTTTAAAAATCCAATGCTTCATCTCTGCCTTGCATGCATTCTTTAGTTTGCAAAACTATTAAGCAAGTTTCAAGCACTCAAAATGGGCAAAATCAATATAATTGGGTAGTGACAGATCTAAATGCCTTTCTGAGAGCAACTGATTTGAGCAAATTCATTTTGTGACTATAGCAGGAAGGAAGAAAGAGACATCAACACAAAAAGCTGAATGAAAAATGACCTATAATTTCCCTATAAATCTTATGGAAACACATTACAGGTACCAGCATTTGGTACCATCCAGCTCAGCTGCACACAAATGATATGAACTAATTCTCCCCCCTCTCATTTGGATAGCTGTCAGCCCAGAGGAACAGAACAACCTATTGGTACAGCATTGGCTTGATTTATAAAATCATACTGAGTAGGTCATCATCAAAATGATCTTCATTACTTCTCGCTTCTCATGATTTGTAGTCATAATATGCCAATTTAATAACAAAATATTGTTCCCACTGGTATCATTTTTCTATCATAAAGCTTCTACAGCCCACAAAATCTCTGCTTTCATCCTTGTTCAAGTGCCAGGTTCAATACTTTAGTCCCACTTGTACTGGGATTCATTACAATTTTCTTTTGCTAGGTGTTGCTTAAGCTTATTGTATTGGCTGTTCCACTGGAAACTGCCCAAACAGTAACAGAATAATGATACTGGTGTATTTTTCCCACTAACATAACGCTGAATGAAATCTTAAAGTTGTAATCATAGCCACTGTCCCTGGGAGTTTAGTGAACCTATTCACGTTCAAGGTACCCCAATCCCTGAAATGAAAAATGACTGGAATTTATGGCTCTGTCCCCTTCAGTAATATCACGTTGTTACTGTGGTCCCTGCAGCCCTTGGTCACAGACCCACCACAATATTTGCTTGCTTCTGGCTTAAAATAAAAGTACAGACACAGGCAAAATTCTGACATGGCAGGAGTTATAGTTTCAGTTGCAAACTGTGCTAAACTGGGATAATTTTTGGGGTGGACAAAAGTAATTTCAAGTTTAGAAGTGGCAGAGAGATGAAAATGATGAATCCTTTCCACCCCAATCACTTTCTTCTTCTCCCACCCCAAGCTCCTCTATGTGCCTAGAGAGAACCTATAACATTCCCAGAAAGGAACTTCTAGAGCAGTGTTTCTCAAATTTGGCAACTTTAAGATGTGTGGACTTCAACTCCCATGCTGGCCAGGGAATTCTGGGAGTTGAAGTCCACACATCTTTAAGTTGCCAAGTTTGAAAAACACTGTTCTAGAGGAAGCCAGTAAGTCTACATGAAAAGATAGTAGAAGGATCTGAGACAGAGTTCCTGCCCCAACTTGCATCTAACCACAGCATAACCATGCTCTGATAATGCTAACTTTCTTCCTGGCCGCACAAAATAGTTCCTTCCCTAGCCCCAAGCCATTGAATGAGGCAGTCTTAAGTTACCATAAGTTGGATTCAGTAGCATTTCCCCCCTAATTCCATTTTCATCCAATGATAATCCCAAGATACTGTATGTACAAGCTATTATGCTCTGCCACCCATTCTCTTGGAGGCATCATCATGTGACCAGCAGTGGTTATGATTACAGTGGTATTTGGGAGTGTTGGAAGACCCAGGCATGCCCCACCCCACCAATCACAAGACTGTCTCCCCCAGAGCCATTTCTCTCCCATCTTGGCCTTTCCAATGGTGCTTTGTTTCCTAAGTTCCTTTCTTATCTGCTACTTTCTCCTACCTCCATTTTTGCCAGCAACTCCTTTCTACATTTCTAAAAAGGTAGACAACAGCAGACCTCCACTTTTTCATTGGAAAAAAAAAGGGCATATTTTGCTAATCCATTTTAACAGTATTTGAAATATATCTTTACCTTACGATGCAGGAGCCCCATTTTTCTTCATAGCAGTATCCAGAAAGTAATGAAGAATATTGAACTGGGGGGGGGGGGGGTTATTTGCCAGTTTGTCAATTAAAATCACTCCCCCATCCCTAGCTGAAAGGAGACAATACTTTTACTTTCTTCATTCTTCTGGATTAAGCAAGCAACACAATCATGATAGGGTCTATTTCCCTGTGTCTTTATTTCACACAGTTTAACTTGAGGGATACCCAGATGGAGTATGGGAAAAGAGACAAACCAGCCTGGCTGTTACGGCCCTGCTAGAGGCCGTGTCTTCAGATGAGGATGAAGGGAAGAAGTGGAACCCAAAGCCTCAAATGGCAGCAGCCCCATCGTTGGAGCTTCCATCAGTACTGGAGCCAGTGACCCCACTTTGACAGCCTCGGCAAGTTCACAGGACCCCTCACCTACGCCCACTAATAGTCTCCTAGTTTCCAAAATGCAGTTACTTAGTCCTAAGTAGAGGCATTTCATGAAGAACCAGGATTAGAGATCTGAACTTCAAGGATCTGACAGGCCAGCCAAAAGGCATGTGATGCTAACAGTGGAGCAGACTCTACAGCCACTGTTTTGATGAGCCTCAGGTATGTACTGAGTGGAAGTGCAACATGACTTATTTACTATGCTCATTCCGTTTGGTTAGCAAGGCACAAGGCAGGCACTAGGACCTGCGTGGAATCCTGGCAGGGCAGGTTTGGAGGCAGCCAGGCACAAGGCAGGCACTAGGACCTGCGTGGAATCCTGGCAGGGCTCGGAGGCAGCAGCAGCCGCGACACACCCAGACACTGCAGCCGACACACTAACGTGTCCCGACACACAGTTTGGAAAACTCTGCTCTATCAGAACACCCATAGTAGCACATTTTCAATGAAGATATGCTGGGCTGATCTTAATCTGAAGCAACAGAATTATAGTAACAGAGAAAATAAGTAGTTCAAGAGAGACAAAACTGAAGTACCCCCTTACTGTGGCTTTAGTGTTGAAGAATTTGCACAGTTTAACTAAAAAACTAAAGTTTAGCATAGATAAATATAATTTAGAGCTTTAAACCTATCTGTTTCTGTTCTCTCTCTGTTTTTCCTTCTGTAGTTCTCCATCTTCCTAATGCATGCAAATCAATTCCATTTCTTTTGACATAATCCCTCTGAATAATAACCAAACTAGATTTTCTGCTCAAACTTGCAGGTTTCTTCATGACCAATAATATCAAATAAAACTAGCATCAATCTGCTTTTTATCTTTATGACTGATCATCTCCAAAAAAGGCTATTAGGAACTGCAAAGAGGCTTATTATTTACCAAGCTGATCAACACTTCAATTGCTCCCTTTCAGCTTATCTTGATACAGGGCAATCATTTATCTGTTCCATTCCATTTATGTGGATTCAGTTACTGACACCTGCAATGATGCTTAGGAATGGGCAAATCAACTTGCCATCTCACAATTTCAAAAATAGGTGATCCAAGATGAAAGCAATAAATAGAAAAGACACAAACACACACATTTTAAAACTGGTTTAAAGGGAAAGAGAAAAATACACTGGTGTTTTGCTCACTCAAGCTGGAAAAAAGAGGTGTCTAATAGGTTATTTACATGCATATTGCAAAATCCTTTTACCAGAATTCAGTCTTAAGAACAGACAAATGATGTTGAATGGGTAAAAAGATACCAGCTTCTAATAGCACTTATTACCAACTGCATATAATTTTGATATTAGCACCTATTTTGCTCAAAATGTATACTAATGCTTGCTGTTGAATAGGATATGGTACATTTCCTGTTCCCATTTCACTGAGACAGCTGTTCATTTCAGCTATGCCCAGAGTCTACCACGGTAGAGATGGGCAGGGATAAATCCAAATAATAAGTAAGTAAGTAAGTAAGTAAGTAAGTAAGTAAGTAAGTAAGTAAGTAAGTAAGTAAGTAAGCTAAAAGGATTCTGTTCACTTCTTCTGCATCAGAATCTCAACATACACATATCTGACCAAATGAATTCCGAGAGTCTTAAAATAGGGCAGATTTTTGATATATTCATCTCCACTCAACATTTTAGGCCAGAGCTTTCCAAACTGTGTGTCGGGACACGTTAGTGTGTCAGCTGCAGTGTCTGGGTGTGTCGCGGCTGCTGCTGCCTCTGAGCCCTGCTAGGATTCTGCGCAGGTCCTGGTGCCTGCCTTGTGCCCTGCTGTAAGAGTGTGTCATGAAATGATGCCCTGCTGTAAGAGTGTGTCACGAAATGATGCATATCTAAAAAGTGTGTCACCAACATGAAAAGTCTGGAAAGCTCTGTTTTAGGCTATAAGGATCTGGCAGTGCTGACTTGCAATTTAAGGACTTGAAAGTTTCCACAATATCTATTTACCTATATTTCAGATGGATTTTTAAATAAATCATTACATCTTGACCACAAGAAATCATTGCAATCTGAAGTCCACACATCTGGAGAACATCAAGTTGGAGAGTGTACCTTATGCTACAGGTCAATGTACATGTGACACTTTCAGAAAAACAAGGGGGCAGATGGGAGTGACAAGTCTTTATTCTGCATATGCAAGTTCTATGTAAAAAATTCTGATAGGCATAACTTTAATGGTTTTGCTCTAAAATACAATGGACCTATCCAAAGAGCACTTACACCAAGCTTTTCTTTTTCCTGGGTTTTCAGGAATTAGAACAAATCAAACATTTCAGAACAATTTAAAGCTTAACAAAATGTATTTATTGCTGAAACCTACACTTTTTTGTTAACTCTATTCATACTGAATAATGAATTCCCAAAATTTATTCTTTTATGTTTAAATTATAATCTTCCATATTAGTCTCAAGATTGTGAACTCTTTCTCTTACCTGCTCCCCAGTTTAATATATTACAGTACAGTGACATTTTGTAACTTTACACGTTTGGGATTATTTTATTTTTATTTTTAATTAAAAATAACACTAAGTAGTGATGGTTCTTCAAATTACTGGCATTCTACCAGAATCCTTAATCAAAATAACTGGAGAATGGGCATAAACTTAAGATCAATGAATCCACAGAATTTGAACGCGGTTCATTATTAAAATATTATAAAGGACTTATGTGAAAGCCTCCATTGGCCAAGCTGTTCCAAAATTCCTACATCAACAAAGTTCCTAAAACCATATTTCAGCCATTTATGAAGCACCCTCATCCATGCTTATTTCGATTATCCGCTGTTCTAAAGCTAGCATAATGCCTTTTTGTATGGATTGCAATTTTCAACTAGATTTGTGCTCTCGTCCTTGAAATGTTAGTGATAAGGGAGAGAACTATGTCAACCCAATTTGACAGGTACAGGCCAAGCAGGTGGCTCAGATGGAGACTGGAACTTTTCTGGATCCTGACAAAAGGTAGCTGGTCATATTGCTCCAGATGCTGAACCTTCATTACAATCAACCACTTTTCTACTCCCCTGTAATCCAGGCCATTCAGATGCCTTCAGGAAGTGATGCAGTATAATCCCTGGGTTGACTTTTAACTAAAAGGAGGCGTGCCTTCTCAGTAGTAGCGCCCACCCTTTGGAATATGCTGCCCCCGGAGGTGAGGCAGGCCCCATCGCTCCCGGCCTTCGGAAAGAACTTAAAGACCTGGTTCTGCCGCCTTGCGTGGGGGGGGGGAACAGCTCCTCTTGGGGATGGCTGGTGCCATAGAGCCCTTTTAAACATCGACCCAGCAAATCTTGGATTTTGTATTTAAATTTATTGTATTGGAGAATATTTATATACGTTGTTTTAATTGTTGAATTTTAACTCTCGATTTTTTGTAAACCGCCCAGAGTTCCCTTGCGGGGAGATGGTGCGGTAAATACAAGTCGAATTATAGATAGATAGATAGATAGATAGATAGATAGATAGATAGATAGATAGCATTAGAAATCCTTCAGGCACTTCAAGTGCTTGCCTGTCTCAAAATGTAACCAAAAGATGTTGATGAGCCTCTAGTTCCACACTTCTACCACTTTATTTAAATAGTTAGCATTAGGGCTATGCAATGATTCAGATTCAGTTCAAGAGAAGTGCTTTGAAATATGCACAAAGGCAGCACCTGTCTTCAATTCTTTAAAGCAGTTGCACTTGTGTCCAGGAACAGGAAAGATTCAAAGACTATATTCAAAATTTCAAAGAGCTTTGGTTGTCAGATGATGGCACTTACTATTTTGATAGTTGTGATAGTTCTTATCACCTTATGAACAACGTGGTTAAGTCAATTGGTTAATTTATTTTAGTTCCCAGAAATTGCAGACACCACGGTTATACTAGATCTCTCAGAATATGGAAATAATATGCTCTAGAACGATGTTGCTTGATATATTCAGCCCCTTTTCCTAAATACACTAATTATGAGTGAATCTCTTGGGAGAAATAAGAAGCCCTTGAGTACTGCTCATGAGCTTTCCAGAGGTACCTGATTGACTAAACATAAGAAACAGGATGCTGACCAGCTTAACCACTGGTCTGATCCAGCAGAACTCTTCTCCTCAAGCTACACCCAAAGGTTGGCATTAGTCTGTGTAGAACCGGTCCCCCATAGAGTTGAGTATAGTAATAGCTCAATAAAAATAATAAGCCACAAGATTAGTCTTGGGTTAGGTAGGCTATAAGATTGATTAAGTTATAAATGAAGCTTGCAGTTAATTAGGCTCCAAAGCATTTTGATTTGTTAACCACTCTGACTGCAGATGACTTCCATGCTGACATCTGAACTGGGACTACCACCAGAGGGAAGCAAACGGATAGAAAAAATTGTCCAACTTTGCTGCCATCTAACCATTGTATGGATCTTTGTTTATTTTTGTTTTAATTTTTATCCCGCCTTTATTATTTTTATAAATAACTCAAGATGGCGAACATACCTAATACTCCTTCCTTCTCCTATTTTCCCCACAACAACCACCCTGTGAGGTGAGTTGGGCTGAGAGAGAGTGACTGGCCCAAGGTCACCCAGCCGGCTTTCATGCCTAAGGCGGGACTAGAACTCTCAGTCTCCTGGTTTCTAGCCCAGCACCTTAACCACTAGACCAAACTATGTACTTCAGATCCGATAGTCCTAATCTGAACCCTTTTGGAGAACAAAGGGGCATAGTTAACTTCTGCTTTACTAGCAGAGCACAGCTTTCTGCCTGCTCCACAATGGAACCAAGTCAAGCAACCAAGAGCATCCTTATGTAAAACAGTATTTCCCATCATGGCCACCTCGAGATTTATTCAACAACTCCCGGCATTCCCAGTCAGCATGGCCATTGCTAAGAACTCTGGGAATTGAAATCCACACATCTTAAGAGTGCCCAGGTTGGAGAAAATGTTTTCAAATATTTACATTCAGCCACGGTGGTTAACATTATACAAAAATTGTTTTTTCACACTAACAAACTAAAATACTGTAGATTAAAACTAAGTTTTAAGACTCCAGGGAGACTACAGATAATAGTTTACGAACTAATCAGGCTAAGAGCTGTGGAACAGTTTTTACGTGGCATCTAATGGCAATATGGAACAAGTCAAATAAATTTCTCGTTTGCTAATGAAATTTTTCTGCGTTGTTGAAGGCCCCTGCAGAATTATCTTGAGAAAAAGACTTAACTGCTTTGTCTGGCCAAGGGCAAAGTGACTGCAAGGGAACAAAGACTTGGTATTCAAGAGGAAAGAATCAACAAATCAAATCAAATCAATCTTTATTACAGTCATAAACCAGCATAAGGGGATGGGGTACTATCACTGAAAAGAAGCATAGAGATAAAATAGATAAAAAGTATTAAAAAGTTATATACAGTATAAAAGCCAAATAAAGTGTATAAACTAAAAGTACAGTGTATATAAGAAAAATTAAGTATACAAAAGAAAAATAGATTTAGTGAGAATCTAAAAGGAGGCATGAGAGCACTGGGTGTATAGGAGCATGGCAAGGTAGGTACATAGTGAATCTAATTTATAATGTTGAATCCCAGTCACAAGCCAGAAGACACCATCAATTAGATTTTGAGAGCTGCTGCACAAAACCTGGCGATGCTGTATGTTATAGCAGGGTTGATACACAAAGCAACAGGGTAGTATAAAATTGTCCTGTGCGCCCTGGATATTTATGTTGTAAGGGTAGAATGAGATTAATATGAACATGGGAAAAGTACATGCTCTGTTGTTCCTATGTGTCCAGAGTTGCAAGAGTATTGCCACTCCAAATAGGGAGTCTTCCCTGATCAACCCTCAAAAAAGGCATGACATCATGCCAGAGCGAAGGCCCTTCTATGCTTAGGGACTTCCCACTGGGTTAGGTATGCTGTGATGGAAGCAGAGTACCCCATGGTTTCACTGACAAGGAAGTTTTGGGCCCTGGCTAGGTCAGGCTGACGCTCTATGATTGTCATGTGCTGTCTGATCAGTGCTTTGGCCTGTTCATAACCCATGCTAAGTAGAAGATCAGGAGTAAGGCCCAAGGACAAGATTTTGCTACCACTGCCTGTTTTCACATGGACTGGAATGTGTTGCTCAAGGTTGGAGGGCAAGGCCAAGAGAAAGAAAGAAAGTCTGAGCCAATAGCTAGTAAAGTAAAGGTTCCCCCACACAGTTGTGTCCGACTCTAGGGGCTGGTGCTCATCTCCGTTTATTAGCCAAAGAGCCAGTGCTGTCCGAAGATGCTTCCACGGTCATGTGGCCGGCATGACGCATGCAGAACGCTGTTACCATCCCACTGAAGTGGTACCTATTTATCTACTTGCATTTGCATGCTTTCAAATTGCTAGGTTGGCAAGAGCTGGGGCTAGTGCGGGAGCTCACTCCGTCACGTGGGTCTAGGGATTCGAACCTCCGAACTTGCAACCTTCTGATCAACAAGCCTGGCGTCTTAGCCAATACTTAGCCAATAGCTTAGTATGGCCAATCACTCTTGCCTCTATGTTCAGGAAGCCTGTCTCCAGTTGCAATGTGCCATTAGAGATAAAGTTAGGGACTTGCTCTTAGAAATTATGATTGTACAGTCCTTAAGAACCAACAAAGGACTTCTGTAAAGAACAATAGTCTGCAAAGTTAAAATCACTTCTTACAATATAGCATCACCATTTTCTAAACTATTCTGCATGTCAAACATAACAAACAGCATTATATTAGATACATAAATTGTTAATGAATTTAGAGTAAAAAAAAGGAAAAAGCATTTAGAGTAAACAAAGGAAAACAATTAATTTGCTGCACGCTTTGCAGTAAAATATTTTTTTTGATATTTACAAGTGTTTGTACATTTGTATTTTAAGAAGAAACTGGAGGTTAAGGAGTTCATTTCAAATTCATTCTCCTTTTACATTTTTCAGTCCTTTCTATACCATACTACAAAATGCATTATAGTAGAATGTCTTCCATTATAAGCATGACACCGAGCTATTATGTAACTCTGCAGAGCCCAGAAGGAGCTGTGGTTAGAATATGTAGGACGGAGCTGCTAACATGAATATTCTTATATTGTACAGATATTAATACCTATGCATGAACTGTGTTTTTTAAAACACACTTATACTAGTCTTAAAACAGTAAAGTAGAAGTAATTTACCCCAAACATCTAACAACTTTATCTAGGGGAATATGTCTTTCAGGTTAATAGTACAGTATACATAGCAATATTTATTGTTATGTATGCTGTACTATTAACAATAGAAAATAGAAAAGGAGCTTGTGTAGACTGCCTTTGAGTGATCCTTATCCAAGATGGTGACCAGTTGCCGTGCTAGGCAAGGCAAAGGGGATGGCTACCGGGTGCCCTGAGGACACCCCTCCTTACCGGGTTGTGGTCTTGGGGGGCGCCCTGGCCCCTATGTTCAGCGTGCCCAGCAGAGTTCAGACTTTGGTGGGGGCTGGTGGAGCTGGGCAGAGCCCCCCCCCCCGGAGCAGCACAGTAGCATGGCGAGCAGCGGGGCGCGATGGGCTGTGAGCAGCTGAGTGGCACAGCGGGCAGCCAAATGGCACGGCAGACGGCAAGCGGCCTGTGGAGAGGCCCGTGGAGGGGATGGGTCCCGGTTACCTGAGGAACCGTCTCACTGCCATTACATTGACCCATCCCACCCGGTCAGGCAGAGAAGGCATGTTACAGACCCCATCCATGAAAGAATGTCAACTGGCGGGTCCCAGGAGGAGAGCCTTCTCTGCTGTTTCCCCCACCCTATGGAACACCCTTCCCCCAGAGGTGAGGCGAGCTCCCACTCTCCTGATCTTCCGGAAAGGAGTGAGAACCTGGCTCTGCCATCTCGCGTGGGGCGGGAGGAGTGGTAACCAACCCTGGGGGTGGTTAGCACCCTGAAGATGCTCCCGTAAATTAAGAACATTTTTAACATCTATATCTTGGATTATATATTTTTTAAATTTAAGAACACTGCTTTTTTAAAGTATTTTAATGACTATTTATTCTTGTTTTATTTTAAACCACCCAGAGTCACTCTTTGAGTGAAATGGGCGGTGACTAAATTTGAAATATAACTAAACAAACAAACAAACAAATATATAAAATTCTAGCCTGTAACGGAACCCATTCTTTTACTCCATCTCCTTCCTTTCCTCATTTCCCATTTTGCACCAATTTGTTTTCAAATAAGCATAAGATAGAATGTTCCAGTTTTCATGCAATTAACATAGCATTTAGTTTGTGCTTATTGTTAATCTTCTGATTGCTCAAATTATGAAATGATTATCTTACTCTAATAGCTCTTTGAAAAAGAGCAGCTAATTGTTACAAATAGTCTTCCACATACCAACCTTTATGCTTCCCTACAACCATCTAATGCTCCTAGCCCTCCTTTTAGATTCTTGTTTTTTATATATAGTTTTAATATATCGTCTAGCTTTTCATAATTATTATTTTTTAGACTTTGATGCTTTTTAATTGACTGTATGCTGGTCTATCACCATAGTTTGATTTGATTTGTTACAAATAGCCAGCCTTCATTCACAATACTGAAGCCTCCCTGCCAACCTAAATGTCAGACAGCATCTAAGTATGAATACAAGGCATGGTATTAGAGTCCCCTTCGGGGGAGATGCTGCAGTAATAGAAATTGAAAAATAAACAAATAAACTAAACAAATAAACACGCAGGCAGGCTTTGGCATGTATACGGAGGAGATGGCCCAAATCCTTCCTCTGATAGGGAATAGGCTCTTTTAAAACTAGAGACAGAACTCAGGGAAATGGAGCAAGAAGTTGCTGTGCCTCACTTGAGAAAAGAAATGGGGTATAACAACAATATCTCTAATAAAAGGGTGAATTATTCCAAGAGGCCTGTTGAGGTCCAGTGGAAAAAGACAGGGGACTTTCAGGATATCTTTAAGAATGTGATAGAATGTCTTACAGACTCGGGGAGTACAGAGGATGGAGGATGACTGTTACAGAGGGGAGCAGGGCCATTACAGAAAAGATTCCTGAATCCTGTGTAGGGAGGAAACACAAGAGACAGACTCAAAGTAACTCTGCCTTAATTGCAGTAGGTATAAGTTGAGCTAGAGCAGAGCTTTCCAAAGTGCTGGCGACACACCAGCGGCAGCGGCGGCGGCAGCGGTGGCGGCGCGCGCACGGCGACGGCGCGAGGGGGCGTGCGGCGGCGCGCGCGCACAGTGGCAGTGCGGGGGGCATGCGGCGGCGCGCACACGGTGGCGTGGGGGGACGTGCGGCGGCGCGCGTGCGCGCACGGTGGCAGCACGCCGCCGCTTCCAGGTGGTGTGGCGACACACCACGCTGTGTGTGGCGACACACTTTTGTGTCGTGACACACAGTTTGGAAAGCTCTGAGCTAGAGAATTGCTTTGGCAGACTTTCAAGATTCTGTTATATTACCCTAAGGTAAAGGTAAAGGTTCCCCCCCCCCCCCATTTGTGCAGTCGTGTCCGACTCTAGGGGCCGGTGCTCATCTCCGTTTGTTAGCCGAAGAGCCAGCGTTGTCCGAAGACACTTCCACAGTCATGTGGCCGCATGACCCGTGCGGAACGCTGTTACCTACCCACCTGCAAGAGGGATAGGTTCAAGAGGGATTGCTGCAAGAGGGATAGGTTCAAATATAGGTAAAGGTAAAGGTTCCCTCCGCACATTTGTGCAGTCGTGTCCGACTCTAGGGGCCGGTGCTCATCTCTGTTAGCCGAAGAGCCAGCGTTGTCCGAAGATGCTTCCATTATCATGTGGCCGGCATGATGCACGCAGAACGCTGTTACCTTCCCACCGAAGTGGTACCTATTCATCTACTTGCATTTGCATGCTTTCGAATTGCTAGGTTGGCAAGAGCTGGAGCTAGTGCGGGAGCTCATTCCGTCACGTGGGGCTAGGGATTCGAACCTCCAAACTTGCGATCTTCCGATCGACAAGCCTGGCGTCTTACCCACTGAGCCACCACACCCCTCTTATATTACCCTACTAGCAA
Organism: Charina bottae; assembly: GCA_023362775.1. Lineage (NCBI taxonomy): Eukaryota > Metazoa > Chordata > Lepidosauria > Squamata > Charinaidae > Charina > Charina bottae. Next base: position 53,769,526 of record JALMGJ010000003.1, on the reverse strand, counting down.
CAAAAATCTTTCCAGAAATCCAGGTGTTCTTGTTTCCTGACTTTGCCTGCCTCAGGGGGCTTGACAGAGAAATAGGCAAATATACTAGGGAGGAGCTGTATTAAATTTTAATTTCTCTTCTATTCCAGAAAATCTAGAGTTGGAGTGGAGAAATTCTATTTGTAATAGATCAACACTGTCATGTGGTCTACTCAGCATTATTATTATCCATTGAATGTTCTCTTTGTTTCTTTATTTTCTTTCTTTCCAAGCTGTATTTACTTCTTTCAACAATGAAGGTTTGCATGTTGGGTATTTAATGTTAAAAAACAACCAATAAAGTTTTGATTTTGTTTCTCTCTTGTGAGATTGGTCTAAATTCCAAAAATGGAGGGGGAAAGAGGAAGGGCTGAAATCCCTAGCCATATGCCTTTATGCTACAAAACAAGAGGACTACATTATAATAATAATTTCATTTTCCCTCACACTTTTCCCTTTTCACTGCCATTTAAGGCAATATAGGTGGTGAGAACTCTATATCTCTCACACACCCTGGGTTACAGGGAGAATGCCAGGTGAAGCAGTCCCTGGAAAATAGGTGCATCAGAAATGCCAAGCTACTACCCAAGGCAAGGAGATACAGCAAGGGTGTGTGGACCTAATGGGCTTCTGGGAGAGAAGATCTGAGATTTCAAATCTTTTTCTCTATGGACTCAGCTATGCCACTACAATAATACTAATTATTATTGTTTTTGTTTCTGTATTCAAACAAATTCATTGACCGTTGGTAAAGGCCTTAACTATTCCAAAAGAAATAAACTTTATTAAAACTTGACAGATAAAATTTTAAGCTACTATAAATTTTATTTTCTCTTTTTTTGTTCCTTCCCATTCACTACACCTCATGCTTTTAAAATTTATTTTGAATGGCTAGGGTACCGTTGAGGGCAGAATGAGAGTACATTTCAATGATAAAAATAGCTTCGTCAACAGAAACACTCCACTAGATTTCATACATTAATGCTACAACTTTTGTTCTAGGCTAGACCTTGCTCAAGATTCACCATCACAAAATAATCTTGATCTATATTACAAGCTCAGATCATGTACTTCACTTTTTAATACTTACAGTTAAATGTATCAGATGTGAAGAAACTAAACAAAGGAATTATTGAACTGATCTGTGTTGCTCAAAGGTTGAGATAGGACCTAGGGGAGAAGTCTCAGATGTCTTCTACATTTGGGTTGTTACAGCCAAACTTGTGGTGGATTTCAGTAATGCTGCTGATTCTCAGGAAGGGGGGAGCACATTCCAAGGAGGGGAGCAAGATGAGAGAAAACACAGTCCAGGAAGCAATGGTGGGAAAACTAAGAGGTTCAGAATAGCCCCGCCCTAGAGCCTCCCAGGTTATTTCCCTTTAGGTTAGGTAGAGTAGCTTTAGTCTGGCAAGATTCTGTCTATACGGTGTGAGCAAAGAAAGAACTGAAGTTTGGCTGGATTGATTTTTCGTCGTTCTTGGGCTGGGCCTGACAAAACTATTGAGAATTATTCCCACAAAAAACAGAGGAGGGTTCTCTCCAGTTGACTCAAATCTAGTAAGCCACCACTACTGTTAAGAAAATTCTGACTAGAGTAGTCATTGCAATGCATAATGAGTTCACTCCATAAGTTATTCCATAACCTTTACTCTTCTAAAGTGTTATCTTCATTATGAATAACGGCTTCTTTAAAACTACATTAGCACTGAAATTCATTTGGCATTGTGAATAACAATTTTCACTGGACAAAGTAACATTTACTCCAAGGTACTATCCAATTCAAGCACCTTGTATAGTAGTACCCTTGCTTCCTGACAGTGAGAAATCAACACCTACTATTTCAAAACAGTATTTTAAAACTGCAATCAATCTTTGGCTTCTGATCTTTTTCCTTTTCTCCTGTTACTTGATCATTCTCTTTTTAACCATAAGGATAAAAATGTTCAATGTACAGAATAAGAAGATAAATAATTGCATAAAATCAGATGTTTAATTATAGGTGGGAGTCCTGTTTCTAGTAAATATATTTTGCAGAAACATAGCCATAAGTATCTACTTGTTTTCAAATGAATCAAGTTCAATAGTTCTTTGAAAAATATTTAGGACTCCTTAGTTAAGATTTTTAGCAACATCTGAAGTATTGTTTATCTATTTCATTTACTAGCAAAACAATTTCTTCACTGTTGTATAAGATTCTTATATTAAGCAGAAGGGGTTCACTTTAAAAAATTTTTATAAAGCTTTATTAATTTTTTCAACATATACATAAAATACATAAAAACTAAAAAGAATGAAACAAAGAATACTACAAGAAAAAAGAAAACTAAAACAGTGCGAAAATACAGAAAAGACTATTACATGGTGGCTTTCTACAACAAAGATATATACCTCATTATCAATCTCTTACTCTAATTTAAACTAAGATAAACATTATTTCTATAAAGCATTTCCATCTCTATATGATATTCTCCTCTAAATCAAACTCTCCCTCTTAAAAAAATAAAAACTTTTCTAACACAATTATTTGTGTAATAAGCAAATACTCAAATATTATCCTACTTCACTAAAATTTTACTCCTCTCTGCCTACTAAAATAACAAAAAATAAATTATCTACATTTGGTTAATGTCCTTTTACCCAAGGTAAAATCATTATCACCAAAACAAAAACATCAGTCTAAAGCTTTAAAAGACCATCCTGAGAAACACATTTAAACAATTATCCGACTTCAAAATAGAGTAAGGCATTTACATATCTCAGTATTACACACAAAGCTTTCCCCTTACAAATCTCAAATTCAGCAGCCAGCCTTGATTCTTGGTCTCGATTTTCCAGGAACACAGCGAACTGTATCTCTCCCATTGCACTCGAAACTCTTCTTTCGTCAGAATCAAAGTTAACTCTCCACAGTCCACTTTAAAAAAAATTAAGACTCAGGGAAGATGTTATGTACCCCAAGTGTTGCAGAAGTATTTTTTTTCCTTTGAAAATCAAAGCAAATCCCACTAACCAGGGAGAACTCTAAGTTGAAGTTCCTGATTTGGAAATCCTTTTGTTTTTCTTCTCTGTTTCTCTGTCTTTGTATGTGTGTACAGCACAGTCAGTTATTTGTTACTGTTTAAACAAAAAAACACTAGATAAGGCCATTACTAAAACAAGGAAGAAATGGAAACTGATTTGGGTTTTACATAGAGCAGACAGGAGAAAAAAAAATGTAAACATAATAAACAGAGGTCATATTTGAATTCCTTCATAATGGCTTCATGGTTTTGCCACAACAAATCCCCTTATCTGACTCTTCATATCCTGGGAAATATATTCTTGCAGTGTTTTGCTGTATCAGCCAAGATACAGAGATCAGCCGAGATCAACGTTCACTGCTGCTTTGCCTGGGCAAACCCTCATCAGCCTTGCCCTGGCAAAGCGGAAACCAAAATCCCAAGATAATTTTGAAGGGGGGTGGAAGGTTTCACACAAATTCGTTTATCATTTTAGAGGGTTATGGTGTCTCAAGAGTTTGAGAACTCCTGACCCAATGAAAATATGTTCACACAGCAATTAATTTCAATTAACAGTTCACTGTTGGCTGTCTGGGGAAAGAAGCCAAGGGTGAGCTACTAATGACCCACACTTTGATAAGGATATGGCAACTGCACATACATTTTGTCCAACAATGCTCAACACACCAAACATAACCAAACCAACCTTATGAGGTTGAAGAATGAAAATACCTATAAAAATTAATATAGTTACCAAAATGTCAGTATAAAAAGCAAATAAGTGATTAATGTTCCTAGACAGAGACTCTACTTTAAAGCTTCCAATTACAATGCCATTTCAAAAAAGAATCTTTTTTATAAATTATTCTGAATCCAAAGTTACAACTTAAGAGGTAACCCCTTTTGCATTGGTTCCACTCCTTCTTCAACAGTCCCAATCTGTGATGCTGGGGGAGGAGAGGTGGCTTTGTGGCCCTGATGTCTGGGGTGCTCTCTCCCCTGTTCTTTCAAAACTATATGAAGCCACTAGGAGAAGTCACCTACTGAGTTTGGTCTAGTGGTTAAGGTGCTGGGCTAGAAACCAGGAGTCTGTGAGTTCTAGTCCCGCCTGAGGCATGAAAGCCGGCTGGGTGACCTTGGGCCAGTCACTCTCTCTCAGCCCAACTCACCTCACAGGGTTGTTGTTGTGGGGAAAAGAGGAGGAGGAAGGAGTATTTGATATGTGCGCCGCCATGAGTTATTTATAAAAATAATAAAGGCGGGATAAAAAATTAAATAAATAAATAAATAAATAAATAAATAAATAAATAAATAAATATAAACTGTACGTTGCTGGTCCCAGACTGTGAGGGAAATGCTATCCATGTCCCTTCCCAGTGCCTGGAAACTGACAGAGTCTATATGGGAGAGAAGTTAGAACAGATTGTTGTTCCTTGACAGTGCCAGGGAGCAGGTTTGTGACTTGGGGGTCTTTCTGGATTCAGGCTCCTGCTAAAACGGCAAGTGGAAGCTGTGGCCAGAAGAGCCTTCACCCAGTTTTGGCTAGTGTGCCAGTTGTGACTCTACCTGGGCAGGAGGACCCAGCTAAAGTGACACCACCTGGCTGGGATACTATAATGCTCTCTACTTGGGGCTGCCCTGAAAACTATCTGGAAACTAAAACTGGTTCAAAATGCTGTGCCTCACAGACTTTCCGGGGTGCATGTAACATTGATTTTCAAAACCTGCACTGGTTGCTGGGTTATAATGTGAGAAGGCACTGCGTTTCAGTGCAGCGCCGACCCTAAGGAACAGCCTCCTGGTAGAGATCAAGCTAGTTCGCTCCTGGTTCATGTTCTGGAAATTATTAAAAATGTAGTTATTTCAGAAAGCCTTCTCCTGATTTTATCATGCCATCTTTAACTTTTATTTTTATTTTTGTGGTTTTTATGGATGTTTCTACTGTTTTTTATATTTTTATATTATTCTGCATATATTGCTAAGGGTCTTTTGATTGTAGCAAGATATAAATGTGTAAAATAAATAAACTTATAATGCTTTAACAGCTAAGTCTGTAGCTTGAATCATGTCAACTGGATTTCTATTTTCTTAGTGGAAACGTTTCGCTCCTTATCCAAGGAGCTTCTTCAGTCTGAGCAAAGTTGGTAAGGGAATCCTAAATATGTTCCTAGGTAGCTGTGTGACCTTACACCTGGGGCTAGGTCATGGTTATATTGAGATGTAATTTTTAAGTCCTTTTATCATCTAATGGAGGGTCGTTAAAATCACCATGCTGCTGTTGAGCTTCTGAAATGGTCTTAATCTTCCTAGGCACAGAAGACAACACGGGGAGGAAGATGGGGGAGAGTTTGTGCCTGAGGCCCCCACCTCTATTCAAGGAAGGATTTTCCAAGTTGGCATAAATGGATTCCTTGACCCCTCTCTCAAACCACCTATCTTCTCTGTCTAAAATGTGAACATTAATGTCCTCAAATGAGTGTCCTTTTTCTTTTAGATGAAGATAAACTGCTGACTCTGGTCCTGTGGTGTTATTTCTCCTGTGTTGGGCCATCCTCCTGTACATAGGTTGTTTGGTTTCTCCAATGTAGAGTTCAGAGCACTCCTCACTGCACTGGATTGCATAAACTACATTGCTTTTCTTATGTTTTGGAGTTTGATCTTTGGGGTGTACAAGCCTCTGTCTCAGTGTGTTGGTGGGTTTGAAATATACAGGTATGTGGTGTTTGCCAAATATCCGTTTTATCTTTTCAGACACGCCAGCCATGTAGGGAATGACCAGGTTCTTTCGTTTACTCTGAGTCTCAGCCCTATCTGTCGCTGTTTTAGGTCTGGTAGATTTAGATTTGGTGAAGGCCCAATTTGGATATCCACAGGCCTTCAGGGCTGTTCTCAGGTGCTGATTTTCATTCTTTTTGGAATCCATGGAGGTGGGGATGGTTTCTGCTCTGTGTGACAATGTCCTGATGACTCCTAGTTTGTGCTGCAGTGGATGGTGGGAGTCAAACATCAGATATTGATCTGTGTGTGTGGGTTTCCTGTAGATCCCTATTTCTAGCTTGCCACCGGTCCCAATGAGGACTTCACAGTCTAGGAATGCCAGTCTGTTGTCCTTGGTGTCTTCTCTGGTGAAGCTAATGTTGGCATCTATAGTGTTTATATGGTCCGTGAAGGCCTGTACTTCCTGGGCCTTGATTTTGACCCAGGTGTCATCCACATACCTAAACCAGTGGGTGGGCACCGTTCCCTGGAATGTGTTGAGTGCTTTCTTCTCCACTTCTTCCATGTATAAATTGGCCACAATGGGTGACACAGGAGAACCCATGGCACAGCCGTGTTTTTGTCTGTAAAAGTCACCTCTGTATGTGAAATAAGTGGTGTTAAGACACAGGTCCAGAAGATGGCAGATCTGGTTTGGGTTGAGATGGCTTCTCCTTTCCAGGGTGCTGTCCTCTTCTAGTCTCTTCCTGACAGCGGATAGAGCATGAGTGGTGGGGATGCTGGTGAAAAGGGAGGACACATCAAAGGAGACCATTCTCCTGTGTCACCCATTGTGGCCAATTTATACATGGAAGAAGTGGAGAAGAAAGCACTCAACACATTCCAGGGAACGGTGCCCACCCACTGGTTTAGGTATGTGGATGACACCTGGGTCAAAATCAAGGCCCAGGAAGTACAGGCCTTCACGGACCATATAAACACTATAGATGCCAACATTAGCTTCACCAGAGAAGACACCAAGGACAACAGACTGGCATTCCTAGACTGTGAAGTCCTCATTGGGACCGGTGGCAAGCTAGAAATAGGGATCTACAGGAAACCCACACACACAGATCAATATCTGATGTTTGACTCCCACCATCCACTGCAGCACAAACTAGGAGTCATCAGGACATTGTCACACAGAGCAGAAACCATCCCCACCTCCATGGATTCCAAAAAGAATGAAAATCAGCACCTGAGAACAGCCCTGAAGGCCTGTGGATATCCAAATTGGGCCTTCACCAAATCTAAATCTACCAGACCTAAAACAGCGACAGATAGGGCTGAGACTCAGAGTAAACGAAAGAACCTGGTCATTCCCTACATGGCTGGCGTGTCTGAAAAGATAAAACGGATATTTGGCAAACACCACATACCTGTATATTTCAAACCCACCAACACACTGAGACAGAGGCTTGTACACCCCAAAGATCAAACTCCAAAACATAAGAAAAGCAATGTAGTTTATGCAATCCAGTGCAGTGAGGAGTGCTCTGAACTCTACATTGGAGAAACCAAACAACCTATGTACAGGAGGATGGCCCAACACAGGAGAAATAACACCACAGGACCAGAGTCAGCAGTTTATCTTCATCTAAAAGAAAAAGGACACTCATTTGAGGACATTAATGTTCACATTTTAGACAGAGAAGATAGGTGGTTTGAGAGAGGGGTCAAGGAATCCATTTATGCCAACTTGGAAAATCCTTCCTTGAATAGAGGTGGGGGCCTCAGGCACAAACTCTCCCCCATCTTCCTCCCCGTGTTGTCTTCTGTGCCTAGGAAGATTAAGACCATTTCAGAAGCTCAACAGCAGCATGGTGATTTTAACGACCCTCCATTAGATGATAAAAGGACTTAAAAATTACATCTCAATATAACCATGACCTAGCCCCAGGTGTAAGGTCACACAGCTACCTAGGAACATATTTAGGATTCCCTTACCAACTTTGCTCAGACTGAAGAAGCTCCTTGGATAAGGAGCGAAACGTTTCCACTAAGAAAATAGAAATCCAGTTGACATGATTCAAGCTACAGACAATTCCACCTGGATGACTGATAACCTTCATAGACATTTTAACAGCTAAGATTTAAACAGATGCATTATGGGCCTTGAGAAGATCTAAGTAATTCAACATTATGGATGTTGGGGTTTTCCCAACGCCCGCTAGAGCAAGGACATCAAAACTGTTCTAATTTCTGTAGCACACTTACAGTGTATAAAGAATGATGAACAAGAATTCAATTATGCAATGAGAGATTGCTTTAATTAGATAGTTAATTGACTCTTCAGTTCCAATAAGTAATATTGCCTGTTTTTAAACAGAAATAGCAATCTTTTCCAGGACTCCGCAAATGAACCTGTCTCTTAAAACTTTCTTGGCAAATTTGTAGTCTGTAGGAACGCGACACGTCTAAAAGCACACACATTCGGCTGTGGATGCTTTTAATCAGTGAAGTGTAGGAGCAATAGAAATCCCAAAGGCAACAGTGACTAATCCTGTAGCTGGGTTACAACCTAGCACTCCCCTTGGAGAGAGAGAAAAATGCAATTTAGAGGAAAAAGCCTGAAAATGCCAGTGAAATTTTTGGTTAAAGTAAAACTATACATTGCAGTGCACAGGAGACTGAGGTTTCTATTCTAGCTATAAATATTTTAAAAACCTTTCATACCAACACAAGTCAAATGTCAGAACATACTCTTGCTTAATATACTGCAGAAAGTGTCTTTATTACTATGGAAAAGCTTAGATTTAATTCTGTTCTAGTCTCTCAAATATAGCACGTTGAGTCCACTAGGCACAGGACAATGGGTCGGGGTTCGGGTGGGGTGAAGGTCAAGGGGCAGGAAAGGGGAAACTATATTATACGTATAATGTGGTAAACTAAAAACAGTATAAAGCAGAGATCATTTGCAAGAATGAGTTGAATTGACATATTGCGTTAAGGCACTCTATAGCTTATTTTAGCAATGGTTTGTTTAATAACCCACAAAGCCTTACATATCATGCTTAGGTATCAACCATGGTCTAAAAACAACAATGTCTAGGTCATACAATTACATTGTGACTTCTCAGAATGTATGAACTTAGTTGTTTTTGTGAGTTGCTGCTAAGCTAGAAAAATAAGTTAAATAATAATGATAATGATAATAATGTATTAAATGTATATGGAGACAGCTTACTCGCACAGCCAAACAAAAGAATTGGTCTACAAAGCTCTGTTTGACAAGATCTGTTTAAAATGCAATCAAACTTGAATGGGTAGAAATATAGAACAAAACTGTACTGGACATCATTGTGATTAGTCACTATATTATTATATATTGTTAATAATCACTATATAGGAATGAGAAGAAAGAGTTCTAGAAAAGCAATATTGTTCATTTCAGTGCGGAAGCCACTGCGCAGGTCTCAAGCTGCCTTTCACAGGCTCCTCCAACTCAAAAAGACCAGGGGACTTGACACTGCACTGGCAGTATCATAGCCAATACGTTTCATCTGAGCTAATTGAAAACTTGTTCATGATGACTTATAATACAGTCAACAATGGCAATTTTTGACAGTTTCTATTTATTGGTTGATTTATTACTGGGAGTTCCAAGGCTGCTTCAGTCCTATCAACTCTAGGAATTCTAGAAGTCAGAATACATTCAACAAAAGGTAAATGTTTTAATAAAGAATAAAACACCATAATAATTACATCTTCTCATACCCCCCAGCACCATCTCTTACACTCAGGGTATGCATTCCAAGATCACATGATTCCAGCAGCTTCCAGGGCAGGGAAGAGCAGAATGACCAAAAGCAGTGTTGTGAGACACAAGCCCTGCCCCTTATTGTACATGCATTATGATGATGCACACACATACAAAAGAGGCAGAGCTTGTGGCATGATGGTGCTTTCATCCTTTTGATGAAAGCAGCAGCATCCTGCAAACAGCCATGCATAATTCCTCCAGTCCCCAAAGGCTCTGAAACACATGGGTCTTCATATGTTTCGAAGGGGAAGGGTCCAATGTCACTTCTGGGGCCAAGTTGTTCCAAAGAAGGGGATAGGATAGGATAGGATAGGATAGGATAGGATAGGATAGGATAGGATAGGATAGGATAGGATAGGATAGGATAGGATATTTTATTGGCCAAGTATGACTAAACATACAAGGAATTTGTCTTTGGTGCAAGAGCTCTCAATAATAAATTATTGAGAGAAATATTAGAAAAGAAATAAGAAATAAAAGAAATAAAGCACTCAACACATTCCAGGGAACGGTGCCCACCCACTGGTTTAGGTATGTGGATGACACCTGGGTCAAAATCAAGGCCCAGGAAGTACAGGCCTTCACGGACCATATAAACACTATAGATGCCAACATTAGCTTCACCAGAGAAGACACCAAGGACAACAGACTGGCATTCCTAGACTGTGAAGTCCTCATTGGGACCGGTGGCAAGCTAGAAATAGGGATCTACAGGAAACCCACACACACAGATCAATATCTGATGTTTGACTCCCACCATCCACTGCAGCACAAACTAGGAGTCATCAGGACATTGTCACACAGAGCAGAAACCATCCCCACCTCCATGGATTCCAAAAAGAATGAAAATCAGCACCTGAGAACAGCCCTGAAGGCCTGTGGATATCCAAATTGGGCCTTCACCAAATCTAAATCTACCAGACCTAAAACAGCGACAGATAGGGCTGAGACTCAGAGTAAACGAAAGAACCTGGTCATTCCCTACATGGCTGGCGTGTCTGAAAAGATAAAACGGATATTTGGCAAACACCACATACCTGTATATTTCAAACCCACCAACACACTGAGACAGAGGCTTGTACACCCCAAAGATCAAACTCCAAAACACAAGAAAAGCAATGTAGTTTATGCAATCCAGTGCAGTGAGGAGTGCTCTGAACTCTACATTGGAGAAACCAAACAACCTATGTACAGGAGGATGGCCCAACACAGGAGAAATAACACCACAGGACCAGAGTCAGCAGTTTATCTTCATCTAAAAGAAAAAGGACACTCATTTGAGGACATTAATGTTCACATTTTAGACAGAGAAGATAGGTGGTTTGAGAGAGGGGTCAAGGAATCCATTTATGCCAACTTGGAAAATCCTTCCTTGAATAGAGGTGGGGGCCTCAGGCACAAACTCTCCCCCATCTTCCTTCCCGTTTTGTCTTCTGTGCCTAGGAAGATTAAGACCATTTCAGAAGCTCAACAGCAGCATGGTGATTTTAACGACCCTCCTTTAGATGATAAAAGGACTTAAAAATTACATCTCAATATAACCATGACCTAGCCCCAGGTGTAAGGTCACACAGCTACCTAGGAACATATTTAGGATTCCCTTACCAACTTTGCTCAGAAGCTCCTTGGATAAGGAGCGAAACGTTTCTACTAAGAAAATAGAAATCCAGTTGACATGATTCAAGCTACAGACAATTCCAGCTGGATGACTGAGAACCTTCATAGACATAGAAAAGAAAAGAAAAAATAAGAAAAAATAATACTACAGCTATGTAACTAACACATACTCATATTTAAGGGAGAATTAAGGAACAATAATACTGCATCTGTTATCTAGCATATGTTGACATATAACAGAACATATATAAATATGTTCATTTTCCAGTCACCTCTCCCTTGATTTCCTGGTAGGTATGGACTCTCAACATGCCTTCCCTGCTTTCTTCTCCTGTATTGGGTGGAAAGATTCTATCTGGAGTATACAGTCTTGAAGAAAACCAGTCCAAAACCCTACATGAAAGATTTTATGATGGACATAGACAACTTGTGCTCTGCAAGCCAATATGCCCCAAATTCTCCTATGCATTTCTTGTGCTGACCCACAGAAATTATGCTAAAAAACCATGGTGCAATATCCAGTTCTCTTTCAGCATAAAAAAGGACAATTTCCACATCTATAAACAATTCCAAACCAAAGAATTAAAAAAACACTTAAAAATCTAAAACCCCAGCCAATCTACTTCAGTAGCATCATCATATTATCATCCCAATCAATGTAACCCCCAGATGCAAAAACATAAAGGGGAAAATGTGCTTTCTGAGCCAAGAAAAAATAGCCTGCCCTCAATCTATAAAAAGCATCATATCCCATAAATCTTGGTATTGCTACTTAAAATGTACAGGGTCCAGACTGTAAATGCAAAATGTTCATTACAAGCCATGAAGCTTGCCCTGGGTATAGCAGAATTCAGTATGGCAGGGGTAGATTTAAAGCTAAAATAGCTTTAAGGCTTTTGCTGGATCTATTTTATAATTTTCAGATTATTCTTTCCATTCCATCTTTTGCAGAAATCTTCTGCTAGAAGAAAGGAAAAACAGTGGTTCAGAAACTGATCACAGGAACCAGGATTAATCTCAAAGCTGGGGACCAAGTGGTGTGTGCTTGTATGCATGTGTGGGTGTGGGTATGCAAGTAAAATAAAGGTAAAGTCTCCAAGTCACACTTGTTTCCTGCTTGAGACTTCATGGCAATAATACCAAAAACCTTCTTCTGGATACTTTTTCCAACTTTCCAATCTAATGTACAGCCCTAGGATTTCCTGCTAAAAATTGGTACACTGCAAATACTCCCTAGGTCCAATCCTGCTTGGCTTTTCAGGTCAGTCAATATAATTTAGATAGCAGGAATGGGCAACCTGTGGCTCCAAGATTTCCCAATTTCATTTTTAATGGCCCTCTGACCCCTCTCTGGCTATGCTTGCTGATAGCAGTTTCCCCAGCTGTTTTGAGGTGGGGAAGAGGTGGAACACTGTTAGTGGAAACCCTAACATAGGCACATTACAGCTAAAAAACAACCCCCTCAAAACTTACTCCAGCACACCGTGTCACTCTACTTTGTGGCCTTCATACATACCCCAAAATGTACTGCACATCAAAAGGTTGCACTAAAGCAAGGGTCGGAAATGGCGGCTCGCGAGCCACATGCGGCTCTTTGGCCCCTTGAGTGTGGCTCTTCCGCAGCTGAACTCACCCCCGCCCCTTCCACGCGATTGGATCCCGCCCCCAAACTCTTACTCTCTTACGCGCTCTCGCTCTCCAAGGCCGGGGCCACCCGCAGCCGCCCACACCTCGCGCACAGCCCGCGGGGCTCTCTGCCGCTCCCTTCGATGGAGGAGGGACCAGCGTGCCTTGGGAGCTGCTGCTGGTGGCATGTCTGGGCGAGGCGCGCGGGCGGAGCTGCCCGTCTGGCACTTGGGCGCTCCCGAGCCTCTTCCCTTCTCCCTTGCCACGTTCGGGCGTTGAGGCCAGGCAAAGCCGGGCGGTCGCGCATGGGCGAGGCGAGGAGTCCCGCTCCTGCGCCTACCGCCACATCCGTCCATTCCCGGCCTCTCTCCCCATGTCCGGCGGGTGCCCATGCCAGAATCCCCACGACCCGGAGGCAGCGACTGCTCGGAGGGCCCCAGCGAGAAGAGGCGCGTGATCCCCGGTGGATCCCTTCCAGGGGCCGCGGGGCTTCCCTGCTTTCCTCCCAAGGAGGCCTCGACGGCGCACCCTCCCGCCCCATCAATCCCCCCACCCCGCCGTTGGGCGTCAGAGGCTGAAAGGATGTGGCAGGAACGGCCCTGGAAAGCGGGGCCTGCGGAGCGCCACCTTTGGGGAGGAGGGTCCAGCCGGCGAGCAATGGCGGCGCCGGAGTTTTCGCCGGAGCGGCTGGCGCGCTGGCTGGCCGAGGCATCCAGGCGCTGGGCAAGGGCGTGGGCCCGGGACGCGAGCAACCCGCCTTGGCGCTCCTGGAGAAGCGGCCGCGGGAGGCCCGCCGGGTGCATCCCCCCACCCCGCCATTCGGCGTCCTCTCCCCCGCTAACCCGAGCCCTGCGGCGGCTGGGGGAAGCCAAGCCAGGCGGGGGTGCAGCGGGGCCCAGCGGCGCGCTGAGGGCGAAGAGCCGCCTGCTCTCCCCTTGGCTGCCTCCGGGTCGCGGGGATTCTGGCATGGGCACCCGCCGGACATGGGGAGAGAGGCCGGGAACGGACGGATGTGGCGGTAGGCGCAGGAGCGGGACTCCTCGCCTCGCCCCTGCGCGACCGCCCGGCTTTGCCTGGCCTCAACGCCCGAACGTGGCAAGGGAGAAGGGAAGAGGCTCGGGAGCGCCCAAGTGCCAGACGGGCAGCTCCGCCCGCACGCCTCGCCCAGACATGCCACCAGCAGCAGCTCCCAAGGCACGCCGGTCCCTCCTCCGTCGAAGGGAGCGGCAGAGAGGGTGGCCCCGGCCTTGGAGAGCTGGGGTGCAGGGGGACGGGAGCGTTGCCGGCAGTCCGCGAGGACCGGCCATGGAAGGTGAGCGAGGACTGGGGTGGCCGGCCAAGCGCAGCGCAGCCCTTCCACGCGATTGGATCCCGCCCCCAAACCCCGCCCCTTCCACGCAATTGGATCCCGCCCCCAAACCCCGCCCCCTTCCACGCAATTGGCTCCTGTCCGCAAACCTCGCCCCCTTCCACGCGATTGGCCCCCGCCCGCAAACCCCGCCCCCTGGCTCTCGAGCATTTCAAAATGTGCACAAGCATGTCAAAATGGCTCCCTGTATAAAAAGTTTGCCGACCCCTGCACTAAAGGATTCAAAATAATAACAGCTTTAAGGTACATAGCAAAGGAACTACACAGAAATAAACTACAACAGCCCAATTCCCAGTAAAGGGGCATCCATTTGAACATTTTGCTCCATGAAGAAACATTTTTAGTGCTCATACCCTGGTGTATTAACATAAAGAATGTCAGGAAGACATCTTGGTGAAATACAGGAGGAAAAAAGCAGTTAAGCTAATAATTCAAGAGCTGGGATTTTACACTATGATACTCTTCAAGGTGGGAGGGGGGAGTATTTTTAAAAGTTCACTGGTCAGTCACTCTTTTTCAGATCAACTTACCTTAGAGGAATGTTGCATAGAGATAAAATGAAGGAAAATCTCCATAAAAGCAACCCTGAGCTTCCAGAAAAGGAAGAATCATCACCTTCATCTAAGAAGCTACAGGAAATAGGGTGTTCAGATTCCTCTTTTACTGCATTACATTTCAGCCTAATTCTTTAAAATTCTTCCTTTTCCCCATTACCTGCTTTTTATAACAATTACCCTAAGAGTTCTGTAGGGCTCTAAAATAGGCATGCCCTTTGGGTTTAAATCGGTCTTAATAAAGGTCTTGCCCAGTCATGATTCTGGGTAGATTTTGAATTTGAAAGACATAAAGCTATGGGTTGCCAAGAGAATATTTTCATGCGAAGTGTAAAAAACAAAACATTTTTATAGCTGCAATCCAGAAGAAGAATCAGATTTGCAGGTCAAGCTCTAGTTTAAAAGCTGGATGGCAATGTCTTTTATGCACAGAGATTTACTACGGAAGGTTATGTTATAAGTTATTTAATAAAATAGCCAGATATTTCTCAAATATTTAAAAGCATTCAGCCTGAGAAAAAGAATCACAAGATTCAATGAATCTTTATAAATTCAAAATTTTTAAAAAACAGCTATTCCATATTCTTTGACCCTCCCTTGAATGTTTCCTCTTAGCAGATCTTGAAGTCATTCATATTGTTAGTAAACTTTGCAGAAAGTCACAGGGATCAAAGTTATAACCATGAATGAAAGCTAGAGTATGCCCTACTGGTCCAAAAACTACAAAAAGCAGGAGGATTTACTAGTCAGACCCTCTCTGTGTGGCTGTGAATCCTCAAGCTATAATGTAATGCCCTGGGCTTTCCTCGGAAAGACTCAATATTGAACTGCATTGGCTGGTAACTTAATTAAATTTTCCTGAGAAAACCCACAAGGTCTAGACATCAGCCTACACGTGGGAAAGTTTTTACTGACTTTATTGACTGAAAAAGATTTACTGGCTACAAACATATCATGCCTTGATGGAGACCAAGGAAAAGTACTGATTTCACTGCCAGGTATATAAGAACTGTTTCTGGCAAAGTAAAAATATTCAGAAACATCACAAAGGCACCTCATAACCCCACCACCCATCCTGGCCTAAATTCCCACCTGGACGATGGCTCAAAAGTGCTATGCTGCTGTAGGGATGTTTCTCAATTAACCCCAAGAAGGCCATGGTACTGTAAGCTTAGAACTTAGAATGCTTGCAGGAGAAATTTTTCTCAAATACCCAAGAAAGATTAAGATCCAGCAACAATAATATCTGTATGGCTTCTATTCTTTCATTCTATATAACTTGTTAGCTCCCCTCCCCATCATCTGGTCACCTGTGGCAAGTAACACAAACATTTAAGTAGCCATCCGGAAACAGCCAGTGTCATATAGTGGTTAAGGTGTTGGACTGGAGCAGGGAGACCCGGTTACTAGTCTATCCTCAGCCAGTGGAAATTCACTGGGTGACGTTTGCCCAGCCACTCTCTTTCAGCCCAATCTACTTCACAGGGTTGCTGTGCAGAAAAAGAGAAGGAGGATGTATTGTGTGAACTCCTGAATAAAAAAGCAGGATACAAACATATAAATAAACAGCATGTTTGAAGATACTCATTGTTTCCAGGACTGTAACCTGAAAAAATGTCTCAGAAAAGATCCTCCCTAGTTCTCCCAAAGATAAAGGGAGAGAGGGGGGAAGCACATTCAGACTTGCTAGATTCTGTTACTATAACTACAGTAGTAATTGCCTGCATGACTTTGGTTTCCTAATCTGGTCTACCTTGAAGGTCTGACATGAAGTCAAACTTTGAGTCAAACTCAACTCCTGTTGACTTCATGTAGTTCTCTTGGCAGTGATATGTAGTGGTTTGCCATTGCTTTCTTCTACAATGTGTTTAACTTCCCAATCTAGCCTACCTGGCATTTCCTGGGGATCTCCCTTCCAAGTACTAACCAAGTTTGACTTTGCATTGTGTTTTAAGGATCAGCCAAGTTTGGCTAGGCGTTGCCACTTCTTTATTTAAATGTGTTGTCTGTACTTCACAATCACCACTGCCAGAATAGATAGAACGTACACCAGAAGATATTTGTAGGTCTCTAAAACTAATAATAATCTGCAGGCTATTTTACATCTATGTTTATCTCATATTTCATGATGTGATAATTAAAAAATTGGCATTATCATAGTACTTTCCCCCCTTCTTTTAGAGTCATAGAGACGAACCACCTGCTACATGCAGCAATCCAAATCAGAGCATCCAAGATATCCAAGATATCCAAGAGGAGCAATCAAACAACACAATAGACCTTAATCAAGGAACTATTAACTCAGTCAATCACCCAAACAGCACACAACAGCCCAATCAAGGAACTACCAAGGAGAGTACAAGACCCCCACCAACACAGGCAGGACAAGCCAGGGTATATAAACAGACAGCAAGTTCCACTCTCTTTTCGCACTGAAGATGTTGCCTAGCCTGGCAATGAAATGTCTGCATGAAAACAACAAGGCTCAGAGAGCACCAAAGACTCCCCAGTTCAACCCTGAGCTACAAATATTCTCTTTGATTCATCCAAGATAGATGCCTCTTCAGTCTCTGCTTGAACACATCCAGTGAAGGGCAGCCCATTACTTCCTTTGGTAATTGGTTCCACTATTCCTTCATTTCTGATATTGTAAAAGGTAAAGGTTCCCCCACACAGTCGTGTCTGACTCTAGGGGCCGGTGCTCATCTCCGTTTGTTAGCCGAAGAGCCAGCGTTGTCCGAAGACGCTTCCGCGGTCATGGGGCCAGCATGATGCACGTGGAACGCTGTTACCTTCCCACCGAAGTGGTACCTATTAATCTACTTGCATTTGCATGCTTTCGAATTGCTAGGTTGGCAAGAGCGGGGGCGAGTGCGGGAGCTCACTCCGTCACGCGAGGCTAGGGATTCTGATGTTGAGTTGCATCTAATTATACATGTTTCCATTCATAGACTATATTAAACACATTCGTGGCAACTTAAAATAGTAAGAAGTCATTCAGTACTGCAAGGAACACTTCGCCCTTGCTGACAGACATACAGGAATTGGGGATTATTCTTCCCACTCACTCCCTGTCATTTTTTTTTAAGGAAACTTGTTATTCTAAACTTTCTACAGCCGGGTGCTGTCTGAATGCAACAAGCTACAACTCTCATCATCCCCAGATATGAGTCTGTGATGCAGATGATGATGGGGGGATATTCCTGCACTTCTGAAAGGCACATGTTGAGGATAATTGTTCCAAAAAGAAACAATCTCTTTAAAAGACTGTCATGAGTGCTGGCAGGGAGGGGTGTCTTAGAACCATCTTCCTTTACATTTACAAAGAGATTCAATCTGTGCTTCCTCAGAAAAGCAGAGCTCTAATTATTAAAGGAACATTGGTTTGAACAAGCAAAAAAGGTTAGTTTTGAATGAAAAGATTCAGGTGATCTTCAGGTTTATCTAGAATTCCTCAATGATTAGCGTAATGATGCTGGATAAGCTTTAGGGAAGGGAGTCAGCCTCTTTGTCATGGTGGACTTTCCACAGCTACAGAATGTGGCTCTTCAAACTCTAGGCTTCACTAGGAGTGGTAAGAAGGTCCTATGAGCCTGAGCTGTGCATTTTTATTTGATTTATATCCCTCCCACCTTTCTTTCAGGAGCTCTGAAGCCTTTTTTAATTTGATTTATTGAAGTATTATATATTGTTATTCTACTGAAAGCGTCATACTACACCACAGCATTTTAAGTACTGTACTGTACTGGTCTCAGTCTGACTGCTTTTTTTAACTGTGCTTAACAAGATACCAGCCGGAGGAGTTTTCAGTCTAAAGTTAAACAGAAATCTTAATCTAGAGCTATCAAAACAGCAGGCAAAAACTGCATGCATTCATGAAAGAAGGGTGTGCAGTAAAAACCTGAAGGATGCTTTTTTTAAAAAAAAATGTATTTGCAAAGGAATAAGAAAACGAAGAGCAAGGTAGCTCATCTTTCCATTCTATCTGCTAAAGGGACAAGTGTTATGAATTCAAGTTATGACCAGAAGGAAAAACATACCTGGGGTTCATCAGGCACACCCAGGCTGACCATTCTAGCAACTACACTAAATCTCCTCACATTTGATTTCATACCTATTTTTGTTTTAAATGGAGGGGAGATGTAACAGAACACCTTGGGGGAACAGAAGCAGAGCTGCCAAGACAGAAGAAAACCATCCAGAGAAATGTAATGAGAAAAAAGAAAAGCTTTATGAGATCTATTGGTTTCTTGTCTTTCTAAATAGCTAGAAAAGAGAAATAATTCTCCAACTTTACCAGTATTATTCATCCTCTCCTGAGAGCAGCAATCACAGCTCTCTTATCTGGACTATCGAAACAAAATTAAATGAAACTATTTTTGCTACTGCTGCTTCAACTGAAAGCTAATGCAATTATCAAGGTGATGGGGCTAAGCAGATTTCCTGCCAGCTCCCCAAGCACCTGGCTTAAACCACCAAGAACAGGGGACAAGTCACCATTCCCTGCTTTCCACAAGTAAGCTGTAATGGTTTTGGGAAAGGCCACCTGAAGACTGCCTGCTTGCTGCAATCCATCCTGCAGAAACCAAGATAGCACGGCTGTCCTTGAGCATGAAAAAGAGGCTGCAAAGAGATC
Organism: Charina bottae; assembly: GCA_023362775.1. Classification (NCBI taxonomy): domain Eukaryota; kingdom Metazoa; phylum Chordata; class Lepidosauria; order Squamata; family Charinaidae; genus Charina; species Charina bottae. The sequence continues at coordinate 53,750,187 of JALMGJ010000003.1, read as the reverse complement.
TGTGCAAATTCCTCCTTGTGCTTAACATGGTTTTCATCAGACACAACGAAAGCAGGTATGAACTAAATCCCAAGAGAGATCTACAGCTACAAGAGCAATTAGGTTACCTCATTTTCTGGGCTAGCTGACCTACTGAGACTTGAAAGTACAAATATGATTAAGGTCAGGTGATAGATTTGAAATACTTTCTCTTCTCCAAGAGGAGATCTCAGCAAAGCTTATGCCCAAAGCAGTAACTGGAATGTGTAGAATGTTTCAAGAATTCCAAAATTTGTTTCCAGGGAACTCAGCAGTGCAGTTCAAGGCTAGAGAATTTGGATCTAACAAGCTCAAAGTGTTCCATGTTTGAAACTCAGGGACTGTGACTGAATTTCGGAAGAATTCCACCCCAATGACATCTAGGAGAGGGGAAGAGGGGACACTCAATAAACTCAGAACACGACTTTCTTACAGTAATAATGTATGTGAGTAATGTAAGTACAAGTACCTATTGCAGAGCTTTCCAAAGTGTGTGTCGCGACACAAAAGTGTGTCGCCACACACAGTCTGGTGTGTCGCCACACAACCTGGAAGCGCTGATCATCATCAGCGCTTCCGGATTTTCCCGCGGCGACACACCAACGGTGGTGCACAAAAACCCAAAAGTGGCAGCAGCGCTTCCGGGTTTTTGCGCGCTGCCGCAACGGCAGCACTTCCGGGTTTTCCCGCGGCGACACACCAACGGCGGTTGGTGTGTTGCCGCGGGAAAACTTTGGAAAGCCCTGACCTATTGTATGATTTTTAAAAAATGAGAGACTTCACTAGGAGAGAAAGAAAATATAACTCGGCATCCTATGAATTGAGTCTAAGGGCAGCGGCAACCATTTTCAATGACAGACATCCCAGCTGCAACAGCTGCTTTGTTAAAGGAATGAAGAATAAACAACTCTGATATGAATAAGATAATCAGATGAGTTTCTTCATATTCCTAAAATTGCCCTGCTTTTCTTTATGAGAGAGATGCAAAAAGTTTCCCAATGCTATAATTCTCTATAAATACTTACATTTAGATAGTTCCTGTTACAGATGCGACAATTTGCAAAAGATTTCTAATTTCCCTTACATCAGTTCCTCCATCTACCATTCTATGAGCTGTGTTCCTTCAGAGCCAAAATCTAATGGCTTTGCTTTAAAGAAATAATTTCAGTATATATGTAGCAAACATCTATTTCCCACATTATTAGCCCTACTGGGACAATCTCATCTTCTAAACTATTGAGAGATGAAGAAAAACCTATTATCCTTGGGAGTGGGAGGGCAAACAGACAAAATCTGGGAACTTATTTTGCTGATGTGGTTTTTGCAGTACTTAGAATTTCAGTCTTCCAGGATCCTCAATCTTAACACATATTAACTTGGCCATGAGGAATTAGCCCATCAAACAAACACCGAAACCCAATATGTCGATGAAGATTCTCAGTCATCCAGGTGCAATTGTCTGTAGGTTGAGTCATGGCAACTGGATTTCTTTCTTTTGGTTGAAACGTTTCGCTGCTTGTCCAAGTAGCTTCTTCAGACTGAAGAAGCTACTTGGACAAGCAGCAAAACGTTTCAACCAAAAGGAAGAAATCCAGTTGCCATGACTCAACCTACAGACCAAAACCCAATATCTGACCCAGTTCACTAATCCATACAAAGTTAGTTTTAACCAGAAGCAGTCCCAGGGCTCTTTCGGATTAGGGTTAACTGATTCTTTGTTGTAACCCGCCCAGAGTCCCTTGCATGGGAGATGGGCGGGGAATAAATTTGAAAAATAAATAATAAAAAAATAAATTCTTCTGAGACAGAGGCAAAGTCCTAGAGAGGTCCTGTGATTGTGGAAGTTCCCCAAAAGCTCCACTTCTGTCTAGTATTTACATCCAGGTAGTCCTCGGTGAATGGTGGTAATTGGGATTAGGGTTACCTAACCCTAACCCTATCTGCTGCCACCAGCTTCTCCCACCGCCCAGCCTTTCCCACCACCACTGCACCTGCTGTACCATGCACCACTACTGTACCAGCCAGGGCCTTCTTTTGCACTGTTGCAGCTGGGGCTTCTCTTGTACCCTGACCAGGGCCTCCATTTGCGTGCCAGCCAGGGACTTCTTACGTGAAAGAAGCCCAGTGCATGAAAGAAGCTCCCTGCTATGCCGGCGTGAAAGAAGTTCCTAGCTAGAAGGGTCCTCCTTTTGCACCGGCACAGCCAGGGCCTTCTTTCACATGCTGGGCTTCTTTCACTGGTGTGAAAGAAGGCAGCACGCAAAAAGGCCCCAGCCAGCACAGTGGTGGTATGCGGTGCCGCAGGCATGGTGGCGATGGACAGGGCCGGGCGGTGGGGGCAGCTGGCGGCAGGAGGTAGGCGGGTGGCTAAAATGCAGTAATAAATGCAGCTGGCAGTCAGACAAAGCAGCCATCAACAGACACATAGAGGTAAACAACATTTACATACCATTCATAAGAGACAATAGAAAAGCCAGAAGACCAGAACACCTCCTTGCCAGCAATCATCACCCAGATATGCAAAGATTAACACCAAGATTAGCAGCAGAGGAGCAATCAAACAACACAATAGACCCTAATCAAGGAACTATTAACTCAGTCAATCAACCAAGCAGCAAACAACAGCCCAATCAAGGAACTACCAAGGAGAGTACAACACCCCCACCAACACAGGCAGGACAAGCCAGGGTATATAAACAGAGAGCAAGTTCCACTCCCTTTTCACACTGAAGATGTTGCCTAGCCTGGCAATGAAACGTCTGCAAGAAAACAACAAGGCTCAGACAGAGCCTCAACAGAGCAGAAACCATCCCCACATCCATGGATTCCAAAAAGAATGAAAATCAGCACCTGAGAACAGCTCTGAAGGCCTGTGGATATCCAAATTGGGCCTTCACTAAATCTAAGTCTATCAGACCTAAAACAGCGACAGACAGGGCTGAGACTCAGAGTAAACGGAAGAACCTGGTCATTCCTTACATGGCGGGCGTGTCTGAAAAGATAAAAAGGATATTTGGCAAACACCACATACCTGTATATTTCAAACCCACCAACACACTGAGACAGAGGCTTGTACACCCCAAAGATCAAACTCCAAAACACAAGAAAAGCAATGTAGTTTATGCAATCCAGTGCAGTGAGGAGTGCTCTTAACTCTACATTGGAGAAACCAAACAACCTTTGTACAGGAGGATGGCCCAACACAGGAGAAGTAACACCACAGGACCAGAGTCAGCAGTTTATCTTCATCTAAAGGAAAAAGGACACTCATTTGAGGACGTTAATGTTCACATTTTAGTCAGAGAATATAGGTGGTTTGAGAGAGGGGTCAAGGAATCCATTTATGCCAACTTGGAAAATCCTTCCTTGAATAGAGGTGGGGGCCTCAGGCACAATCTTTCCCCCATCTTCCTCCCTGCTTTGTCTTCTGTGCCTAGGAAGATTAAGACCATTTCGCAAGCTCAACAGCAGCATGGTAATCTTAACGATCCTCCTTTAGATGATAAAGGGACTTAGAAATAACATCTCAAAATAACCATGACCTAGTCCCAGGTGCAAGGTCACACAGCCACCTAGAAACATATTTAAGGATTCCCTTACTAACTTTGCTCAGACTGAAGAAGCTCCTTGGATAAGGAGCGAAACGTTTCCACTGAGAAAATAGAAATCCAGTTGACATGATTCAAGCTACAGACAATTCCACCTGGATGACTGAGAACCTTCATAGAAACAAGGCTCAGAGAGCACCAAGGACTCCACAAATGAACCTATGACTCATTATTATTAGAAGAGACCTTGAAACAGGTCTGACAGTAAAACAGTAGTCTCCTGCAGGATTGAGCACCAGGAGATGAAGGGAGACAACATCTTGCTCTCAGCCACAGTAGAGACTTTAAAAAGGACACAAAGCCAGCTGCACTCACTTTCTAATCACTTTCGGAAATTATCTATTTAGCCATCTCATGGATATTAGAGACCTTCAAAACGCCAAGTTTAATTTGACACCTGGTGAGCTTTACCTTCTTTCTTTGATATAAGGAATTTTAAATAGACACTTAAGAGTTTAAAAACAATATCTAATTGGCAAAAAGCAAAAACAAAACATTGATTTAAGGAAGTTATAAATGGACTAGGAGAATTTGGAACATTCATACTTTTGCTGTAAGATTAGAAAAGTAAGTATATAATTAAATAATATACCCATGGGAAATGACTGAGATGGAATTAAATCCATATTAGGAACTGAGATTCTCTGAATATTGCAAATGGACATTAGCTTGGTAAAGGATCTGAAGGTTTTTTTGGAATGCCAAAGATTGATGAAAGACCAAATCCTGTGATACCACTGGAACGAATTAAAGGCCAGGGTTGTGAACTGCAAAAGGAAGGAGTATAAAGTTGGACTATTTGATCAGGGATAAATTATTTGTTTGACATTTCTGGTAGCTTCTGGACTTTTTACTGAACCAGGACTGAAAAGATGATGATTTCTAGATTGCATATAGATATGAGTTACATTATGGGAATACAAGTTTTTTTGTTTACAATTTTAAAAGAGGGTGAAGAGTTATTATGTTAGCTTATGATGATGAAGGTTGGAAGCCACTTCTTTATTGTGGTCTTTGTTTCTTTTTCATTTTTCTTTTACTCTCTCTCTTCTTTTTTTTCCTTTCTCTTGCACCTTTTAAACTTCTTTCTTACTTTTATCTTTTAGTTTAGTCTGTATTTGTTTTTACTATGTCTATTAAAAACTTCAATAAAATTATTATTAAAAAAAAGAATCTCAACATAATGCCACCTTAGTATAAGACAGTAAGTGTGTGCATGTGTACACACACACACACACACACACACACACGAGCCAGTTTGGTGTAGTGGTTAAGGCATCAGGCTAGAAACTGGGAGGCCCGCCTCAGGCACAAAGCCAGCTGGGTGACCTTGGGCCACTCACTCTCTCTCTACCCTAGGAAGAGGGCAATAGCAAACCATTTCTGAAAAACCTTGCCAAGAAAACTTCAGGGACTTGTCCTGGCAGTCTCCGAGAATCGGACACGCTTGAATGGATAATACACGCACACACATTCATAGACACACATACTTACACACACACACACACACACACAGATAGACATACACATATACACCAAGGGTTTGGGGTATAAGATGGGGCAAAGAGAAACTCTGTTAGGCTTTCAAGATTCTGTTCCCCTACCCCAAGGGTCGGAAATGGCGGCTCGCGAGCCACATGCGGCTCTTTGGCCCCTTGAGTGTGGCTCTTCCGCAGCTGAACACACCCCCGCCCCTTCCACGTGATTGGATCCCGCCCCCAAACTCTTACGCTCTTACGCGCTCTTGCTCTCCAAGGCCGGGGCCACCCGCAGCCGCCCACACCTCGCGCACAGCCCGCGGGGCTCTCTGCCGCTCCCTTCGACGGAGGAGGGACCGGCGTGCCTTGGGAGCTGCTGCTGGCGGCATGTCTGGGCGAGGCGCGCGGGCGGAGCTGCCCGTCTGGCACTTGGGCGCTCCCGAGCCTCTTCCCTTCTCCCTCGCCACGTTCGGGCGTTGAGGCCAGGCAAAGCCGGGCGGTTGCGCAGGGGTGAGGCGAGGAGTCCCGCTCCTGCGCCTACCGCCACATCCGTCCGTTCCCGGCCTCTCTCCCCATATCCGGCGGGTGCCCATGCCAGAATCCCCGCGACCCGGAGGCAGCGACTGCTCGGAGGGCCCCAGCGAGAAGAGGCGCGTGATCCCCGGTGGATCCCTTCGAGGGGCCGCGGGGCTTCCCCGCTTTCCTCCCAAGGAGGCCTCGACGGCACACCCTCCCGCCCCATCAATCCCCCCACCCCGCCGTTGGGCGTCAGAGGCTGAAAGGATGTGGCAGGAACGGCCCTGGAAAGCGGGGCCTGCGGAGCGCCACCTTTGGGGAGGAGGGTCCAGCCGGCGAGCAATGGTGGCACCGGAGTTTTCGCCGGAGCGCTGTCTGTCGGGAGAGAAAAGCAGCCACCGCACAGGCCCGCTTAAAAAACCACCACCCCGAAACCGCTTTCGAGCCGCCTCTCCGGAGGGTCCCTGCGGTCCCGCCGGGTGCACCCCCCCACCCTGCCGTTTGGCGTCCTCTCCCCCCGCTAACCCGAGCCCTGCGGCGGCCGGGGGAAGCCGAGCCAGGCGGGGGTGCAGCGGGCCCAGCGGCGCGCTGAGGGCGAAGAGCCGCCTGCTCTCCCCTTGGCCGCCTCCGGTCGCTACAGTCGCCCCGCCGGAACGGAGCCTGGCTTGGCTCCCCCGGCCACCGCAGGGCTCGGGTTAGCGGGGGGAGAGGACACCGAACGGCGGGGTGGGGGGGTGCACCCGGCGGGACCGCAGGGACCCTCCGGAGAGGCGGCTCGAAAGCGGTTTCGGGGTGGTGGTTTTTTAAGCGGGCCTGTGCGGTGGCTGCTTTTCTCTCCCCACAGACAGCGCGGGCGGGCGGGTCCTCTGGAAGGAGGCCTCGCCCAGACATGCCGCCAGCAGCAGCTCCCAAGGCACGCCGGTCCCTCCTCCGTCGAAGGGAGCGGCAGAGAGGGTGGCCCCGGCCTTGGAGAGCTGGGGTGCAGGGGGACGGGAGCGTCGCCGGCAGCCCGCGAGGACCGGCCATGGAAGGTGAGCGAGGACCGGGGTGGCCGGCCAAGCGCAGCGCAGCCCTTCCACGCGATTGGATCCCGCCCCCAAACCCCGCCCCTTCCACGCGATTGGATCCCGCCCCCAAACCCCGCCCCCTTCCACGCGATTGGCTCCTGCCCGCAAACCTCACCCCCTTCCACGCGATTGGCCCCCGCCCGCAAACCCCGCCCCCTGGCTCTCGAGCACTTAAAAATGTGCACGAGCATACCAAAATGGCTCTCGGCTCAAAAAGTTTGCCGACCCTTGCCCTACCCTACAAAAATAAGGAGCTGTTTCTTAAAAAGCTTACATCAATCTTGATTCTTCCCAGTCTAGCCCAAAGCTCAGTCAAGTGGCCTCTCATCTGAATACAAACTATGTCTGCCCTTTTTCAAGCTTTTTTAAAGATCAGCCAAGGTCAGATAGGTGCTGACACCTGCCAGCCAACATTGGCTTAAGTTATCAAATAATTCAGCTTCCTCAAATTCTCAGATAGAGTTGGAAACTTTGCAAGGCAAGAGAAAATTCCGCCCCAAAAAAACACCCCGCACAACTTGTAATTAAGGAATGTTATCTTGACAACAAAATTGGATTTCGATTCAAAATCCAAGCTTATATTTGAGGCAATGCTCTAGCATAGAGAACTGCATACTAATTATAAAAAAGTTTCCACAATAAGAAGTACTGAACTAGATAATGAATTAGCATCAAAGAACAAAAGCCTAAGATTTGCAATAAAAAATTATTTGGATAATTCATAGGATTAAAAATACTATAGGCTCTCTCTACTATCAAAATTCGTAGCCAGGCAAGAGCAGTCTTCCTGCCATGAGTAATGCTAATTCCTAGCACAATGAATTCAAGTCTTTTTCACAAGAAAGTGGGAAGAAAAAGAATCACTACATCAGTGTGAAATCCAATTTGGGGGACTGCCTCATAGTGGACAAAACTCATTCTTCAGTTTTAAATTAAAAACTACGTTTAATAAATGCTTTTCTCATCATTAAATTATTTTAAGAATAATTTGCTTTTCTACATTTAAATATCTATCATCCCTAAGTACAAAGGACAGGAATTACTTCTAAAATAGATCACTAAGCTTTAACAAAAACCTTCTAATACTTCTTGATGCTGGCCTAGGACCGCTCTTCACCTGCAATTTGAATTGGCACTATAAAGCTCTAACGACCCAAATATGTTCCCTTGATCTCAGCCCAGAATTTAACCAATCTTCTGTCACTACTTCTCATTCCAGATAAAAGATACTATCTTTTTTTTTCCTGCTTAAACCAGGAAAGAGATTTGCCTTATATTTACCTATGGAGCATGCCAATGAAATGTTGACACTAGCTTTCAGAACTTTAGCCATTTATTTATTTATTCCACTTATACAGCTGCTCATCTCACAAAGCAACATCAATATAATAACAATTAACAGAGATAATAGAAAACACATGCAGCATAAAAGGTCAGAATTTTAGGGATAGAGTTCCAGACAGATGTAAGAGTAAAAAAAATCTGCAGTAGTAAAATCTGAATAGATCAGGGTTACTCAACCAGGGTTCCATGGAAGCCTAGGGTTCTGCAAGAGGTCTCTAGGGGTTCCCTGGGAGATCACGATTTATTTAAAAAAATATTTCAAATTTGGGCAACTTCACATTAAAGAGGTACGTTTCATTCTTTATGTTTAGTTCAAGAACACAGTTAATGGATATAGACAGGCCTACCCATGAAACGAAGATAATAATTTTGTAACTTCTGGCCTATATTTGAGCCTGAATGTGCAGGAGTTCCCCAAGGCCTGAAAAACATTTCAAGGGTTCCTCCAGGGTCAAAAGGTTGAGAAAGGCTAGAATAGATGATTCAAATTTTGCTGCTTCTCTAATCCTCTTCCTCTTCACAACCAGCAACATATTAATCTTCTGGGACTCATTGCTGTTCATTCCCAGCTAGAATATATACCAGGGTGTCGTCAGAAAAAGGCTCAAATACGTCAAGATGGTGGCCAAATCCATGCAATCAAAGACCTGCCCTTTTGTAAAGTGTGTCACAGTGCAAGTAAAAAGGGTGGGGCTTTGATCGCATGGTTGTGGCTGCCATCTTGACTTTTTGACCCCCTCCCTTGATATTCACAAAGTTATTCCCTGAGGCTGCAACAGGTGGCAAAGTGGGAACTATAGCTGAGCTCTATCGTTACAGCCTGTAATGTTTTTTGGCTTGCTTTAAATCTTGTAAAAGGAAAGAGACTGCAAAGAAGGGATTATTCCTTTCCTAGTCATGTACAAATGTACAATGCAACCTTCCTTTCAGCCTTCACAGAAACTTTCCCCATTCCCCCCAAATTTTCCACAGAGGTGCCTTCCTTCTCTGCAGGTGCTGGTCTGGTCCCCTAAACAGCGACATTATCATTCAAATTTGAGGCTTGGGTTCACAAAGGGAACAAGCCCCAGGAAGCAATCTGGAGGGGGAGAATTTTTTTAAACCAACAAAAACTTGCAAACCAAATAACAAACATTCAATTCACAAGTGCAGTAGTTAACAAGAAGAGTCAGGGCCTAATCTACCCTGTTAATTGAATTTAAATTTTGGAGTTGAGAGATTTTTAGGCTTGCATTATGTATATATATAAAAAAACACTTATCCCTCCAAGGCAAAGAGCCAATGTAGCCAAGAAAAGGCAGGAAACGCAATTTGGAAAAAGCTAGTGACTATTCAAAAAAGAGGCTTTCATCTGTAGAATGAAGGGCGCAGCTGATTTTCAAGATAGCTGGCTTTTCTTCAGCTCCTTCTCCCACTCCAGTGCAAATTTTAAGTTAATATTTCTTACTAAGTGCAGTTTCAGTGAAGAATCAGATTTGCCACAACCTTATTCCCACCATTAAAATAAAATAGCAATGTAAAAACATCAGTGAGTAGCAAACCTTTGCATAAAGTCAGTCAACTTAAATTACATGCATGCTTTCTGCATTTAAATCATATAAATTGGAGCAATTAACTATATGTGTTAACAACAAATAGGATCAAATCCCTTAACAGGAATGATAATATTCCTTTAACTGGGATCATAATATTGGCTCATGTGATTTAAAGAGAAAGAGTATATGTACCTAAAAGGGGTTGCTGATTAATTAATAAGCAGATTATATAGTGTTTAGACCAGAGCTTTCCAAACTGTGTGTCGGGACACGTTAGTGTGTCGGCTGCAGTGTCTGGGTGTGTCGCGGCTGCTGCTGCCTCCAAGCCCTGCCAGGATTCCACGCAGGTCCTAGTGTCTGCTTTGGGCCCTGCTGCCTCCAAACCTGCTGTGATTCTGCGCAGGTCCTACTGCCTGCCTTGTGCCCTGCTGTAAGAGTGTGTCACAAAATGATGCCCTGCTGTAAGAGTGTGTCACGAAATGATGCATGTCTAAAAAGTGTGTCACCAACATGAAAAGTTTGGAAAGCTCTGGTTTAGACATTAAAATATACTGGATGTTTTTTTAAAAAATCAACTATTTTTATTGAAAATTGTACATCACCATATTATACCACTTGCAAACTAGTTTGCAAACTTAGAAGTATGAAGTAAACCTAATCACTTTTAGGGATCAGGTAATGCCAAATCCGTTCCCAAACAGGTTTCTTGAACCATTAAGGCCACACAGAGGAAAACTGTTCCAAAACCAAGTAATAGGCATGTTCAGACAGACCGTATCTAGATAGCTCTAAAAACCTATATATCTTCTATTCTTCCACATCTGCTGGGACACTGAACCAGAACTGAGCATGCAAGAATGGCGAGAATAGATGAAATGCAGAAGCTTCGCTTCACAATTAAGATTTAGAGCACTTCACAGCTATTAAATCTAACGAAGGAGGAATACTGGAAGCAGTAGCGATGTGCAGAAGTCCTTATCCAATGGGATTCACTTTTCCTGTTTCTTATGGTTTTCTGTCTTTGGTTACAAACTTCAGTTCTTTGGACACTCGTTTGGCTCACTTTCCATGTCATGATTTTTTAGCCTCTAATTGATCAATAAAAAGCTTTATTACTGTATCATTATGATATTAATGGAATTGTGACTTTTTGATTATTTTGTCAGCCTCTGGGAATGCTCTTTTATGGGTGAGAAAATAGGCAAAAAAACCCCACACTAAAATAATGTTATTAATAGGTATTATTATTGTTAAGGCACAGAGCCAAACAAGTGGTTTTAGAATCCTGTCTTATGGAATCCACAACACAATGTTGTAGTGCAGAGAATTTCTGTTCAGGAGGTCAGATTCCCCCATTTTTTAAAAAACAAGATCCATTTCATTTCTGCTTCCATCCTTTTTTTGCCACATTCCTCCCGCCGCCCCCAATGATCAGCATTTCACTTCTCTTCAGCATGCTTAATCCTCATTGACTGGATTTCTTACTTAGGAGACAAAAAAATTTGGGGAGTTTTCTAAATGTTTTGTACTTCTGCAAACTTCAGGGTTTCCCCAAACTTGCTGGTTCCTCCCTGTTTTGTGTTGAAATTGCTATTTTGAATATATGAAGATTGATATATGGATCTGACAGTTTCTAATATGCATAAATAGATTATGAAACACAATTTATTTATTTTTGGTTCATGGCAACTTAACATACATTGCCCTAAAAACTACATCTTAAAAGATAATTTAAAATTCTATCTAGGACAGGTAATTCTCATTTAGCGACCACAATTGGGACCAGCAACTTGGCTGTTAAGCAAAGCGGTCATTAAGTGAAACTGTGACTGTGCTTACAATCTTACTTCAGCTTTCCTTTGCTTTACAGACCTGCAAAGCTCATAAATGCAGGAATTGGTCGTAAAGTTACTTTTTCATCACCGTTGTAACTGCGAACGATTGCTAAAGAAGGCAGTCACTAAACAAGGACTACCTGTACCTCATTAATGCACAATACCCCCCATTCAATGGGGTATTGTAATGCAATATTCTATTCATACATTCACAAGTTGAACCTTAAGACAGAAGACTCAACTGTAATCTACACAGAAGGAATTTCATTGTGTCCTATCAGTTTTGGGGGGACATGCAATGCCATTACTTTTTTTAAAAAAGTGACAAACTGAGAAACATAGCTCAGATGCAAACAGAGCACAGCATCTTCCAAATTCTGCCAGTAAATAGGTAAACAGTTTGATTTTGGCTTCTATTCTCCCTTTTTCTCATTCCATACAATGCCAAAGTCTACCAGACACTACAAAGGTTTAATGAGCAGCTGAAGCACTGTTTTGATAGTCTAGCTGCCTTTTGAGATCCTTTTTATTATTCACAAGACTTCAAGAGGTTTTTTTTAAAAAAAAAAACTGGCATTATGAAATGAGGAAAAAAGCATAGCATGTTCTCTGCAAAACTTCTGAATCTTTCTTGTCTGGTAAGAGAACTGCTGTGCAGGCTTCATCAGGCAGAAAAATATGCCTCGTTTTCCTTTTGCAGTTCAGACTGCAAAGAAAATTCTACTTGTTTCTGCTCAGCTTTTGCTATAGAAATAGCAACTAATTACAACATACTTGTTCAGGAAAGAAAATTTAAATGCTACTAGCTGAATGAATAGGAAATGACACAGTGATCCATTTTCCCCCCTCATTAAACAAAAAAATGGGACAAGACCACAATAAAGCTTACAGGTTTCCAATAAAGGTAGATGATAGATTTTTTGTGTGGTGAGATATATGGATACATAGTTAGCATACATATGTAACCTTTTCCAGCCTGGTGAACATCAACAACTGTTTTTTGGAGGTCCTCAGAAATCTTTGTTTAAAGGATGACACACTTCCAAAAATTGTGTTGTGAAAATCAGACTTTAATAGCGAATACCCAGAGTTCTATTCTTTAAATAAAGCAGGACCTCCCACACTTGTTGCAGGAAAGAACGGGACACACACAAGTTCTCCAGGGAAGGAAAGGTTTATTTGCGCAAGGTTCAGCATGCAAACTGCATTCAAAAGTCTGAACCACGAGAGGTTCAAAAACCCCAGTATTTATACAACATACAACGGCAGTTTTAACATAGACACAAAGTAGATGTCTACTGCATACATGACTCTGCACACGGCCCTATTGTTTTGCTCACGGCCCTATGTTTTGCTCACGGCCCTAAAGGGGTTCTTCGCCTTGCTGCAGGGTTAGATTTCACAGCACTGCCTTCTTCATTCCCCCCTTTGAGATTCTACTCAATCTTGCAGTTGAGTCTCACCCTCAGATTCTCCATCATCCTGGCCAGAGACTTTTTCATACTCCCACATCACCATAACCTGTGCCGTGGCTTTTCTTTCAGCTAGCAGAGACAAGCTATTGGTTATAGTTCGGATAAAGATGGGAAGAACACAAGGTAATATAACACAACCAGCGGCAATCAGTCCTATGAACGACCTGGTAATTTTGGAAACCAACCACCAAAAACCTCCTTAAAATTGAACCCATTCCACTCCTGATCTGGGTTATGGGTCAGTTGTCTCATCTCAGTGGTAAGCTGTTTTACTACATGTCCTGTCTCATCAATTTGTAAGCAACAGTTTGAGAGGTTAAATGTGCCGCACACCCCTCCTTCCTTTGCCAACAGGTAATCTAGTGCTAGCCTATTTTGATAGACCACTGTTCTAATTTTGTCAGTGGTTTTGGCCAGGAGATTCAATGCCTTATCAATCCTCCGGCCAGCTAAATCCAGTACTGCTTGCAACCTGATTATTCGATTCAGCATATAAATGGGGGTCCTGTACCCATAAGAGCCATCCTCCGCCCAAGTGGCATGTCCATAGGTGCAGACGATCCTTTCTGAGTCCCAGATATTCCCTTGGTATTTATCTGATTCTTTGCAGGGAAAGCTGGAGAAGGCAGTGTCGATGTCTCGTCTGCGCCTAGACCCTACTGGCTGATAGATTGGCACTCCCAAGACTTGTCTCGACTTAATTGGCAACAAGAAGAAGGAGGGCTTAATCCAACCCAGGACACATGATCCTGACCAATTACGGGGCAGGATTTCATATGCCAGTGAGCCACCCTTCCTCTCGGGAACCTCCTCTGTTCCCTTTGGGGACATTCCCTTTGCCAATGCCAATGCCAATGCCCCTCTTCTTTACAGTGGGCGCACTGGTTCGGGCCGAGTGCCACTTGCCTGTTTAGCATGACGGCTAACAGCTCTGCCTTTCTCTTCATTCTGTCTTCACGTTCCTTCTTCTCTACCCTATCCCTATTCACATACACCTTTCTTGCAATTTCCACCAACTGGGAGGTGTTCATCCCTAACGCCCCTTCCTGTTTCTGTAGTTTCTTTCTTATATCTTCATAGCTCTGGGCTATGAACCTCTCATTCAACATCCTCATGTTTCCTGCCTCTCTGGGGTCCATTTGGGTGTACATCTCATAAGCGCCAATAAGGTGTTGCAAAAATCCCTCGGGACTCTCATTCGCCTCCTGGAGGACGGTTGAGGCCACAGACATATTGACAGGGGGCTTGCCTGCTTTCTGGATTCCTTCAGATTCTGATAGTCCTTCAGAAGTCGCAAATGGGCCATATTATATGGGTTCCACTCTGGGTCTTTCAGGGGGGTTCGTTCTACAAGAGCTTGTTGGTAGTCTGCCGCCACCGGGTACCGATCGCGCAAGATCGCACCCCTCCATTTCTCCCTCTCTTCTGCTGTGAGGAGGGTGTTAAGAAGCTGTTGAATGTCCTGCCAGTTCGGGTTATGGGTGGCCATTATGGTACGGAATAAATCCGCCATCTCACGGGGCTTATCGGTCAGTGGCCCGTAGTGTTGTTTCCAATTCAAGAGGTCACTAGTACTGAAGGGGATGTATTGAAACACTTCCCTTCAAATATACTGTCCCCTATCATCGGGCACCATCTGGTCTACTACTCTCAGCGGGGCTGAAACTTCCACGCTTCCCTCATTTTGCTTCGACCGGGTGTGTCTGGCGACTGGTGTCGCTGGTGTTTGAGTACTTTCCCCTGCCTCCTCGGGCTCGGAGTCCCCTGTTTCTTCAGGTCGGGGAGGTGGGGGGGTACAGGGGAGCATATGGAGGGGGGTTCACTTCCTCTCCTGGTGATTCTTGGTAGATTTTCTTTGTCATTTTTCTCCTTTTGGACACTTTTACTGTCCGTAAAGGACGTCTCGAGATGCATAGACGCACCATCTCGGCTTGACAGGTCTTAAGGATCTCAGAATTCTCTTTCACCGCTGTCCACCACTTATCAATGTATGGGTATTGGTTGGGATATTTTTCCTCATCTTGGGCAATGACAGCATACACATTCTTTATAATGTCCAAATTGAACGTTCCTTCTGGGGGCCAATTTACCCCAAACTGGGGCCACTGAATTCTACATAGGATATCTAACCGCTTGGCGGTTGCCTTGGGATACTGTTTGTATCCCGCGGTTCCCACGAAGAACTTCTTAAAGTTGGTAATCATACAATCTAATGGGGTTTTAGGGGTACTACTTCCTCCACCCATTTTCTCAACACTTCTCACCGACCCGGTGCGCTGGACGTTCCAACGGTCACACACGGGAACTGCGATGAGTTAAGCCAACCCACACATCCTAGCACGGACTTCGTTAGGGTCGCCGCCCCGAGTCCAGGGGGTGATCAAGCCCCCTCTTCTATCCTCAAGAGGGATAGGCACTCTCAATTTTTATGCATACTCGCCTGTCGATGGCTTCGTTTTCGTCCTGGCCAGGGATTGTGAGACTCAAACTCACAATGTATGTTCAGACCTCCGTTCCTTCCGAGAAGGGTTCTTGAACTGGTCGGGGAGCTCCATTGGTGCCGCAGGAGGGTCACTAGCGTCTCCCGGAGTGTTAACCCCGTGGCACCTGGAGAGTTTTCGGGAGTGGCCCTCCGCCGGACTGAGGGAGGCCATACCACCCTCAGCGAAATGTCGCCTTGCAGAGTCCCATCTGGGGTGCCAGATAATGTTGCAGGAAAGAACGGGACACACACAAGTTCTCCAGGGAAGGAAAGGTTTATTTGCGCAAGGTTCAGCATGCAAACTGCATTCAAAAGTCTGAACCATGAGGGGTTCAAAAACCCCAGTATTTATACAACATACAACGGCAGTTTTAACATAGACACAAAGTAGATGTCTACTGCATACATGACTCTGCACACGGCCCTATTGTTTTGCTCATGGCCCTAAAGGGGTTCTTCGCCTTGCTGCAGGGTTAGATTTCACAGCACTGCCTTCTTTACACTCACACCTGATTATTATCCCATTGAAAGTCCTGACTCTAATTTCCCCTTCAAATGAATTGATAACCCTAGAGGTTCACATCCTTTTGCTACACACAAATACGTAACTTTGGATCATGTTCCTCAACAAATAAGTGAAGAAGCATAATGTTCTTGACTCATTTGTTTCATTGGGTTTTCTTTTATCTAGTTTTAGGAGTTGTGTGGAGAACAGATTACATATTGGGTCATATTTATGCAGAAATACTGAAAATTCAAAAGGGTTCACAAACTTTTAAGCACCACTGGATCTGCCTTCAAGTCAGTTTTTGACTCCTGGCAACTGCCTGGACAAGTCCCTGCAATTTTCTTGGCAATGTTTTTGGGAAGTGGCTTGCCATTGCCTTCTTCCTAGGGCTGAGAGTGACTGGCCCAAAGTCACCCCGCTGGTTTTGTGCTTAAGGCAGAACTCACAGTCTCCCGGTTTCTAGCTTGATGCCTTAGCCAGTACACCAAACTGGCTCTTCAGCTTAAAATATACATTAAAAAAGGAAAAAAGAAAGCTACATACAATGCGACACAAAAGGATTGCTTGTATCAGCCACTCCTTTTAATGTCAGACCTGGAGCAATTTTGGAAAAAAGAAACCATGCGAGAGTGTTGATCTTGTCATCTGTGGTTTGAAGCTGAGGAATGACAGCAAAAAGTTAAAAATGCTTCTGTAAAATTCAAAAATTAAAATTATAGAAATGCATATACAGTGTGATATATTATATTTTTTATAAATGATACAAGCCAGCTACTCGATATATTCAGCTTTCCACAGAAAATATCATCTCAATCACTACCTAGTCGGGCATGCTCAGTTTTCATGAAATTCCAAAGCACTACTGGGTGATTGCAACAAAGATGAGTCAGTTCCTTGTCCTCTTCCCTCACCACATCCTGGCATTTTACAGAAAAAAGAAACAAAACGGTTTCACATAAAGTGAAACTCAGCACCTGCATTTCTGCAAGGCTGCTAATGAATTGTTCCCACTGACTGATAGGGCTGTGCAAATGCTTCAATGGACATGCTTTGCTACACAGGAGAACGTGTGCGAAGCATCTCTTTTTGACTCATTAAAGCAGCTGCATCTTTCTCCAAGCTCAGGCTACTGCTTCGGAAGTTGTTTCTGGTGGTCTCAACAGGTATGTTAAGTATGTGAAACAATTTTTGGAAGGATGTTTAATATCTACCTGCAGTTTGTTAATGGATAGGGCTAGGATTTCACATCCTTAACAGCATAGGGCAACAATTATGTTTGTGACCACTGTATCAGTTCTTTATTGAACAATACAGTTGTCAAGATGCAGCATAACATTGATAATACAGATATTACTCTCTCACCATACCCAAAAAACTTAAATAGACAGATGTAACAAACATATTCACTTTGCAGTATTATTTCATACGGTCTGCTCCAAATCTTCAATTGCTGGCACTAACAACAACAACAACAACAACAACAACAACACCCTTTCCTTCCTCTGAGATCAACACTGTTATGAAAAACCATGGCTGCAACATAGATGCAATAGCAAGGCACAGTTAGTTGCTATATTTAATAAAAGCAAATATAAACTAATTTAAAACTATAGACCAATTTTTTTAAACAAATCATGCAATGGATGTTGGTGCATTTTTTCAAAGTAAATGTTAAATTATATGTAACACTGCCAAGAAAACTGCATGAATGTAGTCACAAGACTAGAGGGTGTCTTTAATCTGGCCAAAAAAAGCAAAGCAGGGTAGATGCTGGTTAATACTTGGATGGTAAATTATCACGACTGTTGACTATTGACTAGATAGGTAAAGGTAAAGGTTCCCCCCCCCCCACAGTTCTGCAGTCGTGTCCGACTCTAGGGGCCGGTGCTCATCTCCGTTTGTTAGCCAAAGAGCCAGCGTTGTCCGAAGACGCTTCCACGGTCATGTGGCCGGCATGACGCACGCAGAACGCTGTTACCTTCCAACCGCAGTGGTGCCTATTCATCTACTTGCATTTGCATGCTTTCGAATTGCTAGGTTGGCAAGAGCTGGGGCGAGTGCGGGAGCTCACTCCGTCACGCGGGGCTAGGGAGTCGAACCTCCCTACCTGCGATCTTCCGATCGACAAGCCTGGCGTCTTACCCGCTGAGCCACCACGCCCCATTGACTAGATAGGGAAATGCAAAAAACATCCCATAAGAAGGCTTTACTTTAAATATAGCCATAGGCCACTATGTGCACATCTACATGTATCTGTGAATATACAGCAGGGAATAGAGTTTTATCAGAAATTATTGTCTGGTAGAATCTTTACAGATACTGAACGGGAGAGACTGATGCTTTTCATGAGCTTTTTGGGGCATACTTTTTCCTATAATCAGTATCCTGTCTATACAGTACTGTGTGTTTAAAGCAGCCTTTCTCAACCTTTTGACCCTGGAGGAACCCTTGAAATGTTTTACAGGCCTCGGGGAACCCCTGCACATTCAGGCTCAAATGTAGGCCAGAAGCTACAAAATTATTATCTTCGCATAGGCCTGTATATATGCATTAACAGTGTTCTTAAACTCAAAATAAAGAATGAAACTTACCTCTTTAATGTGAAGTTGCCCAAATTGGAAACAATTTTTTAAATAAATCATAATCTCCCAGGGAACCCCTAGTGACCTCTTGCAGAACCCTAGGGTTCCACAGAACCCTGGTTGAGAAACCCTGGTTTAAAGCTAAAAGTTATTTTTTTCTCCTTAAGTTACTTAATACAAATAAACAGGAGGCTCTGTGAATGATGTGGAGGATACAGGGCAGACTTTCAGTTGAATTTTATATATGTCTACTCGTCATATGAAAAAGAAAGTTGTGTATGTAAAAATGGGTATTCAATACATTGCTGAATAATAACAGAGAAGAGCATTACACTGCACTTCACATTCACAGCCTCAGACTGCCACCAGTTATGGTGTTGTATTTTCACAAAATAGGAAGCCTGCTTTAGTCTTACTTCCCTTTAGGGTCCATTAAGTACAGGTACAGAAAGATTATTGGAGTGCTGGGTAATTGGGGAGAAAAATCACTTTTGGGATTTGTCAGAAATCCATCTTAAACCTCAGGTAGGGGAAAAACACACACAATGGTCCCTCTGCTAAAAAAAACACTTCTAAAAATATTGATACCAAACTGTTGTCCAGCACTCACAGTAATTTTCTAACGATTTCTCACAATTCGCACTAATTGTGAATTCACCACAAGCTCCTAAAGCTCTTAATTCTTCAGTTGTTGTCATTCCTTCAGAGACTATTGAAAGTATTCAGATCCCTGTAAGGATTATTATATTATTTTTTCCATCCTACTCTCATCTCGTGTCAGTGTAGATTTCTATAATGCTTTGGGATAATTGCACACTATACCCCGTTTTGACCAAATATTATTTTATTCTTTTTTAAAAAAATCATATATGATTCACTCATTCTCTAATGGTGGCAGACATGGTTCCATCTCACTGTAACCTCCCAATTATCTTGTGAGATAATTTAAAGTGAAAGAAACCGACTGGCTCCAGGTTACCCACCACATCTGAATAGCAATTCAAATGCAGGTGGACTTCTGTCAGCCCTTTCAGGTAAACCAGATAGGAAACATGACTACAGTAGATGAGCTAATTCTACTTTATTCTAAGGCTACATTAACAGAATCTTGCAAGTCTGAAAGTACAAATCTCCCGCCCTCCCTATTTATTGCTTGAGTGGTCAGGGCGTGTCTTTCCAAAGTTTCTTCTTTAGACCGCCCCTGTGGACTTCCTTTCCTTTTATCTGATCGTTCCCTAGGCAGCATCTCTTCCCTCTGTTCTCCAAGGTCACCCTCACATTCCATCACAACTTCACACTGGAGTTCATTTAGTGGGGCAAAGGCTTTCTCAATTGCATAAACACTCTGCATTAGGTCTCTGTCCTCTCCTGCACTTAAGACACAACAAAACTATCTGATTTCCTCCAAATTAGGACAAAATCTCTTGATTTAGAAGTCTCAAGATTATGCTCACTCTACGCCATCAGTGAAGACAGCAAAAGCCAATTCCCAGCAAAAATTCTACCAAAAAGGAGGGTTGTCCTGTCTTCTGTCTGTACAGAATCCAAATAAAAGACTGTAAAGGATCAGAGCAGAGAAACTATCCAACATGTACTAGTACTAGGGACAAATAGAATGGAAAGGGCGGGGAGGGGCAGCTAAGAAGTTTTCCAGCAAAATAAAAACTGCTGGGCCCCAACTCCTTATTCTTTCATCAAACCAGATGAAGTATATTTGGCTTCCTGTAAATTGAGATGAAAACATTCTGGCAGGTGTTTCATGGAGAGGCAGCTACAAATAATCCAAGTCATAAACAACTCAGCATGCCATTCTTGGCAGAATGCCCTTTTCTGAACATCAGGACTTGTTACTGTTGTGTTTTTTTTAAAGCATCAATTTTGGTTCTTGTCAAGCATCAATTTTGGTTCTGCCATAGTGAACTTCTTCCACTCTATTATCTAGAAGAGAAGAGAGAACCAATCAAAGCAAACATTGCTTCTCCACCGATCAGAAGTAGCATCCCCAAATTTCCCTTGTGGTATTTAAAACAATAATGTAACACAAAATGAAAAGGGTAAACACTGTGCTGGACCTAAAACATTGGAAAATGTTGCTCTAGCTTGATCTGATGTTCTACATCAGAGCTTTCCAAACTCTGTGTCGGGACACATTAGTGTGTCGGCTGCAGTGTCTGGGTGTGTCGCGGCTGCTGCTGCCTCCGAGCCCTGCCAGGATTCCGCGCAGGTCCTAGTGCCTGCCTTGTGCCTTGCTGCCTCCAAACCTGCTGTGATTCCACGCAGGTCCTAGTGCCTGCCTTGTGCCCTGCTGTACGAGTGTGTCACCAACATGAAAAGTTTGGAAAGCTCTGTTCTACATAGTTTTCAGAAGTCACACTCAAATGTTTTCACTGCCTTGGAGGGCAATTTCACATATTAAGGTTGTCATATATGTTCCATTATGTATGTCCGCAGCACTGAATTGTAACTGGCTGCAATTCCTCACAGTACACATAAACTCAATTGTAGATGAGCTTTTACTGAACAGACCATTTAGTCAATCAGTTAATTGTACCTGATCTAGTACTGAAGCTAGCATCTTGTCATAAATATGCAGTCCTTGAAATTTTTCAAATTTGCTAAATCACAGCTCTGCAAGGTATCTCCAATGTGCACTGGTTATATCAAAAGAACACCATATAAGGAAGTAGGTATTGCAATCATGCAGCCTTTGGAGGAGGAACTTAACATAGTCCTTAAGCACAAGTGCTGAGGATGCATCTAATTAGAAAATTGCATGGCCACAGCTAATATAATGGATTTTGTGCATATAGCATGGAACTTCAATTATTTTATAGACATAGAATAGAGAGTGATTTCACAAGGGTCCTGTTGTATACCTCAGTACAGATATAGAATCGGTGAGTCACTTGAGGTTATCCATTAAGGCTGAAATCACAGGATTTACTGTCTCCAAGTTCCAGATCTCTGGATCCTCACACATCATCTTTGGGACCTCCAAAGAGGTAGTAATGCTAGGTTTTTGTCAAAAGTCCAGAATCGGTGATGCAACCTTCTGTTCAGAAGGAGGTACACATAGGATCCTACTGAGATCTACAGTAGAAAAGGGTGTTGGAAGAGTCAACCTTATCATACAACTCTTCAGTTGCTGGTGTAAGAGCTCCATGGCGAAGTTTTCTCACCTAACCTTGCAGTCTAGCATTTTCCACTCTGAAGATGTTCAACAACTGTCCTACTAATCCAAGCCTTTTGATAAGGTCCCTATTTTTGTTGCCCAGCCTCCTGGCCTCCTGCTCAGCACTTGCTTCTGTGGTTTGTGTTCTCCCCCACCAACTAGGGTTGGCAAAAACTCATATGGATCATGGATCTTCTACATAATGTGTAATTTAGAATTCAGTTTAATAAACTGAAGCTCTCATACTTTGCAAAGCCACAATAATGACACCCCTCTGCAGTTAATGTTCACCAGGATTAATGAAATGTCATGCTAACTTTAGAATTATTTCTCTAACAACTATTAGGAGCTACTAAACAAAGAAGATTTAAACCATTATGACCCAGCATATACTGTATATTCACATCTATTACAGTTATCTATCAGCAGGACATGCAACAGCTGACCGATTTATAGCCAACCATCAATTCCTGTTTATACAAAGCAGGCTCCATTAGACTGATTCACTTCTAAAGAAATTCCTCCTCCTCCATTAGCTAACCAGATATACTGCCATTTCTCAAAGCTGAAAGTGAGCCAGCATAGTAATCTCTAAATATATTTGATCCTGGTTATATTTTCTTATTAAATTGCACAATGGGCAAGGACAGTCAACAGAGAACATAGAAATCTCAGCTGTATGCAGTCAAGCTATCTTCCACCAAACAGCTTTCTTAGGAACAATGGTTCCAGCCATTGAGAAAGCTATGCCAAAGTCAGTCAAACTAATGTTCTTTAACTGTGAAGGAAGGGACTACTTACCTTGCTATTTTTACCATCTATATTGTTCACTATTTCTCAAACGTCTGCCAGCATCAATCAGAACAAAAAGTTAGTAAGAGAAAATAGAGCTACCAAGCTGAAAAGACTATTTTTAGATAAATCCTAACTTAGGCTCCTTTGTGGAGCAAGCTAAAAGCTCCAGTTCACTAGGGAGAAGCTAGCTATGACCTTTCGTTCTCTAAAAGGGTTCAGGTTAGGACTACCAATTCTGGGTTACAAAAAATGTGCACTACCACTTTGCTGCCTTGCAGTGGTTATCCAGATGTTTGTAGTCCTGAACTGGTAAGCCCTTAGAGAAAACCCATTTCCACGATCAAGCAGACTGTGAGCTTCTAGTACACAGCTTTCCAAACTGTGTGTCGCGACACAAAAGTGTGTCGCCTGCGGGGCCCAGGTGTGTCACGTCAAAACCCGGAAGCGCTGATGGCGTGCCACCAGGCCATCAGCGCTTCCGGGTTTTTGCACAGCACACAAGGACACCACTGCCGCCACTGCTGCGGCGCACGAAAATCTGAAAGCGCCGCAGTGGCGGCGGCGCACAAAAACCAAAAGTGGCAGCGGCGCTTCCGGATTTTTGCGCACTGCCATTGGTGTGTCACTGCAGGAAAAGTTTGGAAAGCCCTGTTCTAGTATGTTACATACCAACATGCAAATGTCTTAAAGTCTGTGTTCCTGCACCTTCATCATTTCCCAGTTCTTTTTTTTAATTCTCACAATGTTCCAGTTTCTATTCTAGTTCTTTAAAGTAACAGAGAATACAGTTGAAATAAAGACAGCTTAGTCAGTTAGGAAGGTTTACTTAATTTGAAGCCAAAACAGTGCCAGAGTTACCACTACAAGCAATTTGTGTTTACTCCGTGGGTAGCCCTGTAAAAACAGATACCTACCTGTTAAGGAGATGGATTCCTCTGAGCCAGTGTTTCTCAACCTTGGCAACTTGAAGAGCAAAGCTGGCTGGGGAATTCTTGGAGTTGAAGTCCACACCTCTTTGCCAAGGTTGAGAAACACTGCTCTGAACTATGGAGTTTTTAGACCAGTCCCTGTTTTGGAGTCTACCTCACAGGGTTGATATAAGGACAAAAGACAACTAGCTATAGTGTCTTGAGCCATAAATGTTCCTTGAATCAAGTTTGATTCTTGGGGTTTGCATGAATAGGCCCATATCATTTTATTTTATAACAATATAGAACTGGTTGGCCATTGACATCTTCCAACATGCTTTTTTCAACTTCTCAGCCTGGTACTGCCCCATTCAAGTATTAAGTACTAATCAGGTTTGCTTGGCTTCTGGGGATCAGCCAAGGTCAGCTCGGGGCAGCCTTCTCCTACGGCTGAGCTTCCTTAGAAGGCACAATAAAACCATCAAATAAAAAGTCTGCTAAAGATGAGAACTGAATGTATTGATTTTTAGAATTCTTATTAATATGTATTATTCAGAATTATTAATCAGAAGCATTTTTCCTTTCTTTTCAGAAAGGACTCCTTTAGCTTTTTTAAAGCTTTTTTTATTTTAGCTGGGCTAAAGTAAAAAAAAAAAGTCCATGAACTTTTCCAACTTAATTGTAGTGGTGATAATTTTATACAAGAAACCAAGAGGAAATAAGTATAATTATATACAGTATATTATGCCAGTTGACAACAACTTACCTCACAGTTGTTACATTCCTTCTTAGCAGGTATCAAGAATCCATGTTTCTTTTCCTGTGATATTCACAGCAAACAACCTATGTTGTGTAAATCCATTCCTTTAGAACAGAGCTTTCCAAACTGTGTCATGACACAAAAGTGTGTCGCCTGCGGGGCCCAGATGTGTCGCGTCAAAACCCGGAAGCGCTGATGGCGTGCCACCGGGCCATCAGCGCTTCCAGGTTTTCCCGCGGCGACACGCAAAAATCCGAAAGCACCGCAGCCACGGCAGCGTGCAAAAACCGAAAGCAGCAGCAGCACTTCCGGGTTTTTGCGCCCTGCCGCAACAGCAGCACTTCCGGGTTTTCCCGCGGTGACACACCAACAGCGGTGTTTACTATTTAAAACAGCACTGTAGCCTAGTCTTCTCACTAACAGGGAAAATCACTGTACAGAAGATGTATTTATGAATGAAGCATTTATTATATTAGTCTCCAGTTACCTCATTCAGTCTAGGCCATAGCTTTCCAAACTGTGTGTCGCGACAAAACCCAGAAGTGCTGATGGCGCGTCGCCGCCGCCCCTGTAGCGGCGCGCGCAGTGATGGTGGTGGTGTGTGCAGCGGCAGCGGCGCACCATCAGCGCTTCTGGGTTTTAGCGCGAAACACGAGGCCACCGCACCGCTGCCGCCACACGCGCCACTGTTGGTGTGTCGCCAACGGTGGGACTTTGGAAAGCACTGGTCTAGGCCTAATATATTGTAGCTATGTCATTCTAGAAACTTTGTATCAAGCTTGGGGCTTCCTAAAGCTCCAGTAGATTGTAATGTTCCAAAATTGGTTCTGTCTAAAGATGCTAAACTTATGAGCATCTCTGGTAACAGCTACCTTTCCAGATTAGCCTATAAATTGGCACACACTATATTAAGTCATAAGCCATGGCTTATACTAAGTTCATGAGACATCTAAATCAGACCAAGCTGATTACATTCTGATTTAGTTTAATGTGTGAATCCAACCAATGGATAATTTAATCCAACATTGTGTTTCTGACAAAGAGATGCCACAGTCTTTTTAGAATCTCACAACCATGGTATGAAAACAATAGCCATGCTCCTCATTTGTCCCCAGTAGTTACCTAGCTCTTAGCAATAACAATTTATGGAAGCCTTCCTCAATCTGGTACTTTCCAGATGTTAGAATCGCAACTCCCAGAATTCCCAGCATCACGGAATAGGTTCCTAAATGGAGCCATTTGACACTGCTCCTTCCTCATCATTGGGTAAAAGCAGGAGATATTAGTGAAGAAAATGTGCAACTCAGTCAAGACCCTGACTGAGAATTCCTTATATACACCAATACAGCAGGTAAGAACCAGAGTGCACTTTTTAATATGAAGAAATGACAGAGAATGGAAATAAGCTCACTTTTACAACAACTTAACAGAGGCATCTTGGGTGAACTAGGCATATAATACTTTTTCTTGTTTTAAATAAGACACAAAAGGAGTATGACTGAAGACAGACCCAAAATACCTTCCATTTATCTTTCATACAGTTAAAGTTATCTAACATAGAGTTTGAATAGGACTGTGAAAATAATTTCCTCCGTGGAAATCTTACTGCTGCTGACACAGTAAGATATGTAAGTTGTATGCAGTCTGATTATTCTGAGATGTCATCACAACATAGACAGTGGTTGTGCTGTCTGAAGTGCTGCTTTGATTTATGTCTGAAGTCAGATCATAAGATCATCTTCCTCTTTATTAGGAATGGGCAAAAAGTCTTATTTTGCGAAATATAGTCACATGTTTTGAAACATCATGCTACTTATGGGACAAAGCTTCAGACTGGACTGAGTACACATGCTAGAAGAAAAAGCTTAACCTTCTAAGTCCACTTTTATTAAAAAGACCTTTTCAGGTTCATCTTGATTCTTAGTGACCATGTAAGCAGGTCCATGTAGTTCTTTTGGAAACAAAATGGAAGTGGTTTGCTGTTGCCTTTTTCTGGGATTTTTTGTTTTGACTTTCCAGTCTAGCCTATAGCCCTGGGAATTCCTGATGGTATCCTATCCAATTTTGCTTAGCTTTTCAACATCTGCTAAGGCCAGCTAGATGTTTGCCAACCACTATTTTTTACTAATCTTGGATAAATCTTACATAGTTGAATCTTCATTGTGATTGCTTCAAAACAAACCAGCTTCAAACATCTTTAAAGTTTAAAGTTAGCTTGTTTCATTAAAGCAGTGTTAAAATTTACCACCAGAAGGAGATTTGAAACACACACACACACACAAAAACACTTCTTCCAACAGCACATAACTGAACTGTGGAATTCATTACCCCAAGCTGTGTGGATGGTCACTACCTTGGATGGCTTTAAATTGTGATTAAATAAATATATGGAGGGCAAGTCTTTCAAGGGCGACAACGAGCCATAAACCTCAATATTACCTCTGGGTTGGAGGCATGATGCCTCTAATACCAGTTGCAGGGGAACAATGGTGGGAGATTAGCGGGACTGCCATCCCTTCCCTGCAAACACTGGAGGGACCTTTGGTTGGCTACCATGGGTAACTAGCAGGGCTATTCTTAGGTTCATGGTAATTTGAGGTTCAGATGTTAGAACAAGCTGCAACTAACCTAAAACAGTAGTGGAACTTTTCAAAACCCCAAAGGAAGGGGAGAGGGGAGAGCACAGATGTCCAAAACTCTCATAGGTTCATTCCTGAATGCAGCCAGTACATGTGTCTAGAAGTAACACTCAGCATGACAGAACTGTATCACCCATAAACAAGCTCAGGGAAACGCTTGGTTAATTTTCTCCCTTGTTGACATAAAAACACTTGCATTATTTACATCAATGTAAATAAAGCAGATAAAAAGTTTTTGCACTTAAAACATCAACCAACAGCCACAGGGCACCATGTGATAATGTCATCTGTCTTCCTTCCACTGGGGGCGGCCAGGGCTGTTGGGCTTCTCGTCAGGGAAGGAAACGTGGAAAATCACATCACAATTTGCCATACAATTTCAGTGGTTGTAATGGTCAGCGTGGTGGCTCAGCAGGTAAGATGCCAGGCTTGTCAATCGGAAGATCGCAAGTTCGGAGGTTCAAATCCCTAGCCCCGTGTGACGGAGTGAGCTCCTGCACTCGCCCCAGCTCTTGCCAACCTAGCAATTCGAAAGCATGCAAATGCAAGTAGATGAATAGGTACCACTTTGGTGGGTAGGTAACAGCGTTCCGCGCGCGTCATGCCGGCCACATGACCGTGGAAGTGTCTTTGGACAACGCTGGCTCTTCAGCTAACAAACGGAGATGAGCACCGGCCCCTAGAGTCGGACACGACTGCACAAATGTGCGGGGGGAACCTTTACCTTTACTAATGGTCAG
This sequence comes from Charina bottae, assembly GCA_023362775.1. Lineage (NCBI taxonomy): Eukaryota > Metazoa > Chordata > Lepidosauria > Squamata > Charinaidae > Charina > Charina bottae. The sequence goes on along the minus strand of JALMGJ010000003.1, from coordinate 53,722,725 downwards.
ATAAGGAAATTCTTCTCCAAAGATTACTTACTCAGAACAAAAGAAGGGGGCAGAGGAATTCCCTAGGTCTCAACTATGTTACTAAGTGGTATAAATCCAAGCAGGACAATCTTTTTTGCCAAAATAATAATGATGATGATGATAATAATAATAATGCCTGAATCATTGGAAAATATGCAGTATAAAGAGTGTGATATTTGTTGGATGAATAAATAATAATAATGTTATTATTTTCAGCATTTCAACATATTTTATCTATGTTATTCACAGATGTGTATCTGTGTCAACAACATGTAGTTAAAATAATTATACCATGTGCTGATACATTTCAAATTCCAAAGAATATGTCCGAAAAACAAGAGGCATAAGACATTAAGAGAGGAAACCTGCCATATTATCAGAACAGATGCCCAAATTCACAATATTTCTTTGTTTTATTTCAGGACTCTATTATACACATTTCCCTTTGATTTTACATTCCTGTTTTTTCTCCTTTCCTTTTCATAGTAAGGTAAAACAGAGTAGAATATAAATGTAATTCTACTGAATTCCTGCCTCCCCGAGGGGCAAATCAAAGTACCCTTGGTTTAAAAATCAGGATTCTGGTAGTACCTTTTCCGACTAATACATTTTAATAAAAATTTCAAAAGCTTTTGCCTTTTAATAAAATCTGTTAGTCGGAAAAGGTGCTACCACGTAGCTTTCCAAACTCTGTGTCGCGACCCAGTATTCTGTCGCCTGCGGGGCCCAGATGTGTCGCACTAAAACCCGGAAGCACTGATGGCCCGCCGCCACGCATGGTAGCATGCGCGGCGGTGGGCCATCAGTGCTTCCAGGTTTTAGCGCGACACACCAGGACGACGACGCCACAGTGCGCGAAAACTTGAAAGTGCCGCCAGAGTGGCGGCGCACAAAAACCCGGAAGTGCCGCCGTGGCAGAGCTTCCGGGTTTTGCACACTGCCACCACGGCACTTCCAGGTTTTCGCGAGCTGCCGTTGGTGTGCTGCCAACGGGAAAAGTTTGGAAAGCCCTGTGCTACCCGACTCCTGATTTTTAGCCACCATAGACTAACATAGCTCTCCTCCTACAATGTCTGTTAAGAAGCTCTTGGTTTAAAGCAAGAGACAGAGAGTGCAAAATCACAGCTGGAGAGTGCAAAATTGCAGCTCTGCTTGCCTACTATCAGTTGAATCCCAATACTACAGAGACACAAACAAAGACTGCATGTCTCCCCCCCACTCTGCTTCCCCCCCTCCAGCCCAGCCAAACATTTAACTAAGTGCTGAGGCAGTACCCCAGCCCTGAAAAAGCACAACGCAGCAGATGCTCGCTGGCCTGGTTTCAAAGGAACTTTTAACGTACACAAACACCTTTTAAAATGCTGCTATAGGGGTAAGCCTATTTGTTTACCAGGCTGCAATTCTGCTGCATTCAGCAGGGGAAGAAGCCAAACATACCCCGGAGGATGTCTCCGTAGCCCAAAACATTCAGCTGCACCACAGGGCAGGTTCCCAGAACATCTGTTCCACCAACTTAATTAGTTCTCCTTTTACTCAAGCAAATAATCATCTGAGATGTTAGCATCCAAGAAGAAAAGTCAGTGGAGTCTAAGCCCTCAAGGAAACTTGATCTTAAAAGAAAAAGGATAAGCGCTCAAAGTAGAAATAACTTGATCTGGTCCATGGATGACTGACTCTCAAAAGTTAATGGAAAAACGTATTGATTACTAAAGCAATCTGGCACGTCCCAGAGAATTGGGAGCTGTTCTTTATTTGCAAAGCTGGGTGGAAAAAATCTCATCTCGCCTTGGGCTTTTTGAATTGAGGGATTTGGACAAAGAAAGAGAGCGTAGACAAGAAATGTAAATGGCCATCATCCAAGTCCTGGCTATGGGATCTAAGTGTATGCATTTCTCAGGCCTTTTCTGGGTTGTTTTCTGCCTGCTTTGAAAACATCCCAGAACACTTAAGCAGGGATGGAGCGCGATTAGTCTACTGCAAAACTAAAAAAGGTTTTAAGAAACAACTTATGTAGTAAGAAAATACCAGCTACCTATTATTTTATACTGTCCTGTCCTGTCCTGTCCTGTCCTCCCTCTCTCTCTCTCTCTCTCTCTCTCTCTCTCTCTCTCTCTCTCTCTCTCTCTCTCTTTTTCCATTTTCTCTAGTTGAAAAAAAAGCAAATATGATGAAGCAGGAACTTTTTTCAGTGTTTTCCACTGCTCAGCTAAGTACAAAAGTAAATAAGGATGCATTTTTAGCATAGTAATGAATGGAACATAAAACTAAATGTAAATAGGTTGCTGCAGTTCAATAATACATAGGATACAGTATCAAGCCAACCTTGGCCAATTCCCCCGAAGCTAAGCAGTGTTGGACCTGGTTAGTCCTTTTAACACACTAGTTTAAAAAAATCCTGTAAGAAAGCAATGGCAAACTACTTCTGCCAAGAAAATTAGTCAAGCTCAATTTATATAAGTCTCTACTTCACCTGCATTGCAAACAAAGAGTTTTGATTGTTCAGTTTTCACAAGGTAGAACTTTCTGACATCAATCAATGGTCCAAATGATATATTCTTGCAGAACATGTAGTTGGTCTTGATGGAGATAACACACAAATTCATCTCTTAAGCATAAACCATTAGTTTATTTGCCTTAGCAGGAGTAGACATTCTTTGGTGTGATGATTCAAGACCACATTAGGTTATCCATACTAAAGTGCTTCATGACAGCAATAAATAGAGGTAGAGCTGTAAGGAATAAATTTGAAGATCCTTAAGTCTGAAAGCAGGGTTTTGAGAAGGTGCTGCTAATTCAATGCCAAATTCAGAAGCCTTAGGATAGAAAAGCCTCTTACAAACCAAATGATGAAATGTGTGTAGCAAGTAACAATACAACATAAGGAATTTCCTTATCCTTAATTTCAGTTACACTTATTACTGATTATATACAACTAATTAAAATCCTGGTTGGGTCTGTCTGACAGCTTTTACTTAAATGTATATAGAAAAACTGTACAATAAAACTTGTCTGGCAACTCTTGAAGAAGTGTCTCTACCCGGCAATGGAATTAATTTGTATGTTAGTTACTATTAGCACAAACTAGAGGTACACTAATTCTAAAAGCAACGAGAAAGCACTGGATTTTATAGTAGTTGTTGGCTAGATAAGTACTGCAGGTTTTTGTAAACTGATTTCTTTCTTGGAACATATATCATGTCACACTGAGTCGGAAACATATTAATCATTCTATTATTTAGCACTGCATGTGGACCTGGCCATGGAAGATGCTTATGAACAAAAGGCTTTTAAGTTTGAATGCCAGCATTGATTCAATGAATCTGATGCTACAAACCATGCAGTAAGTTAGGTCCAGTTGGATAAGCAAAAATAACACAGGTTAAAACAAATATTTATGCTTTTTGACATTCTCCCTTGAACTCTAGCTGATCTCTACTTTCCACTTTAACACAATAGCAGACTAAATGGAAGAAGCTACCATCACAATGAAGCCTGACTAAGCATCTCAAGGTTATCAGTCCTAATATAAAATATATACCATGCTGATTTATTAACTACTGGATATATTTCAAAGCCATATACCAAAGGACGATCAGTGCTATTTGTGATAAATGGGATTAATTCATATTTTATGACTTCAACTCCAATGATTGATTATACTGAAGAATGTAGTCTACCAGAAAAAGCCTGAACACGGACTCTTCAAAAAGTGATGTCAATCCAGAGGCAAACTCCAGAACCAAACCTGAGAAATATGTAATTCCAGGATCAATGTGGGTTTTTACCTAAAAGACAGTTAAAGGACAATGTTAGAAATGCATTGGGCATTTTGGAACGTTTGAAGCAACATGATGAAAAACAAGCCGCATCGATTTTCTTAGATGCAGAGAAGGCCTTTGACAATTAGAACTGGGCTTTCTTGTTAAAGGTTTTGGAAGATGTGAATTTTGGAGAGAACTTTATAAAATGGGTTAGATCAATTTACACTTCGCAGAAAGCACAAGTAATTCTTAATGGAGATCTAACAAAACCCTGTGAGATACAAAAAGGAACAAGACAGGGACTCCTTTCTTGTTTATTTTGGTTCTTGAAATACTGAATAGAGATACAAGACAACATGAGAAGATTGTTGGAGTAAAGACTAAAAAAGAAACTTAAAAGTTAAGGGCTTTTGCAGATGACTTTGTGTTGATTCTGGAAGATCCTTTAAAGGGAATTGAAACATTAGAAGACGAAGATGTTAACAAAAAATATGAAAATAGAAGATGAAACAGAATTGATGAATAAAACGGGTTTTAAGATTGAGGAGAAGGTAAAATATCTGGGTATCACTATGACAAATATGAACTGTATGTTATTTCAAAATAACTATGTTAAGACATGGAATGAAGTTTAAAAAGATATGTTACAATGGGAGAAACTACAACTGTCATTGCTGGAGAGAATTTCTGTGATAAAAATGAATGTCTTGCCTAGAATGATGTTTTTGTTTCAGACAATACCTGTTTTGACAACTAATGCACCATTTAAACAGTGGCAGAAGGATATATCTAAATTTGTGTGGCAGGGGAAAAAGCCACAAGTTAAATATCAGGTGTTACAAGATGCAAAGGAAAGAGGAGGATTGGGTCTACCTGATTTGAAATTGTATTTTGAAACTTGCTGTTTGGTTTGAATGAAAGAGTGGGTGCTGTAGAGAAATAGAAGGCTCTTGGAGTTAGAAGGATGCGATCTGAGATTTGGTTTGCATGGGTATGTGTGGTACGACAAAGTCAAGGTTAATGTGGATTATGTTAGACGTGCCATATTGAGAATATGGAATAGATATAAACCCAGGTTGTGCCCGAAAACACATTTGTGGCTCTCAGCACAAGAAACATTTTATAGACAAGAAATAATAGGCAAACACAAATGGCTAACTTATTGTGAGATACTAGAATTTTGTCAAGGAGAATGTAAACTAAAATCAAGAGAACAACTGGTGGCAGAGAGATATAGTTGTGAATGGGTTTCTTATTTACAGTTATTAGAAAGATTTAAAGTAGACAAAAGAGTTGTAAGACTGAGTTTGAAATAGAATTGTGTACAAATGAACATGTAATTGCTAAAATGTATAAACTTTTATTGAAATTTGAAATAGAAGAAGTAGTGAAAGAATGTATGATAAAGTGGACTAAAATTTTGGTTATAACATACAGATGGAACAATGGGAAAATATGTGGTTGAAAAGACTGAAATTTACACTATTTTATACTCTTAAAGATAATTTTTATAAAATGATGTACCGTTAGTATATGTCAGCAAAGAAATTGACTAGAATGTATAAAGGCACTTCAAATTTATGTTGGTAATGTGAACAACAAGAAGCGACATTTTATCATGTTTGGTGGACGTATGAAAAAGCTAGAAAATTCTGGATTCAAAAACACACACTGATTCCGAGGATTTTAAAGATTAACATTCAGTTGAAACCAGAGGTTTTTCTTTTGGAATTGATGGACAAACAGTTGGAAAAAAAGTCATGGAACTTTGTTTTTTTACATGATAACTGCAGCGAGGTTATTGTATGCACAAAGATGGAAAGAGTTGGCACTACCCACAATGGAGAAATGGTTGGTGCAGATGATGGAACTTGCTGAGATGGCTAAATTGACTTCCTTGATCAGAGAAAAGACAATATCTACATTTATTTATTTATTTATTTATTATTTAAATTTATCCCCGCCCATCTCCCCGAATAGGGGACTCTGGTCGGTTTATTATTATTTATTTATTGCTGACTGGAAACCCTTTATGGACATTTTGCATAACACAGAAAAAAATGAACTTATGATTTCTGGTTTTAATGATTAGACAGGTTAGATTATAGAAAGAAGAGAGTTATGTTGTAACCACAGAGATACAAGGTAAATTTATAATTGTACTTATAACTGCTGTAAAGAAGATCGGAAGCCACTTCTTTATATCTTTTTTATTTCCTTTCTATTTTTCTTTTACTTTCCCCAATTTCTTGCACTTTTAGCTTTCTCTTTGATTCCTTTCTTACTTTATATTGTCTGTATTAGTTAAAAAAATCTTTAATAAAATTATATATTATAAATATATTTATATTATATATAAATATATAAATTTATATTATTTATATTATAAATATAATATATATATTATATATATAATTATATTATATATTTTATTATATAAAATATTATATAAAATATTATATACACACACACACACACACACATACACATACACACACACACACACCAGCTATCAAGCTGCTGTGTTAAGACTGAGAAAGGCCATACGGACTTTTTTGAGATTACCACTGGGGTCAGACAAGGTTGTATCCTGTCTCCACTTCTCTTCCTTGTGGCCCTTTATTATGTCATGCGGCGAGCTGAAGTACGCACTGGGACAGGCATCTATTGGAATGATCGAAGTCACCTTGGCGACTTGGATTTCGCTGACAATATCGCCTTACTTAAGGAAGATGAACTAAAATTACAACATGCCACAACTGTCTTGGAAGATGAGGCAAATAAAGTGGGCCTTAGGTTAAGCGCCGAAAAATCGAAGATCATGCATGTGAGCTCCACGGACCGAGCATGGGGAATTGTACTCGGACTGCAGCAGTTAGAAGAAGTGGAGAGGTTCACCTATCTGGGTAGTGTGATCACCCGGAATGGAGATGCAGAGGTGGACGTTAAGTGCCGCATTGGGAAGGCGATAGCCCTTTTTCAGAGGATGAATAAGTTCTGGTCCTCGTCGTCCATATCATTGAAGATTAAGTTTCATCTGTTCAATTCTATCGTGATCCCGATAGTTACTTATGCCAGCGAGACTTGGAAGGCATCAGCAAGTATCAACAAGAGCCTTGACATCTTTCAACAGAGATACCTCCGTCGAATTCTAAAGATTCAATATTTTGACCACATCACAAATGAAGAGGTGCTCCGTAGGAGCAACTCATGTAAACTCCATAACATCGTTGCATGTAAAAGACTTCAACTGGCTGGCCACATCTTCCGCATGGAGAACAATCGGATCCCTAAAGTGGCAATGAGTTGGATCCCTCCTAACGCTAAATGACAACGAGGATGCCCTCGAATAACATGGCGAAGAATGCTGATAGAAGACCTAAAGGCATTGCATATCACATGGAAAGACGCCGAAACAATCGCCCAAGACCAAAAGAGCTGGAAAACCCTTTCTACCTGATATACTACATAGCATAGACCCAGGGGAGAGGGAGAGGGAGAGGGGGAGGGAGAGGGAGAGAGATGTAATTCCCAAGTTAAGCATCTTTGTATCATTTTGACTGTTATGGTGCTATCACTGCTTAAATATTGTTGAATTTATATAGCTGCCCATCTCACATATGTGACTATGGGCAGCTCGTACAATTAAAACAGCAAAAGCAGAAAACTATCAAAACAATTACAAGTATTACAACAAAACAATTAAAAGCTATAAACATAAAACACAGGACAGTGCAATCAAAATTTTAAAACACAATACAGCCATTTTGCAGGCTCCATATTTCCATGGGATCCCCAGGCCTGATGAAAAAAATTTTTGAGGGCTTTCCAGAAGGCCACAAGGGTCAGGGCCAACCTCATCTCGGGGGGAGGATGTTCCAAAGGGCGAGTGTCACGGCAGAAAAGGCTCTCCTCCTGGGACCCATCAGATGAAACTCCTAAGCAGACGGGGCCCGTAACATGCCCCATCTGCTGGACCTGATGGGATGGGTAGATGTATTAGTTGTTCAGTGAAAAGCCACCTCAGGAATTAACAGCACTGTCAGAGGATGGGTCAGGCTAGGAGCTGATACAGACACAAATACAGGCAGCACATTCTGGACACTAAGATACTTATGCTAATAAACTAGCGTGAACTAATATTATATACAAGTGACAATTTACAAAACCTAGCATGTTCAGAATAATATATATATATATATATATATATATATATATATATATATATATATATATCATAAGAAATAACCTACTTAATATCCTCCCTCTCAAGTCCCTTTCCCTCACTTTCCACTTGTGCTTTATTTTGGCTTCTTCTTCCCCTCCTCATCTCAATGGCTGATAACAGAAAGTCTGTGAGTTCCTCCCGGCTGTTTTGCTGCCAGGCAAAGCCTTTAACTCACAAAGTTCCACTGTCCAGTATCTGAATCTCCTTGGACACAACACAGCCCATCCTCCTGGTCTCTCCATGTGTTCACAAGCGGCTCCAGGACTTTCTTCCCGGTCTCTCCCCTTTATCTCAGGGCTGGAATCTCTGGACTTGCAGGCTCCACTTCACTCCACCTTTCCCAGGTGACATCCTCTCCATCAGCATGTCCTGCAGCATCTGCAGTACAACCCGCCCCCTTGCTCCACCCTTCCCGGCTCTTTTTGTATTCTATACCCAGAACATATTCGTGACACCGTACAGGTGCCTTCTAGCATTTCCCCCTTTCTGCCTACATGCTCTTGGTCTTGTGCTGAGTCATGTGCCTTTCCTAAAAAAGGTTCATGACCTTGGCACAGACCCAACCACTTTCCTTCAGCCAGGCTCTTCAACCTGCCACAAGCTCCCCCAACTAACTCATTGCATGAACCAACAAAAGGGAACACCTTAAAGATTTTATCTGAAATTAGAGACCAATGCAGGGGCAGTTGGCGTAAGGAAGTAGCTTTGTCCCGCTTCAGACAGACTGTATGGGAAAAGTCCCTGGCCGCGTCCATTCAGAATAAGATTGCAAGATAAATACAGCAAATCACAGCTGGGCATTAAGAGGGGACCCTGGGTAGATGCAGACAAGCTTGTTCAGGCAGATAAACGTAACAAACAGCCAGTGCATTCCATTGAACAGCGTGTTCTGTTCTCAGTACAGGTATCATATTGTTGTTTATTCGTTCAGTCGTTTCCGACTCTTCGTGACTTCATGGACCAGTCCACGCCAGAGCTTTCTGTCGGCCGTCACCATCCCCAGCTCCCCAATGGTTGAGTCTGTCACCTCCAGAATATCATCCATCCATCTTGCCCTTGGTCGGCCCCTCTTCCTTTTGCCTTCCACTTTTCCTAGCATCAGCTTCTTCTCCAGGGTATCCTGTCTTCTCATTATGTGGCCAAAGTACTTCAGTTTTGCCTTTAATATCATTCCCTCAAGTGAGCAGTCTGGCTTGATTTCCTGGAGTATGGACTGGTTTGATCTTCTTGCAGTCCAAGGCACTCTCAGAATTTTCCTCCAACACCACAGTTCAAAAGCATCTATCTTCCTTCGCTCAGCCTTCCTTATGGTCCAGCTCTCACAGCCATAGGTTACTACAGGGAATACCATTGCTTTAACTACGCGGACCTTTGTTGTCAGTGTGATGTCTCTGCTCTTAACTATTTTATCAAGATTTGCCATTGCTCTCCTCCCAAGAAGTAGACGTCTTCTGATTTCCTGGTTGCAGTCAGCGTCTGCAGTAATCTTTGCGCCTAGAAATACAAAGTCTGTCACTGCCTCCACTTTTTCTCCCTCTATTTGCCAGTCATCAATCAAGCTCGTTGCCATAATCTTGGTTTTTTTGAGGTTTAACTGCAACCCAGCTTTTGCACTTTCTTCTTTCACCTTCGTCATAAGGCTCCTCAACTCCTCCTCGCTTTCAGCCATCAAAGTGGTATCATCTGCATATCTGAGATTGTTAATGTTTCTTCCAGCGATTTTAACTCCAGCCTTGGATTCCTCAAGCCCAGCATGTCGCATGATGTGTTCTGCATACAGGTTGAATAGGTAGGGTGAGAGTATACAACCCTGCCGTACTCCTTTCCCAATCTTAAACCAGTCCGTTGTTCCGTGCTCTGTTCTTACCGTTGCTACTTGGTCGTTATACAGATTCCTCAGGAGGCAGACAAGATGACTTGGTATCCCCATACCACCAAGAACTTGCCACAATTTGTTATGATCCACACAGTCAAAGGCTTTAGAATAGTCAATAAAACAGAAATAGATGTTTTTCTGAAATTCCCTGGCTTTCTCCATTATCCAGCGGATATTGGCAATTTGGTCTCTAGTTCCTCTGCCTTTTCTAAACCCAGCTTGTACATCTGGCAATTCTCGCTCCATGAATTGCTGGAGTCTACCTTGCAAGATCTTGAGCATTACCTTACTGGCATGTGAAATAAGTGCCACTGTTCGATAGTTTGAACATTCTTTAGTGCTTCCCTTTTTTGGTATGGGGATATAAGTTGATTTTTTCCAATCTGATGGCCATTCTTGTGTTTTCCAAATTTGCTGGCATATGGCATGCATCACCTTGACAGCATCATCTTGCAAGATTTTAAACAGTTCAGCTGGGATACCGTCGTCTCCTGCTGCCTTGTTATTAGCAATGCTTCTTAAGGCCCATTCAACCTCACTCTTCAGGATGTCTGGCTCTAACTCACTGACCACACCGTCAAAGCTATCTCCAATATTATTATCCTTCCTATACAGATCTTCCGTATATTCTTGCCACCTTTTCTTGATCTCTTCTGCTTCTGTTAGGTCCTTACCATCTTTGTTTTTGATCATACCCATTTTTGCCTGGAATTTACCTCCGATGTTTCTAATTTTCTGGAAGAGGTCTCTTGTCCTTCCTATTCTATTGTCTTCTTCCACTTCCGCACATTGCTTGTTTAAAAATAATTCCTTATCTCTTCTGGCTAACCTCTGGAATTTTGCATTTAATTGGGCATATCTCCCCCTATCACTGTTGCCTTTTGCTTTCCTTCTTTCTTGGGCTACTTCCAGTGTTTCAGCAGACAGCCATCTTGCCTTCTTGGTTTTCTTTTTCTTTGGGACGTTTTTTGTTGCCGCCTCCTGAACAATGTTGCGAACTTCTGTCCATAGTTCTTCCGGGACCCTATCTACTAAATCTAGTCCCTTAAATCTATTATTCACCTCCACTGCATATTCCTTAGGAATATTAGTGAGCTCATATCTAACTGATCTGTGGGTCTTCCCTATTCTCTTTAGTCTGATTCTAAATTTTGCAATAAGAAGTTCGTGATCTGAACTACAGTCAGCTCCAGGTCTTGTTTTTACCGACTGTATAGATGTCCGCCACCTTTGGCTGCAAAGGATGTAGTCAATCTGATTTCGGTGTCGACCATCTGGTGAAGTCCATGTATAAAGTCGTCTTTTAGGTTGTTGGAAGAGAGTGTTTGTTATGCACAGTGAGTTGTCTTGGCAAAATTCTATCAGCCTATGTCCTGCTTCATTTTGTTCTCCCAGACCATGCTTGCCTGTAATTCCAGGTGTCGTCTGACTACCCACCTTAGCATTCCAGTCTCCTGTAATGAAAATAACATCTCTTTTTGGTGTATTATCTAGTAGGTGCTGCAGATCCTCATAGAACTGATCTACTTCTGCTTCTTCAGCATCTGTGGTTGGGGCGTATATTTGGATCACTGTGATGTTAAATGGCTTACCCTGAATTCGAATTGAGATCATTCTATCGTTTTTTGGATTGTATCCAAGCACTGCTTTAGCCACTTTATTATTAATTATGAAGGCTACTCCATTTCTTCTGTGGTCCTCTTGTCCACAGTAGTAGATCTGGTGATCATCTGATGTGAAGTGGCCCATTCCAGTCCATTTCAGTTCACTGACACCTAAAATGTCTATATTTAATCTTGACATCTCACCAATAACCACATCCAATTTGCCCTGGCTCATAGATCTTACATTCCAGGTTCCTATGGTGTGTTGATCTTTAGAACATCGGATTCGTCGTTCACCACCAGCACCGTCGGCCGCTAGCCGTCCTTTCGGCTTTGAGCTAGCTGCGTCATCACATCTGGGGCTAGTTGAACGTATCCTCTGTTCCTCCCCAGTAGCATTTTGACCATCTTCCGACCTGGGAGTCCCATCTTCCGATGGTATACCGACATCTCTTTGGTTGTACTGATCCATTTAGTTTTCATGGCAAGAATACTGGGGTGGGTTGCCATTACCTTCCCCAGGGATCGTATTTAGTCTGACCTCTCTGCCACGACCTTCCCGTCTTGGGTGTCCCTTCACGGTTTAGCTCATGGTTTCATTGAGGTGCTCAAGCTCCAGCACCACGACAAGGTAACGATCTCCTTTGCTGGAGACAGGTATCATATACATTTATGATTTAGCTTTGGGCAAGTTATTATTTTCACTCTTGGCTGAAAAGCCACCAAAGAACATGCAATTAAGGGTGACACGTTTTTCTGCTAGTCTCCATTAACTCATTGATAAATGAAAAACTGGTTTACTCAGCTAGCTAGAAAATGAAAAGAGAAAACTGCTTGCGAAGGGCTAAAGAAATGTCAGTCATTAGCAAGATCACTATTATGTAAGGCAATCTACTGAAATGTTGCAACTTCTGGACACTGACGTCCCAACTTATTTGGAGGGTACCAGATCGGAGACAACTGGAAGAAGGAGACAAAAGCTACCTAAAGTTAAGGACACTAATAACCAGTAGTACATAAGTGCCTGGTAAAAACTATAATGACACCATGTGTCATGACATCATTGCACAAATAATGTGAATTATGTAATTTGCATCAGTCATGTCATGAGGACATTGCACAAATTACATGATTAAAGCTTATGAAATCATTTGCCCCACCTTTGCCCCCAGTGCCCACACAGTACACATACTCCTTGGGTTACGACAGCAATCGGGATTGGGATCGCCGTGGCTAAGTGATGGGCGTGATATCACATGACTGCATCGGTTAGTGATGACAATCTCAGTACTACTGGTTGCCGTTGTAACCCCAAGACATGTGAGTCCTTAAGCGGGAAGTGGTGGGAGTCCCAGGTAAGGAATGCGAGGGTGCCACAGGGGGGCGGGGAGGCCCAGTGCAGGCCACACATGAGTTGGGGGGGGGGTGCTGCGGTGTGGCACGAACACAGGGAGGCCAAGAGAAGGGGGGCACAGCGTTGTGCACAGGAAGGGTGGTGGGGGACTTACCAGAGCGACTTGCAACCTTCCCTGCCGGCTTCCCCATTGGCTTTGCTTGTGGCTGGGAAGGTTGCAAATGGCGATCACATGACCGTGGGATGCTGCAACGGTCATTCATAAGTGCAAACTGGTTGCCAAGAGCCCAATTCGCCATCACGTGACTGCGGGGGTCTGCGACGGCCAGAACTTCAAGGACTGGTCATCAGTACCACTTGTTCTGCACCAATGCAACTTCTAACAGTTGCTGAACGGTTGGTAATTGAGGATTAGCTGTATATTAAAAAAAGGAATATCTGAACCCAGACCACCACTCTATCAAGTTCAGTGTTTTCCATATTGATTGGCAATTCAATAGTTCTCCAAGATTTCAGACTTTGGGCCCTTCATAACCTTACTTGGAGAAACCAGGAACTGAACCTGGGTCTTCTGTATTAAGAGCACTAGTGAACCATTAATGAGCTACGGCTTAGCACATCCATTTTCCTGCATCTGTTGGCAGGGATGGAACTAGGGTCTGTGTCACCCGGGGCAAACATGGATTCCGCGCCCCCCCCCATGGGTTATTTTGTCATTTTGGTGCCCCCTGGCATCATTTTGGCGCCCCCCAGTGCAGCGCCTGGGGCACATGCCCCGCTTGCCCCCCCTAGTTGCAGCCCTGTCTGTTGGTCAATGGAACGGTGTCAGTTATCAGAGAAAGATATTGATTTTCATTCATCTATATATAACCTCCTGTTGGGACCATCTCTCTTAAATCATAAAAGGGTCACACTGTAGTTTTGCACTTCCAATAAACTACAGAGACTAGTTGATTCTTTGGAGGACAGACCACTGATATTCACACTAGACTGAAGCTTATGGCATTCAACTGTTCCTTGGGGCATGCTGAATGATGTTACATCTGGAAAGAATTGGTCCAGGGAGAACAGTAGAGTTTAACAATAATTAATCCTAGTTTAATCAGCCGGCCCACTCCCACTAGCTGAAATAATGATAATATACAGATTCAGTGGAACAGTTTGGAAAGACTCCTTTAGTGTGCAATCTCCCAAAACAACTAAGAGAGAATTGTCATAGACTAACTCTGCTGTATTAGAGAACAATGGGGCGGAGGACATTTTCAATAAGCACCCCTGAAAAAAAGTCCTAATGCAAAGGATGCCACACCAACATTAAAAACAGTCGAGGAAACAAATACTCAGGAGCTGATTTTAAAAGGGAAAATCTATACTACATTTAATATAAAGTGTGCAGCTGATCTTTTTTCTCTGCATGAGCATTAAAGTTCAAGATCTCAAGGTGGACCTCTGCACACATGTCTGCCTTTCCCCTTGTCCATGCAAGTACAGGGGGAAAAGGGAGGGGGGGACCCTTCTTCATTGAAAATGGACTTTCCTCTCCCCTCCTCTCCTTTTCTAGGGGAATATTTTACTCCTTATCAAACTGTGTGCTGGGATCCCAATCCAGATCTGAATCCCATTATTTTACAGCAAAGGATAATTCAAGGGGTCATCTACTTCTTACATCTCAAACATGCCCATGTGTTTTGACCCTGAATTTATTAAATAAGAGGAGTCCCATTTGTTTGGAACTTCAGTACAATATTCGATAAATATAAAAATGTCCTCAAAAATGTCCTCAAATGTCTGAATGAACACATCCATGTTGTTTTCTTGGCAAACTACTCCTTCCAGGTTGTCTTTTCACTTCCCAATCTTTCCTACAACCCTGGGATTTCTTGGCAGCTTCCTACTGAATACTAACCAGGACTAACCCTTCTTAGCTTTGAAGATCAACCAAAGTTGGCTACGTTTCAGCCACCTAACTAGGCTTACAAGTATTATATGTATGTATAGTCGAAGGCTTTCATGGCCGGAATCCGATGGTTGTTGTGGGTTTTTTGGGCTGTGTGGCCATGTTCTGGCAGTTTTGGTTCCTAACGTTTCTCCAGTCGCTGTGGCTGGCATCTTCAGAGGACAGGAGCACAGCTAGAAGATTCTGTCTGTGCCCAAGTGGAGAGTGTGTGTTCCTGCTGGTGTTTATAGCTGCTGAGAGGGTGTGTGTCTTCTGTGGGTCATTTACAAAAGATTAGGAGAGGGTTTATTGTGGTGATTAGGGGGTGTGGTGCTGTCGTGTGTGGGATTAGCACATCTATTGTGTGAGTTGTTTGTATATTTCTGTGGTTGAACTCAACCATTTGGATTGGTCCCTACAGGCGAATGGCTACTCCAAGAATGAAATCAGGAGAGCTATCAAACCGAAAAAACAGCACTCAACCGAAGAAAAACAGCCCCCCACAAGCAAAATATTTCTGCCCTACATTAAAGGAGTCACTGACCGCATGGAAAAACTAATGAAAAAACATAACCTCCAAACAGTCTTTAAACCCACCAGAAAAATACAACAAATGTTAAAATCAGCAAAAGACAAAAGGGACCCCCTCACCACTGCAGGAGTTTACCGCATACCCTGCAGCTGTGGACAAGTATACATTGGGACCACAAAACGCAGCATCCACACCAGGATAAAAGAACATGAAAGACACTGCAGACTACAACAACCTGAAAAATCTGCAATAGCTGAACATGCTCTCAAACAAACTGGTCACCAAATCTTATTTGAAAACACAGAAATACTGGACAACACCAACAGCCACTATGTTAGACTATACAGGGAAGCCATTGAAATACATAAACACCAACAGAGTTTCAATAAAAAAGAAGAAAGCTTAAAGTTCAGCAAAACCTGGCTGCCAGTCCTGAAAAACACAGCTTGCAAAAGGTTAATGAACTCTACTCAACCACAGAAATATACAAACTCACACAATAGATGTGCTAATCCCACACGACAGCACCACACCCCCTAATCACCACAATAAACCCTCTCCTAATCTCTTGTAAATGACCCACAGAAGACACACACCCTCTCAGCAGCTATAAACACCAGCAGGAACACACACCCTCCACTTGGGCACAGAGAGAATCTTGTAGCTGTGCTCCTGTCCTCTGAAGATGCCAGCCACAGCGACTGGAGAAACGTTAGGAACCAAAACTGCCAGAACACGGCCACACAGCCCGGAAAACCCACAACAACCATTATATGTATGCTTGTTAAAAATGAAGCAAGTAGTTTTGCCAGGGTCAAAGATTCAGCGGACTCCCATCCACAATAGCTAGCTTCCCCACAGCTAGAAAGTAACCCAAATATGCACAGATACTACACAGTAGTATCAGCGCTAGGCACTGCATTTGGGGAAATGAAAGATGGCAGCAGTCCAATATCAAGCAGAACCATGTAGCTGCTTGGTCTCCCTTCCAGTATTAGAAGCACTGCGAAAATTACTGGGAATTAGCATATTCGGAGGTGATAGCAATGCCAAGTAGGAACACAGTATGTTGGGGGAGGGAGGGTGGAAAGGCAGTTGAATTAACATGACTACATTTTCTACAAGAGTAAATGGATTTTTACAAAGTGAATGTGGCCCAAGAATATCATATAAATGCAAAATATGCCTGCTCCCTCAATTCTGAGAATTGTTCCTGAATATGGCATTATAAAAATGAAGAAACAGTCTCTGTACCACCATTGGGAAAAAATCCAAAAAGAAAAATGCCCACACAGTAACTCTAGCAAACGTGTTTGAGTCTGAAATGTGTTAGATTTATTTTTGTGATACCACATTTCAAAGAGCACAATCCAGAAGCTTCCCTAAATGGGTGTATATTTTAATTTATTTGTTTGCAACAAGTATGATTTATTTTTCTCCAAGAAAGGAGTGATATATTGAAGCCAGGTATTCCCAATTCAGTCCATCATTTTGAGTTGCTTCATTAGATATTGTAGTTCATTGCATCAACATGTTAAGAGTCATAAAATGTCTTACATACAAGCAACATCTATCCCATACAAAGCAACTCTTAGAAACATTTTAAAGAGGTCACTTTACTCTGAATTGTCTATAACTCCCACACTATAGGCAGTGGCTTCCAACCATTGTTTAATAAAATACAGAATTTTTATACTCTGCATTTCTTTTCACAAGCATTCAAACTACCAACAATTCTCCCTTCCTGTACTCAAATTTATGTCAATATTCAAGAAGTGAACACTGCATAAATATTTGAAATAAGTTCAGGCTCATCACTTTATATGTTTACTCAAATGCACAGAAAAGGTCTGGGAGTCTACTCAAGAGTTGGAATCAGGCCTTGGTGCCAGGGGAAAAAATTAATCAAAATGAAAATAGTCCTCAAGGCTACGAACAACTTTATATGTTCCAACAAACCACCCTTTATAATGTTCAAGCAAGTAGCAATACAAGGCTTCAGCACAGACCTAAAAAAAATAATGTTCTCCAATCACAATCTTAAAAGTCTTTATTTAGTATTTTCTTCTGATTTGCTGCATTCCAAGAAAGTTATGACTAGAGTTTAAGGCTGTTTTTTTAAATGCACTCATGAGCCTACCAACTAGCCATCTTACTCCCCATACAAATCCATGATCAACAAGGCAGCATCATAATGTAACACTGCTTTCAAGGGGCCGTTTCCTCATTTTCCAAGCAAGCAGCATCAGGGCATTTCTGAGCCATACATGTAAAGCTAGATTAAAGACTATAAGATGTCTAGTTGCTGACATTGCCATGCAGGAAAAGAAACCCTGAAGCTGCCAAGACAGAATTATAGTGGGAAAATGGAATATAAGAAGCAAGAACATGGAAAAGCTCAACACAGTGGAAGATCAAAAGAATCAATTACAAACTCACATCTTAGTCATCAGCAAACTGAAGTGGACTGGAATTGGATACTTTTATCAGAAGATCCTACTGTTTACGATTCAGGAAACAAAAATTAAGGACGTGGCATTTCATGGCCAGGAAGGATACAGCAAGGATTGTAGTTGGATACAATGCAATTACTGAATAATATCTATTAGACCAGGGCTTTCCAAAGTGCCGCTACTGGCAACACACCAGCCAGCAGCGGCGGCGCGCGCGTGCATGGTGGCGGCACGGGGTGCGTGCGGCGGCACGTACGTGCACGGTGGCGGCGCAGGGGGGCGTGCGGTGGCGCGCGTGTGCACGGTGGCGGCGGCAGCCTCCGCTAAAACGTGGAAACACTGATACCGCGCCGCTGCCGCTGCCGCCATGCACGCGTGCGCCGCCGCTTCCGGGTGGTGTGGCAACACAGTACGCTGTGTGTGGCGACACACTTTTGTGTCGCGACACACAGTTTGGAAAGCTCTGTATTAGACTATTACAAACCCATCCACTTTCCACGATATGAGCTTGAGCATATACCCATTTTCCAGAAGAAAATCAGGAATCAGAAATTACTTTGAAGTCCTGAACCTCATTGATAGGGAACCAGAGGAAATGTGGAATGAAATCAAAGAAGTTGTGGTAGAGTAACACTGAAGGCCTTCAAAAAGGTATTCAGATGTCATGATGTGTCTATACCTACAAAGTTAGAACTGTGCAAGCAATGACTTTCCATGTGACACTCCATGGAAGCAAAGGTTGGACTTTGAATAAGCAGGATAAAAAGAGTATTGATGCTTTTAGATTTTTACACTGGAGAAGACTCCTGAGAATAACATGGATATCAAATAAAACAAACAAATGAATAATAGAACAAATCAATCCAGAGTTCTTACTCAAGGCACAAATGAGTAGGCTCAAATTATCATAATTTGAACACATTATAGAAACATCTCTCTCTTGAGAAGCCTATAATACTGGGAAAGATGGAAGGAAAGAGAAGAAGAGGACAACCAGCAGCAAGGAAGATGGACTCAATTATAGAAGTGATGGGTGCACTGTTGAAACATCTAAAGGACCAAGTTGGGGAAGAGCATCCTGGGTAAAGTCTATCTTGATGGCCCATAATCAATCAGTTCTATAATCAGATATTTGATGTTTTAGGGCCACATCAATCTTGCAATTCATATGTTTCTTTCTGACATCCCACCCCTATCACCCTATTTTGCTTGACATGCCTTCCTTTTAGCTCGTTTCTCCCTTTCACCCTGTACTCGTGCTTCTTCAAAGTCCGTAGCGCCTTTAATAAAGGCTGACCTCCAATAATAAAGCATCTTTATTAATCAAGCACCTGTCCACAACTCTTTAAACCTCTTTAATAAAGCCCTCATGAGTTAGGGCTTCCCAGTTCTCAATGCTGAGATTACATTTTTTTAAATTAGCTTTGAGAGTATCTTTGAATCTCTTTTGCTGTCCACCAATATTCTGTTTTCCATTCTTAAGTTGGGAGTAAAGTAGCTGCTTGGGAAGACGATGGTCAGGCATTCGAACAACATGGCCGGTCCAGCGAAGTTGATGTTGGATGATCATTGTTTCAATGCTGGTGGTTTTCGCTTCTTCTAATACGCTAACATTAGTCTGCCTATCTTCCCAAGTAATTTGCAGAATTTTTCGGAGGCAGCGTTGATGGAATCTTTCAAGAATTGGAGGTGGCGTTTGTAGAGGGTCCATGTTTCACAGGCATACAAAAGGGTTGGTAGTACAATGGCTTTGTAAACAAGCATTTTGGTCTCCCTGCGAATGTCCCGATCCTCAAACATTCTACGCTTCATTCGGGAGAGAGCTACACTCGCAGAGCTCAGGCGATGCTGAATTTCAGCGTCGATGTTGGCTTTTGTAGATAGATGGCTGCCAAGATAAAAAAACCGTCTTCCACCCGGAAACCTATGCCCTCATTGTGGGAGGTTGTGCGGATCCAGAATTGGCCTTTACAGCCACTTACGGATCCACTGTTAAGATTTTACCCTTGGAAGACAATCTTACTCGGCTACGAGTGATCGCCAAGAAGAATCACCCTATTTATAAAGTAACATTTAAACATTTTTAATGACATTCTCTAAGGTATTCTAAACACAAAATCAATTAATATCAGCATTTTAGCTTGGAGATTCTGCTAATACAGTGATGTATGGCAGAATGCACAAATGCAACTGATTTTTTTTCTCTGTAATATTTTGCTTATTGAAATATTTTAGTACAAATTGTCAATTACTGTTTATGACTATCATCTCCCACAAAAATGAGCAGTCTTATAAGGAGAGGACATTCACTGGCCTTGAATTTACCCTTTCTCTATAGCAGGAAAATAGCAAATAGGCATTTAGGTTGTAGATAGTCATTCAGGCAGAAGCTGCCTCTGTAAACTACACAGAATCCTGATAAGTTTCAAGCATCCACAAATGGAAAATAGCTTGTATCTACCACCAGAAAAAATATAAGCTCCTCAAAAACATCTGTTTAGATCAAACTGTGTACAAGATTATAAATCAATTTATTTTCCATGTACAGTAGTAATGTTTGCCCTCATCTTCTTTAAAGACTTCTCCTACCTCATCCATATATATGAGCATGCAGGAAACAATTCATTTGTCACAATTCACAACCTTCTCTACCCTGGTATCTTCCACTTGTGTTGGGACTGTAGCTTCCAGAATTCCCAATTGTCAGCCATATGGGTTGGGAATTTTAGGAGTTGCAATGCTAACACTGCAATGCTAATGAGAAGACAGGATACCCTGGAGAAGATGCTGATGCTAGGAAAAGTGGAAGGCAAAAGGAAGAGGGGCCGACCAAGGGCAAGATGGATGGATGGTATTCTGGAGGTGACGGACTCAACCATTGGGGAGCTGGGGATGGTGACGGCCGACAGAAAGCTCTGGCGTGGACTGGTCCATGAAGTCACGAAGAGTCGGAAACGACTGAATGAATAAACAACAACAAAAATGCTAACACATCCAGAGGATGCAAGGCTGGGGAAGTCTGATGTATACAATGCCTGTGATGAGTAAATATAAATAATATTTTTTTAAAAATGTGTTTCAAGTTTAGACTCCAGGTGATTGCATAAATGTATTCGTGTAATTCTTTTGGGAACAATACAGAAGTAGCTTGCCACATTAGCCTTTTGGAATCCTTTTCAACTTAGCAGTTTAGCCAACAGCCCTGGTAACATGCTAGTAACTAGGGCTGTGCAGCGTTTAGATCTGACAGGTGCTTCAGAGAGTTTATGGGTGCATATGTAGCACCTGTCCACAACTCTTTAAACCAAACCCCCCTTTTCCTAAGATTGCACTGCAGCTTCAGAGGGCAGCAGCACAATACCAGGAAAAGACATGGTATTCTCCCCTGCACTTTCCATCACACCTTTTCTTTTCAAATCCAAATCACTGCAGACCCCATGGGTATCTTACCCAAGGATTAACTATGTTTGACTCCGCTTAGCTTCTTTAGTTCAGCCAAGATGAGCTACATGCTGCCACCTAGCTGAGCAGAAATGATATTCCCTTTCTTTTAATAGCTGTGAAAAAGATGTGAAAGGTCCTCTGTGCAAGCACCGAGTCATTACTGACCCTTTGGAGGGACGCCGCTTTCGCTGACGTTTTCCTGGCAGACTATAGAGCGGGGTGGTTTGCCATTCCCTTCCCCAGTCGTGATTCCCTTTCCCCCAGCTTAGCTGGGTGCTCATTTTACTGACCTCGGAAGGATGGAAGGCTGAGCTGACCCGAGCCGGCTACCTGAGAAACCAACTTCCACTGGGATCGAACTCAGGTCGTGGGGAGAGTTTCAGTTGCAGTACTGACGCCTACCACTCTGCGCCACACGAGGCTCAACATGAAAAAGATACCCTCTATTTAAGTTGGACCAGCCCTTTTAGCCATGATGATTCAGAATTATAGACTGGCCAATATATCTGAAAGACATGAGGTTGAGGAAGTCTGAAAACAAAAGGGAAATAGAGTGTTTGACATTCAGAGGGCCTCACATTTTATTTCATATATAATAAACAACAAAATGTGGAACATTAAGTCTCTCTTACACAAAATCTACCTCAAGAGAATCCAGAGGTTATGCATCCTGGTAAATTAAGATCTATTAAAGAGATCCTGCACCAAATACTTTCCTGATGACAAAATAAATGTCTTAAGTGGAAGAGACACTATACAGGGGTCCCCAACCTTTTTGGCACCAGGGACCAGTCGTGGAAGACAATTTTTCCACGGACCAGGGGGGCGGGGTTTGCAGGCGGGAGCCAATCGCGCGCACCGGGGGGCAGGGTTTGCAGGTGGAAGCCAAGCGCTCGCACCAGGGGGCGGGGTTTGAAGGTGGGAGCCCCGCGGCCCACTTCCTAACAGGCCCACAGGTTGGGGACCCCTGGTATAGAAGATAACACCTTGACCAGCCTTCCTCAGAATGAACCTTCTTCTTAATCAGAATCTATATCAGCAGCATTAGGGTTGCTAATGGTAGTACATTAAAATGGGAAAGAATCTTCACTGGGACAGATTTTGGGACTGGAGGGCAGGCATGGAAGGTTCTTCTAAATAATTTGGCTCAAGCTACACAAGTAAACAAATGTAGCAGTAGAAGCTATACTGATTAAAAAATCATTCCAGTTTTCCCAAAGAAATATTTCATTATTCTCTGGAACCATGGCCCTTCATTTTTTAGTCACAAGAAGCACATAATACGTCAAATGAACCAAATCTAAGGCATGAAACATCATATAAAGATGTGCATCCGGAGTCTGTTCCATAAAGTTCATTCTTTGACATTCTTTCATTGCCTAGCTAAAAATAATTTGTCCCTGGTAAATTATCTTTTTCTCTGCTCCAAGCTTGTTGAGAGACAGAGAAATCTAAGTGTCTTCTTTAACTGAAACTGCCTCACTCCCACAAACATATTCATATCTACAACACAAATGTGAAAAATACATATTCTCTTAGAATATTTTGTTTCCTAAGAGCCTTCACCAAGGACATTAAATCTTTTATCACTGGTGTTTCTGCGTAAGAAAAAAAAATCTTTAATCAGGACCACATTGTCTTATAAAGTGGTAGCACAGCTGTTCTCAATTGTAAATATTCTAAAGAACTACCACTACCAACTAACATCTCTCTTGATGGCTATCTATTCAAGACAACATCAAGTGAGTAAACAACAATCTGGTGAAATTAATAGCAGTTTGTAGAAGAAGGCAATCTTTAGGGTTGGCTTTCTATTCAAAAGTTACATAAGTCATGGCCACTTCAAAACAAACTGCCTTTCTAACAGCTCAATTCAGATTATTATGGCAAAGAGGATACACTGCTGACTCTACCACTAGGCAAATTTTCTTCCCCTTAACCATAGCCAATCTTGGCTAATCCTAAAAAGCTAAACAGGACAATAACTAGGTAGTGCTTAGATGGGAGATCACCAAGGATCACACCACCAGAGTTGTAAGATTGGCCAAAAATAAAAAATCCCAGAAGGTAGGAATGATAAACCACTTCCATATTGTTGCAAAGAAAATGAAATAGTTATAACCCCACTTGTCATGATGGTGAGAAATTGCTTTATCTCTCTAGACCAGGGCTTTCCAAAGTGCCGCCGCTGGCGACACGCCAGTGGCGGTGCGGCGGCGGCGGGGCAGCGGCGCGGGGGCGGCGCGGGAGGGCGTGTGGCGGCGCGTGCGCGCACGGCGACACGGGTGGCGTGCGGCGGTGCGGGGGGGCGTGCGGCGACGCGCACGCACAGCGGCGGCGCGGGGGGCGTGCGGCAGCCGGGGGGCGTGCAGCGGCACGCGCACGGCGGCGGTGCGGGGGGGCGTGCGGCGGCACGCGTACGGCGGTGGCGCGGGGGGACGTGCAACGGCGCATGCGTGCATGGCGGCGGCGGCAGCGGCTGCCCCTGCCACCGTGCACGCACGCGCCGCCGCTTCCGGGTGGTGTGGCGACACACCACGCTGTGTGTGGCAACACACTTTTGTGTCGCAACACACAGTTTGGAAAGCTCTGCTCTAGACTGTTATCTAGAAGCTAAATATACTTATAAAAAGGTTAAAGGTTCCCCCCGCACATTTGTGAAGTCGTGTCCGACTCTAGGGGCCGGTGCTCATCTCCGTTTGTTAGACAAAGAGCCAGCGTTATCCAAAGACGCTTCCACGGTCATGTGGCCGCATGACGCGCGCGGAACGCTGTTACCTACCCACCGAGGTGGTACCTATTCATCTACTTGCATTTGCATGCTTTCGAATTGCTAGGTTGGCAAGAGCTGGGGCTAGTGCAGGAACTCACTCCATCACGCAGGGCTAGGGATTCGATCCTCCGAACTTGAGATCTTCCGATCGACAAGCCTGGCGTCTTACCCGCTGAGCCACCACGCCCCCTAAATATACTTATGCTGGTTCAGAAATAATGCTTAACTGTAATTAACATAAACCAAAGGAAGGGGTATGGGAGGAATGCACAGAAGATTGGTTTTAGTTCTATCTTGAACTGATAACCTGCAAGCTTTGACTACACCTGCCTCATCAACTATTGCTAACCTTCTGGACTGGATAAACCATTAAGCTAATCAGGCTATAATCTAAAATCCCAGCTCAACTGGGGCAACTGCTGTGGTGGGAATTTTCTAAGGTCAAACTGGATAAAGAGGACAATTATTAGACTGAATTGGTTTCAGGCTGTTGTTTTTTAAATTGCTCATTGCACAGAGCCAAGTAGAACCATGTATTAACTCAATGCAGGGAACTAAAATTATTGTATTTTTATAAGCAACAAGAGCATCAGAACATGACTGTATTCACGTCTAACTAAACACAGCTAACAAATAAAGATAATCATGATATAATGATTGATAATGTGTGCCATTGCTCTGTTGAACTTTTAATTAATGTAGCATGAGATTGATTGATGATGTATGATAAGACATGACTGCTAAGACGTGACCGGTAATGCTCTGTTATATGTGAACATATGCTAGATAACAGATGCAGTACTATTGTCCCTTAATTCTCCCTTTAAATATGAGTATGTGTTAGTTAAATAGCTGTAGTATTATTATTTTCTTTAATTTTTCTTTTTTTATTGTATAATTTATTATTGTTTATTTTTTTGATGTTAGGTAAATACATTGAGAGCTCTTGCACCAAAGTCAAATTCCTTGTATGTTTAGTCATACTTGGCCAATAAAGTATTCTGTTCTGTTCTGTTCTGTTCTGTTCTGTTCTGTTGTTCTGTTCTGTTCCGTTCCGTTCCGTTCCGATCCATTCCAATCCATTCCAATCCATCCCATTCCATTTTCTATTCTATTCCATTTTCTATTCCATTCCATTCCATTCCATTCCATTCCATTCCATTCCATTCCATTCCATTCTATTCTAATTGTGTGTGCTTGCGTTCAGGCTTTGTCTTCCTTCCATTCTTCCCTCCCTCTCTCTCTGTCCAAAAGAAAAATGAAGTGGTGGGGAAACAGTTTCCCGACCATATGCCATCTGAAGACCCAGTGGTCAAAACCAAGGAAATCGTTTTGCAGAATCTCATCCCTGAATAGCTTTTCAGAATCTCATCCCTGATCTATCAGAAGTACAAAAATAAGACCTCAGTGTTTCATACTGTTCCTGAAAGCTCTGAGTGTGGTCCAGTTGCCCCTCCACAAATGTTTGTCACCAGATGATCATTTTTAAGGAGACAAAAACAGGAACTGATTAAACATATAGGGAGGAGCCACTAAGTACATTTCATTTAATTGCAAATGAAATCATATCACATTTCATTTTTGTCTTAGTCATACCCATTTGTTCTGGTCACACATCCATTTGGCATGTGGCCCTCAACAAATCACTCCACTGGGACGTGCAGATCCCCACCTAGAAAAAGCTGCATGTGCCCGTGTTATAGAAACACCAAATTTTTGACAAACATCCTTCCCATCATGAAATCATAATTTTAGCCTCAATTTCCCTACATTACGCTCAACAATTGATAGAAATAGCTTCAAAACTTTTTTGGTTGTTCCACAACAGACTAACACAAGCATCCCACAGGGATGGTATCTTTACTAGCCAAAACTTATCTACCACAGTTAGACCTAATAAATAGGATAGAAGGGGCAAAACTGTAGAGAGAACTGGCTCACATTTGGCTGCTGAAATGAACCCCTTAAAACTAACTTTCCTCTCATGTAAGGCAAGTGCGGGGGCAGCCAAGAAGTGGAAACTCAGGAACAGCAAGACTCTCTTCAAAGACTGCTTTCAAGAAGGACAGCAAGTACCGCCAGCTAACCCAGCTCCATTTCCCCCCCCCCACAGGAAAAAAAAAATAATTTGCTCATTATGCCACTTAAATATATTGCTTCCTTTTTTAAATTAGGGAACATTTATTTAGCTATGCTTACAAGGGGTAATTTATTTTATAAGCCGATCCAGGCTGTTATTTCTGCAAATAAAGATAATGCAGCAAGTGGACATTTAAGGTTTTTGAGTTGGACCATAAGGAAGGCTGAGCGCCGAAGAATTGATGCTTATGAACTGTGGTGCTGGAGAAGACTCTTGAGAGTCCCTTGGACTGCAAGGAGGTCAAACCAGTCAATCCTAAAGGAAATCAACCCTGACTGCTCATTGGAAGGACAGATGCTGAAGCTGAAGCTCAAATACTTTGGCCACCTAATGCGAAGAGAGGACTCACTGGAAAAGACCCTGATGCTGGGAAAGACTGAAGGCAAAAGGAGAAGGGGACGGCAGAGGATGAGATGGTTGGATAGCATCACCGATGTAATGAACATGAATTTGAGTAAACTCCGGGAGACAGTGGAGGACAGGAAGGCCTGGCGTGCTATGGTCCATGAGGTCACGAAGAGTCGGACACGACTAAACGACTGAACAACAACAAAGATTCTGGGTGTAAATGTTTGCTTCTGGCTTTCCCCTAAGCGGTGAAGTATAAATAGCAGCAATTATAGTGTTGCTTGGGAGAATGACTGCCTCTTCCATAGTAATTTATTGTTTATTAGTAAGGTATCAATTCATTTTACCTATCTGGTTGAAAAAGAAAAAAAATTAAAAAGCGGTGCTCCATTTCCGGTTCTCCTAGATCAGTATGCACTTCAATCAGCCCAAAGGCTACAGAAAACTGGGGCCACAGCCTACAAGGGGTGGGGCCAGAAACTATTTTGGGGAGGTTCAGCCCCCCCATTTTACCTAATAGCCCTCTTTAAAACTCAAAAAAGGGGGGGATCTGAAATGTTTGAGCGCCCATCCCCTCATTCTAGAGCAGTTTTTTTCAAACTTGGCAACATTAAGATGTGTGTTGGTGGCTGGGGAATTTTGGGAGTTGAAGTCCACACATCTTAAAGTTGCCAAGTTTGAAAAACACTGCTCTAGATGCTGTAACACTAGAGCAGATTGTAGACCTTAGGCGATTCCTGTACAGGTTTTGCACCCTATCCTAAATCCAAAGACCTATCTTAGCACTCATATTTATAAAGGTAAAGGTAAAGGTTCCCCCCGCACATTTGTGCAGTCGTGTCCGACTCTAGGGGCCGGTGCTCATCTCCGTTCATTAGCCGAAGAGCCAGCGTTGTCCGAAGACGCTTCCGCAGTCATGTGGCCAGCATGACGCGCGTGGAACGCTGTTACCTACCCACCGAAGTGGTACCTATTCATCTACTTGCATTTGCATGCTTTCGAATTGCTAGGTTGGCAAGAGCTGGGGCTAGTGTGGGAGCTCACTCCGCATGCAGGGCTAGGGATTCGAACCTCCGAACTTGCAATCTTCCGATCAACAAGCCTGGCGTCTTACCTGCTGAGCCACCACGCCCCTTTTACTCATATTTATATCCTGCCTTTAAGTCCTCTGAACAACATAGCCACAAGTAACTTCAATCAGTTGCTTCAGGCATACAAAAATGGAAGAGGAGAAGAAAGGAATTTTAGTGAGGATAAAGAGAAGCAATATCCAAAGTCCTGTCATTGGATATAATCAGAGATCAAACTGAAAAAAGAAATTTATCATCATTAAAAATGCTTTTCCTAGTTGGAAAGCACCACTTAACCATGGCATGTTTTGAAAGAATCATCCTTTTTTGTGAACCAAAAGACTGCTTAGAGGTGTGTTTGCAGTGATTCAATATGCATTCCCCTATATGACTATAAAATGATGGCAAGGAGACTGCTTTTAAATCAAACAAAGCCAAAAGAAGAGGTGAACACCTCTCCCATCCTACCAGCTTCTACAGTTTCAGGCTTTCTGCCAGCCATCACCCATTCACACATAGCAAGTGAATCAAACAGGAAGAACTCAGCGTGAAATTGCGGAGCAACCTAGATGGGTAATTTACAATTTATTAATGCTTCATCAGGCACATCCAGTTTGTTCAGGGGGAAGGGCAACAAGCTGGAAAAAGAGGCTGAGGATCCAGGAGAAGTGAAAGTGTCTTCTGAATTATTTAATGAGGGGGTTTGTCAGCCTGAAAAGTCAATAGTCTGATACATTCTAGAATTTTTGCATAGGGATGAATACCTACTCCAAAGAAACTGAAATACAGCAGCTGTTGATACACACCAGAAGCTCATTAAACTGTTTCTTGCACACCAGTATTTGGACTTTTCCATTTCAGATACAATGGAATGCTCTGTCTCTCTTCCAATTTTTCCTCTACACAGTAAACTACTATGACAGTGAGACAGGGAAGCAATAATCTGTTGCCCTAATATTTATCTTTCCATGTGCAGGGAATTTGGGGTATGGAGAACATTCACTTGCTTGAGCAATAGTTGCAGTAGTACAGACCTATCTTCCAACTGCAATGAGAGCCAGTTTGATCTAGTAGTTAAGGCAACGGGCTAGAAACCAGGAGACTGTGAGTTCTAGTCCCGCCTTAGGCACGAAAGCCGGCTGGGTGACCTTGGGCCAGTCAGTCTCTCAGCCCTGGGAAGGAGCCAATAGGAAACCAGGAGACTGAGAGTTCTAGTCCCGCCTGAGGCATGAAAGCCGGCCGGGTGACCTTGGGCCAGTCACTCTCTCTCTCAGCCCTAGGAAGGAGCCAATGGCAAACCAGGAGTCTGGGAGTTCTAGTCCCGCCTTAGGCACGAAAGCCGGCTGGGTGACCTTGGGCCAGTCACACTCTCTCAGCCCAACTCACCCCACAGGGTTGTTGTTGTGGGGAAAATAGGAGGAGGAAGGCATATTAGGTATGTTCCCCGCCTTGAGTTATTTATAAAAATAATAAAGGCAGGATAGAAAATAAATAAATAAATAAATAAAGATAGCCTCAGATAGCCCAGGACTAGCACAGGGGAGAAGCAAAGCATACTGTAAACCGCCCAGAGTCCCCCTCGGGGGAGATGGAGCGGTAATACAGGTTAACATATAAAAAAATAAAAAAATAAATAAATAGCACAAGGAAGCATTTCTCTATTATTTACGCCCACCCTTTATCTTCTGGGCTAAGCCTTTGTCGTTTACAGGAACAACCACTGAGGACGTCATAAACTGCAACAGTATTTCTTCATTATTTATCTAGATTACTATCAATCTTCAGACAAATGCTTAGAGCATAGCTTTCCAAACTGTGTGTTGCGACATTTTAGTGTGTCGCAACACACAGTTTAGTGTGTCACAAGGAGGCGGCGTGGGGGCGCGTGTGGCGGCGGCAGTGTGCATAGTGGCGGCGGTAGCGGCACGCCATCAGCGCTTCCGCGTTTTAGCGAGGCCGCTGCCGCCGCCGCCACCATGCACGCCACCACGCGCCCCCGCGCCGCCGCTGGTGTGTCACCAATGGCGGCACTTTGGAAAGCACTGGCTTAGAGTTTAACCTTACCTTTAAACCAGGAACTTTACCATTTTCTCTACCGATTGAACAAACATAATAAAAAATCACCTCCTTCATTGGTCAGTAAACTATCCTTTGCCATTAATAAACAATGCATCTTTAAAAATACTTAGCATCAATCAGCTGTTTGTCAAGCTTATGTAACACAGTTGTTCAACCAGTATCTTAAAAAGGTACATAGTAATAGTACAAGAAATGCCTGATTAAGAGCTGAGAGCACGGGGTTCAAATTTCTCATCAAGTCATGATGCTCATTGTGACTTTGGACCAGTTGTCCGTAGCCTACAGCCTCACAGGGTTGTTTCTAAGAATATGAGGAGAAAATAATAGAAAGGACCACTGTTTGGAGCTCCTTATCAATAGATTAATAGTCTGCTCCTCCCAGCTCCAAGCACAATACATCTTCCTAAATCTGAATTACAAAACTTCTGTTAGCTGCCTAAGAGTGAATCTAGAAAGCTTATCATACATTACACAATTTATTCAAAAGCTCTAATCTTTAAAAAGTTTCCTAAAGAATAATCAAACACAGAATAATGGTTGTTCTAAATCATAACACCTATGCAAAACAAGAACAATATTCCATCTCAGGTGAATAAATAATTTATCTTTAATAGCATAAATAAATAAAGCTGCCCTCTGTGCAGGTCCAAGTATGGATCAGGAAGCATCTGAATATGACAATATGAATTTATGCATGTGCTTTCTGAAATAAATGACACTGAATTTAATGATACTAAGCCCACCTGGGTTGGCATTCCTCAGTAGAGAGCTTAATCATTCTTGATCTTAATAGAATTATCATCATGACTTAGCAATAATAAATGGCTTTAAGTGAGTAAATTTAGACTGTCAGCCCAGCTTTCCACAACCGCCCTGCCCCCCCCCCCCCCCCCCGCCAAGGACAGGAAGGCATGGCCTTAAAGGGGAAGACGGAAGAAAGGCTGTCTCAAAGTATGTCCAATACGATTCAACCCCCTCCCTTTTCTTATGGGAGAGCGGGTACCATGTGACCTATCTGGCATTTCTCCAGCAGCCAATCACAAAAATCCCGGCAGAAGAGGCACTTCCATTCATAAAGAGAGTGGATGCCTGCCACAGAACTTTGAAACAGGTATTTGTTCTACCGGTTCATTTTTGCAGAGGAAAAAACTGCTCGGTTGGTTATTTTCAACATTGCACTAGGTTTTTAACAGAAACTGACAGGGGTAGAGCTATATATAATCCTTCTCCTTCCCGCAGAAAGGGCCACTTTTGACACAAACTGAAACCCAGTTCTTCTACAACTGGGATAAATGACGATTTGTCACTGGCAAAACTCCCCAGTGCATTTCATCCCTTTTCTTCCATCAGAGAACAATTTGAACAATTTTTCCCACAACCACCCTGAACACCGCTTAACTGTCTTTCATCTCCCTCCAACCCCGCCGCGACCTAGTCACCTGCCCCTCTGCCTACAAGAAAATGGGCCACCCACTACTCACGGCAGTCTGCTTCGTCACTATTATCCAAGCAATCATCATCCTCGTCACATTTCCAAATGGAAGGGATGCACCGCTCATTCCGGCACTGAAACTGGTTCTCTTCGCACTCCTTCCCGGAGCCTGCGAGCGGCAAAGAGAGATCCACATCTTGAATTTCACAGAAAGACAAAGATGCAGGAAAGAGAGAGAAAAAGCACGCACACACACGCACGCACGCACGCACACACATATATACACACAGCCGCCGATCCCTCGCAATCCCTTTCTTAGCCGGCAAGCCCCAACGTGCTAGGCCACGATTCTCGCTCTTTAAGCTCTTTAAGCTCCACAGAAAAGGCACAAAGACTATTTACGACGAAGCTTCTCCCAAAGAATGCTGCGACCTTCCCAGGCAGGCCAGTTTTAGGGAGGTGTGACCGATCCTATCCTTGGATGAGAAGGAGACCAGCAAGCAGGTGGACAACAAAGGACCATTCCAAGCCAAGAAAGGCGCAGAAAAGGTGCGGAGCCCCGTCGCTCTCCGTCCCCGTTTTCCCCAAGAATCCTAGATACATTCGGGCACTGCTTGTACCAGGAGGCGACGGGAGCCCCCAATAGGGCGACGGCAATCTGTCTCGCATTTATTTCTCTAATCCCTGGTTGCATTTAAACCGGGGAAGGGGCGGGAGAAGAGAGAACGAGGAATGAATGGGCAGATGGCGAATGAAACCCGCTTTGGAAAAGATGAAGGAATGGTCGCAAGTGAGAGACTCCCGTCCGCCTCCTTGTTAGCTTCTCCCCATGAGCACCGAGTGGCACCCTTCCAATTATTCCGGGATGTTTAGGATGGTCTTTCTACGCACACGGTCTCTTGGCGATTCCACGCCACACAATGGCTGTCTCGCCTGTTTGCACACACCCCCAGGCACACAATCGGATTCCCCCACGCGGGGGGTCGGGCAGCGGAAACCACACGAGTTCCGAGCAGCGGCACCAGCCCGGCAGCAGCGAACGCGTGGCGCGCACTTGCTCGGCAGTTCCGAGCCAAGCCGCCCGTTCCTCCCCCTTCGCAGCCCGACCCACCTTTCGCGATGTGGAGCTTGATCAGGAGCAGGTGAAAGAGCAGCAGCCTGGTCAGAGCTGGCCGACACATCGCGCCCCTTGCTTGGTGGCTATCGACCCCGAAGCCGCCGGCCGCACGCAGCCCCACGCGCTACCTCGCAGCCTGTTAACTGCGGGCGGGCGGCTGGTTCCTCCACCGGGTGTGCATTTCAAGCCTACTAGTGACGCTCCCCACAGGGCGGGATTTCAGCGAGCGAGCCAGACCTGGGCATGCCCGCCCACAGGCGACCTGGAGGCGGGACCATGTGGCCCGACCACGGGAAGCAGTGCTACCCTCTTTTTCGATTTGGAAGCGTCGGCGGCAAAGTACTGTAGTAGCTCCCGTGATTATATAGGCTGATTAAATAGTCTGGAGTGGGTTTTTTTTTTTTTAATCGCGCTCGCCGTCAGCCTGGTCCCGACTGGTTAACGTTATTTATCCATGCAGGAATGCATACCGTCCCTGTGCCGCCTTTCTGCCAATGGGAGTCGAGGCGATTAACCACATGAGGTATAGAAAAGCCTAAGCCTGAAGAGATAAAAGCAGATTCGAGTTGACTAAACAGTTTCTCACGATAAGAGCAGTTGGGCTGCAGAGCCATTTTTCAGGAGAGGTAGTAAGCTCCTCTTGGGAGCTTGGAGAGTCAGCTGTCTGGGATGGTTTTATTCGGATTCCTCACTGAGCAAGGAGTTGGACTTGATGGCCCCTCCCGACTCTGATTCTGTGAAAAGAACTACATCTGCCAACTTCCTAGGATGAACAATCAAACAGCACAATATACCCTAATCAAGGAACTATTAATTCAGTCAATCAACCAAGCAGTAAACAACAGCCCAATCAAGGAACTCCCAGGAGAGAACAACACCCCCACCAACACAAGCAGGCAAACCACTGTATATAAATCATGTCAACTGGATTTCTACTTTCTCAGTGGAAACGTTTCGCTCCTTATCCAAGGAGCTTCTTCAGTCTTCAGACTGAAGAAGCTCCTTGGATAAGGAGCGAAACGTTTCCACTGAGAAAATAGAAATCCAGTTGACATGATTCAAGCTACAGACAATTCCACCTGGATGACTGAGAACCTTCATAGACACTGTATATAAACTGAGAGCAAACACCACTCCCTTTTCGAACTGAGGATGTTGCCTAGTCGGGCAATGAAACGTCTGCAAGAAAACAACAAGGCTCAGAGAGCACCAAGGACTCCACAGTTCAACCCTGAGCTACAAATATTCTCTTTGATTGACTTATATGACAATGAAGCAATGGTTTTTCCAGTAATAACATGAAAGCTGGACATTGTGAAAGTGTTTGGGGATATGCATGGTAGCATTTGATTATTAAAAGTAATTTAGAGAATACTATCATTTCTACTGCTGCGGTGTGATGGCAATATGTCGTACATGAGATGAGCGGTAAATAAATATGACAAATAAATAAATATGTCAGAGGTTCTAAACATTTTTGCTTTCAGGTTACATTTATTATGGAGAGGGGCAAAATGAATGGCTTAGGATCAAGAAGTGGCAGAGCCAGAATTAGGCTACATTTGATCTTTTTAAAAATAAATTAAAATTAATTAAACTATCCTTTTCCACATTAAACATTAAAATGCAAAAGCAACTTTTGGAGGAGCTTGACAGCTTCCTTCAAAGTTTGGAGGGGAACAATGAACTTACAGCTGCAGAATTCTGGGTGTTGGTCTGCATGCTGGGGAATTCTGGGTGTTGAAGTCCATACATGTGAAACTTGTTGAGGTTGAGAAACAGTGCTCTAGATCATCTGTAGCTTGAATCATGTCAACTGGATTTCTATTTTCTCAGTGGAAACGTTTCGCTCCTTATCCAAGGAGCTTCTTCCTTCCTGGAATTCCTGGATAAGGAGCGAAACGTTTCCACTGAGAAAATAGAAATCCAGTTGACATGATTCAAGTTACAGACAATTCCACCTGGATGACTGAGAACCTTCATAGACATAGTGCTCTAGATCAGTGTTTCTCAACCTTAGCAACTTTAGGATGTGCGGACTTCAACTCCCAGAATTCCCCAGCCAGCAAAGCTGGCTAGGGAATTCTGGGTGTTGAAGTCCATACATCTTAAAGTTGTCAAGGTTGAGAAACACTGCTCTAGATGAATCAGGTTCAGGAAGAGATGTGGACCCTCCAAGGCTAACTCAGACCATTGGCCTCAGTTTCAGTAGCACACATACAGTCCAGTTAGCAAGCCATCCCAGAGTTGGCATCTTCTGAGAAATACTAAACAATGAGTGCAGTCAGAAGAGGACATTGCATCACTCTTATAATATCCTAGGGGCAAAGAAAGCTTTGGACCCCAACCACAGAACTGGAAAGACCGGGACATCATACCTTAATATTCTCCTGGCTGTGTGGATAATTGTTTGGATGATGCCCGGCTGCTATGTTTATTTTTTATATTTTATGTATTTTGTTTATTTTAGTGTAAGCTGCCTAGACTCATGTATATGGATGGGCAGCTATATAAATCAAATCAAATAAATAAATAAATAAAATATTCAAACCCAAGACCTATCATCTACTGCAGTGCTTTCCAAAGTGCCGCCGTTGGCGACACACCAATGGCGGCGGGGGCGCGTGTGGGGGTGCGGGCGTGCACGGCGGCGGCCTCCGCTAAAACACGGAAGCACTGATGGCGCACCGCTGCCGCTTCCAAGTTGTGTGGCAACACACCAGACTGTGTGTTGTGACACACTAAAGTGTCGCGACACACAGTTAGGAAAGCTGTGATCTACTGACTTTCCATAGATTTCTTTTCTCCCCCTATTCATTCAGAGTCCATTCATTCATGCTTCACCTGTTCTCCAGGTTTCAATTACTTTTTTGCTCGTGCATATTCCAACACCCTGGCACAGATACAAAAATTATCCAAACTCCTTGTTATATACTAGAGTGTCTGGCATTAAATACAAATGTGGAGTCCTTGGTGCTCTCTGAGCCTTGTTGTTTTCTTGCAGACGTTTCATTGCCAGGCTAGGCAACATCTTCAGTGCAAAAGCACTGAATACTTAAAATACAAATCAAAGTTGTGTTGTATTTATAAATATAAAAACCAAAACAAATATATAGTTAAAAAAAACTTTTCCAAAGAGTGAGACACTTTGTATTGTCGAAGGCTTTCACGGCCGGAGTTCGATGGCTGTTGTGGGTCTTCCGGGCTGTGTGGCCGTGTTCTGGAAGTTGTGGTTCCTAACGTTTCGCCAGCATCTGTGTTCCGACAGACACGGAGACGGGAAACACTCCGGAACAGAAAAGCACACCTACTCTGCTCCTTAACCTTCCTAATGCGATGCAGAGATACCAGGACCATTCCAGCCTTTCTCAGAACGAAAAGGACCTTCAAATCGTCACAAGCCAGCCGCATTTACGACCGCCTTGAACAAGCCCTCCTGCGCGAGAGAATTCACACAGCCCGCCGAAACCTTGCCATCACAGAAAAAGATCTATTCGACACACATATGAGCCTCAGTCACAAAATGAGAAGCCAGGATTGGGACAAGATTGATACCATATCCTACAGAAAAATGGAAAAGGACATCTTTGACTACACAAACAGACAAAAGCAAAAATTCAACAAATGCCAAAATAGTCAACCAAAACCGGCACTGGATACTTCACGCATTGTCATCAATTTGACAGAACGCCTACTCTCTCCTGAAGAAACCTCCATCCTAAGCAAAGGAGGAAACTTTGCAATTACACCCACCAGAATTCCGGTGGAAGATATCATTGCCAATGTGGAATCAGCCATTCACCAACGTCCAGAGGAAGAAGCAGAAGAAATAAGGGGTGAAGTGGCAAGAATCCTGAGGAAAGCAAAGCCCCCCACCAGCAACATTACCAAGAAGGAGAGAAACGCCATAGAGACCCTCAATTCGGACCCAGACATCATCATCCTTCCAGCAGACAAAGGCAACGCCACGGTAATTATGAACATAGATGAATACAAAGACAAAATCAGAGAACTACTAGACCCCACCACATACAGAACAATAAGACGGGATCCGACCAACAAAATCATGAAGCAAACCAACACACTGATAAAGAGCTCCTCCCTGCATCCCAACGTACTACAACGTATTTGCAAGACAGAAGCTCTCTCACCTAGACTATACGGACTCCCCAAAATCCACAAAGACTCTATCCCACTCAGACCCATTGTAAGTGCCATTGGCTCCCCGACATATGAATTATCCAAACATTTGGCTACCCTTTTACAGACCCACATCGGACAGACTCCATCCCACATCAAAGACTCAGGACACTTCATCAACAAAATCAGCACCCTAAAACTCAACCACATGGACAAACTGGTCAGCTTTGACGTGGTCTCCCTGTTTACCAAGGTGCCAGTAAGGGACACCCTGGCACTCATCAAGCAAATCTTCCCAGAAGACATTACAGCTTTATTTCAACACTGCCTAACAACTAGTTACTTTCAATGGGAGAATGAGTTCTACGAACAGATGGATGGCGTTGCCATGGGAAGCCCCCTGAGCCCAGTCATAGCAAACTTTTACATGGAACACTTTGAAAAACAGGCTTTGGAATCGGCACCCATTACACCAACAGTCTGGTTCCGGTTCGTGGATGACACCTTCGCAATTTGGAGTCATACTGAAGAAGAACTGGAGAAATTTTTGGACCACCTAAACGGCATCCACCCCAATATACAATTCACTATGGAAAAAGAAACTGACGGCAAACTTCCATGTTTAGATACGCTGGTCATACGCAAACCGGACCTCAAACTAGGACACAAAGTATACAGAAAACCCACCCATACAGACCGGTATCTACACAAAAGTTCCAATCACCACCCACGACAAAAGAGAGGCATGATCAAAACCTTGGTGGATCGTGCTAATCGAAACTATGAAACCCAATTTCTCAACAATGAACTTAACCACCTGAATTGGGTCCTACAGGCGAATGGCTATTCCAAGAATGAAATAAAAAGAGCCATCAAACCAAGAAAACAACATCCAACTGAAGAAAAACAGCCCCACACAAACAAAGTATTCCTGCCCTACATCAAAGGAGTCACTGACCGCATGGGAAAACTGATGGAAAAACACAACTTTCAAACAGTCTTCAGACCCACCAGAAAAATACAACAAATGCTAAAATCAGCTAAAGACAAAAGGGACCCCCGCACCGCTGCAGGAGTATACCGCATACCATGCAGCTGCGGACAAGTATACATCGGAACCACAAAACGAAGCATTCACACCAGGATAAAAGAACACGAAAGACACTGCAGACTACAGCAACCAGAAAAATCTTCAGTAGCTGAACATGCTCTCAAGCAAACAGGACACAAAATCCTATTTGAAAACACAGAAATACTGGACAACACCAAAAGCCACTACACCAGATTATACAGAGAAGCCATTGAAATTCACAAACACCAGCACAGTTACAATAAAAAAGAAGAAAGTTTAAAAATTAGCAAAACCTGGCTACCAGTCCTGAAAAACACAGCCTGCAAAAGGTCAACGAACTCAGTCCAACCACCAGGTCATGGGAATACTTCTCACAATGAACATGCTAATCACGCTCATCAGCCACTCGTTAACATTTCAACACAACAAAAAAACCCCACCTAATCTCCTATAATTTAGCTCTATAAATAGAACAGTGCCACTCTACCTGGGCACAGAGATTTTGCTTCTATCTGTGCTCCTGCCCTCTGAAGATGCTGGCCACAGATGCTGGCGAAACGTTAGGAACCACAACTTCCAGAACACGGCCACACAGCCCGGAAGACCCACAACAGCCAGTGAGACA
The DNA here is from genome assembly GCA_023362775.1 of Charina bottae. Lineage (NCBI taxonomy): Eukaryota > Metazoa > Chordata > Lepidosauria > Squamata > Charinaidae > Charina > Charina bottae. The sequence continues at coordinate 53,684,720 of JALMGJ010000003.1, read as the reverse complement.
CTTGTTTGCATAGTTCCAAATAAAAGGTGAAACAGATAATACATTTTTTGACATTACATTGAAAGAAACAAGAGGATGACCATTATGCCTGGAAAAGGAGGTACAGAGGAATCACTCCCCACAGTGAGCTGGGGTTGCCCTGTTGTGATGGATCTACTGACTTCTATCAATAGAAGTCAGAGTCTTTTCACAACCATAAACAAATATTTCATTGTGTGTCAGTGGCCCCTGAGTTGTGTGAGTGAAGCAGATTTAATTATTCTAAGGAATGTTGAAAGGGGACCTTGCCAGGATGAACCAGGCAACTCTGATCACCATGGGTGTAATCACAATGGGTCAGTCGCTGCATTCCCACCACATGTGACCTTGCACCCACCCTTGCAAGCTGGGCTTTGGACTGCAACAAAAGGGTTTTCTGGAGGGTTACAGGCCTGAACCACCAAAAACATTGTAAGTACAAAACTCTTTTCCACAAATATGGTTGCTCAATATTTTTACACACTATGCTTCCATAGAATAACACTGGTCTTCAGAATCAAACACTGGCTTGCTAGAATGTGAAATGTTGCCACTAGTTGCAACGATTAGGGAATGTAATTTTTCCTCTCTCCCAAAGAAAAGTAAATAAATATAAAGATGCTTGTCAGAACTGGAAAATAACCATCTTTGAAGGGAAGTTTTACTGAAAAATAATATAAGTCTAATATTCATTCATTCATTCATTCATTCATTCATTCATTCATTCATTGACTCACTCACTCACTCACTCACTCACTCACTCATTCAATTTGAGACCACCCAACTCCAGAAAGACTGGGCTGCTCACAATATAAAGAATATAAATAAAGAATATAAATACATAAAGAATATAAAAAATAAAGCATAAAAACAAGATAACTAGGAGCAAGACAGGACAGAACACAGCACAAGCTGGAAAAGAAAAAAGGAAAAACATTCTCCCCCCTGAAATAGGATTAGCCCCCTCTCTCCTGGACTTTAGAAAAAACCTAAAGACCTGGTTCTGTCATCATGCTTGAGGTGGGGTGGGGAATAGCCAGTCTTGGGGTTGGCTGGTTTCTTAGATTTTTCTTGACCAGCCCGACCAGCTCTTGGGATAAGATCTACCATTGTTTGGATCTGATTGTAATTATGTATTTTAATTATTATTGGTATTATTTATGGTTTTTTAAATTGATTTTAAGCTATTTTATTGTGAACCGCCTAGGGTCCCTCCTTGAGAGGGAGATGGGCGGGATATAAGTATGATGAATAAATAAATAAATAAAAACAAAATCACCAATCTGGTTGACAACAGAACAACATGTACAACCAACATCCAGCAAGGGGCTGCAGCTGCCCCAGCCCTTTAACACAGACAATTGTCATTTTCTAACTTCCTTCTTTATTAGACAACTTAATCATATTTGCATTATTGAGTTAGAAGTTTTGGAGACTTTGCTGACTCAAGATTGCAAGTACTAAGTACATAAAAAAGGAGCAGTACAGTCCTTGCATAACACCAGTTGTTGTAGGTTTCACTTGCTGTAGCTTACAAGAAGTATGGTTCACTTTGCTTACTGCTAATTGCTGTGCAATTATCCAAATCAATGAAAGAAACCTCATTGTCATAATGACACCCTTTGTGCCTAGCCATGTTTCTCAGACCTGTCCTTGTTGATTTTCATGAAGGCAAGCTGATCTAGAATTTTCAAGGTAAAACATAAACCTGTATGATTAAAATGATTATGATCCTTGTTGCAAAACCTATGGGCACATGGAACTTTAAAACTATAACCTGAAAGACCCCTGAAAGTTACTTCTGACTCTTTCCATCCCTAAATCTTTAGAAAAAACAGGAGAAGAATGCCGACTATACAGTACTTCCTTCATCTAATAGTCTCCAGATATGTATTCAATACAGAGAACTTTAAAGGATTTCTCTGTTAAAATGGATTTTTAGAAGCATTCGTCTATTCAGATTGAAGACTGATGTTTCAGAAAAGAAAGTTCTTAAAGAAACTTCTAGCACAGGATTTTTTTAAAAAAATGTTCCTTTATCATTTTATCTTATGTCTTACCTTGTAACTGAATAAACCTATCAATTATCTTTTCAGGATGATGTGGGAGAACTGAGATCAATCAAAATTATATATAACAAAACCCACACCATTCCTTAAAGGTAATAAAGTCTGTAAAGAACAAATCCAAAGTATCTTCAACAAAGACCCCCAAACCCACCTCTTGTTTTTTCCTTTTGCAATCTCCTGAGCCCTGACGCCATACTGCTACCTAGCCACAAACCACGGTTGGCCAGCCTGTCCCTGAGGCCCCTTTTTGTGGTACTCAGGACCATCTCTCTGACCTTTATTCCTGAAAACCGACGACATAGTTTCCCACCATTTTGACTTGGCAAAGAGATGAACGTAATATAAGTCCTAAATTGGTATATCACTGTTAAAAAGCAAAGAAAATACAAATCCATCCAAACTCAGCTTTGGTCCCATGTATGATGTTGCCCTCGAGGTCCCCAAATGTATTAATTACAGCCTTTGGCTACTAAAAAATAGCCTGTTCTTGCCTTTAATTGTGGAACCCTTCTATAAAATTAACCAAATTCTGAAAGATGGCCCTACCCACCACTTCATTACTTTCTTGTCTTGGTCACTGGCCTCCCCAAAACTGTTTAGATAGATAGTTAGTTAGTTGTTGTTGTTGTTTTTATCCGTTCAATTATGTTTGATTCTCGGAGACTGCCTGGATAAGTCCCTGCAGTTTTCTTGGCAATGTTTTTCAGAAGTGGTTTGCCCTTGCCTCCTTCCTAGGGTTGAGAGAAAGTGACTGGTCCAAGGTCACCCAGATGGCTTTGTGCCTAAGGCGGGACTAGAACACATGGTCTCCTGGTTTCTAGCCTGATGCCTTAACCACTACACCAAACTGGCTCTCCAAGTTAGTTAGTTAGTTAGTTAGTTAGTTAGTTAGTTAGTTACTGCAATTTGTGTGGCACCTCACTTCTCAGCTCTAGGCAGCTTATATATAACACAACACAAATAAAATAAAAAACATAAAAGTGAAAATTACTAAATCAAAACATTGTATTAAAAATAATACTTTTTTAAAAATTCAGGAGCCCCTGCAATCCCCCACCCCTGACTTGAGGTAAGATGTAACTATAAAAGTAGTTTGGCAAAAAGTTTTATGTATTACATTCTGATTTGGAATGTCCAGTTCAAATTAAGAGTTTAATTTTAAACAACTGAAAGGAAAATTGCCTTGCTCTCTTGGTTGCCTCACAACTAATCAAAAAGCAAGAGGAAAAAAGACTGAAGGGTAAAAAAAGGGTTAAAAAAGAGTGTGTGTTGATTTTCTGGTCTGTCATATTTTTATATCATCCTGCTTGGTTCCAGTTAAGTTCATTAAATTTACCTTAAATTATAAAATGGACGTGTCCACAGGCCTATACTATTATGGCATCCTGACATCCCGATTACAAAACTCTCATTTGCTAAGCCCACTGCAAAGAGTATCCAGAATGAACAATTTGAAGAACAACTCCTGGCACTTTATCTTGAAAAAAATGAGAGGAATGTCATTTCAAACCTTTATAAAAAATTAAGTTCCTGGATGGCACTTCTATAACAATTTCAGAAGTTACCGCTGTCAGTATGCTTTAAATTGCAGTCAAATCATTCTTCTGAGAGTCAATGTTGCCAGAGTGTCATCAGCCTCAAAGCAACCACAAAAAGCCAAATGAAGCTTTTGAAGAACTGGTTATCAGCAGTGTGTGTCTTTCCTGCAGCACATCCTTCAATTGTACATATAAAGACATCCAAGTGACAAGGAATATGGATTCCTACAAAAACAACTTTGAAAATAAGCTATACTTCTTTTGCTGTTTCTGTGGCTCTGCTTATGGGAGATCTTAAGACTTTTGAAGAAAAAAGACTGCTGCCCATCAAAGTTTTCCAGAAAGAATTCTTGTTCATCCAAATCCCAATAGGGATCTGGATGTACTTTCTACAATGTATGGTTGAACTTCTTTCTCTTACTCCTTACCCCTTATTGGCTATGGTTCCTGGGAATTGGGGAGTTATAATCCTATAGGTCTCAAATGTATCAAGTCTGGGGAAGACTGCCTTGAGATGTTAATATTAATAGTCTCATCCTCATATCCCCCAACTGCACCATGAACATGCCCTGGTAATATTTTTTTTAATGCCCTGTTCTCATGACGCTGCCTTTGTCTCATCCCCAGCCTACAGCCTAAAGTCATCTTTAGTTGTTCCAGGTCTCAAATAGTGTTTTTCCTCTTCTTGCCATTGACACAGTATAGCGTGCTTCCTCAGCAACGTAGTTGTTGACACGATTAGGAGTTGGGATCTGTCTAGCTTCTATTGGCCATTTTATAATTCTGTGGGCAATTCTGTGGGCAAAGATTCTCCCTTTGGTTGCTGGGCATTGCCCTCCATGGCCATTGGATTGGGCTGCAGGAGAAGCCAGGCATCTGACTTCCACAGAGGCATCTGCCCATATAATACCTGACTGGCACTTGCTGGAGCTCTTGTTGGGTCTTACGTGGGCTCCTTTATGAGAACAGGTTTACTGCTGTTTTGAAAGAGTGCGGGACCTCCACAGAACACCAGCTCCATAGAACTAAGAAAGCTGTAGCTGTGGTTCTGTCACCAATGAGTACATTACAGGTTGTCTGCTGCTTTAGGTTTTCGCATGGTTGTATTTTATTTTATTTTTGCTGTTTTAAGGTGGCAGTGCCATTTCACCTACTGTAATGATATGTGGGAATGGCCTTGGGAGACAGGAGGAAGAGCCGCAGCCTAGACAACAGTCTGATAAATGAAATTTGAGTCTGAAGGAGGGAAAATGTTGGGAGCGACTTAAGGGAGTGACTTGCAACCTTCCCTGCTGGCTTCCCCATTGACTTTGCTTGTAGGAAGTCGGTAGGGAAGGTCGCAAATGCTGATCATGTGACCACTGCTCACTGCGATGTAATCATAAGCCAGGCACCCAAGCACCCGGATTGCAATCACATGACTGAGGGGATGCTGCGAAAGCCACAACTTCACAGACTGGTCTTAAGTCCCCCTTGTTCAGCACCATTGTAATTTTGAATGGTCGCTGAACAAGTGGTTGTAACTCGAGGACTACCTGTACAAAAATCAGTGAGACTTCCAAAAATAAAATGAATATTTGGAATAACTTCTGTTCATAAGGAAGGTACTAAAACAAATGTATTTATTTATTTATTTAATTGATTTATATGGCCTCCCATCTCACTTACTTGACTCTGGGCGACTTACAATAAAATAGATAAAAACACACATAATTCAAAAAATATAAACACACAGCAACCAGGTATAATAAAAAAACACCATTAACACAACCATGAGAAAGGCTCCATCAAGCTCCATCTCATACCCAGGGCCTGCAGTAGTATGTGAGAATGACCTTGAGAGACAGGAGGAAGAACTGCAGCCTAGACAATGGACTGATAAATGAAATCTGAGTATGAATGAGGGGTGTGGGTGGAGAAAACGTCTCAGAAGGGACCCTCCTTAGTTTGCAGGAGAGTAAAAGTAAGGGAAGGGAAAGGTACTTTCAGACTTGCAAGATTCAGTGACTGTAACCATACAATAAAGGTAATGTAGTACTCATGGTTGGTGCTTCTTCTCTGGACTATCTCAAAGGGCTGACAGGGCCCCAGGCTCGGGAACAAAACCAAATTTTCAAGGCCTTACAAAAGGCCAGCAGCTACCACATCATATCTTGGCAGAAGATGGCAGACCAACATAGTTTGTCCAGGTTCAAACAAAAAGATTTTCAATTTCTATGTGCCCCATGGTTTATTTATTTATTATATTTATATAGCCACTCATCTCACAAAACGTGACTCTGGGTGGCTTACAATAAAAAACTATAAAATAGCAATATAAAAAAAAACAATCAACAATTAAAACATCAATATATAATTAAAAAGGCAAGGAGAAAGAATCAGATCTTACAGACAATGGAGCCATCTCATTAGCTCATGATGATGATTTAGCAGGATCTTAATGCTCAAGCCAGAGTTATCATGGTCAAGGGGGAAGTCTGGATAGTCCAGTAGGAAACGGAAGTCCCTGGAACGTTGGATTACTGAGTTCTGCACATTCACATACTTGCCTTTTATTAACTCCTGGGGGAAGATATGCCATGAAATATACATTTAAATCTGGGTAATTATAACCTTCTTTTCTGACAGTTGAAGCCTCCTGACATTATGCTTTTATCTTCTTCAACAGATGAAGGAAGAGAAAGTGGAAGTGCTACCGCTGCACTACAGAGGCTGATCAGCAAGGGGTCTTCTTCTCTTTGGAGCCATGCAGACAGCTTATTTCTCTTTGTTAGATCAACATAAACAAGTTATTATAACAAAAGGGCTTTACTGCTATTTACCAGAGAACAAGGCCAAAGGCAATAGAAGCTGAGAAAGTTGCAACAACTTTGCAAACTTCTTGACCTGAAGCCACCCTTATCTCAACAGAACTCGGAGATGTATATTGCTGTACTGTACCGTATTTAGCCTATGAATGGACAAGTCTTGCCAAGACAGTTCCAGAAACATGACTTCTTCCAGAGCCAACATGAAATCTCCTTCTGCCTTAAGGATATAATATTCATCAGACTGGAAATCCAATTAAGTGAAATTTCATTCTTTCTCCTCACTTCTGCCGATGACTGGTTTTTCTCATGAAATAGGCTCCTGTGAGGAAACCTGTCGAAATGTAAAAGAACCATGTGGTAGATTTGTGTATGTTTAAATTTCATTTCAATAACACAGAGCTTACAAAACACACAGAACTCACATTCTGGATTCCCTTCACCTCGGTCAAATTACTTGGCACAAGAGGATTCAGGAGGAAAAATATCTAGATAAATCCTAAAAACAGAAGAACTGAGTGGGGAAGGGCTTAATTATTGTTTGAAAAAAATTAGAACACAATTGTCTGTACAATGTCGTCTGTGTTTTAGTTAGCATTTGCAGCCAGCTAACTTTATGAGCTGGAAAGATAGCTTGTGAAGAATGACCTTTTGGAAAAGAAAGATCTGAGTTGATATTATGGAGTCACTGTTCTCTCATGAAAGCACTGGAAAGAAAAGAGTACCTGGAAGGGGTATAAAGCTGATATCTCTTGTCTCTGAACAGGCACTTCAGGAGTCATGAAGAGCATTTAGAGCAGGGCTTTCCAAAGTTTTCCCGCGGCGACACACCAACTGCCGTTGGTGTGTCGCCGTGGGAAAACCCGGAAGTGCCGCCATTGCGGCAGCGCGCAAATACCCGGAAGCGCTGCTGCCGCTTTCAAGTTTTTGCGCGCCACCGTTGGTGTGTTGCCGCGGGAAAATCCGGAAGCGCTGATGATGATCAGCGCTTCCGGGTTGTGTGGCGACACACCAGACTGTGTGTGGCGACACACTTTTGTGTCGCGACACACAGTTTGGAAAGCTCTGAACTACAGAATATTTTCTTATTTGCACAAAACCTCCATTTGACAACTGAAAGTGCAAATATATAGGATATGCATACATCCATGTTCACATGTTGTTGATTTAATGAAGGGGGGTGTAGTATGATTTAGTCGGGAGCATGCATACAGTAACAATGTGTGGTTTGCATAACAAGATGCACATGTTGAAAATGTGCAGAGTTCTCCATCACTATAGAAGAAGTTGCATGCATAATCTCACTCTTTCACATAGCCCCAGCTGCAACACATTAAACATTATTTTCTTTTGATGCCAAAGCAGGTGGCCATTAACAAATTCTGATCCATAATAGTCTAACTCCCATATATTCCTGAAGAAATCATGGTACTCCCTGAGCTCCACCAACATTTTCTAAACATCACTGAAGGGGGATGTATGTTACAAATCATAATCTCCCTTTCCTTTGGTGGAAAGTCTAAGAAGTTTTCCTTTCCTTGTACCTGTGTTACAGTGATACCTTAATCCAGAGCTTTCCAAACTTTTCATGTTGGTGACACACTTTTTAGACATGCATCATTTCGCGACACACTCTTACAGCAGGGCATCATTTCGCAACACACTCTTACAGCAGGGCACAAGGCAGGCACTAGGACCTGCGCGGACTCACAGCAGGTTTGGAGGCAGCCAGGCACAAGGCGGGCACTAGGACCTGCGCGGAATCCTGGCAGGGCTCGGAGGCAGCAGCAGCCGCGACACACCCAGACACTGCAGCCAACACACTAACGAGTCCCGACACACAGTTTGGAAAGCTCTGATTTAGAGCTTTTTGCATGGTTTGAGCTAAAACCCCGACCATTTTATGTCTAGATAAGGAGTGTGAGAACTACAGATTTCCAAATGTTTTGAACTACAATTCCCACCAGCAAAAGAAAGAGGTGAAAGAGGTTTTGTAGGGCAACAGGTTCCCCTCTTCAGGCCTAGACAAGAATCTTTGCAATTTGGTTTGTGATGTTCTTCTTTAATATACAACCTTCAATAATAGTATGAAAGAATAAAAATGAAGGCACAATTAATTTAAAGAGTGATCCTTTCACCAACCAACATTGGTTTCATTCAGCAACAGGTGAAGTCATCCAAGAGTTTGTCTTAAATGATAGTAGCTCAGTCTTAACCTGCCATTCTGCACAAGGACTTTTTGTTGTGACTATGCATTTACTATATTTCTTCTATTACTTTTATGGATGATATCCTGTCCTGAGATCTATCAGTGTAGGGAGGATTATTAAGATTGTAATACATGAATACAAGTAGTCCTTGTTTAACAATCACAATTGGGACCAGCAACTCAGTTGTTGAGTGAAGTGGTCACTAAATGAGGCAGTCACTAAATGAAGACTATAACCACTACACCAAACTGGCTAAGGCATCAGGCTAGAAACCAGGAGACTGTGAGTTCTAGTCTTGCCTTAGGCACGAAGCCACCTCGGTGACCTTCGGTTGGTCACTTCTCTCAGCCCTAGGAAGGAGGCAAGGGCAAACCACTTCCAAAATCTTGCCAAGAAAACTGCAGGGACTTGTTCAGGCAGTCGTCAGGAGTCAACACTGACTCAGAGGCACCAAAAAAATAAATAAAATGGTGATGTATTAAACAAATAGTACAACACAAAGGAACAAAACTAGAAGAAACTACTACATCATTTTTTTTCCTTCGAAGAAAATCATCTGTGAGAGACAGGGCACCTCCACATGTCCTCCTAAACTTCTGCTGGAGAATACCTGGCTAACTGTTCTTGAAGGGTCCCTCTGTACAACACAGGCTTCCTCCCATCTCCAGCCTAGAGCAAGCCCAGCTAATTTCAAGGTTTTCTGATACAATATGGAAGCAAAGTTTTTCTTCTTTTCCTGACACAAGCTTTGCTATTTGCTTGATGCGTGGACCTTGGCGGGCAGGGGATAGAATCTGCCCAGTTCTTTATGCCACTTTCAACAGCCGCAGTCACACACCCTCTTCCCCGGACTCCGCTGACTTCAGCCCATGACCTCGTGGTGTTAAACTGACGTGACATCGGGAGAGGAGCAGCAGGAGTACCGCAAAGATTGCTAGAGGAAGGAGTAGACCGGGACTTCTCTAAAGCAAACTATAAAGGTCCTGAAAGTGGTTAAACTGAGCTTTCTCCTCCCAGTCCCAGACCATATTAGGAGAGTGGATGTTTTTCCCACTAGCTGGGAAATCCACCAATCACTGCAACTTAACTTAACTTACCCTGTAGGAAAGTGTTAGGACAGTACTTGCTAACTGTTGCAGGGTGAAGTACCTGGCTGAAGAAAACTGGTTGGATCTATGCCAAGGTCATGGATTTTTTGTTCGTTTGTTTTAGGAAGGCAGATGACTCAGCACAAGGCCAAGAGCATATAGGCAGAAAGAGGAAAATGCTAGAAGGCACCTGTAAAGTACAAATATGTCAGGGAAAAGAGCAAGGAAGAGCAGGGAAAGGGTTTTTTAATTGCAGATGTTGCAGGACATGCTGCTGGAGAGGACATCACCTGGTTAATGTGGAGTGGAGCTTACCAAGTCCAGAGATTCCGGGCCTGAGACGAAGAGGAAGCCCTGGAGATACTGGACAGTAGTTAAAGGCTTTGTTTGGCAGCCAGACAAGGGAGGAACTCACATACGTGGAGTGAAGTGGAGCCTGCAAGTCCAGAGATTCCAGCCCTGAGACTAGGAGGAAGACCGGGAAGAAAATCCTGGAGCCGCTTGTGAACACATGGAGAGACCAGGAGGATGGGCTGTGTTGTGTCCAAGGAGATTCAGATACTGGACAGTGGAACTTTGTGAGTTAAAGGCTTTGTCTGGCAGCAAAACAGCCGGGAGGAACTCACAGACTTTCTGTTATCAGCCATTGAGATAAGGGGGGGGGGGGAGAAGAAGCCTAAGCGGAAAGTGAGGGAAAGGGACTTGAGAGGGAGGAAAATTAAGTAGGTTAAGACTTGATTTCTTATATTTCTTATAATATTTTGTACATACTGGGTTTGTAAATAATAGTTTCACCTGTAAATAGTATTAGATCACACTACTTTATTAGCATAATTATCTTAGTGTCCAGAATAAAATCCTTCATTTGTTTAAGTACTGGTTTTGTGTGTGAGTATCAGCTCCTATCTTAACCTACCCTCCAATGCTAGCCTTTTACCAAGGCAGAGTAAAGACAGGCTATATAAGCAGAGCAAATTTAGGCTGGCATACTTTGTGCCACCTCACAGACTGGAGCAAACCATGTTAAACCAGCTGTCTGGATGTGCCCAATGACTGATTTCACAGAACATTTGTACAAACATCAATATACAATATGCACATCAGCTTTAGACAATGACTTCTCTGCACAGGTTTTAAAAACTCAAGTTTGACAGGCAGAATACAGTACCAATTTTAAAAATTGAATTAAAAAAAAACGTTTTTCAAATGTTTACATACTGCCTGTTATGCTATGCATCACCAAGTGGTCTACAATGCAATACTGTTGAGATTCTTACCATACCTTCTGAAGAGACCAAATGAGAAGGTGCTGAATGTTACTAAAGATTCCAAAAGGAGGTGATCAAATCAGATGATAAAATCAACCCAGTCATGAGATTGGTATACGTGACCTTTGATAAGAATTCTAACAATGCTTTTCTACAGCTTTTCTAACCCATACTGTAAACAACCAAAATAACGGAAGTGCTAGCCATGCTGGAGAAAAAGAACTTACGTGTCTGAAAGCAAGAAAGGAGAGGAAAATCACTAGAATGTCCACTTTTGCAGCTCCGTAATAACAGTAATTATAAAGACAGATAGCTTTCCTGTTTGCGTCTGTTCAGCTGCAGTACCCAAGTTAACAGGACTCTGTGCTTAGAACACGTAAGCCATAAAACCTATCGTTTTCCTTGTTCAGAGCTCTTCTCCCTTTACCCAGCAGCTGTTGCCTAATAAAGTCTCTTTCCTGAGTAGCTCTTCTTGAGTTGTTGGTGTGGTTCCTTGTTCCCCAACACTTCTTTTCAATCTGGTTTATGCTTTGACACGTGATATACAATTCTGTTTAGAACATTAGTAAAGGTAAAGGTTCCCCCCGCACATTTGTGCAGTCGTGTCCGACTCTAGGGGCCGGTGCTCATCTCCGTTTGTTAGCCGAAGAGCCAGCATTGTCCAAAGACGCTTCCATGGTCATGTGGCTGGCATGACGCACGCGGAACGCTGTTACCTACCCACCAAAGGGGTACCTATTAATCTACTTGCATTTGCATGCTTTTGAATTGCTAGGTTGGCAAGAGCTGGGGCGAGTGCGGGAGCTCACTCCGTCACGCGGGGCTAGGGTCTCGAACCTCCGAACTTGCGATCTTCCAATCGACAAGCCTGGCGTCTTACCCGCTGAGCCACCATGCCCCTTCTTAGAACATTTTTAGAACATTCTTGATGTTTAATAACTTGTCTTATAACCCAATTCAATTGACATTGCAGAAACTCACTAGTTGGTCTACTGTTTAGGTAGAATCTTGGTAACCTGGAGCCCCAGGCATAGAAGGGTGTTCAGTCTTTGAGAACACACTTTGGATGCTAAGTGTCTCTACTTCAGTCACACCATCTCACTGAACCCCAGCCCAATGGCTGCAAATCTGTGATCCTGAGTTAGAGGAGCAATGGCGTGAGCAATTATAAGCTACCTTTTATAGAATGGCAAACTCGGATGAATTTGGATGAGAGAAGACCAATTTCTCTTTTTTAAAGTTACTCTACTTTGGGAGCTATAATATATAGCGGAGTGTGTGCAGTCTCTATACCCCTATTTTGGGACTGCTGAGCCATGATCCTGAGCTCACACAGACCCCCTGTCTGAAATTAAATAAAACAAATGACTGAAAGCTCTGAAAGGCTGAATGCACTCCAAAACCAAAAACCAATCCAACAAACAAAAAAGTGTTGTTTCTTTGTTTGTTTCATGCAGTTATAGCCTTGGTTCATGCATAGGGAGGGAAGCTCAAACCTGGTTTGCTGCTAGAAACCGAAGCTGTATGCTAACTATACGCTTCCCATCCCTCCCTTCTCCTTCTCCTTCCCCTTCCTCCCCAGATGTTCTCAGAGTTAGAGGCTGGGAAGGGTGGTGCACTGGACAGCTGGACCGAGACTGGTTGGAGTAAAGAACATCAACATTCCATCCGCCAGCAAGAAAAGGAGAAAGGAATCAAAGATAGCCTCATTTCACCGTAGGGGAACATTGACTAAATACCGTTTTATGCCCAAACAAAATGCCATGATATTTCCTAAGGCATACAAATTAATGCAACAGAAGCAATTGATTCAATTTCTGTTGTTATCTGCCAGGTTGGTTATTGCAAAACACTGAAAAGCTAAAATACATCTTTCATTAGACCGTTGGTATTTAAATGGATAGGAAATTGCTCTGGCTGAAAAGTTAGCGTAACACAACAACAAAGGCTTTAAAAAAGAACTACAGTGAAGGGAAACATTTCTTGAAGTCTGACTGCCATTTATGACATTACATTACCAATGGTTTTCCTTTAACTGTACCAATTTTGTTAGCAACATTGAATATGGATATCTAAAATGTCTGTAGATCTCCTGAAGACCCTGCATTTATAATTTATTAGATTTATATCTCACTTTTCATCAAGAGCTCAAGGCAACATACATAGCATTCCTACTAATTTTCCCTAGAACAACCCTGTAAGGTAGGTTGCGCTGACAGAGAATGACTGACCCAAAGTGACCCAGTGACTTTCTGTGGCTGAGGGTGGATTACTGAAGATCATTCAGTGGCCTGCTAGAACCAGTGATTGGAGCAGAGCTTAACGTTGTGTAAACTCATGGGCAGAAAAAGGAATATTGTTTAAAAACAGAGCCTGTGAGCATGTTAGAGAGATTCAGGTTCTCATTCTTACACTTTTAGCCCACCCAAGCATAAAGAAACACACGCTTAGACATTGCAGGTACAAAAAGTAAGTACAAAAGAGTTCTTACATTTATTTTGTCCAGGTACAGCCATTTCAGTAGAAAATTGGTTTCAGTTCTTCTTTCTGTTCACTAAACTGCATACCTCTGGCCCTGTTTGCTGCCAGAGGCTGCGTGGAGAAAAGGGCTTGAGGCCTAGGCATGGCCTCTCCATGGAAGGAGCTAAGGCACGTGCGTCCTAACCCATTGGTGGAAGAATCAGAGAGAGAGAAGAGGAAGTGGGAGGGGCAACAAGCAGCTTCCTCTAGTAGCACAGTTTGCCTCCTAGAACAATCACCGATATGCTAATGAGGCATGCTTGGTATCTATTGATACCTTAAAATGGTATCAATAGATTTGAGATTAAAGTTGATTCATCAAAAAATTGCATTGAGCGTGTATTGGACTCCCCGAAGAATGTACTTGAAAGGATAGACATCAGATTTTCTTTGTTGGAGGTATAAAAAATTTGAGGGTTCATTGACCCAGTCATGTGATCATTTGTTACCTTTTTAGATATTTTAATGCTAATAAGTAAATTTACAGGAAAATCTTTAAATGTTAAAGATGTTAAAGTGACATTGAATTATATACCAAAGCTCTGGAATCTGTTTATCAGGAATTATGGTTGTATCAAGCATGGAGAAGAGGTGTGGCTAATTGAGAAATTGGAAAAGTGATATTATTCCAGATGTTAAGGAATGGTTTTGGAAATGTGTAATTTATCCATCTTGGAAAAGGCAATATTTTCTACTAATCAAAGGATGAAGCTACTTTGGCAGAGAATTTGTGATATTTTACAACAATATTTTATGTTACTATAGTACTATATGCTATTTATTAGTATAATAGTGACTACTGGTTAAGTTTAATACATAAGGTAGATTTTTTTAGTTTGGTACAAAAACTGTACATATTCTCCTACTGGTTAAGTTTGTGCATCCAACACAAACTGGTAATATGAAGCAAAGATCCATAGATAGCAACGCTAAGGCTAAATTCTGGACTCTAAAGTAGAGATTCTCACATACAGTACAGCATTTGCAAATAGAAAATGAAGATATGAAAGCTAGATTAGTCCTTTATAAATTTGTTTAGCAACACATGTAGCAAGTGACTGCAGATTATCCATTCTCTCTGCGTTGCTTTTTCCATTTTAATGCAGTTCTAGAACTTATTTATATGGTATGGCCTTGATCAGAAACTTCATTGTATTAGAGTCACTATTTCCATATTACCTCTGACATTCAAGGTGCTCCTTTATTGATACTTTTCCTTGGTTAATTAAACACTAACTCGAATATTAGCTCACGTGTCCTGCCTTCTTTTGGAGAGGTGAAGGTGAGCTAAATCCTAAGATAAGATTTTTTTTTATCTGAGAAATTAATTGCAAGGTTTTGCTCTTCTGAATCATACCCCCACTACGTGATCTCAGGACAGCTGCATTTAATATTGCACCGTGTCTCTGCAAAGTAATACAGCTTTCATTGATTTTTGTTGGTGCTCTCAAGAGAAATAGACCACTATACAAGACAAAAGAGTGTATTAACACACTGAAGATCCATGCTGTGGAAGAGCACCAGGTGGACAATTCTGGACCCCAGAATGAACAACCAATGGTAAAGCTATGCTAAGTGATTGGGTGTTCCAAGTAATGTACACATTTAGAACCAATTAGGAAATCTGCTTGGTTATGATTGCAAGCATTCTATCTATCACTGAATCTTTTAGATAAATTGTTTGGGCAAAAGTGCACAAAAGGAGCCACAAATCTCTGATCAGTCAGCAAATGCCTATTCCAGAATCCTGGGAATCTTAAGTAAAACAAAAGAAAACACCTGAAAACAAAAGAGACAATCTGAATTTGCACTGTGCTTCCAGAGGAAAAAAATGGTCAATACACATAGCACTTTTGTAAAAAAAAAAAAAAAAAGTAAATGCTTAAATGCCCAGGAATTGGGCTTTTCATACTGAAAAAAGAAATAAGGCACAACTTCATTCATTTGGTTCTTGGGGCGTGGTGGCTCAGCAGGTAAGACGCCAGGCTTGTCGATCAGAAGATTGCAAGTTCGGAGGTTCGAATCCCTAGTCCCGCATGACAGAATGAGCTCCCGCACTAGCCCCAGCTCTTGCCAACCTAGCAATTCGAAAGCATGCAAATCCATGCAAATGCAAGTAGATGAATAGGTACCATTTCGGTGGAAAGGTAACAGCATTCCGCGTGAGGCATGCCAGCCACATGACCGTGGAAGTGTCTTCGGACAACGCTGGCTCTTCGGCTAACAAACAGAGATGAGCACCGGCCACTAGAGTCAGACACGACTGCACAAATGTGCGGGGGGAACCTTTACCTTTCATTCAGTTGGTACCTGATGAGAAGGGTGGGCAGCCATATACATTCTTCAAGTAAATAAATAATAATCGGCAGTGAAGTTTGCAATTCCTCTACTCATAATACGCATTTGACTAGCTTGTAATGCTATTATTATGTTACTTTCTTTTCTTCCTAAATTTCTCTTAATTCAGAATGCTCTGCATACCCTGCATTTGAAGGTAATGCACCAGTGTGGTGTACTGGTTAGGGTGTTGGACTAAGACCAGGAAGGTGTAGATTCAAGTCCATTGTCAGAAAAGGAAGGTCACTGAGTGACTTTAAGCCAGTCAATTTCTCGGAATCCAAACTACTTCACAAGGTTCTATCTATGGAAGAAAAATCAGAAGAGAGACTGCTGTGTAGGCTGCCTAGAAGGAAAGGTAGAATATAAATCTAACAACAAATAAAATTCACCAAACAATATACTGAAAGTCATCTGCTTGATAGCACATATACATGAGGATCAGTAGGTAAGCATTTATTTTTAATGAACCTCTTGCTCATTGTGATGACCTCAACATCTGGTATTTAAATTGACATATAAATTATGAAACAATATCCTATGGTGTGTAAACAAGCTAATTTTATGTGTTATTCCCAATTCAAAAGTTGCATATACCACATTTCCATGTGATTAACAACCCCCACCTCCAAGATCTTAACTTTTTACATACATGTAGCTCTGCCCTAAGCGTCTAAACAAATTGAGCCAGAAATGTAATAAAATCCAGTCTCTATGAAGAGCTGGAGAGAAAGAATTAAGACAACCTATAAGGGATTACTGTTTGAAGGGGAAGAGGAAGTTTAATACACTTACACATTATTTAAATGCATTAAGTGAGTTGGAAAAGTGAGAAACTACAAAAGATAACTTCCATCATGTTTATAGAAGGGATATAATGACTGTTAAATGTCATTTCTTTTGTTGTTGTTGATGTAAATACCAAGTATTTGACAGAGCTCAGCAAATGCAAGTAATTTTGGGCCAACGCAGGCTTTATCCTAAAGCCTAGGAATTATCCATATACCACTATAATATACAGGTTCCACATACAGGTGGTCCTCGCTTAACAACCACTTGTTCAGCGACCATTCAAACTTATGATGGTGCTGAATGAGTGGTACTTACAATGTCTTGCGGTCCTGTGATCACCATTTGCGACCTTCTTTGCTGGCTTCCTACAAGCAAAGTCAATTGGGAAGCCGACAGGAGGTCGCAAATGGCGACCACATGCAGTACTTGCTTAATGACCTGCAGTGTTTCGCTTAATGATGGCAACCAGAAGTGCTGGAATTTCCATCACTAAGCAGCATGGTCACATGACATCATGCTTTATGACCACGTCCTTTTCCTTTTGAGCTACTTTAGTATCATTTGGTATTGCCACACCTGTATGTAAAACTTGCTTTTCTTCAACGACTGGGATGTCCAATATCTTGTGTTCTAGATGTTGGTCCATCTGAGCTTGGAAATCCCATAAATTTTTTACTTGGTCATTCTGAAGCACTTTTTTATAATTATGGTCATACCGATACTTTGGGGCATCAAAGCTATACTTTTTATATACATTCAAATGACTCATTTTTGTCATGTGATCATGTCTTGTCTTACAGTTTGTCTGGGCAATTTTAACACAGCTGCTCATTAGGTGGCCAATAGTCTAGTCTTTCTCTTTGCATAATCTATATTGGTTGTTTATAATTTTTTAAAATTTTCGTTGTTATAGCATATAACATATAACTAGCATTGTTGCTAGTGCTCATTCTGGTGCTGCAAATATCAAGCCTTCTGTTTCCTTCTTGATGGATCCAATCTGAAGTCATTGCCATGCTTTGTTACTATTCGCCTTGCCTAGAATTTCTTTCAGGTATTGACCACATAGAGATTTATCTTTCCAATTTTTCATTCACCATTGTAACTTTTCCATTTTGTATGCCAACTTTGATTCCGTCACATTCAAAGCGTTTTCCTTACAGACTTTTATTAACATCCTCCCTTTGCTTGCCTTTATGTAATTATTTAGACCTTTGATTTCATCCTTCACTGTCTGCTTCACTTGCAATAAACTATGACCACCAATTTTCCTTGATGGTGGTGGTGGCATCATCATCATCATTATTATTATTATTATTATTATTATTATTATTATTATACTTATACTTAGCCCAACTCTACTCAGGGGGTTATATCTGGTTCTGCCTATTTATTGTCCTGGAAATCCACATACAACAATTCCTTTTTACCTCCCACCACCACCTTAATTTACACATCAGGAAAGATACCTTCTTTTCTAAAGAAAATTATTTTAAGTCATGAAAGCATATTCTGTCTCATGCCTGTACAAGAATCATATACTGTAGAGATAATATAAGTATTTACCAGATTATTAAATGAGAAAAATGATTTCTTTTATAAAAAGTGTATTTAATTTTGTAAAACTCATTTAATTCAAGTGAAGACTCATTTCTGACTTTACTGGTAAAAATCCAAAGATGGTGAAGGAGGCAGAGGACATCTCCATCAACCACAGACTACAATCCAATGGCTAATTCGCTAGGCAACTCTGTGAAGCTTGTACCAAAGCAACCAGTTCATAAAAAGAAATACAACACAGAAGTGAAGCACAATTCTAATTCCTTCAGACAATAATGCCAAGGGAGTTAAGGTGGGGCTAAAGTGCTTCCCTGTTATCAAAGACCAGGAAGATGAATGCTTTTCCTTTGGTATTTACAAGAGGTAGGTTTATTATAAAAAATATGCACTCCTAATGTGTTAAGCCTGTAATATACAGCATATTTATTTATTTATTTATTTATTATTTAAATTTGTATCACCACCCATCTCCTCCACACCTGGGGACTCTGGGCGGTTCACAACAATAAGTTAAAAATATAAAATTAGAGCAACAATAATTTACATATCAAATCCAAACAAAAAGATGTTAATAATAAGGCGGGTTTCATGGCACCAGCCACCATTAAGCATATCTGTGCTTAATGCTATATCTGTAAGTAACAAGTGACAATGCTATAGCTATTAGTGACAGATGATAGTACTTAACCAAGTTACAAATTTCCCTTTTACCCTGTGTTCTTAACTGCCCACCTTTCCTAGCAATAAAGGCAGTAGTAGCGCAGTTGTTTTTCTAGCCCTTTTCTTTAAGGATTAGGAATTCTTTTCCTTTTACCCAGGGCTTAATGTTCTTTTAACTTACACTTAGTCCTATATTTTCCTCCACCCTCCATACTTCAGTAGGTCCTGCTTTAGGTTGAAGTAGCCTGGTAATCGCTCCCTTTTACTGAGTTGCTTCTCCATCTCTCCGTCCTTATCAGTTTGTAGGAAGGAGGGAAAACAATTACTCATGGCTGTCTGCATCTTGGGAAGTCTTCTGAGGTTGTAAGTCTCTGCTACTACTTACTCAGCTGTGTTGGCTTTAGGGTCTCATTGCTCACTCCATCAAACTGTTGATGTTCTGTTTCTTCACCTCCTCCACAGACAACTGGCTCCCAAGTCAACTTCCTTTCTCTCTTCCACCCACACCTTGTGCCTTCAAAGTTTCTTGTCCATATCTTCGTATTTTAATTTTTATTCCACTTATTTTAACCCAGATACTCTCAACAGTGCCACAAAGTGAATTCCCTGGATTTCAGGGGTGCTGTGGATGCTTTTTAACATCTAGTGGAATTCCTCTTCCCTTTCTATTACTTCTGCCTCTTTTGAACTAGTTGTATCATGAGAATTATCCACCAGGTCTCAATTACACCTATTAAATCATATTTGCTTTCCTATGGTAACAGTTTAAGCTCATCTTGCTTCTTTTCCATACTCTGAGCATTAGTGGATAGATAATGAAGGTTGTGAACATTATGAGTCAATGCTCATCCTGATGTTTCTTTGAGTGATACTACTTATTAATTTACTACTATTATATTTTAGTGTGTAAATGAAAACAGCAAACCCCCCCTCATAACAATTTGTTAATAAAAAGTTTGAGAGATCCCCAGGGTATAATAATTGATTATCACCGTGATCATAGATAGCATGAAATTAGATCCCCAACCTGGATTTAGTATTAAGAAGTCATTGGCAACATGGCACAGCTGATGATAATTCTTGTTAAACAATTTTATTTCTTCACTGTGCCCAATGAAGCATGGCACATTTGTCAACTTCCTTTGTTTGAAAACTGGAAATAAGACATACCCTTCATGCAAGCTTAACTGAGCATCAATCAGCTATGCATACCACCTAATTAATATATTTTCTATGCTCTTGTTTAATGAAGTTGAGTGGATATGAATTGTGAAGCTAATCTTACCTAATTTGGTTTTAGTGTCATGCCACAAAAATACTGTTTCATCCAATCCCCACTGTAATTGAGTCTAACTTTCAACAGAATATTGAAAATGCATGCAATATTAATTGGGGTGGTAAAAGGAAGAAAGCTATCAGAAAAGAATCACAAATTGCCAGCTCCCAACACAGAGCTTATAGCTTTTTAGTTCAAGGTTTATGAGATATAGATTTGTGTTTGTTAGAATAATAACAGCTACTATTTGCTTATTTCCTCTTCCCAAAACACACATCATCTAAGAGAATGGAAATAAGGCTTTTACAGTCAATTCTTTTTCCAAACTCCCACACAACAGAAGGCTGTAACACATATATTTATAATAACATTACTGAGGCCAGCAAACAAAGAAATGAGAGAGCATAAAACATTCAACAGTGGTGATACAAAAATGACCCCCAGTCATGCCACACTTCCTGGTCAATAAATGACCCCACCACTGTGGTTCTGAAGACAGTGGTGGGACAAAGAAATGACTAGGAAGCTGCAAAGCTCCTCAACAGCCATGTTTATAAAGCTGCTTCTTCCTTTTGTCACCATTACTTTATTATCTGGTGAGTGAGAGTGCACAGACTTATGACTTTAATAAGACTAAATTGAAAACAGAATGCTTTAACAATGCTAATTATGCCTACAAAAGGAACCTCATCTGAGATTTGATAATAGGATACTGCCCAAGAAATAGTACGCAGTTTTTAATTGCAGTAATGGATGAATTCAGCATGATAATCCATCCTGCAAAAATTGTTCTAATGTTGCAGATTTAGCAAGAAAAGAAAACCGAGACAAGGAACCATAGCATTGGAGACACCACCCCCACCCCCACATTTGTTTATGCATAACACATGCAATTCACATAAATTAATACAGTCTGGTATATAATATTGCCTGTGTCTCAGTAAGCCTCACACGGGCCTGTGTGAATGCTGTATTCACAAAAGTATCTGAAGGAGAGCCACATGCTGAGGGTAAGCTAGATTCCCAGCACTCCTTTTGAGACATTCAGAATGCTTGTAGAGTTAACTTTTTGAGGTAGTACATGTGGGAATGGAATTAGATACTAGGAGGGGATATATTGTTTAGTTATTATCCTTCCTTCCTCACGTGAGATTAGCAGAGTACCATCCCTAGCAACATAAACTTGGAAGCTGAAGACAAGGTTGGTTTAACCTTCTAGAAAACAATAATCCAGGATGCTTTGAAGCAAACTGGATTTTCCTGGTATTACCCCTTTTATCCCTCTTAAAATAACAATCACACAGTTTTGTGAAGAAATAAAAGTAATGTTTACTCACATAATCTAGGTCTCAAAACAGCAGTTGCAGTAGTAAAGTCAAGGCAGGTTTAAAGTACTAACTAAGTTACAAAAATAGAAGATCTAAGCTTAAAATTGGTGCCTGAGCTGCAGAGCTCAGACACACACATGCTTTCAGGTCCAATGCATGGTGAAGAAGAGAGGGAAGGAAATGATCTCACACAGTTCTCTCTCTAGGAAATTACTCAGGAAAGCTCCGTGAGCCTCCGCCCCCTTTCACGTGCCTATCTAGCAAAACATGAATTGTTGGTTTGACTGCAATAATATCCCACAGTACAGGGGTTATCTGTAGAGACCATTACACATACCTTTGAAAAGTACTGTTCAGGCCTCTATTTCGAAATATGTACAATCATCCATCTAGAGTTGCAATACATTACGCTAATGTATGAGCCTCACTTGTGAAAGCCAGAGGAAACTTTAAAGTACAATTGAAACTCAATCCATTTGATATCCATGTTCACTTTCCAATGTTTGACGGTCATTTGTGTATCAAGTGGTCAGGTGTGGTAAGTTTAGTGGCTTTAGAACAGGAATAGGCAACCTATGGCCAATATGGCTGAATCTCAATTTCCAGCAGCCCTGATCACTGGCTGTGCTAGATGAGACTGACAGTCATTGCAGTCCAGATGATTTTACAAAGTTTCCATATATTGACCTAGTAAATATGGGGAACAGTAGCCTTCTGGCATGGACAGCATAATTTGTATGTATGAAGGGTAGCTATTCATGTTATTCAATCCATCAATGACTATTTGAAAAATCTATTGCTGATACTGAAAACAAATTATTTGTTTTAAAATTACTCTGGAATCACAACAGAATAACTGCAATCTCCAATATGTGTAATTCCTAAGATTAGCTTTGAGATAGTAACTATGTTTCCCCTAAGAGTCTTTCTAAAATAATCACTTTTGTGTTTTAATTAAAAATGTCACCACTGTGTGCCTGTTTTTTAATTAATTAATTTTTAAACACCATTGTACTACTGCATAAGAATGCCCATATATAACAATATCATTTTTATAGTTTTGCAATTGTGCCATAGGCTGTTCTTTTATTAATCTATTAGAGATGTTTTCAGTGTATTTATTATTGCTTCTCTTTAACTACAAAATGAGCTTTACACGAAAGAGCTTATACCCACCCTCAGATATTAATAGAAAAAAGGTAAAAGGTAAAACCACCCAGAGTCTCTCCTCGGGGGGAGATGGCCAGTGATAATTAATTAATTAATTAATTAATGTGTGAAATACTGTAGATCTATTCTAAAAACAACATTGATGAAAATTCCTGGACTGAGCCATGGTGATACAAAATCATTATAAAATTTGTTTTAATAGATTTTTTGCAAATGCAAACTGCCCCTTGTCCCATAGTTTAAAACCTGAACATAATTAATTCCAGAAAACAAAAACAAGGGGAGAAAAGGTAGATACAATAGTAATAAACCATAGAAAGCAGGGATTTTAGCAACAATAAATTGTGAGGAAAATGGTACAATTCAAAGGAAGGAAGGAAGGAAGGAAGGAAGGAAGGAAGGAAGGAAGGAAGGAAGGAAGGAAGGAAGGAAGGAAGGAAGATATGGAAGGCATTTGGAAAGATATTTCTATTATGAACTATTAAATATGTGGGCTCTGGTTATCTGTAAAATGTATATATTGACATGTATTCAAATAAACTGCACAAATTATATGCTATGACCAGATTCAAGACCTTCAATTCTATTATTATTGAAACTGGAAAGCTGTTTAAAAGTGGATAACCATATTACAGGAATTCCATTGCTTGTATTTTTTGGTTTATTTATAGTTTCTGATGTGTATTCTAAAGTATACAGAACCCAGAAGTGGTACTGTCAGGGTCTAGAGGGCTTTCAATTAGCATTGGCCTTAATTAAAATGAACCTGACAATTGTTGCTCTCCAGATATTCAATATACTAATTTCTTTTCAACATGCCATATGGCCCATCTTTCCAGTCCTGATAACTCACTGATTTTGCATATATACAATAGCTAATTTTCAGAAATGTTAAGAAAAATGCTTTTCATCTTCAATTATTACTTTATATACTTGTGGGTAAGCCAAGATTTTAGGTTCTAAAATGAACCCCAAAAATTGGGTTTGACTTATCTGTGGTTGGGCTTATCCACAAGTATATATGATGGGTTTTTAAAGTACCCGTATAAATTTGAAGATAAGCCCATCCACAGATAAGCCAACCTTTGAAATGTTTGTACGTTTTTTCAATATATTCTGAAGGTCTTAATTTGTTTTCATATTTTGTATCAATAAATGTTGCTTTCCAGAACAGATTCCATTTTAAATTTTCACAACTGGCTGGTCCTGGGTGGCACATTTTTCATGGTATTTTGGTTAAAAATTCAAGGGTTGGCTTATCCACAGATGGGCTTATCCTCAAGTATAAACAGTAGCTAAAATAGACATTACCACCTGCTGTATATACTTGAAAAACTTCTCATTGTCCAGGTGAAACTGTTGGGTCTGTCAGTCAAACCCATATTCAGAAGATGCACAGACTGATGCTTCAAATGTCACGTAGTTGGTGGCATTAAGACAGCTCCTCCCTCAAACCACGGATGGAAAATGTGTATTGGCTTTGCTCATTTGGTACAATAGTTTCAGAATAAGAAGGCAGGGAAAAGAATAGCAAGATCCTATCTGATTCATCATCTATCTGAAATCTGGCTGTTAATACCCCAGAAAGAACTCTTTTTCTCTAGCTTATTTTAGAGTCATCTTTTGCCATCCATTTACCCTCCTTTTGGTTCTTTAATAGTACATATAAAACAGCATTCTGGTTTGGACTAATAAGAGGAAGTCTAAGCCCCTCCCTAAATGGAAAGCTCACTCACTAACGAAGCTCCTGTATATTCATGAACAGAGCCATCCATGCAGAAGCTCTTCTGATACAAAGCTGCAATCATTTTTGTCCAAAGCACTTTTCTCA
Source organism: Charina bottae (assembly GCA_023362775.1). Classification (NCBI taxonomy): domain Eukaryota; kingdom Metazoa; phylum Chordata; class Lepidosauria; order Squamata; family Charinaidae; genus Charina; species Charina bottae. Next base: position 53,660,248 of record JALMGJ010000003.1, on the reverse strand, counting down.
CTAAATTACAGCCGGTCGCTATTTGATTGTACAAAAGAAAGAGAATACCAGACATACTTTGATGAATTCTAATTCTCTTGAAAAGCCCAGTCCCACCATCCTTATAAATAAATTTTCCGTGGCAATTTGGCTTGTGAGTAATGTTCTACACCAGTGAATAAGTGGGTCTAGGACAAAAATTACATTTGTTTTGATTTCAACAAGTTTATTTAAAATTAGATACAGTTAATATGATAATACCAATATTTCACAGAACTCTAATCCTCAATTCTCCCCAAAAAGGAAAACTGCCTTCAGGTCAGTCCTGACTCCTAGTGACTGCCTGCTAAGTCCCTGCAATTTTCTTGGCAAGGTTTTTCAGAAGTGGTTTGCCATTGCCTCCTACTTAGGGGCTGAGAGAGAGTGGCTGGCCCAAGGTCACCCAAATGGCTTCATCCCTAAGGCAGAACTAGAACTCAGGCTCTCCTGGTTTCTACCCTGGTGCCTTAGCCACTACACCAAAAGTACAATACAAATATTGACCCCAACATTTGACACCCACTTCAATGGCAAACTTAATCACAATCCAAGATCACTACTAAACATACACAGTCACTGTCATTCTAACCCACAAATGATTTTTTCCCAACAATCTCAAGGAAGTCTAACCCTAACCCTAATTTTCCCCAAACACAAATATTTATGTTGTCCATCATCCCACGCTTCATCAGCACCACAACTTTAACCCTAATCCTAAGGTGCCCGAAAGTGCTATAAAAATATTGACCCTAGCAATAATTGCATACTTGAATCCCAACCCTAATCTAAACTCTAGTCTATCACTGAACATGAACACTCACCCTGAGCTTTGTCATTGTACTTAAGGATACCTAACCTTAACTTCCCCAGGTGTCCAATACAATATTTACACTAACCATCACTCCCTACTCCATCTGAACCTCATCATTCAGCTTAGAGAATGGCTGGCTTATTGAAATGCTCCATTATGCTCCTCCCTCCAATAATGTGGTTGGGCGTAAGACTAACATTGTAGCTGTCAGTTGCACGTGTTTCCATGAACAGATATGGTGTGAATGGGGTTAGCATGAGTATATATCCATATAAGTACATGTATCCACTAAGTAATAATAAAAATAGTCATAAGTAATAAGTACCAATTGAAGAGAATAAGTAATAAGTACATGTAATCCACGCTAAGGGGCGTGGTGACTCAGCAGGTAAGACACCAGGCTTGTCGATTGGAAGATCGCAAGTTTGGAGGTTCGAATCTCTAGCCCCACGTGATGGAGTGAGCTCCCGCACTAGCTCCAACTCTTGCCAACCTAGCAATTCGAAAGCATGCAAATGCAAGTAGATTAATAGGTACCACTTCGGTGGGTAGGTAACAGCGTTCTACGCACATCATGCGGCCACATGACCGTGGAAGCGTCTTCGGACAATGCTGGCTCTTCGGCTAACAAACGGAGATGAGCACCGGCCCCTAGAGTTGGACACGACTGCACAACTGTGCGGGGGGAACCTTTACCTTTTTACATGTATCCACACATTTATGTGATGCTAACTTATTAGCTAGTGATACATGCAAATCATTGTCTGAAAAGATGGCCCACACCTGCACTTAAACAATAAATTAAGAGTATTTTGTGCACTAGCTTGCTCTCTCACTGTTCCTTCTCCAGTGTAATCACATTAGCATTAGTGTCATTTTTCTGCTACTCGCAGTTTGACATTTTGTCCAAGCTGGATAAATTTTGCTTCTTGTAAGCCAGCATTAGAATGCATAGTCTCATTTTGGATTTTCCGGATTAAATGAGGTATATTTTTGTCTGGTTCAGACAATATAACAAATGTTGGTTCCTTGAAAAAATTATTTATTCAGCATGTTTGAACATCAGGACATCTTAAATGCTTTCAATTTCCTCTTTGCAGCTGGTATTAGAGGAAAAAAGTGGAAGAAAGGGATGAATGCACAAGACCAGTTCCTGTATCACTAAATTATGTTACTATAATATTGAACAGTATTCAGGCAGCATTAAACAATGCTTTAGTATTACTTCTCTCCGTGGTCATAGATAAGAAAAGGCAACCTGCTGCCTTTGAGATATTTTGAAATTCACCTCCCACAATCTCTTCCCACTAGCCTTGATGGTTGGATGATGAGAATTGAAGTTGACAATAACTGGAGGAATCTGACTGCCTACCCCTCCATAAAACTGATAAGCTCTTCAATTATTGCTGTGATAGTCCCTAAATTATATATAATGGGCCATTGTTAGTACTGCCGTAACATTCCTTGATGTCTCAGGGCTAGAATTTGATGGATAATAGCATAAGGGTAATCACTGTTTCCTCAAGCCAATAATGGGGATTGCATAGAGAATCACCTACATCTATCATACCATCAGGCCATATGTTGGTTACTGTTCTGTACACAGATAAGCCAACAACATTCACCCTCAATTTACCTTTCCAAAGAAATTGTTTACTCCAATCTTACATTGTTTGAAGGTCAAATAGAACGTACTACAAATCTGCCGGTGTTGGGAAAATGAATCATATTAGCAAGTTTCTCAGTGCTCAGCTTTATCTGACACTCAAGATACTTTTCAACTCAAAAACAAAAGAGATGTCCCTGGCATTTGTCACAGGCAAAAATTCAACTACTTTCTCTAATTCTAATAGACATTTTTTGGCCTCTTTCAAGGTCCTGTCTCTATCGGTCCTGTAGAAGCATTTGCCCTTGTTTCAGGCAAAGAGCAATTTTCAGGCAAGGGACTAAACGGTCACAAGTTCCATCATACAGTTTCAATTCCTGCTTGTCCAGTTGTACACAATGTTATCCCTTCGTCATTTCCTGCTAATGAAAGCGTCTAGCAGAGAAAACAAGTGAGGTCCTTGCCTTGCTAGAGGTCAAACGGTTAATGCTACTTTTTTGGAAAGCTCTTTTATCAGCAATTTTACAGGAGTCAATAGCAAGATACTGAAGTGCTTTGCTGGATTCACCTGAGAATCTCGGGGGGGGGGGGGGGAGTGCAATAACTTTTCAGATGTCTATTATGAAATAATCAGCTCTCCAGGGAAGAAGTAACTTTCTGGCAAACTTTCAGCCAAGAAAAGCTAAATTTTAAATTGTATTGGTTCTTTTATGAACTTGCATACAACAACCTGCTCATCTTATACCTTCTTTTTAAAAAGCGATTTCATACCTCATACTTTATAGCATCACCGATGTAATGAACATGAATTTGAGTAAACTCCGGGAGACAGTGGAGGACAGGAAGGCCTGGCGTGCTATGGTCCACGAGGTCACGAAGAGTCGGACACGACTAAACGACTGAACAACAACAATTTTAGTTGGCAGGTGAACAACATTGGTGTACTGCTGGTGTTTTCTGCTGTAAGCGCAGATGTAAATCAGAAGAAAGCTTGTCTCAGGAAGCTACGAATAACCACAATTCCTTGGTACATATTATTACTTCTCAGTGCCTTACAAAAGGAAAAGTTCTACATTTAAAAAAAAAGTCTTCCAACCAGAGAACTGTCCATGGTACTAGAATAGGTGATAACCTCTTTTCGGTCCTGATCAACTAAAATATTATGCTATATGATAGATGTTTGGGGGGAAATCTGGCCAAAAAGGATTTCAAAGAACAAAGAGCTCAGAAATCTAAAGAACAAAGAACACACACACACACAGAGTACTGAATTGATACTTAAAAAAGCTTCTTTGGCCACAGAAAAAGCGATTGAAAGTTTTTCTATTAGCTAGAGAACTAATGACCATCAGTCTGTATGGAGCACTCTGATCCAAACACCTTCTGTCAGAAGGAGCTATAATGTATATACCTGCTTAAAACTCAGCACTTTCTTCTGGTACTTTCAATCTTCCTCCTCTACTATTTCTTTCTACTCCTTCATCCTCGTGAGCTTTGCTAGTTTAGTTTCTAAGTTTGGGATCAGAGCTGCATTATGAACAATTTTATGAAAAAAAAATCTGAAAAACTGGAATTATTATTATTACTATTATTAATTTACAGCCACTTGAATATGCTGAGAAAGACTCCAAAGAGGAATATCCTAGAGAATTGTTTTATTTTTACAATCCAGTATAATTCTGTTCTTTCTGAAATACACTTAATTCTGTTCCAGATATTTTTTAATAATCAAAGGGGAAAATTGCTTACTACTATCCTGTATCTGTTATGAATGCCTTGAAGCCCAAATTAGAGTTGGAAGATCCTTAAAGGAGTAGATAGAAAACTTCCTTAGGCCACTAGAGAAAATCACAGTTCAGCCTTGGAGATTCAATAGCTATAGACAAGACTCTGAAATCTAGGATAAACCAATCTTTTTGTACTTTTATGTTTTTATCTTTCAATCATTTTGATTTGGTATTATTATTATTATTATTCTCCCCTTCCCACATCAATTCCAGAATTCCAGAGTTAATATAGCAAATAGGAATGCATACCACTCATCTATCAAAGTGCCAAGAAATATAACTTCTATTTGTTAAATCTTTTCATACAGTCCACAATAAACAAAGCACAAGAGATGGAAAAAGAGCCAGTTTGGTTTAGTGGTTAAGGCAACGGGCTAGAAACCAGGAGGCTGTGAGTTCTAGTCCTGCCTTAGGCATGAAAGCCGGCTGGGTGACTTTGGGCCACTCACTCTCTCTCAGCCCAACTCACCTCACAGGGTTGTTCTTGTGGGGGGAAAATAGGAGGAAGGAGTATTAGGCATGTTTGCCACCTTGAGTTATTTATAAAAATAATAAAGGCGGGATAGAAAATAAATAAATAAATATATAAATAATCGAAGAGAATATTTGTAGCTCAAGGTTGAATTGTGGAGTCCTTGGTGCTCTCTGAGCCTTGTTGTTTTCTTGCAGACGTTTCATTGCCAGGCTAGGCAACATCTTCAGTGCGAAAAAGGAGTGGGACTTGCTCTCTGTTTATATACCATGGCTTGTCCTGCCTGTGTTGGTGGGGGTGTTGTACTCTCCTTGGTAGTACCTTAATTGGGTTGTTGTTTGCTGCTTGGTTGATTGACTGAGTTAACAGTTCCTTGATTAGGGTCTATTGTGTTGTTTGATTGCTCCTCTGGTGCTAATCTTGGTGTTAATCTTTGCCTATCTGGTTGTTGATTGCTGGCAAGGTGGTGGTCTGGTCTTCTGGCTTTTCTATTGTCTCTTATGAATGGTATCTAAATGTTGTTTACCTCTATATGTCTGTTGATGCTCCTTTGTCTGAGTACCAAGCTTCCAGGAATTCTCTAGCGCAGTGCTTTCCAAACTACCACTGTTGGCGACACACCAATGGCGGCAGCGGTGGCAGTGCATGGGCACACGCGGTGGCGCGCACGTGCACGGCAGCGGCGCGGGTGTGTGTGCGGCGGCAGCCTCACTAAAATGTGGAAGCGCTGATGGCGCGCCGCTGCTGCCACCGCCATGCACACAGCCACTGCCGCGTGCGCCCCCGCACCGCCACTTCACGACACACTAAACTGTGTGTCGCGACACACTAAAGTGTCGCGACACACAGTTTAGTAAGCTATGCTCTAGCGTTTTTGGATTTGGCTTGGTTTAAGATGCTCACAGTTTCCCAGTTGAAAGTATGGTTAAGTCTGTCCATGTGTTGTGAGATTAAGGAGTTTTCATCGTGTCTTCTGACTGCTAGTTGGTGTTCGTGGATGCGTTCTGCTAGTCTTCTGCCGGTCTGTCCTACATAGTTGCTGTTACAGTCCTTACACTGTATATTGTAGATAACTCCTGTTTTTTCTTCTTGGGCTACTGGGTCTTTTGGTTTACTTACAATGTTCTGAAGGGTTTTGGTTGGTTTGTGTGCTACGGTGATGCCATGTAGATGTAACAGTCTATTAGCAGTTTCTGAGATGTTTCTGATGTATGGCAGTGTAATCTTTTTCATAGCTTCTGTTGGTTTTGCTGTGGTGGGTTGAGTGGTCAGGCACTTTTTGATAAAGTTGCGTGGGTATCCATTTTGCTGGAAGATGCTACATAAGTGGTCTTATATAAATAAGACTCCACATAAATGAATAAATAAATAAAATACGGAGAAACATGGAGGGAAATGGAAAACAATCTGGTTGTATTATGTTAATAAGATGGGGTTAAACCATGCTGGAAAATATCTGAATATCCCTGGTGTTTCTGAATTGAGTACCACATAAAACTGGAATCACAAATGTCTTTTGTGTTACTTGCTGCATTCATAGGATTGCCAGCTACAGAAGGACTCTATTCAATTCGCTTCCTCTCTCCAAGATAATGAAAACACCACATCCATTATATATAAAGGACCCATGAATTCTGCACATACACTCACATGCACATACATATGGCAGGATCCCCAATTTTGTAAAAATAAAAGCTTGCAGACTGAATAGGCAGATAAAATGCCTAGAAAAAAAACACCACCAAATTGATATACACATGAAAAAACATGAAATGAAATTTCAACAGGAAAAGGAAATAAATGAAACTGTGAATGCCACAACCCACAGTATGTAGTTTTAGCCATCTTGCAATAAGACCCTGGAAAACTTCAATGTAGGCATTGACAGTTGTTAAAAGGACAGTCCTTTTGGGGTCTGTTTGGCAAGAGATGAAAAACTCAAGTTGTGCTTGGGGGCTGTTGGCATAAGTTCTGAACACAGAGTCCTAGAATCCTGATATTCCAATTGTGATTATTCCAATGCTTGAAGCAATGGGACATCCAAGGTTGCTTTGGCTCATGAAAGCTTATACCTTTTAATAAAATGTGTTAGTTAGAAGAGGGACTACCAGACTCCTCCTGATTTTTTTCTATCCTAGACGAACCTGGATCTCCTCCTACAATGGAAACACTAAAGGTTCTGACTCCAGTGCAGGCTGGTATTGTTTTCATCCTGATGCTATCATTGCCATGAGAGAAGAAGATGACAGAAGAATACAAATAGCCCTGATTTGGAAGTTTCTGATTTTATTATGGTCCTCCCCTGTCTCTGAAATTATTTGCAACTAACCCTGCAAACAAAATATCCTTTAAAAAGCAGCCCAAGAGTCTTAAGGAATTAACAGCTTTTAATCAGTGTGCCTAGAACTATGAAACCGCTTCTTAAATATTTCAGCAGGCCTAAGTTCTAAACAGTGTTTATGACAAGCATATAATCACACAAGGAAAAAGACAAATTGCAAGCCATCCAGGCTCATCCATATTTAAGTGTGTGTGCTCAGATGCAAACATGGCTTTGGGAAAAGCAGGGACAACATTCAGCAAGCTGCTGATATATGGCAGACAAGAATGCTGGCAGAGGTGACAGGAAGAAATGGAGAAGACAAACAAGCCCACTCAAAGCAAAGATCCATCTGGGAATGCAAATAGACCTGGCTCAAAAAACAAACTAACTTGAAGATAATGAAGTCTCAAATTGCCACATTTCATTATAGTGAAGGGATATTGTCTTAACTCTATGATGAGCTGGACAAAAAAATAAAAGAACATAATAAAATAGGAGGAAAGTAGGATATAGCCTGCTTGGTTACCTTGAAGAAATACATCCATAATGAAATAGTTGTGGAATATTTTTATTACAAGGGTGGGTAGCCTGGGTCCCTCGGCCTAATTTCACGCACCTCTTGCCTTTCTTGCACAAAAGCTGTTTGCAAGAAAGGAAAACACATCTCTGGTAATAACGAGAGTTTTGGGAAGGAGGGAGAAAGAAGAGGAGAGGAACAGAAGGAGAAAAGAGATGATGTCTGAGAATAGGTGTCCTCAGCTATTCTGGTTCTGTTTTACCCATTACTTGTTTCATCCATGCCTATCATGCAATCCTGAATAGATTAGCCATGAGGAAATGTGGACCTAGATTAGGTGTGCTTTCTTTGGTCACACTAAAATGTGACAGAAAGCTAGAATGAGAACATCTGGTTTTTATATCTGTATGAACATTCTATATCCCACAGTTCTCAATGCAAACTGAAATTATTACCATGTTTATTCAGCCATTTATTCTCATCACAAAATCTGGGAGGTAAATCTCAGATCAAGATGACATTGAGACACACTGACAAGCTTTGGGATCTTGGTCCTCAATTTTACAGATTGAAAAAGGTAATCTGCTGCAGGCTAGAATGACTTAAAGCTGTATTTACTTTGTTCTTTACCAAACAAACTGATTTGGGGTGGGGGGAATAGATTTTTTTTTTACAATATTAAAACAACATTATATGTTAAGATTCTTAAATAAAAGATTTAATGTAATCTCAGTCTTGGCTCCGTCCAGGGTGATTGATTCAGCTAATCATGTTTCTATGCTGAAATAGGTGTCCTGCAAAAAAAAAAGTATTTAGAAAGATTATATTGTTATAGGTTATTTTTAAACAAATCAAAATACCTTAAATTAAATGTTTAAGGCGCTGGTGGCCACTACATCTGGTCCCAGGAGAGAAGAATCAGAGAAGACTAAAAGACAAGGTGAAATATTATGACAACATTGTCCAGGATGATGCAGTCATTAGTGACACGCTGCACACACTGTTCACCAGCAATTGGTCTCCTCCATTTTCTTCTCTCAGCATCACTTAGCACAGGGGTAGCTATCTCTGTTGTTATTTCTGCTCACTCCAGGAGGAAGATGATCTCTACCGCCCCTACCATTTCCACTAAAAAGGATAGTTCACAACTGATTGATCATCACTATGGCTTTATATGTCCTTATCTAATACTAAGGCCCATTGAATTTGTACCTTGCTTTCAAAACTAACATACTACAGTGAATATAATGGCTTTAATGGAGATGTGAATGTAGGCCATTTCCCTTCCATCTACATTTCTGCTTTCCAATTACTCAGAAAGCAGTTTGAATCTGACCTGTGATTGTCCTCATTCAGCTGATCTCAAAACACAGACAAACACAGGGAATACCACAAGCCAATCAATATTCACATTCCAGATGATCCCTGGGAGAGGACAAAGAAAGGTGTGAGGCAAGAGTTCCTGCCAATGGAAACAGACTGCCCCAAAGGTCTTCAGAAGGAAAATAGCAGCTTTCCAGAGTATTCAAATAACCCAGAGCAGAGTCAGGTATAAATCAGCTCAGATCCAGAAAACAGACAATGGCACAAGAGCAATCATGATCCTAAAAGGGTTAAAAACGGAAGTACCCTAGAGGCCCCATTTTCAAACACAGCCATATTTTTGGAATTCCATTTTCAACTTTAAAAATAAATATGAGGAAAAATATCAGTTTGCAAGCTGCTGTGGAAGAGGACTGAATTGCACATCCATCTTAATGGATACAGAGTTGGTTTGCATTCAGTACTGACAATTTCAAGGAGCCTTGAGAGACTGAGAATGAAAAAAAAACCAGATGTTATTAATGGCACATATGAGAGACTGTAAATATATACAGATTGCGACCTGGATATGAAACCTTTAATTTTAGAGCCCCTTTGACACAGTGATTGACTCTACATGAACGCCTGATGTAAAGAGCATTTTATTGCTAGAAGTAGCACTTCACTTGACACTGACTGGTTTCATAATGCATTCTTGTGATTTGTGTCCTCTGCATGCTAACAGCTATGAGAATTCCCACAGACAATGGAGGGTGGGGAAGGAGAAGTAATATAGTTGCAATCTGCAGGGCTCCTTGGCATGAACAACTCCGCATGCACAATCTTTGAAGTAGCCAGCTATTTTTGTGCTAGCCTTCAAACTTCATAATTCCAAAACTTCTTAGAATGTGATTACAGGGAATCATGGGAATTGTAATGTGCCACAACTGGAAAGAACCAGGTTGGAGGAGGCTATATTAGCATTCTGTATTTGTAATTTGCTTTGCTTCTAGTATTATATAAAGCAAGACTGCAGCATTAACAATTAACAAAGTTTTGGCATTTACAGTCTTTCCACGGTTTATAGTTATAATGCAAATTATAGGATTTTCTTCTTGCATAGACTTATCTAACTTGAATGCTGTGCTCAGTCCACAACCCCTGACAGGTGAACCCCCAAATGTACTTGGCAAAACTTTAATGTAAAGGATCCCAATTAAGCAGACTTCAAACCGCCCAGAGTCCCCTCTGGAAATGGGGGGAGATGGGCGGTGATATAAGTTAGAAATATAAATAAATAAATAAATGCAACAGAGCAAATTTCATTTGGTCATCCTCGTAAGCAACTTTTCATATAATGATGGCATTGAAGCCCCACTAATCTGTTTTAGGCATCTTGGATTATAAATTAATGAGGAATGACTTGTTGGTAGCTTCAGATGCATGTTTTAACTGTAACATCGATATCATGGTGTATTAATGTTCCTTTAAACTGCATCTTACTACAGTTTAATGTTTGCCTTAATTAGACATTATCTTGAACTGGTGTCCTTCAAGAAAGGGAATAAAGGGCCTTTTTAGATAGCTTATATACATTACTTATGGGTAAAAAAAATCTAAATTAAAATAGCTACAACAAATAGGTTGGCATGTACCTCTGCATGGGTGGTTTTGGGGTGAATGTGGTTTCAGTTTTTCACATGTTTAATTCTCTTTTGGATCATGTAAATTATGTATGTTACAGATTTTATTTTTGCATGTCTAAGATCAGAAGCCTTTAGACATGGGGATGTTGAAAACACATACTGGTATAACTCCTATCACTTTTATCACATTTCACATCACTTTAATCACTTTTCAAGACATGCAGTGTTAACATTTCCAGTCTCTGAAATTCAAGGGTAAATATTTGCATTCAAATGTGTGCAACACTTTCTCCTCCATTTTGTTCTTCCTTTTTTTGCTAATGGTTCATTAGGTCCTCAATTTTTTAGGCATGACAATGTTTTTCCTGATCTTGTTGGAGTGATGGGAAAGAACAACACTTCCCTCATGGCCAGATTAATGGCTTTTATGTCAATGAAAGCACTCTGGTAGGAACTGGCAAGTGAAAAGTCCTTGCTCCCTAATGAGAAGGTGTCTGCCATTAAACAGTGGGACTGAATCTAAGACATGGGTAATTGAATGAGGACCCTGATTTTTCGTATTTCCATTAAAAATCTCTGAAAGGAAACATGATATTATGAAAAGTGACAGCAAATCCATCTCTCAGCTCCATGGATATGCAGGGAAAATGTTTATGTTGATCAGGGAGGAGGATGGCATTCCAAAATAGTAGTCATTCTCTATGTAAAGCAGTCATCCATCTTCCAAAATGCTGCCACTTTCATTCTATCGTGCTTATTATAATAAAAGTCACTCCTAAATTATTAAGCGTTGGCCTTCCCAACCGCTGTTTAATAGTTTATTAAATGTTGTGTTTGAATTAATAACTGAGTAGAAAAATTACCTGATTTATTTATTTATCTATCTATCTATCATATTTCTATGGTGCTGCAATCAAAATGACTTTCATTAGCTTACATAGAAAAGATACAATTAAAAACATACCCAGTATAAAAGATAAAAAATACAACAGTACAACAAGACATTAAAAAAAGACAAATAGGACAGCATCAAATTAGGGAAGAGCTCTCTGAAATAGCTCAGCAAAAATGGAGCTGGTCTGACCTCCACAGGGAGGCTATTGCATGATAAAAAAAGCATGTAGCATTTAACCTTCCATATGGAAACAGCTTTCAGACTATAGCAAACCATCCAGATGAGAATCATGTCAGGGTCTTTCTCAGTATGCAGTATTGGAAAGTACCTGTAGTGGCAATGTGGAAGACCATTGTATTTCGAGGAGTTTAAGTGACTTTTTTTTTACTTTCTCCTTCACACAAAGAAGCTTAGAGTTTATTTTGAGTTATACTAATGTTTAGCTGGCTTGTTTTTTATTTTTGTTTGAAAGTGGGGGGGAGAAGAGAAAACCCCAAGATTGTTTATGTTAGCACTAGCTTATCTGTATAGCTTCCCAGGCTCTTGGATGATAAACAGGTGCCTCAGACCCTGGGAACTATCTAGTCAAGGTCAGATCCTGCAGTCTCTGTAAACAGAGTCATGAGATTTTAGGGCCAGACTTAGATAAAAACCTTAGGATTGCCTTTTGAGTTTGGGAACTTCTGCACAGACCTGAGCACTGGGTGCTGTGGAAATTTTGCTGCCCTGGGGTACCTCCACTGTGGCTATTAAGGGGTTCCTGACAGCCTATGGGAGATTGGGTATCATCTTGCTTGGTATGTTATGATTTTTCTTTCTTTATGTTATGCTGTTTATGCTTCTGTTTAATCTGCCTAAACCGTGTTTCTGTTTAAATCTGTTTGCTTAAGTTAATAATAAAGCTTAAAATCTCTTTCCACTGGTGTGCTTATTGTCTCTGGATCTAAAAGAACCAATTATGGGGCACCTGATCACTGCCTGGACACTTGGCAGAACAGTACCCACCGTGTCATTTTTTTTCCAGGTAGAGATGGAAAGATCCTTCTGGTTAAAACCACCTGTGTAAGCATAGGATGCTATCCAGCCTAACATTTTTTTTAAACAACTGCATCAGTTCTGCCAACTTCATATGTATTTACCAAAGTGCATGTAAGATGGAGCAAATATCAAAATGAATGTTATTCCTGGATCTTCCCTTCTGCTATGTCATTTGGGAGGGGGCTTCCTAAACCTGCACCCTGTATTATGCTGTTGTCTTTTCTTAGGATCATGCATTTCAGGATCATATTGCAAGAGTCTTCTTAACTGAAATCTGATTATTAGTACATCAAGAATGCACGAAGACTTGGCTCCTTTTCCTTGTTTCTGTGGATCTGCAAACACTAAAAAAAAATCCAAATTAAGCTTGTTTGTTTATTCAATTTATGGTCATAGACCAAATGATCAAATTCAGCTCTATATTGGGCTAATTTGGAAAGATTCAGTAGGTCAATCAGAATAGGGTCAAGTGAACCAAATCAAATTAAAATCTTCCTAATTCTATAAAGCATATGTTATACTTTAGAAACTATGAAGACTTATGGAAAGTATCTCTGATTAGTTCATTTCTGTGGTACCAAAAGCCACACAATGCTTAAAGTCCTCTCCAAGTTGTCATTTATTTTATTTATTTTAATTTATTATTCAAATTTCTATCACTGCCCATCTCCCGCCTAAGGAGGGACTCTGGGCGGTTTACAATAAGAATAAAATTTAAAAATTTAGGAGAGGAGAGAAGGAGGAAAGAAGGCAGGAAGGAAAAGAAAGTAGGATGGATAAAGGGTTATATGAGAATAGAAATAGAATTGATAGATTGAATTATATAAAGAAATAGAAATAAAAACTTATATTACGAAGTTATGATACTATGAAATTATGCAATTGATGGAATGTCTAAGTGTAAATGGGATATGTTTTATGTAAAATGTAAATGTCTATGTTAAATGTTAAATGTAAATAAAATTTATTTTTAAAAAAATTAAAATTCAATATAAATTCTAACTAATACATTAAATATGGCTACAACTAAAAATAAAGATATAAAATAGAATAAAATTCAGATGGCAATGAGATTACTTCAATCTGTGAATATATAAGGGGCCATTCTAGGGCACCAGCCATCTCCAAGAGTGACTATTCCCCTCCCCGCCCCAGGAACGATGGCAAAACCAGGTCTTCAGTTTTTTATGGAAGTCCAGGAGAGAGAGGGCTTGTCTCACCTCCAGGAGAAGAATGTTCCAGAGGGTGGGAGCTGCTGCAGAGGAGGCCCGCTTCCTGGACCCCGCCAGATGGAATTCTTTTACAGACGGGGTCTGTAACATGCCCTCTCTGTATGACCGGGTGGGGCGGGTCGATGTAATGGGGATGAGATGTATATAGTATATGAGTCATATAGCCTTCAGTCAAGTTCCCATAATTAGAAGTCAAGTTTCCCCATACTTTCTCATACATGAATAATAGAGTAGCAAGTTTCTGCTAAAGGTGGCAATGCATAGCATTAGAGGGATGCTATGCCCTACCACCTCAAAGGAATGGGCAGGTGGAGAAATACCATCTCCACTGCCTCTCCTCCTGTTGTTGGATGTAAAGACCACTAAGGCTATGCATTATGAAACAAAGTGAAGGGATCACTAACCTTCTACTGAAAGCAGAAGAAGCAAGTAGAGTTTATCATGGCAGAAAGTATTATTGTAATAGTGTGTGAGACAGGGAAAAAAAAGAAAGAAAGAAAATAGCAGTTATGCAACAAAAAAACACAACAAACCAGGAGATCATTGAGAACAAATCCCATTTTCAAAATTGCAAACCTGGGTGTTCTTATACAAAAATCAATGCAAACCTATGCTCAAAGTTTCAGAGATAATTTATTAGGGCAGTCTTACCCGCTGAGCCACCACACCCCTGTTTACCTTCATTACCTTCATTACCTTCACTAATGAACTATAAAAATACTAGGATAAAGCCCTGACCTTACTATTCTGAAATCGTGCAGGTTTTTTCCCCCCTCAGTTCTCCTGAAAAAGTGTTATATGTAATTTTCTACAGATTGTGGTCAAATAATCTAGGGAGATAAGCAAATCCACCTCAAAAATTCACTGGACTTACATTAAAAGTTTGATTTTGCACAAAATCCAGTGGATCTCTCTGTCTGAAACTTGGCATATTTGACCCCATTAGAACAGACATTTCCCTGCAAACTGTATTCTTCCTTCCTTCCTCTCTATCTATCCAGCCATCTATTTATGTACTTTTTCTAATTTAAAAAATCCTGAAGTAGTTTACAACAATTATAAAGGCTTACAAGAAAAACTAGATAAAAGCCCATAAAACCATGTTCAAAGCACAATAAAAACAATTCATAAAAATATTACAAGAAGTACTGGCTGGGAAAGGCCAAGATAAAAAGATAAGTTTTTAACAAAGATGACTAAAACCCATCACAGCATCTTTCCACAGGCAGGGCCACTACAGGGAAGATGGTCTCTGCATCGCTACCAATTGACTATCTGTAAGCTATGGTACGGGACATGTCCAGGAAACTAATTTTATTTCTGAGAAGACATATATATCTTTCCTACTTGATGGACAAAAGTTATGATATAAATATGGAAACATTTATTTTTGCTCATATGTGAGGGCATAAGCTCTCCTAAAAGGCATTTTGTGCCAGTTATTGGGGGTGGGGGGGTAGGGTGAGAAGATAACATTGCAAACCAATGGATGTCTAATCAGAAATAAGCCCCACTGAGTCAATAGAATCTACTCTGAAATAAGAGTGCCACAGAATCAGGAAAAAAACTGTTTGAAAACCCACTGTATATAGAACAGCAATGGAATAAACCTGATTTGCTTTTATTTCCATGAAATTCCAGTTTCTCACTAGGCCTAACAGGCAAAGCAATATAATTTACTTCTTTATTTTATTATTTTTAACATCAATACAGATAATGCTTATCTGTCTGTCCCTGTAAAATGCCATTCTTCTAAAGGACAAATGCATTTTGCTTTTTCTTATCTTCTCATGTCTCTTAATCAAACTTCTTGTCCTCGTTTGCATTTTTTATCTGTGTAAAAAAATGTTTACTGGGTCTCAGCTAAGACCTCCGAATCTGATGGCACGTGGCAGGCAAGAAATTAAATATTGCTGATGGGAGAAAGATTTCTTTGCTGTAAGGAGAGAAAATCCCCCCCACCCCCCATTTGTAGGGACAGCTCTTACTCAAATGGGCACCCCACCTGCAGATATTCAAAATATTCCTACATTATTCAGCATGTTATATAACTGTTATATAACACGGTTATATAAATTTAATTAAATAAATAAATGTTCAGGTGGGAACAATGCAGGATATTATTAGTAAAAGTACTGCAGACCCTGCCCTTTCTCAGGGTCTGTCTCCAGCCCTAGCAGATAAGGGCCCTTTCTTATGAACATAACTGCATGATTAATTGGGTGGTTGGCCTCAGTGTGATGTGAAATAAATGTCATTTTTACTAATAAATGTCAGAGCTCTGTATCAGATAATGAATGCAGGGCACTTGAGTAAACAGGCTTCCGAAATGCAATGACGATCCATTCTGTTTGATGAATATTATTTCCCTTCTTTACAGCAAGATACTGTGATATGTTTTTGCTCATTTTATGGTCTATTGTAGGAATTATGTTAATAAATAAACCCTGCCAGACCAGATAAATTCATAATCAAATGCCACATTATTTGGCAGCTCCCATCTTTATGTTAAAAAATTCTGTAGTAAAGCTGTTAACTTGGAATGTTTTCTTCCATGCTGGATTTATTATTCATTGTTGCAATTTTGCTAAAAGCCCACTGCTTACATTTTCTTTCCACTAATATTGGATAAATATTGCTTGTATATTCCTTCCGACCTAACAGAATATTGGCGGGGGGGGGGAAGTATGGAAAGGGAGTCTGTTTCTCGGTTGGTCCATCAGCAAGATAACTTTCCAACAACTGAACAGAACAGGACCTCATTTGCTTTGGTTGGAAAAGCCAGCAAAAATAAAGTCCAAACATGGATCAGATCTGGCTGGAGTCTGTGGAGAGAAAAAATACAGGGGAAAAAAGCTCCCAATACCCTTCATTTGGAGAAGCAATTAGGGAGTGGCTTGTAATGTTGCCGACCCTCTCTCCTCCCTCCTGGTCACATGACCTAGAATAGAGTGTATGCTGCAGCCCACCTCTGCTTCCCTGGTGCCACACACACCCAAACAACCACAGATGCAATAAGAAGGTAGAAAAGAAGCACACACAAATAGACACAAGACATATACACCAGTCTTATTAGACTCTTGAACATATAATACACACAAACACATACCGAAACGCAAAAAGAGGAGACACATATGCACCAACCCTGATTAATCCCTAGGCAGAATGCGTGCGTGCACACACACACACACACACACATTCCTTTGATACACAGAGGAAAACACAGGTGCCTTCTATGGCCACTGCTGAAACGAAAGAGGCTGAAAAGAATCCTGAGATCTGCACAGCTTCCCTACTTTATTATTCTTCCCAACCCAACACAATGTTGGAAAGTTAAGAAATTATGTAAAAGGACTCAGGAGTCTGTCTCTGAAAACTGAACAAAATTGGACTAGAAGCCATGCTTTGCAGGCTTTCCCTAAACTTGTTTTAATTTAGCCTGCAGTAAACCAAGTGTGTCCATTGTTTTTATTTTATTTTATTTTGTTTTAATGTTACTATATTTTATTGTATTTTATTGCATTCTTATGTTATGACCTGTGGTTACAACAATAAACTTTACTACTACTACAAGTGTGTCCATATGCACAAGGACATTAACCTAAGAATATAAGAATTTGCAGCATCAGATCAAAGGTCCATTTAGTCCAAAACCAGGCTCACACAGTGGGCAACCAGATGCTTATGGGAAATTCCCACTCTGCCCACTTTCAACAACTGGAGGGGTTATATAGCCATCAAGGCTGGTAGCTATTGATATCCTTATCTTCTACGAATTTGCATAATACCTTTTGGTAGGCAACACTACATGTTCAGAGAGTTGATTTCAAAGTGTAAACATGTACTGGATGAAATAGAACAGATTTCCTTTTATTTGTCTTGAAACCCTCTCCGGTCATTTACTTAAGAGTCAACCATATTGTCATCAACAACACTTGTAAACATGCATAGGATAGGATGGCAATTAAATGCAATTCTTTGAAAACAGGAAGTAGTTATGGATGGGATTTAGAAATGAGTGACCTCACCTGAATTACTTTCTTTAAGTCCAAAGGATAACCTGTAGCTTGAATCATGTCAACTGGATTTCTATTTTCTCAGTGGAAACGTTTCGCTTCCACTGAGAAAATAGAAATCCAGTTGACATGATTCAAGCTACAGACAATTCCACCTGGATGACTGAGAACCTTCATAGTCCAAAGGATAATATTGCTTAGCAGAACTAATATTCTCCAAAGTGGTTTTAAACTTATTTGAAAATGTGTTGCTCATGCTACTAGAAACTGTACAGGTGACCCATTCAACATATGTATGTTCCAAGCCTATAATATTTTTTTCAAACACCCACTGAACCCAGGGCCAAAGTTTTGCTAAAGAGACAAAGATAGCTGTAGAGAGAATTGATTATTGGCTGTTTATAAAATGTAAGCAAAATTAAAATATCCACAGTAAAAATTTAAATTGCACACACACAAATATAGATACAAATATTATATACCCAAATTTGGAACTTATCAACAGGTGAGTTGTTCTTGAGAAGGCACGTATATAAATTGACTAAATAAATAGATTTTTTAAAAAAGGTAAAGGTTCCCCCTGCACATTTGTGAAGTCGTGTCCGACTCTAGGGGCCGGTGCTCATCTCCGTTTGTTAGCCGAAGAGCCAGCGTTGTCCAAAGACGCTTCCACGGTCATGTGGCTGGCATGACGCACGCGGAATGCTGTTATAAATAAAGGATTCTGATGTATCGAGCATCCAGCAAAGAAGGTTATTTTGTTAGATGGGAAACAGCATAACTTTGAATTTACAATCTTGGACTGATTGCACATATTCATTGTCTGCTTATGAATTGGGTCTCTATTGATACAATGAAAAGACTTATCAATACACTATTGTCCTGTGTGGTTAAGGCTTAAATAGTGAATTATTTCTCTCTTTGTGTATGTGTGTGTGTGTGCTACTATATATGGTTTTATTTTTTATTTTTCTTTTAGTTTTTATATCTTTTTTCATTCTTCATTTTGTATATTAAAACCATAAAATAAAATAAAATAAAATAAAATAGAATAAAATAAAATAAAATTAAAATAATAAAATAAAATAAAATAAAATAAAATAAAATAAAATAAAATAAAATAAAATAAAATAAAATAAAATAAAATAAAATAAAATAAAATAAAAAAGAACTTGTAAGCATGCATACAATGCTGTTGTAAATAACAAAGGCTGCATTTCTTTGAAGACTGAAAGACTATCTTCCAACTGAATATGTATGGAATTGGGAAATGAATCCCCTGAATTATTTACCTTAAGCCCAAAGAATAATATTGCTCAGCCCCCAAAAGATTTCCCAGTGCGAGTTTAAAGTTGTCTGAAAACTTGTTGCTTGTGTTTCTAACAAAATGTTGAAATTCATCACACTGTGCTCTAAACCTGACATAATTTGTCAAACACCTGCTGAGCTGAGGCTGAATTTTGGGTTAAAAAAAAGATGCCAACAGCAGCTTCCAGTTGCAATGAAAAGCCACTTGGCCCACATTTTTCAGTTTGGTTGTGAGATTCCAGACATCTCATATAATTGCACTCAGTTCAGTTTGGAAAAGTTTGAGCTTGTTGATTTTATTTATTTATTTATTTATTTGGATTTTTTATCCCGCCTTTATTATTTTTATAAATAACTCAAGGCGGCAAACATACCTAATACTCCTTCCTCCTCCTATTTTACCCACAACAAGAACCATGTGAGGTGAGTTGGGCTGAGAGAGAGTGACTGGCCCAAGGTCACCCAGCCGGCTTTCATGCCTAAGGCGGGACTAGAACTCTCAGTCTCCTGGTTTCTAGCCTGTTGCCTTTAACCACTAGACCAGAGCTTTCCAAACTGTGTGTCGGGACACGTTAGTGTGTCGGCTGCAGTGTCTGGGTGTGAAGTGACTGCTGCTGCCTCTGAGCCCTGCCAGGATTCCACGCAGGTCCTAGTGCCTACCTTGGGCCTTGCTGCCTCCAAACCTGCCCTGCCAGGACTCCACACAGGTTCTAGTGCCTGCCTTGGGCCCTGCTGTAAGAGTGTGTCATGAAATGATGCCCTGCTGTAAGAGTGTGTCGCGAAATGATGCATGTCTAAAAAGTGTGTCACCAACATGAAAATTTGGAAAGCTCTGCACAAGACCAAACTGGGTGTTTAGATACAGGAGCCACAGGAAGGAGGTTCTGTGCCCACCTGACTCTTGCATAGCATTCAGGTGTGACACCCCAAACATAAAGAACTATCTTTCCAGTGACATGAGAAAAACTGATTCTTCAGATCTGGGGTTCTCCTACATAGTTTGTAGACTTATACATTGTCTTCTACATAGAAGCAGACCCTATTTTTAATTGTCTGTGGCTTCTGATCTATGAATCGTCTGCCTGAATTGAAGGGGGAGGGGAGGAAAGGCAGCTTGAGTAAAGTGGGTTAGAAGAAGAGGCATGTGACAAGTGGATTCAAGCAGCCGTGGGTGGGTGGGTGGTGGGCAGCTAATTCCATTTCTATGCTGCCAGGAATTGTTTTCTTTTTTTTCTCCTTAGTTTTGCAGAGAAGCTCCAGAGGCAAAATATTGTAGAGACTTGTCAGTTTTTGTTAGCCTTTTTAAATCTTGTTTATGTTTTCTGACAATAAATGATCTGATTTCATGGCTCAGTTATTTATTTCTTTTGCTATAATAGATGGCCTGAGCATGACCTCCCACCGTCAGATTTATTGGTGAGCCTCCAGCAACACAATATACAAGTTTGAAGGAGCAGGATGCAGTATTTCACCTTTTAAGTATATGGGTGTTGGGCAGAACAGTGAGAAAAGCTGAACTGAGGAAAACCGTTGATGTTAAATCTCTGGATTGTCATGGCCAACCTTCCCTCAGGAACATTCTGGAAACCTCTCCTTGGCAGTGAACAGAAACCAATTTCTGTCCAACTGTAAAGTTAAAATGGAAGAAAGATGAAGGAAAGATAACTGCAATGGTTCAGAAATGGATAATTAACAAAGTAATGTATGTATTATGTATCATAGAGGTGTCTAGTGATTTAAAAAGTGTATCCAGAAAATCCCATCTGGGAAGAAACGGAATGCACCTAGAGCTCGATGTGGATGTTTTACCTAACCTTTCTGGCAATTAAGAAAAATAATCTCCATGGTTCTCACTTAACAGATTAATTTAATAAGCATTAAATTCAAAAATCCAGCTAGTTTTTAAAATTCAGATGCTTTAACTGGTGCTTCATGAATATTTACATATAAATTTCTTTCTCAGCTGGTGGCTAATCCATCAATTTATATACCAGGTGATGGGAAAATATTATGTTTAATAGAAGTAAAAGAAGGATTCTCATATCTTAATAGACAGAAGAAACCTGCTGTTGTTTTTTAACAAAACATTTTAATGTCAGGCTAAAAAATAGTTTTGGATTGGGAAGAAACCTTCAGCTAAGACAGGCCAGATTTGACCACATTCAGAATGGCACAAAGGGAAAAATTGCTGGAGGGACCTTTCCCATGTAGAAATGACAAGCAGTGAAAGGGTTAAACGCTTCCTTTCTTCCTCCAATTTTAATTCCAATTGCCATTTTAAAAGTAATTTCTCATTTAAAAGAGAGAGAGAGAGAGAGAGAGAGAGAGAGAGAGAGAGAGAGAGAGAGAGAGAGAGAGAACAAGTCATCAGAAAATGTTACACCTATTAATATATAACATATAATTTGGATATTAGATTAATGTAAAATTAGCGGGTTTTTAATAAAAATAAACAATAGGTCTTTCTGAATAATAGAAAATTATGGTCAACTTTTCATTTAAATCTAGATGAGAAAGGAAAAAAAAACAAAATACCAGAAAAAGTATTGTCCCCTAATATTGTATCATTACAAATCATTACATGACATTATATGGCATACCTTACATAATACAAAGATAACGCTACATACATCATAAGAGTTGAGACTGGCAGCAGGAACCACAGTTCCCAGGCTAGACATAATCATTGTGTAAGCATATCTCAGTTGCCTCTCAAAGCCATCCGGAGACTGCCAATTATCTGCTAACTCAAAAGGATTGGAGGAAAAAGTTTAAACTGAATGAATGAATGAATGAATGAATGAATGAATGAATGAATGAATGAATGAATATTGTATTGTGTTCAGTCTGACTTCTCTTTGCACTGCAGTGTTTAATGGGCAATCACCTGTTGTGTTTAAGGCTTCATTCTTGTCTGCAATAAAGATTCTAATCTAGTCATGTCAAAGAATCTTCTGCCTAGTCAACCAAATGCTGAATAGGGGATTAAGTGTCAGGACAGCTGTGATTTACTGGCAGGCCGGAGCATGAAGCTTCATATATCATGATCTGTATCATAACATTTGTTGACTCACATAACATTACACTTTGTTTCCCAAGCGACATAAGCCACTGAAGCAATGCCAACACCACTTAACTGCAAGGCTACAACTAATTCTTTTGAACCTAAAATAATGTTTACTTCTTCTGGAACCATGCTGGTGGTGTCAGTGTAAATAATTGTAATTCCTGAATTAATTTCAGCTTCAGCCATCTCAGTGCTTAGTAGAGAAATGTAGCCTCAGAGGTACACTTCACTGAGTTGCCAAGACACAAAATCCAACTCTCAGCACTTTCTACTCGTTCTGATCAAAATTGCTGGTAAGGCCCTTTTTTCTTTGTAGGCAGCGTTTTGGCAGAAGACACTTCGTGAGAATATAATTTCCCCTCCCCTTGCCAACAATTAATTCTAAATACAGAGCAAATGGTTTAATTTATGCAGATATGTATAATCTGTTTGAACACAAGAGACCAGGCTTGTTTTACTTTAGGTCCCTTGAAACCTTTGCATATTTACTCAGTATGGTATAGAAAATTTTGCCCAGTTTGTTGCGCTCTATGTGATGCTAGCCAAGCCCATCATTTGAGTCTCTATTTTACACTTTTGCAGAATGTATAAACTAGAGCACCAGATCTGGGCTGCCAAAATCTGGATGCCCACTAGATGGCAGCAAAGAAATACAAAAACCTCTAAATTTCTTGCCATCTTTTCATGGCGTATAGTCCAAGTGCCTGTGAATATGTGTGCACACATGGACATACTTCTACTGTGGAACGAATTCAGAGTACATACTTTCGATAAAATACATTTTGGTTCAGTTTTATATTAATGGACATGGTGGCACTTCTGAATAAACTGATCCCATGTTGCACTGATTTTCAGATGCACATGATGTTGTAAGACACAGATTAAGGCTCATGAATGTGACCAAAATATCACAGGTTTGCTAATGTTACTCTGAGTTTGTTCTTAATTCATGAGAACTTTAATGTATATAAACAACGTACAGGTAATCCTCAGTTAATGATGGTAATTGGGGTCGGGGACTCCGTCGCTAAGCAATGAGGTGGTAAAGCGCAACGTCATGTGACCACACCAACTAATGATGGCAGTTGCATTTGTGATCTCCTGCCGGCTTCCCCACTAACTTTGCTTGTCAGAAGCCGGCAGTGAAGATCGCAAATGGCGATCGCAGGACCATGGGACACTGTGACGGCTGCAACTTCAAGGACCCGTCATAAGTCTCCTTGTTCAGAGCCGTTGTAACTTCAAACAGTCACTGAACAAGTGATTGTTAACCAAGGACTACCTGTATATAAATATGTATGTATATGAGTTTCTGTGTATGAGGATATTTTTTTTAGATTTTTTTATCCCGCCTTTATTATTTTTATAACTAATTCAAGACGGGGAACATATCTAATACTCCTTCCTCCTCCTATTTAGTAATAATTATTACCACAATGTAATATTTCAACCCATAATTGCTTAAGGGTTAACAGAAAATTACTTAGGATGAAGTTTAGCTCTTTAATAGCAGTGTTTATTTAAAAAAGGAAGAAAATTGCCATAATGACAGCTTATAGTGTAGTTTCTGTACATATTTTTTTCTTTTAAACCAAACAATAGAAAAGTGCACATGAGAAGTCAACAGGTTCTGCAAATACACCTCCTTTTTGCAAACGCTTTTTTCCTAACTCACTTATGTAGCATTTTACACATGATGATGTTTTACTAACCTGATGCATTCCAAATGAGTTTGGTCTCCAAATCCCAGTATTTTAGGCGGCATAGCTGGTGTTCCAGTCCCCAAATCCCCACTTTGGGGGAAGCATTTATCTCATTTGCTCACACAATTATAACCTTGTAAATGTAGGGGATTACCATGATTGTTAGCAACAGTAACAGCATGTGAAAGAGGACTTGAATACAGTGGCCTGTGAATTTATGTGCTTTTTGTACCCTTTGTGGAACCCCTTCCAATTAAGAACATTAGCAGTAGCCGGGAAGCTTGGAACTCAGTTTTTCTCTGATGTAATTTAAGAATAGAAGCTTAACTTATTCACTACCTCTGGTGACCTCGGTAATTAAGAATTAAGGCTCCTGCTGTATCAAAGTCTTTATTTTAGTCCCCCTTTCTTGTTAATTTACCCAGTTAGTAGAGCATCAGCCTCTGCTAGATTGCTTCCACAAACAAAAGGGCCTGGATTCAAGCATTTAGAAGTGTGGAGAATAGAAACCAAAAGGGACCTGAATAAAGTCTTCTCAAGGAAACCAATTAATGGATGATCCAGGACTTTTGGGGGGTTTGCTAGGTCATGTATAAATAAGTACATCTAATAGATCTCATTAGCCTTATGGAGGCATTTGTTTATTTACTATGTGACTGGGGGTGGGATGTTTACAAGCATTGGCTTTAATTTCTCATATATTTGGAGGAAAAATCAGAAAGCATTTTCAGTTTATACCATTATCTACAATCAGGAATCCTGCCTTCTTAGGCTTCCAGATGGTGGATAAGGTTGTAATCGCACATATCCAAAGGTGAATATCAGTAGAAGTAACTGGACACACATCCCTTTCTTGGCAAATATCTGCCCAAAGCTTTTTACATTCACAGCACCACTTCCATTGGCCCTAATACTAGGATCATATAGGGTATTTTCTTTTATGATTCATTCTTGCAAGAATCTCTTTCCAGAAACCCCATATTTTGTTCTGGCTCTTTTGTTCATAAAACTGACCAGACAAATCCTTTTTTCTAATTCCAAGAAATCCAATTATCACTGGAAAATTTAAGCTCAAACTGCTGTTATTTAAATAACTTTCTTTCTTCTGAATCTGGTAGTTTTCAGGTAATCTATAATAATCTTATAAAAAGCGTAGCTGTTGACTTGTACAGGGCAAACCAACTTTGCAACACACTATATCAAAAATTTGACAATTTCCCAGTATTTTTTGTTCATCTGTGATTACACTAGCAGGGCAAATTATGATGAATTTGACAGGTAGCAATCTGTACCTGTCTGATGTGCATCTACAGCTTCAGGCTTACAGATTTCACAAGTCTAGAGTGTAGCAAAAGGTAGATCACAACTGTACAGAAATACATTTAGTCTCCAGCAATTTATCTAGAGGGAGCCAGTTTTGTGTAGGGGTTACGGCACCAGGCTAGAAACCAGGAGACCGTGAGTTCAGCACCTGCCTTATGCACAAAGCCAGCTGGGGGACCTTGGGCCAGTCACTCTCTCTCAGCCCTAGGAAAGAAGCAGTGGCAAACCACTTCCAAAGATCTTGCCAAAAAACCTGCAAGGACTAGCCCAGGAAGTTACAGCCAACTGGAAGAAAAGTTGTTAATGCATGAAAGATGCAAAGCTACACAAAATAACTTTCATTTCTATACTTCTTCTTCTTCCCCTTCCCCTTCTCTGCCTCGTCTGATTATTTTGCTAAGAAAGACTTTGCAACAGTTTGGCTCCTTGGCATATCTTCTCCATTTTTATCTTTTGGTTCTACAGACAAAACACCAAGAGGTGCTATATTGGCATTTGCATCATTGGATATCGAGCCTTACCACGCTGCAGCCTTTTCGGAGCAATCCTCTGCTTGGCTTTGCTCCGGCTGCCACAGTTTGCAAACTCAGGGCAGAGAGGTAGCAGATATTAATGGGAGCCAGTGTTTCCAGCTGCAGTGCAAAGGGCAGGAAACACAGGCAGGCACGGGCATTCCTCTTGACACAAAAGCAACTGGGAGGGAAAGAATTGTATCTGCAGGGACTGCAGAGCAGCCAGACTGTTGGGCTGCCTCTGAGAGCCACTAGCAAATTGGAAGCAGGTCTGTAAGAATGACTTCAAGAGCAGGAGTAGAGTTTTCAGTATGTGTGATAGATACCATAGCAGTGTTTAGCTGCATTAGCTCTGTGCCATCACTATTAAGATTCCCCCCCTCCTCCAAATCTTTTCCTGCAATGCATGGAGAACAAAAAGCAGAGCTAGCATGAAAAATGAAAGTGTTCAGAATATTTCATGTTCTCCCATTATTTTCCTAAAAATAACTGACCATGCTCTTGTCTTTCAGAAACATTTTTCTCAATCACAACAGCCATTATTCTATGGTCATTGATTTGCCATCATCTGGAGACAGATTTTATGATCCTCTTGTCTGGTTGTGTGTGTTCCTGTACTTTGTATGCTTCTACTTATTAAAATATGCAATGCTATATCTCTCCCCAAAGAAAATTATCCTTAATTAAGACATTTTTCTTTTGGCCAAAAAAAAAATGATACAGACAAGGAGAATAGAAGAATATTCCTCTAGTTTTAAAGATCAGACACATAGCATTGCTTTTGAAAGGCATTTGTAAATTACAGTTGGTACTTGGATGTAATAACTAGAGTTTTGATTGAGACTTCTTTTGGGACCATGGAACTCCGATCCTAGCACCACTCATCAGCCAATGGTGCACTTCTGAGACCAATTCAAACTGACAGTGTGATATTTAAAGCCCAATACAATTTGAATGGAAAGCTTCTGCCCCTTTGAATTTATCCAAAGACTTTGGTCTTCAATTGTAGTTCTGCTCTGCATTCTCACATCCTTTACTTGAGGGGGTCATTGGATAAGGTCTTTGCAAACATGCTATAAAACTTTGAATATATATGTAATGTCAAACACTAGTGGCTATTATTTATTGGTAATATGTCTCCTGGATCAAAGGAGATACTCCCTTATCCTCTAGATCAGTGTTTCTCATGGCTGGCTGGGGAATTCTGGGAGTTGAAGTCCACCCATCTTAAACTTGCCAAGATTGAGAAACACTGTTCTAGATTGTGTCTTCTCAGATGGCTACTTATAGTTTCCACATATTGCAATCTCTAACACTCTCACATATCCAATAGAAGAGAATATATGTAGATGAGGGTTGAACTGTGGATGCCCAGCAGAGTTCATCCATGAACACCAACTAGCAGTCAGAAGACATAATGAAAACTCCTTAATCTCACAACGCATGGACAGACTCAACCATAGTTTCAACTGGGAAACTGTGAGCATCCTAGACCAAGCTAAATCCAAAAATACTAGGGAAGCTTGGCATTCAGACAAATCAGCCATCAATAGACACATAGAAATAAACCATATTTACACACCATTAAAAAAAGACAATAAAAAAGCTAAGAAGGAAACAAAAAGACCAAAACACATCCTACACCCAGATAAGCAGGGATTAACACCAGACAAACAAGCAGAAAACAATACTCTAATCAAGGAACTACCAAGGAGAATACCACACCCCCACCAACACTGGTAGGGCAAGCTACCCTATATAAACAGGGAGCAAACCCCACACTCACTTGCACTGATGATGTTACCTACTTAGGTAATGAAACATCTGCAAGCAAACAACCAAGCTTAGAGAGCACCATACATGTAGTGTATAAAGCCTGGATCTTTCCCAATACTAAGACTACCTCTGTGGCAGACATGGCTCATCTATTTAATATTCTTAAATCTATGGGCAGATAGAGTGGAGATCTTTAGAAGGATGCTAATCTTTCGTACAGCCTTGCTGCAATCAATATTCACGCTCTACACACATTCATGTATTCTACTCCCCTTTATTCCTAACATCACAAATGGCACCAGGATAATCAACAGTAGTAGAGGCGTGAACTTTAAACCATCCTATTAACATGTCATTAATTTTCCTATAAACCTCATATCACATTTGTCACTTGCTCTTTTAAAAGTCAAGTCTCACTTGCTCTTTCGAAAGACAAGCCATGCTCTATGTGCATAAATAAGTATTTTTCTCATAAAGGTTGGTTGCTATGGGTACCTTTGAACTGGACCCAACACCTTTTCACATAATCCACAGGAGAATCAGCTCAACATGATTTTGAATACTAGAATGATAGGGCTGGAAAGGGCCACCTAGACTTTCATACCATACCTTGCTCAGTGCAGGAATCTAAATTAAAGCATCTCTGATGGATTGCTGTCTTGCTTTACTTGAACAAATCCAGTGCAGGGGAACCTAGCATTTCCTTGAGTTCCGTTGTCAAACTGCTCTTTCTGCTAGGAAGTTTTGTCTAAGATTCTGTCATTATCCCTATTATTCTGCAATGAGGAAGCCCTACTGGGCCTGTGATTACTTCAGTGTGGGCTGCCACAGGGCTTGGTCCTCTCTCCCATATTATTTAACATCTCTACGAAAGCATTGGGAGAGATCACCTATCCATTTGGGGTGAGGTGCCTCAACTGTACATTGCTACCCCAGGCTGGGCCAGAGATGCTGCAGAAGTCTTGAACTATTCTTATTATGTTATCTCATTCTTGCAATCCACTGCCTCTCTGATTCCCCACTCTTCATTTAAGTCCCAAGGAGGGAATTTCTGCCACTAAATTCTTTCCGTTCCTGTGCTACTAGAGAAATTGTTGAAGAAGGAACCTTCTCCTGGAGAAATTTATCTGATCAGAAATTTGGTATTGTATTTCAAAAGGCCATTTGTCCTCATCCTGATCTAGCCATATAGGCAATTGTAATTTGTAATGACATCACAGCACACATGACATCACTGAGACTTGTGTCAGATGCCTAGGTATATAATCCACCTATAACAAAGCTTGAAAGCAAGTTAAAAAGTCTATTATTGCCCATTGGAAGCAAAGGCAAGGCAAAACTTACCACCGCCCAAGAGTGTATGGGAATGTGTGTTGGATAGTTTGGAGAAGGGATTCTTGATTAACCCTGAGAATTCCGGAGGCCTGGGAGTGGAGGCTACTGGGCCAGAACTGGGAATCTCCGGGGGCTATATGGCGGGCCATCTGATTCGGGTGGTGACGGGCAGGGGACGGTATGACGGGAACCGGAGGGCATGCCATCTGTGGGGAAGGCGCCCCCGGTGTTTGTTACCGGTGGTGCGTTCCAGCCCCCCGTGTTCATACCCAGGCCCTGGTAGGCAGATCCTCGGGGGCTCCGGTCTCCGGCTGCTGCTATTGAATGCCAGGTCGGTGAACAACAAAGCCCCCCTTATAAGTGACTTGATCACGGATGAGGGGGCCGACCTGGTATGTATTACCGAGACCTGGCTGGCACCAGAGGGGGGAGTGGCCCTCTTGGAAATGTGTCCAGCCGGGTTTCAGGTCTGGCATCAGCCGAGACACCGGGGCAGGGGAGGTGGGGTGGCAGTGGTCATTCGAGAGTCTCTTGTGGCCTTCAGGGGCGCTGCTCCACAAGTGGCCGGGTGTGAGACCCTGTTTTTCAAGTTGGGTTCACGAGAACAGTTGGGAGTGTTGCTGCTGTACCAGCCTCCCTGCTGCGTAGCAACCTCCCTGCCTGAGCTGCTCGAGGCTGTCTCGGGGCTGGCAGTGGAGTTCCCCAGACTTATGGTTCTGGGGGACTTTAATCTGCCATCTCTGGGACGGGACTCGGAGGCGGCTCGGGAGTTCATGGCTACCATGGCAGCTATGGGCCTGTCTCA
The DNA here is from genome assembly GCA_023362775.1 of Charina bottae. Lineage (NCBI taxonomy): Eukaryota > Metazoa > Chordata > Lepidosauria > Squamata > Charinaidae > Charina > Charina bottae. The sequence continues at coordinate 53,630,756 of JALMGJ010000003.1, read as the reverse complement.
GATTATTCGTGACCCGACTCGGGACAGTGGTCTCACCCCGGACTTAGTTTTCTTGTCTGAGCAGTGGCAATGTGATCTGAGGGGAGAGCTACATCTTTCCCCATTGTCATGGTCAGACCACGCCCTGGTGACCCTTAGACTCTCTTGTGCTGCCCCACTCCGCAGGGAGGCGGGACCTATTCGATTGGTCTGCTCCCGGCGACTGATGGACCCAGTGAGGTTTCAGAAGGAGCTGGGAGTTGTTCCCGAGGACTTGCTTCACGGTCCAGTGGAGCTCCTGGCCGCGGCCTGGAACAGGGCCGCGGCTGGAGCCCTGGACAAGATCGCGCCTATGCGACCTCTCCGGCCCTACTTGGCCCGCCGCTCTCCGTGGTTTACCGAAGAGTTAAGGGCCTTGAAGAGGGTTAAGAGACGTCTAGAGCGCCGCTGGAGAAAGACGAAGAATGAATCTGACCGAACACAATCTAGAGCCGCAGTTAAGGCCTACCTTGTGGCGGTAAGAGCGGCGAAACGTGAATATTTCTCCGTTCTTATTGCATCCGCAGAATGCCGCCCGACGGCCCTTTTTAAAATTACAAGATCACTGTTGGGTCGGGAGCAGGGGGAGACCCACTTACAGGGCTGATCGGAAGAGTTTGCTGAGCATCTGCAGGATAAAATCGCCCAGATTCATTCCAAGTTGGACTCCAAGCATGAGACAGGATCTGTGGAGATGCCAGGGGCTCGTACTTACCATGTTATCTGGGAACAGTTTGATCCTGTTGCGCCTGAGGAAGTGGACAGGATCCTCCGGACTGTGAACGCCACCACATGCCAGCTTGACCCTTGTCCCTCCTGGCTGGTGAAATCGGCCAGTGAGGTGACATGTGGATGGGTCCAGGCGATGATTAATCTGTCCTTGAGTGAGGGGGTGTTCCCAGAGGTCTTTAAGGAGGCGCTGGTGCACCCCCTCCTCAAGAAGCCGTCCCTGGACCCTACTATCCTGGGCAATTTTCGCCCAGTCTCCCACCTTCCCTTTTTGGGAAAGGTGGTTGAGAAGGTGGTGGCTTGGCAACTCCAGAGGATTCTGGAGGAAACGGATTATCTAGACCCCTTCCAGTCAGGTTTCAGGCCGGGATATGGGACGGAGACCGCATTGGTCGCGCTTATGGATGATCTTTGGTGAGAGCGGGATGGAGGGAGTGCATCCATCCTAGCTCTCTTAGATCTCTCTGCGGCTTTCGATACCGTCGACCATGGTATACTATTGGGACGGCTCAGGGAGTTGGGGGTGGGCGGCGTAGTTTTGCGCTGGTTCACCTCCTTCCTCCGGGGCCGTTCCCAGTCGGTGTTGATAGGGGAGGAGAGGGCTGACCCCCGCCCCCTGACTTGTGGGGTGCCGCAGGGGTCGGTTCTCTCTCCTCTCCTGTTCAACATCTACATGAAACCGCTGGGCGAGATCATCCGTCACCATGGGATGAGGTATCACCAATATGCTGATGATACCCAGGTGTACATCTCCATCCCAGGTGAAGTAAGTGATGCGGTCGATGCCTTATCTCAGTGTCTGGAGGCTGTGGGGGCCTGGATGGGGAACAACAGGCTTCAGCTGAACCCTGGTAAGACGGAGTGGCTATGGATTGATGGCCCCCCTAGATCCGGGAAGTTGTCATCTTTGGTTCTGGGTGAGGTGGCACTACCTCGCTCGGATCCAGTGCGGAACCTGGGGGTCCTCCTGGACTCGCGACTCTTGCTCGAAGAGCAGGTGGCAGTCACGGCCAGGAGGGCCTTTGCACAACTTCGTGTTGTGCGCCAGTTACGCCCTTTCCTGGATCGGGAGGCCCTCCGAACAGTCACTCACGCCCTTGTCATCTCCCGTATAGATTACTGTAATGCGCTCTACATGGGGCTACCCCTGAAGAGTATCCGGAAGCTTCAGCTGGTTCAGAATGCTGCGGCGCGAGCAGTTATGGGTGCCATGAGATCGGCACATGTAACACCTCTGCTACGCGAGCTGCATTGGCTACCAGTTTGCTTCCGGGTCCAATTCAAGGTGTTGGTGATTACCTTTAAAGCCCTATATGGCATAGGGCCAGGGTACCTGAGGGACCGTCTCGTCCCGATAACGTCGGCCCGCCCCACCCGTGCATGCAGGGAGGGCATGCTTCGGACCCCCTCAACAAGAGAATTCCATCTGGCGGGGTCCAGGAGACGTGCCTTCTCTGCGATAGCTCCCGCCTTATGGAACATCTTGCCCCCGGAGGTGAGACTCGCCCCCTCACTCCTGGCCTTCCGGAAGGCCCTCAAGACCTGGCTCTGCCATCGAGCCTGGGATGACAGAGGTGGCAGTGCCTCCTGGGGTTGGCTGGCCCCGTAGGAATACAATCTACACCACGGTCTCCAATCCATCTTGGATTTAGATAATTTATTACTGTATAGTATTATTTATTATTGTATTTTTAGAGGATATTTTTATAGTTTTTAAACTTTCAATTGTTGTAACCCGCCCAGAGTCCCTTGCAAGGGAGATGGGCGGGGAATAAATTGAAATAATAAATAAATAAATAAAATAAAAAAAACAAAGCAACATTTTATTTCCAGCCAGATAGTCTGATGTTTCTTATGTTTAGCAAAGCCACTTGAGTATATGATTATCCATTGCCCAAATGAATTTCTGCTCAGATTGCTACAATAACCATCAATAATGAGATTGATATTCAAGTTCTTCTTCCTCTTTCTTTCTCCAATGTAGCAGAAAATTATTTAAAACCAGATTTGAGGTGCAACAGCACACTTATCTCCTTTCCACCCTTCTCAAGATCTGGGGAAGTGGTTTGAAATTGGTTTTGGTATCCAGTACTTGTGCTTTAACAGCGTTCCGTGCGTGTCATGCGGCCACATGACCGTGGAAGCGTCTTCGGACAACGCTGGCTCTTTGGCTAACAAACAGAGATGAACACCAGCCCCTAGAGTCGGACACGACTGCACAAGTGTGCGGGGGAGGTACCTTTACCTTTACCTTTTTTACTTGTGCTTTATCTGTTTCTCTGTACCCTATCTGCATTCTCTGAGGGACCACAAAGGCATGGTAACTACCACTTGTTTTACAACGGTCAGAACTAGGATAGGAACACTGCTGCAATTTCTACTAACCATGGGATGTTCTGAAGAAAAGCTTGCAGTCTATTTTCAAAGCACATGTGAGATCTGATAGTTCCACCAAACTCCCAGCCTCTCAGAGCATCATTTTCTCTTCCCAGTGCTCCTGATTTGTGCAAATTGATTTTTTGTTCCCTTGTCTTTTTTTGAGGGGGGGAACAACTGGAAGAGACCCATGCTACGTAAAGAGTTCCTAGTTTAAAATATTAACAAAGAGTAAATCCACTCTAGAACTTTATTCTATATACAATGGTTTAGAACTATGGTGCTTTGAAACAAATACATAAAGTAGGATTTTCTTATAAACTATATAGGATGTCATTAAAAAACTTAGGCAATTTTGCAACCTTATAGTAAGCATCTTCTCTGGATACTAAACACTGCTTGACTCCTGAAAAGATGTGAATGAATGGAGAAGGTGCATGGGATAGGTCAAAAGCAGTCTGCTTTGGTTCTGCATTATTAACCAACAAATGGGTTGGTTATTTATTTATTTATTTATTTATTTATTTATTTATTTATTTATTTATCCAACTTCTATCACCACCCATCTCCCCCCAAAAGGGGGACTCTGAGCGGTTTACAACAAAGTCAGCAATTAAAACATATAAAATACAATATAACAACCCTAAGAAAAAATAAATTAGATATGAATATAAAATCCAAGAGGCAATGAGGTCATATATAAAAGAGCTCTACGGCTCAAGCCAACCCCAAGTGGAGCTGTTACCCTTCCCATCCCAGGCGAGGTGGCAGAGCCAGGTCTTCAATTGTTTCTGGAAGCTCAGGAGTGTGGGGGCCTGCCTCACCTCCAGGGGCAGAATGTTCCAAAGGGCGGGTGCCACTGCAGAGAAGGCCCGCCTCCTGGACCCCGTCAAGTGAAATTCCCTTACCGACGGGGTCCGTAGCATGACCGGGTTGATGAGCCAGAGAGAAGACTGCCCCAATCCTCTGTCACATAGTGATGGTTTTCTTTCCTTTGTCAAGCTTGATCTTCCTGAACAAGCCCGAAGCTCTGGCCGTTCACACACTAACAAGCTTCTCTGGAAATCCCTGAGTACAATATGGGCCTTATGGGAGGAAAAGGTAGCATTCCAAACATAACATATGGTACGTATAATTCTCAAAGGGCACAGATTGAGGCAGTCTGCTACAATGGAGATCTGTTACTATACAACAGTTATTTTTAGGACATCCTTTGGTTTTAATGCTGCTGAGTTTTGTAGTTGCTTTATTTATACTTTTAATCTGTGTTTTATTGCTTTTCTAAAATTACAACTTGTTTTACTTTGCTAGATTTAACAAGTGCAATCTGTTACTGGGTACCCGGTACTCATTCATCAATAAGCTATAATATATGTCTATGAAGGTTCTCAGTCATCCAGGTGGAATTATCTGTAGCTTGAATCATGTCAACTGGATTTCTATTTTCTCAGTGGAAACGTTTCGCTCCTTATCCAAGGAGCTTCTTAGGTCTGAGCAAAGTTAGTAAGGGAATCCTAAATATGTTTCTAGGTAGCTGTGTGACCTAGCCCCAGGTGTAAGGTCACACAGCTACCTAGAAACATATTTAGGATTCCCTTACCAACTTTGCTCAGACTGAAGAAGCTCCTTGGATAAGGAGTGAAACGTTTCCACTGAGAAAATAGAAATCCAGTTGACATGATTCAAGCTACAGACAAGGCATAATATAGTTGGCCATGTCCTCCCAACTGGCCTCAGATCTCCTGGAATACAAATATTCCAAGCTTAACCAGTCTCAGTTAATATAGTAATAAAATAAATTCTTATTTTAAAAATATGGTATTATTGAATACAGTAGAGCACTATTTTCTGAAAGTCTATTCAGCAATATAAGAAGAAAAAGAAAAATAGGTAACTTCAGCCATACAACTATTTTATATCAGTAAGCCTTATTTTTCAACTAGCCTAGGAATCAGCCCAAATGTTGGGTAACTAGAACTGCTCTTACATTGGGTGACAGTGGTGCAGAACATCTATGTTTTAAGAAAATTAAATGTCAGCTTTTTTCCCCTTTTAGTTTCTAAAATAATAAACTAAAAAAATGCAATCAATTGGATGACATTTATTTATTTATTTATTTATTTATTTATTTATTTATTTATTTTATATGACCGCCCATCTCCCCCAACGGGGAACTCTGGGCGGTTTACAATAAAATCAAGTTTAAAATAAGAATATAAAATTACAATTTAATTAATACAATCTAAATAAATATAAAATCCAAATTTGGTGAATTAGTTTTAACTAAAAGGAAGGACATTATGGAATTAACCACCCCCATGAGAAACTGTTACTTTCCCCTTCCCAAGCTAGGTGGCAGAACCAGGTTTTCAGGTCTTTCCTAAAGGTCGGGAGGGAACCTGCCTCAACTCTGGGGGCAAGATATTCCAAAGGGTGGGTGCCACTACAGAGAAGGCCCGTCTCCTGGACCCCACTAGATGAAATTCCCTTATTGATGGGGTCCGTAGCAGGCCCTCCCTGAATGATCGGGTGGGACGGGTCGATGATATGGGGATAAGACAGTCCCTCAGGTATCCTGGCCCCATAAATTACCATACACTACAACTGAACGACATTATAAACATATCATGTTTCTTTTAAATCACTTTGTGAGACTGTTCCAAGGACTGTGTGCAATGGACAAGTTTTAATCTCATGTATGGTGAAATCTTTGAGGCTTGGAGACTGCTTAGCACCCAAGACTATTCTATGGACATTTCTTACATGGTGCCTAGAAGAGTAAAGATGACACATAACTAAAGCAGATTTTGGATATTGGGCAATTGAATAACTAGTTGGAATATAAGAGAAGTAATGGTTGCAAAATTTGAGAAGGTGAAGTTATTAAACAAATACTCTCTTCATATTTCATGGTGATCTCCCATCCAAGTACTAATCATATCCAAACTTGCTTAGTATTCTGAACATAACCAAGATCAGCTGGGTGGTAATTGATTAATTATGTGCCATCAAGTTGGTGTTGACTTTTAGCAATCACATAGATAGATTTTCTCCAGGAGGAACTGTCCATAACCTGGTCATTCAGGTTTTCCAATGGGGCACCCATCATTGCTATAATTGAGTCCATCCACCTTACTGCTAGATGTTCTCTTCTTCTCTTTTCTTCTACCTTTCCAAGCATTATAGACTTCTCCAGAGAGCTAGTTCATTGCATAATGTGTCCAAAGCAAAGTATGATCATTTGAGTCTGGCCATTTGTGCCTCAAGTGAGAACTCTGGGTTGATTTGTTTGATGATCCATTTGGTTGTTTTCTTGGATATCCATGGTACTCTCAGGAATTTTCTCCAACACCAAACATCAAAAGCATCAATGTTCTTCCTATCCTGGTTTTTCAAAGTCCACCGCTAGGTGGTGCCATCTAATGAATTAAATGCTTCCTTACTGAGAAATGTCAAAACCTATTGGAGATATAGAGCTCTGGATGATTTTCAGCAGGTAAGCAAGGTACACCACTAGCAAATAAAATTTAAAATAAAACAGGATCTCTACCATGACTATTTATCTGCTAACTCGTTTGTATATTTACTTATTTCACTTGTATATTGATGAATCTGAGAAGGACTCCCAGAGATTTATAATCATAAGTCAATCTTAGTTCTTCATTTAGGGTTTGTTTTTCAAGGACTGCTTCATAGTCAGCGAGGAGGAGATGTGGTTGAGCTAAACCTGTTTCTTTAGCCTTTTGTTTAGGATATGGTTAGGAAAGGGTTTTGTTGCTCCAGGACCACCTTTCTCTCTCCACTCCCCACAGATAATCTTCATAGTGTCTGTCTGTAGGCCCTGTTTAGAAAATAACTTCTCCTCTTCTCTTCCCCTCCAGCTATCCCAACAACATGCAACTATGGTTACAACTATTAAAAAAATACTTGGCTGCAAAATTGTAGGAAAACTATTTCATCAGTCCACCTAGCGAGAGAAATGCAACAGAGGAATGGTGATATGGCATTTTTGCAGCTATCTCTTTATAGGAATTGCTTAAGGTTTTTTTCTCAAATAGCCAGACAAATGCACATATCTGTAATATTTATTTATTTATTTATTTATTTATTTATTTATTTATTTGTTAAATTTATATGACCGCCCAACTCCCGCAACGGGAGTTTGGGAAATATGGGAAGTGGGTGGGTTAGAAATTTTATTTATTTATTTATTTATTTATTTATTTATTTATTATTTTGGAATTGGGTAGTGAAAGGATGTGATGGAATGTGAGGGTGGCCTTGGAAGACGGGGTGGGGGGGGAGATGCTGGCTACAGAACAATCAGATAAAAGAGAAAGAAGTCCACAACAGAGTAAGGGCCAAAGAAAGAAACTTAGAAAGGGCCCACCCTAACTATTCTGGTGGTAAATAGGGTGGGAGATTTGTACTTCAGATTTGCAAGATTTATGTCAGCCTTCCCAGGTAAACCAGACAGGAAACATGACAAGATGAGCTAATTCTACTTTATTGTAAGGCTTGTTGTTTATTCGTTCAGTCGCTTCCGACTCTTCGTGACTTCATGGACCAGCCCACGCCAGAGCTTCCTGTCGGCCGTCACCATCCCCAGCTCCCCCATGGTTGAGTCTGTCACCTCCAGAATTGTAAGGCTACATTGACAGAATCTTGCAAGATTTATGTGGATCTGTATAGAGTTCCTCTACCTGATTTATGGCAGTAATGCTACAACTGCAAAATCAACACAAAACTGTATCCCTCAGCTTCATTTCATAAATTGTCACATAAATAACTTTTGTGTTTATCTTAGAACCTGGTTTATAATCTAACATAAGGGAATGGTTCAGTCCATTTCTAGTTCTTTTCATGCAGAGAGTGTAAGGGCTGTACATATCTTGCACACATTTATATACATATACCACCATGTACAAGGAAAGAACTGGCTTTCCCAAGTGTTCCAATCATTCTCCATTTCTTTTTCTTTTTAAAATATTTGCTTTTTGAAAATCCCAATATCCAGACTGATACCTTAGCAATTCCTAAATTATTAATCAAACTTTATTTATCCAATTTATGCCGACTGCAATTGAGCAGACTCCAGAATGAACAATCCTTCCATCTAAGTCTTCATCATTGTTCATTTATTCCCATAAATCAGAGGCAAGGAACAGCCCAGTCACATGGGCTCACTGAGCTCATAGAAAAGCAAGAGTTGAATCTAGGCTATTTAGATTCCAAGGATATCCTTTTTTATTTTAAGGAAATATTTGGATGTATTTTTTAAACAAAAGACAACAGGAGGAATTGTATTGGAGACTTGTATATGCACAAAATTGGAAAAACCAGATTACACCTACGATACAAGACTGGATGTTAAAATTGATGGACATGGCAGAAAATGATAAATTGACATGTTCGCTAAAAGAAAATACAAATTATTACTTTCTTAAAGAGTGGAAACCATTGACGGACTATTTCCGAAATGCAGGAGGGGCAAAGCTTATATGGGGATTTGAAGATTAAAATATATATAAACTGATATATTAGGCAAGAAATGTTTTTTAATGTTATATATAGATCTAGCATGTAAGATAAACACTTTAAATTACCTTGACCAGAGATAAATCGGAAGTTGACTAATTTCTATGTTTCATCTTTTTCTTTTTTTCTTTGCTTTACTACACTTTTTTTCTTTTCTTTTCTCTTTGATTTGTATTTCTATTTCTTTTTCTGTTTCCAACTTTTAACTATGTATATTTAAAACTTAATAAAATATATTATAATAAGGAGGAATTGTATTGGTTCAAGAACACTTGGTACAGTTAAGGTACATTTCCTATTAGAGAGACCAAAGATAATATGGTACTGAAGAGAGATACTTGGCTTTCAGTGACTGATAAAGACATTCTGTTATCTATCTGAAAGAAAATTGAGAATGACAGTGATACTAGATAGCATTAATTTCACATGATTAATTAGTAGTTTGTCATGTTGCCTATTTGTTCACATAAGGCAAATATTAATTGTGTGTGAGATAGTCAAGGTCCTAGAGTAACAGACTTGACACTGGCAGTGATTGAGAACCTGAATGACATAGTCACTTGGATGAACTATATAATTAAGGTCAATCTGAAAAAGGGAGCAAGGAGCTGGAAAATGCTCATGCCAAAACTGATTCATATCTTTCCATGATTCCACCGGTGGCAATAAAAATATTAACAGTGCATTTCTTCCACCTCTATAATTGATTTGCACTTGTGCAAATTAATATTAGTAACTTAGAGCAATCCAGAATGAGCTCCAGTTCTTTTTGGAAAATATTATTTAGAAAATAAACCTAAATTCATTTTTGTTATAAACATAAAATTGGGATCAAGTCTCAAGTTAAGAGATTTTTGATTAGGAACCGAAAGAGGTTTAGGAGAAAAGGAGCAGTAGTTTCCGAGAGTTAACTCATATTTTTGTCAAATTGGCATTATTGATATAGTTGTGGTTCTAATTCTGTAGTCCTCTTTTAACCCATATCTTGTTAAATAAACAAATTACCAGAAAAATATCACATGTCACCATAGTTCTCTCCTACAGAAGAAAATGATTTTGTAATTATTGCTTTTAATTTTCCATTGCCCAAGGAAAAAGGAGCAGGCTATAAACTGGAATAATAAAATTATGAACAGTTGCTTATACAAGAAAAAAAAGCTATTATCCAGGCATAATGAGTTGCATTAGTGACTCTAACAATCTTCCAATAGAAGAGAATATATGTAGCTCAGGGCTGAACTGTGGAGTCCTTGGTGCTCTCTGAGCTTGATTGTTTGCCACAGCCCCACCAACACTGGCAGGGAAAGCTACCAGTATATAAACAGGGAGCAAACCCCACACTCACTAGCACTGATGATGTTACCTAGTTGGGTAATAAAACGTCTGCAAGCAGACAACCAAGCTCAGAGAGCACCAAGGACTCCACAGTCTAGCAATCTTTCCCAGCTTGGAGTTCATATTCCTCAGAATTGTTCATTTCCCCATTCTTCAGTTGATATTGTTGCTGGACACCAAGAATCCTGCCAGGCTGAGCTTCCTCTCATTCTGGTTGCAAGGTTTCAGGGAACTCCTGTTTTCAACCAGTGCCATTAACCAACGAGTTGCCTTGGTCTGTTACTGGCCAATAGCTGAGCACTGCACGCCTATGACATCTCTGCTCACATATTGGTTAGGAAGATCACATTCTGAGTGGGTTCTCTGAAAGCACTACAGACTCACTTTAGTATTCTAGTAAATTTAATACAAACCTGTGGACCGGAGCTGCAATTTGCCTTGATAAAATGCTTTGCGCCACAGAGGCTTTTCCTCATCAAGGCAAGGAGGTGATAAGCATCTCACTGAAGTGCTTCATTTCATTTACAGGCCTCCTCTAGAAGTGAAGTCTTTTGACCAATAATGGTTTAATGACACACTTTGAATACCATATGAAGCGTTTGGAGAGTTGAGTTGTTTGACCTCTCAGAATCCCTTATAAATTTATGATTGTAAAGGGAGGGTCCATAACATGGGCCTTCCATGTGATCAAGATTAGCCTGGCTCATTTACAACTCTCATCCCCTTTACTAGGAGGACAGAGCAGATGACTGATAGCTGGTCCTAATATATTTGTTTGTTTGTTTGTTTGTTTGGCTTCTATGCCACATCAGTCAGAAAACCAGCTCTGAGCAGCATAAAGGTGGCAGGAAGTGAAGCACACTGAGAATGGACAAAGAGCTGAGTTTAGGTTCAGGGTACAAACTGTCCCTTTGTAAGACTTGATGCAGGAGTCATATGCTTTAAATTGCCTCTGGTGTTTAACCAGTTCAAGAGTAATCCTATGCGCAAACTGTATCCTTCAAAATAATTATAAATATTATAAAGCTTCTTCCCAAAAAGAAACCAAAGAAGAGTAAGAATTGCATCATTAAAACTTCTTATTGCTCTAGAGTTTAAAAAGATACTGAATAGCAATTTTAAAAAAGTTTCAGCAAGTCTGTACTTGAATGAACTCCACGTACACACACATACATGTACACGTACACACACACACACACGTTTCTATGATGCCATATTCCATAGATTCCAGGCAGCTTTTATTTTTATTTTCCAATGAACATAAACCAGAGCTGTCATCAGACTAGTATAAAGTGCACTATTCTTATTCCCCTCAGCCTTTCATTCCCCCAGTCAATATGCAGGATATATCAGATATTAAACTAACATTCACCCTAATCCTCTCCAAAAGGGTAGGGATTAAGTAGAGCCTATTTTGTGTATACTGACATTTCATATAAAAAAGGAAAGTAAACATAATCTCACATTAAACTTGTACACCAGGAATGATCCTTGCTCATACAAACGCCCCCTATTCCAGACAAGCAATGTTATCCAATATGAATGGTTTTATAGCATCTGAGGAGAAAGTAAGAAAATGTGCATGCAGCTTGTCCATTTGAGAAGCAGAATTAAGAGACAGGAATGTGACAAGTGTTTGATGCTCATGCTCCATTGAGAAAACGAATCCTAAAAGCAATCAGGTAATGGAGAAAAATGATCCCAGGAGTCCAGGAAACAGAGAACACATTTGAGGCACTTCAATAGAGGAAAGATGCACTTAAAAACTATTTGGATTATTTATTGTAATTACCAGTTCAGATAGCTATTGACACAGCTTTTACAAAACTGAATCCTTTCACATTTGTTTTAAGAATGTATGTAAGATAAAAGGCCTCACCATGTGTACGACCATCTCATAGAAATTGCTAAACCTAGGCATAGGTCATGTAGAAAAAAATGTTCCCATGACTGAATACACGTAAGTTTTTTTTTTAAAAAAATCTTTGCATGAGGAAAAAGGGGGGCCAGGGAGAAAGAAATAAGCAAACCTAAAAGCCTTTGAGGATTTTTATGCTAAGGCAGGTGGTGTGCATCTCAGTTGATTCTGCTGGATTTCTCTGCAGCTTTTCATACTATCAACCTAGGCTGACCATACGTACCGTTTTAAACGGGACAGTACCGTTTTTTTCACATTTCCCGACCGCCCCGTCGTTTTAATATAAATGTCAATTTTGTCCCGTTTTTTAAAAAAAATTAGCAAAATGTCAGGCATGGCAAGATTGATACAGCCAAGATGCAATTATCATTTAAAAAGTGCTTGATTGGATTGAGATGCCTGATGTTGGGTGAGACTAGAGAGGGGGCAAGGAAGGCGGAAAGAGAGAGAGAGGGAGACAGAGAGAGATGGGGGGGAGAGATCTTTGCCACCGCCTCTGCTCTGCTCTGCTCTTAGCTGGTCGCTCTCTGCTCTCTGTTTGTTTTATTAAAATGCGTTCGGGATGTGATCTCGCCCCCTTTTTTCAAGAGTGAAACTTATTATTTCTCCAGCTCGGCAAGAGAGAGTCTTTCGTTTGGGATTGTGGGAGAGAGAGAAAGAGGGAGAAAAAAAAAGCAGGAGGAGGAGGAGGGAAGGCAGAAGGAAGAGAAGCCTCGCCAGGCATGGAGTTTTTGAACCCTACATTCCCTGCCTCTCTTCTCTCCCCCCTCCCCTCCTTCCTGCGATCCGTGATGTTACAAAGCCCGTGAGCTGTGCTTTCCCCATTCGCCTCCTGTCAAATACAGTCCCCTGTTAGAGATTGGGTTTCAACCAAGCATGTCTCACACACAGGCTTGAAGGAGGAGGCAGCCTCTGCTGTAACCTGATCTTACTTGCTTTGTGTGGGAGGGGCTGAATCCCGGTTTCCTGTTCCCTTCTCTTTCTCTTTCTGCTCAGATCTCCTACCAAGGAGCATGGCAGCTATGGCTGCTGCCCCACGTTGATCATACTTCCATCCAGGTGGACCACATTAGAAGCATGTGGTTCACATCAGAAACAATTGCTTGCACGCATGGACCGTTTCTACTAAGGAACTGTGAGTTACAATAAAATTGTAAACTCTTTTTTATGTAACTTTACATTAATATGTGAAGTGTGTTTATTTTGTGTTGATTAAGCCTTGTGCAAGTTTATGGGAACACTTCTATTCTGCTACATACTAATAAGAAGCTGCGTGGAGTTCTGGTACTACCATCCCAGAATTCCTACATCCCCCTCTACGTCTACCTAAATTTTTCTATGAGTTCTGTCAATGAAGGATAATTGTTAGCTCAATATGTTCATGTAATAAAACTTTTCATTTTAATGAAAACAAAAATCTTTTTATATATACAATAATCTGTTTAAGGACCAGCAAATGGATCTTAAAAGCTCTTTAAAACTTTTTCTATCGTCTTACTTTTTTATGAATATGGAATATTACATAAGTTTAACCCCGTCCCATTTTTGCCATCCCAATGTCCCGTTTTTGTCTCAAGGAAATATGGTCAGCCTATATCAACCGCAGAATCCTAAATTAATCCTTAATTATCTGCTGACATGGATATCTCATTATATGCATGTCTTTCCTGGGGAGGACAGCTTCATAAGGTAATCTTGGAGTAGAGCTGTTTTTGATGAGTTGGTCACTACATTGTGCCCAATCCTATTTAACATCTGCAGGAAACATTAGAGAGATCATTTGGAGATGTGGTATCACCAGGATGCAGGTGAGCTTTCATCTTATTCCAGACAGGCTGTTGAATCATGAACCATTATTGGTTGGAGACTAGGGAGGTCCTTGTCTGAGACACTTATTCAGGTTACAGATCTGGCCTGGACTCAAATTTCTTTTATCTGACCATTGTCTTGATTGCAGCTATTCCTCCTGTTCCTCAGGGTTATTCCTTCTTCCCATTACACAGTCCAGTAAAGAGCATATTTCAGACTGGTGAGCCAACACTGGTTTTAAATAGAATCAGCCAGTTCAAGTATTTTTATGAAGTAATTTAACCATAAAAACTGAAACATGGGACCATTCACCATCAGGCAAGTATTTCAATATCTTCTGTTTGAATATCTTGAACAGGAAAACAGCCCCAAAATTAAGATGGCCTAAAGCTATGCGCAATAGGCAGTTCAAATTCAGTCTAAATGAATCATTCACTGACTTCTTTCTTTGAACCTCTATCCAGGCTGCAGCTCAACTCCAATGAACAGGGAATTATAACTAAGTTAAATGTTGTAGAGAGGAAATAAGAGATGGATATGCGGAAATCTTGAGAGAACAAAATGCCATCTTTGTTGCTTTGTAAACTATTATGGCAACCAGCTTGATTGATAACTGGCAAATAGAGGGAGAAAAAGTGGAGGCAGTGACAGACTTTGTATTTCTAGGCGCAAAGATTACTGCAGATGCTGACTGCAGCCAGGAAATCAGAAGACGTCTACTTCTTGGGAGGAGAGCAATGGCAAATCTTGATAAAATAGTTAAGAGCAGAGACATCACACTGACAACAAAGGTCCGCATAGTTAAAGCAATGGTATTCCCCGTAGTCCTATGGCTGCAAGAGCTGGACCATAAGGAAGGCTGAGCGAAGGAAGATAGATGCTTTTGAACTGTGGTGTTGGAGGAAAATTCTGAGAGTGCCTTGGACTGCAAGAAGATCAAACCAGTCCATACTTCAGGAAATAAAGCCAGACTGCTCACTTGAGGGAATGATATTAAAGGCAAAACTGAAGTACTTTGGCCACATAATGAGAAGACAGGATACCCTGGAGAAGATGCTGATGCTAGGGAAAGTGGAAGGCAAAAGGAAGAGGGGCCGACCAAGGGCAAGATGGATGGATGACATTCTGGAGGTGACGGACTTGACCGTGGGGGAGCTGGGGATGGCGACGGCCGACAGGAAGCTCTGGCGTGGGCTGGTCCATGAAGTCACGAAGAGTCGGAAGCGACTGAACGAATAAACAACAACAACAAAAAAACTTTCAGAAAGACTATTAGGCTGGCCCATGGCAGAGCTTGCCTATGCTAACTGAATTCATGCCTCAGCTTAGTTGTCACAATTTCAGGCCACCCTTGGCTACCACCCACATCTGCTTCTGAATGCCCCCTGGCCCTTTCCAGGCCTCTCATTTTCATTTGGAATTTCTGGCTATTCAGCACCTCCTTAAAAATTGCCTAGATCAGAGCTTTCCAAACTGTGTGTTGCGACACAAAAGTGTGTCGCCACACACAGTCTGGTGTGTCGCCACACAACCCGGAAGCGCTGATCATCATCAGCGCTTCCGGGTTTTCCCGTGGCGACACACCAATGGCGGCGCGCAAAAACCGAAAGCGGCAGCAGCGCTTCCGGGTTTTTGTGCGCTGCCGCAAGGACGGCACTTCCGGGTTTTCCCGCAGCGACACACCAATGCTGGTTGGTGTGTCGCTGCGGGAAAAACTTTGGAAAGCCCTGGCCTAGATGGTGCCAAGTCCTCCTAGAAGACTTTGCTGACCACAATTGTCAGGAAGCCCTCTCCACATGGCTTTTGAAGATCATATCTGGCTTTCTGTCAGATTTCTCCCTTCCTCACAGCCATCTAAGAAACCGGATGTCACGTTTATTGGACTATTCTCTGTGACAGAACAGGTCAGTCCTGTGCTCTTCTGCCTGAAGCATCCAGCCACAATAAAAATAGGCCCAGTTTTTCACTATTCCCTCTTGGTCCTGGAATGCTTTCTATGCCCCTTGCACACCTCTAAGGAAGAATTTGAGGTATGGCATATTTTTGACTCTTGGTGCAGGAAGTTTAGATGGGAGTATCTGATTTATTGGAAGGGCTTCTTGGGCATGGAATGTTTTTGGGAGGCAGCAATGTATACTCCTTCAACATTTACAATATCCTCACAAGCCCAGTCAACCTGATTGGCCACATAATAAAGTTCTCACACTGAGCAGAAGAGAGAGAATTGCATAACTAATGAGAGAAATACAGAGAATGCAAAAATGAGAGGAGAGTTTCTGAGATGGAGGCAGTTCCTGACAAAGAAGTGGAAATGAAAGATGGAGACCACCTACTCCAGTTGCCCAAAATCAGGAGGATGGGAAGAACACCTAACAATTCCAGAATCAGAGAGGGAGGAGTGAGGGAAAATAGAGAAGGAGGCATAAGGGTTGTGGTGGGTGAGGCAGGAACCAGCAGTTCCCAGTCCAGAGATGGCCATTATATAGACCAGTGTTTCTCAACCTTGGCAGCTTGAAGATGTGTGGACTTCAGCTCCCAGAATTCCCTAGCTGGTCATGCTGGCTGGGGAATTCTGGGTGCTGAAGGCCACACATCTTCAAGTTGCCAAGGCTGAGAAACATTGATATAGACATACAACCACTCAGTTTCAAGGCCACCAAGCATCACATTTCCATTAATTTGGAATGGTGGGAGGAAGAAAGCTTGAGTTTAAACAACTGTGAGTATAAAAAGTTTCTACATCTTAACACTAGCAGCGGACAATCAACGATTGTATGTGTTTGTGTAGCTTCATTCTTGTCTACAATAATGATTCTAACCAAGGAGTGAGCTAACCCATAAGTGCCAGGAGATTTGTGGTTTACTTCAGAGCCCAGGTTGAGAAGGCTGACAATTGTAAAAAGGTAAAGGTTCCCCCCGCACATTTGTGCAATCGTGTCCGACTCATGAGCCGGTGCTCATCTCCGTTTGTTAGCCGAAGAGCCAGCGTTGTCCAAAGATGCTTCCACGGTCATGTGGCCGGCATGATGTGCGCGGAACGCTGTTACCATCCCACCGAAGTGGTATCTATTTATCTACTTGCATGTGCATGCTTTCGAATTGCTAGGTTGGCAAGAGCTGGGGCGAGTGCGGGAGCTCACTCCATCACACGGGGCTAGGAGTGACAATTGTAGGAGAAGCTAAATTTGGTCAGTTCTTTGGAGTAAAAATCCTTTCTTGTCTTTGCCTGCCATTTGCCACATCTGCTTTTGCTATTTAGCTGTGTGAGTCAACATTTGTGAAGGAGCAACAGGCAGCTGAGAAATCCTGCCAGGTTAATTATAAGTTAGAAATACCTGTCAGCATAAATTCAGTTATCCCTGTAGGACAGGTATACCATAAAGTTTGGGAACTGTGGAATTCATGCCTAGTTCTGCACATTGTGACAGGTGTATTTGCAATTTGGGGCAGGCAAAATCATCACAAAATAAATGTCTATAGGCACTGCTACTAGGTATTCATGTTGCTAAAAATATCTGCATTTATGGGGACTCCGAGTCAGCTGCCAGCTCGACAAGTCAGGTTTTTCAGAGCCTGGCTAACTTTTCCCTGTTTTGCGGTGGTCTATGGAAATTATAGGACCACTGAAATTCTCCCTGGAGAGGGGAGAAGCAGAAGATTACTCATGGGGTCGTTGGAACTGCCCCCTCCTGCTTTTTTTCTGTGGTTTTCTGCTACAGAGAGAGCAGGGGCTGGAGACAGTGAAACGATCGGAGAGAAACACCAAGCTCTTACAGGGAATCGTAAGTTAGAGCTAAGCTGGCTTTTAGATCACTTTATTTCATTTTTTCATTTAAATTGGACTGTTTTACCATCTAAGGTCTATCTTTGGACTTTGCACAAAATGTTGGCAATTTTGTACTTTCTTTGCTATAACAATTAAGATGTTATAGATGAAGCATAATAGATGAAGCATAATAATGCTTGCATTTTTTACTTTTTATTTTTTATCTTTCTAATTTACCAGAGGACTCTATCCCAGTTGGATGTATAAGAGTTGATATTAAGTAGCTTGTGAATATACTTTGTTGGATTAACATTTGAACTGGGTTTTTCTTTTTCTTTTTCTTTTCTTTTTATAATGGTAGAAATTTAGTTTCTCTTTCTCCTTTTATGAACTGTTCGAGGTATTACCTTCTTGCCTATTTTTGATTATTGAAACTTTTCATCTTCCTTTATTTTTTTTAAAAAAACTTTTTACTTAATGGACTATGCCGGTAATTTTCCATGAATAGATCAGCTGACCATTTATTTGTTTTGGCTAGAACGACTGTTGCTGAAGCCTGAAAACAAGAGGGGGTGGAGAAGAATGGGTTTATCAACAGTAACCGCAGCAGTAACTCAAGCAATTCAAGAATTTAAGGTGGAGATTTGTGAAGCCCTCTCGGAAATTAAAAAATCACTGGAAATTTTAATTTTATTTTTGCAAGATCAGGAACAAAAAGAACAAAAAATAGAAATGGAAGCAGAAGAAAAAAACTTTGAGATAGAAGAAGGGCAAGAAGGGGGAATTTCAAACACATTGATTAAAAAAATCATTCTTACACCCGATATGAGACAGACAACAAAACAATATAACTTTGGTATAAACATATTGGGACAGTTGTGGTTAGGACAAAGGCTGAATATGCAATTTGATAGATGGCTGTTGTGGGTCTTCCGGGCTGTGTGGCCGTGTTCTGGAAGTTGTGGTTCCTAACGTTTCGCCAGCATCTGTGGCCAGCATCTTCAGAGGGCAGGAGCACAGATAGAAGCAAAATCTCTGTCACAGAGATTTTGCTTCTATCTGTGCTCCTGCCCTCTGAAGATGCTGGCCACAGATGCTGGCGAAACGTTAGGAACCACAACTTCCAGAACACGGCCACACAGCCCGGAAGACCCACAACAGCCATTGAACTCCGGCCATGAAAGCCTTCGACAATACAAATTTGATAGATATTGTGAAATATGGGTTCTGACACACTATAAGAGATACAGAACAAAAAAGGTTGCACATTATGACTTTGGTATAACTTGAATAGGAGATTTAACACTATGTGGGATATAAAGGTATTGAAACCATGGATTTTAACTGGATATTGAGTTTGTAAAAGTATTAACTATTAGTAATATAACTGTTGGGAATATTAAATGTTAAAAATTAATATGTGAAATTGTATTGATGTATAAAAATATGATATTTTAATCATAGATAAAAGGTCATAAAATTAGTGATATAAATATAAATTGTTGTTATAGAGTACTTGAAAAATAGAAAAAAAAATAGGGAGATATATGAAGGATGGGATGTTGAGTTTGAATTAGAATTAATATTATTATAGGATGACTTATTTTTATAATTACTAGTATGAATATTATTGAGAACTGTTGTTAGGCTATGTATTAGGGGAATAAATAGATATAAAAATTTGTTAAATAGGTAAATATGTAGGAGGATGTACATTATGGTATAATTATAATCTAAATATAGACTAAGTTTAAATTAAGGTTGTTCTTATGGATATGTATGAATAGAATATATTTTATTTTACTAGAATTAGAATAAAACACAAATTACTGTAGAGATAAAATAAGGCCTTTACTTGCTATATATATGTTTTAAGACTAATTGGATTTTATCAAGGATATGAATATGGATGTAAAAATGGAAATTGATGCAGTAAAGAATATTTAAATTGATATTACTTCAAGGAGTGGAAATTACAGATGGACTAATGGAGAATTGATAGAAAGATGAAATCTACATGAAGATTAGAAGATTGGATTATATAAATTGAAATGTATATGACAAAGAAAAGTTCCTGTGTTGTATGGCCAGCCTTCCTGTAGAAATCTGAGATCCCATATTACCAAACAGAGACTTCAGATGGAGGTTTTCAAAGATGAACAGCTTTTATTATTTTTGGCCAAAAAAACTGGGTGTGACACACACACACACAAACATGGAGTCTAACAACAGATTATATAGTTACAGAGAACAAAGAAATTTACATTTTTAGCATAGGGACCAATCAGGTAGTTACAGGCATTATTACCACCCCTTCTGGGCAGGCACCTAAAGAAGAGTAATTGGCATGAAAAATATTTGGTAATTCTTTTGATAAGAGACAGAACTGACCA
The DNA here is from genome assembly GCA_023362775.1 of Charina bottae. Classification (NCBI taxonomy): domain Eukaryota; kingdom Metazoa; phylum Chordata; class Lepidosauria; order Squamata; family Charinaidae; genus Charina; species Charina bottae. The sequence continues at coordinate 53,610,874 of JALMGJ010000003.1, read as the reverse complement.
GCTTTGATCTTCCTCAATTTCTCTTCTGTTCCAGTTATCTATCTGTCTCTTTCCAAGAGAGTTAGCAGACCTTGAAACATTCCTGTCTTCCCCATTAACACGCTACATTTCAAAGGATTCAGGCAAAGGCTAATAAACATGCCTTTAGCAGAGAGGGATCCTCCCAAATGGCTATAGAAAATCTTGGGTTATCTTGTTCTTAACACATTCCATTCCTGTTATTTAGTGGGGGCCCTTTCCTCTCCAAACAAACAAGACACTTACAACTTCATTCAGGGAACCTTGCTAGAGTGAAACAGAGCACACACACTTGTGTTATAGAAACTATATAAAGGTGTTTAAAACTACACAGATAAAAACTATACATGCTAAATATATATCAAAACTATGGGGGGGCCTAAATAGCCCCCCCAGAGCCCTACAGTGTATTGTATGAAAGACCAACATTTAAAGCAAATATTGTATTTAAAGACCAAAGACAGATTGGAGGCCATCTATTTTCTATACTTCTTTTGTATATTATTTTTCTTAACTTCACTTTTCTTTTACTTTTTTCTTACTTTGTATTTTTTCTTTATTTCTTGTTCTACATTTTAATATGTATTTTAAAATTCAATAAAATTTATAAAAAAAAATCTGCATTTATTTTCTCAAACTGAGAAGGATTTTTTTTAGTAGTGATACTATTCACAATCTAAATATGTCATCTTGCAGGATGTAAATGTAAGTGTGTCATCTTTCAGGACCCAGAAAGCATGACTTTTCTGTTGCACCGCCTGCTCTTTGGAATGCCATTTCTCCAGATGTTAGATTGGCCCCGGCTTTCCTCCATGAGACAAATATCTAGTCTAGGGATGGATTTTAATCAAGAAAATGTGTAAGGAAACATTTTAAATCTCACATTAAAGTAGTGTCAATGCAATCCCACCTTTCAGCACTTTTTAAAATCTCAAACTGGCTCTCCTTTCAGTAGTTACTCTTTTTTGTAAATACATATTATTAGTATAGATGTACCACAGCCTTTCCCTTTTTGCATTTATACCCCACATTTTCTTTGCAAATGTCCTCATTTTATCTCTACAACAGCCCAGTAAGATAGGTTGAAAGAAAAGTGATTGGCCCAGTGTCACCCAATGAACTCCATGGTCAAGTGGGGACTGAAAGCTAAATCTGCCCCAAACCCAACACATTCATATGCATACACAAACACACAAACATGTGTGTTCATACACAGATTTTATCTACCCCCCTTCCCCATATTCCTTCTGAAATTAGACCCAAGTAATAGGGTTATCTAGGCTTCAGGCCTACGAGATCTATCTGATTAGGAAGGAGGACATAGAATTGCCAATCACCTCAGCCCAGGAAACTGAGCCAACCCACAAATGATCTGTCAGACATACAGTATGTATGCATGTATGCATGTATGTATGTATGTATGTATGTCCCCCCCCCCAAAAAAAGCATAAACCTTCTTTGTTTAGGAGAAGGGAGGTGACTTTTTTCTGCTGTTATTGCTAAACCACTGGGAATAGGAACAATTCCTGATATACTACTAATCATCTAGAGAGCTCCAGATATAAAGGTGCAAAAAAGATCACCTTTCTGGGGACTTTTATGGCCCCCAGAATCCACAAAAGTGTCCCCTATTGAGCTTTTTTTTTTTTTTAGGTTGGAGCATTTAAGGGGGGAAATGGTTCCCTTAAGACTTGCAGCTGCTTAAGGCGCTATTTCATCTCTTAAGAACGTTGAGAAACCTCAACACTTGGGTCCCTGCCTCCAACCACTTCTGGAGTGGGACCTTCAGCATGATGTATAAGGCCTGGTGCAGTCTTCAAGGCTATGGAGTTTGCACACCCCATCCCAGCAGAAGTGAAACTTCCTTCTTCCCCTATAACTGAAGTACTTGCAAAAATATGTTTCTATCCTAATAGAATAAGTTGATTTCTAATAAATGTACTGGGTAGATAAAGAAATATGTCAACCAATACTTGCTTACTTGCAAAAATGCTAGTCAAGATAAGTGACCAAGGCGATCATCCCTGTCTGTACTCTATCCAAATGATTTTCTACTTTGAATTAAGGCAATATGAATTTCTGTTTTCAGGGCTGAAGGAAATTACTCTTTGATTCATCTGTGGCCGCAGCTCCTCAAAATACAGAAAAGTATAGAAAAACTCCCATATTTTGACTTCTGTTACTATAACAATCCTCTAGGCTAACAGACAGTTCTATCTCAAGTACACCTTGGCTCAGTGGCTGTACTTTATAGATTATTCTAAGCATAACTCCTGCTGTCAAGCTTCCTGGTCAGAAGCAATCAATACCATGCTCTCTGCAAAATTAAGGTCATGCACATGACTGCTATAGCTAGTGTTTTATTTGCTACAACTCCAAGCCATTCTAGCCTGACTGGTCGATGGTGAGAAGTGCTAGAGTTGTAATTCAGTAATATCTGGAGGCTCACAGGTGACCCAACACTGATAAAAGATAATCATTCTACCATATCCAAAACTGTCAGGACTCTTCCAGATGTCCTCATCAGAGGAAGAGGGAGTGCCCTGTGGGTGCAATTTCACCTGAAACACTGGATCTTACAATGGAGCTGAGCCCTCTATACCCCTTCAGAAACTATAATTCAAGTCTCTGATCTTGAACCAACCTTGAAACTTCCGAATCAAAGAGAACCAGATTTGAAAACTGCTAACAAAATGAAACAGGAGAGCAATATTCTATGGCTGGACTCATGCCTACTCAAGAGTCAGTGACTTAAGGAGATCTAAGTTCCTTTGTTGACTAATGAGCACCAGTTACCCTCAGGTGGGTCCCAGCCATTTTTAGTATAAAAACTTCTGCTAGAAACCAGGATAGTATTGGAAGCAACCTCTTGTGCTTGAAACTTTGCCTAGTTTTTGTTCACTTGGACTCCTTGACTTCTATTTATGCTTCTGCTACACTCCATATCAAACCCCTCTGACTCATGATGTTGTCCACCCTATCTTCAAAGCTCAGCCTGGACATGGACTACTCTTTTGAAGCTAGCTTGTGTAGTCCTATCCTGGCCTTTCCTATGCCCCCTCCACTTGTACACTTCTTAGGCAGGGCACGAAAGTGTGAAGAAGGGAATCTGCATCTATCCATAGTAGGCATCTGTTCTTTGTAAGTGAGGAGAAAAAGCAGTTCCACACTTGGATTGTTTTGGTATTTAAATTCCAAAGCAACAAGTACGAAAAACCCACTTTCACATAAAATTTAATTGAGGGAAAAGGCATCAAGTACTTCACAGCTTTATCAGACAGTTCTGGGTACTGATTGTAGGAGAGCTGTGTTGCTCTATGGTCACCAAATATCAGAAAGAGTCTGGAAGCACCTTTTAAGACTAATATGTTTTATTATAAGCCATAAGCTTTTGTGAGCTGCAGGTTATGCCTTATAATCCCATTTGTTAGTCTTAAAAGATGCTACCAGACTCTTTCAGACTTCTGGGTAGTGGTCTTGAGAAGTTGTAGTCAGAAGTCAGCCAGTTGCTTTGTGTGAAAATTAGTTTTAGCTGGGTTTTAATAGTTCTTGCTTCCAATTGTGTGTAATATTTAATTTTTTTAAAAATTCTTTTTTTCCATGTGTAAAGCAAATAACACAAACCCAGCCCTTAAGGGGCCACCTAAACTTGGGAAGGCAGCCCAATACACTAAGGCAGAGCTTTCCAAACTGTGTGTCGCGACACAAAAGTGTGTCGCCACACACAGTCTGGTGTGTCGCCACACAACCCGGAAGCACTGATCATCATCAGCGCTTCCGGGTTTTCCTGCGGCGACACACCAACTGCAGCGTGCAAAACTCGAAAGCGGCAGCAGCGCTTCCGGGTTTTTGCGCCCTGCTGCACTTCCGGGTTTTCCCGCGGCGACACACCAACGCTGGTTGGTGTGTCGCCGCGGGAAAAACTTTGGAAAGCCCTGCACTAAGGCAGGAACAGTCATGGCCAAAACCAAAAGAAACCATTGCGCAAGCCCAGTGTTCCCAGATGGCTTTGACTCCAAATACTAACCAGGCCAGACATTCCTTAACTTTGGGAGGAGCAGCTCCACCAAGGTGCTGACACCTGCTTCAGGCTCCCATAGGTTTACTTCCTAGTAAAAGTAGGCAAAAGTGCAGCTAGGGCTCATTCAGAAGTAACTGGCAGTGGGATGCTAAGGGCCAGATCCAGGATCACAGCCTGGAAAAAGTTCATCAGCGTGCCCACAACACCCTTTCTCCTGGTGGGGCAGTTTCGGTAGCGTAGGGCAGGGGTGTGTGTGGGGTAGTGGGCCAGTTGTAGGGTGAGAACACTGATGGGACTGTAGTCAAGTACAAGGCAGAAAGAGTAGAATATTGTGGGTGGGCCAAATGCGCACACGCTAAGGTAAGAGACAGAAAAACACCGGTGGTGGCCAAGAGAAAGGAACAAGGAATCAGTCCAATCTGGCCAGTGCTGTCCCTTCCATTCCCTTTCTCAGACAGTCCAGACCAGTATCCTCCCACTTCTCCATGGGCATCAGCCTTGGCAGAGCTTTGGGAATGAGTATTTTGTGCTGTTTAGTTGGGTGGGTCTATGGCCCAGAGTCTGATACCCAAATGGCTTCAGAAGATAAGAGGCATTCACATCAGGTGAGCAGATAAAAAGATGTGTGAACATCTCATGAAAGTAAAATCAACACACACTGCTGTGCTCATATCACATCCACAGAAGAAGAGAAGTCAGAATTCAGACAGCAATACACAGGTCTCGAGAGTGGAATATTGCCAAATAGTTCCTTTCAAAGAAGTCCAGGGCAGACATAAAAAGGCCTTTGTAGTTTCACAGGGTTCTTTTTTTAAAAAACGTGTAAGTACTGCATATTGGTATAGCAAAAAATAGTTTTTTGTTTGCTTGGCATTTCTCATTCTTTCAAGCCAACATTATTGCTGCGGTAGATTTCCTCTTGTAAGCATAGCTGTGAGCCTCGGGCATCTGGTGTTTCTGCATCCCTCCACCATTAATCTCAACATGTTGACAGGGAAATCTGAAAAAAGGCTGTAATAGGTACAAGTGCTCAATTGGACTGGGAACTGTGTCTGTCCATAAAGGAAAACGAGAATGGAAGAGGGACAAAGCTTATGCCCTCCTCTTCACCTCCTCTTCATGCTTTCATATACTGTTTCCTGAAAACAGCTTCCGACTTATTTCAAATACAGTTTTAATCCATCTAGTTATTAATTATCTTCATTATGTGGGAAAGCTGGGTCCACTATCACCTAATTGCTATCAACCCAGTTCCTGCTGCCATTTAAAATAGTTGGTGAATATGTGACATTGCTTTGCAATTTGTTGGTAAGACCACTGTGGGAGCTCTCAAGGAAAGCATGTTTCTAGTTCTATTTGATTGCCCAAAGGTCTTCTGCACATTTCTGTGATTATGGCACTGAGGCTATGCATCCTTTTCTTTCATTTCTACAGAAAAAGGGTTAGGTACGCAAATGGTGGAGAGCCAGTTTGGTGTAGTGGTTAAGGCATCAGACTAGAAACCAGGAGACTGTGAGTTCTAGTCCCGCCTTAGGCACAAAGCCAGCTGGGGGACCTTGGGCCAGTCACTCTCTCTCAGCCCTAGGAAGGAGCCAATGGGAAACCAGGAGACTGAGAGTTCTAGTCCCGCCTTAGGCACAAAGCCAGCTGGGGGACCTTGGGCCAGTCACTCTCTCTCAGCTCTAAGAAGCAGGCAGTGGCAAACCACTTCTGAAAAACCTTGCCAAGAAAACTACAGGGACTTGTCCAGGCAGTCACCAGGAATCCACACTAACTTGAAGGCACACACACACACACAAAAAGCCCCACCATGGATTGATTGATTATGTGCGAGCAAGTCAGTGTCAACTCTTAGTGACCACATAGATTTTCTTCAGGACACTCTCTCCCCAACCTGCTCCTTCAGATCTTCCAATGATGTAACCATCACCACTGTAACTGAGTCCGTCCACCTTGCTGCTGGTTGTCCTCTTCTTTTTCCTTCCACCTTTCCCAGACTTCTCCAGAGAGCCAGGTCTTCACATAATGTGTCCAAAATAAGATAATTTGAACTTGGTCATTTGTGCCTCAGATGAGAACTCTGAATTGAGTTGTTCTATGATCTATCTGTTGATTTTCTTGGCTATCTATGGTATTCTCGGGAGTCTTATCCACTACCAAAGTTCAAAAGCATTAATAGTCTTCCTATCCTGCTTCTTCAAAGTCTAGGTTTTGCTTCCATAGAGAGTCACAGGGAAAACCATTGCTTGCACAATTCTAATCTTTGTTCGTATAGACACATCACAGCATCTTAATATCTTTTCCAAGGCCTTCATTACTACCCTAGCAGGTGCTAGTCTGAGCCATATTTATTGACTACTGTTTCCTTTAGTGTTAATAATCAATACTAAAAGGCAAAAGCTAGCCACCACTTTAACATCTTGTCAGTTCTAAAATAGTTGCTATAATTGATGCCAGAAATCAGAAGACGTCTAGTTGTACCTTTTCAATTTTTTTTTATTAAAAGGCATTCTGTTTTGTTTTTTGCCAGATGTGGTGGCTTCCATGGCAAAACAGCTGGGGAAATTAAGTTGATGGCTTTGCATTTGGGCACTTCCTTGTCCAAATTAAAAACAAAACAAAAGTAGGAGCAGAAAGAAGTGGGGCAACAGTAAATGTTGGAGAGGGAAAAAAATCCTTTCCCAGCGTGCACTTGTTCTAGTAAAGAAACAAAATAGGCCCAGTCCTGATGTCAGGCAGCTCTATTGCTCATCCTGTGAAAGGAAGTACTTTGTTTAGTTCCGCCTGAAGTTACCCATAATGCTTTGGGGGTAGTGCAGTGCCAAGCATATATCCAATCATATGGATATGGATAGAAGTTGTACCTATCATTTTTGACACAGGAAATCCTTTTACATGATCAGATAAAACATAGGGTAGAACAAGCCTCAGTTTACCCCCTTATTAGTCCCAGTCGTACCAAACTGGATTCCCTGTGCATCGCAGCCATGATGTTATTGCCAATATATGCGATTAGCTCTGATCAGCATTCCCTGATGTGATAATCAGAGCATTCCAGAACCACAGAAAGCATTTTCTAAATGTTTGTTATCTCTAGCATAACAATTTGCAAAATGTTTAATTGCTCTTGTGGAACCTTTGAAATGAAATGTCACTCAGTTAGAACGCAGTGGGAATGACATTTTTCTGATTACAAATGTAGCTAAATTGGCCACTTACACCTAGGAAGCCTTCAGAAAAGTAAGGCATGTTTCTAGAGAATGGATTTTATGCGACTGCTATGCAGTTAAGTTCTGCCCAATTATTTATTTAACTGATATGCTGCTTTTCACTTGGTCAAAAATCTCAAAAATGTTTATAATAAGATCAGAAATACACACACACAATAGGAAGAATAATCTATCACTGAATTTATTGTTTTAATTTTTAGTAGTTATCTGGAAATAATATAGTCAGGAAAACATAATATGTTATAATATTATTAACTAGATAAGCTTTATAAGGCAATATGAATACTCAATCTAAGATGTTTGTACTTGATCCCAGTGCAAAACATCTTAACAAAAACATCTGAACAAAAGAGAGTGTTCCATGTGTCTGATGAAGCTTTGTTGTTGTTGTTCAGTCATTTAGTCGTGTCCGACTCTTCGTGACCTCATGGACCATAGCGCACCAGGCCTTCCTGTCCTCCACTGTCTCTCGGAGTTTACTCAAATTCATGTTCATTACATCGGTGATGCTATCTAACCATCTCATCCTCTGCCGTCCCCTTCTCCTTTTGCCTTCAGTCTTTCCCAGCATCAGGGTCTTTTCCAGTGAGTCCTCTCTTCGCATTAGGTGGCCAAAGTATTTGAGCTTCAGCTTCAGCATCTGTCCTTCCAATGAGCAGTCAGGGTTGATTTCCTTTAGGATTGACTGATTTGACCTCCTTGCAGTCCAAGGGACTCCTTGATGAAGCTTGGATACTGCCAAAATAGCAAATAGCAATAGCAGATATGACAAATACTGCAACTTTTTTTTCCCTTTAGATTGCTTTCTGCTGACCTACAGAACTGATGCTTTTTACTCGCTCAGTTCCAGACTAATTTGACGCCAAGGATTTTTGCAAGAGGCTAGGTGAGTCGTAGACTCAAGTGGGAAGGGTGCAGCTACTTTAGGGCTGTTTTCTCAACACAGGGTGGGTTTTTATTCTATTTCTTATTTTGAGGCATCTGGTCCTATCTTCAAATAATTCAAAAAAAAAAAAGATGAAAAAGGAAGATGAGGATATGAGTTCTGCCATGTTGATGAGGAAGGCAGTCTTTAGTGAGATGAGAAGTCAATTTGGCTGGATGTGATCACAACCTTCTGTTCAATTCAGAATGCTGATCACACGGGGTTACCACTCCCATAGATACTAACTCTACTTTGCTGACTGCAGTCACAACCTCTCAGAAAACCATCTCTGTTGATATGATAGAATGGAGGGGGCATGTTCCTGCCTCTCCTTCATATTTTCAAGATGCATGAATAGAGCTGTTGCATGTTCCCCTTCTTCAATAGCAGCCCGGCATCATTTATGGCAAGAACAACAGATTGCATAAGAGAAACTACGTTAACCAGTTTGGCAAACTGAATCCAATCTATAATTGTAACCAAATAGGGCTGAAATAAATAAAAAAATCCTTAAAGCTTGCCTAAATGCAAACAAGGAAGGAGTCAAATATCCCTCTCTGGGAGGTGCTGTGCCTAAGTGACCTTAGTAACTACGAGTGAGGTTTCTCTGGCTTTCCAACTGCAACTGACATAAAACTAGTGTAGTTAAGTCTGTCTGTCTAACTTCTCTGAGTGCTGAGCCCAAACTACTGCATTTTAGATAAGCTGCTGCAGCTGTCATACCAGCTACAAATGGTAAAATGTGCCTTTAGGCAGTGTATTACCCTTGTTTGTCATCTATCAGGATTACCAAAAGCTGTTTCTGTTCCATTCTAAATTGGAATGGATCCAGAGAACTGAAATACATCTGAATTAGAATGGATCTAAATAATAAGCATGACAAAAGATTTTCTAGAATCAAGAAGAACATTAGTCACGGCATGAGGTTTATCCAGAAAAGATCTGATTACTGTAATGTTCTTCTAAGGGAGCAAGACCCATAGTCTTTTGAAAAAAATGAATAGTAGATCAATCTTGGGAGATACTGATATTCAAAAAAGGTAAGAATCCAAAGGAGAGGTGGTAGGTCATGGTCTACCAGGGATGTTGTCCACACTCTCACTGCATACAGTTCAAAGTATTCAACAAAACCAGGAGGGTTTTGGCTCCTTCACTTTCTACTTCTGTCAAATTATGGTATCCAGATAGGTAAGTAACATTTTCTACAAAAATTCATTGTAAATTTGTCATAATGGATCTTTGGAAGAATTATCACCTAACAACCCAAGCGTGCATGTAGAAGACTTGTCACCACCCAAAAAAGCTTTTTCTGCATTCTGTAAATGCAATAATTACAGAAAAATATTATTTTACCACATTTACAACATACAATATAATACTATACTAGTTGTCCATCACATTTGACAATTCTAACTGTGACCCTTTCACCATTTCCTTTCTAGTTGTTGCTCCGATGATTTCTTTTTTTGCAGCCCTCCAGAATGTGAGAGAACTGACAAAACCATAGTAAGGCTAAGGACATTTGTAAGTGTCTATTTCAATAGGCTAAGGCACCTTCCTATCTCAATTTTATTATATTTATGTTCTTGTTATCTGTGTTGAACATCAATCAATGGAATGGAGGAAGGACATGGGAGAAATTAACTTTTAAAGAAATAATAATAATAATATATCCAGAATTGCTGAGAATAGGGATTTCACTGAGAATATTCTGAGTTTACAGTTACACTAACTAAAGTAAATTTTGACTTCTTATAAGTGCCCTACAATTGATTTCCAAGAAAATAGAGATCAGGTACATATTTAAAACTGAATATTTGTGGCTGGATTTTCCACAGTGCTTTATGTCTTAATTCAACTTTTGCTTCTAAATGTAGTTTTGGTTTTTAAATCATTATTTTAAGCTAAGTACATCAACTTTAGGAAAATCTCTGTCTTGTGAATTCAGAAGGGACTCTTATTTTGACTTGCTCATCTGTTCTTGAAACTACTGTTTAGTACAATATTTTAATTCCAAAGCAGTGGAAATTATTAGATGTGCTTCTGACATAGTTTGCCAAAATGTAACATAAATACATGAATTGAACATCTAGAGAACATGAAGATATCACGCAGTCTCCTGGTAACATCTACAAACTATAGTGTGTAAGCATTTTGTTTTTGCTCACTGGCCCACTATCGTAATTCACACTCTGATTCATCTCTCTCTGGCAGCCCAGAAGTAACCAAGAAGGCAAGGAAGCCTAGGAACATTAGAAATGGGTTGGAATGTGAACTCCAGTTTGTTCCCATTGGCTTTTCTCAAATTTATTTATTTATTTTATTTTATATCCCGCCTTTATTATTATAACTCAAGGTGGTGAACTGTCCTGTCCCGACTAAGACCTGAAGCAGGGAAGGTGTGGAATAAGTCGTTATTTACAAACAAGGAAAATATAACAAATGTAACCAGAGAAACAAGAGTGTCACAAGGTGCTCATAGAGTTCATGTGGCTTATGGTGGTTTGTTCCTGGGTGGCGCGCACGCGGGCAGCCACCACGTGGCTGCAATACAAGGTTCTGGCACGGAACTCGGTGCGGCGGCGAGGAATGGTTCCGGTGCGAGGCTCTGCGTGGCGGCAAGGTGAGGTTGGAGCTCAAGGCTTGGTGTGAAGGCAGGGCAAGATTCCGGCATGGGGCTCGACGCGGCGGTAGTGAGACGAGGTTGCGACTCAAGGCTTGGTGCGAAGGCAAGGAAAGATTCCGGCGCGGGGCTCGGCGCAGCGGCAGCAAGGCAAAGCTCCGGCTCGAGGCTGGTCCCGGAGGCAGGGCAAGGTTCCGATGCAAAATGGGGTGCGGCAGTAAGACTAGGCTCCATCATGAGGCTCGGCTGGTCAGCGAGGCAGGGTTCTGGCATGAAGCTGGGCTGAGCTGGAAAGCAGAGCTCTGGCGTGGCAGCAGGGCTAGGTCTGAATGGAGGTGCTGGCGTGGCGACGAAATCTCGATTCACTTCAGGATATGGTACGGAATGTGAACGGTTGCCTCCAGCAATGGTTGCCCACTGCACTCGCCTTTTATCCCTTTGATTTTCACTCCATTTGTGCGCCTTGCGTTGCTCTGCCCGCCTTTCCCACCTCCGTTCTTGCGCACTAATAGGTGGAGGCGAGTCTCCATCTGGGCTGCCTCCAATCAGCTGTTTGGAAGCTGATTCAAAATTCGCACCATACTTGTCCTTTCACGCTTCAAATACTAACGGCCCTTCTATTTCTAAATCGGACTCATCAGACTCAGCCTCCATCCTGACATGAACATACCTAATACTCCTTCCTCCTCCTATTTTCCCCACAACAACAACCCTGTGAGGTGAGTTGGGCTGAGAGAGAGTGACTGGCCCAGAGTCACCCAGCCGGCTTCCATGCCTAAGGCGGGACTAGAACTCTGTCTCCTGGTTTCTAGCCCATTGCCTTTGATGGAGTCTTGAAGGTTAATAAAAGAACTCCAAGCAGCTAACAACAATCTTGCAGAGTAGAAGCGTGAAGCAGCAGGGAACTTGCACTTTAAGCTTAATTGGGTTCAGAAATAAATTCAGTCTTCACACATTAGTTAGATGAAGAAAAATAGAGATAGCTTACATTTATTCAGTAGATGTGGATACAAGAAGATTCATAGTCGATCTGCATGCAAGCGAGATAGAATGGACGAGAGCTGCATGGTGCAGCCCTCCTGCTTGCAGGTGTGCCCAAAACGTAATGGAGAATGTTAATCCCCCAAACCAAGAAGGAGGAGGAAGAGGAAATCAGGTGACTCATGTGATATCCCACAAGCACAATAGAGATGCGTTTACTAGAAAGACCCCCTATTATGCTTATGAGACAATGCTGAGTTGACTCCTGGTAATCCCAACAGCCTTAACCACTAGAACAAACTGGCTTTCAAATTGCTTGTAAAATACTTTTCAAAGTAGACATTGAGTTAGTGGGCTGATAAGACTTATTGCCATGAGAGGCTGTTATTGAAATAACACTCTGTGTAGATGATTTAGGGAATTACGCTCTTCAGAGCAAAGTAGAAATTATGTATTTAAATCAATATCCCCTAGAGCTTTTTGGAACACTGAGGAGCTTCATTTTTTGATAAAGTAATTTTCTTAGCTGGTGTCACTTTTTAATTCCAGGGCTTGAAGATACCACTTTCAGGAGTTGCATGTTCATCTTATTGCAGCCAAGCACAAACCACTTTCAATTGGTCAGAATTCCCCCACTAGCTTAATAGGCCTCCATCAATTCTCTTTTATGGATTTGTTTACTTCTTCCATGTCCTTAACATCCATTTCGTTTTTTACTCAGCCTTTGGGCTGTTTTCTTAATTCCCAATCCCAACCGTTACCAAACGTTAAGTATTTGTAATAATATTTGCCTATTCTTCCCTCTCTTCCTTGCCTCTACTCCCTGCCTCCCTATCTCCACCCCAAGAGATTATAACATTCTTGGGAACAAGGCCCATGCAACTGTGTTTTCTATGCACAACGCCAGTACTGGTGGACAACAAAAAAAGGAAAAAATTATTCCTGGAGGCAGGGTCATCGTATTAAGAGAATAAAAAGGACCTAAGCCCTCAAAGGGATTTCAGACCCTCCAGATGGAAACATAGCTCAGTTTACTGAGAATGGGTTTTGCATCCCAAAAATGTATTTATTTTATTTATTATTAAATTTCTCTACCGCCCAACTCGCGTATAGTGACTCTGGGTGGCTTACAGATAATAAAAATAACAATTGCCAAAAACAATTCAATATAACTATAAATATAAATACATATAAATACAAACATAAAATACAAAATACAAAATATAAAATACAAAATACAAAATATAAAATATAAAATATAAAATATAGAAATAAAAATAAAAATAAAATTCAAGATGGGAGATGAGATCTCCTTGGCACCCTCACGGTATTAACCACCCCCATGAATAGCTGTCCCCCCTCCCATCCCAGGCAAGGTGACATAACCATGTCTTCACCCCCTTCCGGAAGGCCAGGAGAGTGGAGGCCTGTCTTACCCCCGGGGGAAGCTTGTTCCAAAGGGCGGGTACCACAGCAGAGAAGGCCCTCCTCCTGGACCCTGCCAATCGGCAGTCCCTCATGGACAGGGTCCGTAACATGCCCTCTCTGACTGACCAGGTGGGACGGGTCGATGTAACGGGGGTGAGGCGGTTCCTCAGGTAACCTGGACCCATGCCATGTAGGGCTTCAAAGGTGATAACCAACACCTTGAATTGGACCCGGAAGCAAACTGGCACCCAATGCAGCTCGTGCAGCAACAGTGTTATATGTGCCCTTCTAGGGGCTCCTAAGACTGCTCGCGCGGCCGCATTTTGCACCAGCTGTAGCTTCTGGATACTCTTCAAGGGTAGCCCATTGCAGTACTCTATGCGGGAGATGACCAGGGCATGAGTGACCATTTGGAATCCTGGATTCAACCTCTGACAACTCCAGTTAAAGAGACTAGATACCTACAACTTATCTCATCACAGCCAATCCGTGTAGGAAATGCTGGGAAAGATAAGCAGTAAACTGTAATGCTTCTAATGGTGTCTGTTTTATTTGATTAATAAATACTTACTACAGCAAAACAAATGGGAACCTTTGAACTTTCCTATATTTATGTTCCAGCGGCTCTCCACTGACCCACTTCTGCAGAACTGACGCCTAAAGCAGTTTATTTCACAAATGAGAACTTTGATTCCCTTGGCTGTTTGGGTGGCCCTTTCCTTCCTTGTCTTTTCATTAGTCTTCTTACTCTAATCAGACTCCATCGGCATACTGTATGGTCCTTTTAAGTACTTTAATTTTAACTGTAATAACAAAAGCCATTTCTGATATGGGCTTCTTTAAAATTCAGGACAAGTTTTACTGGCCACTGGGGTTGCAGTGATGGATTTGCTCAACCTAGTGCTTTGGAGAAAAGCTTTTTATGACTGGAGAAATGCAGGCTGTAATGAGGACTTGCTGCTGCATTGTTTTGGTCAGAAGTGAAAACCAAAGAAATCTGACAGAGCTAGCATTTCCCCCTTTTCACCAGAAAACTTGTTATTTATGACTGTTACTGTGTTTCAGCTTTCAGTTTTAGATCCAGCTTGCTGAATGACTACGATTATTGAAAGTGCTTCCCTTGTATGAGGATGCAGATTGAAGTGGCCTGTTGCTAATTTGTGAGATAAAATCCACTGGCTATATCTTTACTATTCATAATCATGATAGGATTTATTTGTGGAAAAGCACAGAATGCTTGTTCACATCCTTTTCATTCCAATGGGCGGTCCCTAACTGAAGTTAAGTATAGGTACAATCATTTGCACAGCTATTGTAACTTGGAGAAACCTAAGAAGGAATTCAACAAGCCTACCGATTCTCAGCACGTATTTCTCTCATGTAGAATCAATGCTTCCACTTGATTAGTTGCATCTTTCCCTATTGCTGGCTCTCAGAAAGGGGCATAAGGAAGTTATAGTTTATATCAGTGTTTCTCAACCTTAGCAACTTTAAGATATGTGGACTTCAACTCCCAGAATTCCCCAGCCAGCATGTTAAGGTTGAGAGACACTGGTTGGTATAGGTATAGGTATAGGTATAGGTATAGGTATAGGTATAGGTATAGGTATAGGTATAGGTATAGGTATAGGTATAGGTATAGGTATAGGTATAGGTAGTCCTCGTTTAATGACAATTGGGACCGGAATTTTGGTTGCTAAGCAAAGTGATCATTAAGCGAATCTGACCCGATTCTACAACATTTTTGGTGGTTGTTAAGTGAATCACTGTGGGCGTTGAGCGAACCATGTGGTTGTTAAGTAAATAATATGGTTCCCCATTGATTTTGCTTGTCAGAAGCCAGCTGGGAAGGTCGAAAATGGTGATCACATGACCACGGGATGCTGCGACGGTCATAAATGCAAACCGGTTGCCAAGCGCCCAAATCGTGATCACATGACCGTGGGGACACTGTGACGGTTGTAAGTGTGAGGACAGGCCGTAAGTCGTTTTTTCCAGCACTGTCGGATGTCCGAACCATCACTAAACAAATGGTTGTTAAACGAGGACTACCTGTATAGACACATAAAAAAGGTAAAGGTTCCCCCCGCACATTTGTGCAGTCGTGTCCGACTCTAGGGGCCGGTGCTCATCTCCATTTGTTAGCCGAAGAGCCAGCGTTGTCCGAAGACGCTTCCACGGTCATGTGGCCGCATGACGCGTGCGGAACGCTGTTACCATCCCACCGAAGTGGTCCCTATTAATCTACTTGCATTTGCATGCTTTCGAATTGCTAGGTTGGCAAGAGCTGGAACTAGTGCGGGAGCTCACTCCGCATGCAGGGCTAGGGATTCGAACCTCCGAACTTGCGATCTTCCGATCGACAAGCCTGACGTCTTAATAATCAATGGTACAACTTCTTAAAAGTGTGGTCATACTTAATATGTCTGTTATTGTTGTATATAGGACTGGAATTGGCATGGAATTGAATTAGCATTCAGGGAAGGGAAGAGTAACGCTTTATTTCCAGTGGCATATTCCTAATGAAAAAATGCACTCCTCTCCAAAGGATTCGTAATAAGACTTGTTTCCCTCTTGCAGTGCCAATATAGCAGCAGCAGTAACAGCTTCCTTCCTCTAGTGAATTGCAGATTCAGTGCAGGGGCTTGTTGGGAGCAAACCCTGTCTGATGATTATTATTTAAAAAGAGCAGACAGACATGGTAAATTGATGTGCAAGTATTTCCCAGGCTTGCCTGAATACAAGAAGAGAACCGGGCATCAGCATCCTCGTTTATATTGCTAATGACTGTCTCTCCTGGACTCTGTGCTATTTTGGCTGGCAATTGTTAAGTACAGTCCCCCCAAATCCTTGTGCAATTTGTCTAGCAACTTGCATTCTTCACGAGAGGCCTGAAGTACATTTTACAGGCCACACGCTGTTAAAAATATTAACCCCCTAGCAAATTTACATTATTCTTCATAATTCAAAAATATTACTCATCCCAATGACACTTCCTGGAGACTAAGGATCAATAAAAATTAAGCTGATGGTTGAAAACAATACAGTGGCTCATTATGACTGCTGCTTGTTTCTATTTCTCTCTTTTAGCTTTGTCTAAAAAATAAAGTAGCCTAGAAGACAGGTTTGTGCAGAATAGCCAGAACGATTTGTCGATGAAGGTTCTCAGTCATCCAGGTGGAACAGTCTGTAGCTTGAATCATGTCAACTGGATTTCTATTTTCTCAGTGGAAACGTTTCGCTCCTTATCCAAGAAGCTTCTTCAGTCTGAGCAAAGTTAGTAAGGGAATCCTTAAATAGAGGTGGGGGCCTCAGGCACAATCTTTCCCCTATTTTCCTTCCTGCTTTGTCTTCTGTGCCTAGGAAGATTAAGACCATTTCACAAGCTCAAGAGCAGCATGGTAATCTTAACGATCCTCCTTTGGATGATAAAGGGACTTAGAAATAAACATCTCAAATAACCATGACCTAGCCCCAGGTGCAAGGTCACACAGCCACCCTAGAAACATATTTAAGGATTCCCTTACTAACTTTGCTCAGACTGAAGAAGCTTCTTGGATAAGGAGCGAAACGTTTCCACTGAGAAAATAGAAAAGTTGACATGATTCAAGCTACAGCCAGAACGATTGCCACAGAACATTGTTCAGGGCATATACGCTGTTGTCTGAGAGGCTTGTTTAAAAAGAATCACCAAGCGGCGATTAGATAGATTTTTTGTAACAAAATTAGGAAAGTTCATGAAGTTAGCTGGGTGGGGAAAGCCTGCTTCATTCAGTCTAGAAACAAGGGAGAAAAGTTGCTGCTGAGGAGATGGCCTGCTTTCTAGTTGATTAATGTGCTCTAATAAGACCTCTGTCTTTTTCCCAGTGAAATTCTGATGTGATTCACAGATTCTGGACGGTTATCTGACAGTAGCATCTCTACAAGTGCTTTGGGGGAAATAGCCTGCATGTGGTCTAAGTGTCAGTGCTTTGACTTAAAGCAAAGATTACATGGAGTTCAAACCAAAATCATGTGATTTTGCAGATTGTTTACAACTATATAGAAATATATGTACCAAATCACTCCGAGTTGTTTCCTGGCCAGCATTGTTGACGCATAGAAGACATGTTAAACTATATCGTTTCATAATGTCCTTACCTCTGTCCTTGGCTTTCTCTTTCCATTGCTTTCGCTAGGATGAAGCTAAAACAGAGCTCTGTCTGAGCAGCAATTCAGAGAACTAGTTATAGATCAAGCAAAGCCCACCATGTTCCTGTAGCCCATTCTTTGGGAAATCCTATTTATTTTATATTTTATTTTATTTATTTTAATTTTATTTTATTCAGAATGATGTTGGGTAATAATTTACGATTTTGACTGATATCATCAATGACAAACAAGGGGAAAATATGGTGACTATTTTGAAATAAAGTAGATGGACCACATTTCCCTGTTCAGGTGTTCAAGAAGAAGAAATACTCACTACACAAGTACGCCAAATAAACTCCATCTTGATGTTACTCATCTCCACTAGACAATATATATATATATACACACACTGTAGGGACATCTGTGGGGAGGCATCTGGGGGGACAGGAGAGCTTTCCCACATGCAACTAGAAGATTTGAATGAAAAATAATGCCTCCACCTCCATAACTTTAGTTTAAACAAATACTCCTTGAAATGAGCTCCTGTGATGGAATCTGTCTCTGAGGGAGAAGGTGATGTTATGGAGATCGCAGGTGAAGGAGGGGCGCCTTCCAGGGTGAGAAATGCATTCACAGCCTCGAAGACCTTGGGCGCCCATCCAAGAAGGTCAGGCCGGACCCGCCTTAGAGTGCCTGGGGTTTTTCCCCAGAGAACTGCTTAGTGTGGCTTAGTTTGGCAAGATTCTGTGTAAAGTAGAACAATAAAGATCTAGACCTTAATTCCGAGGGTCAGCGTTGTTCTTTGCCTAACTATGACAGCTCCTTTATTACCAGTATTTACTTTTCCACATAATCACTGCCATTCGCTATACACTTCTGCCAATGATGGACAAGCTTTTTAAAGCAGTCATGAAACAACTCCATACTTTGTCTCTTCAACCAGATCCTGGCAGTCTTTTCCATCTCTTCATTGGAGTCAGTGAGATCCAACTTTGCAATTGCCTCTTGGGTGTGAGGCCTAGCGTTGTCATGTGGCAGCAAAATTTCCTTCTTATGCTTCTAAATTCTACTTAAACGTTGTTTCAAAGTTTTAAGTGTTGCAATATAACAGTCTGAGTTGATAATGGTGTTAGGTTTAAGGAAATCCATGTGAATCTGTGCCCCCCTCCCAAATGATATGTGAATCTGTGTGTGTCTGTCTCCCCCCCCCCCCTTAATTATGGATTTTCCTGTAGAAGCCTGGGCTTCTTCTTTTTTTTGCAGGTGAAGCTTTGTGGTGATATTCCATGGAATGATGCTTTGTTTTGGGGTCATAATGATGACTCCGTGCTTTGTTGGTTCTCACAATTCTGTGAAGAAATTCCTCACCTTCATTCTCTTAGCATGACAATAATTACTGGCAAATTCCAACTCTTGAAGCTTCCAACTCTGCTGTCAGCATGTGAGAAACCAATATTGCACAAAACATCCAAACTGAAAAACATAAAAAATGTGGCCCACATCTTCCTGACATGCCATGCTTGATAGCAATTTCCCTTTCAGTAATCTGTCAATTGTCCTTAATCAGTTCATCAACCTTTTCTCATGTGAAACTTGTTAATTTATTTATTTATTTTATTTATTACATTTATATCCTGCCCATTTCCCCACAAGGAGGGACCCTGGGCGGGTCCCCCAGGACAATTGCTGTCAAGATTGTCTACTTTGTTCTTGGTCACACAGATCAGCTGTTCCTGGTTCACCTGGTTCACCATTTTTATATTTTTTGGCTTATCAGTGCACAGTACTCATGTTGACACAGTCATAAACAATCTACATTCCATAGTGAAGTTGGAGGGACTCTTTCAGCAGTCAAAAATTCAATCATGGTATACAGATAGTCCTCAGTTAGCAACTGCCTCATTTAGCAACCATCCACAGTTATGACAGTGATGAAAAAGTAACTTTATGACTAATTCTCGCATTTACAACCTTTGCAGGTCTGTAAAGCAAAGGAAGTAAGATCATAAGCAAAGTCACGGTTTCACTTAGCAACCGCTTTGCTTAATGACTGAGTTGCTGGTTCCAAGTATGGTTGCTAAACGAGGACTACCTGTATTGCTTAAAGTGCAGGGACAAGTACTCACTGCAAGTTTCCATTTCATGAACAATAGCAATACAGTCTTTTCTCACAGTAGCTTTCTGCCAACTGAAGTGAAAGAATAGATGCTTAAGAACATGTCAGATCTTCCAATGTGTCAGTACTGCCGTCTGTTGGCAATTTATAACATTGGAAGCATTATCTTTCATTCAACTGTTGTATATGCATATTAGTGTTTGCATGTGCTTGCAGACAAATATGTGTAGGATTTCCTTATACAGGAATCTATGCAGTCCGTATGGATGATCTGAAGGGAATGACATTTTTGAGTAACACTGGGGAGAATAAGGCTTATTAGGAATCCTTAGGTGGTGAATACTTTCTTTCAGAATTGTCTGAATAGTGCTAATACTGTTATCCTCTATTCAGCAACAGGACAAAATCTAGTCTCTTTTCATTAGACACATCTCTACTTTTTATGCTTAGGCCTTCAACTATTTCCATTCCAGCTCTAATCCAAACCAGGAAGCACAACAACCAGGACTCACATCCTGTTTAGCTGGGAGAGAACCTTGTAATAGTTTGATGCGTACAACAGTGAGGTTACTGGGTTGGACCTTTGCTAAGTGAAATTGTAGATTGTGAGTGAAAGATGGTTCCTAAAGCCATATAATGAAACTCATCCCAGCTAGTCCCAAATCCCAAGGCATGACAAATGTTCTTCCATTTTCAGCATTGAAAAGACTGCAGCTGTTCATGCCTGCTAAATCATGCTCAAAGGAACCCTGAATGTGCGGGATGGAAGTTCATACATACTGTTTTTCATACTCTCAAGAACCTCCCCTATCAGAGATGTATTCATATTTTTATCTTACTTATCTTCTTTTATTATGATAACAGTTCTGTGTGAGAGAATGACTAGCCAAAAGCACACAGGAGGCTTGGTGGACTGAGTAAATTTGAATGTTTTACTTTAACTGCTAGATCATAGCTCTCCATTTTATAGCAGCTGTCCTCATCATAATGGTAGTTCACACAGAGGCTTTGTTGACAACTTTCAGAGAGGCAGAAATGTCATTCTGTTTTTCTGGATGAGAAAACACTAGAAAAAATGATATAGTATTCCATAGTTCAAAAGTGGGCCAAACTTTAATAACACAAAAGTCACCACTGTAGAAACATCTGTGTTCTCCAGAACTCTTCATCAAGGTTAGGTGGGTGCAAAATAAGAGATGGGAAAATAAAAAACAGAAGGAGAAAAAGAAAAAAAATCAGTTGCTGTGACCATGAGGCCTGCATTTTAGAGGTACAAAATGTAACAGACCTATCCAGGTTCTGTTCGTTCCAATTTTGTTAGGTTCTGATTTCCCCCCTTAAAATATATTTTAAATGTTATAAAATTGAACTTGGATCAACTGAGAATGTAAGTTTCTGAACTTAAGTGTTTACTGTATTTCCAGTGAATATAACAGAATGGGCAAATATACATATGCTGTTTAAGAAACATAAGATAAGCATGATTCCCAAACTAATTAAGTTGAAGTGTTTGGAATAAATCCAGTGCACTATGTCATCTTAATTAAAAACCCTTTGAGATAAAATGACACATTTCCTAAGAGTATGTTTAGGATTGCTATCCAAGTATATATACATATATCACACATACATAATTGGACTGTAAATCTACTTCAAAATTTTGAATTATTTTTCCCCACCAGGTACCAAGTGATCCATTTTGTGCATTTACTAGGTTATTGTGCAGGACAATTAATACTATTTATCTTAACACTCCATCTGCTGACATAAAGTATTATAGTTTGTAAAGATAGATTAACAGTTTCAAGTCCTGGGTCTTATTGAAATTATTAGTCCAACCACATTTCAGTCCATGAAGAATATTTCAAGTGCAAAATATACATGCATTTTATGTATGAATACACACACCCATGTACACATTCACAGACATATTTTCCCATTAAAATTATCAAGGCTGCTTATAAAATTGGCCACATCTGGACCACATCTGGATTGCAAAAATATGGACAGCTAATAGATGGCAGCAAAGAGTTACAGGGAAAGCTAATTCTTCACTCTCATCTTATGGTTGCCTAGATTTTTTTCAGCCCAGATGTGTTAAACTGAACCACAGACTTCTAGATGTGGCCCAAAGTAGGGCTCCCATTTTGTGGCCAGAAAAATCCAGAGGACATTTTGGGAAGAGATATAGAAAAACCTTATTTCAGCTAAAGAAGATATGGCCCCAAATATCTGGAAGATGCCAGATTGTCCACTTATTGCACAACATTTCCATTTGCAAAATATTCTTAGCTAAGCTTTGTATGAATGATGGCCAAATTTGCCTTTAAAAGGTTTTCAGTCTTCAGTGACATTGCATAATATAATGAATGGCCTGAGAGTATGTGTGGTAAAATATCATTTTTTGGCTTTGTGGAACTTAAGTCAGTATAAGCTTGAACATTCTCCTCTTACAAAGGCAATAAAATATATTATTATAATCATTATCCAGTTAAAACCCACTGACAAAGGAGAGTCCGTATTTTTCAAGGGTAATATGTACTGTAGTACTGGAAAGAGGAAGCACACAATTTTTGAGAATTTCATTACATTTAAACAAAGAGTTCAACATTGATACAAGGAGATATTAAGTAGGCTTAATAGTGTTCAGTTAGTGTGCTCATCTTAGAGTTTCCTAGTTAGGAATAGAAAGTAATCTCTCAAGCAGTACTAGTACTAATCAAGAGTGGAAAAATTCTAAAGTCATTTACTATGGAATACACTTCAGTGAACCCTGGAACTTTCTTCTGAATGAATGGCAAAGGATTGTTCTGTAACACTCTTACAAACTCACAGAAGGGTGCTGTTGTCACTGATGAAATAACAAGTTATTGCCTAATAATTGCCCATGACAGTCTTACAGAAAAGTTGTAACATTCCACATAGGACTAACCAATTTGTTGTGCTGCGTGGAAGCAGGGAATCAGAGCCTATAGGCCACAGAATGTTCTGAAGTTATCTTTTGCAGTTGTGTTCCTGAAGTGAAAGATGGCCTTAGCGAGGTATTGAGAAAAGGTGTTTATCTTTAGACAGAATTTTAAGATAATATTATTTGGATCCCATGAAACAAATGAGTAAGATTTATTTATTGCATGAATTTGGGGGAAAGCAACTTTAAAGTATTTCATATCTAGTTTTAAGTATGTCCCAAAAAATCGCAAAATGTGTGGAAGTCTTTCTCTCACTACTCTTAAACTACCACTAAACCTTCTCTCAGCCAATTCCCTGTTTTCTAAAGGTGTTGTATTGCCGATGGTGTGTCGCCGCTGCCCCTGTGGCGGCACGTCTGGCGGTGGCACGCGTGGCGGCGGCAGTGCGTGTGGTGGCAGCGTGCCATCAGTGCTTCCGGGTTTTAGCGCAACACACGAGGCCGTCACTGCCGTTGGTGTGTCACCAATGGCGGGACTTTGGAAAGCACTGCATTACAACATAAATTGGGCTTATGTATGTGGAAAATATAAGGAAACTTCATATGAATAGCAACAATTCAGAGTTGAATGTGCCCCACATGTTGATCTCCTCACCATCTACTTTCTGTTTGTTTTTTGCATAAATGATAGGGATCAGGTGGTTTGCTGGGCCATAATTGTTTGCAAAATAAATCCCAAGATGGTTCTCCAAATCCAATTAAAAATACACCTCAATTTGAAATAAAATAAATTTTGCACAACTAAAATAAGATAATGTAAGCAAAAGACTGAGATTGGCATTACCACCGTTGATAGAGAAATAGCCAAGGAGTTAATTGCTTTGAAGAAGCCCTTTCTCCTGCTCTATAGTACATATAATATATCCCTAATAGAGCTCTTCTTTAACAGATGTATTACAAATCATGATTAGCTGTTAGAGCCCATTAAGAACAGAAAAAAGCAAATCCTTTTTTATTATAAACACTGCTTTTCTATACTTTGTATTTTACCTGTATTTTAAAACTCTAATAAAGTCTTTATAAACACTGCAGAGCTTTTGCTCTTGTCACAGTAAATAGTTCCTTAATCTATGCTATTTTGCTAATTAAAAATTAAACATTACACAATTTATCTACGATAAGGAAGTTTGAAAATTGTTAAATTGAAAAAGTAAGGCAGGGAGACAAATTAGCAGAAATATTGCTCCTCTGGGTTATGTCCCTCCAAATGAATCTGGCTACTCCGCTTCATTGCAAAAATCCACTACATACGGCAACCTGGGGGTCTTGTGAATTTTAGTTTTTCAAAATAAATCTACAATACAGTATTTAATGTTTATGTGCTTAGATGAAAGAAATTAACAAAATAGGGTAAGAGCAGATGGAAAAATATTATTTAACCTATCTCTAGGGTGTGATAGCAATATCAGGACTTTGGCTAGAACAGGAAGTTGGAGAAATGTCCAGGAAGAAGGCTATAGCAAATCAGTTCCATGTTGCTGCCAAGAAAACTAAATTTGTATATTCATAAAATCAACAGGAGTAGAGAACTTGAAATGGAATTTGCTTTCAGGACAATTTGTAATGAATTAGTAACTATCCTTACCCCAAAACTGGAGTAACTTCTAAGCTCAGCAAAATAGGAACACTTCTAGCAAAATTTTGAGAAGTAACCTACTAGCAAAGTTTTCCAAAGCAACTGTAATTTGATTTCTGCAATCATCCTGTCCACCTAGAAATCCCACAGGCCGCAAATAAAATGAAAAACATTGACTTCAAGGTCTAGTGAGGACATTGCCAGTTCACCTGTTTGAACAACTTTAAAATTATAAAAAAAAAAATTAGGTGTACTAATCTTGGTTCCCTACTAGAATTGCTTACAATAATAGTGGTAGGTTGGTCCAACATGTTCAGTAACTTGCCACCAATTTCTTTCATTAGGAAACCCCAGGATTTTGTCAGGCCCTTTGTTTGGAGTTCACTAGTAGCATATTCTGTAAGAGATGGAGCTAATTGTTAGAATCTGTCATTTGCCAAAAGAACATACACTTTTAACCGAGTAGACTGGCTTTTCATTGTATTTTCATTGCATTTTGATTCATACTGTTTTAGTTTTTGAATGACTGCCTTGCAGCTGCCTAGTTTATGTGGTGTTTTTATTTTGCATTTTATTTTGTAGTTTTTTAGCAATACTGCATTTTTTTTATTGTAACCCGCCGAAAGGACTTCAGCTATTGGGTGGTTTAAACATTTTAATAAATACATAAAATAATAATAAATAAGGCTGTATCCAATTTTGAGGACTGCAAAGTTCAGTGGAAAAATGAAAGTCAATCAGATCTGTAACAGTCATTCTCCCATTTATTAATTTGAACATCTATGACAATAAGTTACTGAACTTTTTTCAGAGTATATAGTTTGATTCTGCTTCCAACATGAAATCAAATTTAGCAAATTCACATAGCATTTTGGAGTTTAGTACAGCAGAATTAAGATGCTGATGCTACTGCTAACTTGATCAGTTGACAAGAATGTTCATAATTGCTGTGTACCAGAGGTGCCTCTTTTCTTCCATTAAAGGTCTTTGAGGCAAAAGCTCTAGCACAAATCTTATATGGAGCTCAACTTGGGTCAATCAAAAATCTTTAAGGTAGTTGTTCCTAATTGTAGTCTCAATGTAATTTTGCAACTCAAGGCTGGACTCTTGAACATAGGACAGGGATCTGAATCACAATCTTTAATCATTAGTTAAATGAACCTCCTTGACTTTGCTCTCCTTATATTGAGAAGTTCCTATTAATTCCTTGGAGCCACCTAGGCTCTATAGAAACCAAACCTTGGCATGAAGGTTAGAAAGTGCAAAGAGTGAGTGACATGGATCACCATGTGTCACTGGTTCAACAGAAGATTACTTTAGACAGAATCAATTGTTCTCTCAACCCAACAGTTTAAAAATTCCCACTTACAGAAGAATCTTCACACCAGCAAGGTGCAATGCCTTACAATGGAATTTCTATTTGGGAAATGTAGGAAAACTCTGTAATGTAAGAAAATTTGCTCATGCTTTTGGGGAGGTTGAATCAATAGAAAACGTTTTCATAAAGTGTGCACTGTATAAAGATGTATGGCACTCTCTCATTGCCCCAGTTTTACAATCCTCCCAGTCTTACTTAATATGAGTCTCAATTTATTCTTTCAATTGTCAGTTTAGATCCAAAGATTTACCTAAAAATGGATAAATTTGTGAGGTGGTCTGTAGGGCTACAGAAGAAAATTATCACTGACTCTTGATTGCCACAAGGTAGCTTTCTTAATTCTTTTTAATTGTGTGTCTGGGATAGATTTATTATTTTGGGTTTGGGTTATTTTGTTAATTTATACCTCCTTGTGTATGTATGTATTTGATCTGGTCATTGACCAAAATAAAGCAATATTGCTATCGATCATTGCAACAGTATTACCACAGAAAATTCACATAGCAATTGCTATTAATTGTTTA
The DNA here is from genome assembly GCA_023362775.1 of Charina bottae. Classification (NCBI taxonomy): domain Eukaryota; kingdom Metazoa; phylum Chordata; class Lepidosauria; order Squamata; family Charinaidae; genus Charina; species Charina bottae. Next base: position 53,584,955 of record JALMGJ010000003.1, on the reverse strand, counting down.
AACTTATTTTTTTTAAAATAAGACCTATAAATAGCATTATATATTTTGAGTGCAATTAAGAACAAAATAAAACTGCAAAAAGGTTATAGTGTTAAATTATATTCATTAATATTGCATTAAGAAGCAATTCAAGTAGCTTATTTAATAGATTGTTGAAGTACAATGAAGCTTAGTTTGGAATTTGGTAAAGCTACAGTCCACTGATACCCACATATCAGATGAACTAGTACTTTTTATAGAATTGGGGCATCCTTGAAACACAATGTAGTTTTCATACTATGGATTTTCTATTGATCATCACAACTAGCTACACTTGCCAACGTTTCAGAATCACCAATAGGGGCGTGTTTATTGCAATATGTAGTTCACAGCACTCTGGAAGATTCTTTTTTTCTCTCTCCTCCCCCACCCCCACCCCCAGTCCCTTGCAACATGCATTCTGTCTCTCAAGTCATAAATGGATAGAAATGAGACATGAATAACTAGGTCTGAAGTCATGTTTGACACTGTGGGAGCAGTCTTCCCTAGGATCAAATCAAAACATATTCAAATAATGATTAGGTCTGAAGAGGGTTGGTACTGTTAAAGAACCAGCTCTTAAGCCAACCTTCCCTTAAGCCAAAATCAGAAAATACATCCAAATAATCAGTGAAAGCAAAGTGGAGTTGAAACAGAATTTGTCATTGACCAGTCCATTCAAAATCTTCTTTCTTTCCTTTAGATTTTCTATATGTACCACATTTTGCTTTGTTGAGTTGGGTAGATCAGTGGTTGGTGCTGCCTTCCAGAAGTTTGGATTACAATTGCAATTATTCATGATCATTGAACGTTTATTACACGTTTATACTAGGCTCCAAAAAGAATGCTTATTAGGTCTTGTGGATACAGCTGGGAAATAATAAACTAGTTGAATACAGTTTTAAGAATTAGGTTACATCATTAAAGATATCAGAGACAAATGGATATCATTTCCTCATGTTTGGCAATAATACTAAGTAGCAAGACCATTCATTTGAAATGAAAAAGGCTGCCTTTTTTGGATAAAATATATAGTTGCTAATACATTTTAAAAAGCACTGCCCGATACAGAACTTATATTTCCATAGTAACCACAATAACTTTATTTGCTGTAATAACAATAAATGTTCAAATTAAATTATACAACAAAAGAAAGAATAACATACTGGTAAAAGATCACCAAAATTCAGCATTTTAGCTGAGTTTGAAGAATACTATGCTATATTATTTTTATTACTATAATTCCAGTAACTTGCAGGATGCTTATTCAAGAAAAAGTAGATTTCCCCCAAATCAGAGGCTACAGCATCTTTATACAGACAAAGGATTGTCCAATAGAGCTGTACATGCTTCAAAAATAATGTGGAGGAAGTGCTTCTACGTAAGCCTGATGGCCTGCTTTAATGACAGAGAGGAACAACACTCATGCAAGTTCCAAAAGACTTGTCCAATAAACATAGAAATCACAATTCAGAATTGCTATGGGTCTTTTTTTTTCTTTTCCAGCACAGCAGATTCTACATGCACGAGAAGGATACACTTTTAAAGACTCAAGCTACTAATAGAAAGTTTTGTAGTTAGATACAGAAACCTGCAAAAAAAAAGTCCTGCCCAAAAAATATACCTTTTTCCATGTATAAACAGGCACCTTGGATCATTATAGATCCATGATGCTCAACAATATAATAAGCTTTCTAATACACTACTGTTAAGATTGCCATTTTTCAGAGTTTATAGTTTTATGTTGCTTCAAACATAGAATCAGATTTATTTTAGATTTAGCAAATGCACACAGGATTTTTTAGTTCAGTACCTCAGAATCACGATACCATCTATGCTGCCTAACAACGTGACCTGCTGACAATAATTTCAAATCTTCACAATAGTATTACAACAACCAACTTGTCTAGCAGTTGCTATTAACTGGTTAACCTTAAAATATTTAACAGCCTATAAAAACTAGTAATTGCATTATCTGCTATATATTTTGAGTGCAGTTAAAAGTAAAATAAAATTGCAAGAAAATGTTATTCTGTTAAATGACATGCATTAAAGTTTCATTAAGAAGCTATTTTAAATGGCTTATTTAATAGATTGTTGAAGCTCTCTGAAGCTTAGTTCTGGGATTGAGTAAAACTATAACGAATTTCCATGGCTCAGTGATATCCACAAATCAGGTGAATTAAACATTCTTATAGAATTAGAGCATCCTTGAAACACAGCTGCATAGATCTCATAGTATGGATTTAATTTTGAGAGAGTTTCTTTTTCAACGATTCAGGCATTTCAGGTGGTGGGGGCCGAGGCAACTTGAGATAAACTTTAACTAAATCATAGATGAACCACTGCAGGCCAGTGAGGGTACCAATCATCAGAATACGGGTGAAGAGGCCTTTCCAGATCCCATACATGCCCAGCCTCTTAAGGACACCCACAGCAGTGCTGCCCTTTTCTTTGTTCAACACTGATACCACAGAATCAGCTGGATGTGAGACTATAGCACAGAAGATTCCAGCAATATATCCACCAATAAAGGTTACTCCAAGTTGTTCCATCTTGCTGCACTTATCTCGTGGCTTAGGAATGACATATTTATAGAGCGCTTCTACAGTTCGTTCGAAGCAGGAAAACTTCATCATGGTATAAGGGATCTGACGCATCCAGAGAGGATACACTCCCTTATAGAAAGCCCATAGTCCTTCTTCAATATACATTTTGGGAGCTGCTTCTCGCAGCGTGTTGGCATAACCACGCTGGGTCTGAATCCGTACCTTGACTGCTTCCATCGGGGCCAAAGCAATGTCAGCAAAGAACTCGGCGCTGGCTGAAGCAGCAAGATAGAGGCTAGTCCGCCACAGATACGCTTGCTCGGGACCCAACAAGTCAGAGTACTGTATCTTGAAGAACTCGTAGAGCCCAAACTTGCCAAAGCCCTGCATGGAATAACCTATGCCTGTCGGAGCCCATCCCTTAGCCAGGCCTCGCATCCCCTCCTCTCGCACAGTGAGAGAAAGGCCTTGCACGAGCCCCAGATAGCGCCTGGGTTCCACCTGCATGCGGCATTTCACCACATCGAGTGGCACTACCGCTGTGTGCGTTGCACCACAGCTCACGACCCCACCTAAGGAGCACAGGAACAGATAGGAGAAGGAGCCGTACGCACAGCAGTTCTCCTCCTCCTCCTCCACCACCTGTCCCACGGGGCTGTCCTTTTTGGTTACCGAAGCTGCTGACAGGCCAAGCCGATCCCTGTGCGGAAGGGCTGGACTGCCATCTTTGGAGGGCTCTGGGTTCGTTTCCCTGCAGTTACTTGACACCCTATAGTGAAAGAAGGGCCGGTCGCTGCCCCCGCTGTTTCCTTCTAAGATCCAGGTTGTGGGGCACAGCCCTGGCAGCAGCTGAGACCAGGGCTTGGGGCGGGGACGCCTGCTGCCCTCAAGGGCCTCACCTTCCATTTTGACTTGGCTGTTGAGGAACCTGCTCTCCAGGCCTCTTTTCTTAAAGCTCCTGGAAAAAGTCTCAGCCGCTCTCCAGAAACAGGATATGTGCTGAGAGAAAGGAGCCATGATATTCCTGGCTTCCTCCTTCCCAGACTTGCATTTCCCCGAGTCTGTGGTTGGGCCAGGCATATTCTGTGCACAAGTCAAGGCCTGCTAATGGCTGAAACTGTTGCTCTTGCCTCTTTCCAACTGCCAGCGACTTCAGGGTTCTTCTGACCATAGAGATGTAGCCTAGAAGCAGTAGAATAGGGCTGTAAGTGGACACTCTGGTCTTTCCCTTTGTGGTTTAGAATGGTTGGCTGGAAGTGAAGAGTCTCTATGAACAAAGGAGCAAAGAGAGTAAAAAGGTTGAAGTGGGGGGGGAGGCTATTAAATGCAGGAAAGACTAAATATGGGCAGGGGATATGTGGCCTCAGAGATAAAACTCCAAGGTGTCAAGTTCTAACCTGAGAAAGAAACACTGCCTAAATTCAGATTAGCATATGTATCTTCCATATTTAAATCATCACTACTAATATGTTTATTATCACCACCGGGGTAGAAGTTGGGAAGTAAACTTATAAGGAATAAGGAATATTTCATACAGTTTTAAAGATCTGATTGCCTTAATATGCAACAGATAGGCTGATTATTACATAGCTATGCAGTGTTAAGTGATATGTGTTACTCAGCTTATGCAAATTCCATCCTGGTAGCCTTAGAAGTAGGTGGATGGATATAAATAAAATAAATAAGGCTACTTCCATTTTAATTGCCTTACTTTTTTTTCTAGTCAGAAAAAAAGATGGAAGTATGAAGATATAATACAGGAGATTACAAACTAGAAAACAATGTAGTCCGGACCCCTAATAATTTGTTGAATAAAGCAGAGTGATTAATGAAGCTAATCACACACTAAGAAAACTAATAGAGTCACATCCTGTCAGACTTCACAGGAGACACAAGCAATTTCAGTTCTCCAATAACTCAATCCCGCTTTTAGGAGGTATGGTAGCTAGGTAACGGCAGATATTTAACAGACTCAACACAGCTAGATGGTAGAGCCAAGAAAAAAGTAATACATATGCAGAAGATCTGTGTACTGCAGAACACAGGAACCGAATCATTTATATACTGTATGTCAGCCACAGGGTGTAAATCCTAGGCATTTTTCTCCCACCCTTTGAGCTAACAGTCTTTAAACTCTTTTTTTCTAGCTTTTGAGTATCAGGCACTGGCTCCATGTTTACATGACAGTTCTGTCTCGTCCAAGTTTTCCTGGTTCTTGCCTTACCACCAGCTCCAGCCTTACCTGCAGCAGTTCCACAATGCCAAATATGTTATGTCAGTGCATTACAAGCAGTCAAATAATTCAGTTGCTCAAAAACTGCTGGGACAGATGTTTATTTATTCCTACCACCTCAGCTTTAGGAGCAGCACATATTTGCAGATGTTGTTCTTGCCATTTGCTTTTTGGTCAGAGAGCCTGACTTTCTACCTATAGATGAGAGGAATGGTTGCAATCTCAACAAATTTATGTGGTAAAGTAAAGGTAAAGGTACCCCCCGCACATTTGTGCAGTCTTGTCCGACTCTAGGGGCCGGTGCTCATCTCCGTTTGTTAGCCGAAGAGCCAGCGTTGTCTGAAGACGCTTCCGCGGTCATGTGGCCGGCATGACACGCGCGGAACGCTGTTACCTTCCCACCGAAGTGGTACCTATTAATCTACTTGCATTTGCGTGCTTTCGAATTGCTAGGTTGGCAAGAGCTGGAGCTAGTGCGGGAGCTCACTCCGCACGCAGGGCTAGGGATTCGAACCTCCGAACTTGCGATCTTCCGATCGACAAGCCTGGCGTCTTACCCGCTGAGCCACCACGCCCCCCTAGGATTAATCAAAAGTCATGTGAAAGCACCCCTAAAAAACCATAAATATATTTTTTAATATGACACAAGCAAAACTGCTGGAGAAAGAAGGGGAAGCATCATGGGAGAAAGTTACAGGATACAAAAGAAAAAGGGGAAAGTAAAGTTCAAAATAGTTGTATATGGAAAGGAATGACTTTGAAAATGGTAACCATTTCATTTTTTTAAATAGTTGTGTGCAAAACAGCATGGCCAATTCCTAGAACATCCATGTTACCTGAAATGTTCCATTTTTCCTGTGAAATAAATCAATCTGATAATTTGGAGGATAGTTCAACTATTTCAGATGTGAAGCTTATGGAACAGGGTTTAATTTTGTCAAAGGCAAACTCTGGCCCTGAAACAGAGCAGGAACATTACAAAATGCTTCCTGATTTAGATTATTCTATTCCGGAAATGGATGAACAATTTTGGAATGCTTGGCTGGTCTGGAACTAGACCATGCTGTTTTCCACATCAACTTGCCAACTTTAGTTGATTTAGAAAACTAAACAAAGACAACACTGAGTAGTAATTAGATAAGGGAGCATTTGGGAAGTCCAGGGCTACAGGCTAGACTGAAAAATAGCAACAATCATATAAGGTGGCAGCGGCAAACAATCCTGTACTTTTGCTAAGAAAACCACATGAATGTATTCATGAAAATCACCAGGACTGGAGTTCATCTTGAAAGTGACTTTTCCTTTCTATTCTTCTATTTGAATTACAATATTAAATGAATAAACGTCCTTCCATTATTTCTGTTTGAAACCTGTAGATGCTCTGGGGATTATCTCTCTCTCTCTCTCTCTTTCCCGGATCCATGCTACGTGGCATATCGGGCAGTAAGGGTTTTCCAGCTCTTTCGATCTTGGGCGATTGTTTCAGCGTCTTTCCATGTGATATGCAATGCCTTCAGGTCTTGTATCAGTGTTCTTCGCCATGTTATTCGAATATTATTATTATTATTATTATTATTAAATAATATTATTTGCTTTTAGAGATGGACTTTCCTTTCTGTTGCATGGAACAGAATGAACAGGGATTGTCAACTGCAGTTTGCAATAAGCGTTTATTATGGGGATTATAATGTACGTAAAAGAAAGATTGGTCTGTTTGGTATTTGATACCAATTATTTGTTTTCTAGGCATATGACATCAGTGTTTTACTATATTAAAGATGATGGGACAATTCAGTACAGGAATTAATGGCAAAAGCTGAAGTTCCGTGTTCACCCCTGACTTGGGGAATAAATTACAATTACACCTTTCAGCTCCCTATATGCTACAGCAGTTTACATTTAAGCAAATATAAAATAGCTTTTTCTAAAGCTAGATTAAATGTGTTGCCATCAAATATGTTACATGATAGATTTCAAAAGATTCTTATCTCTCAAAGATGTTGCCTCTGTAATGGTATTGATCTTGAAATTGTGGATCACATTCTACTCCATTGTGAATATTATAAGAGTCTTCAGTAGGATATAATCTGGCCTACTTTAAAACTGAGGCCAGGAAGAGATACTTCTGAATATGTTAAAATTTTACTTTCAGATAAAAACCCTAGAATTCAGTGGTGATAGCCAAATTTTTAACTATGGCTATAAAAACAATGTCTTTACTTACAAATTAAGTTCTGAGTTTCTAAATGTTTTGTGTTGTATCATTAACTTTTTTATCTGTCACACTGGTTTATCTTATGCTAAACCTTTTGATTATATCTTTACTGTATTTGGCTACTTGGGTCTTTTGGACATAATAAATATTACATGACATGACATGTATTTAAAAGTAATTGGGTAATTCCATTTTATGAGCAGTTTAATTTTCTAGCGTGTGGGTAGGTCTGAGCTTGCCCATGGGCTGGAAGGCACTCTCTCATATTATTTATTTAGATATACAAAAATAGTATACCCTTGTTTTTATCCCTTTTAGAAAGGAGTCACTCAAACCAGCTTACAGAACATAAAAATGGACATAAAAAGAATACCCAATCATCAAAACACGATGATTAGACTACAGGGCTGACTGTGCAAACCATTTGAGAAAAGTGATTTCCAGAGCCTGCATATGGATGCATGTGGATGCACTACTAGGAACAGCTTTTGAAAGGTTGCATGAGTGCAGCAGAAGACACGACTGCTTAAGTTCTTCAAGATGTGCTTCATTTGAATCCTTTGCAAAGTAGGATAGTAGGAATCTTTTTAAAGCAGAAGCAAAAGAGACCAATGCCTACAGCTGATGCTGAGGCAAAAGCTGGATCCAAAACTCCTGAGCTATAACATAGATCAAACCAGGACCTTGATTAAATGGGAATCATGCAATCATAGAATTGTAGAATTGGAAGGGTCACAAGGATCGCCTAGCCCAACCTTTGCAGTTGCAAGGAAACCACTGAAACCATCCTTAAGAGGTGACTATCCAATCTCTTTAAGATTGGAAAAGGAGTACGGCAGGGTTGTATACTCTCACCCTACCTATTCAACCTGTATGCAGAACACATCATGCGACATGCTGGGCTTGATGAATCCAAGGCTGGAGTTAAAATCGCTGGAAGAAACATTAACAATCTCAGATATGCAGATGATACCACTTTGATGGCTGAAAGCGAGGAGGAGCTGAGGAGCCTTCTGATGAAGGTGAAAGAAGAAAGTGCAAAAGCTGGGTTGCAGTTAAACCTCAAAAAAACCAAGATTATGGCAACCACCTTGATTGATAACTGGCAAATAGAGGGAGAAAAAGTGGAGGCAGTGACAGACTTTGTATTTCTAGGTGCAAAGATTACTGCAGACGCTGACTGCAGCCAGGAAATCAGAAGATGTCTACTTCTTGGGAGGAGAGAAATGGCAAAATAAAATAGTTAAGAGCAGAGACATCACACTGACAACAAAGGTCCGCATAGTTAAAGCAATGGTATTCCCTGTAGTAACCTATGGCTGCGAGAGCTGGACCATAAGGAAGGCTGAGCGAAGGAAGATAGATGCTTTTGAACTGTGGTGCTGGAGGAAAATTCTGAGAGTGCCTTGGGTGTAGAGTCATCAGTAGGGCAGAATAAGACTTAATGTGTCTTTGATACAATGCTTCTCATGCAACCCAGAACAGCATTAGCTTGTCTTAAGAGTTATCTCATATAGCTCCTGAGTTACCAGTTCTTGCATACAACATATTAAATATCAGCATCTATTCAGAGCCTCTTCCAGGGCATCTGCAGGGGGGTTCAAAAAAGGCAAGATGGCAGCTGCAACCATGCAAAAGAATCTCCGCCCTTTTGTACATACATTGTGGCACATGTAAATAGGGGTACGATTTTGATCTCACAGTGACAGCCACCACCTTAGCTTTTCTGACATCCCTGGGGAAGCCTCTGGCCTCTTCAGGTCTTTTACTTTCATTTAAGGGGCTCTGCATATCTAGGGCATATACCTGCACAGGATATTAAAATCACTGCACATTTATTTATTTGACAGTACTTACAATCCACCTCAGTCTCAAAGGGTTCTGGACAGCATGCAATACCAAACAACAATAAAAACAAAATAATAAATAACTAAATCCAACTGAGTATCAAGAACAAAATATAACCACAAAGAAAAGTAATGATAAAATCCCAGATGAAATCAAGATACTGAAAAAAAAGAAAAAAAGTTTTTCAGAACTTTCAGAAAGTTGTTAATATGGAATTGCTGGATCTCCCTTAGGTTTTCCAGAGTCCCAGCCCAGTCAACGAAAAAGCAGGAAAGCATTTCCAGTGAGGATTAAGCTTTGTAAAATTCTACAGATGTGGGTTTATAATTAATATAGAGCATTTTTTTACTTATTCTTGCTTCTTTGTTTGGATGTAGTTTTTAAAAATCCACTATGAGTTATTGTGGAATTTATTATTCATATCATAAACAGATTTGTAAGTAAATGGCACAGTCATAAAAATCCAACATTAAAAAGTGGCTGTACAAGAAAAGAATTTAATTATCTCCTTTTCCTGCAACATAATTAAACATCATACAGAATTATTCATAAAATAATTTGCCTTTTATTTACTGTATTGACATAAGATATAGCTTGGGAACCATAGGAACTCTTTTCATTTTGTAAATTGATAAAAATAAAAATTCATATCACAGTAATGATACCACTCATCCCTCTAGGCAATAGGCCAGTTTATTACATCCTGAAACCAACTTATAGACTACCTCTCGATGCTCAGAGAAATAAATGTATAGTGTTAAATAGCTAATTTGTACTGAGAAACAGATACACATCATGTCCCCTGAATTTGTTTGGATGTCAGAAATCCCAAAGGAAAGAGATTCAAAGTTTATGATACAATCACCCTTCAGTAAAGGAAAATATAGCTATTGCCCCTGCATATGTTACAAGATATGAATTCATGCACATTTTAACCGATTACTGCCTGAAGTTTAGAACGGAAACAAGTGGAGCAGGAGAATTCTAAAGTAGTGCAGGTATCAAATCCAGTTACTTGACTTGTATCCTGTGTGAAATGTTATCCTCCTCCTTCAAACAGCACCATCTCAATCAATATTCCACACCCCCGATTCCCCATTGAAGCACAAAACTGTACAGTTTGCTTCCAGCGTCTTAAATCTTCCTTGCAGAACCAGCAGAGAACTGAATCGAAGGTCTTGCCTTCTGCTCACAAAAAGTATCTGTGGCCCTAAAATCAAAAGCTCCGCCTTCTTGGCAGAGAGACAAAATCAGTAGGTTTTGCATTGGTTGAAACCCTTCTAAGAATGTTGAGTTTCCACTAAAATAAAGTTTTCCAGAGTTCTGTTTCAAAATAGTGTGTCCAGAAATAAAAGCAAGAAGGGAACTGAACAGTATTTTCCATAACTTGCTATGTCAAAATACTACATTTTGTGGGACGAGACCCAGCACCCAATGTTCTTTCCTTTCTCCATGAAGCAGAATTCCTCCCTTTTCTGGGCTAGGTCCCAGGCTTAATTGCTAGATTGTAGCCATTTTTTGCAGACCAGGAGAGCAGATTTCAATGCATTCCATTTTAGAACTGGTGTGGATCTAGAGGGAGCTGCCAGCCATGGAGAACCAAGATGGGACTCAGTCTCTTCGGGCTCCTAAATGTTCACGTTGTCGGAATCATGGCTTTGTGGTACCAGTAAAGGGCCACGCTGGTCATTGCAGGTGGAAGCAGTGCCCGTGTGAGAAATGTGCTCTCATCACCGAACGCCAGAAGATCATGGCTGCACAGAAGGCCTTGAAGAGACAAGGACCAGAGTCACCACCCAGAGATATGTTGCCTCCTGCTCAGGGCAGGCCCAGCGAGGAAGATGTGGCAGCCATTGCTAGCAATAAGAAGGGCTTAAAAATGAATTCCTCAGAGCCCCCCCCTCATGGGTCGGTTGTGCATGAAGGAATTAAAGTGACTTCAGCAGTCAGCCCCTGTACCAGAACAGGGAATAATCCAACACCACCTAAGGCGAGCTCTCCAACCTTCATAGATTTAGGTATGTGTACCGGCCATAGGTCTACTTCAAGCATTGATGATTAGCAGTGTCTTTTCTGTTTATGGACTTAACGTTCTACTTGTCCTGGGCCTTAGTGACGTATGTATCCTGCTATCCCAATTTGTTACTGGCGGTGTTTAGCACTGTTGTTGGGTTTTTCCCCTCCGAAAGGGTGATACTGATCTAAGATATTTTATATCTCAGAGTTTTATGGATATTTATATTTTTATAATGAATCTGTTTTAATGATATTTTAATTTTTTATTGTCTTCACTCGCTTGTAAACCGCCCAGAGTCGTTTGTCGAGATGGGCGGTGAAGAAATGTGATAAATAAATAAATAAATGTTGGTTAACTATTTATTTGTTTGTTTATTGCAGCTTCCATATCCTGCTTGAAAGCTGCTTCACCATGCTTCATTGTTGCAAAACTAAATTTACACAGCCAGAATCTATATGAATAAAATGAGTTGCAGCAGGCCCAACACAACACTGGCCTGCCAGTCAAGCAAGTAGAAAAACAGAGCCTGGATTTAATACGATTTGTACGATTAATTTAATACGATTCCCTTCAGCAAGGGGAATATTTCAGTGTTAATGAAAATAATTTGCTGGATTGGTTTTTGTAAAAACAAAAGAGAACAGACAAGCACTTGTCTGCTGCCATCTAGTAACTATTTATTTTTTGGTATTGTGCAAGCCGTATTTTGAAGAATATTTAGAGGTGCAGTGAATTTAAATGAAATGTCCTAATTTGAATTTCTTTGCAAAATTCAAATTGTAATGTTATTTTTCCAACATGCCAATGGAGAAAGTGGTGTTAATCAACATCTTAAGTAGCAGCAAAAGTTTAGAAAATATTACATTTACCAGGCTGATAATGAGCATTGACCTAGATCAGCAAGTCTAAAATTGTTTATCAAAAGTAAAACTGAAACATTGCAAAATGTTATACATTTCCTAATTATGCAGAATTTTTGTTACATTAAAAAAATAGCTTCTCCTCTATTCTGCTCTCCTACTGTTTTAATTAGGATTGATGTTGTGTTCTATTTATGAATATGGATTGCCATCTACTGGTTCGATACAATATTAAACACAATTAAAGTAGCTTGCAATTTATCTTTGTTGCTTGATGTAGCATTGCATATTTTAAGTTTTCTACCTCAGAAAAAGAACCAATTGAATTTGCCATATAAAACAGTAAATTACAGCATCACATTTTAATGTTAATATATCTCCTATTCATAAAGAAATTATGTTTAATTTTGTTTGAATATTACTTAATGTAAGTTTCTAGTCTGCTTCACTGTAACTAAGGTCTCTGTGCCTTCTTTGACACGAATCCATGAGCAACAGCTTTGCATTGTAGGATCTCAGCCATGTAAGGTGTCTGGACTGTAGGGTCTTTTTCCTATAGAATTTATACGTCTCTGTGCAACAATTACATTAAAAAGCCACTTCCTGCATTTAATCCGTTTACGAATTCTTCAGTGTTCTCGTGGATGTGTATCTGAGAGGACACCTAAAGAGTACCTCTGTGAAAGTTTAATTAGCCAAAGTGCAACACTTTCCAGATACTAAAATACCTTACAAACAGATGTTTATATATTGCTGATACTAGCTAAGTACCACCACCCATTTAATCCAACATTTTTTTTAACAGACCATCCTAATTTGCCTCAAGAATGTATTGCTGTGTGCCCAGAATTTGTGGAGAGGGAACCTCCCAAAATGTATCCTGGATACTCCGGGATGTACCCTTATCATCCATTTTCAGTGGGATTCACTATCAATCAACCAGCTTACCGAGGACCATCACCTGCCCCTGTTTTACCTCTGCAAACAAGTTTCAGACACTTTTCTAGCAATCATGGACCAGGGAGTGTTCCTGCTTCTATACCAGTAAGTATAGTTTTCTCCATACATGGTTTAATACAGTTCACATCTACAGTACCTGCAGATGTCTTTTGCAGCTAGCCATTGGTGCAATAGCTTTGAATCAGTGGCACGTTTGGAATTTGGAATACCTTAATCAGTACTGTAATAAAATGGCCACCATGTGGTGCATAGTCAGTCACAAAACACCAGAAACCAAACCGGAAGATTACTGCCCATATCCATCTGCTCTCCCAGGAGTTTCTGTGTGTTTGTGTGTGTACGTATATAAAAAAATTTCCCTTCTTACCCCTATGGGTGGTATGTGTCTTCCTCAACCTCGGGTCCTCTACCAGAGGCCTGGGAGTTTGAGGGTTCTGCGCAGGATCTTAGCTGTTCCTAGCACTGAACTCTTCTGGACAGAGAGCTCTGATGTTGCTCCTGGGATCTGTTGGAGCCACTCTCTCAGTTTAGGAGTCACAGCCCCAAGTGCCCCTACCACCACTGGGACCACTTTGGCCTTCACTTTCCACAACCTCTCTAGTTCCTCCCTCAGGCCCTGGTACATACAATATACTGTATATGTTTTAATGTTTATCCTGATTGTGGATGTTTTAATTGTAATTGTAATTTTATCTCTGTGAACCAGCGAGAGTCCTTTGGGATTACATCAGGGTAGAAGTATGATTGATTGATTGATTGATAAATAAATAAATAAATAAATGTAAAGTCATAGGATAATGAAATATGTTTTGGCCTGGGTTTCAGGGTAGCCACTGACTTCATAGCTTAGTTCACCACCCGTTCACGTACCTTTGCTTTTATACAGTTACAAGACTCAGGTGGGGATTTCCGGTCAGGATACTATACTCCACTCTCACCCTTTATACCTCAAGGCTTTCTGCCAGGAATTCACTACATTCCACCACCTCTCCAGCTGAACTTTGTGACTGAAGCTACAAAGGAAACATCTGGTGAGTAATCAGAATATTTGGTTGTACAACTGTTACGCTGATGTTTGCAATAGATCTATTATGTTTACAAACCCATTCTGTCCTGTATGATGTGCTTAGTTTGCCCCCAGCCGATACTCAAGTGTGGATTTAATATTTGCACTGTAGAGCCAGATACACATAGATTAGATTTAGATAAACCTATCTAAAAAACACAGGATCATACAAAATTCATAGTGTTTATATCGAATAAATTCAGTCTACCTATATTATCTTCTATGTGCATTCCTCTGCTGCCTGCATAATTCCAACACCAAATGATTTTATGATCTCAGAAACCAAAAAAACCCTATTTTTAACTATTAGCCAACATTGAGAAACATCACCTGAACACCTGATTCCATTAACATTTATTTGTCCCAACTACATGTAGATCGAGGATAGGTTCATTTTAATTGTATCTGGGATTAAACCATGATAATGTATTTATTTTAGTTATTTGTTAATTCAATTTGTATAGCTACCCATCTCAACACATGAGTCTGGGTGGCGATAAACTGTGCTCTGAAAATAGTTAACTTAAAATTTAACTCTGCTTGCCCTCTTCAACCATGGAAGAACAATGAAAGAATGTTTAATTAATACTGTATTAACTTAAAAATAAATTTAGTGTTTCCCCCCCAACTAATTTATTACAGGAGGGCCATCTTAAATTCACTGAGAATCATCTTTAAATTCTTTCTGCACATATATACACAGGGACTCAGTGCTTTTTTTATGGGATAAGCTTTTCCCAAGTATGTGATCTAAATACATTCCATGATGCTCTATCCAGGAAGGGATATATCATATTGTTCACTCTCATAATTAGGTTACTTGAAAAATGGTTCTGCACCGAAGAGCTACAGATAGTCAAATTGCTCAAATAATTATTTTCAAACTAATGTTCTCAGTAATTGCCAATTTAAAATACATATACTGTATCTGTATGCACATTTTATGTTTCTTTACTAGCTTATTAGTATATTAAATAAACAAACAAATGTATTCACGGTGAAGTATCTTTGTAATACTTATTGGAGAGATGGCTTCTTCCAGCTACAGTCTACAAATAAGAGAGCTGTGTTGTAAGAATGTGCTTGCTTGTTGTTATTAAATGACACAGTCATTTAATGAAACCTGAGAATTCTGTCAAAGCTGAAATCATGGACTATTTTTCTGCTTCTGTATTTTAGCTTCCACTGAGGACAGCCAGGATTCTGCAGTTATATGTAAGCACAGCCAAACATCTCAAGAAGATGCCTCTGGAGATTGTTCTTCATATTCTAAACAGTAAATCATCACCATCTACGTTGAAATATTGCCTTCAAGTGATGCCTTCCTATAAATGTTATTTGTATTACTGTAATCTATACTGCTGCTAATCCTAATTCAGTCAGATAAGTTTGGAATATGACAGCATTTACACAGTCCTATCTGCAGCATTGGTATTTCATGTTCACCTAACTTGTCCCACCAGAAATAGGTGGCTTGGTGTCAGATTGGAAGTTTAGGAAGATATGCCTGCATTGAAAATCATTGATTGCATGTCAGGCATTGAATGCAGGCCCAGCTCAGAAGTCATGTACATTGTGAGAAGTCAGATGTGCTCAGTAAGTATGTTTGACTCTCCCATAAAATCCTAGCACAATTTAATATATTACTCGGCCTATGCTTTGGAAGGAAACATACTAGCTGGCTTTAGGATTGTCAGTGTTTGTTAGTTGATGCCAGCCTGTGTTGTTAGTAGTTGTTTGTTATAGCAGCCTTCTTCAACCTAGTCCTCTCGATATATATAGAACTTGGAATTATGGAAACATGGTGCATCTGGAGTTTATCAAGTAAGGAAAGGCATGAAAAGATTCACCTACCAATTTGTCCTTGCTAAGCTGCTGTTAAATTACAAGACCAGGCTAGTTCTTTTTCAGGTGCGAGGTGACCTAGTGGGATTTGGGTATATTACAAATATTTACATATATATAGTAGCCAGAAATCAGTTGGAAAATATGTACCCTAAATACCGATAATTATGGGGAAGCCTGTCTGCTAAATTTCTGTACTAGCTAGAGTGGTACCATGTCTTAATAGAATTGAGGTCCGTAATTGAGGAACTCTCATTCCTTTGGGACACCACAGCTAACAAATATTTAATAGCCACAATTAATATTTGAATATGGAAAAACAGGGAGAACAAAAAAAAGCATGCAGTGATATGCTGATGATTCTATATTTAGCTCTTTGCTAGTTTGGAGAAAAATAGCAATAAGAAAAATCAGTTTTTACCCACATAACTTTGTATTAACAGTATTTCCAGTTTAGTTTCCATTATTGTTGTAAAAATACTTATTCATGTTAGCTTAACTTTGTATATGTTAGAATAAAATATTTTCAAATGCTGGTAGTACACTCCTATATATCCTCTCTCTTCTTCTATACAGATTCAAAATTACATTCTGAAATATAGTTAGGCATATATTGCTATCAGAAAATAATTGCTTCTAAGTTGATGAAGAAATGAAAAATTCAAAGAATCATCACAATTAAGAAAAAAATATGACGATAGAAATAGTCCAATCTAATGATCTGGTTCCATCAGGGAAGCAGTTCCAGGTTCCTTTACACCCCCAATGTAGTCTCCAATTCGGCTTATGGAGGAACTTTGAAAAATGACCCTTGCTTGTCTCTTTTGAGAGCTATAGTAGGGGTTAACAAAATGTTATCATTGCAACCATTTTTTGGTTAGGAATGTTTAGCAGAACAACTGCTTTTGTGTGTTGGGGATGGGGTTAGAAACAGCAGAAAAGCAGACAATGCTTTTCAAGGGCTTTAATCAAGTGCAAGGCATCCACTTGATGCAACAAGGAAAAAGAGAGATGGGAAACTGATGTCAAAGGTTCTGAGCCTGGCCTGGCTGGGGTCTATAGCAGTGTTTCTCAACCTTGGCAAGTGAAAGATGGGTGGACTTTAACTCCCAGAATTCCCAGCCAGCATGGCTGGGGAATTCTGGGGGTTGAAGTCCACCCATCTTACACTTGCCAAGGTTGAAAAACACTGGTCTAATGCCTTTTATTGGAAAGCAAGGACTACCCCAGGCAGTCCCCAGGAGCCAAGGTATGCATACACACTTAGTAGGACAGCGGCCAGGCCGCCAGCCCACTATATACAGCGAGCAGCTACAAATAACAACTGGAATTTGGTGTTACTGGGCGTGCAGGGAGGCAAACGCCAGAAACGGAGCCAGGAATAATCCGTTATGCAGCCCTTGCCCTCCAGGTAGGGGACAAAAGACCAATTCCAAGAGAAGAGAAGAGAAGACCAATTGTAGCAGCTCGGCCAGTTCTTCCCCTTCAGCGAGGAAAGCGAAGGCGGTCGAACCGCACGCGCCGCAGGAACCACGACGGGGCGTCCAGCCTGCGGGGCCCGCAACAGCGGCGTTCTTGGCCAGAGGGCGCGTTCCCAGCGTGGAGCAGGGGGACATCCGCGGGAGCGCTCGCGCTCGCACTGCGCGGGGAAGGGGGAAAAAAAAGGGGGGGGGAAAGAGCGGACGAACCAATCCCGTCGCCACGGAGAAGCCGGCGGATTCCCCTTCCGCCCCAGCGCTCTTGAATCCTTACATAGAAAATCAGAATGCAAGAGGTGTCTTGCTAAGCCCCTTGACCGAATGCCTGCGAAGAGGCCGGCAATAGTTCGAAGATGCAAAATGCAGGTCGGAAAAAGCTACGAAAGCAAGCGGGAATAGGGGGTGTGCGCCAGTGCAAGGAGCCGGAGAGGTTGTCAATATTGGTTGGGAAGACTGCTCTGGGAGCTGTTCTTTGTCTATTGCAGTGTTTCTCAACCTTGGCAACTTTAAGACTGTGGACTTCAACTCCCAGAATTCCCCAGCCAGCCATTGGTCTATTGATTGGTTCATTCTGCATATAGGGTCACATTTTATTTGAGCAGTCTGGTAGCCCCTTTCCCAGCTAACAAATTTTATTACACTAAAAGGCAAAGGCTTTCCTGAGAAAAGGGGCTACCAGATCCTGGTTTTTTGCCACCAGCCCCCCTTCTACCGTTTATTTTAGGGGCCCTTCACAGATGCTTTCAATGGCTGTGTGAGGGGAGTGACCCTGTGCCTTGGTGTTTCTGTAGCCTTCTAGGATGGGGGAACTTCAACTTTTGAAGGCTGAATAGTCCTATAGTTTGGCTGTTAAAAGCAACTTTATTGGGTTGAAGGAGAGAGTGACAGTTGTACTCCTATTGGACTGTGAAGCTAACAGCATTTCTAAAAATTAAAGTATAAGTATACATTTCATAAGTGGCACAAGAACAAACATATATTTGGAGTTAAGAAATAACATGGGCAAAGTATATGCTTGGTCTACTCTCAAAATAGATCTAACTGTTGGGTCATCGTTTCAGAGATATATGACCATGGGCAGGTAGAAAAGCAGTGGGAGCAGGGGGCACTTCTGACTTCCTACCCACCTCCCCATTGACTTTCCTTGAGGGAAGCTAGCAGGGAGCATCAGGAATCCTTCCTTCCTTCCTTCCCTCCCTCCCTCCCTTCCCATTTAGTTTACTCTCATTTTTAGTGCCTGGGTGACACTGTGACAGGTTCATCTATTTGTATAACTGCTTTAATATTATAGAATGATAGTGGAGGAAATTTCCCATTTAGAAGCTAACAAACAAATAACAAACAATAACTTTTGAATTTAGGAGAGCTTTTAAAATGTTACAGCCTTAAAACAAACTATTGCTGAAGGCATTTTAGGGAAATATTTTAATTTGATTAAGATGAAATCTTATGTCCTCCAAAATATTTGTGATGTTTTATTATTGTTAAACATTTGTATCAAGAAAATTAGCTAACCTTTCTATGACTAAACAGGTTAATAAACACACAAGGAGGAATGAATATTTAGCTCAAAGCTTCAGATTACACTTTGTTTTGCTGTAAATCCAAAAACACTGCCAGCATGTTGACTGGGCAAACACTGGAAGGTAAGTGTCTGATGTAGGAATAGCACTTAGAACAAACTGGTATATATGATGGTAAATGGTTGCCATGGCTACAACCTTATTTTTTTATGTGCCTCTGATGCTTTACCAAACAAATAATCTGAAGCAAGTCTACTGGGGAATTTCCTTAGTTCACCTCACCTTGCTAGATAGGTTCTCTTCTAACCTAAGACAACAAATTGAGGAATCTGTGAGTTCTAGTCCCGCCTTAGGCATGAAAGCTGGCTGGGTGACCTTGGGCCAATCCCTGTCTCTCAGCCCTGGGAAGGAGCCAATGGGAAACCAGGAGACTGAGAGTTCTAGTCCCGCCTTAGGCACGAAAGCCGGCTGGGTGACCTTGGGCCAGTCACTCTCTCTCAGCCCAACTCACCCTGTGAGGTGAGTTGGGCTGAGAGAGAGTGACTGGCCCAAGGTCACCCAGCCGGCTTTCATATATATATTGTGGTCTCACCCTGTCAGCACTACCTGCTTTGGCACTTGATAAAACCCTGGCTGAACTACAGCAGAGGACTTGGGGCCTAGATATGACAGAGCCAAAGTCTCCCATCCCCTTTATAGCACAATTGTTTCTCGCTCTCGGGACTATCCCAAGATATTTCTTTAACATCTTTTCTTACAGATTAAATTAATCTTCACTTAAATTAATATACTTAAATTAAAATGTCCATCGTACATCCAATGGCAATCAAGTTTAATACTTTCAACTGTTAATAACTCTAATTGCCATTGTAACCAGAAGGCTATTACCTTTTTCCTGGGGGACTACTCTTCAGAAACCTGTAAGTAAGTTGCAAAATTCTTCTCAATACCTGTTAGAAACCACCTGGTTCCTCTCTCATGCTATTAATTGTTAGTTGCCAATTGTTTTAGGATTTTCTCGCAATTTTTAAAATTTCTCTTTATATTTAGTGTATCGTATGCTGGTCTTTTATTGTGTTTGGTCTTGGACCCTAAATAAATTTTGATTGATTAATCTTCTGATTATATTCATGTAATGCTCGTGCTTGGTTGGGCCTGACTTCCAATTATATACAAAGGCTTGACATTAAGATTTTTAATATTCTAGATTAGAAGGACACAAGTTTTTTTTTTGTTGGCACACTAGCTAGTTTCACAACTGAAGTGACAGCATAACACTGAAGAGCATGGTAAAATAAAGACATGGGTTCTTGAATTAGGTAGCTAGGGAAATTAAAAACATAAATAATAAAGTCAGCCATTCACTTTGATATCACTTTAAACTCACACCTTAGATTAAATAAGACATAAGCTTGATATGTTTTCCATGTAAGAGCATAAAAATGTGTTTTAATAGACTGAAAGTCTGGTCAGTTATTCTGTAGGAAGCCCTCAAGAAGGACATGACAGTAATACTACTTTTGATACATGTGGTAATATATTGTCACTGTGAATAGTTCCCATTATATTTTAGTTGTTTCAAATGCCTACAAAATGTATCAGAACTGACAGTGAAATGAGTGAGCATAGCATGAGTAATATATCTTCCAGACTGCCTTCAACTTCCTGAGGCTATTAATAGCTGAGAAGTAAGTTCATTTAATTCAATAGGAATACTTCCAAGTAAACTTGCATAGGGTTTTTTTCCCCCAGTGCTACAATCCGACTGTCTGCTTCTAACTAAAATCAAATAAATGTGAGCAAGGCTCTTACATCACTGACAATGTAATAGACACTCATTATTACAGAGTTATACTAGCAGGTACTTTTCACACAGCCCGCAGAACAGTAGTTGACATTTAGTTAAGGAGAAGTTGGTATTTACAGTATTCCAATAATAAAGTACTTCAGTTGAATACTGGTAGAAATCAATACCATGCTGAGGAATGATCCTAAAAATAAATAAAACTACACTGTACTATAAAATGCTAAGTAGGAAAGTCTCATTTCCTAAATATTCATTCAATAAAGAGTTCCAGAAGGAAAAAATAATTAAGTACAGGTAGTCCTCATTTAGCAACCACAATTGGGACCAGAAACTCAGTCATTAAGCAAAGCAGTCACTAATTGAAACATCACACTTTTACCATCTTACTTCAGCTTTCCTTTGCTTTACTAAATAGAAAATACCACTTCATTGGAATCTATAGTTATTTTTTTTACAGAACAGCAAAAATATTAAGCACTAACCTCAGGTTGATTTTAATCACTAGTACCCAGACTGGAGAGTCAGCATAACATTTCTAAGTAAAGAACAAAATGTATTTCACTGCTATAGGAGCCAATAACCAAACAGGTAGTCCTCATTTAGTGACTGCTTTGTTTAGCAACTGAGATACGACGGTGATGAAAAAGTAACTTTATGACCAGTACTCACATTTATGACCTTCAAAGGTCTGTAAAGCAAAGGAAATCTGAAGTAAGATGGTAACATCGTGATGTTTCATTTAGTGACTGCTTTGCTTAATGACTGAGTTGCTGGTCCCAATTGTGGTTGCTAAATGAGGACTACCTGTACTCAATTATTTTTTCCTTCTGGAACTCTTTCTATATGGAACATCTAGTTTTAGAGGCAAAACTGAATACTTAAGGTTAGGAGAGCAACCAACAACATATAGAGTAATTTATTCTCATTTAAATCTGGCATTTTGTTTATTTTAGCCTCTCTCTGTTCAGTATTCCCTAACAATGAAGATGTGATTGGTCTTTATGAAGCAAATTTTCTTTTATAAGCAACGATTCATTTTAAGAAAATGGTTCATACCTGTCTTAGGGTAGATAATTTCTGTCTGAGATTTTCCCTCTCTTGGCTTTCCGCTGAGTTACTCCATGAGAGAGAGCTTTGTAAGTCATGAGATCTAATTGGCATCTGAAAGAACTGAACAATAACATGTAGTGGATCATGCAGTAGACTTATTTTCTTTTTTCATAGTAGTGCAGTCTCCCCTAGGATAAAAATTAATGTAAAGCATGGTTTCTGTAGTTCAATGTTTCTCAACCTTAGCAACTTTAAGATGAGTGGACTTCAACTCCCAGAATTCCCCTGCCAGCCATGCTGGCAGGGGAATTCTGGGAGTTGAAGTCCACATATCTTAAAGTTGCCAAGGTCGAGAAACACTGCTCTAGTTCTTTGCAGAAAAAAAGATCTGAGCAGATGCTATCAGGAAAAGCTTCCCGACAGCCCAGCTGCCTTTCCTCCTGTATTTAAAATGTTCTTGCAAACTGTGAAGGTCATCAGATAGGAGGAAGGCATTATTGCAACTGAAGCTTTCCGTATACCTATAACTGTAGTGTGATGTTTACATTCCACACAACAGAGACTCTCTGCAAAGTGGTAGCCCTGCAAAGGAAAAGGCAAGGTTTACTCCCATTTCAGGTGCATGTGCAGAATAAGGGAAAAATAACCCTCAACTCTTCGAAAGCTGATTCTGAACTGGGCAAAGAGCTTCTGTGGAATGGCCCTTTCTTGGACTGATCTTGTATTTAAATTGTTCTCATCCCTTGTTCTATATTATGAAGCTATATTGTGAGTGTATTGTCTGCTGTTGTTGCTTTTGCCTTGAAGAATAAACTGGTGAAGGGAGGAAAACAGTGTTTCTTTTCTTAGATAACATTGGTTTCACATGTCAGCGCTTCTCTCTGTCCATGAACCTTCCAAGTTTATTTTTTAAACAAGTTGGCTTCTTTCAAGAAGGCTCGAGTTCCAAACCAAATTAGAAAGCATCCATTGAAGCAACTCTAAACTGCATGCTGGGCTGACTGCATCTGTTATGTCTAGCAGCAAATATAGTTTTCTCAAGGTATTTAATCTGTAAGGGAACTCTCCTACTCTTTTGTTTTTATTGCAAACATGCAATTAATCACCCTAATTGCTCAGGTACCCAGAAGCCCAAGATATTATAGCAAAGCAAAACAAAAATATATGACATTCCAAATACCTTGAGGATTTAAACATTCATTCTCGTAATGTAAAACTTGTTTAAATAAGAAAAAAAAGTGCTCTAGAAAGAGGACTGTAATAATATTTTGCATCATTGCTTTTAAATTCTAACCTCTTATTTACACAGTATGAGACCTATGGAGTAATCATGCTTTTTCATGAATATCAGAATATTATATTAGTATATTATAATACTATTCTGATATTATTATACTTACTTGTATTTACTTAAACTCTGTTATATTTGGTCTAGTGGTTAAGGCAATGGGCTAGAAACCAGGAGACTGAGAGTTCTAGTCCCACCTTAGGCACGAAAGCCGGCTGGGTGACCTTGGGCCAGTCACACACACACAGCCCAACTCACCTCACAGGGTTGTTGTTGAGGGGAAAATAGGAGGAGGAAGGAATATTAGGTACGTTCACCGCCTTGAGTTATTTATAAAAGTAATTAAGGCGGGGTAGTAAATAAATAAATAAATAAATAAATAAATAAATAAATAAAATCTTACCACAATAATTGCTGACCTTTGTGGCCCTGGATGTAATCCTGAATCAGAATGGGAATGGGGAATGGTATCAGATTGCACATATACTGGCAAGATAAGAGTCCATTTGTTATTGGACTGTCACTCTTGTCTTCTTCTCTACTGGGGCTCTGCTAGACCTAGTGTATAAATAATGGATGGATGGATGCACCCTCCCATTTTAACCAGGCAGCCCTTAGCTCCTAACTATTGTGTCAGGATACATTTCCACTGATCAAGTCAACTGCCATTCTGGAGAATTGAGTCCCCATCCACTACTTCCAGTTCTACTTAGTCTCCCATGAATTAGAGATGGGCAGAATTCAGTGATTCAAGTATGAAACGTTCTATTCTTCCTCCAAACCATGCAGAACCTCTTCCATTCTAGCAGCAGTTTGGCAGTTTCCAGAAGTAAATTCTCTGAATCAGAAGTGGTTTGAAGTGTCCTGAAGAGAATAGGTTCCTGGAGTCTTGTAACACAGTCTAGTAAGGGAAGATTGAGATTGACCCAGTGTGTTCTGATACTAGTTTTTTTGCTCACCCTGAATTGATGAAAATTCTGAGTTTGCACTACAGCTGGAAATGACTCTTTGAGTAAGTTGTGGGAACACAACTTAGTTACAGTATTTGTATGCATAATTCCATAGAGTTCCTGAACAGGAAGACAAAATATTTGCAGAAGGTCTTCTACTACACATTTCTCAAAAGTAGCCTTCTCACAGTCAGATCCCTTCCTGTTTGGATTATACATGCTGTCATTGTGGACAAAAGACACACTGGCTGGAAATTATAACAGTTGTAATCCAAAACATCTGAAGTGCTTTATTAAAGGAATCTTTTCCTCAAAGTATATTTCTTTTTCATCCTTGCTTTGTTATCTGGAGATCATCGCTACTGCATTGTGATCATAAACTCAGTAATAATACCAATGGCAGGTAACTGTTAAAGAACATAGCGCAACTGCATTTTTATGAAAGTCAATCAATGCAGCTTAGTTTAAATCAGGTGTTAGAAAAAATTGTTAACCACATAATAGAGAGTTATGAAATTGTAGCCTCCCCTTCACAGGGAAATGATGCTCAGTTTCCACTTATCTAATCATCTACACACACACAGAGAGACAATCTACCCATCTGCATAGAGTAGTTTTTCTTTAAGTGCTCAGCGTTCATAATAATTCTTTCCTATTTGCTTTTCTTGGTAATTTGAATATTAATTCGTCTCTCTTCTTAGTGTCTGTTTGAAAGATAGACACTAATACATTGGCTTTTTTTCAAATGAACAACAGTGTAAGGTAAAAATGAAACTACAAGGACACTGCTGATTATATTATCCCCCCAAAATATTGCAGAGCAAAAAAAAAAAAAAAGACTTATTTTTCTCTACACTCGGAGTATAAGGAGTGGCTTTACTGAGCCAGCTCAACTCAGACGAACAAGCTAAGCTCTCTGTTTCTCCAGAACTCTTCATTATGCCATCTTTGCACACTATTTTGAGGTCTGGAGGTGAGTTGACTTAAATGTGTTTTTTTTTTTAATATTAAGAACTGGAGCTCCCTCTTGTGACTAAAGAGAGAGTTGCAGTTCCAATATGAGAGTACATTGCATTCTAATGTCAGACACTCTCTGTCTCATCCATAAATTCAAACTAAATAGACAGAACTAACGTCAGTGGGACCTGTTTCACAAAAGTGTTTGCTTTGTTTCTTCTGATCACAGCTATATAAAGACAGCTGACCTGCTGACGTGTGGTGATTTGCCTGGGCTGGTTGATTTCTCTGAACACTTTCATATATTATTCTATAATGTTATAGGATTTTAAACTGCGGTGTTTCTTGAGCAATTATACAAAATAATTCTGAACGTTATTCTGGAAAGGGTAGAATTTTACAGAAACAGCCACTGTATTTTGTTTGGGTGAAGTTCCTGAGTGGTGCATACTACTTTTCAATGAGCATAAATCACATGGGTTAATTCAATAAGCATTACACTGGAGCGCAATGCAGATAGGCAATGAATAAATAGAAAACACAGTTATATGCATAAACAAATGGTTTTGTTCTCTTTCGTTAGTTTCAAAAAGTAATATGAATTGACTTGCAATACCCCACAGTTTAGAAAAGAAGGACCTGCGTACTGTCAAGAAAGTATTGTGTCACTGCTCTGTCACACTGTTAGAGTTAGGCTAACCATACTGTACATCCTGTTTTGAATGGGACAGTCCCATTTTTTAAGCATTTTTCAACCGTCCCGTCGTTTTCATAAAAATCTCAATTTTGTCCCGTTTTTCAAACCTGGCGGGAATGGCACGGAAGGAGGATCCGAGCCAGAGCACAGACTGGGGGCGGGGCTTGCAGGCTGAAGCCAATCGCGCGGACCGGGGGTGGGGGTTTGCAGGCGGGAGCCAATAGCGTGGACTGTTTTGCCATCCTGAAATATGGTCAGCCTAGTTCAGTGGTCGGCAAACTTTTTTATGCCAGGAGCCATTTTGACATTTATAACATTTATAACATCACTCGAGGGCCAGGGGGCGGGGTTTGAGGGTGGGAGCCAATCGCGTGGAAGGGGGCGGGGTTTGTGGGCGGGAGCCAATCGCGTGGAAGGGGGCGGGGAGGTTTGGAAGAAGGAGAAGGGAAAGAGAGGCGAATCTGGATTTTGGGAGGGTCGGGGGAGAACCTGGCCTCTCAAGGCGGGGAGGCGAAGTGGGCTGTGCGGCTCGTGTTGCGGAGGGCTGTGCTTCACGGGGCCCTTGCTAACAGGTCGGGCAAAGAGGTGCAGTCCTGCGCCCGGGGTCCTGGGTCCAAGCCCCCTTAGTGCAGCGGGACAGGCTTCCCAGGAGACCTGCTCTACGTCAGGTCGGGCGTTAAGTCTGCACTGCTTGGAGGTGTGAAGAAGCGGGTGTGCAGGGGGCTCGGCAGGCGACTGTTTAAGCGTAGTGGAGCTGACGGCGATGGAGTCCCGGCGGGGGGGTGATTTAGGCACCAGCTGGGAACAGCCACGGCTGGGGTGGTGGTGAGACCGTGTCGGGAGGGAAAACCTGTGCGGGGATAGTGCAGGCGAGGTTGAGGATTCCCCCATAAATGGCTCCTGGTTATAAAGGGTGCTTGGAAACCGGGAAACGCCGAATTAGGCCTGGCGGAGCTCAGCGAACCGGGTTCTCCTTTCCTCGCCTCCTCCAAAACCCGAACCCTCTTGCTTTCGCCACCTCTCCTGCGCGTCCCCCCCTCCTTTTGCTGTTCCCGGAGAAGCGGCCCTGGTGGTCAAAGCGGAATTAGATTGTGCAGCATTGTGAAGTCACTCGGGGGAGAGAGGGTGGCGGGGAAGTTGTCCACGCGCTGTACCTGGGGGAAGCGGCCCGAGCTCGGGGCTGATTCCTGGCTACCTTCCTGCAGGAATGTAGGATTGATATAGGAGCCGGGGGATCAAGCTTTGTGTACGGGGACTCGCTTCCCCCAAGGAGCTTCTCACTGGGGTAAGAATAGGACGGACGCGGGAGGGTTTGTGCGTATAAGCGGTGGGGCTGCCCCCGCCACGCCTGCCTGTGCGCGCCCACACATGATATTTTATGGAAGAGCCACACTCAAGGGGCCAAAGAGCCGCATGTGGCTCGCGAGCCGCGGTTTGCCGACCCTTGGCCTAGTTAGAGTGCATCTGAATGCATGAAGTGGCTACTGCCTTGGCTTAAAGTCTGCTTTCATGTGAGATTGGAAGTATTATCTTGGAACACTCAGGGAAATGGAGGCTCCTCATGAAAAGGGGCATGTCCTCTTCTTAAATAGCAGTGAATAGGTGTTCCTCTTCACTAATAGTGAAATCCTATTTGTGAATACTTAGAAGTAAATTAAATGGGAATTATTCAAAGGCAACTGAAGAAAAGATTATAGCCTTAAGTCCTTGCATAAGAAACTTTTAAATAACATGAAAGTGTTTTGCGGGATCAGATAACAAGCATATCTAATCCTGTGACTAGAGAAGTACTAGTAAATTGTAATTATATTGATACATACATGTGTCTGGGTATGTGTGTAAATAGATACAAATATATATGTAAACCCAAATTGTCAGAATGAATTTAGTAATCATATTTCATCGTGAAGATTATGTGAAGGGGAAATGTTCCTTTTGTTGTTTTTATACATGGTTACAATCTTTAAAACGAATAATGGACTTTTGAAGCAAAGTAATATCAGCATACTTGTGTCAAAGACACAATCAGGAGAAAGCCAAAGAGACTACTTTTTATCAAGCTTTTCATTGTCTTCTTTTCATTCAAGACCAGTATTGTCCTTGATGATCCTTTGTCCCATTCCTCCTACCTAGTTCTCTAGGATTTCCATTCTTCTGATATCATATCTATAGTCATTTTTTTTCTTTTTCTTTCTCCAGGATTTCGATTTCTTCAAAATGGCTGCTGTAACATTTTAGCCTATTCTATGGCTGTTGCTGATTAATAATGGAAATATTTCTGCTTAACTCTGTCATTTTCATCACCATTTCCCTTTTCCCTCTCCAATCCCAATTCCTATTAAATACCTACCTCCATCTCTCTTGCCCAAAGTTCAGACTTGAAAAAAAATGGAGAATGATTGCTGCTTGTTTTGGTAAATCAAGCACTGAGTAACAATTGGGTTTGAGGTGAGTTTAACAGTGTGATACTAAAGTTGAGTCATCACCCTGTTAGTTTGGTTTGTATGTCTGAGAATTTGTGGGACTTTATGAGTGTCTATATTGTGGTTATATTCCCAATTTAAGAGCAAGTTATTTTCAACTGTTAATGCAGAAATGGCTCCAGATCATTGTTTTCTACAGAGATGAGGCATCCACACATTGAAGGCCGAAGTAGATATGCATGTATTTGGCTATAAAGTAGTGGGTGAAAGCTTAATCTGAGTAGAATGAAGTATGTGGAATAGGAATGACCAACACATAATTTCTCCACTATACTGTCTAAACGAGGGGCTGGGGGGTGAGGAAGCTGTCTGAAGCTGTTTTTTTCTAAAAGTGAGTCAGGCTAAAGGAATGAAATTTTAAGCGCCAATTCATGGAGAATAAAAAGCTCAGGAAGGACAGGTTTTGCTCTTGTTTCCCTCAATCTGGCAACTATTTAATATGAAAAGTAAAATCCCTCATCCTGTTTTATAGTCAAAACTGCATCTCTATACATCTTATCTACATTGTGTTTCAATGCACCACAATAAGTGTATGGGAGAGGTGTGTTGTTGTAGCCTTCCCCAAGCTGCTGTTCTCAAATGGTGTTGGACTTCAGTTCTTATGGGACAAAGGAAATGAACTTCAATATGTAAGAATACAATTGTCCAACCAAGGTGTGTAGCAAGTACACCCAGCTGATATAAAGAACTAATATCATTCCATGCTTAGACGATTGTTTCCCTAAGCAGAAAAGGCACAAAGAAATATGAAATTAGTACCAACTGTGAGTGCATGGACAGAGACATATTTTTCCCATCACAGAAGTAACTTTTTTCAGTCTCTCCTCCCATACAGTGAGATTTTCATATGGATCTGTTTAATATGAAGAATCTACCACAAACCTCAAAAATCAGGATTGAATTAATAGCCAGGATTATGCATTATTGCCAGAGAATCAACCATCTGTTCTATTGGATTCTTCAGACCACTCTTTCCTGACTGAAAAAAATAATCCTTGAAAGAGAAATGTGATTTGGAGAATCACAATTGAATGACAATATAAAACATCTTTTGAATGATTCATTTGAGTCATTGTTGTTTATTTGTTCAGTTGCTTCTGACTCTTCGTGACTTCATGGACCAGCCCACGCCAGAGCTTCCTGTCGGCCGTCGCCATCCCCAGCTCCCCCACGGTCGAGTCCGTCACCTCCAGAATATCATCCATCCATCTTGCCCTTGGTCGACCCCTCTTCCTTTTGCCTTCCACTTTCCCTAGCATCAGCTTCTTCTCCAGGGTATCCTGTCTTCTCATTATGTGGCCAAAGTACTTCAGTTTTGCCTCAAGTGAGCAGTCTGGCTTTATTTTCTGGAGTCATAGTTGATATTGTCAGAGATTCTTTGTCCCCTCAATCAATAATAAATTAAAGGTTTTTCTATAACTGAAAAACTGATTGCATGATCTTTTGTCATGTTTATAAAATATCTTCTGTGGCATGACTGGTGCTATGGTTTTACACAGCTAGTCAGGGTATGCAGCCAAAACACACAAATTCTGTTTTCAGATTTTGGAAATCAACAGGGTTTTATGTCCCAAGAGACTAGCTCATTCCAAATATTTTTTTTTAAAAGAAGAAGCTGCTAATGTTTGTATTCATGGTTTGGTGTGCCAGATTTACTCTTGTTATAATTCAACAGAGCTGAGGGAAATCTACACCTTCGTTCAGTTCAGTGAACAACTTTCTCTAATGTTGAACTGGAATGGAATGTTGTTGTCAGCTTTTTGGGTGCCCTTGTACTTCTCCAGTTCTTTTAATGATCATATGCAATGTGTTATCATTGTACAACTGAATCAAACACATAAGGATTTGATTGAGTGATGGTTGATTTACACTGCTTCCTTCATGATCTGTTCTAGACAAAATCTATGTTCCAAGGTACTCTTAATCGCTTCCATACTGGCAGTTGTTACACAAAACATTTTTCTTCTTTTCTTGTGCAGTCGCCACTATCGGTCATCAAGAGTATTAGGATACCAGTCAATTCCCATCCCATGTAGTTATTTATTGTGTTACTATTATTGCTTCAAAATAATTAGCTAATACAACCAAATGGACATAATTTTGCAGAGTAATTGGCTTGTTTGACAAATATGATCTAATTTTATGGCCTGCATGAAAAAATGCCTTCTTTTTATTTGGCAAACATAGCATAACCCATGTTATCAAAATAGCACTGGGATGCAATAACACAGCTTAGTGACTACTTAGATATTACTACTAATTGGGAGTCCATAGAATTTTCCTGATGCTTTATGATAAGGCAAGTGGTTGAATTACCCTGCAGAACCCAAGACATGGTATCTCCTGTTCATAATTATGAAAGTGGCAATGTGAACAATAAACCTTTCTTCATTACAGCAGGAACCATTGCTAATTGGGCAAGAAAATGGAGAACCGCTAAGTTTAGGGTACAGTTCCAAGCAAGGCCATACACTGCGGATTAATTACAGTTAACAACCCACCTGGGTTACAAAATCTTTGGACATCAAAGTTGGGAAGTGTGTGGACCTCCACAGGTTGTTGAATTACAGTTCCCATTAGCCCCAGCCACTAGTCAATTGTGAGGAATGCAGGATAATTCAGTAACATCTGGAGGACCACAGGTTTTTTACCTTTATTTTTGGTGATAGCAAACAAATGATTAGAATTGCTTTCAAGTGACAGCAGTTTTGAAAATGGAGCCATGTAAATGTTTGCTATATCTGCTGGCCAGAAAGCCATTTATAGTTGTACATCTTTGAGCTATTTCTTTCTATATTCACTATGATCATAAAAGCTCATATAATGTTTGTACTCAGGAAGAAACCAAGTCTGCATCTTAGCATGAGACTTTTATTCTTGATCCTGTGATATAAACAGACTCATGTAACTGCAGGTTGTTATATTGGTGGTCATGGGACAAGAGAGCCCAGAGAGCAGAAATGCAGTGCTGCTCAAGGGCTGCACCTGTCCTGCATCAGCACTCAAATAGACCCAAGACCCAAGGTGGGTTGTTTCTGGAGGTGGGTGAATAGGTTGGGGTTAGGGGTTAATCTAGGGGCATGGTGGCTCAGCGGGTAAGACGCCAAGCTTGTCGATCGGAAGATCGCAAGTTCGGAGGTTCGAATCCCTAGTCCCACGTGACGGAGTGAGCTCCCGCACTAGCTCCAGCTCTTGCCAACCTAGCAATTCGAAAGCATGCAAATGCAAGAAGATTAATAGGTACCACTTCGGTGGGTAGGTAACAGCGTTCCGCGCGCATCATGCGGCCACATGACCGCGGAAGCGTCTTCGGACAACGCTGGCTCTTCGGCTAACAAATGGAGATGAGCACCGGCCCCTAGAGTCGGACACGACTGCACAAATGTGCGGGGGGAACCTTTACCTTTTTAGGGGTTAATCTAACATATGTCTGTATTCACTTCTATTCAGTATACTTATTTATTTAGTCATCCTTAACATCATTCTCCTCTTGCCCAGGTGCTTGTTTTGATTAATGTATTTCCAAGCTGAGAGTCATCACAACATGAGTGTGTGCATGTGTTTAAAGACAAAGGGAGTTGTGACTAGGACAGACCTGAGTTATCTTCAGGAGATGGGGCTAGGAAAGTATTTTAAATAACTTTCCCCATTCTGTTTTCCCAATACAAATCCCTCCCCACCTTTTTTGACCTGCTGTTTCCTCCAGAAGAGAGAAGGCATAATTCAAATTGAAGGAGATTGTAGAAGGGAAAAAGACAGAGGGGAAAAAAACCCAGCATCATGGTACTTAGCTAGATTAGACCTCTTTTACTCTTGAGCCGCACTGAACATTTTTGGAAAAAGCGAGGATCCAGTCAATGCTTTGCATGATTTGTCCCTGAAAAGCTTTACCGATTGATTGTTATACATCAGTAAAAGGCACAAAGCCTCTTTCTATTACTAGAAT